>OY986439.1:199536905-201971905 GCA_963920525.1 Dichetophora obliterata | reverse complement strand
GAAATCGCTACATTTCACAATTCATTTGGGTTCGACGAGTCTGTTGCAGTACACCATAGAATTGAAACGAGTTGTTAGCTTCGCTATAAGCTAGTGTTTAACTGAAAGGTTGCTATTTATACAACCATATCTTCAGTTACATATGATCTCCACCGAAATCGATCAATTATATCAGACTATTTCATTAATTTTCATTAAAGAAAAAATTTTTTATATTACTATCAAAAACTAGAGTCTTTACATATTCCAATGCTGGATTAACTCATTTTAGTATATAAACGACAAGCACACTGCTCCGTGGCCAATATCTCTCAAACTGTTCAGCCTGAAAGTATGCACATCTTAATACATAAAAGGCAAGCATGCTGCTCCGCACACAGTATTTCTCAAACGTTAATTATTTTTTGACAGTAAAGTACTTTTAAAGACATACTGATTTAAAAAATGTTCAGCCTGAGTGTATGCACAGAAAATATATTTGATACTTATAATTTACAATATTAGGTTTTTACAATATTGCTAGTAATAGCTTTTAATCTAACTACCTCTCTAACACTGCTTCAATACGTAAAGTGTTAAAGTGGTACATTTGTATTTTTCAAAAATCAATTGAATAAAAAATCAAGCTTTAAAAAGAGAAAAAAGTGCTTTCGGCAAATGGCTCCAAAAAAGTAGTGTGCACAGGACCTGTCGTAGGACAGGCTATACTAAGGACTGTGCACGAAAAAATTGTCCATATTTTCGATAACTTTTTCAAAAATCATTCAAATTCAGAAATTTAAACGTAGTTAGTTGCCTTTGAAATAGATGTCAGTTCCAAATTTCAGTTGGAATTTGTTTTCATTTAATGTGTTAGTTCTTTTAAAAATGACAAGCGAAGTAGAAGTGCGCAAACAAATTGTTAAAGTTTTTGAAGACAATCCTAATTGGACTTACAAAAAAATTGCTCGGGAGCTTAAAGTTTCGCCTAAAACCGTATCTAGAGTAGTAAACAAATTTAAGGAAGACTTAAGCATTAGTCGTAAGCTAGGCTCTGGCAGAAAAAAAGGGTTTTGCATCCAGGAAAAAGCTAACAAAATAAGTGCCTTGTTTAAAAATAAACCGAACATTTCAACTAGAAAAGTGGCCCAAAGAGTGAATTGCTCCGAGAGTTTTGTTCGCAAAGTCAAGAAGGAAGCTGGTTTTAAGATTTTTAAGGTGCAAAAAATTCCAGACAGGAATGCGAGGAAAAACACGGAGGCTAAACAATGTGCTAAAATATTGAAAAAAGTTTTTTTCGAAAAATTTTCTTGCTGCGTCATGGATGACGAAACTTATGTGCTAGCGGATTTTTCTCAACTCCCAGGACGGGAGTTCTATACTGCAACTGCTCGAGGAAATGTTGCCAATGAATTTGAGACCAAGAAACAGTCAAAACTTCCACGAAAATTTCTTGTTTGGCAAGCCATCTACAGTTGTGGAAAAAGGAGCCAGTCTTTTGTGACGCAGGTTACAATAAACACCGATTTGTACATCAAAGAATGCTTGCAGAAGAGACTGAAGCCATTGCTAAGATAGCACGAAGTCTCCACGTTCTTTTGGCCAGACTTAGCCTCTTGTCACTATAGCAAACTGGCCTTAGAGTGTTACATGAAAAACAATGTGCATTTGGTGCCTCGAGAGGCGAATCAACCTAATTGCCCAGAACTCAGGCCAATTGAGAGGTATTGGGCATTATGCAAAAAGGAAATCAAGACAACAAAAAAAGTAGCAAGTGGTGTCCAAGATTTCAAAAATAAGTGGTATGCAGCTACCCGTAAGATATCAGAAACCTCAATAAAATCGATGATGGAAGGGGTGCCAGAAAAACTTAAAAAAATCTGTTTAAAACTAACTCTTTAAAAAATGTTTTTTTATTTAAATCGGAACTACGGTTTGGTAGGTATCTCAGTTTGTATGGTGGACACTTTTTTCGTGCGCAGTCCTTAGCTCAAAAATTAAACAAAAACTTGAATTTTTTATAACATACTATCCGTAAAATAATTATAAAATAATTACCAGCAATATTTTCGTTTTGCTCAGCACTAGCTGAAACCCGGCGCGTTGCTGCCCCAAAAGGAATAATTATGCAAATATCGTTTAAAATTTTGAAGAGTTATCATATTTTATTAAAAATAAGTGCTAATCAATTTCATTCACATGCATGTGTTTAGGACGAAAAGTAGATTTTCTTCACGGAAAACTATTTTTTCTTGGTCACTATTATTTTCTTCGTATTCTTGCACAAGTGCAAGCAATAAAATGACAAAGTTTAAATATGTTGTAAGTTCCTACCGAGTTTAATTGATGCGTGACTTATTGTTTTAAAGTTACACCGAAAATTTGGGTCGCTAGAAAAGTGTCACGCCCCCTTGTCCAACATAAATTAAATGTTGGCAGTGAAACTGCACGTGTAAATTGTGGTCGAATACCAAATTTCGAGGCTGTGCGATCAATAATTCCAAAGCTATCCTATATAGCAAATTTGGATTGTATTTATGCAAAAAGAGAGCACTTTTTCTCGCTGAGGATAAGAATAAAGAAATTGTATGATTATGCTCTTTTAATTTTAATTAATTATTTAAATAATGATTAGTATATTTCTTATATCCTATGTCTCAACTGGGTACCATATCTATTCAATAGAAGAATAGTTATTGAAATAGCGCCCGCCGTTCTCTAGCTGTGTGGTCCCGAACATACGTGAGTGTCCTTTAATATAATATTTAAGATTCATACGTGTTACATAAAATTGCTTATTGCAGGGCATCAGAAGTGCTGGCGAAATTATTTTTAGTATTATTTTGCCGACCTTACTGTTGATACCTTACAGTGACGGCCGTGACGTGCTGGTAAAAATGCGTGGCTCTTATACCAAAAAACCGCGCTAGCCCCGAGTTCAGATCCCATACAAGGCAGAATGTTTTTTTAATAAAAATATTATTTATGTTCAGTAGGCTGGGGTCGATTAGCAAACTTATGTTGCCTGGGCGATTTTCGGATCGGGCTAGCTATTTAAAAAAAGGGGTCGTTGGGGGTGCACTTTATCCTATCACATCTTCAATTTTCTGAATTTCGTGAAATTCTTTAGAAATTTTTTACGATAAATTTGTGTATGAAAATGTATAAATGTGAGACTGGTTTAAGGTTGAATCAAGTACGAGGATTTAATTTCTGGCATCAGTTTTGTTTTAGCTGTGCACGATTACAAACAAAAATATTTTGAAAAGATTTTTTTCCTAAAGAAAGAATTCACAAAATTGAAGATGTGATAGGGTAAAGTGCATCCCTATACCTCCTTTTTTTAAATTATTTTTCCTGCCAGATCCGAAAATCACTCAGGCAACATTAATTTTTTTTACCTCCATACAAATCGACGCAGCCTAATGTTCAGCCGTTACCTTTCTAAAGCGGGATTCACTGACCACCTTCAGCAAGTTTTTTTTATATGAAGTTTTGAAAATTTTTGTGCTCTATCTCTCTCCACACTCAATGAAAGAGTAACAAAAACTTACTGCACTCTTTTTAACTTGATTAACTAATGTACTGAACACATTGACGACGACTGCAACAGTGCGAAACAACATGAAGAAAGAAACAACAATCTGGAAGTATCATTACATTGTTTCATTCACGTATACACAAACACTTTTATTGCTCTGTTGTCGCACGTCAAATTAGGAAAAAATTCTAAACCGACGACAGCGACTTTGTTGCAATCACTCAATGGCCGCATTCTAGCCGAAAAAGTGCTCAAGAACTGTTCCACAACTTTCGGGCTGAATGGTATGCTCTCACAGAACATGTTCCTTGAGATGTCACAATTTATATAGCGAAAATATTTTATGCTACTTCGCTACTTGAGCACTTTTTCGGCTAGAATGCGGCCATTGTCGTTGCAACATTTTCACCACTTTCACCTCCATAAGAAAAGCTTGTAAAAATAATTTGACATTTGACGCACTGTTGCAGTCGTCGTCAATGTGTTCAATGCATTATAGCCGATACACATTGACTGCAACAGTCGTCCACCGACAAAACGAAAACTTGCCGTCAGAGAGAAATTTCGCAGTATCCTCGACGACTTGATTATAATGAACGCAACAGCGACAATCTGTATTTCATACAAAACATAAACAAACTCTGCTATGTTTGCTCTTGTCGTCTATCAAATTAGAAATAGATTGAAGTCTGCGGCAGCAACAGTTGTGGTCATGTTCTCTCTTTGTCGTGCCGTCTTCAAAAAATCCATCTTCATAAGGAAACATGCATTCTATTTTTTGACAATTGGCGTTCGTCGCTAGTCGCAGTCAATGTGTATCGGCTATTAATTTCAATTTTCTTGCTGAATCTTTTTGAGTAGTGTTGAGCTTCAAAATAACGAAGCATTGAGTCTGGCAATATTGAATATGACAAAGAAAAACAGAAAATTTGCGGAAATTTTTACATTTCAGTGAATCGACCTGTGGCACATTCCCACAGAGAGAGCAAGAAAGCTGTTACAAAAAATTTGCTGAAGGTGGTCAGTGAATCCGCCTTTAGAGAGTAAAAAACTTCCATATAAAGCTTCTTTAAGACATAAGCCGTTCACAGTTGGCATAACACCTGTTGGTCCACTTCTCGATCATTTGTGTACAAACATTTAATAACACTCACAACATAATTGTTCATAAGAAGCTCGGTCCAAGTTCTTTTAAGGGTTGAAATGGCCATATCGTTTTTCATTTCGTTTTATTGCACATGTAATTAAAGAAAACAGAAGGGAGAATTTTCGGCCCTGTCGTTTATACAATAATACAATTAAATAACTTTGTCCAGCTGAATTTTTCTAGACGAAACCCTGTGCTAAGTTATTAATGCATAAATATGTTGATGTTATTGGTGGCATAAAAATTTAAATTTAAGTTTAAATGCTGCGCAGTATAAGCTCTTATCAGCTTTAAGTGCTCAATCGACCTTAAAATGCTTTTCGAAATTTACATTACATAACTGGGACAAGATTTTTGCTGGCACCAAAGTATCCTTTCCTCCTTGCAACTTGCTGCCAGTGCAAGGCTTTTTTATTTTTCTTCTGCTTGGGTGTGTAGTCAAAAGAAGCACTGGCTCCAAGGGACAACTTTTCTTTTGACCGCAATAAAAATGTTAAAAGATTAGGCAGCTACACTGAGAAAAAAATTATAAACTTAGTACAGGTACATCTATATAAAATCTTTTTACTGAAGTGTGTATGCGAACGCAAGGAGAGTTGTGAATACTGGTTAAAGTGAGCGGTTGCATTTAAATTTATTTACAAAAAAAAAAATCTTAGTCTAAATTAAAAAATGTATTCAAAACAAATAAATAAATACAAGCAACGCTTAATGAATCAATAGTTTTTTCAAATAATTTTTTAAAAAGTTCTAAATAGCAATACATTTATTCAATACATAGAATATAAACTCTGTACACTTACTGCTGGTACAAGCACTATACCTTACACTACTTTAGAGCATGTGTCTTCATAATGCCCAAAACTCAATAGAGCGTTAGGTCGCTCGGCCTTTGACAGCTAGACTAGAAACAACGAGTTCTTATGAAGTAACACTAAATTCGACTTCAGACTTTGCTTCGACCTCATCCCGTAAAAATATAAAGCAGGGGTAAAGTAACTACGCTCAAAGTTGTGAGTAGAGAATTTTTCTACTAGCTCGTGCATTTGACATTCCATACCAATGCTGAGTTGCATTTTCGTTGAGAATTTTAATATGTGGGTATTTCTTGTTTTTTTTTTTTTTTTGGATTCGCCCGCAGGTATGAAATCTTCCAAAGATACGTATACCTGTCCTATACGTTCACGATTTACATTCTAGATCCTGCCCGAATCAGCCGGGACAGACAGAATGTACCTTAGACCTCGCCTCACTTACATGGAAATTTTTTTTCTTCGAGTTTTGCATTTGGGGATTGGTTAAATATGCGATTTGATGTAAAAATTTATGTGGCAAATTTTCAAGTCGATCAGAGTATGCCAACCTGTGCCAAGATGAGGTCAAAGTTCAAATATAGAAAAAAAACACTCGTTTTTTGACTGTTCTCTACTTTTTTATTTAAAAAAAATTCAATTGACTTCATTTTTTTTATTTTGCATTTGAGTTAAATATGATTTGTGATGTCAAGATTCATGTGGTAAAATTTGAAGTCGATCAGAGTGTGCCAACCCGTGCCACAATGAGGTCAAAGTTCAAAATAAATAGAAAACAATCGTTTTTTCATTGATGACAAGTTATTTATTATAAAAAAAACATGCAATTCATATAATGTTTTCTTAATTTGCAATTTTTTATATTCAAACATTTCATTAAAAAAAAGAAGAGAATTAATATTATTAAATTATTATAAGAGCGACAATTTAGTATATGATGGGAATTCCTTTCGGTAGTTCTCAACAACATGAAGCAAGTACTGCTTGTCTTCTTCGCTATGTGTTAAGGACCGGTTAAAATCTGTAATAAGTTTCACTTTTCTCTCAGCAGCATCATTAACAACATTAATATTTTTCAGAATTTGAACGCCTTTAATGTATTCTGCTCTTTCGTGCCAATTTGAGGGATCAAAGTTTAAAAAATTGGTGTCTATTTCCAAACGTGCAAAAAAAGTTTTAGTTTTATGTGTTACAAAGCAACTCAAATCTTTAGATTGAAATTCTTTTAATTCTTCAATACTAGCGCAAACTTTTTTAGGCAGTGAAATTACATTGTCTTCCTCAGTTTCGATCTCAGTTGCAAGTGCCGCAACCATTTTTCTTTTTACGTCAAAGTCCACGTTGCAATCAAAAAACGCAAGAGCAACAAACTCTTCCGATAAATACCATAGGTGGTTTCGGATTTTTGCTAATAGTGGTATTGATATGTTTGGGTCAATATAACTTACAATCTTTATAACCAGCTGTAAATCGTTATTTGGTGCTTCGACAGCATAAGTGGCTCTGAACCAGTATGGAACATACAGGCGTACCAGAAATATACAAATACTAGCTGAACCCGGTGTGCTTCGCTACCCCCCTCGTACCAGGATTGCATTTCAAAATTGTGGCAATACCAAAATCACTTTTCACGCCATTGAATTTTCGAAATAAGTCCACCCCAGCGCCACCTACCGTGTCCATTTATACACAAATTATTTTCTTATGATTAAACAAACATACATTCTGAATTTCAGTTAAATTGGTCCATAAATTCAAATTTTCGATATAAGTCCACCCCAGCGCCACCTATCGGGTCCATTTATACACAAATTATTTTCTTATGATTAAACAAACATACATTCTGAATTTCAGTTAAATTGGTCCATAAATTCAAATTTTCGATATAAGTCCACCCCAGCGCCACCTATCGGGTCCATTTATACACAAATTATTTTCTTATGATTAAACAAACATACATTCTGAATTTCAGTTAAATTGGTCCATAAATTCAAATTTTCGATATAAGTCCACCCCAACGCCACCTATCGGACTTTCCCGGAGGGTTTTTCCAAAATTTTCCTTCGTAAAAACCTTCTCCTGGCAATTATAAACAACTGAAAAAAAATTTTAGACAAATCGGCCCAGCCATTCTCAATTGATGTTTTACTATACATTTTTTACACCATTTTTATATATATAGATTTCGCAAACCATTCAACTGGCTGGAAGACATTTGAAACTGTTTTTGTAAAGCATATATTTTTAAAACATATATGGCTTTCGACATGAATCTTGCATGGGATGTTGCCCCAGGTGCATGAAATGCGAAATTCGGGATGCTGCCACCAAGAAAAATATACGTAAGTTGTAAGAACTCTTTATAATCATGTCGAATATGGTCTTTTTCTAAATGTTTAATACAAAACTCTTTGCTGAAGTTACATTCTTCGACACTTACAGCACGTTGCACTTCTTCATCCATTATACCAACTTTGAAATCTTCCAACTTAAAAGTGTTCCATTCCCGTGAAAAACGTTCAAATATACCAACTTCTGGGCCACTAGATTTTCCAAAATATACCTCAAAAACAGCTCGCAGTAAGATTTCTGCAATATGATGCCTGCACGGTAACCACATCAAACTCCGATCTAATTTTTTCTCCAGCAACATTGCTGTCCCATTATGTTGACCAGTGTTGTCATCTATGAATTTTTTTTTAACACGTTTCTCTGTCGGGCTAATGTTTTTTGGTTCAATTGTCGGCGAATCTGCAGACTTTTCAGATTCACATTCACTTTCATCACTTGCATCAAATTGTACAGTCAAGAATAAAGTAAAAATTATTGAACAAAATAAGTTGAAAGAAAAAAATTACTCATGCTGACTTTAATATAACCTTCAGAGCTTTCAATTCTTTGATGCTTTTCTTTGCGTCGATTTTCCTTTTCTTCTCTTTCCGCCTTACGCTTTTCTTTATTTGTTAGGTTTTGATCTATTGAAGTCATTATGCCAACACGACCTTGTTCCCTTTGTTTAATTAAGAAATCTCTATCCTCCTGAATAGAAATTATTTCTAAGGCATCAACATGTGCAATATCGAATAAATTTTTCAAATGTTCTTTGAAATCTTCTTCCATTTTTCTATGTCTTGCAAATTTAGATTTAGAAACTTTTTGCACTTTTCTCCACTCATCATATAATTTGTTTAATTTTTCAACACATGTTCTTTTGTGCAACGTTGGAATACGAGCTCTTTCCCAGAAGGGCAATATTTCTTCTAACGCTAATACAGAACTCTCTTTAATTGACACAACGCACATAATAAAAAAAGCATTGTAACACTTGTAGTTTTGAAGGTAATTTGCATCCAACTTTTTTTTCGCATTTTCCTATCAAATGCACGTATATGTCAGCAGATCTAAGATTTAGAGATTTATTTAGCGCCATAATAAAAATTCTGTACTGATTGTACTATTTTTAATTCTTTTAATAAACAACTTTTCACAACCGCACTCAATTTCGCAATGGAAAAATACTAAATTAAAAATATAAAAGCTAAACGATATTGGTGGCAAAATGTCACAATGTACTATACCGTTAGTTTTCTTAGAATATAAGCACGTGGAATTTAACTTCGTTGTGTTGTGTTGTGACTCACTCAACTTGTGAGAGTTGTTTTACATGTAGATAAGACTGGGATAAATTTAGTGCTTCGTAGATATGCATGCTTTGTTAAAGAGTTCCATGCACTATTTGAAAAAAACAAATAAAAACGAGTACAGTTGATTTAGTTTTCTTGTGTTAGTTGCAAATATTTCTTTCATGCGTGAAGAGTATTTATGGAAAATAAAAAAATTGAAGGAAATACATAAAAAGAAAAAATTTTGTTAAAAAAAATTCCTAACTTATAATATTGTCGATTCGTGTGTGTCGTGGGGTCAACACGGAAAGTTCTTTTTTTTCTGTCCTTGATAGATTACTTTTAACTTTAGCACGATGCCTTGCATTTGTAATCTAAAGGTTGAACGCGGTCAAGTGAAAGTAAAGTGTTTTCATTGCAATGAATTTTATCACTGCAATTGTGTTAATATATCACCAACTGATCTTGACTTTATGGAACAATCTAATCAAAAGTTTCGTTGCAAGAAATGTGAGACAGCTAGAAGATCTTCACTTCGCTCTCCACCTACGGCTTCTCTAGCTACGGATGAGTCAACACGAGTGACTCCCTCAACATATCAATCTTCTCAACAGCTACAACAGAAATACAAACAGCTGACTACTGATGACTCATCATTAGAGAATTCCTCGGCACCGCATGTAACTGCAGCTAGTAACTCTCCTGCACTACCAATACAAGCATGCGTTCTTGAGCGACAAAAAAAACAACAGCCTCGCTCATCAGAATCGGCTACGGTGCTTTCCGAACAACAACAACTGCAGCATCTACAAAAGCAGCAACTGAAACAACAACAGCAGCATATTCAGCATCTACAACAGCAGCAAGCGAAACAAAATCATCCGCCGTTGCCCTCTTCATTTGAGAAAGCTTCTAGCGCGCAAAAAAACAAGCATTCACCTCAACAGCTAATCACTCAAAAGAAAGCTTTACCTTCAGAAACTAATCAACATCTCTCCTCACGTGAGTCTGAATGTTTTTCTCCGCAGCTAAACTCTAAAACACAATCGATGCCACCACTATCGTGGGCATCCCAGTGTGAGTCACCTCTAGAAAGTGGTAAAGTAGTAACACTTGAGCTTCTTTATAATGAGATTATCTCTCTTAAGAGTATGCATGCAAATACGCTCTCCATTATTGAATCTTTGCAACGGGACAAGATTAACTTACAAGACGAAGTTAACGAGTTAAAAAAAAAAGTAATGTTTCTTGATCAAAAAAGAAGAGACAAATGCTTAGAAATTGTTGGTATTCCAGAGCTCAATAATTCAAATGCTCTTAATAGTGCGTTGAAGATTTTTTCAGAAGGTTTGGAAGAGAAAATTAATCCAGAGATGATTGATGACTGCTTTGTTAAAAGAATTAAAAAAGCCAGTGGTTCCCAACCGCTTGAAGTACTATGTATTAAGTTTGCATCTAGTGCAATTAAAAAAAATATTTTGAGGAAAAAATTTGCGAATAGAAAAAAGTTAAATACGGAGTTATTTGGTTTTAATAAAAAAACTAATATTTATGTCAATGACTCTTTGAACGGCCTTACTTACAAAAATTTTTGAAAAAGCAGTTAAATCTAGAATGATTAATTTCCTAAATAAGAAACATTTTTTCAATAACTGTCAATTTGGATTCAGGCAGGGATTGTCAACTGAAGATGCTCTCCTGAAATTTTGTACAAACATCTATAATTCCATAAACAAGAAAAAGGTATCTGCAGCACTGTTTGTAGATATTACAAAAGCGTTTGATACAGTTGACCATAAAGTACTATTGAAGAAATTGGAAGAAAGTGGTTTTAGAGGCAATATTTATAATTGGCTTTCCTCATATCTTTCTAATAGAATGCAAAGAGTTAAAGTGAAAAATCAGTTCAGTAGTTACATTGTTATCAATATAGGTGTCCCACAAGGGTCGGTACTAGGTCCTATTTTGTTTTTAATATATATAAATTCGTTGTTTTCACAGAGTTTTAGTAGTAATTCTATTGCTTTTGCTGATGATATGGCTTGTACATATTCATGTGATACTCTTCTTAATCTAACTGTAGCTATTAATCACGATCTTGGAGTGCTTAGACACTGGTTTACAACTCATAAGCTTGTTTTAAGTGAGAAAACAAAAATAATGATTTATAATATAGCTGGTAAAAACTTAAACATAGATAATTTTATATATCATAGTGCGAATTGTTCAAAACACTTAATTGGAAGTGACATTTGTTCCTCGTCAAACGATTACCAGACCTATGTTGATTCTAATACTTGTTCCTATGACTGTCTTTCTATTTCATGTGTTGATTCTTTTAAATATTTAGGACTCTTACTCGACTCCAAAATGAGCTGGCTTGATCACACTACTGCACTAAAAAAATATTTGAGGGTTGTTATAAGGCAGTTTTATCATTTGAGGCGTTTTTGCTCGCCTAAGCTTTTAACCAGCATCTACTTTGGCCTCTTTCATTCTAAGCTTGAATATGGCTTAACATGTTGGGGTGGTACACATAAAAATAAAATCCTGCCGTTACTTACTGCCCAAAAGCATGCTATTAGAATCATTTGTAATCGTTCGAGCACTGTAAGCAGCTTTCCTCTTTTCAAAGAACTTAAAGTATTGCCTCTTCAACATTTATATTGCTTTCGAGTCTTAAAAATGTTTTTCAATAGATCTGAGCAATTGATTGATAGAAGTAATGTGTTTTATGAGTTAAGGTCTTCTAATCGCAATCTCTCGTCAATCCCACCACATAGCCTGCAACACTTTCTACGGTTCTATTCTTCGACTGCCCCTAAGTTGTTCAATAATCTACCTTATGAAATCAGGTGTAGACGCATAAAATCTCGTTTCCTTACAGATGTAAAATCTTGGCTGTTTAGCTTAAGTTACTGCGATATAAATATTATGCTTTATCTTACGCAAGTATAATACTTATAAACTTCCTCTTTTACCATCCATTACCAGTCATTATTCATGCTTCTTTTTCGTTTGTTTTTATTTTACTTTTTTTTTTTTTTTTTTTATATATTCTCATGTTTCATCCTCAATATTTTCCTCAAACTTATTCTTCTATTCCTAAGAGACCCCATGTACTTTCTTTAAATTAATTTGAAATTTTTGTTTTTTAGTGTGAGGTAGTATATGCTCGATACTAGTTCTTCTTGAACTACAGAGCATATTAACATTAATAATCCTTAATTTATGTATGTATGATTTCCGATGTATGTATTTTTAATTTTAATTTTAAATTTTAATAATGTTTTAATTTCTTATTATCACTTTGTAACACATATCTAGATTATAATACATCTTTATACTTACTAGACTTAAGCCAAGGATTATGATGATTAATAAATTGAATTGAATATCAATGAAAAAACGATTGTTTTCTATATATTTTGAACTTTGACCTCATTGTGGCACGGGTTGGCACACTCTGATCGACTTCAAATTTTACCACATGAATCTTGACATCAAAAATCATATTTAACTCAAACGCAAAATAAAAAAATAAAGTCAATTGCATTTTTTTTAAATAAAAAAAGTAGAGAACAGTCAAAAAACGAGTGTTTTTTCTATATTTGAACTTTGACCTCAACTTGGCACAGGTTGGCATACTCTGATCCACTTGAAAATTTTCCACATGAATTTTTACATCAAATCGCATATTTAACCAATCCCCAAATGCAAAATTCGAAAAAAAAATTTGAGGCGAGGTCTAATGTACCTACGTACTAAAGCATACCCCATATTGGCAATTAGGATTTTCCACTAAGCACATTAATTGGCTTTTCAGCGGAATTTAAAAATTGAATGTATATAAAACGCGTATTGAAATATACTTGATTCTATATAAATAAGCAACATCGAATTAAATAATAGTAATTAGCAATTTAAGGTACCCGAAAAACAATCCTGATTTCAAAAACAATCCAAAACACTAAACTCATTTTAACTGGTTTGCGGCCATTGTCCAACCCAAGGACCTACGTGGAAATGAGATAAATCTCATACCCGCCAAATCAAAATCCTAATTAGTTGGATATGAATTTGGGCCAACGCAGGCATAAACTTGTGTGGAAAAGAGATATACTCTGGCACACCAATCCAGGTGATAGTGTGAGTTCAGTCTAATTTCAAATCAGGAAACCACGTGAGCACGTAAATCCCAATTCGATTTAAAATTAAAATATTGAATAATTAAAAAGTAAGTTTTAAAAACGATTCATATTTGATGAATTTCGATGATAACAAATAATTTCATGGGATAATCGTGGGATTTTATAATTGGTGTGACATTTTTAAAATTTTGTATTGTTCAAGTAATATAATAATGATTTTGATGAAGTTAATATGATACAAATATAATTTAATTATATATTCTTTTACAAAAAAATGTATAAATTAATATATTATAAATAATATAACATAAATACAAAAAATTATTATAAATAACAGATTGATTTTTACTTTGCAAAAATAATAGTAAATTTCTTTGCTGCTAGCGAACTCACACCACGATGAGTAAGCTAAAAATCACTGCATCTCTGCTATACACACATAACAAAATAGGGGTATTCACGATTCTGTGCACTTGCCAGTGCAGTTTAGAACTTTCAGTTATGCAGTTAGGTTTTCGTGAACACACCATACTTTTGATTGAGAAATTTAGTGAAGTATGCCTTATTTGTCAGAATCAGATGTTGCGAATGAAAACAAAATATTTCATAAACTAAATATGAACATGCCGAAAAAAATTTCGAGTCTTTGTGGAAAGAACTGTCTCATTCGTTACGTTTTTGTGTACACGAGCAATGATATTTTCTATTTTTGTGTATTTTTTTCTATGAAGACCCCCAGAAGGGTGTCAGATGGAGTTTAACTAATAGGACCAGATCATACATTTAACCCTCCTAAGGGTCATAGATTTTTTGATATGAACTATAATAGACATTTTTGTTTCTACTTTTTTGTGTTTTTTGTATAGAGACCCCCAGAAGGGTAGCAGATATATAGTGTAGGTGTGTTCAGAAAAAATGTTGAGGGGGAAAATTAATAGGACCAGCTAATACACTAGATCCCACAACAGGAAAAACAGCTGATTCAAACATAAATAAAGTGTTATTTTGTGGGTTAAAGGTAGATACGCCAAGAAAAAGCGGGTGTGAAAATTCCTGTAACCGAGATATCATGTAAGACATTTCTAACAAATGCATATGAAACTTTCGATAAACTGATAATTATCAATAGACCATAAATATATCAACCATACCATAAAAACCTCAGGCTGCTTCAAACAATCAACTAGCAAATTAATTTCATCAATGATCTATTTCTTGGTGCATTTAAATGCCTTCCATTTCTTCCATTTTCACGCGTCAAATGCCAGCACATGCGCGAAACCTGTTTATGCACCAGATTCGACGCTGTGCATTTATGGAAAATAGAAACGTGTCATTTATGTGTATATTAAGATGGTCTTTCAAAACAAAAGTGTTCAAGCTCTCGGTCTCACCCCCTAAAAATGTACGAATAGCTAAAAAACCGAGAAATACAAAACTTGGGGATAATCTAAGAAGATTTAGAGGTGGCTCAAAGCGCCTAAAGTTTGGAAAAATTTACACAATCTCACTTTTTTTGTATTATGTTGGAACCGGAGCGCTGTTTTTTAGCCTATTAAACCCGATGTATATTTTTTATAAATTGTATGACTTAACATCTTTCTAAAATGTCCACAATCATAAAAATTGACCCACCAGTAGCAAAGTGATAAATCAAAATAGCTGCCAAACTCGCCTTTTTCAGCACATATGGAAAAAAATGAAACACTTTGAATTATTCCACTTCTTTGTACTGTCTGCATGTCGCCTAAAGGCAGGATCCCGTAATGCATCGATTTTCGATGAATTTCATGAATGTACACGATGAAGTACGTCCCTCGCATACTAAAATTACATAACATTTTTGTAGACGAGGGACATCCTTCTTCGTGTAAATGCGTGGAATTCATCGAAAATCGATACATAATGCCGATAGTGGGATCCGGCCTTTAGATACGTGCTCTTTGGATACCATTATAATGAGATCCACTTTACTTTGTGTTATAACATATAAGTTAGTTAAGATCGCGACTAGAAGGAGTACCCGATTTCGATTTCTTAATTAAAAAGGCTACGAACATACAGAACGACTTATAAGATAAATATTTTAAAAATGTGTTCTTATAATTTGAGATCAAACATATATTTGGTTGGCACTGAAAGTTCTCAAATCCTGAGGTCAAAACTGTCGTCAAATAAACAAGTGCTATCAGTTTTTTTTTATAATCATAACATAGTCAAGTTATCTATTCGTAAAAGTGCTAAATTAGCTAAAAAAGAAGTTTCCATATTTTGGCAGATTTTATTTGAATGGAGTGTGGAAGAAAATATTGTCGCTTGTTGTTTTGATACAACTGCATCTAATACAGGTGTAATCAATGAAGCTGCAACTTTGTTGGAAAAAAAACTTGAAAGGACATTACTATATATTTTCCTTGTCGCCATCATATTTATGAACTTTTACTTAGAGGAGTGTTGAAAGCTACTTTCCAGTAACTGCTAGTACAGATGTACAACTATTTCGGCGATTTCAAGTTAAATGGAAAGATATAAACACAAAAAACTTTAAAACTGTTTTTGAAAATGACATGCTAAAACTTATTTTGAAAGATGTTAAAGATGATATAATAGATTTTTGCAAAAAAGAATTAAAAAAAGGACATAGTTAGAGATGACTACAGAGAACTGTTGGAATCAACCACTATATGTTTAGGGACAAGCAATAATGCTAAATTTCGAATTCCTGGTCCTACTCATCATGCAAGGTGGTTGTCAAAAGCGCTTTATTGCTTAAAAATTTATCTGTTTCGATCAGAGTTCAAGCTAACACAATTTGAAGAGAAGGCATTGGCAGATATATGCGTTTTTATTATAAAGTTTTATGTTAAGCTCTGGTTCAATTGTGTTATTCCATCAGAAGCACCATATCAGGATTTAACTTTTGTCAAAAGTATATACAAATTCAGAACTGTGAATCAAAAAATATCCGATATTTGTTTAAAAAAAATTGTCAACCATTTATGGTATTTATCAGATGAAAGTGTTGCAATGGCATTATTCGACAATAGCATATCTATTGACATGAAAAAAAAAATTGCCAATAAAATTAAAAATATTGATAGCTTAGATAAAGCTATAGAAAGTGTTAAACGTGTAATAGTAAAACCTTCCGAAATCAATCACTTTATAGAAAAAGAACTTTATGATTTTGTTACAATCAATACAGTTAATTTTTTCCACCGTTTTGGAATTTCCGTTCAATTTTTAAATGAAGATCCTATATACTGGAATAACATCGAAAGTTACAAAAGTGGAGTGGATATTGTTTCAACTATGAAGGTAGTAAATGATACAGCAAAGCGCGGCGTTAAATTGATTGAAGAATATAACAACATTTTAACAAAGAACGAGCAATATTTACTACAAGTCGTAAGTGATTATAGAAAACGATTTACATTGCACAATAAATCATCCTTGACTGCACCTAAGTAAATAGAATTAAGTTTAATACTATGCTATAAACATTTTTTTTTTCAATAAAATCATTTGTTTTGACACAATCATTTATAATACAAATAATGCAATATTTTTCATATGGGCTGAAAAAGGCGAGTTTGGCAGCTATTTTGATTTATCACTTTGCTACTGGTGGGTCGATTTTTATGATTGTGGACATTTTAGAAAGGTGTTAAGTCATACAATTTATATACATCTGGTTTAATAGGCTAAAAACGGCGCTCTGGTTCCAACATAATAGAAAAAAAAAGTGAGATTTTGTGATTTTTCTAAACTTTAGGCGCTTTGAGCCACCTCTAAATCTTCTTAGATTATCCCCAAACTTTGTATTTCTCGGTTTTTTAGCTATTCGCATATTTTAAGGGGGTGAAGCCGAGAGTTTGAACACTTTTTTTCCGCCCATATAACGAAGGGCCACCTTAGTGTATATTTTGTTAGTGGTAAGTGCATAAAAACATGAATATTTTGCTCAAGCTCAATTGCACAACCAAATGCACTGGACAGTGAATACCTCTATTATTTCACATACTATGGGGATTCATACAAATGGGCAATAGCATAATAAATAGTATAAAGAGTATATGTTTATTAGCTTTATACATTTGAATGGAGAAGCCTTTGCAAAATCGAGATATATTTGCTCTTTGATTTAGGTGAGCAAACGAGTTGACAAACCTTTATGATGAAGAAATTGTTTTCGTTTTTCGAAAGTTAATTAATTTCTTATCAGATGACGGTAAAAAATCAATGAGAGCTAATAATTTGTGAATTAGAACAAGAGTAACAAATATTTAATTACTAAATTTTCAGAAATCACTTTGAAAATTACAACTTAAAAACGTATTGACAGTCCTTGGCTTATTGACTTTAAGGACAGTTATTTTATCTTGCCTGATAAAAATAACTTATTGCTCAAATTATAATATTGCCACTTTGCAAGAATACCCTTATTATAATAAACATACATTAAAATAATATCTAAACTACTTAAAGTAGATCGCTTAAGGATTTTATTACAATAATTATTTATTTTGCATGATTTGGGATAAAGAGTAGTTTTGTGGGATTTTTTTAAATAGCTTCTTTTATTGGCATCACCGAAATGGCAGAGGCAAGATTTGTCAACGCAACATTAAGTTTGGCAAAGTTTGAGGTTGTCCGTTTTGACACCTGTATCGTAAAGTTTTTACAATGTAGACCAAAGTACGACTAACGGCCGACCGACCAAACGCACTATTGAGTTTTGGGCATAAAAATGAAGACCATACATTTCTTCAATACATATCATTATTTACTTAATACTTTTCTCGCTTCTTCAACGACATACGCCATTTATTTCTATTAATCGTATTTATGCAATGCTGAAAAAGTGCCGAATATGCCGAAAATAGGAAAAACCGTAAACACCGAAAGTCAACTGTCAAAATTTGTATGAACTCTGATATTCGGCAGATTTTCCAGTTTTCCGCACGATTTTGATGCGCAAAAAGTGCCGAATATTTTCGGCAGCGAATTGCTGCCACCTTTCAAATATTTTACAATTTATGTATTGCTTTTTTTTTGGCATCTTTTTGCTTAAAACGTTTGATCATATTATTATACCTAGGCAGGGATGCCAATTTGGTAAAATATTACCAAATTTGGCAAATTTTTTCTATTTTGGTACATTTTTGCTGGAAATTTGGTAAACAAAAATTGAGAGTGGCAACACTGTATCTAAGTTACCACTTTTTCAATACAACTTAAAGGAAACAGCTGATTGGTATACGGAATTTACCGAAAACTACAAGAAAGGTACCTCATGCAAAAACGGCGAATATTTTCCGATATACAGCATCGGAATATATTCGGCACTGCATGAATACCATTATTGCTTTTGTTTATATTTCGGAGTATTTTTCGTTAAAATAAAAAAAAAACATATATATAGTTTTGATTATAAGTAATTAATGCTTAATTACTTATGTTTAAAAAGCATTTAAAAAATTCGTATAGAGTAAAATAAGATCAAAGAAACATAAAAAAAAGGATAAAAAATATTTTCTGCAAGAATTTTGGCTGTTTTAAATAAATTATTCTTATGAATACACAGTATTTATAAGTTTTAAAATGAGATTATATCCACGACATAGATTACAGACACATACTTATTTTTCTTTCAGTGTACCTTAAAGCAAATATAGTTTGTGAGCAGCTTCATTAACCTTAAATACCAATACAAATATCTGAGTATGCTTGGTTGCATTCTCTTTGGGTAACACACAAATACAAGCAAACAAAATGGCAAAATCTCAGTTAAGTTAGATAAATTGGTATTATATGGGGACATTTGATTTAAATTATTGCATTACCATCAGTGTTAAGGTTAACCTTTTTGAACGAAGACAATTTGTGCTTCTTGAAAGATTGGTCTAAGGTTCAATTCATGAAATTCAGGGCTTAGATTAAGCCAGAAGTTAGAAACAAAATGTTAAACATATTTGTGCTGAAATAATTTAAGAAAAAATTGTATTAGCTTATGGTTTTCTAAAATTTTAATTGCCACTTCAAGAGAGTGATATCATGCTTAACCAATTTTGAAATGGTTTTAAGGCAGATAGAACTGTTACCGCTTTAATCCAAGTGAACAAAAATGCGTAAAACACATAGAATCAAATAAAAAAAAAATTAGGTTTCTATGTATATTAAGCCGGAGCGAATTTCAAAAGTACATAGCATCGATGTGGCCCAAGGCACATTCGACAGGTATTGTAACAAACATGTAAACTACAAGATTTCCTTTCGATCTGATTGCATCTCCTTAAAATCAGAACATTTTGTAAGAACAATGGTATGAAAAATCTTAAGAAGTGGTTCGTTTAGTAAGAACATGAAATGGAGGTACATATAAGTTACTAGGAGTAGCAGTTGCTTAGCACTCATTTGCACAACAAAAGCAATAAGAAGCAATAAGCTAAAAGCAAAGTGAATTCAGCGAACAACAACAACAACAGCGAAACATATGGAAACATTTTTTCAACTAACTTATAAACCAAATAGAATTTCGAAATTTTGGCTTCGTTAGGAAATAATTTTAGAGGCGTACAACAGTTTGAAAAAAATATTTTTAAATCGGTCAACCCATTTAGAAGATCTGCTCTGTTTAACATTTTTCAAACAAGCTGTTCTATGGGAGCTTCGCTCGCTCCAATGACATTAGTTATAAAAAAATTATATTGCATAGATTATTAGATGAAGTTAGAGGTACTAACCCATATATTGACTATGTGAAATTTTAATTCGATACAACGTCATCTCTTATTCCAGAATGTCCTTTAAAAATGGCATATTTTTTAAAATCATAAAAATCGTTAAAAGTTAAGGCTAAATCAGCTGATAATAGGAAAAAACCTAACACAAATTTCACTACGATTTGACCCCAAAAGGCCTACTTCAGAGTGTCCTTGAAAGTAATATATTTCTTAAAATTATTTATATTCTGAATTAAATAAAATTTGGAATATAGGTTGAATAGATTGTAGGCTATTTTAAAGTCTTTAAATCGTGAGAATGCAATAAATGCAACTGCAATTATAACAAAAGTTCCAGGTGTTGTGAATTTTTGCAGGTAACGCAAATTTCTCATAATGAGTCAGTTGACAAGTTCTTTAATTTTAATAGACTAAAAAGGAGCTTTACAACTATTATAGTTTTTATCATCCAACAAAATATAAGAAGTATGCGTAAAAATTTCGATACATTTGAAATTGAAATAATGAATATGCAGCAGGTGGTGTTGCAGTGTTTGCAAAGAACGAACTATATTGCGAATTTTTTTCATTTAAATTTACAAGTGCTGATGTGGTGCAAGTAAAATGTGTAATAAATGACCAAAAGTATACCTTTATATGCATGTATAGATTCCATACTAGTGCAATGAATGATGTATTTTTGAATAATTTGGGCGAAATACATATTAGCTAAAGATAATGCAGAAAATTTAGTTGTATTAGGCGACATTAATCTTAATCTTCTGCAAGACTCTAACATGGTTGATAAATATCTCATTTACTATCATCTTACGGCTTAGAATCATGTATTAACCAACCAACCCGTATAAACAACACTTCTCAAACATGTATAGATCATATGTTTGTACGCTCTAGAGGGCTGTCTATTAGTAGTTCTGTACATAATCTTGAAATCTCTGATCATTGTTTAACATGTTTGTGCTTTGAAAATGCTATTATTTATACAGAGTCTGATTCATCGACTGAATTATACACCAAAATTAATTATATTGTACTGAATGAACGTCTTAGATTCGAGTTTTGGGATGAAGTGCATAACGAACTTGATCCATCCAAAGCGTACGACATTTTTGTAGGAAAGTTATCTAACCATGTGAACATGTGCTCTACAACTTTAAAGAAAACTAGTTCCAAATCAAAAAAATTAAAACCTTGGATGACGTCAGAGTTAATTAAGATTCAATTCAGATTTAATTCATAAAAAAATAAACTTTATAAGAAAACGATAAAACATCCTTCCAACGAGGTCCTCAAGACACTATACAAAAAAATGTGCAAAGAAATTTTAAAAGATACGGCTGCTTGTAAAGATAATTACTATATCAATGAATTTAATCAAATAAAAGGTGATGTTAAGAAGTAGTGGAAACTTGTGAATAATCTGCTAAACAAAACAGTTAAAAAAGATAATATTTCCACTATAATTGAAAATAATGAGGCTCTTACGAATCCATCAGCTATAGCCAATGCTTTTAACAACTTTTTTGTGAATATTGTTAACAATGTCATTCCTATAAGTTCGCCTAGTACACCAATGTGTTCTTGCTTAAGTTCAGATCGCTCACAGAGTTCAAGCATTTTTTTTGATCCTGTTCTTCCGTCAGAGATGTACAAAACTATTATGTCCTTAAAAAATTCAAATGCTAACACAGAACAAGGTTACTCCAACATTTTTATAAAAAAGATTGCGCATAATATTGTCGATATAATGTGCCACTTGGTGAATGTGAGTATTGAAGTTGGAACCTTTCCTGACAATCTTAAGAAAGCTGAAGTTATTCCCCTATTTAAAAAGGGTGACAAAAAAGAACTTAATAACTATAGACCAATATCTATTCTATCAGTGTTCTCTAAAATTTATGAAAAAACTATAAAGACAAGGATAATAGCTTTTTTAAATAAAACTAATTTTTTCAGTGAATGCCAATTTGGTTTTCGAGCAGGGTTGTCAACAGAAGATGCCTTATTATCATTCTGCACAAACGTATATCAAAGCATAAACAATAAAAAACTATCTGCTGCTATCTTTGTGGACATTACCAAAGCGTTTGACACAGTAGACCACAAAATTCTGTTAGACAAATTGTTTAGGTGCGGATTAAGGGGCTCTGTACATAAATGGTTTACTTCTTACTTGATGAATAGAAAATAGAGGGTAAAAGTCAATAAAGATTATAGTTCTTTTGTTGTAGTTAATTCAGGTGTTCCACAAGGGTCAGTTTTGGGTTTCATCCTTTTCTTGATATATATTGAATCTCTATACTCTCAAAAGTCTATAAGTAAAACAGTCGCATTTGCAGATGACATGGCATGTACATTTGCATCCAATTCAATTCTATATTTAACAGCTAACATCAATCACGATTTAAGTATCCTAAACCATTGGTTTTCCGCGCATAAGTTAGTTATGAGTGATAAAACTAAAATTATGTTTTTTAGTATTGTTGGAACAGATATTCATTTTGAGAAGCGCTTCACCTTTCATAGTACAGGTTGTGATAGAATCATGTTGAGTAGAGATATATGTTCTGCATCGACGCAATGCAATACCTATAACGACCACTTACCATGCTCATCAAAATGTTTTAATGTAGAATGTGTAAAGAATTTTAAATATTTGGGTCTGGTGGATTGGAGACTAAATTGGGATGAGCATACAAGTGCGCTCAAACGCTATTCGCTGGCTGTCACTAGGCAGGCAGATACACCTGTTGAAGCCCTTTTGTTCTAAAAAATTACTAACTTGCATTTATTACGGACTTCTTGACTCAAAATTGCAATATGGTTTAGTTTGCTGGGGTGGCACACATAAAAATAAAATCGACCCATTGCTTTTTTCACAAAAACACAATATTAGACTCATCTGTAACAAAAATCGTACTACTGCCAGCTTGGATTTATTTAAAAATCTTAAAATCCTACCCCTCAAACATCTATATTTCTACAAAGTACTTAAAACTTTTTTCAAAAATTGTGGTCACTTATTAAACAGAAACTCGACATATTATAACTTAAGAATCAATAACTGCAATATTGCCTTGGTACCTCCATACAATCTGCATCACTTTCTGCATTTCTACACCTCAGCTGCTCCTAGATTATTTAATAGCTTGCCGGGTAGCTTACGTTGTATTCATAATAAACATGTGTTTCTTGCTACTGTGAAATCGTGGCTTTTTCAACTTAATTACAATCAAATTTATTCGCTTCTTAATATTGTTACATAATGTTCTTTATATTCTTTATTAAAATATTAATGTTTTCATATTTTTATGTTTTCATATTTTTTTATATATTTATTTTTATTATTTCTTAATTGTGTGTTATGACCCCATGTACCTTATATTAGTATTAATAGTCTTAAGCAATCTGCATTCGCCTCTAGTTCTTCGGAGCTATAGAATGTAGATATCATTAACCAATGTTTTTTTCAATGAAATGTAATTTAAATGTTAATGTAATGTAATGTAAAATGTTGGCAAATAAAATCAATCAATCAATCAATCAGTTATGAAATAAAATCATACATATTTTTGTATGTGGTTCGTAAAAACGGGTACATTTTTAATAAGGATTTTCTATAAAAGCTTGACTCTCCAAATCTGTTTCAAAATTTTTGAAAATTACATACAAACATACAATGTAAACAATGTTTTTACTTTATCATTCAAGGTTAATTGAAGGATTTACCAATTATCCATTATTTTTTAATAATTACTAAAATAGCCTAAAAATTAATATTTTTGTGTAATCTTAAGATATGTAGTCTTAAGATCGAACAAAGATAAGAAAATTCTTTTACCAGAATCAGAATAAATCTACTGAAGTCGACTACAATATTGACAAAAAATTAATTTTTTTTTTAACTCCGTGATATTTAAGGAAATTTTGGAATAGAAAGATGTTGTCATATCGAGATCAAACTTTGTATAGAAGATTTTCTAATTCATATTTATTCCGTTTGCTCATTTCTATTGCAATAAAATAATTTTAGGAAACCAATTATTTTAAAGGACCTTCTGCAGCTGTAGAATGGGATCATATCGTGATGAAAGTTTATATTAATAATTATTATGATTATAATCATCGCTCCAATATTTATCAATTCAATTCAATATAATTTTTTTAAAAAATCATCCTGTGTTTGACTCAAAACTTGAGCAGGAATATGAAGCTTTATTCTTTTAAAATTTTGTTCGTTAATGTATGATACTATTTTTATCGAGCCCCCCTGAGCCAATTCAATACAAGGGTACTTTTTTAATATATATTCCCTAATGTACATATATAAATTACTTAACAGTGGAACCATTAAAACTTTCATTTATATCACTGTTCTGTAAAGAAATCTAACGAATTTATAAAACATTAAGGCGAAATAAAAAAAAAATGCATGACAGGAGATGAGCAAATTGGCTTTATCCTTTTGAGCCTACACCAAAGGCCAATTTGTGTCAACAAATTAATTATTTGTTAGGATACTTTGAATACATATTTCTCTTTCGCATTTCTCCTAATCTAACATCTTTCTAATTTCTTAAATGTTAAATATTCATTTTAATCATATCGTTTGTGATTTAAGCAAATGGTTACGTTAATTAATTCCAAGGATAAAATCCTTAATCGCTTAAGGCATTAGACAATTAAAAAAAAATCTCTAAAAAGGGTTTTTCTAATAAAAATGAAAAGAGAAAAGAAAGAAAAACAATGAACTCATTGAACTAATTAATAACACTTAGTTAATATTTATTTAAAAATGAGTTACAAAGAAAAACAAATCATGCTCATTCTTTTATATATATATGTATATATATATATATATATGTTTAATTTTTTTTGTTTAAGCTACAAAATTAATTTTTTCCTTTCTGTTAAGCCCCAGCAGTAAATTTTAAATGCAAAGTCTAAAATTGTGCTCTGTTAAGAAAAAAGGTTTCTCTTTACTATTTGCCTTATTGAGTAATGTGGCAAGGCTTGGCCAACATTTTGGAACACAAACATGCATCCTTTTGAGGTACTATTAACATAATACTTTCCCTCCAGGAAATGTGAGCATTCCCGGATGTTACCAGGAAACATTACATGGAATGTTGCAAGCATTCCCCTTTGTTGCACACTCCATTGCTTTTTTTACATAGCATGTCATTAGAGGGAAACATTCCTCCCCACTGTGTTAAAAAGTCATGTGGAAACATTCTTCTCCACTGTCCTCAAAAGTGAATTGGAAGCAGTCCTCTCCCCTGTTTTAAGAATTAATGTGGAAACATTCCTCTCCCTTGTTATGAAAATGGATTCGGCCAGGATTCGAAACCGGGACCCCTGAGCGACAGTCGAGCGCGCTACCACTAGACTATCGAATTCTACAATAAGCGGCTAGAAAACAATGATATTAATATTTTCTATTGTCATTGCTTGACAATAAATAAAAGTTTCCACATGCATTCTCAAAGAAGAGGTTTGGAAACAATATAAATACAAAACAACCCTTAAGCTTCCAAAAGATACGGTGGGGAATGTTTCTTTATCACATTTAAATGGAAGCCTTCCGATTTTTCCTGGAGGGTTGTTTTAGATTTTTAATGGTATGTGTCATTTTATTACATCCGGTGTACATTTCGATTCACTATGGATAAATTTTAAAAATTTTCTCTCACCAAAAATTGTACTCTAGTGGTTTTTGACACGAAGAATCAACTTTTGTTATATATTTTTACACAAAGCCACTACCAGAGGGCGCTGCAGTGATTTTTTTGCTTGTATTTGTGTGTTGTTTAGTGTAATTTTATATTTTGTATTACTAGTTTTATTTTTAAGTATAAAAGAATTCAATCATCGCATTTTTGTTGAGAATAAAAATCAATTGTACGTTAGTACAATTTTGACTGTGGTTGTTAAAGTTTACGTTAAAATAGTTTTTAATATTTGTTTCAAGTATAATCTGATTTTATGTTATTACCATTAAGAGTAAGAAAACTTAAACATATGTATATATATATCCTTCAAAAGGTCTTTGTGTAACTATAGTAAAAATTTAAGAAATATTTTTTCTGTATTTTTCAACCCTCTTAATTTTTAACGCACTTTGGATATGTTTTTTTTTCTAGCCCAATTAAAAATTTTGTAAAAAGGTACCCTTAGATATATTTTGAATTTTTCATGTCTAACTATTTTTAAGAAATGTCAACATCACAATTTATCTATATTTACACAATTTATATAAAATATAAATGTCTAAAATTCTGTCTTACAGCCTGTTCTTCCATCTCTTATAGGACATCAATCTAAAATCAAATCATATTGTGCAAGCATTCTCGTCCAGACCTTTAATCCGATACCTCATTCACCATTCTACCTTTTACTTATACCAATATTGCTTACTAAAATAATTATTTCAGCACACAGTAAAAAATATGAGCATAAATTTTATACTATTTGGTATACATATAAATCAAAACCAAAAATGTTTTAAAAGTTATACCATCAAAGCTTATAAATTTTTCCAAACCATTTTTCTCGTCAGACCAATCGAAACCACTATATTTTTAAATTTCCCGATTTCGGTGATTTTTTTACTTTCAAACCAGAATATATTTTGATTTACACATGGTATCTATATAAAATTTTTAAATTATATTTGTTTTATTATTTTTATAATATTGAGTGGTATAAAATTTATAAATTATTTGGAATAAAAAAAAGTTTGTACCACACAAATGTTATAAAAAAGATAAAATTTACCGGCAAATTTTTTACTGAGCAGGACAATGACCCGAAGCACACCACTCGGCTGGTCAAGCAGTGGTTTTCAGATAATCAAGTTTCTATTTTGGACTGGCCATCTTACAGTTCTGACCTCAATCCAATTGAGAACTTATGGCAGGTTGTAAAAAAAGTGAGCTTGCTCAAGATAGGCAACTTCGATAAGCTGTACGATGAAACAAAAAAGTTTGGGCAGCGCTTCCTAACAGTGTTTGTGAAAATTTAGTTGAGTCTATGCCTCTCAGATGTCAAGCAGTAATTGAAAAAAATGGTTTTGATACAAAATATTGACATAACAATAATAATATACTACATAAAATATTAAATACTCAAGTGTCCTTAATTATATGCACGCCTTATTTGATTATGTATTTATGATTTTTTTTCCAGATTTTCAAAAATACTGTTGAATATTAAAAAAAACATAAAGGTAATGAATGACCTATTCAATTGATATTAGACCAAAACTCAGTGTTTTTCGTAATCAAAATAACGAATTTTCCAAAAGTTTCTATGTTTATATAGTGTCCCGAACTAGTTGCACGGAGCTGTATAAGATTATAGCTTTTGTCATATCACATATTATGATAAAACGATAAAGCGTATCAACCGCCAAAATGCCAATCACCAGATTGAACTTTTTCTCGAAAAACCGTTAAAATATTGAAGAATATTGAATAAAATATTAAGACATATATATTTATCGTGACGTAACGTACAACCGACCCCCTCACCTCCCTGAATATATAAACAAAACATGTCTACTTTACAATGAAATAAATATATATCACCAATGGCTCAATAAATCTACGTTTGATTTTTAAATAAAATCGTGCACTTTTATTAAGACACCCTTTATTTGGTTTTGTCTCAGCAACGCTGGTTGAATGTGTCCGAAAAGATAGGAAAGAAAATGCTACAACAACAACAACACAGGTGCGTTACGAAATCTCAGGAGACAAAATTTACGCCATAGACAAAACTTATATTATACAAAATATCCAAAATCATAATATCCAGTCCAAAATCATCGAATTAAAATTTTTCAAATCTAAACACTTTGCATATTTTTGACAATAGAGTGAATGCGTGATTAGAATGTCATGCTTTGTTGCTATTTTTTATTTGAAGGAAAAAGGTACCTTTAATTTCTAATTTTTATCTATCTAAATGACAAATTATTTGAATAAAAATATATATTGTGCACTTGATATGAACCAGACTTTTTAAATGAAAGAAGTTTTATTCGAATGTGTTGTCTAAAAGTCGGTCAAAAGGGAGCTTAAGTTTTGTGTAATACATATTAATATATTTAGCCCCCGGTCGATATTATCGTATGTGCCATTTTTTTCGAAACTGACTTTTTTATGCAAATTTATACACTCCCAACGCATCATCTGGTAAAATATTGTAGCTGAAATCCTTATAGTAAATAAGTTAATTATCTAAGCGCATGTACAATTTGGTTTTGATATTGTAAGCTAAAGCACTGAAAAGTAGAAAAAAAATCGGTCCCGTAACATTTTTTTTTGGCACATACGAAAAATTCGCGCAAAGGGCTCGATATAGATAACTCTTCTGTTTGGATTTTAAATTGAAACCGGTAGGTCCATTAGCATGATAGTTTGTTTAAAGATGTTATCAGGTACGATAAGTGTTTTGGTGCTATTCACTTTGATCTATCTTTAACACCAGATGGTGGATGTACAAATCTTTTATAAAACTGCCAAAAACTTCTAAAGCGATCATTTGGTTAGCATTTCTGTGAGCTCTTATGTGAGCACGGAAAAGCATTTCCGTGTGTGTTTGCTTGTTAGTATAAGAATGCTCCTCACTGATCTAGAACACCAGAGAGCGCTGTAGTACAAATATTTTACAAAGCCACCAAAAACTTAAAACGAAAATTTTCATGAAAATTTGCATGAAGAGAGGTTTTCAGGTGCGATGAGTGTTTTCTCGCTTTCAAACACTCAATTTGAAATTTTCAATATTTTTTGTTGTTTTTTATTTTTTCCAATAAATTGTTAATAAAATATTACCCGGAAAAGGGCAGATATATATATATATATATATATATATATATTAGAATAAAAAATAAGCAAGTATAAAATAATTAACCAAATATAAAACAAAAGTTTTTGTACTCACTCATGAATAATGATTTAAAAAAAATTAAAGGAACGAGTTATTGATCTATGCGAACTGAGTGACGTAATCAGCGAACCTTTGCTCACTGCGTGACGTAGACCTTCAAAATTGGGTGTGCGGCTTTAGACTGAAAAATCTATTAATAATCGGCAAGTTTTATTTTATCTTCTAAGAGTTATATTTTTAAAAAAAAAAATAGCATTAATGGTATTCAATAAAGGACGTATATATACTGAAAGCGTATAGCTATAAGTTTACGCTAAGCGCTTCCACGAAACCACCTTGAATACAAATCGAGTAAATGGCGTAAGTGTATTAAAAATAAATTGCCATCACGATATTATTTGAAACTTTACAGAAATTTTAGATCCATTAATGGCAAGTGCATTTTGAATTTTTTACATTGTTAAATTTAATTGAAACACTGCTTGTCAAAAACTACATTAGGTCACTGTCGCATAGCACGCATTCTATGCACTGCATACACCACGTCTTTGTGCCGAAAAGGCGGATTCACTGACCACCTTCAGCAAGTTTTTTGTGACAGCTTTTTTGCGCTCTCTGTGGGAATGTGCCGCAGGTCGATTCACTGACATGTAAAACTTTCAGCAAGTTTTCTGTTTTTATTTGTCATATTCAATATTGCCAGACTCAATGCTTCTTTATTTTGAAGCTTCAATGATAAAATATGCCAACTTCAACTCAAGAAACTTCATTCTGGCAACACTAATCAAAAAGATTTAGCAATAAAATTGAAATTAAGTTGATCAAGTCAAAGAGAGTGCAGTAAGTTTTTGTTACTCTCTCATTGAGTGTGGAGAGAGATGGAGCACAAAAATTTTCAAAACTTCTTATAAAAAAACTTGCAAAACTTGCTGAAGGTGGTCAGTGAATCCGGCACAGAGCGAAATATTTCTGCACGCTCTCAACTTGATTAACATTATTTTAAATCACACAAAAACATGCTGAAGCAAGAACAATATAAAGAATATCACGCCTTTAGTGCGCAGAAATGGCAATCTACTGCGCAGGTCTACGTCATAAGTGAAAATACATCCAAACAAAAATATCACATAAACAACAAACGAAACTAAGCAAATGAATCTGATTGGCTAGTTGGGAAACAAACGAAATACACCAGAGGTCGGCAAAACTCAAACTGAGTGTGTGTTGGTGAGAGCAAATATTCTGCAGTGAAAAAAATTTATGCTGCATATGATTTTAAAATTTGTACACTTGCACACAAAAGTGATTTAATGAAACTTTTTCAAACATACTATGGCAAAGGTATGTTATTAATAAGTTCAGAAATGTTAATTTTGTTATCGCAGTTTCTCATTAAAAGAATTTTTCGCATATATTTTCAGCTTCCATTTTGCGCACGATGTTCTCACTTCGGTGGCTCAAAGGCGAATGAACAAAATAACATATTTTGCGCTGTGTGGTTGAACGAAAGAGCGCAAAATACGAAAGAGCGTAAGCGTCTGTGTGAATTGGTTTTCCACAATTGTGGTATGGAGTGCCGATCTATGAAATACACACAAAGAAACAGTCAAACTGCTCTCAAAATAAATCGAACAACATAGCTATTTTTGTGAAGGGGTCAACACGGAAGTTAACACCCCAATAAGATATAAAATTTTTATCAAAAATAGTAATGAAAATGATTAAAATTTTTTCTGTACAAGAGTTGTTTTTTGATTTAAATTTATTTCTTTTAAAAAACCAAGATTTTATAAGAAAATGAGGAGATTTTTTAATCGAATACCCCTATTAAAATTTTTATACTACATTTTTTCCAGTCAGTTTGACTCTCTTTTCTCTTGCACTTCTGACGTCACATGCACGTGCTCACAAAGAGAGCAGACATGCGCAAGGCGGAATCTTGAATATATAATTCTTGATGCTGAAGGTTATCAGTGAATCCAGCTTTAAGCTGGGTAAACGGGCTTACACATCAGCGAGCAGGTTCGTCGAGCAGCGGCCATGTTTGAGCCAGTTCGCTAGTTAAGAAGCTAGTTCGACAGTTCGTCGAACCTGTTGGCTTGTTGGCAAAAATTTTCGATTTTCTCCGTCAAACAAGAGTTGATCGACGAACATGTTCTATAATTTGAACGTAAGCGTCATACCTAATGAAATTCTGTAGTGGCAACATGTCCAGCACAAATATAAACGCGTTTTCTTTATTGTTTATGTTGCTGCATTATCAATATCTGTAACAAAATAATGGCGAAAAACAAGAAATAATTGCATGCTCGACGAACATGTTCATTCAATTTGAACGCTAGCTTTTTTCAACATGTTCGCCCCGTCATTTTGTTCGTCGAGCAAGTTCGCTAATGTGTAAGCCCTTTAAGTTTCATCCCTTACAATTTTTTTATTGCAAATTACGCTGCTGTAAGCTTACCGAACTGTTGATAAATCCATATACGTTTTCAATCGCGTCGGAAGCGAATTTCATCTGGGGGGGCAGTACAAATGGTGGTGCAAAAAAGTTCACCAAAATTTCTTCACATGAAACATGAAGAAGAGAGAAAGAAGAGGAAAATATATAATACAAAAATATTATCGTTGTAAAAAAACTGATATTTTGAATAACTTTTCCTTTTAAATTGTTTATCTAGCTAAAAAAGTGGGGGGGCAACTGCCCACCTCGCCCACCTCGCCCCCCCCCGCTTCCGACGCCAATGTACGTTTTATTTATTACTTACAATTTTAATTTAAATACCTATTTATTTAAATAAAGTCAATTGAAATTTTTGGTATTGCAAATTTATTTAAGACTGTCAAACATGCTCTTTTGTCACAAACTAAGCATGTTTTCAGGTTGTGCACTTGAATGGGATCAATGAATAAAAGAAGGGGAAATCTGCATCAGATATGCTTATTCCAATTGTGCATATGCAAATATAATAATTATGTTTTTTTTTTGTATTATTGAGGCGGCTTCGATAGTCTAGTAGTAGCGCGCTTGACTGTCGCTCAGGGGTCTCGGGTTCGAATCCTGGCCGGGCCATGGTTCTACGCTATAACCTTTCTTTCCTTGTTTCAAATCAAAGGAACTTTAAAACACAACTAACGACGAAAAGTTGTAGTTGGTGGTGGTAGGAAAAGTTTGTGGAGAGGAACGCTTAGTAAATTGATATGACTGCGGTCAAGGCAAAACACTTGCTTCAGATTTCATATCACATGTTTCTACAGCTTGTGCCACATTAAGAACATCCTACACAAAAGTTTCACTTGATTTACTCCCCTTTTTCCATTCTGTGGTATCACAACGGACCTAAAATATGGTTTAAGTGGTGGTCTGGTCTAAAGACCTGCCGCCACCTTAACCTAAACTAACCTACCCTTGTATTATGAAATTATAATTGCTATCGCGTTCTTGTGAAATGATTGGCATTAAATGAAGTCAATTTTTTTTTAATAATGTTATCAAAGAGAAAATTGCATTTCTCATTATTTTTCTAATATGAAGGGAGAAACAAAACAGTAGAAAGAGTTTTTGGCATTGAATATATTGCGAATAAAATATGTGTGGCTAGAATGTGACAGATGTTGACAAACTGTTCTTATTATCTGATATGCTATTCTAATGCTTGCCAAGTGATGAAGTAGATGAACGAGTGCCAAGAAATTGTCACACCAAACCCATTAGCAAGTGGAGGGGGGGGGGGGGGGGGGGATGTGAACTTGCGTTCAAACCCCTCCATAGGATTCAAAAGATACACAAAAAAATTATGAAACTATTTTTTACTTACATTGTAAATTTTGTGAAAGTTTTTGGAATACATATAAGGAAGTTTTTATAAATATACTCTTTTACATTTTCCACTCTTCCCAATTAACTTCGGTGGTGTAGACAAAATAATAAGCGCTTTCTGAGCCTCTTTCTTATAAAAATACATTTAACCATAAAACATATTTCAACCAAAACTATGCTTATGCTCAACAAGAAACTTATGTCAGATTTTTTCAAGTCATTAAAGTTTATGGATCTACTGTCATTAGATCACCCAAAAAAGCAAATGTGTTTTTTTTCCGCTCCACCAGCATTTTCTAACAGAATGGAGTTAAAAAATAAGATCTGCATCAAAAGAACGGTATGGTTTGTGGATAAAAACTTTTTAACAAAAAAAAAACCAACTTCAAAATCACTTCAAAGTAAAAAATAATTTTAAATTACTTTTCACATTGATTCTTGGTCAAATTCGATAATTTATTTTTATATATTATCAAATTAGAAATCTTATTGTTATAATTTTTTTTTCTATTTTGTATTATTACCATCAATATATAAATTTCTTTATGAATATAAAACCTTTAAAGCCGGAGCGTTAATTTTATAAAAGTCTGATTATATTAGCGCCGACCTTAAATTTATTATTCATTCATGGAGAAATTAATATATTTATAATAATAAAAAAAAAAATAAATAAACTGGCCATTTCAACCCTTGGAAGGAGTTTGACCGAGCTTCTTTTGATCAATTGTGTTTTGCGTGTTATAAAGTGTTTGAACACAAATGATCGAGAACCGGACCTACGAGTTTAATGCCGACTGCGAACGGTTTATGTTCTCAAGAAGCTGACAGTTTTTACTCTCTGAGGTTTACCATTGTCTGCAGAGAGATGACTACCGAACAGAAATATTAATTCAATTGAAAAAACTTTTCTGTCTGAGCTGGAATTGAACCCGGGCTACCGCGGTTCTTTAGCTTAGGGACTAATCACTCTACCCACTAGGCTACGGCCCGCCACTTATGATAATAATACAAACTAGAAAAAAAAAATTATAATAATAAGATTTCTAATTTAATCTAATATATAAAATTCTTCTGTCACGGGGTACGTAATCGAACTCCTTCGAAACGGCTCGACCGATTTTCATGAAATTTTGTATGTATATTTTGTAGGTATGAGAATAGGTCGTAAAGTATATTTCAACCTCCTACTAACAGTGGGCGTGGCACCTCCCATACAACCCAAATTTGCGATATCGAATATCTTTGGAGTTATAAGCCGCTTAGCCTCGGAATTCGGTATTCGACAATTTACACGTGCCGCTTCGCAGATAAAATTTTGTGAGAGTTGGACAAGGGGGCGTGGCACCTCCCATACAACCCAAATTTGCGATATCGAATAGCTTTGGAGTTATAGGCCGCACATCATTGGAATTCGAAATTCGACCACAATTTACACGTGGCGTTTTACTGATAAAATTTTATGGGAGTTGGAAAAAGGGGCGTGGCACCTCTTATACAACCCAAATTAGCGATATCGAATAGCTTTTGAGTCAATCAAACAAAGAAAACAAAGCCTCGGAATTCATCATTCGAACTCAATTTACACATGCAGTTTTACTGATAACTTTGTATGGCGTTGGACAAGGGGGCGTGTCACCTCCCATGAAACCAAAATTTGAGAAATTCTACAGCTTTTGAGTTATAGGTCGCACAGCCATGGAATTGAGTATTCGACCACAATTTACATATACAGTTTCACTGATAACATTTTATTCGCGTTTGGCAACGGGGCCGCGGCAGCAACGCGCCGGGTTTAAGCTATCTATATATATAAAATGGAATGTGTGTTTGTTTATTTGTTTGTTTGTACCTTATAGGAGACCAAACCTCTGGACCGATCTTCCTAAAAATTTCACAGCATTTAACTGGGACTCTGGCATGATTAATAGGGTACTTTTTCGACCGCTCCCACTTTTACGCCCACTTTTTTAATTCAGATACTTACTTATACCACTAACAATGTTTGCTATACAAAATACTTTTTTTGTAATATGTATTTACCTAAAGTTTTATATAGTTTTTATCTACAGGTAAGGTAGCCATAGATTTTTTATTACCAAATCCCCCTTTTTCGCCCCAAACCGCCCCCTGATAACCGATCTTAAATTTTCACAGCGTTTAGCTTTGACTCAGGAATACTTATTACATGATAATATTTTTCGACCATGCACACTTCTGCACCTACTTTTTTACTACGTTTATTAACGGCTATACCACAAATCATGTCATTAAAATCATTAAAATACATATTAATTAAAATAGTGGGGTAGCTCAATTCTCTTTCTTCTACCACTGTCTTCAAAACAGCTGATTTTATAATACGTGTTAATTAAAAAAGAGAGTGGGGTAACCCCATTCTCATTCTCCCACAACAGACTGCGAAACAGCTGATTGTGTAATTGCTGCTTTTTGATTGGTCTAAAAATAAAAAGGGGGAGCATGAAGCAAATTACATGCGATTCAGCGCTGAATTCTAATTGGTTTACAACAAAAAAAGAGGCGAAGCATTGCAATAATTAAATTAAATAAATAAATTTTTGTAAATATATAAATACTTTTAATTTTATTTTAAACGAGGGGGTAGCGAAGCACACCGGGTTCAGCTAGTAATATATATAAATAAATTATCAAATTTGACCAAGAATTAATGTGAAAAGTCATGTAAAATTATTTTTTACTTTGAAGTGGTTTTGAAGTTGGTTTTTTTTTTTTTGTTTTAAAGTTTTTATTTCTTCCTTTTTAGAGATTATGACAACAATTTTGCCGATTCTTGTAACAAATTTTGGTACCCTAGTGTCAATATTCGAGATACAGTGTTTTTCTTATAAAAAACTAACTTTGAAAAATTCCGCCTACTTTCTTGATTGTGTTTTGTTTTAATTCTACCTATTCTTGTACCGAATTTCCGTACCCTAGTGTGAATATTATTCCAGTTACAGTGTTTTTTAAGATTTCCACGCCCTTTGTCGAATAACGCTCACTTTTTTGACCATAATTTGTAATAATTGTGCCTATCTATATACTAAATTTAAGTTTCCTAGTGTCAATATTAACTGAGATGCAGTGTTTTTCTAAAAGTGACACGCCCTGTGTCTTTTACCGCCCACTTTTTTCATAGAGTTTTGTAATAATTCTACACATTCTTGTAAAGAGTTGTATTACCTTAGTGTTCATATTATTCGAGAGTGCCTTTCTAATATTGCCATGCTCATTTGTCAAATAACGCCTACTTTCTTGACCGTAATTTGTAATAATGTCCTACTCCTGTACCAAATTCCAGTGCCCTAGTGTCAATATTAACCGAGATACAGTATTTTTCTTATATTGCCACACCCTTTGGTGTGTCATAATTATTCCTACCCCTGTACCAAATTTCAGTGTATTAGTGCCAATATTATTGGAGTTACAGCCTTTTTCTTATGTTGCCACGCCTTTGTCGAATAACGTTCACTTTCTTGACCGTTATTTGTAATAATATTTCCTATCTTGTACCGATTTCCAGTACCCTAGTGTCAATATTAACTGAGATATAGTATTTTTTTATATTGCCACGCCCTTTGGTCAAATACCGCCCACTTTCTTGACCGTAAATTTTCGTAATTATGCCTACCTTCGTACCTAATTTCAGTGTCCTAGTGCCAATATAATTCGAGTTACAGCATTTTTCTATTATTGCCGCGCCCTTTTGTCGAATACTGCCCACTTTTTAAGAAGGGCACCTCCGCGTCTAATGTCTCTATCTCTTGATAAAAAAATTGCAAAAAAACAACAAAAAAAAAAAAACAAAGAAACCAACCAACTTGGGAACCTCCTCCTTTTTGAAGTCGGTTAAAAATAGCCAATCAGTTTATATTTAAAGCATCAAAAACAGGCTCAAAATTGCTTAAACAATTTCTGCCCTAAAATTTTTTTTTAGTATTTTTTTAATTTTTGTTTCTTTCGACAGACAATAACACTGGTTAGACGGTCCGTGTAGTGTTTTTAATGTAGATGTATTATTAAATTGTGTTTCGTAATATCAAACTTAATTTTTTACTTAACTTTTATGTTCTATTTTTGTTAAAAAAAATTCCAAAAAATCATAGAAAAATCGGCGAGGTAGTAACATTACATCATCATGAAGGAAATTTAACAAGGTCTCAACTGAATTCGGCGAATTACAACCATCATGAAAATATTGAAGTTGTTGCCTCGCTTCTTTATGTTATTGTTTTTGTTCTATCGAACCATCGATTGCTGTTCTGCGTTTGCATGTTGTTGTTTTTGTTCTTTGGCACCATCGATCGCATCTGTTTTGTACTGTTTTTTTTTTAAAAAGATCAAAGAACCAAGGCATGTGCCTTATACAAACAAGGTTTGGTTTTTGACCTGAAAGGAAAGGGAGAGATTATATATTGATTGGAACCATACGTGAATTATTGATTAGGCGAAACAACCGTGAAAGACAATTTGATAAAGTGCTTTTAACCGAGGCTAGTGTTATGCCTTAACCTCGGCAAGTTTTTCCCAGCCCTTAGTTGTTTCTGTCCTTTAATTCCACATTTTCCACAATTTAGTTGGGGATTTTTTAGTTTTGCATAATTCTGAAATGTAGGAAAGAACAAAGAAAGTGAAAAGAACCATGCCCGAGCCCGGACTCGAACCTGGGACTTTTGGGTTGATAGTCTAGCGCACTGTCCACTAGACTACAAAGGCCGACAATTTGGCATTCGCATTGTCGTATTCTTTATATTTTTCGTTGTGCGTTATTGAATATTTTCAGGCGGGTACTTTTTTATATTGCATACGAATAAATTATTTTTATAGGGGTTATTATACTTTTGAAAATTGGCAACAAAAGACTTTGAGGGAAAACTGGAAGTTTGCCAATTTTTTCATAGATAATAAAATATTAAAAAGATTTTAATCTTAATAATCTAACAGTTTAGTTAATAATAAAACAGTAAGATATTAAAAAAAATTAAGGTTTAAGCAAATAAAAATTGTTATAAGACTAAAAAATAAAAACAAAATTTATAATAATAAAAAATATAACAACACATAAAAAAGAAAGTAAAAAAATTAAAAACAAAAAATTAAAAACTATAAAACAAAAAATAAAAAAAAGGATGTTATAAAATCTCCACGCGGTTAAAGCTAGGCAAATCAGTATGCACTCTGACTAGCAAGAAACTGAAAATTTTGGAATTACTTCATTCATTATTTTTACAGTGTACATAATGTTAATGTTAATGTTGTGTGGTGGAGATGCGTACTGCGACCTAAATGAGATCTATTGTACCTCCTTCTCAAAGCTCCGCTGGGTTTGCGGATTACAGAATTTCATCCAGCCCTATTTCTCTAATGAATTTGAGAATGTTCTTAGGTTCAAGGGATGAAACCTGCTCTAGACTCAGCTCATAATTCCCCAGTGCTAGTTTACGTCTGCGAGCCACGGCGTCGCAGTTTGTAAGTAGGTGTATTGGAGTCTCCTCTGCTTCTTCACAGAAACGGCAGTTACTATCGGTCTCTATGCCCAATTTCATCAGGTGGTATTTGAGTTTACAGTGTCCTGTAAGGAACCCCGTTAGAATCCTAAGATTCGGTTTGCCTAAGCTTATGCACAATTTTGCTCTCCGAGTGTTAAAATCTCTGAGGAGCAATTTGGATTGTCTTAGCTTTGGGAGGCTTTTCCAAAGGTTTGATCGTTTATGCCTCTCCTCCCTTCTTAGTTCTTCTTTTATAGAGTGTGTGCCCAATCCGCAGAATGGTTCTGGCCCTATAAATTTTGTGGCTGCACCCTGTCGTGCTAGTCCATCGGCTTCTTCGTTACCCTGTATTCCTTTGTGTCCTGGGACCCAAAGTATAGTAACAGTGTTATTCTTGCCTAGTTCGTTGAGTTTTGTTAGGCATTCCCATGTTATTCTCGATGATATCTCACAGGAAACTAATGCTTTGATTGCTGCTTGGCTGTCTGACATCACAACTATATCCTGACCTTTGTATTTACGGTCCAGATTGAATTGTGCACACAGCTGTATTGCTAGGATCTCCGCTTGGAAGATACTGGGTGTTGTCCCCATAGGTTCAAAGTGCTTGGTTCTTGGCCCGTACACCCCTGCGCCTATACCTTCCAATGTCTTGGACCCATCTGTATACCATACTATACTGTGTGGTTTCTTGACCTGCGATATCATCTCGCTGTCCCACTCTTTCTTGGTACTAAGCTTAATTCCGAAGTGTTTTTCGAAGTTATACCTTTTTACTATATCGTCTCTTGGTAGATCGATGTAGGGAGTGTGCTTTGCAATATCCTCCTTCTCTCTACTGCTGATAGTTTTACCTGAACCTGTCCCCTCTTTTGCAATGCACAACAGAGTTCGCTTGGCTACTCCCTCTATGACAAGGTGTAAGGGTGTTAGGTCCAGAATTACTTCTAGTGCTGCTGTAGGGCATGTTCTCATGGCCCCTGTGATGCATACACAGGCCAGTCTCTGCACCCTTGTTAGCATATTCCTCATTGTGGTTAGCTTGGTTCTCTCAGCCCATGCTATTGCACCATAGGTGAGGATGGGTCTCACCATCATGGTATACATCCAGCGGAGAATTGTTGGGTTACAACCCCAGCTTTTCCCCGCCAGGCTCCTACATACCATGAGTGCTCGCGTTGCTTTGTTTATAGTTACCTCTGCATGTCTTCTCCAGAGAAGCTTTGAATCTAGTGTAAGTCCCAGATACTTTACTTCTCCTTTGAAGGGAATTTCAGTGCCATCCATTCTCATTGTTCGGAGGTTTGGCAGGCTTCTTTTGTTAGTGAAAGGTACTATGGTGGTTTTCGCTGGGTTGATACTTAATCCCACTGTGTTGCACCACTCCTTTGTTACTGACAGTCCTCTCTGTATCAGGTTACAGAGTGTATCCTCGAACTTCCCTCTCGCTATTAAGGCGATGTCGTCTGCGTAACCCTGACATTTTATGCCATTCTCGGTTAGCATCGTTAATAATTCGTCCACAACAAGACTCCACAGCAGTGGAGAAAGGACTCCGCCTTGTGGGCAGCCTTTTGTTGTTTTGATTCTTATAGTGGTGTTGCCCACTTTTGTTTCTGCAGTTCTAGTGCTAAGCATTTGGCATATCCATCTGCTGAGCGTATCATTTACTCCTTTTTTGTGTAAAGACTTCTTCACAGCCTCGTGAGAAGTATTATCAAAGGCTCCCTCTATGTCTAGAAAGGCGCAGAGTACGGTTTCTTTGTTTTTGAAAGCTGACTGGATGTTGCTAGCCAACTGGTATAGAGCAGATTCTGTAGACCTGCCTGCCCTATACGCGTGTTGACAGGGGTGCATTGGTGCCTTCTCCAGTACAGTGTACATATACATAAGTTCGCTGTCCTCATGGTAATTCCTCATTGCATCCAAATTTAAAAATTATTGCTGATGTTGTTACTTCTTGTTTTTGTTGTTTTTGCACTCTTCAAATAATTTTCGTGGGCATCGCTGCTCTAACCCATTAATCGCGGGCTGGGTATTTTGTGCCCATGAAAATGCTTCTGCAGAATTGATCATATCTCAGGATTGGTAACAGCTAAGTGTTTAAGTTTTTATTTGTTGCTTTAAGAAAACATAGACCTATAAATTGTTTTTGGAGTGTGTCAAGAAATTTTTGCTTTAACTACTACATTTTCCAAGTCAAAAGTGATTATGTTTAAAATCAGAAAATGTGCGTTATTATCATATATAAAAAAAATGTATATATTAAAAAAAAAATTTTAAAAGCTCTCTTAGACAATTAACCAACTATACTTGCTATTTATAGAAAATTCCTGATATTAAACTGTGCTGTCGTTGCAGAAAGAATTTGTGCCCATTTAGGACACACTAACGACGCACAGTGCATTTTTTTTAATTTATGAAGACATTTGGGTTTTTGTTTTTTGTTAAATTTTATAAAAAAAAAATATTTTTACTCATCAGATTATAAAACATATTTATGGATGTGGAATTAAAAACATGATGATTGTATGATTTTTTTTTATAAAATTCGTCAAAATTGAAACTTTTTAAAAAAAAATAAGCTCAATAAAACCCAAAAAATAAAGTCAAGTTTAAACAATAATAAGTTCGAGCACAAAGTATATTTCAAGGTTTTGTTTTTTGGACATTTTTATGACATAATCGCCATTGAATTTAATATAATATACAAAATAAAATAAAAAATGGTAATAAATATAAACAGAAAAATCGTTGAAATATGACTGTATATTTTTCAAGGAATGAAAATTTAGGCAAAATTTAATAGAAAATATCTAGCTAATTAAGCATTATTAAAGTCGAAGGCTATCACTATCATACAATATCATACTTCTACTTTCTGTTTCTGTAAAAACCTGCTGCATCTAGCTGCTTTTAAGAAAAACCACTTAATTTGAAAAAGTCTTAAAAGTCAAATTTTGCCCTGAATAAAATTTAAATAATGAGAAAAAACTGACATGTAGCTCGTTTTCATCAACAAATTTAATATTTAAAGGTCAAAAACTTAAAAAATTAAATAATTGTATTCACTTTTTAGTGAATTTGAATGGAATATAATACTTTCCGACCAAAAAATAAAATTAAAAATATTTAAATTTTTCATAACAAAAAATTTTTTTTTTAATAAATTCGTTAAACCCAAAAGTAGTAAAGACATAGCTACATAAAGTTTTAGTGGGTATATTTTTTAGGCATCACTACAAGGAGCAAGGATACAAAAATAGCCTCAAATCGCATCTACTTTGAAAATAATTTGTTAAAAAACTTTGTTTTTATATTTTGTTTTTCAAGAATTTTCAATTAAGAATATTTTATTAAAATTATAGGTAATAAATATGACTTGTTATACCAAAATTTCTCAATAATAAATGTGGTTACTGTCTAATTCAATAATAATACATATGTAATCAGTAGGGATCGGTTTTTTATGCAAAAGGTATAAAATATTAGTGTCAAAAATCTAAAATATACAAACTTTATGCAAAATTTAAAAACTTTTAGATAAAATATGTGTATTTAATCAATATTTTTAGAAAAACAAATTTTTGTTGCAATCCTATTTTTACACAGGATTTGATTTAAAAATGATTTTGCATAAAAATCCGATCCTTAGTACTCAGTTTTGCATGAAATAGTAGTCTCTGAGCCTAACTACTTTATTGGTGGGTAAATTTTTCTAACATTGGCTAGTTTTGAGCCATTTGTATAAATGGCGTTGAATTTTTTTTAATTGCTATCTGGGTTGTGACTTTAAATGGGCAAACCATCATATTGTTATTAATACATTTTTTAATCAAAACGCGCCCATGGAAAATAGTGTCTATCGCCGGTGTCCCACATTAAGAAATATTTGAGAATAACTAATGACACTTCCAATTTTATATGCATAAAAAAACTGTTTGATTTTCTTGCTTTAAAACTGGTATTTGTATTTAAAATGTATTTTAATTGTCACACAAGAAAGACGCTTCATACAGTTGGGTTGCTAAAAATTTACCATTTCTTGACTGTTTTCGACATTACAACTGTGTATCTCACTCAAAAAAAATAATCAAAGGATGTCCTTTTCTTATTTAAAATAACTAAAGTTTATTGGTCCTTTTTCTCAACTTTACAAACAAGTAAACAAAAGTTAAGGTGGTAAGTTAAACAAAAGTTGCGCAAAAGTTTTAAACCTATTCATAAAAATGGTTTTTAATTAAGAAAGTTTTAGAATCATACCATATTTCAGCTCGTTCCATTAAAAAAAGGAGGTTAATTGATATTACGCTCTTAATAGGTCAGTAATTGCCAATTTTAGTCACTTTCTCGTACTTGCCAATTTGCAATTTCTCGTACTTGCAATCATCATGCCAATAAATCTGGCCAACGAAATTAAGGCCGATGGCCACCAAAACTGTTGTGTTGTTGTAAAACATCACTTATATATGTACAAGTAGTTAAGAACTTTGTCGTTCTCTTTATTGTGAACTCTTAAAAGCTTTATTTGAAATTTATTTTCAAACTTTTTTATGGTTAATAGATACCATAGAAGCTATGGGGAAAAAACATATCATTGACAGACAGCTTGACGTTCAAAAGCTGAACCTTTTCAACATTACGTACTAGTCAAATGTGTAAGCAAGCTCGAATGGTGTACATAAAATATTGAATACTTTTTTCACTTCGATTCAATTTTGTCTTCAACTTCAATAAAATTTTTCAATACAACAAGTGCTACATTAAATGTTCATCTTACTTGAAGAGTAATTTCGCAATCTTCATCTATTTTTTTATATTTTTTTATTTATAACAATTCTGGTAAAAGTTTCGTCCTTTGTATTATAACGTGAATGAGGTCAACCAATTGTGTTGACGTGTTTTCTGCTGATTTCCGCAACCTTGCGGGGCAAGTTGAATAAACATTTAGACAGCTAGATTGGCTTATCGAAATAAGCTGCCTAACCCTTATTCAGGGCAGTTTCTCATCTAGAGATTCGAAAACACGGTGATATTCTTGGTTTCTTTTTTTTTCATAGAAGGAAGCAAATGAACACCTTGCATTTTTTGACAGTTATTTATTGATTTTTCAAGTGTAGGAAAATATTGTTTTTTTTTTGGTGCATAAAAGAGTAATGTGAAGTGTCAACATGCCGTCAAACGTCACTTTGAAAAAAAGGTAACCAAACGGTCTCCATCCTATAGCACGTTCATGTCATCTGATATAAACAAAAAAAATTTTATAAATTATATTATATTTACTGGAGCGTGAACCAGTGCTACCAACTTTTCAATTCTAAGATCCAGCAAAAAGGGGAAAAATGCGCTTTTTCCTCAAAAATGCACCAGACCTATTAGGTTTTTAAAAATATAAGCACCAAATTAAATTACATTCTGAACTGCTATTTTAATTTGTAAAAACAATTTACTTGACAGCTTTACACAAATTTAAAATACTTTAATGAAGGTTATTTAACGAATTTAACACAAAAATTAGTAATGTTTTCATATCGATGGCTTAATATAGAAAGGGCGTAACTCAATTTTTTATTTCTTTACATAAGAAGGAAAAAAACTGAATAAAATCTGAAAAATTTTGTATAAAAAATATTTTTAAATGGAGTTTTTATATAAAATAGGCTACAAAATTGCTATTATAGCGCACTGATTGTTTTAAAGTAGGTTTATTTGTGAGTGATCTACTAGAATGTGTTACAAATGCGATTTCGAAAAAACGAGTCACGCCTTTTCTATTTTAAGCCATCGAAATACTTGTACCATTCAATCACATCTTGAGATCAATTTCCATTCAATATATAGGCAAATTTGGTGCCTATTATTATTAAAAAAAAGCACCAAAAAATGCACTAGGCACCAAACCTCATTTTTCTTGCGCCAAAACTTTCAAAATGCACCAAATCTGGTGGAAAAAGCACCAAATTGGCAACAGCGGCCTATAATATCAATAAATAGTTGAAAATAATAGAAATGGTGGGCACTTGAAGTTTAAGTAGCGCTTTTCCACATTTTTCGCTCTTTAAAGTTTAAAAAAAAAAAAAAATATTATCTAATATTATCTAAGTTTAGGTTTGGGATCCAAAAAATTTATCTTCTTTAAAATGAAAAAAAAAATTCCAAGTCAATCCAAAGAGTAGTTCTTTAGATATCGTGGAGACCAGTTTTTAAAACATGATTTTTCATAAAACGCGTTTTTGGCATTAAATCGTTTGGCTAACGATTGCTTCGAGTGCGTTAATGCAATAACTATTCTATGAAATTGTAAACGGGCAAACCGCTTCGGAAACAAGTGCTACACATCATAAGCTATCAAAAAATAAAAAAAAAAAAATAACTTTTTGGTTGAGTTTCATGAGAACCTGCCCTTAAGGCCAATAGCCTAACTCCAAGTCTGTCTAGTTTTTTATTCAACTCTTGCCAGAGAAAACCATAAGATTAAGACCACAAATAATAAAAGAAGCTATTACCTTCAAATTCAACTTGGGAATCATTGTATCAAATCAAATCAAATCAATTTATTGAGTCTTACTTGGATTTTTACAATGTTTTAAGATATATTACAAAATTAACTTAGAACTATGAAGTATTATTCTAAAAGGGTTATAGGATTAATGCAGCTTGCTTAGTTTTACACGGGAAGTAGAAAGGAGTGTCGAATATTAGTGAGTAAAAGATTGTGCTTGCTCTCGGCACATATGTCATAGCGGTAGATGTATTATCTTGTTAAACTTAAATAACCCTAATAATAAACTTAAAACTAAATATGAAGTAACTTAAACATAATTAAAGGCTTTTATTGCTGTGTTAGTATTACAGAAATGTCTGACGAAATCTTTTTTTTTATTAGCCTCTGTGAGAGCCCAAAACTATACATTTGTAAAACTCAGGTAAGAGCGGAGCCGTTAAATCAATTTCTGTAGAAATATCTTCATTTAAAATACCAATAGGTGAAAGGTCGACACTGGAAGACCAGTTAAAGAAAATTTGGTAATTATATGTTTATTGAAAGTAACACCGAGATATTTGGTACTGTTTTTAAATGGTATTTCAACGCCATCCAAAAATAGTCTCAGTAATTTACTTTCGGGTACAACAAAATAGGCACATTTTCCTGATGCATTTCTGAGACAAATTGCTTCGGATTTTGCTATATTGATTTTAATTCCCCAGCTTTTGTAAAAACAATTTATCAGATGAAGATGATTAGAAACCATACTTATTGCTTCATACGGAGACTCGGCATGAGCGTACACAAGTGAATCATCTGCATATAATATGCTTTTGGAGTTATTGGCATAATGAGGAAAATCATTGAAGAAATGAGTGAGGATTGGATGGCAGTGAAATGGTGAAGCAGTAGATTTATCTATATATGATTTATCAGGATGTGGTTGCTCGAAAAGTGAACGAGTACCAATCTTGATACAAGAAAGGAAGTTAACAATTATTAAATATAAGCAATTTTGACATATTAAAGCGACAGGAAATAGATAAATTGTAGTTTGTATAGATGAACGTGAAGCGCCATCTAGGTTTCAATATAACTTTATCATAAGTATAAATTAAATGAAAGCTTAGCTTAGATATAAATATAATGTAAAATGTTCACCTAAACATTCCGCCCGCCTTGCAGTACGGCTGCAATAAGATTTATGTATAGATACAATTGTCAAAGAAATGTATGAAATATTTATGCAATTAAAATATATTAATTCAAATAGGTAATTCAAATTTTGTAGATAATATTATAGGCTCATGATAAGATGAGAAAAGAATATAATTAGATGTATAGTATTTTCTAAGAATAAAGAATAATATAAATTTTATAAAAAATATAAGTAAAAGATGTGCATTTGCATATAATTTCAATAATTCAATATAATAGTACGTGCGTGCATATACGTGGATGGAACAATTAATAGAATTTGAAATTTTAAAGGCACAAGGACAGGAAAAAGTATAGCCAAACACTGTGTTTTGAGCGATTTGTAGGCCGCCTGTGCTTTTTTCACAAAATGCGTGGAATTGGATGTTATATTCTGGAGAATATAGTATCCATATTGGAATATGGATTTCATTAATGTGTGGATAATTGGATGTGAAAGTTTTCCACTTCTTAAGGCACTTGGATAGGAGTTCATCGCGTGATCGCAATGTGGTGTTGATGTCATGAGCTCCAGCGAGCACATCATCAACGTACATGTTATTTCGAATAATCTTGCTTGCAAGTGGATGTGTTTTTTCGACATCATCTGCTAGTTGAAGAAGCGTACGGATGGCAAGAAATGGAGCACAATTTACTCCGAATGTTACCGTTTTTAGTTCGAAATCGCCAACCATTTTGTTTGGAGTTTCTCGGAAAAGAATGCGTTGGAAAGGACAATGACTAGGATCAGCTAGGATTTGGCGATACATTTTCTGTAAATCGCTGTTGAAAACGTATTGATAAAAACGCCATTTTAGTAGTTATAGATTGAGATCCGGCTCGAAGGACCATGAAGAAATGAGTGAGGATTGGATGCCAGTGAAATGGTGAAGCAGTAGATTTATCTATATATGAATTATCAGGATGTGGTTGCTCGAAAAGTGAACGAGTACCAATCTTGATACAAGAAAGGAAGTTAACAATTATTAAATATAAGCAATTTTGACATATTAAAGCGACAGGAAATAGATAAATTGTAGTTTGTATAGATGAACGTGAAGCGCCATCTAGGTTTCAATATAACTTTATCGTAAGTATAAATTAAATGAAAGCTTAGCTTAGATATAAATATAATGTAAATGTCACCTAAACAATCATGAATAAATATGTTGTACAGATGGGGAGCTAGTATAGCACCTTGGGGAACTCCACTATTAACGGATCCTATTGATGAACATATATTATTAATTTCAACAAAAAACTTCCTCTCACTTAAAAAACTACATAATAATTTAATGATAAATGGGTCAAAACCTATTCTTATTAATTTGTATACAATTCCGTCATGGAACGCATTATCGAATGCTTTTTCAATGTCAAGGGAAACTGCAACAGTACATTTTTTTTCTCTTAAATTACAAATTACGTCGTTATGAAACTTAAGTAGACCATGACTTGTCGAATGCCCGTGTTTAAATCCAAATTGATTGTTAGGGATGTAGTTATAATTTATATTCAAATTTAATTTTGAATTTATAACATGTTCAAAAAGTTTTCCTAGATTGGAGAGAAGTGAAATTGGTCTAAAGTTATTTAAATTATAAATTCCCTTCTTTTTTTGTAAGGAGAGAATCTTAGCAATTTTCCAAGAATTTGGAAAGTATCCGATATTAAGTATCAATTAACATTCGTTCTCTTCTTACCGTTCAGACGTGTTTTTGCGAGCTCTAACTTTTATTGTTATATTTAGCCAAAAGTTCTAAATTAATAAATATAAATAGAAATAAATAGCTTTGATCAACTTGCACATACATCTGGAAGCGTGATAACGTGGATTTTATCCTTTTAAAATACATGATATTTAATTTAATTTTCAATATAAATATATATATGTATATTTGTTTATAATTTGCTTCTTTCCTTCTTCCTGTTTTGTTTTTAGCGCAAACAGGTTTCTATAGAGCAAATTATTGTATTTACTTTTACAGCTGTTTTCACGCTACTGCAAAAACTCTAGTGCTTATAAAACTTTTCAATTCGTTGGTTCTACAAAATCAGGGCTGCAAAGTTTCTACAGTTTTTGTTTTTCATTAAAAGCATTTAAGTTCATTTTTCTCCTTATACTTTCATCTATATTGCAAACTTTCTATTAAACTGAAAATGATCTGCAATTTCCGAAACTGCGCTGTAAAAGGTGAATCAGACCGGCTGGTTACTTGCTGGTTGTGTGATTCATTTTTTCATATCAAGTGTGTAGCGTTGACTGCGAGGATCTTCGATGCACTCAACGAAAGTAAGGGTCTTCGTTGGTCATGTGAAGATTGCAGGTTTACAAACGTTGAGATCTTTAAACTTATTAGACAATCTCGGAAAGGTTTTTTGGAGGTGGCTAAGGATCTAAAGGTAGCACAAGATAGACTGAGTGAGTACGAAGATTTGTTTAAAAAGTTTAAAATTATGGATGAAGCTTACAATTCTCCAAAACGTAAACGTTCAAACAAAAATCTTCGTAGTTCAGCTAAAACTACTGATATAGCCGTGCCATCGCAAAATAATAATTCTGTTCTACCTTCTACTGTAACTGTTTTCCCTAATGTGATAATACAGCTTGAAGATCAATCAATTGGAGCTTTCAATACTGATCAAATGACAGATAATATCGCGCCAACTAAGGTCGCTGCGTCAGCTGATCAGATTTCTCCTTCTGTTGAAGCAATACCAATCATAGAGGAAAATGCTGATTCTCCTCGCGTTTCTGGCACACAAAAAACTTATGCTGAAACTTGTATTGCCTCAAATGTGGTCCCTGCACCTTCCCAAATTACTTCGGTTTCTACAGGAGCGATACCGAAACAAATATCGAATAGCAGTATCAAAGCCCCTGTTCATAAAGAACTTGTGATTATTGAGCCTGCAAAATCTATATTTGTTTCTCGTTTTGCAGCTGATACTTCCAGTGAAGACGTGTTATTCTATATAAACTCTAAGCTGAATGTTGTAAATAAAAATATCTCCGTTTACAAATTCAATTTTTCATACGAGCGTATTACGTCCTCTTTTAAAATATCTTTGCCTGGTGATCTTTTTCACAAGGTATTGGATCAAAAGTTTTGGCCTGACAATACGATGGTGCATGAATTTATTTCTAGACCTCGGCCTACAACTTCCTTGGCTACTTTTCCGGTTTTTAACAAGAATCAAAAAAACTAGATTGTTGCTTTCAGTTCCTTATCCTTTACCAAAACGTTCGTGGCATGAACACAAAACTAAATAATATATTAATTTTGAGTCACAACCTACACTTTAATATAATTGCTTTTAGCGAGACTTGGCTGAAACCTAACACTCTAAATACTGAAATTCTGTGCAACAAATTTAACATATATCGCAAAGATAGAAACTCCATTCCTGGTATTTGCTCTAAAGGCGGGGGTGTGTTGATTGCAGTCAAAGCGACACATTTCTCTGAAGAATTATTAATTCCAGAATCCTTGGACATTGAATTCTGTTGTGTTCATGTTAAGTTTGGTTCCTTGAGCCTTTTTATTACATGCTCATATATTCCTCCCCTTTCTACCTTAGAAGTTTATAGCAAACATTTGGCTTCTATTAGTAAAGTTTGCTCAAAACTGCAATCTAATGATCATATTTTAATAACTGGAGATTTTAACCTGCCAAACGTTTCTTGGAACTGCTGTTCTGAAATGCCTGGAATATTTTTACCTTCGTCTGAATGTTCATCCGATAATTATTTTTTAAACGAGCTCTCAATCCAAGGCCTGTTCCAACTTAACTGCATCTGTAACAAAAATAATCGTTTGCTCGATCTGGTGTTTTTTGATGACAGCAATATCGCTTCTGTGTCTAAATCAGATCCTCTGGTTACACCCGAAGATTCTCATCATCCAACATTAGAAATTATTTTAAATTTTCCAAAACCATCTGTGCAGTACTATGATTCTCAACCGCCTATTGAGTTTAACTTCAAAAAAACAAACTACGTGATTTTGAAGAATACCTTGTCTAATATAAACTGGAATTCTATTCTAAATATTAATACAAAAAGTTTATCTTCTCAGAGTCTTGATGATGCGGTATATGCGTTTAACAGAACGCTCAATGATTGTTTTCTTAAGGCTGTTCCGCAAAGGAAAGCCTCTTTGACATCGGGTCCGGTATGGTACACAAATGAATTAAGAAAATTAATACAATTGTTGAATATTATGGAAAGAAATTGAAATGCAATTGAAGAGAATTTTTTTATAATATAGTTAGAAATTTTGTCGTGGCCAAAAGATTTCTTCGAATTTAGTAATAATGAAGTTTCTTGAAGTTCTAAAGGATTAATAAAATTAGTGCTATTTGAGTTTTGCAAAGACGAAAATTCAGTGGAAAAGTAGCTCAGACAGGACGGATAGGACGAAAAAGACAATTCTATTGTGGAATTAATATTAGTGTTATCGTTATTTAAAGGAATGGTTTCTTTATACACCTCAGTAAAATGATCTTTAAAGGCGGCTACCTTATCGCTGTCTTCAGTTAAGAATTCATTGTTTACTAATACTTTATAGCAAAACTTACTTTTATTATTACCAATTAATTTGTATATTTGTTTGTAAGCTAATGGACCGGGTTTAATTTTTTTTAGCTTATTTTCAAATTGCATCGATTGAGAAATTTCAACTTGTTCTTTGATAATAGTTTTAAGAAGCTGAATTTGAATGGACAATTGAGAATATTCTGGGGAGATTCGGTTACAATTTCGATGATAAATTTTTTTAAGATTTCTCTGCCAAATATATTTAATTTTGAAAAGGCTTTTTATGCTATCTGGTATAACAAATTTATGGTTTTTTATTTCTGTAACTTCCACGTGTGAAGATGTGATTGTGTTTACTGTCTGTGAGAAATTTTCTATATGTAGGTCTATTTCGGCATTATTTAAGTTACGATCAGAAGGAGGTAATAATGGAATCAAAGCTGAATCTAAGTCGGACTGAAAGTTCGTCCAAATTGTATTCTTAAAAGAAGTTAAAAAACGTGGAGGATTTAGGAGGTACTCAAAATCATTAAGTTTCAATTTTAATTTTAAAGGAAAATGGTCTGAAAAAGTAGAAAGAGTGCTTGTCTGATAATTTGGATTAATAAAGTTAATTAAATTGGAATTTATAATAAAGTGATCCAAAAACGAAGAGCCATTTGGATATGTAGGTTTTGAATCCGAGATCCGTACGAATTCATGTGAAAAAGTTTGTAGCCAATCATGTAAATATTTTCCATTGCAATTATCAATTCCGTCGCCCCAAGATTGGCTTTTAGAATTCAAATCTCCGCCTAGAAAGCATCCATCAAAATTTTTAGCAAAATTCTTAATCTTATCAAGACCATCAATTAATTTTGAGGATGAGAAGTTACAAGGAAAATACAATGACCCAATGAAAAAATTTTTAATGTTTCCGTTAAATGATAAATTTATTTGGACGAATACATGTGGAAACTCTAATCCCGGAAGTAAGACTGTCGAATATTTGAATATCTTTTTGATGGCAATGCCGGTGCCAAGGGCTGAATTATCTGAAATAAAATTATAATCTTCTAAAAAAACTTTTTTATTTTTGTGCAAATGTAACTCTTGTATAAATGCAAAGTCAATATCGTTGCTATAAAGAATTTTAAGCAATTCAATTCTACGACTCGTTTCTAGAAACGATCTTATGTTAAAAGTAAGGAAATTTATAAAATTACGGACCATATTTATTACGAACTTCTTCTAATAGCTTAAAATATTCTGATTTGGCTTGTTCTTTAGGAAGAGTCTTAAAATTATGAAGAAAAGATTTTATTTTAGATTCCAGAGTAATGGGTTCAGGAACATTAAAGTAATTGGCAATTTTAAGAAAATCATCTACAAAAGAAGGTTTATTTACTCTACATGAGTTGTCAAGAAAGTTACTAGCATATGATTTATTCGGGGAGACTAAACTAGAGTTATTTAATACCGAGTTAACTGCTTTAATAGCATTGAGTTTCTTTTCTTTTGCCAATTTTAACATATTTTTTTTCTTTTGAATGTAAATTTTGTAAGCTGGACAACCTCGAAAACTTGCAGGATGGCCACTTTTTTGACAGTTAGCACAAAACGGGGTAGAATGCTCATTTTTTTTTAGAAGACAACAGCCAGGCTCGTGATCTTGATCGCATTTCACGCAAGTGTATGGTTTGTTACAGTTCCTTGCACTGTCACCCCAAAATTGACAGCGCTTGCATTGAATTTCCTTATTATTACTTTTAGGAGCTTCCCATGAAACCACCTGATTTAAAATGTATCGAACCCTCATAACATCTCCCAATTTTTTCCCAGGAAGAAGTGAGACAAGGTATAGACCTGTGTCGTGTTTGTTTTTAAGAGAATATGATGTGACAAATTTAGTGACTTTATCTACTACACCTGGAATTTCCAGATCAAGAGCTGATTTTATATCATCCGTAGAAGTTTGATAATAAATGCCACGCAGAGCTAAATTCACTTGTCTCAGTGCCGAGGGGGTAAAAGAGTAAGATTCTATGCCTTTCTCCCGCAACAGAGCCATCATTTCAACATGAGCTGATAAATCTTTAAAATATAACTTACTTTTAGAATTAGAATTGTTTTCAATTTTAAAAGAAACTTGTGGTGACTTTGCCTTTAATTGGTCAACCAGGTCTTTTATATTGATATTATAAAGTATTATGGGAGGACAAAATGAATCTTTAGCTTTAATTTGGCTTTTTTCGCTCTTACCTTGATAAGCTTCCTTTGAATTTTTATTAGAATTTGTTACAGAATTTGTTTCAATGTTTAAGTCTCTTAGAATAGAAAATCGGTTTTCAGAATTGGTATGGTAACTAGAACCATTGATTAGGCATGAAGGCTCCTTGCTTCCGAATGGACCAACGTCGAAATTTTTTACATGGCCGCCAATATTACGTTTAAATCTTTTTTGCATTACTTCTTGAAAATCGTTTTGTTCCATATGCATGGTTACATCTGCTAAAGATGCGCTTGATGCGTTATTAACTTTCTGTGATTCTTGAGCGCCTGTAAGCTTGTCTGGTGCTTTTTTTTGGTGCACGCTGTTGTTGAGCTCGTTTGGGATGGGATGCTCATCCATAGTAAAATCAAATTGGAGGACAGAAAATTATTTTCCAATTTATACGAAATTGTTTTTATGTTATTTAACATATTAAAATTATTAAATTTAATTTTTTTTAAGAAATTATACGCAGAGCAGAAAAAATTTGATGTTTACTTCACAGTCAACTTTTTTCTTTTCGAATCATTGTATCATTACATATGTATTCTAAGAATTAAAAAAATATGAAATAAAATATCTTACTACACAGTTAAAAATCTTGGAATAAAATTGAAACTTTTCTGTACTTAATATATGACCATACCAGCTTTGGTTTCAAATCTAGTATTTGCCAAATACTAAAAATAGCTTTAATACAGCTTTGGTTTAAAATTTAGTACAAGCTTGGATTGACACATAAAAAAAATAACAAACATATTGAGATTCGAACCAGGGACATCCAGTTTGTAAGCTTACCACGTTAACCTCTAGGCTATTACGCTATACGAAATGAAAGCAATAAACATGCATATGAACCTAATAGCCTAATATTGAGTTTCAGCATAGTACAGAAAAGTTTTAATTATGGGCTAGTATTTGTGAAAGTATAAATTTTAGACCTCAAAGTTAAAAAAATGCAATAGTATTTTAGCTGGACTAAAATTTATTCGAAGATTTTTAACAGTGTAGCCTTAAAGTCAAAGAGTAAGAGTACTTTTGTATAAAATTGTTTCTTAATATCAATGAGTATAAACTATATACTGAGAAAAAAATTTTGTTTCATTAACTAAATGTATTTGGTGCCTCTCTAACAATATTTATTGACTATTAGCAAATTTTGATAAATTTTACCAAGTGTTGTTAAAGTTGTTTACGATGAGTCAATGCAGTAATGGTTTTGGTTGCCAGAACCAAATATTGCTTTGACAGTTTGTAATTAAATTTTAGTTATTCCAATTTTAATAAAATAAATTTTCTGTTTGTTTGTTGTTTGCTTGACCGGAATACAAATCTAAATAATTGAACGGGTTTCACTTAAATTTAGTAGGTACTCATATAAGGTGCACTCAAGCTTCGATTGTTACATACTGAGTTTCGACCACGCCACTTTTTAAGTACATTTTGTTGTTTATATAATTTTTACCATCAAATTTTTTTGCCAGTTTAACTATAAAAAATGTATACTATTTTGATATCAAAAACATTCACACATCTTCTTTGAACAAAAATTTTTTCATTAAACATTACTACCTACGAATTAAGAAAAAAGATATGAAAATCCAAGTTTCGACTCTCGATACAAAAAAGACCTCCGCTGATTTTAAATATATTTAATTTAAATTTTTTTGTGCAAAATTTCAATAAAAGCACTTAATAAAATTTATTTGAACAGCACCATTAGAAAATTATGTTTTTTAAATAAAGTTAAAATTTTGACTTTTTACTCAAAAAACGTACTCCAAATTTGTTTTTGTTGTAAAAATAAATGCAAGTAAAATTGTTTTTCTAACTACGAGCAGCTTTCATATGACATAACATTCAATCGCAAAAATTCTTTTCGTTTTGCTCAAAAATTGTTAAACTCTTTTTGTTATCAAAGCAATTAAGACATCTTTAATTTTTTTAGCGAAAATGATTTTTCCAAAAATGTTATTTTTATAATTTTTACAAAACATTCAAGCTAGTCAAGATAGTCAAGTATATCACCAAAGTTATTCGATATCGTAACTTTGGGTTGTATGGGAGGTACCACGCCCTCTTGTCTATCTAACGCCCATGAAACTGCATGTGCAAATGGAGGTCGAATACTGAATTCCGAGGCTGTGCAATCTATAACTCCAAAGCTATTCGATATCGAAAATTGTGATTGCATGGGAGGTACCACACCCCCTTGTGCAACGCCCATAACATTAATCAGTGAAACTGCATGTGTAAATTGAGCTCAAACACTAAATTCTGATGCTGTGCGATCTATAACAGCGATGCCCACGAAACTTATTTGAAGAGTGCAAAAAAAAACATGCAATGAGGAATTACCAACAACGAAGAACACATGAAAGCAGCAACACGAGTGCTGCCAGCGTCCGCTACAGCGAACTCATATGTACACTGTAAAAATAATGAATCAAGTAAATTCAAATGTTTCAGTTTTTTTTTCTAGTCAGCATACATTTTTACATACCCAGATATAACCGTGAAATTCCACTCAAATCTCCATATAAAAAGTGACAGCTGCGAAACAAGCGTGTAAATTTTTACAACATGTTCGTCAGAGCAGTACTCTGTTCCGCTGCGTGAAATTATTGCAACATGTTTCTGAGCAACATTTTTTCACGACAAAACTTTTATTTTGAAGTGAAAAGAGAGAGATCATATGAAATCTCCCAACTTATTCTGAGTCTCTCTGAGAAACATTGCCATAGAAATTTCACGCAACAAATAAATAGATGTTGCCAGCGAAATTTCGCATAAACGAACAGAGTACTAGGCTTTATAAATTTTTTTAATATGTTACTTCTATATTTATTTTTATTTGCTCTTAACTTAATTTTGTATATTTTTTATTATTTTATTGTTTTATTATTAAGCATAGTACTCTGTTCAGTTTCACGTTAAATTCCATTCAAATCTCTATACAAAAAATGATAGCTGCGAAACAAGCGGACAAATTTTCACAACATGTTTGCCAGAGTCGTACTCTGTTTCACTGCGTGAAATGATAGCAACATGTTTCTGAGCAACATTTTTTCACGACAATTTAATTGGACTGCCTATTAATTTTGAAGCGAAAAGTGACATATGTCACAAAATTTTAGTTTTCATTAAAAAAGTGCAAACAAAAGACGTAAGTTTTTAATTGGAAATATAATTTTTGTATTATTCTTAAAATTAACCAATTTATAATTGCAGTGGATACGAATTTTCTAAAAAAAAGAAGAGCCAGCTTAATGAAGAGGAAAAAAAAGTTGTTGTCTTCCATAAAGCGAGGACAGTGCATATTTGGGCAAGCATTATTAGGAGCACAGCAACCGAAATACTTTGAACAATGATTGGTTCAATATAAGCCAAGAAGTGAATAGAAGTGGTAAGTCTACTAATTGGTCAACTTGTTCATTTAGTCATTTAATTTTCACTTTCTCAGTGGAAGACTGCAAGGCCAAATATTCCACCAAAAGTTTGGGATTTTTCTGAGGATATGTCGTTTTTGTGTGAGACTTATACACAAATACAGTCACACAAAGGACATCATCTATATGCATACTCATATCGATTCCTAAATATTTATATTGTATTAATATAATTACAAATTATAAAAATTAAATAATCTACATGATTTTCAGCTTTTCCTTTAAAAAATTTTTGCTATTTATTTCTTGTTGTCAAAATTTTTAAGCTGTTCGTTCGCAACAAAATATCTGTCTAAATTTTCACGCAACAAATAAATGAATGTTGTCAGCGAAATTTTCTGCAAAAGAACAGAGTACTATGCTTTAACTAAAAAATCTCTTTTATCTTTTATTATCTATGAAAAAATAGTCAAACTCCCAGTTTTTCGTAAATTCCTTTCTCGCCATTTTTTAAGGACTTTATATAATAACTCCTATGAAAATAATTTATTCTAACCCATTTAAAAAAATACCCATCTGCAATGCATAACTTTTTCTCAATGTGTATTCGCACAACGAAAAATATAAAGAATACTATAATATATAATAAAAATAGAAAGTATGCTGGTGACGTTCACAATGCGAATGCCAAACACAGTGCAAGACAGCTGCGATCGATGGTGCTAAAGAACAAAAACAACAATATGCAAACGCAGAACAGCAATCGATGGTTTGAAAGAACAAAAACAATAACATTAAGGGCCATTTTGTTCACAGAGAGATAAATTTATCCCCGAGTTAATTCCATGATTTTTCCAGTTTTTCATTTGTTCACAGCGAGTTAAGCATTTAACTCTTCAAACTGGAGATAAAAATGGTGGCGAGATAGCTTAACCCCAGAAATATTTAACTCGTGAAAATTGGTGAGATAAGATTTTTAATTCGCTCTCATCACTCTCATTTTAATACTTTTTATTTACTTGGTGTCAAAATATTGAAAATACAGACTTTTAAGCATATGGAAACAGTATTGGGGGTTACTGATTTCGAATCTGATGTCAGAATTTTAAAATTTGGATAAGGTTGCCACCTTAATTTTTATTTTTACGAATTCGGGGCTGGCGCGAACTAAAGGGTAAAAATGGGTCGCTGAATCCGAATCCGTTGTCAGAATTTCAAAATTCGAAAATTTTTCTACACATAGGGTTGCCACCTAAAAATGTTTTATTTTTAGAATTTTAAACATGAGGGAACAATATTGGGAGGTTACTGATTTCGAATCTGAACTCAAAATTTTTAAATTCATGATGGTGGATAGGGTTGCCACCTTAATATTTTAAATTTTTACGAATTCGGGGCTGCCAAAAAAAAATGGTATTCCAAAAATGGGTCGCTGAATTCGAATCCGTGGCAAGAATTTCAAAATGATAAAGTTTTGAAATAATAGGGTTGCCACCTAATAATATGTATTTTTTAGAATTTTAAACATCATTTAACAGTATTAGGGAGTCACTGATTTCGAATCTGAAGTCAGAATTTTAAAATTCAAGATGGTGGATAGGGTTGCCAACTTAATTTTTTGTATTTTTATGAATTCGGGGCTGGCAAAAAAATGGTACGCAAAAATGGGTCGCTGAGTCCGAATCCGTGGTCAGAATTTCAAAATGATAAAATTTTATAATAATAGGGCTGCCACCTAATAATATGTATTTTTTTATAATTCAAAATTATAAAATTTGTTCAAACATCTGTGAAATCATATACGACTTTAACAATGAATTGATCACAGCTTAATCACTCGAGAGACTACTGAAGAGGAAATGTAGCGATTTCCGAAACAGACTGTCTAGTCAGCTGAGTGATTGACTCTATTCAGAGTTGTTGTTGTTACTGTTGTTGCCTTCTTTAAAATCTTACTTGATCTTAAGCTCAGAATTAAATGCATGCAATAGTTTCTAAATAACTTTATTTTACTATTGTAGAAAAAGATAAAAAAAATATCTAATCTAGAAAAGTAGACAAACTCTTAGCTTAGCATCTATTTTAAGTTTTATTACATAACATTGCATAATAAATCCTTCAGCAAGGTATAAGAATCCAAAATATTTAAGACAAAACATTTAAAAAACATTACAAAGTTTACGCAGTTAAAAAGACCATAATAAATGAAAAGTTGTTGGCATAAATTTATCAAGGGACAAATTGCTGCAGAGAAAGTGATTTACTTTCAAGTTAAATTGTGTGTAAGAAAAAAGAACGGTGAAGTTTTAATTGAGGAATTAATTAATTTATTTTCACTTGCCTTATAATCTTATATAATTGGTCAAATGCTTGTAAATAAAATCATGCCTTCCAGGCCAACTAAGAAAGTCGTTTAAATGTTTAAAATACATTTATGAATTTATAACTTTTGTCGACTTAAGATTTTCCGATTCACTGGACGGGAACTAATTTACAAGTTAGGGACTACTTTGCAAATTTGTTACAAATAACTTACATGTTCAGTGTACATTTAGTATATGTATGTATATATATTCTGTTTTTAAGCAAGGTTAAGTTTCTTGCAATGTAAGGCAGAAATAGTTTGTTAGAAAATCCAAGAGATGGTGCTCGTAGCATCGATACTGATCTAAACATATTCATTCATAAGTCCACAGAGCCAAAAACCACCACACAAAATCAATAAGATCACCTAATTAAACTATTTTATTAGGTTTTTATTAATACTACCAAATAATAAGAATTTTCCCATAGAGAAATCTTTTTAATTCTATATAAAAAATCTTATTAAAAATTTACAACTACTAGCAAACATTTTTTAAAAAGATTTCTTAGTAAAAGAATTAAATGATGTGGAAATCTTTTTAATACTTTACTTTAATAAAAATTTTTTTTTTTTCACTCTCAAAAGTTTAAAAGGATACCACCTTAAATTAATAAAAAAATATTTTTGATCTGCTTTTATAAGATTTTCTTATTAAACACCCTTTTAAGAAGGTAATAACGGTGAAAATTCTACTTATTCTTTGCTTTGGCTTTCAGTCGTAATTGTGTAGTGAATTCATGAAGTTTTTGTGCATTTTATGGATTTAATTTATTTAAAGTAAAATAAAACTATGTGATAATGGATAATGATACTTATGTTCCCGAACTTGTTTTCGATGAGGCTGAAATTCTGAAAACTCAAGCCATATTTCAGTCGTGGGGCTTGAGTGACTCAATTTCGACTTTACTAAAAATTTATGGAGTAAACTAGAAGGAGGTTCTTCAAAAATTGAAGATTGAGGATGTTGCCACTTTTTATGAAGGCTTCGACAGCGCCGAGTATTTTGGTATTTTTTTATTTATGCAACAACTTTGAATTTAGTTTTTTTGCTTTTTGTGAGATTATATTTTAACAGATGTATTTTATATATACATATACAAGAAGAAATCTTATAGATTCAATAATATTTATTTTTGAAATTTAATAAGGACATCTTATTGATTTATTTGGATTTATTTTTAAATTTTAATAAGAAAATATTTTTAAATCAAAACGGAATCTTAGTAAACTTTTACCTAGAAATATACTTTTAATTGCCTGTAATATTAAATAAAAAACATTTTGATGGTTTATTACAATTTATTAGGAAATAAAATGTTCCTATAAAAAATTAATAAGACTCTTCTTAAAATTATGTGGTTTGCCTAATAAAAAAGCTCATAGTTTTAATAAGATTTTCTCTATGGTTTTAATAAGACAATCTTCTTGGATGAAAACCATAGAGAAATCTTATTGATTTTCTTCTATTTTATTAGGTTGTTTTGGCTCTGTTAAGTCACTGGAAAGCTGTTGGAGTCAGACAGCTGCTTCTGTGCTTGTATCTGTTTACAACTGACGCGTCTATACTAAGATGAAAAACAAAGACGGCCTGCCGATGGAAGGAAAGGTTATAATTTTAATGCTAAGAGGTCGATTTTTGTAAATTTTAAAACTTCCTCTTTACTTTTAAGTGAGGTGCATTATTATTATTAATATTTATAAGCAAAAAAGCATCAGTAGAGTAAAATTTAAGTTCTTTATAGCACATCATAAATACATTCATTATAAGTATAATAACAACTGTATCATAATAAAGTATCATGTTTGCTAATGCAAAATTCCGGTTTATTTTAAGGAACAACAACTTCAATATTTTCATGACTGTTGTAATTATCCAACACTTTGTGCTTTCGTCGAAGCACTTTTGAAAGCAACAATGTTGTTATGCTCAGTATTCTAGGACTTTAGTTTTTATTGATGTATTTTGGAATCTTTAGTAGTGGATTCAGATCCTATCAGAGACATAATTTTTTTTTAATGGCTTTTAGTTTTGTTTTGGGGTTTTTTGTTCTGTTTTTTTTAGTGAATTCGTTCTGTATTTTGCATTTATTGCTCATAAGCGAACGCGTTAATTTTCTTACTCTATGCTCGTACGTTTATTCTTACTGAAGCAAATTAAGCGACGATTAGTTAACAGCTGCAATGGTCGAATGGACAAGCATATGCACTTACACTCACGCGGCCGAGGTTCAAGTCTCAGGATAATAGTAATTTTGCAATTGCCGGCAACATTACTTGGAATTTCAACAGACATGCTCGCCTCCATACCCGTTTATATCATTTTTCATATAGGCATGTCCTAGGACGGCATGTCTGTCAAATGAACTGCCGTAGCAGCAATGCTGCATGCATCTCATGGTATGAATGCAGCATTAATGCCGAAAGATGCATGTAGCATTGCTGCTAGAGCAGTTAATTTAACACTGACCATATAAATAAGTACTTGACTTATTTTCCATAGAATTGAACTAAATCCTACTCATTGCTCCTGCGGCACAATGCTTGCAAAACGCACAACGTTTTTTGAGGGCATACCCAGCCGGAAAATTAATATGTCTCTGTCGCCAATAGTTCAAAAATAAGTAGATATATAAGTTATTTGAATATCAATTTTTTTTTTAATCCATTACGAATAATTATACTCTGAATTGAGCATACTCTGAATGCTAATAAAGCGACTCATTGCAGTTCTCTGCTTCGCACGTGTAAGTTGCAATTGAAAATTCATTGCTCCGTAAGTATTCAAGTGACTGCTCTGAAATTCTACCAGTATTAAGAAAAAGGTTTTGGCTTTTTTTTTTTTTAAAAAATTTGGCCCAAATCAAAAAAAAAAAAAAAACCAATTTGGAAATCTCTATTTTTCGCAATCAAAAAGTAATGTGATTAAGTTCTAGTGAACATCAATCGAAAGCTAAAAAAAGTGCACATTTCTTCTTTGTAACAAATTCAAATCAAATTCAAATAACAAATCAGTTATCGCACTATAAGCGATTGAAAAAATTTCCTTGTTTAAAAACGTAAAATAAAACAATTATTTTCTCGTTAAGTAATTTTTTTTTAAATAATAAAAAAAGTATCAAATATTTTTGAATAATGAACCATAAAAAAATAACTTTTATTGAAAAAAAAAATTTGGTGGCAAATTTTGTACGGAATGCCTCATATCTATTCTAATATATAAAAATGAATGTTTGTTTGTTCGTTTGCTACGCGCTGCAATACCGTTCATCCGATTGCGATAAAACTGTGTAAGTCCGTATGATAACTATCGGTAGCTATATTTAAAATGAGCGTGGTCCCACTACAGCTACGCCTACTTTTAAGAAAAGATAAAAAGACTTCGAAATTACTGGTCTGATCGAGCTAAAATTTTGGCAGTGGATTTGTTTCGAGTACGAGATGGTTTAAGAAAAAATTGCCACACCCCCTTTTACCTCCCACAAATATATAAGAAATTCGCGATATCAAATTGCTTTGGAGTTATGGGCCGCACAGCCTCGAAATTCGATATTCAACCACAATTTACACATGTCGTTCCACTGATAACATTTTATGGGAGTTAAACATGGGGGAGTGGAACTTCCGATACAACAAAAACTTGCGATATCAAATAGTTTTGGAGTAACAGGTCATACAGAATCGGAATTCAGTATTCGACATCAATTTATGCATGCAGTTTCATTAATAACATTTTATGGTCGTTAGAAACGGTGGAGTTTCACCTCACCCCATACAACCAAAATTTGTGCTATCGAATAGCTTTGAAGTTATAGGTCGCACAGCATCGAAATTCAGTAATCGACCTAAATTTACACATGCAGTTTTGCTGAAAACATTTTATGGCTTTGGGCAAGTACAACTCAAACATGCAAAATCGAATAGCTTTAACGTTATGGGTAGTTTTATTAATAACATTTAATGGGCGTAGGAAAAGGGAGACTGGCATCTCCCATACATCCCAGATTTGTGCTATCGAATAGCTTTGGAATTAGAGGTTGCACAGCGTCGGAGTTCAGTATTCGATCCGAATTTACACATGCACTTTCATTGGTAACATTTTTTGGGCGTTGGACAAGGGAGAGTGACACCTCCCATACAACCCAAATTTGCGATATTGAATTGCTTTGGAGTTATAGGTCGCACAGCGTCGGAATTCCGTATTCGACCTTAATTTACACATTCAGTTTCATTGATCACATATAATGGGCGTTGGTCAAGGGGGCGTTGCACCTCCCATACAACATAAATTTGGGATATCTAGCAGCTTTGGATCGTAATTCAGTATTCGACCTCAATTTACACATACAAGGAAGCGTAGTAGCAACGCGCCGGGTTTCAGCTAGTCTATATATATAAAAATGGATGTATGTTTATAAGTTTTCAGGGAAACTGAAACCACATCACCAAAGTGTTCCTGTGAGGTTTGGTAACGATTGGACTAGGGGGCGTGGTACCTCCGATACAAGCCAAATTTGCGCTATCGAGTACAAACCAAAAAAAGGATATATATCAGACGGTAACTGTACAAAAAACGGGCGTGGTCGCAATATATATACGCCCACTTTTTCGAAATCATGGCAATTCCGGAGTTCTACACATTTTTATAATGAAACATGCTGTGTAGGTGCTCCAAGAGGCGGTCACTATATATAAATGTTTTCACGCCCACTTTTACCGCCCAAAAATCAATATCTATGTATATAAAAAGCAAATCGATGTGTGTCTGTCTGTGTGATGCCTATAGACTCCAAAACAACTGAACCGATTGACTTAAAATTTTGGCAGTCGATTTTTTTCAGGTGCGAGATGGTTGAGGAAGAAATTTCCACACCCCCCTTTTACCGTCCCCAAATCAATAAAAATGTCAATAAAAATTTCAGTCGGTTTGGGCCGTATATGGCTAAAATTTTGTAATTTAGTTTGTACGGTTACTATCGACAACTGTACTAAAAATGGGTTTCCACGCCCCCTTTTACCGCCCACAAATAAATGAAAATTCTTTATTTCAGACGGTTTTGGTCGTATGAGACTTAAATTTGATAATTTGGTTTGTGTGGTTACTGCCATTAACTGTACGAAAAATTGATTTCCACACCCCCCTTTTTTCGCCCATAAATCAGTGAAAATGCTATATTTTAAGCAGTTTTGGCCGTGTAAGACTAACATTTGATACTTAAGTTTGTATGGTTACTTTCGGCAACTGTACTAAAAAGGGCGTTATCGCTATATAGCCACACCCACTTTTTTAGAAATCATTAAAATTAACTACTGGGTCAATTGAGCTAAAAGTTTGGCTTAGTTTTTATGGGTACTGTCAGCTAAATTGAGCTTAAGCCTGGCGCACGATTTGGGCAGTCAATTTCTTTTGATTACTAGATGGTTTAAGGGAAATAATTTTGCCGCACCCCTTTTTACCGCTAACAAAACAACAAAAATTCTATATTTCGTACGGTTTTTATCGTATTAGACTAAAATTTGGTAATTTAGTTCATATGGTTATTTTCGATAGCTGTACTGAAAATAGTGAATATATTTGGCATTTCTTGACATTTTCGTATATGGAAGTAAGGCGGTCAGTGGCAGAACAACGTCTGCCGGGGAATACTAGTATAAAATAAAACAACCTCAAACACGGAGATAATTATTTTGCTTGAATCAAACAAATGCTTTGCTTAAAAGCAAATAAGCAAAACTTTGCTCAATCACGATGTGATTTTAGAAAAAATTGCTAAATTAAAATCATTCCTCATGTGTTTTGGAAAAAGCAAAATTGTATTAAATTGAAGCAAATATTTCCAATGTTATTATAAACTGATAAAAAATTTATACTTAACTCAAGCAAATATTTGCTAAGTTATTATAAGCTAAAATAGCAAATTTTTACTAAACTCAAGCAAATATTTGCTTAGTTATTATCAGCTAAAATAACAAATTTTTACTGCACTCAAGCAAATATTTGCTAAGTTATTATAAGCTAAAATAGCAAATTTTTACTAAGCTCAAGCAAATATTTGCTAAGTTATTATAAGCTAAAAAATCAAATTTTTACTAAGCTCAAGCAAATATTTGCTAAGTTTTTATAAGCTAAAATAGCAAATTTTTACTAAACTCAAGCAAATATTTGCTTGAGTTTAAGCAAATATTTGCTTAGTTATTATAAGCTAAAATAGAAAATTTTTTCTAAGCTCAAGCAAATATTTGCTAAGTTATTATAAGCTAAAATAGAAAATTATTACTAAGCTCAAGCAAATATTTGCTAAGTTATTATAAGCTAAAATAGCAAATATTTACTTAACTCAAGCAAATATTTGCTGAGTTATTATAAGCTATAATAGCAAATTTTTACTACACTCAAGCAAATATTTGCTAAGTTATTATAAGCTAAAATAGCAAATTTTTACTAAATTCAAGCAAATATTTGATAAGTTATAATAAGCTAAAATAGCAAATATTTACTTAATTCAAGCAAACATCTGCTAAATTATTATAAGCTAAAATAGCAAATTTTTACTAAACTCAAGCAAATATTTGCTAAGTTATTATAAGCTAAAATAGCAAATTTTTACTAAGCTCAAGCAAATATTTGCTAAGTTATTATAAGCTAAAATAGCAAATTTATACAAAGCTCAAGCAAATATTTGCTAAGTTATTATAAGCTAAAATAGCAAATTTTTCCTAAGCTCAAGCAAATATTTGCTAAGTTATTATAAGCTAAAAAATCAAATTTTTACTAAGCTCAAGCAAACATTTGCTAAGTTATTATAAGCTAAAATAGCAAATTTTTACTAAGCTCAAGAAAATATTTGCTAAGTTATTATAAGCTAAAATAGCAAATTTTTCCTAAGCTCAAGCAAATATTTGCTAAGTTATTATAAGCTAAAAAATCAAATTTTTACTAAACTCAAGCAAATATTTGCTTAGTTATTATCAGCTAAAATAGCAAATTTTTACTGCACTCAAGCAAATATTTGCTAAGTTATTATAAGCTAAAATAGCAAATTTTTACTAAGCTCAAGAAAATATTTGCTAAGTTATTATAAGCTAAAAAATCAAATTTTTACTAAGCTCAAGCAAATATTTGCTAAGTTTTTATAAGCTAAAATAGCAAAGTTTTACTAAGCTCAAGCAAATATTTGCTAAGTTATTATAAGCTAAAATAGCAAATTTTTGCTGAGCTCAAGCAAATATTTGCTAAGTTATTATAAGCTAAAATAGCAAATTTTTACTAAACTCAAGCAAATATTTGCTTAGTTATTATCAGCTAAAATAGCAAATTTTTACTGCACTCAAGCAAATATTTGCTAAGTTATTATAAGCTAAAATAGCAAATTTTTACTAAGCTCAAGCAAATATTTGCTAAGTTATTATAAGCTAAAAAATCAAATTTTTACTAAGCTCAAGCAAATATTTGCTAAGTTTTTATAAGCTAAAAAATCAAATTTTTACTAAGCTCAAGCAAATATTTGCTAAGTTATTATAAGCTAAAATAGCAAATATTTGCTAAGTAATTATAAGCTAAAATAGCAAATTTTTACTAAATTCAAGCAAATTTCTTCTAAACACACGAGCAAATGTTTATTCTTAATAAAGAAAATTAGACGACGATTAGTTAACAACTGCAATGGTCGAATGGATAAGCCCATGCACTTATACTCACAAAGCCTAGGTTCAAATCTCCAGATGGTGATAATTTTTCAATTTAATTTAATGCTAATAATTATTTCACTTCAAAAATATGCTAGATTTCAGCAAAAACTAATTAAAATATGCTAATCCAATTTTTAATAACTTAGACTTAAACTAAAATTTTGCTAAGTTATTATAAACTGGAATAGCTAATTTCGATTAGTTTTTGCTGAAATCTAGCATAATTTTGAAGTGGCTGAGATTCAAGCGCAAGTTTTGCTTAAGCACAATACAAATGTAGCAAACAGTTTTCTTCGTGAAGGCGAGAGCGAAAGTCAACACGCTGTTTTTTAAAAGTTTTTAAAATTTTTTTTTTATACATTTTTATGCCACAAGTGAATTTCGTTAGAAATTGTCAGCATCTTAAAAAAAATTAAATTCGCTTATCGTGGCCAATTGATGTCTTTTGTAGTAATTGATACATAAAATGTCATTGGGTAGCTGTTGTGTGCATTAGATTCAATCCATGTGAGGTAGTGAGCATCATAATCAGGTACAGCACCAGAAGATTAGACTGTTTGTGATAAAGTCAAAAAATTAATTGTTTTCGAAACCTGGCTTTCGAAGCCCTCAGATTAATCAGGCTTATCAATGTCATCTTCAAAACCATGTCCAACAAAACTTTATGCAAAATTTAACTACTTCTTTTAATTAAACTTATAACTCATTTAACTCTTTCTCTCTCTCTCGCCAAGCTCACTTATTAAAGTAATGATGATTTGCTAATAACCATTTACACGTACATATTTTGTTATTACATTTTATATCTTGCACACTTTTTTTTTTAAGGGCAACAAATTTTAATTTTCGGCAAGAAATTAATTTGTTGAGGTCTTAAATGCTTAGTATTGTGCACAAAATGAACCACGTTTGCCATTTTACATTTAACTTAGGCTTGTTTGTTGTTGACAAAAGAGCCTTGAAGGTTTACGCAAAAAATATGTTCAACACACAGACATGCCACAAACGACCATTGAGCTTTCCCTGAAGTACATTCGGAAAAAAAAAAAACGTTACGAGAGTTCATCAACATTTTTTTTTGCTGGCAAAATAAAAACTTAATGATGACACAACATCACTGTCTGTCACTAAAAACGTATTACTGTAATAACAATACATTTATTTTATATTGAGGGCGACACAAAAAAAGTAACTTAATCCGCCACTGGTGCCCACATTTTTTTTATCTTATTACGCATACATTCTACAGCTGAAATTGGAAAGTGTACGAAGTTAAATATGTGACGCCACTCAAAGCTTTAATGCGCACGGAAAGTGATTTTACGCATATTTAAAATAATTTTATTAACCAATTAACATAATTTGGATGCTGCAATAACTGTAATGCTGGTTACCAAAACTTTTCAAGTACTACCTTTGCTGAAGCTTACTGACATTAATTTAACAGCAGGTTGCTAAGTGCAAAACTAAGCCCACGTATGAACATAATTAAAACAATTTTGTGCTGTATATACCTATAAAACCTACAGCAGAATATATGTATAAGGTAATACCGTAGACTGAGTCTTGATTAGTAGGGCAAGAAGTGTTGTCAAGTGGATGTGTCAGTAATCAGGAGAACAGATCAAAATCCTTTATTTAATTAATTTGCCAACCAAGCCAAGGAACTCTTTAGGCTTAGTGCGTAGCTAATTTTGTTTCAAATAATTAAAGTGTGGTTTTTAAAAACGGTTCAGGGAAATAACACCCAATGAAATAACGCCCAAAATAAAAAAATTAAATAAAGCCCAAAAGTTTTCCATACAAATTCTGGCGTTATTTTTTGAATTTTTTCTTTATTTATTTTATTTTTTTATTTCGCTTTTCTTTATTAGAAACTAGCTGAACCCGGTGTACTTCGCTACCCCCCTCTTTATAAAATAAAATTAAAAGTATTTATATATTTACAACAACTTATGTATTTAATCGACGGCGATTAAAATTTTTGGGTTATATGGACGGTGCCACGCCTCTTAGTCCAATAAAAACTTCATATAGCCTATTATTTCTTCCAGAGTCATAGTAACATGCTGTGAGAGTTTCAGCTTTAATGGCTGCAAACATAGCTCCCGTTTGGTGAAATAGTATTTATTCTTACGGCAGCCAATCAGAAGCGTTCTTAATTAGTGAAATGAATTGCCATAAACATAATTTTAATTGTAAGTATGTCAATGATATGGTAAGCGTTATAACACGCGTTGGCAGTCGCACCTCATGTTACACTTGAAGGAAAAGTAGTGCAATATTAATATTCAAATTTAATTGTGTTGATAATATTTTAAAAAAAAAAAAAAAACAATAATAAAAAAATTATTTCAGAATGTTTTTGTGCATCAACACTTTTTAAAGACACCAAATATATACCATATTGAAAGCAAATTAATTATAATTAAAGTAAAATGGGGGCGAAAAAGGGGGATTTGGTAATAAAAAATCTATCGCTACCTTACGTGTAGTTAAAAATTATATAAAACTTTAGGTAAATACATATTACAAAAAAAGTATTTTGTATAGCAAACATTGTTAGTGGTATAAGTAAGTATCTGAATTAAAAAAGGGGGCGGTGAAGTGGGCGTGGTTCATAGTACTATGGCGATACTATGGTTAACAGTATTAAGAGCAATATACTACCAAATAAAAAATAATCCGTTGGAAGGAACAAATTTGTACAGAGAACAAAAAGTTTAAAACTTAAATTTGGCATGAAAAGGGGGCGTGGCGTAAGAAATGTTTATTTCTACCTCGCCTGGAGTATAATGTGTATACAATTGGAAGTAAATCTGTTCAAAACTATATGGGAGCAATTGCATAATTTTAAAAAAGTGGGCGTAAAAGTGGGTGTGGTCAAAAAAAGTACCCTATTAATCATGCCAGAGTCCCAGTTAAATGCTGTAAAAATTTCAGGAAGATCGGTCCAGAGGTTGGGTCGCCTATAAGGTACAAACAAACAAATAAACAAACAAACACACATTCCATTTTAAATATATAGATGAAGTTTAACAAAATTTTTAATTTTTAATTTTTAAAATTTTTTCTATTTTTTTTATTTCGCGTTTCTTTATTAGAAAAGATATTTAATATAGTTCTTAATTTTAATTTAAATTTATTTATTAGTTTGCTAAGCCTGATCAGGTTTTATAGCAATTCAATGCAATTATTATTAACATTATTCACAAAATTATGCATACAATTAGCATGATGCCAAAAAAAATTTATTTTAAACTTTTGAATCCAAATGTATGACAGCACTCATCAAATATGGTGTATATTTAGCTTTATTGTGCCCAATATCTAGATGTTTAAAAAAGTATTCTTTTTTGAGAGGGTTGTGTTTTTACCATTTTAAACTAGTCCCTTCGTTGAAAACTAAACATTTTATAATTTTGTATTTTTATAAAGGGCTAGCTGATATACCCGGTGTTACTCGAGAGTAATTTATGTAAACATTTTAATAAACACTTCTCGATTAATTGTTTTTTAAACTTTGGATTTTTGAAAAACATGTTGAATTTTAAGTTTGAGACCACTATAAATGCATAAGTTAAATAATTTACCGTGATTTTTTTAACGAAGGAATAATTTTATCACTGTTTTTCACAACCAAAAATTGTTTTATAGTTTTAAACTGCATTTACTGGTTGCTGGTAAAAATTTTACTTGCAAATCAAATTTGTAAAAAAGGGAAAATGGACACAAAATTTCCTAAAGTTTCTAGTAGTTTTCCAGTTTTTTTTAGACAATTCAGACAATCAACAATGCGTATAAGTATTAATTGTCAAAAATTAACCAAAATTAAGTCTGCAGAGTGCCTGTGACAATTGACAAAACAGTTAATAAAAGTTAAAATTTTTTCGCATTATGTTTTTATATTTTGAATATATTTTTTTAAATAACACGCCCAAGCTTCAAGATTGAACATTACCAATTAATTCTGTAAAATTTGTCTCTTCTCTGTTCTTTAATATATTTGATGTCATTACTGTCGCAACCATTAAAATGGTTAAGTAAATTTATACCGGGAAGTTTAGTACTGGCGAAGCAAATAGCATTGTTCTTATACTTATAAAAAGGTTTTCGTATAATTTGGAAAACACTAAAATTATTAATACTGAATTTAGAGCTCTTGCTGATTTCAAAATTTTTAAAAATTTTAAAAACCAGTGTTAAGACTAACGTTACACAGTGAGCTTTTTGAATTTTAGGACATTTGGAGTTTTTCTTTTGTTAAATTTTATAAAAAAATATTTTTATTCGGCTGATTATAAAACATGTATTATGAATGTGGTATTAAAAACTTATTGTATGGTTTTTTCTTATAAAATTAGTCACAGCTAAAACTTTTTTAACAAAAATAAGCTCAATAAAACCCAAAAAATAAAATCAAGTTTAAACAATAATAACTTCGAGCACAAAGTATATTTCAAGGTTTTGTTTTTTGGACTTTCTTATGTCTTTATCATCATTGAATTTAATATTAAACACAATAAAAAATGTTAACAAATATAAATAGAAAAATCGTTGAAATATAACTATAAATTTGTCAAGGAATGAAAATAGTAGAAAATATCTAGCTAATTGAGCATTGTTAAAGTTGAAAGCTATCACTATCATAAAACATTGTACTTTTGCCTTTTGTTTCTGTAAAAACCTGCTGCATCTAGCTGCTATTCAGAAAAACTACCTAATTTGAAAAAAAGTCTTAGAAATCACATTTTGCCCTAAAATGCACTGATTTCCAAGACACTTTGTAGGTACTTTTAAATTTAAAGATAAATACAATAAAATTCATAATTTAAAACAAGTTGTGACCTTATTTTGTATTAGCAACCATTTTTTAATTTTTTTTTTTTAATTTCGTTAATTTGGTAATATTGTTTTATAGGAGATATGTATATCTAAAAGTTATCCGATTTGAAATATTTTTAACATGACGTTGAAGTGAAGTTAAATAAACTTAATTTACTCTTTTAAAACATAAATAAGCAATTTTATGCTGGCTTTTTTTTTATTAAAAAAAATATGGTTTGTATGGGAGGTAGGTGATGCAGTTGATCTAGAATTCTAATTTTTTGGTTTTTACTGAATTTAGGCAAAAACTCATTTATTCAAAATTTCATGGCCCTAGCTTTTATAGTTTTTGAGATAATGCAAATGTCATCCTAAAATCGAAAAAAGCGCACTGTGCGTTGGTTTAATTTCTATAGTAATTAAATTCATTTTCTGTTTGTTTGTTTGTTTGTTTGGCCTTTATACAAATCTAATCGGCTTTACGGATTTTGCTCAAACTAGGTATACATATTAGGTGCGTCCCAGCTTTAAATGTTGCATACTTAGTTTTTGCCACGCCTCCTCTGAAATTTTTCAACTAACGCTAGTTTTGTTATTGTAATACTTTTTAGTATCGGAGTTTTTTGCGTATTTAATTTTAAAAAATTTCTGTTATTTTCACATCAAAATTATTCACATATATTCAAAATTGTAGAAATGCTCAGTACAACGACCTTTTTCATAAAACATCATTACCTAGGAATGAGAAAAAAACGACATGAAAATTAAATTTTGGTCTTTCGATGCAAATATCTCCGCTGTTCATTTATATATTTCATTCAAATTTTTTTTTGTACAAAAGTTAAATAAAAACACTTCACAAAAATAGTTTAAAATTTACCGTTAGGTCAGTGTGTATATGCTCTAAGATTTTGTCAAAAAAGGTCCAAAATATTGACCTTTTACTCAAAAAATGACTCAACATTTTTTTTTTTGTAAATATGAAGCTAAGTAAAATTAGCACATCTGACTACCTTTCATATAGCAAAGCATTTATTTGCAAAAATTGTTTTATTTAAGCTCGAAAATTATTTTACTGTTTTTGTCATCAAAACAGCTAAGTTTTGATTTGATTTTTTTTTGCGAAATTTATTTTTGTCACAATGTGTTTTTTATATTTTTTACAAAAAATTCAAGTCTAGAAAATAATTTATGTGAAAAAATTACCCCATTGTCTCTCCAATCAAAAGCTATGGCTAAAAATCTATTTTTTCATACCAGACTGTTAATAAAACAGAGTTTTGTTTTAAATTTCTCTACATCCTTTGAGAGCCCCCGACCCATTTTTCTCTAAGAATGCTTTTGTGTGTCTAGAATAGGTACAAACATATTTTTGGTTTATATAAAATCTTACTTATATTATAATCTACTTAGTTTTTTTGCCTCAATACTTGTTCTAAATACTTTGTAAATACATATTTATAAAATCTTCGCAAATAGCTCTAGAATATTTAAATAAAATTTACTATCGCGCCCTCGGTCCTTGCACGATCTGCGCATATGGTTGGACAGGCGCTGCATAGGATATGAATCAAGTGTTTGAGAGGTCAAAGGTTCTTAAAGCGGTTCGGTTAGGAATATTTTAAAAGAATGTAGTAAAATCTGTTGTATAGATAAAAGACATCTATCTGCATGAATGCAGACTTTGCACAATCCACGGACTCAGCAGAAACGGTAATGCTCGGTGTATGCTGCTTTCGAACGAAAATGGTACGAAAGAGGAATTTTTGTGTCGCCTCATTCGCCCAATTCGAATTTTATGACAAGCTTAAGTTGCTTCAAATAAATTTTGCTATGCAAAAACCATAAATTTGTTATGTTGGAAGAGTTTTATGTCTTGGTATAAGATTTATACTAATATTACTATTATAAAAGATATTTTTAAAAATAAAAAATATTTTTTTTTAAACAAATTTATAACAAATTTTAAATTTAAAATAGTTATTAAATAGAAAAAGACAAAATATTTATTTAATATCAAGTTAATTTTTGCCAATACAAATTGAGTACAACCTTGGGATTTAATGGATTTAGTAGGAGTATAGAAAAATTGGTGACATGCAGTGACCGATAAAAGTCGAAAAGCATCGAATTTTTGATTTCTCCAAAACTTAAGTATTAGTCAATAAATTTCAAATATTATTTTCTTCTCGCAATTTTGCTAGTTTTGGTAAAATTTGTTCCTTCAGCTCATAATACAGACATCAAATGCTAAAAAGTTTGAATTTCATTTTTCTAAATAGTCCAGTTTTTAGTTAGTTTTTTTTCAAAATATGGAATGGCTGCAAAAACTACTCTTGCAGGATCAAAAAATCTGTGTTAATAAACGATAATAACTTTAGTCTGGTTTAAGTTGTTCAGGAATCCTTTAAAGCACGCCTTAGGTTCTATAAAAACTGCCTTGGTTTTTGTGTTATAATTTTCCTAGGATAACACTAGAAATTTCAAATTTTTTTGTGTAAATAGAAAGTTAATTCTTGTAGAGCAACAGGTTCTTCAACAGCATTGTTTTTCCTTTTGCCAGAGTTCCAAAAACAACATCATTTAAAATAAGATTATCTACTTTTGCAAATACATATGTTTAAATTGTTTCCAATCAATCTAAGTCTTGATTCTGCCCAGAGTGCACATACATAAGCATCCAAAATATACACTATACGCGACTGTTTGGCAACAAACATACACATGAGCTTATAAAGCGACAGGTCTGTCCAATGTGTGTGTGTTGATCCAATAACAACATCCTGTACAAATTTCCTCGGTCAATGCGATTTGTATGCGAAGAAGATAAATATTACACATCTATATACACACATACCAACACACTACTTTCCCCCATGTGACGAATGTATGAGTATCTGGCAATCAGTTCCACTAGAATATTGATAAACTTCAGGAAGAATGCTCTTGTTTGCAGGATTATTTTAAGCTTTAAGGCACGTCAAACAACGTTCTGAATTCAAGACTGTTATATATTTGACGTCACTCAGAGTGCGAAAGCATTTGAGAAAAGGGACGTTAGCATTAGGTTATATGAACAGTTGTATCGTAAAGCATGGCCCTTGTTATATCCCCTTATACATATAGACAGATAGAACAGTTAAACTTGATACAAATTCGACACCAATCAAAATAACTTATATACCTTTTTTTCGAGATCGGCTTACTTAAACGAGCGAGGGTAGTAAATTTGAATGACCTTGACACCAAATCATGATATTGACACAAAATCACTCGCTACTTATGTGTTTATATAATGAATCACGTGCAGCTAATTTTTTACACTAAACAAAACGCTACCAACCATTTGATTGCCATGCAGCTTTTGAGAATTAATGGATAGTTTGTTTGCATTAATAGAATATTGTCAGCTCAACTTATGACTTTTTGTATAACATTTGCATAATAGAGAGATAACACAACTTTATAACACTTTCCAATAAAATAAAATTTTTTCACGAAATGGTCGTATTTAATATATAATAGTAGTAAAGCTCATAATAAACCATCGCTCGTTGTCAGATTTTTTAGATCAAGACTCTAAATCAGTGGTTTTCAATAGTGGTGGGGCGTAGACATGTGTAACGCTGCGCTGAGTTGCGCTATTGAGTTAAAGCACTTAAATGCGTTACTGCGCTGATACACTTGTTTAAAAAAAAGTAACGTAATAGCGCAGTAATACAAATGACATGCTTAAAGAAAAATTAGAACATTTTTATACACCGAACAAAAGTTGCACAAGTTGTACGGAGCTTCAAACATAGCGATATACTGTTCGAAGCAAATGTTTCTTTCTTATTTAAAGATAAAAAAGTGGTTGCGTGGAAAGTGTTGTTAAGCATGAGTGTTTGAAACGCATTTGATTGTTATGTATAGCAACGCTACTTTTTGTTATTCCGTTAAAGCTGAATTTTGCATTAATAGTTAAAAAAAACTCACCGCATTCAACAAATTGACCACATAACACAATACGCTATCCAATTCAAAAACAGACTGAGCTGATTTAGTATTTAAAGCTACATCATGACGCATTTGCGTTAACGCATTACGCTGATACAGTAAATTGCGCTTGGGTTGGTGTATCAGCGGAGCATTTTTTGCTACGTTACCCATGTTTAGTGGGGCGCGCAAGAAAATTGAAAAACTATATCAACATAAGAAATTAAAATATTTCACAGCATTGATTGTAAATCAATGAACGCACCGCATTTAATTGCATTGCTTTATTTTTCAATGCAACACTGATTTTGCTATTTTTGTTTTGTTACTCATATCCTTTAAATTTTGTTTAAATATATTTCTATTCATATTCATATATAAAACGCAGAAAGCTGTAAAAAATTGTGGCAATTAATCAAGTTAATATGTCGGCAAATTGTAGCAAAAACGCCTTTGTAACGAAGAGTACCTTAAATATAGATTTACATCTTGTGAAAGGAATGGTGTTTGCCTGCCACAATGTGTAATTTGCCATCAAGTTCTTAGCAACGATGCTGTGCGAAAAAGCCGTTTGCTTCTACACTTGTCAACAAAACATTATTAGCTGAAGGATAAAAAAAGAGGTTTTTTTTTGCTGAAAAACAAGATGCATTAACGTGGATAAGGTTAGATTCCGCCGATCTGACATCAATCACATTGACTAATACATTTTTATATGAAGTTTTTTTTAAAATTTGTTTACCAGTTTTTCTCTCATATTTTTTATTTTGCAATTTAAATATTTTGAACATTTTTAAAAAGATTACACATACCACGTATAAACCGAGGCCTTTGATACGGTTTCTATTGGCTCCTCTATCTCAAAGGATAGAATAATTTGGGCCATAAACAGCATCTTTCCATACAAATCTCCGGGTCTCGATGACATTCTACCAATAATGTTGCAAAAACTACAAGATGTAGTAGCACCAATCCTACTCTCTCTCTTTCTTCATAAATTGCCTCCGCCTTAACTACACTCCTAGGAGCTAGAAAAGAGCAGAGGTAATATTTATAACTAAAGCTGGGAGGAGAGGTCCTGAAACAGTCAAGGCTGTCAGACCAATAAGCTTCACATCATTTGTACTAAAAATTTTAGATCTTATGCTTGATATTCAACTCAGGAATGTTATAGAATCTTGAAAATACACAACATTGAACGCCCAGCATGCATACCTCAAGGGAAGATGAGGTTATCATGACAATTGGAAGATCTATCGTCTTTAAGCAAAACACTCTTGCCGCCTTTTTAGGCATAACTAGAAGGAGATTTTAACAATCTACACACTAATTCTATCCTTGATTCTCTGACCAACCTTGATGTGCAAACACCGCACGTTAGGCCAGGAACTTGGAAAAGTGCCCAAAAATCATATCTTGGCGTTAAATAGACAGAATTTAATAAAACTTTGTGCAGGATACTTGGAATAAAGCATCCTTTCCAAGTGCGATGGAAAACGTTGGCGGCATTCAACAAAGGGGCGGGCACTTTTAATAAAATACTATATCTCGTCTAATATTGGCACTAGTTTATTGTTACTCAGTACAGTAGTAGGTAAAATTTTCTTCGAACATGACGGTAAAAGTGGGCGGGATTCAACAAATGGGCGTGGTACTATAAATAAAAAATTGAATACTGCCACTAGTTTATTGGAATTCGGTAGAGTAGACGGTAGGATCTTTTTCGAGCATGATGGTAAAAGTGGGTGGGACTCAACAAAGAGGCGCGGCACTGTTAATAAAATACTGTATCTCGTCTAATATTGGCACCAGCTTATTGAAACTGGGTATAGGTGTGGGTAGGCTCGTTTCCGAACATGTTAGAAAAAGTGGGCAAGATTCAATAAAGGGGCTACTATTAAATACAAACTGTAGTTGGGTTATTATTGATTCTGGGGTACTAAAAACGAGGCGGGATACGGGAGAGAATCATGGGACGCTTTTAACGCATCTGACGTGTGATGTGTGAACTAAAATTAAATATATACAAGGCTTAAAAATAGCACTTTTAGAACGATAAATCTGTCATAAGATCGAGAAACAAAAAAAAAACCCGCAATTAGCCTACATAACTGACATATATAGTTTCCAGGGCCACCAGGTTGAGGTTGGGTGGAGAGCCTTTTTTTCTTTTTTTATTTTTATTTTTTGTTCTGCTTTTTATTTTTTGGTTTTTATAATTTTTTTTTGATATTTTGCTTTAAATATTTTTTTATTATTTGTTTTTATAATTTTTTTCTCAATTTTTTCTTTTAATATTTTTTGTATTTATTTGTTTTTTATAATTTTTTTATTTTTTGCTTGGAATATTTTTCTTTTTTGGTTTTTAATTTTTTGCTTTTAATATTTTTTTTTTGTTTTTTATATACTTTTTTAATTTTTTTTCTTAATTTTTTTTTTATTTTTTGTTTTTTATATATTTTTTATTTTTTGTTTTTTATATTTTTTTTTAGTTTTTGCTTAAAATATTTTATTTTTGGTTTTTTAACTTTTTTGTTGATATTTTGCTTTTAATATTTTTCTTTTATTTATTTTTATAATTTTTTTTAAGTTTTTCTTCTAATATTTTTTTATTTTTTATAATTTTTTTTTATTTTTTTGCTTTGAATATTTTTCTTTTTTGTTTTTAAAATTTTTTTATTTTTTGCTTTTAGTATTTTTTATTTTTAGTTTTTATAATTTTTTTTAATTTTTACTTTTAATATTTTTTATTTTTTTTATTTTATATTTTTTTTATTTTTGCTTTGAATATTTTATTTTTTGTTTTTTATTTTTTTTTGATATTTTGCTTTTAATATTTTTCTATTATTTGTTTTTTTATAGTTTTTACTTAAATTTTTCTTTTAATATTTTTTTTTTTTATAATTTTTTTTTATTTTTTTGCTTTAAATATCTTTCTTTTTTGTTTTTAAAATTTTTTATTTTTTGCTTTTAATATTTTTCATTTTTAGTTTTTTAAAAATTTTTTTTTAATTTTTACTTTCTATATTTTTTATTTTTTGTATTTTATAATTTTTTTTTATTTTTTTGCTTTGAAGATTTAATTTTTTTTTAAAATTGTTTTTTAAGTTTTTGCTTTTATTATTTTTTTATTATTTGTTTTTTTTATATTTTTTTTCTTAAGTTTTTCATTTAAATTTTTTTTATTTTTGTTTTTATAATATTATTTTATTTTTTGCTTTTAATATTTTTTATTTTTAGTTTTTATTTATTATATTTTAATTTGTTTTTTGATATTTTGCTTTTAATATTTTTCTATTATTTGTTTTTATAATTTTTTTCTTAAGTTTTTCTTTTAAAATTTTTTTATTTTTTCTTTTTTATAATTTTTTTTATTTTTTTGCTTTGAATTAATTTTTCTTTTTTGTTTTAATTTTTTTTTATTTTTTGCTTTTATTATTTTTAGTTTTTATAAATTTTTTTTAATTTTTACTTTTAATATTTTTTATATTTTGTTTTTTATAATTTTTTTTTATTTTTTGCTTTGAAGATTTAATTTTTTTTTTAAATTGTTTTTTAGTTTTTTGCTTTTAATATTTTTTTATTATTTGTTTTTTTATAATTAATTTTTTTTAAGTTTTTCATTTAAATTTTTTTATTTTTTGTTTTTGTAATTTTATTTATTTTTTTGCTTTTAATATTTTTTTATTTTTAGTTTTTTATATATTTTTTTTAATTTTTACTTTTAATATTTTTTTTTATTTTTTGTATATTATAATTTTTTTTTATTATTTTTTGCTTTGAATATATTATTTTTTGTATTTTAAATTGATTTTTAGCCCCCCACGTTTAAAAAACGTAATGGGGGTATATTTATTTTGTCACTCCGTTTGCAACGCCGATAAGGAGGCGTGGCCGGTATAGAAAAGTCTATTTATTCCTGATCAGCATCACCTCCTGAGTCGATTTAGCCATGTCCGTCTGTCCGTCTGTCCATCTGTGTCCACGATAGCAGCCGTAATTTTTGAGCTATCATAATGAAATTTAAAATATAAGCTTTTTATACAAAAATAGAGGTCAAGTTCGAATCTGAGCAAAATAGGATGAAAACCACGCCTACCTCCCATACAAAGTGACTTAACCAAAACGGTAAGATCTCTTTTAATTCCACAAAAATCAATTTAATGACTTCAAATTTCGCACAGTGTCTTAAATATTTAATATTTATTTTGAGTATTAAATTTGTAAAAATCAGATGAAAACCACGCCTACCTCCCATACAAAGTGACTTAACCAAAACGGGAAAAATCTCTTTAAATATATTTAACAGTTTGTTTAAGACTTTATATATACTCTACTTCGGTCGTTGGGGTATTTTAACTTCGGCTCAGTCGAAGATAATTCCTTACTAGTTATTTTTTGCTTTTAATAGTTTTTATTTTTTTTTTTAGATTTGATATATTTTTTTTATGTTATATGTACCTCCCACACAAAATCAAGTAAAATATTAATATAGGTCCAAGGGAAGTACCCTAGGGTCCAACTTATTTCGACCATTTCTTAAATTTTTCTTAATTGGCTTAAACTAATTAAGCATACAAAATTGCATTATCATAGGAGGGCTCCTTCTAGTTTTGTCCATCGCTTATATTGAGACAGTTCACTGTGCAACGTTTGTTTTTTATAAATTTCTCGCAAGTTATTAAAAACGTGCAAAAAAAAAAGAAGTTTGGGATAACTCTGTGATAACCGTTCTAGAATCAGGGAATGACAATAGTGTAATCGATGTTGGCAGGAACTGCTCCTGCAAGATCTATAATAGAGGAGTGACCTGTACGAGTGTAAGTCCACTGCAAGGTTGCTCTTAGGCAGATGGCTGTATCCTGCGCCATACTTTTCCCCATAATATCGAAAGGTATTAAGCAAAGAACCGCATTTAGCGCTTCAGATTTCCCTACTTTCCCTAACAATTTGCAATTAGACTATGTTTTTAGTGCTATCCACTAGACACAGACACCGTATAGCAAGATTGACCTCACTATAGCTGTGTAAATCCAACAATATTTGGAATTGCTAACGTTCCCACGTTTTAGCTAAAGCTTTCTTACAGGCATACAAAGCAACACTGGCTTTCCTAGTTCGCTCAAGAATATTCGGTTTCCAGCTTAACTTTATACCTGCTAAGTATTTTATCTCTTTCACGAAGTTAAGCTTAGGAATTTTGTATTTCCTTCTGAGAGTGTTAGGAAACTTTCCCTGTGCAGCAATAGCTACGTCATCCGCACAGGCAATCACCTTGCAAGTAACCTTTTTTATTTTCGTCAGATATTCATTGACTACCAAGTTCCATAATAAAGGTGATAGAACACCCCCTTGAAGAGAGCCTCTGATCACAAATATCCTGGCTTTTGAGTAACCTAGAGATGCACTGACGACTCTGTTGGACAGTAGGTTTTTCATCAATAGACAGAGTAACTCATTCATCCGAAGCTTCATAAGTGCGCCAATAGTTGCCTTCGGAAGAACATTGTTAAAGGTACCTTTGATATCTAGAAAAGCTACCATTGTATTCTCCTTGTGAAAAAAAGAATCTTCTATAAAGCGTACTAGGGAGTGCTGGGCCGTTTCTACAGACCTACCTTTTCTGAAGGCAGTTTGTGAAGCTGAAAGCAAATTTGTGTCTATGCTACAACAAATATGAGCGTCAATCAGTCTTTCGAGTGTTTTCAGCAGGAAAGATGATAGACTAATGGGTCTGAAGTCCTTTGGACTCAATTGCGATATCCTACCCTCCTTGGGGATAAATACTGCCTTTACCTCCCTCCATTTTTAAAATGGTAACCATTTTTATAACATTTAAAAATAACAATGAGCCATTGAAGGATTATAGACGCCGTCTGCTATAGAGCGGCTGGAATAATACCTAGAGGACATAGAAACAGTTTAATAATAATTAAATGCAACAATTTTTCATTTGTGTTGCATAATCGTCTTCTTCCGAGCTCTATTGACTTCTTAGTTTTTTTTCTATTTTTGTCCTGAGATCAAAGAATAACTCTTTACAGTCGTACAATAAATTCTATTGTAGCTCTTGAACTTAGCGAACTACAACGCCGTGACATTTTCAACTTGAATTTTTTTTCGCAAGCCACTAGGTAAAATGTAACATTGTCATGTGCATAAATGTTTCGGCTTACAAAAAAAAAAAAAACCCGTGCAACAAATTCATTAAATTTTTATTGGCATTACATTTTTACACATTTATTTACAATTTGCGTTTATACATACACAATAACATGCACCACAATAACCGATTTTTAAACGCCGATACAGCTTCAAACTAAATTCTGTGAATTCATGCGTAGCATTTACATGCCTACTTTTATGTTAGGCAATAAAACATTTACAAAAATACAAACACTTACATGCACATATGTGTATCTACCTAATCATACATGAATATGGCTGCATGCCTCAGCACATCACAGTACAGTACATGTACCTTAAGTTGTAAGGTGACCATCTGTTCTGTATTTAAAGCTTTTGTTTTGTAGGATTAATATTGTTGGTGCCTGGACAGACACAATGACCAAATTGATTTTAAAGGACTATAACCAAAAATTTTTCAACACTTAACTGGAGTTTGGGTATTATAACCAACCCTGCATGAGGTCATAAGATGCAAAAAATTTGTGACGTAATCGTAATTTGTGACTCAAGCTCAATGGGCTCTACGATATCTTGCAGGAGCGATCATAATCCCCAAGCCAATTTGGGTGTTTGTTATATTCGAACATTTTTCGTTCATAATCTTTAAAAATTAGTTTGGACATTATATTCGTGGTTGGTATGTTTGGTTATCATTTTGACATCCCCATATAAAAACTGCTGCCATACGTCCCGGTTTTACCGGACATGTCCCAGTTTTGAGATCGGTGTCCCTGTGTCCCGGTGCACAGTAAAAATGTCCCGGTTAAAAATATTGAAAAAAAAGCTAAAAGTGCATCAGTAATAACTGAACAAATTTGAAAATGAATGAAAATGGAATTATTTTTTTACAAAATTCTGAATTCTAAAGCCTAGTACTCTGTTCGTTTACATGAAATTTCGCTGGCAACATCTATTAATTTGATGCGTGAAATTTCTGACTTAAAGTTTGTTGCGAGGAATTTTTATGGCAACGTTTCTCAGAGAGACACAGAGAATAAGTTGGGAGATTTCGTATGATATCTCTCTTTTCACTACAAAAATGTTGCTCAGAAACATGTTGCAATAATTTCACGCAGCGGAACAGAGTAATGCTCTGACGAACATGTTGTGAAAATTTACACGCTTGCTTCGCAGCTGTCACTTTTTGTATAGAGATTTGAGTGGAATTTCACATGAAACAATGCTTAGGCCAAACCTTTATTTTGAATAAGTAAAAAAACCTTTTATTTACCTCATTGACTGAATCTATGTTTGTTTTTTTTTGTTATAAGATTTGTAACTTATGTTTGTATTACATAGAATGTTTACCTGTGAGTTATGTTAATTTATGTTTTTTAATAAACGGCAATTTATTATATTAAAATTGCGTATTTGTTTTTTGTGGAATATAAAAAAAATGTGCAAAGTTGTCTCTGTCAACTGCTGTAGACTTATGGCAGCCCTAGCTTAAATCCTTGTATGCACATAGGTATGCAATCGAGTATGAAATTTGTAAAAATCGCATGATAAACACGGCTACCTCCCATACAAAGTGGCTTTATGAGAAGTTAAAAAATCCTCGTAAATGAACCAGTTTTGTTAATTTCTATGAGTTTCTATGGTTCATTTTTTAACTCATTTCAGAAGAAAAAAGGTTCGTTTCTGAGAAGCATTTTCGTACGGCGATTGATTCCATGATCCTTTTTTGTATCATTCATCGGACTAAAATGCCTCTCAAAAATGAACCTTATTTTGTTTGGAAATGATTTAAAAAAGAATCATAAAGTGTACTTTTTTGTTCAGATATGATTTAAAAAAAAAGACTCGGAAATGACTTTCGGCACTCGGAAATGAACCCTTTTTGAATCAACCGCCGGACGAAAATGCCTCTCAGAAACGAACCTTTTTTCTTCTGAAATGAGTTAAAAAATGAAGCATAGAAATGTTATTTTTCGGAACTCGGAAATGAACCCTTTTTGATCAACTGCCGGACGAAAATGCCTCTCAGAAAGGAACCTTTTTTTCTTCGGAAATGAGTTAGAAAAGGAACCATATAAAAAGTTATTTTTCGGCACTCGGAAATTTAGTTTGTGTACCATGACCTGGTCTAATCCACGGATTAGCGCTAATACTCGGTGAAGAAATCGGCCGTTAATGACACGCTCAACACAATTTGATCATAATAAGTAAGTTCGCTCAAAGTCCTTTTAAGGGCTGAAATGGCCACTTCATTATATCAAATTAGCAAAGTTAATTATTGGGGAACTTATTTGATTACTTTTTTGCATGAAATGTGGTCGTGGTGTTCTTTCTTAAATTATTCCTTTTCTAACTCATTTTAGTATATAAAAAAGGAGTATTAATGATTCATTTTAGAGCTCGTTTATTAACAAAATTGGTTCGTTTATGAGATATTGTTTCTACTGATATGATAGAAAATTATTATTTTTTGAGCTCATTTAAGAATGCAAAAAAGAAACATTTATTATACATTTCTGAACTCGTTTATGAACTCATTTATGAACAAAAATGGTTAATTTACGAGGAATTTTTACCTTTTAAAATGATTCTTTTTGGACTCAAAAAAGTTTTTTATAAATTTTGCAAAATAAGTAAAGATTTTATTTATGGAAAAAGTTTTAACGAATTTAATCTTCTATAGCAAGAACTTTTAAGCGACAAAATAAAAAATCAAAAATTAAAAAAAAAACTATCCAAAAACGTTCGCAAAACTCTCACCTTACTCAAAACTTTCGCTTATGGTTCAGTGGGTACATATATTAGGCTGGGTCGATTTGTATGGATGCAAAAAAATTGATGTTGCCTGAGCGATTTTCGGATCGGGCATGAAAAGTTATTAAAAAAGGGGCCATAGGGGTGCACTTTATCCTATCACATCTTCAATTTTGTGAATTTTTTTTAGGAATTTTTTCCAAAAACTTTTGTATATAAAAGTGCACATGTTGCCTGGGCGATTTTTGGATCGGGCATGAAAAGTTTTAAAAAAAAGATGGCAATAGGGGTGCTCTTTACTCTATCACATCTTCAATTTTGTGAATTTTTTCTTTAGGAATTTTTTTCCAAAAATTTTTGTATATAAACGTGCACAGCTAGAACAAAACTGATGCCAGAAATGAAATCCTCGTACCCGATTCAACCTAAAACCTGTCTTACATTTTTTTGAAAAAATTGATTGTAAGAACTTCCTAAAGAAAAAATTCACAAAATTCAAGGTATAATTTTAACGTTGGTGCTTATGTATTATTGACCAACTACTGAAGCTATCAATCTTATATCCATAACATGTGTTTATGTGGCTCTCCAAAATTTTTTGTTTTTTTAGATCCCCCTAGGTGGCGCTGTGGTCCATTTTTAAAAAAATTATATTTATAAACCGATAAAAATCGACCACAGCGCCACCGAGGGGATCTAAAGAATCAAAAAAATTTCAGAAAACCACACAAACACATGCTGTGAAAATAAGATGGATGGTTTCAGTGGTTCAGCCGTGATGGTTAAAAATACATACGCACCAAAATTAAGATTATACCTTGAATTTTGTGATTTTTTTTCTTTAGGAAGATTTTACGATAAATTTTTGTATAAAAACATATAAATGTGAGAGCGGTTTTCGGTTGAATCGGGTGCGAGGATTTACTTCCGGCATCAGTTTTGTTCTAGCTGTGCACGTTTATATACAACAGTTTTTGGAAAAAAATTCCTAAAGAAAAAATTCACAAAATTGAAGATGTGATAGAGTAAGGAGCACCCCTATCGCCCCTTTTTTTAAAATAACTTTTCATGCCCGATCCAAAAATTGCCCAGGCAACATAGGTTTCCAAAACGACCCAGCCTAACATATTTATAAAAATAAGTTAGCAAAATATGACCTTTAAAACTGAAAATCGTTTCCTTTATAAATATTTTAATTTTGATATTATTTTCAGTTTGGGCTTTATTGAACTTTTGTTTTGGGCGTTAATTAGATAGATATTGTATATTTTTGCCCATAAGATGTTGGGCTTCATTTAATTTTTTAATTTGGGTGCCATTTTATGAGCTATTATTTCACACAACCATTTTTTGAACAACAAACAAAAATTCTAAAGTAAAGCCATTATTCTAAAGTAATTATTCTTCTCGTCATAGTCAAAAAGCCTTGCCCTAATCCTAGTTCAAACCCTTGCCCTAAGAGTAAAATAGCAACTTTGACTTTACGACATACATAACAATGTACAAGTTACTTTGAAGTTAAGTTAAAATAGTTTGGCCAATATTAAGTACACATTTTATTCTACAGTTTAAGTTAGAAAATTATTATTTTTTACACGTATAGTTTTCTATATATATTTTTTATTTGAAAATGCATGTTATTTTTAATTTGTTTCTTGTGTTTTGCATTTTGATTTTTGAACATATGGTCACCCTACATTTGCGATACTTGTCTTTCTTTGTGTAAAAATGGCAAGTTTATTTTAAACACGTAGGCGTTATCTAAGCGCCTATTACAAATACATGTGATTTATAAGTAGGTATTTAAAAACCACCGCTAGCATCTTTGAAGAGCGTCTTCTGATCCTTCGTTATATGTATATCATAAGCGTATTCGGTAAAAATTTAAATGTAGGGATCCTTGTACCTTCTAATATTCTTGTGTGTGTATGTTGTGTGTGGTTTGAGTTTTTCAATAGAGATTTATTAGCAGGAATTTGACTTTGGGGTGTGCGTGGGTATGTTGTCTTTTGTTTGACGTATCGTATTGTTGTATCTGACAAGTAGTTGTTGTGCGGCATGTGCACACAAATCTTTAAATTGTCATGATTGAATTAATATTTATGTGACACCTGTGAAAAAGACCGAGAATAATTTGATACTTGTTTTGAAAAGGATGTCATACATAAGAAACTCTTAAAGGATATCACTGAAATTAGTTAACAAAATCCTTCTTCGCATAAACAATAGATAAAGCCTTGGTTACAAACTGTTCAAAGACTTCACCGAGACACATGAGCAAACATAAAAGTTATGTTCGATGCCTAAAAGAGTAGTGCAAATACACAATAACTGAGAAATTTTACAAATAAGCTACACTGAAAACACCAAATGTTTTCGTTAAATTGACGACAATTCTTAAGGAAGGTTTTGGGCAAAAGCGATTAAATTTAAGGCATTTTTTAGAAGATGTTTTCTAAAAAGTATATTATATAGACAAAATATTTAATTTGCATGTTAAATGTACATAATCAGTTTAACACTAGGATGGACGACAGTGGTCTGGCCAGACCATTTTCAACTTCGAAGCTGCGCAAATTATTTTTCTGGCAAGTTTGAGAGCAATGGTTGCATGATTTCTTTAAAGTTGATATGGAAACAAATCCAGGGTTTTTTTTTTTGCAATGAAAACGTTTTATTTTTGACTTCTTTTCTGTATGTGGCAATACAGTGGTCTGACCAGACCACCCAAAACTGATATGATTTCATACGATTGGCCGTATATAACATGTCTTTTTACGAGCAATATTTTCTTATTTTTCTATTTTATTGTAAGCAACTTACACACACATTTCCTCATGAAAACTTGCAAGAAATCTTATACCAAGGAGAGAGAGGAACCAAGGAGAGAGAGTGGTTTTGAGCTTGACTGCCAAATATGCCACTTCCGGCCGCACCGTTTACGCAGATAACTTTTTCTCAACAATTTCTTTGGCTAAAAATTTAATCTCCCAGAACCTCGCATACGTCGGCACGGTCCGCAAGAACAAAGTATTCATTCCAGCGGAAATGTTAGACCCAAAATGAGCACTTTGTTTGGATTCTACGACAACCAAATCGCATTGTGCTCTTACATGACTAAAAAAAAGAAGAAGAAGACACGGCGCATTGAAACCCACCCAAATATTAGATTATAATGAATTCAAGGCGGGTGTGGACACAATGGACCAAATGGTCACTTGGTATACATGCAGGCGTTCAACAAAACGTTGGCCGCTAACAATGTTTTACAACATGATAGACATTGCTGGTTTGGCGTCATATGATATCCGCGATGAATTGGGAGTTCACGATCGGAAGAGGACTGACAGGCGCCGTAGATTTGTGATGGGCAATTTAAAATTTGTAGATTTGTTGCCCGGCAATTGGCTATACCGCACATGGAAGAAAGGGCTACCAAGCCGAGGGAATTAGCTTACCAACATATAAAGCAGGCGATGTCTTTTTTCAGTGTTGTAGTATGTATTCAAGCCCTCAAACCTAATACATACCAAATAGTACCATTTATTCTTAATTTGTTAATTTTCAGGTCCCGTCATCGGATGAATCAACACAAACGAGCTCAATGACCACAAAATCAAGATATTTTGATGTGGCTAAAAATCGTAAAAATTGCGTGCACTGCCGTCCCCTAATATATTTAAACTCAATACTCTTGCACTACATGCAAGACTCCTCTGTGCCTTACATGCGCACAGACCATCACTCACCATTTTTGCCCGACCTGTGCAACAACATTAATGTATTTTACATGAAAAAAATCGAATAAATATGCAAAAATAAAAAAAAAACTGGTTCACACAGGCCCTCCCGTAGGATTTCCTCAAGCGGGTTGAATTATTTTGGTATTTCTTTGGAGTTTATTTGTCAAAATCTTAACTATATCTTTCCCCACCGTTCCAATGGGGAGGGGTTGACCTTGCATTTGTTTTATTCTAGTGTTTATTTTAAGTTATGTATAGTGTTTATTAAAAATGTTTTCTATTTCTATTCAAGAGGAGGGGGGTAAACCCCCAAACCTCCCCCTTGCTGCCGGGCCTGCACACACACATACCCAACATCCTTTCTTAATTAAGACACACTTTTAGCACACCTCATGCACACCAGGTCATGCGCGTCCCTTCCTAACCAAAATTATATAAGGGTCTGGCCAGACCACTGCACTTTTTCTTAGCAATTCCATTCTGTCATCCATCTAAGGGTTAAATAAAAAAATTTTTTTTTGGTACACATAGTTTTCATATATAAAGACGGCGCTGAAGTTGGTGTGCTTAAAAAAAGGTGCAAATCGGGCAACATCATAGCTCGACTCCAGATCGTCTGAAAAAAATGCATTTGAAAATGGACCCTTGACTATACTTTATTTACCAAAATGGAATGGAAATATGGAAAATTAAGAAAATTATGAAACTTTAAAGAGAATATCAAAAAATTTACGTTATTTTTGCTGGTAAAAACTAGACAAATTTTTTAAAGCCGCAAAATTCGGTAAATGGGGTGTAGAAATACATTATAAAAAAAGTCTGGGATCCCGGGGTCCCAGGATTGGATGCCCTAATTTACAAGAATTTATATCTTTTTCTTTTTTTTCCCTTTCACTAGACGCCTTCTGATCTAGGGAAGAGAAAGATCCAGAAGACATTGTTCGTAACACTTTCCAGGCTTACAAAAAGAATCTTTTTCACGCAGAGTGTCTTTAAAGAACACAGCGCTAAATTTGAAAATATATTTTTTTGCATTTATTTTGAAGAAATCTTATGCACAAATGAAATAAAAAAGCAAGTTATATATTTACAGTGAATCAGAAAAGTTTAGGCACAAAGCTATTAAAAATGTTAGTTTGTTTGTAAAATTTTTTCCACTTCACTCACAGTAAAAAGTAGTATGAGCACTTAAAAAATATACTTTTTGAAACTTGTCCAGATATCCGGCTTTATTACGTATATTCCGAATTCTTTAAGCACCAAAGTTTTTGCTAAACCGTTTCTGCATTTCATGACATAGTTTAACAGCCGAAATCTTTGGATTTTGAGCAACAGCAGCTACTACAATTTGCTCCTAGCGTGGAATAAATGTTTTTGGCCGCCCAGATCGGGTTTTACGCTATAGTTTACCGCTATTTACATAATAGTTTATGATGTTACGCACACTTGAATATGACCGCAGTACTATTTTACTGATTTCGCGATATGACGTAAAGATTTATTATTACTTTACGAACGTCAATCGAAATTTTGATTCCGCTGCTCATTTTGATTTAATATCTCACGAAATCAAGATCAACACTAACTTAAATCAATTGATATTTGGATGACTACGCAATAATTATATGCAAGGCAATGGAAATGATCAAAGAAAACTAAAATATAACCGCTATATTTACAAAAACATGGTGCACACTCAGCATGTGCCTAAACTTTTTTGATTTCAAAATCATGTCTTTGTTTTTATTTTTTCCAACATTTAATCTGAAATAAAATTTAAATTAAATTATCATTTGTTGTAAGTATTCTTACCGAAGGCAGGTAAGAGCAGCCATCCCTGTCCGAGAGACTACAGGCCAATAAATCTGACCTCCAGGCCAATAAAATGCTCGAGTAACTGATTGACTTGCACCTAAGAAACAATTCAATCCAGTTATCAACCAACCAGCACGCATACACGAAAGGGAAATTGGTTGAAACGGCACTACATTCCCTAGAAGTAACCCTAGAAAAAGCCCTCCACCACAAGGAATACGCACTCGGGGCGTTTCTAGATATCTCAGGTGCATTCAACAATGTATCAACCACCGCAATCCTTAGTGGATTACGTGCAATAGAGGCACCACCGGCAATAAACCTATGGTTAGACAAGTTGCTAAGCTGCAGAAAGGTGCGGGCTGAGTGGGGCACTAAATCCATGGTAAGGGAAGCTCGGAGTGGGACACCCCAGGGAGGGGTCCTCTCGCTACTACTATGGAATCTTGAAGTTAATGAACTACTCGAAAAGTTCGCAGGTAGAGCCCCGAGGATAACTGCCTATGCAGACGACATAAGCATAATTATAGTAGGGAAATGTCTATCAACAGTAAGCTCCATAAAGGAGAGCACACTCAAAGATGTACTTAGATGGTCAAATTCAGTCGGTCTTAGTATTAATGCAGAGAAAACGGATCTGGTTCTGTTCACGAAAAGGTACAAGATACCACAGTGGATAACACCGATATTGAAAGATATACGTCTCATACCGAAAACTCACTCAAAATATCTAGGAGTCGTCCTGGACAGCAAGCTGTCATGGAAAACCAACGTGGAAGAAAAGGTGAAGAAATCCACCATTGGGCTATACACATCCAAGAAGATGCTAGGCAGTACCTGGGGTCTCTCACCCTTTCTGATGCTCTGGATCTATGTAACGGTAGTGCGTCCTATTCTACTCTATGGGATTATTGTGTGGTGGCCGGCTGTGAACAAATCAACATTCCTCAGGCACTTGGAGAAAACTCAGCGGCAGGCAGCGCTATGCATCACGGGGGCACTGAAGTCAACTCCAACTAAAGCGCTTGAAAGCATTCTAAGTATGGACCCCCTGGACATACACGCAAAACTAATAGCCGGAAAATGACTTCTGGGACCAAATGACTGGTGCAAAGGTATAGAACAAGCACAGAAGGCGGTCAACATATTTACAGACGGCTCCAAAATGCCTACGGGGGTAGGTGCGGCTATGTATTGCGCAGAGCCTAATATAAGGCAGCCATATAAACTGCCGAACCACTGCAGTATCTTCCAGGCGGAAATATTTGCCATAAGGAAGGCTGCTGAGATAGCCCTCAGCATGGACACACAACACTCTTACATCAACATTTTCGTTGACAGTCAAGCGGCGATCAAAACCATGCGCTCCGCTAGCATCAAGTCCAAAAGTGTCTTGACTGGCAGAGATGCACTAGATGCACTATGCGCTTCGAAGAGAGTGCGCATCTACTGGGTCCCTAGCCACCAGGGCATTGAGGGAAACGAGATGGCAGATTGTTTAGCAAAGGAAGGCGCCGGGCTGGAATCGGAACTCGCAGAACATGTACTTACTCCGCTACAAGAGTTGTACAGGAACCTCGAAAGAAGAGCCACACTAGCAGTGAATCGTAGATGGAGAGATACGACATCGTGCAAAATCTCGAAAATCATGTGCAATGCACAATGCGAAAAACGAACTCTGTTCATCTTTGCACGCCCGCGCAAAGATTGCTGGACACTAGTGGGCATGCTCACTGGTCACTGCATGACGGCAGCCCACGCGAGGAAGCTTGGCATCACCACGGATGACAGTGGAGACCCTGGAGCACCTACTATGCACATGCCCCGCCCTACTTAGATCGAGACTAAAATACCTAGGCCCATCGACATTCCCGTCACTTAAAGATGTAGCCAGGGTGTCTCTAGAGTCCCTCCTAAGGTTTGCGAATTCAACGCAAATCTTTAAAGACTTTTAAATAAACACAAAGGTTCCTTTTGTTTGCTACCGGTACCACTAAGGACCTGAATTGGTCTATGTGAGCCTTCACGAAGGCATCCGGTTTAACCTAACCTAACCTTTGTTGTAAAAACGTAGTAAAAAGTTTATTTTTTAAATGCTTATACTATTTTTTTCTGTTAGTGAGGTAAAAAAATTTACTAACAAAATAGCTTTGTGCTTAAACTTTTTTGATTCACTGTAAATAAGTTCACTATATGAATTGCTTAAAGACTATCAGCCTTATTCATAGTCTCATTTTAGAGGCTGCGTAACTTTAAACCAGCTTTAAGCAATACATCGTTATTCATAAATGTTTTTCCGAATATTTTAAGATCTGCGTAACTTAAACGCCGATATTTGCGTTTAAAGACTACGTAAACTTAACCTAAAATTTTTTATCGTCTTTTCGATTAAGGTTGATGTACAGGATATTTATATCATAGACAAGCTTCATTTTCGACCTTTGTATACTTTTTCAGTAACAGATTTGCAAATGTACAAGAATTCTTCGTTTTTGTAAAAGAGTTTCGATTGTTTAGACACAAACCTTACAAAATAAGGCAATGAATAAAAAAATGTTTATGAATAATAATTTCAGCAAGGTTGCGTAGAGGATGCGTAAAGCCTTAAGCACTGCATAACTAAACAAGCTTTGAACGTTTGTTTAAAAAAATCTATTGCATAAGGCTGTATTACTTTTAAAGCAGTCAAATTAGTATCAAATTAACCAATTTTTAGTAATTTGAAAATAAGGTACTTTTAATCAAGTTGACTTTAAACTACTTTTAAAGTAGTTGAAAATAAAGCACTTTTAAAGTATTAGAAAATCAAGTACTTTTAAACTAGTTGACAACACATGCACAGTACGAAAATTGACTTACTCCAATGACAACCCCATGTTAATAAAGTCAGTTGGTGACAAGAGAAAAAGTTAGAATTTCAACTAGTTGTAGTTAAAACAAAGTAGTTTTAACCCCTTGTCGACCGACGGTACTTAAAGGTACCATTACAAATATCTGTTCATAAAATCTTAAAGAAAAGTATTTGGTATAATTTTGGCCATAGGTACATTAGAGTACACTAAAATGTATTTAATAAGATTTTTTTTCCAATGTTGGAAGCCCCGTCTTCCCAGAATAACGGTAAATTAAAATGTAATAAATGTAAATTAAAAAATAGTAATATTTTAGCTATTTCAACCATTAGTACAAATATTTATACAGTGGATATTTGCATTATTCGGTGCTTTTTCTTAAAAATATATGCAGTGGACCGGTAAGTACCGTTGGGCTGTGAGTGTTGGTTTGTACATTGTACATTGTATGTGGTATTATAGTTTATTATCGTTGTTTGCAGTTGATAGCGCTATGGCAGGAATCCGTAGTAAACCTCTTGATAATGATAAAATTTTGAAATTTTTTGGAATCGATTCCCATTGATAATGCCGAGAACACCGATATTGAAAGCGATGACGGGTTTGATGATGAATTTGAGCCTGGTAATGACGACATGTTGAACCACTATTTGCGGGAAATGTTAGAAGAAAATGTTTTGTCCAACTATCCTGGGAAGTGGGATATTACAGTGTACAAACAGTCCTGAAGGAGATGAATGTCATGGTGAGTCTGACACTGAAGAAATACCGCAAATAATGCCAAGCACCAGCTGTAGAAGCATTGATTCTGAGCCTAATCGGCACTGGAAGTTGAGGAACCATGAGTTCCTCCAACAAGTATTCCCGAATTCTTCTTGCTAGAAGGACCTGTGACAGGATTTTTTGAAAACGATGCTACACCCACGAAATACTTTCTCTCGTTTATTGCCGATATAACAGAAAATATTATATTTCAGTGTAACTTATACGCCACCCAAGGGCGGAAAAATTTAAATTTGAAAAAAGTGAGTTCCATGCTTTTATCAGCATAAACTTTTTCATGTATCATAACGTATCATAAACTTCCAAGTTGGAAAGATTACTGGATCACAAGCGGGGATTTCTTTTTGCCAAAAATTGGGAAAACTATGAGCCGCAATAGATTTGATGCGATATTGAGCAACCTTCATGTGAACGACAACTCCAAGATTCCTTAAGACAATAAGGATCGCCTCTACAAACTTCGGCCTATGATCGATGGGTTGAATAACACGTTTCAGCAATTTTACCATGGAACTAGACAACTTTCCGTAGACGAATCGATGATATTGTTCAACGGAACGAATGTAATGAAGCAGTATTGTCCAATGAAATCTATAAAAAGGTGCTATAAAGTTTGGTGTTTGGTTGACCAGAACGGCTACATAAAAAAGCTTTCAATATATCAAGGCAAGGATGAAGCTTATTAATGACTGGTTTTATTAATGACTGAAAACGAGTGGGGAAAAAATAAAATTATTTATTTTGATAACTATTTTACATCAGTTCGGCTTCTTGAAAAACTAAAAAGAGAACAAACCTTAGCATGTGCCACTATTCGCTGTAATAGAAAAGGAACCCCTAAAAATTTGAATGTTGATAAGAGCATGAAAACAGGAGATTGGGAGCTGAGAGTTTCATGTAGTGGTATAAGTTGCTACAAGTGGAGGGACAACAAAGCAATTATTTTGGCATCAAATTTTCATGGAAGTGAACCTACAACTGTTGCCAGGAGATACCGCAACGGCAATTTGAAAGATGTAAATTGTCCAACAGTTGTGAAAGACTATAATTCATTTATGGGTGGAGTTGATCATGCTGATCAACTGCGAAGTGCCTACGGTCTTGATCGAAAATCTAAAAAGTGGTGGCATCGAATTTTCTGGGGTCAATTGGAGATGGCATTTATCAACTCGTATGTGGTTTATTGCCAATCCTCCGGAAAAATAACGTTCAAGGAATTTAAACGATCTGTTACTATGGGATTGATGACCCAGAATAATCCAACTACAAGTCGAAAAAGTTTAAAATCAGCATCAAAAGAAGAAGTGTCAGTTGCAGCTTCTAAAAGACGCCGAGGAAAAATAGAATCAGTTTGTAAAGATGTTCGATTAGGAAATCTCGGTTTACATTGGCTAACTTTTGTCGACACTCGAGGAAGATGTGAACTATGCAGCATAAACAAAATTCAATCAAAACCCTACTCTAAATGCTGTCATTGTGGAGTTTACTTATGTTATAATGATAGAAAAACTGTTTTTCGAAATACCATGGAATCAATTTATTTATAATTGTTTTATTAAAAGTTTTAATAAAATATAAAAACAATGTATTAATGCCTCTTTCCTTCTTTTTGATTCACCGTGGCCCAACGGTACTTAGAAGTACCATTCATAACTAATATCCTTGCAGATCCTTGACAAATTTTAAACTTTGTATTTATCTATAAGAAGCCGTACAATAAGAAGCCGTTTGTCATTTTCGTGACAAAAATATTAATTTTTCAACGCTTTCGAGTCTTGGTCCATAAGGGTTAAACTATTTTTAAATTATTTTATTTTCCTGCAGAGTACTGTCTCGTGTAACCCCCGTGTAAGGTAAACATTTCTTGATTTATTACACCGTTAAAACTTAACTTTGAGTATCTTACGGATAACCAGTGCCGTTGCATATTATTTTTAGCGAATAGTAAATAAAGCACAAAAAAAAAGTGTTTTAATGGATTGAAAATCACACTAGCATTGGTGTATGTATAAAAAAAAAAACAAGGGATACGTTTTTGCTGCCGCAAGTGCCTCATAAATATGAAAAGCACCTTATTTGTTCACTTACTTTATGGTGGCACTGTATGGTATCACTAAAAAATGAAGATATTTTTACACACTTAAATTTTCCGCGCCTGAGCTCTTACGAAATACTGATTTCATTCCTATCTCAATAGTATCCTTGTAGCAAAATCAACTTATTTAAAAGTAGTTGAAAAAGTAGTTTGTTGTTAACCACAACTAGTTGAAATTCTGACTTTTTTCCATAACGAACTAACAAAATATTTTGTATGATGATGTCCTCTAAATAACACAATTGACTTTCGTCTGCATATGTTTTCAACTACTTGTCAAATTATTTTTTTAACTACTTTAAAATAAATCAATTGAAAACAAGTTAATATTTCAGTTACTGAAGATGAATTTAAAAGCATAAAAATTTTAAATTTATACATCAAAGAGATCATTTATTTTATTGTTTAAAAAAAAATATACATAAATTCATATTAATGAAAGTCTAAAGTTAATAATATTTGATGAAATAGCATGGCTTAATATATATAAACTTTTAATCTAATAAAAATTTGCAATAAGAACATGTCAAAATCAGAGTAGTCGCCGCCTTAATATAATTCAAAGTAGTTTTCAAGTCACTTGTTTTGAAGTAGTTTTCCAATGACTTCATATGCAATGCAATAAAAACTATTCAAAATTAAAGTGGGTGCCGCCTTAATATAATTTAAACTAGTTCATAATCTAGTTTATTTTAAATTAGTTTTTCAATTAGTTGTTTTTAAAAACAAGTTAGTTTGTCCTATAGGGATGATACATAAAAAAAATTGGAGATGTATTGTGATGTATTTTTTGTAATACACATGTAAATAAATGTAATTACATCTTTTTTCTTAATAAAAAAAATACATTAATTTAAATCATAGGACTTACCATTTGGTGCAGTGACAAAACAAAAAAATTGTTTGTGTTTCCAGATTGTTGAAGTTCCATGAATTTTAGTAGTTTTCATTTTGCCCATAATTTTTCCTGTTGATGAGTGAAATATGTACGTCTGAAAGATAATAACAGAAAGCATTACTTATCTAAGCAAATACAATTTTTTTTTAATAATAAGTCAAACTGATTATTTAAAAAATAAAAATTAATTCTTTTTTGGTGGAAGTATTTTCTATTAATAAGTATTTAACATTTTTTTGCCATCTAGTTACACTTTGCGACCTTGTTTAGCATAAATATTTCTACAAAAAACTGCCAAAAAGTGTTTCAAATTGTGTAGAAAAAGCAAGAAGCTAGTCGTGAGAATCATACTGATTGATTTAAAATCAAAAAGACTAAATGTAGCTACAACCAGTTTTAAAACAATCATTTCTTGGTAAGCTTGTCACGTACGAAAAATCTGGCTGCTTTCCTGTGGGGTTTATTTTAACAGGTTAAGATTAAGCTTAAGAGTAATTTACTGCGAATGATATAAATGCACCTTGATTTTCATCGATGCCTAAGGTAACAGAGGTTAATTTGTAATGGACGAGAGTTGCGCCATAGTTTCGTGGAAGCATCTTTTTCTGGTAAAGAACCATTTATGTGCAATTTACAGTGCATTGAATTAGAATTCGTTTACCGAGATTAATGGACTAAAACGGGATGGCAGAGAAGACTGTTATCAAAACGGGAAAAATTAAGAGGTAGTTATAAGTAATATTTTGAATTTTGTATAAACGAACATATCCATAGAAATCTTAAGCGATACCACAAATGCTAAAAATAATTTCTATATGAGTGAATTTTGTAAAATAAAAGGAGATGCCAAAAAGAAGTGGCAATTAGTTCATAATATTTTAAACAAAGGAAAAAGTAGAGAGAAATCACGAGATATTTTGTTTATGATTACTTATATTTTCGGGGGTGAACCAAACCAATATCAAACGATAGTATTTGACATCAATAACTAATGTTACCAACTATACTTACTTTGTAAGTATCATACTTATTTTCAGGCTCATATACTTACTAAAATTCCATGCTTATAAGTATACTTACTTTTAAGATTTATACTTATTCATGCTTACTTTTCAGTTCTGGTTGAATTTTTGCTTGCAAAAGCATAAAAAGTTTGGAAATTGGAGTCAACAGCGTTAAAAATACAGACACTGGAGTCAATTTTATTTGTAAAAAATAATATTGAATACAGCTAAATCGAATTTTAGAAATTTTAAAAGACAAGACTTGGCATATTAAATAACATTTCCAGCCAAGACAAATACGATTCCAAGCAAAAAGAAAACAAACCAGTTAATGTAGCACGTCAATTCAGTGAAAGTGAGGTCGAATGATAATAACTTTGCTTTGATCTCTGCATACATTTTAGGCTGGGTTGATTTGAATGGGGCTAAAAAAATTGATGTTGCCTGGGTGATTTTCGGACCGGGCATGTAAAGTTATAAAAAACGAGGGGGCCATAGGGGTGCAATTTACCCTATCACATCTTCAATTTTGTGAATTTTTTCTTAAGGAATTTTTTTCCAAAACTGTTTGTATATAAACGTGCACAGATAGAACAAAACTGATAGAACAATCGCCCATTTGAATTAAATTTTTTTATTTTCTTCTCATTTCACTGCTTTTAACTTTTTGTTATGCTTTTGTTTGTTTTAAAACTATTTAATACTAGCTGAAACCCGGCGCGTTGCTGCCACTCTCCTTTGTCAAACGCCCATAAAATGTTATCAGTTAAACAGCATGTCTAAATTGAGGTATAATACTGAATTCCGAGACTATGCGACCTATATCCACAAAGCTATTCGATATAACAAATTTGGGTTGTATAGGAAGTGCCACGCCCTCTTGATCACCGCTCATGGAATGTAATCCATTAAACTGCATGTGTACATGGAGGTTGAATACCGAATTCCAAAACTGTGCGACAGATATCTCCAAAACTATTCGATAGCACAAATTTGGGTTGTATCGGAGGTTCCACTGCCCTTTTCCTTACGCCCATAAAATTTTACCAATGAAACTGCATGTAAAAATTTAGGTCGAATACTGAATTCCGAGGCTGAGTTACCTATAACTCCAAAGCTATTCGATATCGCAAATTTGGGTTAAATTGGAGGTGTCACGCCCCCCCGACAAACTCTAAAAAATTTTTTCAGTAAATCTGCAAGCGTAAATTTTGGTTGACTACTGAGTTCCGACGCTGAGCGACCTTGACTTCCAAAGCTATTCGATATCACAAATTTTCGTTGTATGGGAGGTGCCACTCCCCCTTGATCAACGCTCATAAAATGTATTCAATGAAACTGCATGTGTACATTGAGGTACAATACTGAATTCCAAATCTGTGAGACCTATAACCCAAAGCTATTTGATATCTCTAATTTGGGTTAACTAGGAGGTTTCACTCCCCCTTGTCGTACGCCCATAAAATGTAATTAATGAAACTGCATGTATAAATTGGGGCCGAATACTGAATTCTAACGCTGATATTCGATATCGCAAATTTACGTTGAATGGGAGGTGCCACGCCCCTCTTACCAATGAACATAAAATTGAATCAATGAAACTGCATGTGTACATTGAGGTCGAATACTGAATTCCGGCGTTGTGCGACCTATAACTCCAAAGCTATTTGATAGCACAAAGTTGGGTTGTATGGGAAGTGCCACTCCCCTTTCCCCTACGCTCATAAAATGTAGAGGAATGAAAGTGCACGCATAAATGTATGTCGAATACCGAATTCTTACGCTGTCAACCTATAACTTCAAAGCAATTCGATATCGCAAATTTGGGTTGTAAGGGAGATGCCACGCCTCCCTTTCCAACGCCCATAATATAAAACCATTGAAACTGCATGTGTAAATTGAGGTCAAAAACTGAATTCCAAAGCTGAATTCCTATAACTTCAAAGCTATTCGATATCACAAATTTGGGTTGTATGGGAGGTGCCCTTTTCCCTTGTCCACTCCCATAAAATTTCATCCCTGAAACGGTATGCCTAAATTGTGGTCGAATACCGAATTTCTAAGCTGTGCGACCCATAACTCTAAAGCTATTCGATAACAACAATTTTTTATATATATTAGGGAGGTAAAAGGGGGTGTGGCATTTCCTCTTAAACCATCTCGTACTCAAAGCAAAGCGTACTTACAAAATTTGAGCTCAATCGGACCAATAGTTTCGAAGTATTTTGATATTTTCTTAAAAGTAAGCCTAGATGAAGTGTGACCACGCCCATTTTGATCAAAGTTAATGATGGTTATCATACGAAATTATTTACTAAATTTTAATTCAATACGACCAAAACCGTCTTAAACATTTTTATTGATTTGTGGGCGACAAAAGGGGGTGTGTTATTATATTTTTCCTAAACCAGTAGAAGGAAGTATCCAATTTGGTTCAGTCGTTTTCAAGTTTTAAGCATCCGAACAAATCACGATTCATTTTTATATATGCAGATATTGATTTGTGGGCGGTAAAAGTGGGCTTGAAAACATTTATGTGTCGTGACTGCCTTTTGGAGCACCTACACAGCAAGTTTCACTATAAAAATACGTAGAACTCCGGAATTGCCTTGATTTCGAAAAAGTGGGCGTATATATATTGCGATCACGCACATTTTTTGTACAGTTACTGACAGTAACCATCTGAACAAAATTACTAAATCTTAGTTTTTTACGATTGAAATCTGATATATATCCTTTATTTGGTTTGTGGTCGATAGCGCAAATTTGGCTTGTATGGGAGGTACCACGCCCCCTCGTCCAAACGTTACCAAATCTCGCAGGAACACTCACTCTCCTCGGCAGACGTTGTTCTGCCATAGACCACCTTACTGCCATATACGAAAATGTCGAATAGCTGCCGAAAGTAACCATATGCACTAAATAACCAAATTTTAGTCTAATACGATCAAAACCGTGCGAAATACAACATTTTTGTTGTTTTGCAAGCGGTATAAAGGGGTGCTGCAAAATATTTCCTTAGAGCCATCTCGTAATCGAAACAAATAGAATGCCCAAATCTCAGCTCAATTTAGGTTAAGCCTAGCGCACTTTACTTCACTCGACGCTAACTCCCCGAAAAGTGAGTTTAACTAAAGTGGGACAGGCCTATTTTTAGTGCACTTGCCGAGAGTAACCATAAAAACTAAATTACAAAATTTTTGTCTAAAACGACCCATACCGTTGAAATAAAACGTTTTCATTGGTTTGTGGGAGGTAAAAGGGGGGCGTGGAAACCAATTTTTAGTTCAGTTGCTGACAGTAACCGTACAAACTAAGCCAACATTTTAGCTCAATCGACCCAGTAGTAAATTTTAATGATTTCTCAAAAAGTGGGTGTGGCTATAGAGCGATGACGCCTTTTTTTAGTACAGTTGCCGAAAGTAACCATACAAACTTAGGTATCACATGCTAGTCTCATACGGTCAAAACTGCTAGAAATATAGCATTTTCACTGATTTGTGGGCGCAAAAAGGGGGTGTGGAAACCAACTTTTCGTACAGTTACTGTCAGTAACTACACAAACCAAAATACCAAATTTAAGTCTTATACGACCAAAACCGTCTGAAATAAACCATTTTCATTTATTTGTGGGCGGTAAAAGGGGGCGTGGAAACCCATTTTTAGTACAGTTGTCGAGAGTAACCATACATACTAAATTACAAAATTTTTGGCCTTATACGACCCAAACCGACTGAAATATAACATTTTTATTGATTTGAGGGCGGTAAAAAGGGGGTGTGGCAAATTTTTTTCCTAAACCATCTCGTACCTGAAACAAATCGACTGCCAAAATTTCAGGTCAATCGGTTCAGTAGCTTTGGAGTCTATAGACATCACACATCGTTTTGCTTTTCATATATATAGATATTGATTTGTGGGCGGTAAAAGTGGGCGTGAAAAAATTTACATACAGTGACCGCCTCTTAGATCACCTACACAGCATGTTTCACTGTAAAAATGTGTAAAACTCCGGAATTGCCATGATTTCGAAAAAGTGAGCGTATTTCTATTACGACCACGCCCATTTTTCGTACAGTTACCGACAGTAACCATCTCAACAAAATTACCAAATCTTAGTTTTTTACGATTGAAACCGTCTGATATATATATCCTTTTTTTGGTTTGTAATCGATAGCGTAAATTTGGCTTGTATGGTAGGTACCACGCCCCCTCGTCCAATAGTTACCAAACCTCACAGGAACACTCTCAAGATGTGGCTTCAGTTTCCCTGAAAATTTCATAAAGATCGGTTCAGCGGTTTTGGAGTCTATATGTGATATAGCCACATACCCACATACCCACATACATACATCCTTTTATATATATATAGATAATATGAAATATACCCACCAAACCATATGCGAATGTTTTGCGTAAAGTGATAGTTTTGAGTACGTTTTCGGAAAGAAAATTTTTTTTGTAAATTTTTGTTTTTGTTAATTCTTTTTTCTAAATCTTGCTAGAGAAGATTAAATTCGTGACAATTTATTCCATAACAAAATGTTGATTATTAAAAAGTGCATTTCTATAGTTTGTTTTTTAACTCGTTTTCGAAAAAAGGTTCGTTTTTGAGAGGCAATTCAGTCCGGCGAATGAGTTAAAGTCAAAAATTGTTAATGTATGAGTGCCGAAAAATAACTTTTCAATAGTTTTTTTCAATAGACAGTTGATGATTCTTTTATTAACTCACTTCTGAAGAAAAAAATGTTCGCTTTTGTGAGGCATTTTAGTCCGAAGAATGAATCCAAAAGGGTTCATTTATCAGTGTCGAAAATGAATTTTTCTATCCGAAAAAGTTCATAAATGTATTAAAAAAAGATAGTTTTGGCTCACTGGGTATATGAATTGCAAATATATTAAAATTAATTTTTTTTTATCTGAAGAATTTTGGTTTTAGTTAGATTGCCTGCACAAAACTTTTCGAGAAGAACAAAAAGAGGGCGTGACAACACTTACGGAATAATGTGGGTTCTATTGGTTCTTATATTAGTAAATAATATCAAGAAAATATTAAAATTTTTTTTCTAAGGTGTTATACTTACTTATACTTATTTTTAAAAATTATACTTACAAATACTTACTTTTAAGTGTTCTAAGTAGCAAATATACTTATTTTTTAATAACATGAGTTGGTAGCATTATCAATAACAAAAGCCCAAGTCGCTTTTTGCTCTAATAGTCACATTTTATTTACAGTTTTTAATTTAATTTTTTTTTTGTCAAAATGAAATTAAAAAATATAAAAAATTATATGTTAAACTTAATTCAGGGTGGTTCTTGTCTTCGAAAGCCAAAGTTAAAATTTTCCGGGAAATACTTTTTCGGAACACTTTAACCCTCTAGCTCCTTCCAGTATGGGTCAATTTGACCCTTTTTGTAAAAGACCATACAAGTTAACTTTTTAGGGAGGTCAAAGGTTAAAACCTTCCAAAAAATATTTTCCAGAAAATTTAACTAGGGGTCACCCAAGACAAGCAGCCTCTACGAGTTAAAGGTTACGCATAAAATACGAACCGAAAAGCTAATACATTTATTTTTAAGGAACTATTGCATCGTGCGATAGTAATCTCTTCATTTAGTAAATAAATTTGTAATATAACGGTCCGGCGTAACAGTTTAAAGCTATAATTATATTCGTAGAGGTTACTTGTCTCGGATGACCCCTAGTGAAATTTTCTGGAAAATATTTTTTGGAAGGTTTTTACCTTTGACCTCTCTCCAAAGTTGACTTATAGGGTCTTTTAAGAAAAGGGTCAAATTGACCCATACTGAAAGGAGCTAGGGGGTTAAAGTGTTTCGAAAAAATATTCCCCGGAAAATTTTAATTTAGGCTTTTGACAAGACAAGAACCATCCTGAATTAAGTTTAACATATAATTTTTCATATTGTTTAATTCCATTTTTGACCAAAAAAGTAAAATTTAAAACCACTGTAAAAAATATTTGTGACGCAGTAGAGTAAAAAGGGACTTTGGCTTTTGTTATTGATGTAAAATACTATCGTTTGAGATTGGTTTAGTTCAGCCCCGAGACAATGACCCTCATTTTGTGTCATAGTATTATACCTACTCTGAGTCTAATTAAAAAGCTAAATTGTACAACAAGTTTTACTTACTTATTGGTAACTAGTAAAAAAGCCTGTCCTGTAAAATTTTTTTTTACAAATTGGTAACTGTAAAAGTGTCACTGTTGTTATAATAACTTGAAAATTTGGCGTAAAAACTGCAAAGAATTCGTTGTTGTGTCAAATGCCATACAATAACACTTTTTAAGCAGTGAAAAGTTTTTGTCCTGACAGTGTATAATATTTTGAGTGTAGAAGTACGCAGTAAGAAGTATGCAAATAAAAAAGCAGAAAATCAACTAACAAAAGAAGTACGGTTGGTTACATTAACCAAATCATATTAAGCTTCCATTAAATGCACAAGAATCTTATCCCTTTTCAATTAGATAATTAATTCATTATTACTTTGTAAATATTGTTCAATAAAACTGCGCCACTGAAAAGGCCCGCCACTTAAGTTTACTTATTTTAAGCTTAGGTAAAAGTAACTTAATTTGTTTGAGTTAAAACTGCATTAATCATCATTAAATAAGCATGACCCAAGTAAAAACATTCTTTTCTTTTTGCATTCTTTGTTTAAGCCCACAACTTCAACTGAAGCTTAACGAATACTTTGATTATAAAGATTGATAGCGATGAAATAAAATGTCCTCTTCTTCAAGGACAATTTTGCACAGTATTTTTGTATATATGTATTTACATCATTACTTTGTTAGAACTTGCAAATACAATTTTTTCTCCTCGTTTTTTTTTTTGTTATTTAAGTTTAAACCTTACGATTGTGTTGTGAGCCAAAGAATATCTACAGAATATTAAGAAAATAAATGATGCGAAAAGATAACGAGATGCATGGCAGTAAAAACCTCAAGAGTTAGATTTTTTTTTTTGATAAATTAATTCTGTACTTTATTCTTTTTTATTAATCATTTTTATAGGAGAGAGTATTTGAAATTGTAGAAAGTAACTCAAAACTTAATGCATGTGTAATCTATACAAATTATAAGAAAACTGGAAACAAAAATCTGATTATTAAATCAGCATTTTCATTTTAAGTGTACCGGCCTTGCGGAATGATCAAATTCGATTTAGGTCAAATTGTGCATGAAGCATCACTGACGGACTTTAGTCTTAAAATAATTTTGGGAAATTTTATTGGTTGGGGGTTTCATCCTTTGCGGTAAGGTAATTGAATTCGGAAAATGGGTTCGCAGAACACCATTTAAAAATATGAAATAATTTGTTTCTTAAAGCTGTCAAAATTACCTTTTCAACAATATAAGAGTTAGAGTGAAGACTCAATGGGTTAATAAGATATGGTTATTTTAACATATAAGCACATAATTTTTTCAAACACATTTTATACCAAATTTAAAGTTTGAAATTCCGTTGGAAAAATAATTGAACGGGCTTTAATCCAAAAATAATACTGGTTTACAGGCAGAATGTACAAAGAGTGCCACTATCCATTTCAATTCGAAAATATAATTTTTTTTTGTCAGTCCGTTTTCGGCACATTGCCCACAGTAGTATTTTTAAAAAAAGAAAAAGTTGTTTCCACTCTAGCATATATGTATCTCTAATCTAAAAACTGGTTTAGAGGTGGATATTGGAGAAAATAGTGAAGAATATAAGGAAACGAATGAGGCAGTTTTCAAATATCGAACTCCTGATAGTAATTTTCCGGCAACCATTTAGTCCTTATTGAGCAGTGGACAAACAAATATTAGAAAGTAATTAGCGACTTATATACACATGAGTCTAAAAAGAGGCTTTAATAAGAGCAAAATAATAGTATTTAATATGAGTTCTGAAAGAGTCATTTATAAGAGTTGTGAAGGCTAAAATGGCATGCTGCATTTTAGTCACACATTGGCAGCAACATTGTATCAACAAGAGAGACGACAACACCACGAAGCAGCATATCATAATTCATCGTGAGTCACCCTTGTTTTATTTTGCATTTTTATTTACTTCTAAATAATTTTGTTTAAATACTGTAATGAATTCAGTCAACAACATTTTTATTTCATACATTAAAGTAAATGATAATATTTAAATTCATCATTATTTTCAACATATTGAAATGTTTATCATATTTTCATTTATTGTTACTACATATCAAGTGCATTATTAATTAGTATGTAATTAACGATTTGAATATGTTTACAATAAGAATTGTATTATATAAAGCTAGTTCGTATTAACTCTGCTGCCGCTTATAATATTAGATTAAGTCAAAGAAGTAAAATATAAGGAAATGGTGTTGCTTACACATACACTGTACGTGAACTGTCGCACCATTCGTAAATTGTGCGAGCGAGAAAGAGTGTGTTTTTTGACATTTTTGAGAACCCTGGCATCTGATTGGAAGACTACTCAGAAAAATAGTTGAAAATAATTTAATTTTAAGCATTTTTCACTGCTTAAAAAGCAACAAAATTAAAAAAAAAAAAAAAAAAAACACTAAAACAAATGCAATATGAGTTGTGCGGTTAAGAATTGTAATAGTTCCCAAAAACTTAAAAACAATGCGCATTCGTTCCACAGGTAAATGTGTCCATACGGTTAAAATTCTTTTAACAAAAGTGCTTAATTTAGTTTCTAACGATATTTTTTTAACTTATTTGTGTTAGAAATGTATATATTTCTTATTAAAAATGGTTTAAAAATGCAATTTAGACCCCGTTGATTTTCCGCCAGTTTGATCAAACCACATCTGTCAAAACACAAACACTGCTTCAGGGGCGCAGTCATTTTTCGCAGTTGAATACATGTTTGGGGCGCTCTTGTTTTCAGCATAGTGAATCAGATTTAGTACCTGTTTGTTAAATTTTTCTGATTTTTACACAACAACTAGGCAGAAACACCAAAAAAAAAAATAAGGATTTTAAAAAATTAACCTAATATAATTTGTAATTAAAGTTGAAGTTTGGAATTTATAGGCCTTCAAATATAGAAAAATTACCTAAAAATCTTGTAGTTTTTCTAGTTTTTCAACAAAACTAAGCTTTATGGGTTTTAAAACAAAGGTAATGTGATACGCATCTATTCAACGAGGTGTCAAATTTAGAATTCCGTAAGAATTCATTAAGATATCCTTTTTTTTATAATTAGAATTTGTCTGAAAGACTAGTGGTTTCTCTTTTACGAAAGCAATACATTAAAAAGAGAATTATTAAAAAGATAACTACATTCAGAACTGCTGTAGACAGAGAAGCCTGTGTGGTACTTACTGAAGTTTGTAAACCCTAAGCAGCATCCGAAGGCCTCCTTTTGATACATTTATTTTTTTATTAAATTTGGAAAAACCTCGCGATTTTAAATAAAAAAAGGGTTGTATCTTAAATGCATGTATTTGTATGTTTGATATCTTGTTGAATAGATACTTGTATTATCTCTCTTTTGATACCCATAAAGTTTAGTTTTGTTGGAAAACTTAAAAAATCAGCTAAATTTTTAGTCCACTTTTTCCAACGTTGGATGCCTATAACTTCTAAGCCAATTGCGAGCGATCAAAAATTTTTTAAATAATTAGAGTTGTTGCTATTCATGAAATGTTTGTAAAATTTTAATGCATAAGAACAAACTTTAACAGTTTGGGCCTTCTTTTACGATACAACCGAATACGGCCCTTTGTGATTGTTTCTGTATTTGTGTGAACCCACACCAATATAGAAAATACCACACTTTTCTGCTATTACACCACTTCCTTATATTTTACTTCTTTGGATTAAGTAGATGAAAGAAGAGACAACGCCATCTAGTAGGAAACCAGCACACCAGTAGAAGGTGCAAGGCACCCATGGCACAAACCACGAAAGCACACGGTCAGCTGTGACAAACATAGAAACCAAAAGCACACGGTCAGCTGTTATAAACATAGTAATCGAAATGCACCAGATCAGCTGTAGTGAAAGCCAATCAGAAAGCGAGAAGAGAGCTTGCATTTAGAAAAAGCTCTGCGACTGTCCTATATAAGGCGAGACATAGCCTGCATTCAGCGGAAAGAACTGTTCCACAACTTTCGGGCTGAATGGTATGCTCTCACAAAACATGTTCCTTGAGATGTCACAATTTATATAGCGAAAATATTTTATGCTACTTCGCTACTTGAGCACTTTTTCGGCTAGAATGCGGCCATTGTTAGATTTAAGAGCCCAAACAGAACCAAAGCGGATGTCGGATGGCGGGCCTCTCTCAGCGAAATACGCTGAGAACACGTCCAGAATTGGAGCGGTGGCGGTTGTCGGATCACGGTTGCATTTTCTTTGGAAATGATACAAATTATTTTATATTTTGCTTTGAATTCACATGAATGCAACACAGGCACAAAAACCGAATGTCAGATCATAGTAAAAACTAAGAAAATAACACTGAACGTACCCAATTTTTAGCAAAAATATGGCAACATTTAAGTCACTCAGAGAGAGATCCGCCACCCGTCAGAGAGAAATTAGAATATATTCTATTCTGGCGTTTTCCCGTCACGCATTTCTACGGCGAATTCACTTTTGGCGGCTGCATATATTTTCACGTATTTTGTAGCACGGCGAGTCCGACAACCGACATCCGCTTTGGTTCTGTTCGGGCTCTAAGGGAGTTCTGTTCGAGCCACGGCCTGGGTAAGTCATCTAGTAGTAATAGTAGTAGAAGTAGTGCACACGTAGACCGACCTGGAGTTTTACTACAGATCGGTAGTGCAAACTTAATAGGCTGGAGTGGCGCAAGTGGGCCGACCTGAAGTTTTACTACAGATCGGTGGCGTAACTCAGCAGTTAGACGAGGCCAGCGCAGTTAGGTGAGCGACGCAAGTGGGCCGACCTGAAGTTTTACTACAGATCGGTGGCGTAACTCAGCAGTTAGACGAGGCCAGCGCAGTTAGGTGGGCGACGCAAGTGGGCCGACCTGAAGTTTTACTACAGATCGTTGGTGTAACTCAGCAGTTAGACGAGGCAAGCGCAGTTAGGTAAGCGACGCAAGTGGGCCGACCTGAAGTTTTACTACAGATCGGTGGCGTAACTCAGCAGTCAGACGAGGTCAACGTAGTTAGGTGAGCGACGCAAGTAGGCCGACCTGGAGTTTTACTACAGATCGGTGGCGTAACTCAATAATCATAGAACCACGCAAGTAAACTAGCGAAGATCACAGAGCGTGTTGAAAGGCCAGTTCGTGCTAGACCGACAGAGTGCTAAAGAGCGAGTGCCAAGCAACGAGGCGAACGCGCCTGAGAGTCACTTTCTTAGAATTGAGACAGCGGCAGTCGAGTATTTATTTATTTAATAAAAGAGTTGAAACGAGTATAAGCTAGTCTCATTTCTTTCAACGTGAATTCACCACAAAGTCCGAGAAAAATAAATTTTTGGCAACGAACCCTGGAGCCGGCGAGATATACCTCGGCTAAAGAAGAAAAGGTTCGTTACAGAGTCATATAAAAGTATTTAACCTTCATTGGTTCCTTATTTCTAGAAACTTTGTTTTTTTTTTTTTTTGTAACTTTATTTACAATCTGTCAGTACGACAATAGGAAAATTTGATAAATATTAAAACTTACATTTGCGGCAGCACTCCATTGAGTGCCACTAGAATTTATACAATATTTATGACATTTTATGTCATGGAACGTGCTTAGTTTTTACAATAAATATATATCTATAAGAATTTTTGTATTTACATTGTTAAATGCACATGTTTTATACATTTTTAAAAGAAAAATAATTTAAAATAAAGGTAACAAATACAATATTTAATAATAATGTGCTTGCTGTATAAATGGCAGATCTAGGATATGTTGTCTCTTCAGTCGTCTAATTTCATCTGTTTCGTCAAGTAAGGAGATCGCTAGAGGATTACTATGGTTACTTAATCTTTCGATGTATTTTTTACTATATTTTTTAATTTCTGCTTTTACTTCTGGAACGCCTGTGTCTCTATGTATGACGTGGTTAGTGACAAACCAGGGTGCATTCACTATGTGTCTTAATGTTTTTGACTGATATCTTTGAAGAATTTCAATGTTGGATTTGCTAGCTGTACCCCAAAGCTGAATGCCATATGTCCAGACGGGTTTCAATACTATTTTATAAATTCTAATTTTGTTTTCCAAATTGAGTTGTGATTTTGTTCCAAGTAGCCGGTTAAGTTTTTTGATTTAATGTTAAGGTGATTTCTTTTGGTCCGTATGTGTTGCTTCCAGGTGAGACGTTGGTCAATGTATATACCGAGGTATTTAACATAATTACTTTGCGGAATTTGTATACCATTAATCATAGCTGGTGGACATATTTGCCGTCTTAATGTGAAAGTAACATGAACCGACTTTCCGAAGTTCACTTTGATATTCCATTTTTTAAACCATTTTTCAATTTCATTCAAAGCCTGTTGGAGGCAATTCGATGCGTTGATTGGGGACTTGTTTGTGGAAATTAATGCGGTATCTGGCATTACGGACGTACAGTATCGGACAAAACTAAAGCACGGACTTCTGCTTGTTCCCAAATTATGCAATAAAGTTTAAATAAAAACACTTATTTAATTTGTATTCTTTATTTTATGTGGAAAACATACTAAATATACAAAAATTATAATTAAAATGCTTTTGTTTTTAATTTAACCATGTTTTTTTACAAAGTTATGCCAAAAGCCAAGAAATGCCAGCGACAAAACTTAAGCACATAATCTTTGATGCTTGCTGTTTTATTTGATTATTAGAAACTACCAACAAAAAGTGCCGTTAAATAAGAAAACCGTTATTTGGAGAACATCTTGTGAACAACATTGAGTGTTTAGAAAAATTTGACACGTGGATATCAGTCATATTTGATCATTCAAAGTAGCCGTGCATCTTTTTAAAATTTATCAAACAAAATGGCTCGCTAGTATTCAAGTATTCAACTCAAATCAGAGAAAAAATACTTAGTGATTTTAATAATGGTGAATCAGTGACATGCATTTCTAAGAAATTTGGCATTCACCATAGCGTAATTTCCCGGATTATAAGCCGATTCAGCTCTTCGGGTTCGTTGACTACCATACATGGAGGTGGTCGACCGCGAAAAACCACCAAACGCGAAGACCAGGCAATTATTCGGATTATTAAAAAGGATCCTTTTGTATCAGCAAGGTCTATTGCAAATCAATTGGAATTAAACATAACGCCCAGATCCATCCAAAGACGAGCTGTGGATGGTGGCTTCGCAACATACGGAAGCGCAAAAAAAACCGTTTATTTCCCATAAAAATGTAAAGGCCAGGCTTGAGTTTGCAAAGGAACATCTTAACTGGACTACTTCTCGATGGAAAACTGTGCTTTTCTCTGACGAATCGAAATTCAATTTAAAAGATTCTGACGGATTCAAGCTTGTGCGTAGACCAAGAGGAAAACGCCTTGACCCACGCTATACTAAAGGCACAGTAAAGCACGGGGGAGGGAATGGTCTGGGGATGTTTTTCGCGTCATGGATTCAGACCAATCCATAAGATAAACGGTATAATGGAACGTTTTATGTATAAATTTATTTTGCAAGAAGTTATGCTACCACATGCAGAGGAGGAAATGCCACTAAAGTGGATATTTCAGCAGGATAACGACCCCAAACACACTGCAAAATGTGTGAAAGAGTGGTTTGTTAATAATAAGATCGATGTTTTAAAGTGGCCAGCCCAATCGCCAGATCTCAATCCCATAGATAATCTATGGGAAATTTTAGATTGTAAAATATTACGCGAAACTTGCAAAAATAAGGACGAGCTTTTCCGTCAAGCAGAAATCGCATGGAAAGGCATTTCTGGGAATGTCTTGTCCAATCTTATTGAGTCCATGCCACGCAGATGTGCAGCAGTTATGAAAAATAAGGGTTACGCAACCAAGTATTAGACAAATAAATTTTTTTTTTAATATATTGAACCTGTGCTTTAGTTTTGTCGTGTAAGGATAACGAATATTTTCAATTAAATATGATTCTTTTTGTTTAAAATAAAGCATATTATTATGTTTTGTGTTTTTTTTAGTAAACTTAGTGTATAATCATTATAAAATAATAAAAAAAAAATTAAATCCAACCAAGTTTTCCAATTTTTTTTAACTACATAGTAGTAAGCAATATTCCGTGCTTTAGTTTTGTCCGATACTGTATATATATCGTATAAAGGATTGGTCCCAAGACACTACCTTGAGGAATACCAGCTTCAATTTTACATAAATTTGATGTTTCTTCATTTATTTTTACATAAAAATGTCGATTTACTAAATACAATTTGAGTAAAAAGTAGAAGGGAGCAGGGAAAAGCTTTTTGATTTTAAATAAAAGACCTTCATGCCACACTCTATCAAATGCTTGTTGCACGTCCAAGAAAGCTGCAGAACAATACTTTTTCTGTTCTAAGGTGTCTCTGATAGAGTTAACAACTCGATGGCACTGTTCAGGGGTTCCGTGTTTCCAAACCAGGGAATCCAAACTGATGGTTCGGAATTATGTTGTTCCTTTCTAGTAGTGGTGAAATTCGTCGTAGAAATATTCTTTCGAATATTTTAGAGAATGTCACCAGCAAACTTATGGGACGATATGAGGTTACTAAATTTTCTGGCTTATTAGGCTTTGATATCATAATGATTTCTGCACATTTCCATTGGCTAGGAAAGTGGCTAAGTCGCAAGATCGAATTGTATAACATTGTTAGATACAATATATTATACATTTTTGTGGCAGGAATTTGACTACACTTGCATCGATGTTATTATAACCAGGAGATTTTTTTGTTGAGAGCTTTGATATATCAGATTTTATTTCGGAGAGTCGGATATTTTTAATGGGTAGGTCCATTTGGCAAGGACAATGAAGGAAATCGATGACCTGTTGATAATCAGTTGGGGAATTGAATGAGAATGGTTTAAAAGTATTGCTTAAGTGCTCGGCAAACGCTTCAGATCTACTCTTGTCACTTCTGCACCAGTCGCCAACAGCGTTTTTGATGGGTACATTACGTCTCGTTGGTAGCTTCAAATACTTTGTTGCTCTGCACAGTAAATGATCGTCACGATGAGAATCATTAATTTTCATTAAGAATTCTGTAACGAATTCATTTTTTTGTTCCTTCAGTCGCTGTTTAAGTTCACTGCAAGCACGATTAAAATATGTTTTATCTGAAGAATTTCGACTAGTATGCCATTTCTTTCGTAATCTTCTTTTGTTTCTTATGAGATCATTAATTTCAGTGGATATGTAAAAGCTATTGTGAGAAGAATATTTTGGTTTTATAGGAGTGGATACGGATGCAGCTTCATGAATTAGTTTTGTAAAGGCTTCTACAGCTTCATCCAGTTCCAATTCAGATTTGAGTCTAACATGCAAGTTGATGTGTTCATCTAGCCAAGATTGAAAAGTGTTAATATCGGTTTTAGATGTTATGATTTTGGTAATATTTTCTGTCTGTTGAATATGTGTATTAAAAGTCGCAATAATTGGCGAATGATCTGAACTGAGATCATTGCAGTTTTTTGTGTCTAAAAATTGAGCAGGAATACCTGCATAAACAACAAAATCGAGAAGATCCGGTATTTTACGCGGGTCTGTTGGCCAATAGGTTGGCGTGCCTGTTGATAGAACAGAATAGTTTTTGCCAATTATGCATTTATATAACTCTCTTCCTTTAGGATTTGTGAGCCTTGAGCTCCACCATGGATGTTTGGCGTTGAAGTCTCCACCAACAAAGAATTTTGATCCCATCTGTGTAAAGAATTGGTTGTAAACTGCATTACTAATGCTATGTCGAGGAGGAAAGTAGACTGCACAGAAAGTAACTTCATTGGTATCACATTTTATTTTTATGCATGATGCTTGAATATGTGGTGGTTGGACACCTTCAATAATATCATATTTAATTGTAGATTTGATTAATATTTCAGACCCTGCGTGAGCTTTATTGTCTGGGTGGTTGGTGCTGACTAAGTCATAGTCTTTAATTTTAAAGTAAGTTCTCTTAGTAAAATGGGTTTCCGAAACTAATAATATATCAATAAAGTTAGACTTTAAGAACACCTCAACTTCACGGATGTGATTGGAAAGACCGTTCGCATTCCATATAGCTAATCGTAGGTTTATTTGCATAACTTTGTTATCAGTATTGACATCATATTCATTAAAGTGTTTGTCAGCTCTATTTGCTTGCTTAGGAGCTGTTCAATTTTTTTAAAACTATTATTATCACTTGAGTTATTGACTCAATTGACTATTGAGATATTTTCATCGATGCATGCGATTTTCTCGTTAAAAGTAATGAGTTATTCATTATTTCATTCAATTAAAAAAAAATATTTTCAAATCGATTAATCGAGTATAAAATCAATATACATAAAAGTGGATGTTTGTAAATGGGTATGTATGTATATCACGTATAGACTCAAAAACCGCTGAACCGATCTTTATGACATTTTCAAGGAAATTGAAACACCATCTTGAGAGTGCTCCTGGTGAGTGAGAGTTTGGTGTCGATTTGACAAGGGGGCGTGGTACCTCCCATACAACCCAAGTTCATGCTATCGCCCACAAATCATAAGAAATGCAAAATATCGGACGGTTTTAATCGAAAAAAACTAAAATTTTGTTTAGATTGTTTCTATCGGCAACTGTACTAAAAATAGGCGTGGTCGAACTTTATCTACGCTTTTTTTTCGAAATCATGCCAATTCCTGAGTTGTAAAAATTTTGATAGTGAACTATATATATAAATTTTGCCACGCCCACTTTTACCTCCAAAAAAATTAATGGAACTTCTATATACAGTGGCTCACAGCTTATTTTATGCAGTGCATACTTTAAACTTGAGGACTTTATAAAAACAAAACTAACAGGAATACAAAAGATAATATGGTGTCAATTAAAAGAGCAAAAAGTCTGGTTAAATAAAGGTTTTTCATTAATTGTGAATGCATATATTTAGTTGTTTAAAAAATAAGAGAACAGAAAATACTGCTTAGTTTCATCGCGCAGCTTATTTTATGCAGTCACTTCTCTCTGTTACGGTACTCTGATGCTGCGCTGTCTAACGGTACTTTCGTTAGCTATGCCTTCGTTCTGTTTCTATAATTGCTTTGTGTTAGCTTTTAGTCTGATTTTTTTGCTTCAAGTGTCTGCTTCTATGATTGTTTAAAATAGGAGCGCGCACAACGGTACACAACAACGAGAATTGGTTATATACTATTTTAAAAATAGCAGCTCACAGCGAAAAATGGCTGAAATGGTTAATATCAATTCCTCTATAGTGCAAAAGATCATCGAGCGCTTCGTCCATAAGAATCGATTGCACAGTAAGAGCAAAGAAGCACCAAATAAAATTTTTAATGCAACCGACGAGCGGCATATAGTACGGAAGATAAAGGTTAACCCGAGACTCTCAGCTCCGAAAATGGCTTTTGAAGTTCAAACCAGGGAACGAAAATAAACTCTAACGTTTCGTTCGATAAGGTAGTAAAGCGTTCATTTGAGAGAACTGAACATTTATGTTGTGTAGCATTCATTACCAAGGCCATTATTCGGTTGCGTTCAAGTTGCATACTTGAACATAAACATCATTGTTCCGTAGTATAAGCTACACTAAATAACCTTATGAGAAGCGTTGTTTGAGAGACTGAGAAAGCAGAGAGAAAAACATTTTATCTTTGTTCAAGCACATGCTGCGTATCAAGGGCGCATTTAGTTTTGTAGGTAGCATACATTTGCAGGGCGCTCTTGTTTTAGTATGAATAATCAAAGCATTTTTTTTAGCTATTCAGTTTATTTATTTTTATACTGTTTCTAACGCCCATAAAAAGGCGTGTCTGGTTTAGAAAAGTATATTATATATTCTTGATCAGCATCACTAGCTGGGCCGATTTAGCCGTTTCCGTCTGTTTGTCTGTCTGTCGACACGACTCTTTTTTTAACACAGCTGCTAAGAAAATCTCAGTTTATTTGTTAGTGTGTGTTATCAGTTTATGGCTGGAGAATTCAGAAAATAAAATATTAATTTTTCTTTGTTACATGTAAGTAAGTTCACTTGTATAATATAATTTTTTTATAGAATTTAAGACTACATGAAATCACGCATTCCTTCGAACAGCCATAAATGGCTTAGACGGAAATGAAACTTCTTTTTTAAAAAAAGTTTTGTTTATCTATCTAGTTATTCCATTTTAAGCAAACTCAGAAAAAAGTTCAACTTTGAAATAAAAAACACAGGAATTTGTTTTAAAATCTGAAATTTCGTTAGTTTTAAGAAAATTTTTTTCTTTAAACAATATCAATTTATTGCATCTATTTCGCATTTATTTCAAAAAATTAAGAATTTGGATTCAAAAGTAAAATTTTATTTGTTTTATTTTTTATATTGATTTTAAAAATGAATTACACACTCAGACTAAAATCAAAGAAATTTATTTTTTCAAATTTCTTTTGCAAATGGAAATTATTCTTTCAGAAAGAAAGAAATTTTCTTTAAAGGAATAAACTTTTTCTTTGTTTTGAAATTTATTTCTTTATTTTAAAGAAAAGTTTCCATTTAAAACAAAAAAATTATTTGCGCTAAAACAAATAAAACTTTTTTCTTTTCTCAGTGTATAAATCCATTTTAGCTGGATCATAAACCGTGTAGTAGTGGGTTAAGATTCTATCTAAAAATAAAGATGAAGTTCGAAAATGAGTGGCTCGGGTAGAAACAACGCCTAACTCCCATACAAAATTACTTTAGAAAAAGTTTTTTTCTCTTAAAAAGTCTCAAAATTTATTTAAATGACTTGAACTTTTTACATACATATTTTTCGATAATTAAAAATGACCATATTTATCACTATTTTTGTATGTAAAACAATCTTTATAAAAAGTACTTAGGTTTTTATAATTAATATTAGAAAAGAGAACATATAAATGGTTTAAATACATCTGACTGACACTTCAACGTCTCTTAAGTTCTTTCAATGGCTAGGCCAAGCCGAAATAGTATTTTTTAGGTTAATAATCCTATTATAACGGTCCTAAAAAGATGAAAAAACATACCTTTGATTTCTACCTGCGCTACTTACTCTTTATTTTATTATCATTTTAAAATTATTTTAAAATTAAAAAAATCCGCTTAACTTTATTATCATTTTATTGTCATAAAAAGTAAGAAAAAACATTAATTTGATTTCTGTACGGTTGGTTTTTCTTACAAAATAGGACAAAAACAAAATCCAACTAACTTTAATGTCAAATATCTCTCCAAATTTATTTTTATTATGTTGGTACATTGTTTTTTATAGAACCAAATTAATTTAAAAAAACGTTGCAAGATAATATTAAAAATTACTTTCTGTCTTGTCCAATATATTGGACAAATTCACTGAAAGAGTTTATATATACTTTAGCGCTCGGCTCTTTCTGTTCAGCAAGATCCGAGTGCGGCCCCTTGTTAATTTTACTATATTTACTATATTAGTGCGAACTAACATGGAATTAAATTAACAAACTTTCATGGAATTACACCGCACAGTAGGTCCATGCTGTATTCATGTAGGAATAAAATAGAAGGATTCGTCATTGGCCAATAAAATTATGCGTGTGAGTTATAATTACAAAACAAACAAACCCGACCCAAACCGCGCCTACTTTCCATGTAACACGAAAACTATGAACGCTACATACTTTTGTTGTAGATATAGTAAAACAGCTCTTTTAAAAAAGTATACGAATTTATTTATTCTTTTGTTCGTTTGAGATAGGTTCGCAGCCAATTATTTTAAATGTTAATATTAACTTTAAGATTGTAAGCAAAATACAATTTCGATTCATAAGGAATTGCATTTTTTAATTTAAGCTATCACTCTGCTCTGTCAAAAATAATATTAGCATTTATTTACCCTCTTGGTTTCTTTTAAGCAGGTTCGCAGCCAATTGTTTTAATTTTAATATTACCTTAATGGCTTAAGGGTTATAAAAAAATTGTCACGAGAAAACTATTTAATTCCGCATTCACACCACTGTGCAACTCTTCCTGATTCTCAATGCTATGAATAGAGAATAATGATGCAATAAAACAAAAACAATTCGACAGTGTTAGCGTCATCCCAGTGGTAAATGAACTCATTACATAACCTCTTAATTTCTTCTTACGATGTAGATGCCAGTCCTATATAAAAGTAGTTCGATTTTTTTATTGCGATTTTTATTTTTTTATTATTTGGCGTAATCTAAAGTAATCGTGATTATTTTTTGGTTATTTGTAATCGTAGTCAATTACTAATAGAATTTTTTTTGCATAAGAATTGTTTTATCATTACAATTATTTTTTATATATAATGTAATTGATTACTAGTCGTAATCGAAATTTCCCAGCTAAGGTTTGAACTTAAAAAAAGCAAGCAGTTTTATTAAAGTATACTTCTTTTATTTGGAACACACAAAGTCTTACCAGCGGGAAAAAATTATTGCTTCTGCTCAGAGTTGCCAAGTTAGCAATATTATAAGCTTACATATTTTTTCGGCCTTTATCTTGAGGTTTATGATATATTTCGGTCTTTTTTCACAAAAGGATTTTAAGACAAGTTTTTTTTTTTAAATATAATAATTTTTGCAGTTTAAAAAAAAAACATAAGTAAACTACATTTACTACTGTTATTTCAGTGTTATTTAAATATAGTACAATAGTGAAAAAGACAGCTTTTTAAATTGAATCCAAAATAAAAGAAAAAACCGTTTGTAAGTAATTTAACGTGTATCTATCTTAACTCAAAATATTAGCAAGTATAAGTATGGTATTTTTCAATTAGATATTTAATATTTGATATAAAAAATCAATTTCGCTTTATTTTTAATAATATTTGACACAGAAAAATGCGTTCGCTAGTATTAGACGTTGGGAAAATAGTTAACAGAGCATTAAGGAGACACTCAAGCTTTTTTGTTCTTTTCTGAAAGCGATCTAAATAGTAAACGTAAATCTTCTACGAGTCAATCTACACGCTGCTCACCGAATTGACAACCCTAATCTTCTAGCTTTTTCTAGCTTGTTTTGAAAAGTGAATATTTTTTTAAAAATAATTATTTAAAGTTTTCGTTGCTTGTTTTTAAGTGAGTTGCCGGCTTTTTTTTAAGAAACAATAGAAAAATTGCTTGTGCCGATCTGTTAAGGTTTTTAGCGCATTCTTATGAATAAAATATTTGCAAATTAAAATTTTCATTTACGCAAAATAAAAACCTATATGTGTATTTAATAACATAGAATGGAAAGGTAAGTAAAAAGCGCAAAGAAAATTGTAAAAACAGAGCATGGAAAAAAATAGAATTGCATATGCGTAATGCACCTCTTGTGATATAGTGTTTATTGAGAAGATTTAAAACATGTATTTTGCTATTGCTTTGACATACCAGAAGGCTTCTTGAAATTTAATATTTCAAAACCCCGTGTCTGTATATAAATATTACGATTCATCTGACGATGAGGGAATTTTTGCACAAATAGAGTTAAATATCCAAGAGGTGGTTGAAAATACATTTTTTACATTATATATATAATTTTATACATATGAAAAAGTGTTGGCAACACTGATTCTGAGACAAAAAATGAGAGAGAATAGCCTTCGTAAAAAATATCGTATGCCGAATGAGTTGAGTAGAGAGTATGCAAACATAATTATAATGTAGTGTATGCCATGCTGTCGAACGATACAGAATAATAACATTTATGTTCGTCTCCACTGACATATACGCAACCGAACGGAAATTCATGTCATGCGAGGCACATTAAAATATTGTTCGGTTTATTTTCGTTCCCTGGTTCAAACTGACCTGAGCAAACAGTGTAGTGCTGAAACTATTCGACGTGTCTTGCTCAAAAAGAACTTTCATGGCCGAGTAACACGAAACAAGCCGTGTATTAACCCCCAAAAACAAAGAACATATGTCCAAGGCTCCAGAGTACTGGAATTCAGTTATTTTTGCAGATAAATCGAAGATCAATTTATTCGGTTCAGATGGTATGTGCAATATGCGGCGAAAACCGAATACCGAGGTCAACAAAAAAAACTTAATTACATGAATTAAATTGTGAGCTTTAGATCAAGTAAGTTTTTAAGAAGGCAACACAACAACAACAACATCTCTGTATATAGTCAATCACTTAGCTGACTAGACAGCAGAGCTGTAAAAGAATGCATTCATTTGTGATTTAAATCATTTAATTCCCAATCAATGATTTAAAAAATTGATTGCATTTATTTTTTCAAATCATTGATTGTGATTTAAAATTTAAAATATCAATCAATGATTTGAAAAAATGATTGCATTCTTTTTTTCAAATCATTGATTGTGATTTAAAATTTCAAGTCCCAATCAATGATTTGAAAAAAAGAATGCAATAATTTTTTCAAATCATTGATTGAGATTTTAAATTTTAAATCGCAATCAATTTTTTAAATCATTGATTGGGAATTAAATGATTTAAAATCATAAATGAATGCATTCATTCATTTAAATAATTTTTTTATTTTTTTATTTAATTTAAAATATTTTGTTAGAAATGACAAAATTCAAATTTTTAAGGCCTGCAAATTTTCACATTATTTTCGTCAGAGCAGTACTCTGTTCCGCTGCGTGAAATTATCGCAACATGTTTCTGAGCAACATTTTTTCACAACAATTTAATTGTTTATTACTACGTTAACCACTGGGCTATTGCGCAATACGAAACAAAAGAAATAAACATGCATATGAACCGAATAGCCTAATATTGAGTTTCAGCATTGCAATATTTCTTTGGTTTAAATTTTAGTACAGAAAAATTTTAGTTATGGGTTAGTATTTGTGAAAGTTTAAATTTTAAACCGTAATGTTAAAAAATATGTAGCATACTTTGAGCTGTACGAAAATTTATTTCAAGATTTTTAACCGTGTATAAGAAATTGAAATATTAAAAGAGCCAAACATGTGAAAGAGAACGAGAGCGAACCGAACAATAAATAACAAAATAAAATTAAAAAGCTCTTAAAAAATTATTTTTGCTTGCAAGTAACAAAGATAAACTGTTAAACAAATAATATTAGTCTATGCATTTCCAATACTTGTTCAACAGAGATATCAATTCTTTTGATAATAAGATATGTTACGGAAAAACATGGACCCCCTTTATAAAATGTGTTTTCTCATCTTGTCCCAAGGACTTAATCGAAGCCGGATTGAAGCATTGATCAAAACACACTGTTTAATAAAAAATATCTTACTTACTTCACACTGATAGTTTAAAACATTATTTTATTGAGATTACAGTGACTGTTTTCAATGATTTAAATAAATGAATGAAATATCTTGAATGCAGTCAATAATTTCCAACCAAGGATTTGAAAAAATGATTGCATTAATTTTTTTCAAATCATTGCAATCACTTTTGAAATTTCAAATCACATTCAATGATTTGGAAAAATGATTGCATTCATTTTGAATATAAATCACATGATTTAAAATCACAAATGATTGCATTCTTTTACAGCTCTGCTAGACAGTCTGTTTCGGAAATCGCTACATTTTCCTCTTCAGTACTTTTTGGGTGATTAAGCTGTGATCAACTTACTGTTTAAACTAGTGTATGAGTGCGCAGATTTTGGAATTCATTCTTTTGAATTGTATGACTGCTAATCATATGACATTTCAAAGCAGTAGGCTATTTATAGATCACCGCCATCAACTCTATCAAGGGTTGCCATCTGTTCTAGTTGCTTCTTTATTTATTTCAATATTCTTTGGTGTGTGATAGTTTGTCGAAATGCACGATAGAAATGAAACGAGTTTTCTGCTTTCGCCAGAAGATTAGTGTTCTAACTGAAAGGTGGCTATTTTCACAACCAAATGCCACAAAAATCAAACCGTGATACATGGCGATGGCAGCGTCATGGTGTGAGCCTACATGTCAGCTGCTGGTACTGGGAATTTCGCGTTTATTTAAATAACAATGGACAAATTTAAGTACCTACAGATCCTGAAGAACAATTTGTTGCAGAGTGCAAAGGTTCTGGGTATAAAATTGAATTTCCGATTTTACCAGGATGACGATCAAAAGCACAAAGCGGGTATTGTGCAAACCAGGCTAATATACAACTGTCCACAATTGATGACGCCGCCAGCACAGTCGCCAGACCTTTATGTTATTGGAAATGTGTGGTCTTTATTGGAAAATAACATCCGGAAACATCAAATTTCAAACAAAAACCACCTGAAAGAGATATTAAAAACGAAGTGGGCGAATATTTCGCCACCTATCACTCAAAAACTGGTCGCATCAATGCCAAACCACCTTAGATATTTTGTGGACAACAAGGGCTATCATACCAAACAATAAAAATATCAGATATCATTAATTAATACGAAAAATTTATAAATAACAAGTGACTGCATAATATAAGCTGTGATATGAAATTAAGCAGTATTTTCTGGTTTCTTAATTTAAAGCCAACTTAATATATATTTTTACAATATATTAAGTTAATTTAGTAAACTAAACATCTTGTTCTTTTGAATGATACTATATTATTTTTTCTTTTCCTGTTAGTTTAGTTGTTATAAAGCCCTAAAATTGAAAGTAGGCACTGCATTAAATAAGCTGTGAGCCACTGTATAAGATAGACTATATATATGTATATAAATGTTGCCACGCCTACTTTTTCCGCCCATATATCTTTTTAAAAAATTGATTTATGTATGTGTGCATAGCACGTAAAGACTCCGAAACCGCTGAACCAATTTTTTATTAAATTTTCAGGGAAACGGTAGAAAAGTCTTCAAAATGTTGTTGTGAAGTCGAGTGCTGATTGCAAAAAGGGGCGTGGCACCTCAAATATACCCCAAAATTTTCGCTATTGAATAGCTTTGGAATTATAGGAAATTGGTTTTGTGAAAATTTAGGAAGTTATTTAACGCATACCAAGGATGATTTTTGCATTATAAAAGGGGGCGTGGAACTTCCTAAACAACCCAAATTTGCTATAGCGAATAGCTTTGCAATTATAGTTCGCACAGCCATGGAATTTGGTATTCGACCACAATTTACACGTGCCGTTTTACTGATAACACTTTATGGGCGTTAGTAAAGGGGGGCGTTGCACCTCCTGTACAACCCTAGTTAGAGATTTTGAATAGCTTGTGCGTTATAATTCGCACAGCCTCGGAATTCAGTACTCGACGACAATTTACACGTGCTGTTTTACTGATAGCATTTTATAGGCGTTGGGAAAGGGGGTGTGGCTTTCTCATACAACCCAAATTTGAGATATCGAATAGCTTTTGAGTTATAGTTCGCACAGCCATGGAATTTGGTATTCGATCACAATTTAATATTGTTTATATATAAATTTTTTTTCTCGTTACTTATAGTCAAGTTGTATTTTTTTTTTGTAAATTATTTTATTTAAATTTATTTTTTCTTTAAGTGCTGAATGTTGTTTATGGAAAAGTTGCAATATTTTGTTTTTTTAATGTAACTATAATCTTAAAATAAATAAAATAAAAAAAAATCCTTGATGAAGGAAGGCAGCCGCTTTCGAAATGTTGGGTAAACAATGAAAAATATGTTTTATATTATTTTTCATTTAAAACCAAGTGACCAAAATAGCCCAAATTCACAAAAAAAAAATTCCAAATATATTATAACAATAACACCGTGTTACACACATTATGTCCTATGAACCAAATTTACTTTTTCGGAAAGGGGATAAAAAATAAAAATACACGTGTATCGGCGATTTTCATGTACACGTCAGAATTTTTTTTTTTAAGTTTGAAGTATATATGTTTTTTTCTTAATGGTTATCGTTTTTTTTAAGGTTTCAGTTCGTTAAAAAAACAATTTTTTTTTATTACTTTTGTTTTATAAAAATAAAGAATTGTTACATTAAAAATTTAAATGTTTTTAAAGAAATTTAGGCCTTTTATTTTTGCGGTTGTAAGCATTTGCTTCAGTATCGCGACAAATAGACCAACAGTATTCGCCAAGCATATGCGTAATGTCTTTTCCTTTAAAGCGCTTTTCAATAGCCGCAATGTCCTGATGGAACCTTTCGCCATGCTCATCGCTACAAGCTCCTAAATCATTAGGGAAAAAATCTAAATGATTGTGAAGAAAATGGATCTTTAGCGACATTAAAATGCCCATTTCGCCATATGCCGAAATCATTTCTGCGACAATATTTTTATAATTGGCAGCTCGTTTGTTGCCAAGAAACTGCTCAATAACGGCAACTGTACCTTTCCATGCACGTTGTTCCATAGCATTTAATTTTGATGAAAATTCAGAACTTGCAACTATTTGTTTTATCTGCGGACCATTGAAAACACCTTAAATCAAAAAAATCATTAAAAAACATAAAGTTACTGAATTACTTCTTAAAAAAAATACCTGCATGAATCTTTGCGCCGCTCAATTTCGGGAAAATGTTGCGCAAAGTTGCAATGGTCTCGCCATCACGATCCAGTTTTTTAACAAAATTTGATACGAGACCGAGCTTAATGTGTAATGGAGGCAAAATGATTTGAGACGGCTGCACCAATGGTAGATTTTCTATACTTTCTACGCCTACTTTGTAGCATGTTCGCGGCTTCCACTTAAATTCAGTGTGATGCTCATCTCTTTTTCGACCTTCCCATGTACACAAAAAGCACTGGTGGGTTGGAAATCCACGCTTAACACCCATGAGTAAGCCGACCACTTTCAGATCGCAGCAAATTTTCCAATTATGCTCTTTGTACTTTATCAACTGTAATATTAATTCCATGCCTTCGTATGTTTCCTTGAGGTTTCTGGCATATGCGATCGGGACAGATGGATGTGTGTTGCCGATATGAAGCAGCACGACTTTAAGGCTGTTGACCGATGCATCGATGAAAAGTCGCCACTCCTCTGAAATAGCGGGTAACCGATTTTTGCAAACAGCGAATCAATGTCACAACAATAAGCCAAGTTTTTTCCCGATCTTCGTGCAATTTAAAAAATTGGTCATATGGAATAGTGCTACCTCGATCACGAGCGGCTGTTATTTTAAAATCAGCCGCCACTATATTCCACTGCTTAAAGCGTGATGCAAAGAGTTCTGCTGTTCTCCTCGACAAATTTCCGTCTCGTACGAGGTCATTGAAGTCGGCTTGCGTTATAAAATGCGGCATTGCAGTCCCAATTTCACTGGGTGTTGCCACAAATTCCGATACTTGTGGACTCTCGCATCTCGCATTCGATGGAAGAAAAGTTGATAGCAGTTTTGGTACAACTGTTGATTCTGCATCGCTTATTTCGGGAACATTATCAAAAATCTCCACTGAAGCCGCTACACGATATTCTGGTGAGTACAGAACTGCTGGAATTACCGATTCTACATTAGCGTAGCGAATTTTGTTGCGGTGAATGTATTGGTACCTCTTTGTTTGAGCAAAAAGTAGCACAATTCATTGCAGTGCTCCGTGCGTGGTAGCCAAATTGTTGGTACAGCGTACTTTATTGTTGACCTTCCATCAGTAAAATTGCACAAATTTCTGTAGCAATAGTCGCACACGACTTCCGGAGTATACCACAAGTAAGGAACATAAGCAGTCTTAAATATTTTCTGAAACGAATTCACCACTGTTTTAGTAATATTTTTGAAATTTTTACTTGGTGCGAATAAGCCACAAACGTAACAAAAGTTATTTCGTGTCGGACACTGCATTTTTTTCAGATGAAATATATAGAAATACGTTTTCGCACAACAGAACTTAAAACAATATTGCAATTCCTTATTTCATCTGTCAGAAGGGGCCCTCAAACGATACTACATGTCCATCCGACCTGTCAAGTCATCACATATGTAGTATCGTTCGTGTGCAAGAAATCAAGGCGGATGGACATGTCCGATGGAAGTTGGATGGACATGTAGTATCGTTTGAGGGCCCCTAGACCAGTTGTAAGTGTTATATACTATAAGTAAGTGTTAACAACTATATCAAGTAGGATGGGTCAAAAAACATTTTCGTTTTCCTAACGCTTTAGTAGCTTAAAAATTTGGAGTCCCTTCAAGTTATGCTAAGAAAAGTGAAAAGAATATTTTTTTTTTCAAATATAATAAAAATTGGGGAAAATCTGAGTATTGATAAAAATTGTTTTTAAAAAATTTGACGTGCTACAGATATTTCCACGAGTCTGCCTGCAAAAAATCAGCTCGATTAGATCACTGAAAAAGGGTTAAAAATCGGTCCCAAGGCTTCCACACAGGCCACTACGAGCTTTATACTTCAAACTTAAAAAAAAAAAAATTCTGACGTGTACATGAAAATCGACGATACACGTGTATTTTTATTTTTTCCCCTCTTTCCCAATATGTGCATTTGGTTCATAGGACAGAAATTTATTTTTTGTAACACCGTGTAATATTAATAAAGCAAACGTTTTGAATAATTATATGTATATCTATATAAATAAAAATCAAATGTCGTTCGTTGGTAATTGCATCAGTTCAGAACGGCTGAACCGATTTGGATAATTTTTTTTTTAAAATGTTCGTAATAGTCCAACTTAGGTTTTGCGGAAAGAAAAATTGACCACGCCCACTTTGCGCCCACTTTTTTGATTTATCTAAAATCGGAAAACGGCTGGACCGATTTGGATAATTTTTTTTTAATGTTCATAGTAATCCAATTTAAGTTTTGTCGGAAAGAAAAATTGACCACGCCCACTTTTGCGCCCACTTTTTTCAATTTATCTAAAATCGGAAAACGGCTGTACCGATTTGGATAATTTTTTTTTCAAATGTTCGTAGTAATCCAATTTAAGTGTTTACTGAAAGAAAAATTGACCACGCCCACTTTTGCGCCCACTGTTTTGATATCTATATAAATAAAAATCAAATGTCGTTCGTTGGTAATTGCATCAGTTGAGAACGGCTGGACCGATTTGGATATTTTTTTAAAATGTTCGTAATAGTCCAACTTAGGTTTTTACGGACAGAAAAATTGACCACGCTCACTTTTACGCCCACTTTTTTATTTATCTAAAATAGGAAAACGGCTACACCGATTTGGCTAATTTGTTTTTTAAATGTTCGTAGTAATCCATTTTAAGTTTTTACTAAAGAAAAATTCACCACTCCCACTTTTACGCCCACTTTTTTATATATACCTAAAATCGCAGAACGCCTGCGCCAATTTGGCTAACTTTTTTAAAATGTTTGTAATAGTCTACAAACGTTTTTTACAGAAATAAAAAATGGGCGTTGGACAAGGGGGCGTGGCACTCTCATACAAACCAAATTTGCGATATCGAATAGCTTTTTAGTTACAGACCGCACAGGCTCGGAATTTAATATTCGAACTCAATTTACACATTAAGTTTAACTGATAACATTTTATGGTGTTGGACAAGGGGGCGTGGCACCTCCCATACAACTCAAATTTGAGATATCGAATAGCTTTTGAGTTATAGTTCGCACAGCCATGGTATTGGGTTTTCGACCACAATTTACACGTGCCGTTTTACTGATAAAATTTTATGGGCGTTGGGAAAGGGAGCGTGGCACCTCCCTTAAAACCCACATTAAATATTTTGAATAGCTTTTGCGTTATAATTCACACAGCCCCGGAATTCAGTATTCGACGACAATTTACACGTGCTGTTTTACTGATAACATTTTATGGGCGTTGTACAAGGGGCGTGGCTCCTCCCTTGCAACCAGAATTTGCGATATCGAATAGCTTTGGAGTTATAGACCTCCACAGCCTCGGTATTCGAGCACAATTTGCACATGTCGTTTTACTGATAACATTTTATGGACGTATGGTGTGGCAACCTCCCATAATTTGCGATATCGAATAGCTTTTAAGTTACAGCTCGCACAGCCTCGGAATTCGGTATTCTACCACAATTTACACACGCCATTCAGGGGGCGTGGCACCTCCCATACAACCCAAATATGCGATTTGCGATATCGAAAAGCTTTGAAGTTATAGCCTAAGAATTCATTATTCTACCACGATTTACACATGCCGTTTCACTAATCAAATTTTATGGGAGTTAAACAAAGGGTCGTGGCACCTCTCATTCAACCCAAATTTAGATCAACCCAATGCAGGTTCACTGATAACATTTTATGGAAGTTTGGCAACGGAGGCGTGGCAGCAACGCGCCGGGTTCCAGCTAGTTTTGAATATTTTCTAAATTATAGATGTGACTTTTAGATTATGCATGCCCATTTTGTTTCTAAGGTTTCCTTACCCTTGAAGATTAGTCAGTTCTCATTTAAAGTTTTAGGCTATTAAGTTTCTGATAAGCCGTAAATCTATACCAAACGCAAACTTAAATAAACAAAATATAATAAAATGCAAGAATGATTTTGAAAATTTATTTTTAATGAATTTTTAGCTACTGGCTAGCAACTATACAAATGTTTTACTGAAAGGAGCTGATTGTAATGTGTCTGGCACATGAATAAATCTGGCAGATTTGGCAGCAAACCGTTTAATATTTACTTAAACTAAATACAACAAATTTTCCCGCAAAGTAGATGTGTTCGCAGTTTATGGAAAGCGTCCAAGTTAGCAAACATTTTGTTGTTCCATCCGCATATCGGTAAGCCTAGATAAACGGTGTTTTTATTTTTGGTCTTCTTTTTATGAACTTTTTAAGACATGGTCTAGTTTAATTTATTTGCAAAGTTTTTATAAGTTGAAGATGACGAAGGTAGCGCAAATTCTTATGGATCATACTTGACGTTTAAGACGCAACAGAAAGCGTGTCCTAAATTGTGTTTACCCACTGCGCTAGGCATCAGTAAAAGGGACGTGTTTTGGATGAAATTTTGTGCTCAGGATTAATATGGGATTTTTCATTAAGGCAAACGTGACTCTTTCTCTTTCTCCCCGTCTTGCTCCATCTTTTGCTAAACTCCATATTAATTGGGCATAAACAGCTTTGGCTCAAGCCACCACTGGAGCTCATTAAGACCAAGTTTTTATATCTGCCTTATTTATACGAGCTGCTCACCTGCTCACCTTGTTTAAGTGTTGCGACTATGAAAGGGTTTTTGTTTTTTTTTATTTAATTTTAAACGTAGTAAATTTTTTTGCAAGGTTGCAAGCGTCTGCTTTGCCCACTTATTTTAATTCTACAGCTGGGCTGAAACATTTTCCAGAAAGTATTTTTGTCTGCTTAATTATTATATCAGTACTTAAAATATTTTATCTTGAAATGTTAAGTTTTCCTTCTTGGCACATCTGAAGTGAAAGTGTGCCACTTTAGTCTTTATCGACTTCAACATCTTTTGAAAGGAAAACCTTTGTGGTTTGGGTTAAGGCAATAAAATAAGGTCCGTAACCTCTGTCAAAAGCAATATCTCACAGTCGTCAGTTGTTGTCTTTAAGGCTGAATGCGATTGACTTTTCTTAGTCCTTTTGTCTGTCTGTTGTCTTATCAGAACGTTATCAACAAGCGGATTTTTGCCTCTAAAACTCAGTGAATAAAATTTATCGTATTTGAAGCTACTTTCTTCTTTTTTTTAGGATGTGTCACCATTGACTTTAGGGCTTCTGTGGATATGTGTGCGTGTTTTGGGCATGCGATAAAAAAAGCAACGAAAAATGAAGAAATCAGAAAATGTTTAAAAAATAAAGCAAACAAAGAAAAATAACTTTAATCCCTGGATTTGGTTTGCCATGAAATGAGAGTTTGCGTCAATTGCATTGTTAGTGCTTTCATTTTTGTTATCTTATTTTAATTTTCTTGTTCTAGCTGTTATTTTTGTAACTTTGATTGCAAGTGCGATTAAACTTCAACACTTCATTTATTTAATTGATATTAGGTGATAACATTGTTGATGTGCTCCCGAGGTTATTTTCCGTAGTATTGTCTGTGTCCTTCAACTGCGAAGACCGAGAAAACAATCTGCGGGTTGGTTGATGTGTCTGTCTTTCTCATGACAATAAGATATATTTTGGTGGCATGGAATAGCATAGAATTGGTGGTATGGATTATTGAAAGAAGAAATTGAAGAGGACAAAAGAAAAAAATAAAAGCTAGTTTCCGGTTGCTATTTGCACTTGTTATGTTGTTTTTATTGCGTTTATACTGCATACTTTTTGCTGTAGCGTGGCATTCGCTTAAAGTTTTACTGGAATCGTTTAGTTAAAAGTTTTTTCAAGAAATACAACTTTCAACAATTAATTTGTTACACTCCATTTGTTTGGTAAACAATTCTGCTAAACAATTTCAAGTTATAAACTTAAGTGCACGCTAGGAGTTACACTCAGAAAAAATGTCCTAAAAACATGCTAATAGTACGCCTCTTGCCGTAAAAGGGCAATGTTTTTAGGTAAGTTTGATAGTTTTGATAGTTTTTTGTCAATTTGGTGACATTGTTTCTAAAAGATTCAAACTAACTATTACTTTTAGAAGGTTATTCAATTAGAATTCCTATTAACTTTATTGTTTTAATCGCATTTATTTAAAAGTTTAATACTATAATAAATAGTTCAATCTAATAAATTAATGTTCAATACAGCGACTTTTTTGCCTTGGTGCGAATCTGTGTAATGAACAGGAGCGCGTTTCCATGCGCGAAAAAAATTAAAAAAAATTTTTTTTAACAGAACGCCAAAATTTTGCTGTGCTCGCGCCTTCTGATTTGACACAAAGGCAACACTAATTTCCGTTTGCCAATATTGCAGTTGCTTTCTGTAAGAGCTATGTTAAGGCCCAACCAAGTTATGCTTAAGCAAACAAAAGTTTGAGAACAAAAGCACGCACTTACATTGCGGTAGCAATGTATAAAATCGCCCAAGTTTTGTCTAAGCATTTCTTTCGTTCAGTTTTTCAACTTTCGTTTACTTTTCGAAACTTGAGAGAGAGCGCTGGACATCGTAGTTTGCTAAGCAGAATAGGGTTGCTAACAGTATTGAGAATGTGTTTAATCAAAATGTTTTTATTTGTATGTCAAATTTTTCAATGAAAAATATTGTTTTTGTTTTGTTTGTGTCTATTTAAGCAAATTATAAAAAAATTAGTATCTTTTTGCTGTGAAATTTTACGTTTACCACAGTTTTTAAGCCAATCAGCGCAATAAACATTTTTTTTTGTGTTAGCTGATGGCAACCCTTTTTATTGTAACATATGTATACAAAATTTAATTATCTGTCAATTGGAAAAAATACGTTATTTTATTGATTCAAAATGAATGCAGATTTCAATTTTGATGAAAAATTTATTATAAAGAGAGTCCAAAAACATAAAAACATATATGCAAAAGCTGACAGGCACTACTTCAACAAATTTTTCGAAAAACTTTTTTAATATATTTTTGTCAAGATTTTGTGAACGTTTGACATTAACAAAAGCATTAAATCTGCCAACTTGGGCAACTTTTCTACTTAATCAAACTTTTCGTCAACTTTTAGGCCCAACCAAGTTATGCTTAAGCAAACAAAAGTCTCAGAGAAAAGTTGACGAAAAGTATGATTAAGTAGAAAAGTCGCCCAAGTTGGCAGATATATTGATGGAAAGGTTGATATTTTTTCTAGAATACAAAATATTATTTTTTATTTTATGGTGAGTAGTTTAGATTCTAGATCAATAATACTAAACACGTACCAAAACCGTAAAACACCCTGTTTCTTGAAAGTTTTACAATATAGGAGGAAACTGAGTACGGAGTTGGAACGAGTGTTGAGAGTACATATAGGAATGAAAATGGACTTACCGGATCCGAAATTCGTATACTAGTATTATTTATCCAAACATGTATGAATATAAGGGCGCTACTATTATTTTGACCGCAGCTGTATATGTTTTTTAGCAATTTTTATGAGTTTATAAATAAAATTGAAATATTCAATAATTTTGAATAAATAAATTAATGTAATTTTTTCAATTGACAGATAAAAAAAATTATATAGATATGCTAAAAAGGGTTGCCATCAGCTAATACAAAATCATGTTCATTGTGCTGCTTGACTTAAAAGCTGTGGCAAACGCAAAATTTCTCAGCAAAAATATGCACATTTTCATTGAGTTGCTTAAATATGCACAAACAAAAAAAAAAACAATATTTTTCATTGAAAAATTTGGCATACAAATAATAAAATTTAAATTAAACACATTCTCAATACTGTTGGCAACCCTATTCTGCTTAGCAATCTACGATGTCAAGCGCTCTCTCTCAAGTTTCAAAAAGTAAACGAAAGTTGAAAAACTGAACGAAAGGAATGCTTAGACGAAACTTGGGCGACTTCATATATTGCTGTCTAAGAGCGTGCTTTTGCTCTCAAACTTTTGTTTGCTTAAGCATAACTTGGTTGGGCCTTTTCTCGGAGACTTTTGTTTGCTTAAGCATAACTTGGTTGGGCCTGCCTTTATGATGGCAATCAGAGTCACGTACGGGCACGAACTGCAAAATTAAAAATTGAGATAAAGAGCGAGAGCGTGCTTCAAATGGTTCGGCTGTCGATCAGGGTTGCCACTAGTTTGTTTTTTTAACCAAATTTTTCGGAAAAATGTACAAATGACAAAAAGAATTGTTTTTTTTACGTACTCTCTAAAAACTGATTGAATCAATGTTATGAAATAGTGATTTTGTAAAATCATTACAGCACGTTTTTCACTTCTGTCTAAAATTCAGCGGTTGTTTTTTCAAAATAGGTATATGTTCTCTTCTTTTTACGTTATTTCAGCGTGTTGGCGCTCAGAGAGTCATGAAAACGCTGCAGCAGCGATATTTTACACTACTGGAGCGGGTGCTACGCTTGACCTAAAATAAAAACCTTTGCTTTAGCGTCATATAATTTCGAAGTGTGTATTCGAACAAGTGCCAATATATATAAAACTGAAACAGTAGGTTAGTCACAGCTTAATTACTCAAGACCACTGAAGATGGAGAGTGTAGCGCCTTCCGAAACAGTCTGTCTAGTCTGCTGTGTGATTGACTCTATACACAGTTGTTGTTGTGTTTGCCTTCTTCAAAACTTACGCATTTCTAGAGTTTTTTTTTTATAAGCAAAGACAAGATTAAAAGAGAGATAATTTTCTACGAAAATTTTTAAAAGAGAGTGCCAGAGCATTAATTGTAGGTAAATATTTTGAATTTGGCTCTGTGCAATAAAACTATATTAAATGAAGGAAATCTTTTGCCAGCAATAATTCCTGTAAATTCCCGGGGATTTTTGTTAAAGTGTTTGTACGTAATTTTTTGTGATTTTCTAGTTTTAATCGTTTTTTAGCCATAACTCCTAAAACATACATGGATGATTTATGCACCAAATTGTTCGTCAAGCCTCTGCCTACAAGACTGCATCCTTGAAAAATTCTCAGAATTATGCAACATGCTAATTTCTTATGTCCTTTTTTGTGAATTTTTTATTTTTATTTTTTCGCCATAAAATTCGCCCTTAAATCCAAACTAAACCTCTGACAAGGACGAATTATGCATCAAAATGATCACCATGGTATCGTCCTTAAGAGGGGGTACTTCTTTGTTGAAATGCATTTTGCTCTATCTCTTGTAGTTTAGGAGTTGTAGAGTTGTAGGAGTGGTAGTTGGACAAAAACATCTGGTTTTCTCATCATAACTCCCAAACCATACATCCTACAAGGACGATTTATGCACCAAAATGTTTGTCATTAAAATACCCACACGACAGCATTCTTGGAAAAAAATATTTTTTTTTCAGGAATCTTAGTTTTCTACGTCATTTTTTGTAATTTTCTAGTTTTTTTCGTTTTTTGGCCATAACTCCTAAACCATACATGCTACAAGTGGTGCATCGATTTTTGGTCAAAATCATGTGTAATTGAACATTTGGTTGTGAAAATAGCCGCCTTTCAGTTGGAACACTAGCTTCTGGCGAAGCAAAAACTCGTTTCATTTCTATGGTGCATTTCGACAAACTATCGAACACCAATGAATATTGAAATAAATAAAGAAGCAACTAGAACAGATGGCAACCTTGGTAGAGTTGATGGCGGTAATTATAAAATGGCCTACTGCTTTAAAGTGTCATATGATTGGCAGCCATACAATTCATAAGAATGAATTCCAAAATCTGCACATTCATATACTTATTTAAACAGTGAGTTGATCACAGCTTAATCACTCAAAGACTACTGAAGAGGAAAATGTAGCGATTTCTGAAACAGACTGTCTAGTCAGCTAAGTCATTGACGACTCTATACAGAGTTGTTGTTGTTGTTGTTGCCTTCTTGAAAACTCACTTGATCTAAAGCTCACAATCTAAATTCATGTAATTATTTAATAGATCATAAAAACTAATTAAAAAATTTAATTTTGAAAAGTCTTTTCCAAAATTAATATGCCTTAAACACAAAAAATCATTAAGACGGTGTAAAAATGTAACATGTATATAGTAATACCTTAAACTATTCTGTATTATATTTTTTATATAATTTGTTCTTTAACCCTTTCAATAGCTAGGCTAAGCTAAGAACAAAATAATTTTTTGAGGTAATTTTCTAATCATTTAGGTCCTTAAATGATAAAAAACATACCTCTGATTTTAACCTGCATTACTTACGTTTTGCAAGCTTGTACAAAGAAAAAATTATTTTGCTCCTGGTCGACACAAAGTCTTTTTCTAATCCCTTACAGGTTTTTCAATCCTTTAGATCTTTGTTTCTTATTCTCTCTTAATATTCTTATCATTAAGATCAAAAAAGATAAAAAAACATAAACTTGATTTTTTTCCGGTTCAAATTTTGTTTTGCTTTTCTTCGGCACAAAATCGAAAATCCAACTGAATTTTATGTTAAATATCTTTCTAAATTTATTTTTATCATGTTGGTTCTTTTTTTTCATAGAACCAAACAATTTGATTTAAACAAAAGCTTTGCAAAATAAATACATAAAAAAATGACTTTCTGATGTGTCCATATATTGAGCATGTGTCCATATATTAATACAATTTGCTAGTCAATTATATAATTTAAGTTTTGTGTGTTTATTAACAATAAGGGTATTCACAATTGTGTGGTATAGTATTATTGTGTTTTTTTTGCCATATTTGAAAATCACAATTATGAGCACCCTTTAAAATAGAATTTGTGGTTGGGAACCTCCCAAGATAGCTTTTTGTTACTATGCAAATAAATTAACTATCCTATTTGGAATATTTTATTAGTATATGTCATAAAGAAGTTTAACTTGCTTTTTGAGCTTCTCCCATTTTTACAATTAGAAAATAACTGGCAACCGTTATTTCGATAAACATATCGATAAACATATCGTTGCGCTACTTAAAATGACCACACTTTTGGTTTTTAGAGATTTCATGTAAAACAACAAAAATATAAAAACCGCTCGGTAAAGTGTGGTATCACTACTACGGGATTTTTTAACTACACTGAAAACAATGCAATTGTGAATACCCTTAATGTGTTTTGTTTTGTTTTTGTTACTTTATAAATGAATGAATTTACATTTTTTAGTTTCAAGTAATACATAACAAAAAATTGTTTTAAAAACGTTTACAATTATTTACTACTTAAAATGTTCAATCCCGAACTAATCCCGGATCCCGGGATTGAGATTTTCAATCCTGATAATCCCGTGATCGAGAAAAGCCTCCGGGATTGGACTCCCTAGTATGTATGTAGGTTTTAACTTTTGAAACTGTTAGACGTGGAAGACCCATACAATCTTGTAGTGCGGAAGATCATTGCAAAAAAATTTTTTTGAATACATAGATAATTAAAATGTCCACGTCTTCAATCGCACAAAGATTTGAAGCATTTTCGAAACACAGTGAAATATTTTCGTTTCTGTACGTTTATGCAGCAAACTAGAAGAAGCATGGGCGTCCACAGGATTTGTTCTAGGGGGGGAAAAGGCATAAAGGAATCTACTACCCCAACAACAATAAGTTCGTACGCCTGCATATTTTGATATATAAACACTTTTAACTTTCATTTATATTAAAAAACCAATGTTTTTGATACAACAAAGTTTGTTGTATTCTTAAAGCTTGAAAAATCATTTCTAAGGCCGTTTTCTTAGATTGTTTTCTTGCCAAATTGAGCACTTTTTCCATGTGTTACCACCTTTTGCAAAAATAGGCAATAATTGACCTGAGGGCAGCAAATTTACAATATTTGTTGTCAAGGCTAATATCTCGAATAATGCACAAAAAATATTGCCCTATTTCCGACCACAAGTTAATAAAAACGCTATATTTCAGACGAATTCGGTTGTATTGGACTAAAATTTTGTAATTCAGTTCGTATGGCTACTATCGACATTTAACAAAAAATGGGCGTGGTCTGAAACTGTGTATTAAAAATGAGTCTCCACGCCCTCTTTTCCAGCCCAAAAATCAATAAAAATACTTTATTTAAGACGATTTTGGTCGTATAAAACTAAAATTTGGTAAATTAGTTTGTATGTTTACATTCGGAAACAGTACTAAAAATGGGCGTGGTTGCTCTACAGCAGCGCCCAATTTTGCATAAATCATTAAAATTGACTACTGGGCCGATTGCGCTGAAATTTTGGTACTCGATTTGTTTCGCCTACGAGTTAGTTTAGGAAAATTTTGCCAAACCCTCTTTTACCACCTACAAATCAATAAAAATGCTATATTTTAGACGGTTTTGGTCGTATTAGACTAAAATTTGGTAAATTAGTGCATATCGTTACTTTCGGAAACTGAAATAAAAATGGGCGTAGTCGCACTACAGCTATGCTAGTTCAGATATGGGCATTTCCGCAGCTACGTACGTGATAGTCGTACGACTTTAATGAGTAGAAAAACAAAGAAAAATTAAACTTACAGTTTTCTTATCATGATTTTTCAATAGTTTACTATTAAGCGCACTATACAAGGTGTAAAAGCGAAGAGTTGTCAAAAGTTCGGCTCTCAGATAGAAGCCAACAAAAATGTTACGTTCCGTGACATAAAATAGAAGTGGTTTTTGCCTGCATCAATATAAACTAAAAAATTTGCGAAGTGTGCACGAGTTTTTTTATGAAATTTTTTTAATATTATCTGGAATAATGTTACTACATATTCATAATTGTTTCGTTGCAAAATATTTTTTAATTATTTTTTTAAAAACCATACGTTACGTGACAAATCTTTTCCTTCAAAGAAGTACTAACATTTTATAGTTTTATTTATTTAATTGAACTAGAAAAACATGTAAATTGTAATTCAGGACCGTTACAATCGAAAACTGAAAAAAATTTAAATAAACTTTGTATTATACGAGTATTTATTATAAATTATAACTTTTGTTAAAATTTTTCAACTTTTGTCACCATTTTTTAACTTTTGTTGCCATTAATTATGTTTGCTGCCATTTTTTAAATTCAAATTGAGGTCAGCTCTCAGTACTATCACAATATAAATTTCAAAATTTTTTCTCAATTATGGAGGTTTAAACGAATTTTAAGTAACATTTAATTTTTCAGCAGTGGTAGTAGACCTTTTAGCAGAAATGCCCATATAAGAAAAAATATAATTTTTTTGCGATTGGCATGAACATTTTCATGTGGCAGTAAGCCGGCCTGTGACAGGACAACGTTTTCCCCTGGATTACTAGTAAATGATAAGATGCTGCAAAGTTCACGTTAAAAATTACTCGTATATAAAATAACTTGTTTACCGCCCAATTAAATACCTAAAAATGGCCTAAATTTTTCGCACATAAAATGACAAAAAATGATTTGGTGGCAACCCCCTTCCAGCTGTCACTCATCTCTCATCAGCTACATAAGCCGGAGAGATCAAACAAACATGCAGCACTGCCAGTGTTGCCAGGTGCCTTTCACTATTTACCCCTACATTGGATTGCAAATCCCCCTAAACTCCCCTAGATATTTTTTTCGGAAAACATACAAACATTTTATAGGGTGCAACTGCAATGCAAGCCTATGTATTTAACCCTTTCAGTGGATTTGCCCAAAATATTGGACACGTCAGAAATTAATTTTTATTTTTATTTTGCAACTCTTTTCTAAATCAAATCGTTTGGTTCAATGAAAAAACGATGAACCAACATGATACAAATAAATTTAGAAGGATTTTTGACATTAAAGTCAGTTGGATTTTCGATTTTGTGCCGAAGAAAAGCTTTTGGCTTATGTTATAAAAAAATTAACCGGACAAAAATCAAATTTATGTTTTATTATCTTTTTATGGCTTTAATGGAAATAATATTAAGAATGTTTAAAAAACAAAGATTGAAAGGGTTGAAAACCTTCAGGGGATTAAAAAAACAGTGTTTGTGCCAAACAGGAGTAAAAATTTTTTTTCTTTGTAAATCAAAATGAAATCAATCAAAAAGGTAAAAATCAAATGTATGTTTTTTCATCTTTTTAGGACCTAAATGAGAGGAATATTACCTCAAAAAATAATTTTGTTCTTGGCTTAGCCTAGCCATTGAAAGGGTTAAAAGGCTGAGCTGTTGGACGTCTTTAGCAAGGGCAGAAAGTTGCTTCAGAGTTCTCAAGTGTCCAATGTGAAATTGACTTAAAAATGAAGACTTATTTTTGGAAGGAGGCTGCATATCCAACTTTTTGATATATTTTTCGGCTATTCTTTTTTGTCTATAGGTTTTCCCATGCTTGGTTTGATTTTAGTTTTTACACGGAATCAATCAATTGCAAATAAAACGCGAAGCAAGTTTGAAGTGAAGTGGGAAATGATTGGTAATTTATTTGAAGTGCTGCCAATTCAGCTGTTTTTATAAAGTGCTGCTGAAATACCCAAAAAGCCAAATATCGTCTTTTTTGAAATATTTAGCATAATTTTAAGGAAAAGTAAAACAATTTATTTCCAAAGATACATTTTTCAAACACCCCTAAAAAAGCCCCTAAAAAACATTAAATCTCCCTCTCTAAAAACCTCTAAAGATTCTTTACCCTTAACCCTCAACCTGGCAACACTGAGCACTGCCCAAAACAATTCTTCAAAGTACTCAATTGCAATTTAGGGTGCTCGCAGTAACTAAAAGTACTCAATCTACCCAACTACCCAAGTCAGTGTGAATACCCCTAATGGTTTTGTGCCTGTTATGTAATAATAAATTTACATTAAAAAATTTTTTTTTCTTAAATCACCTTCAAGTAATTTTGAAAAAAGAAAAGTACCTTAAGATTACTTTTCAGTTACTTATATAAAAAACATGCTTTACATGAGAGCTGAAAGCTGGCCATAAAATAACCAAATTTTTGATATACATGCGCTTTGTATTCACTCAAACTAAACTTTTTCCATAAAGCAAAAAATAGGTATTTTTTATACACACCATGGATTACTGTATCTGGTGTCGGGTGTTTAACCCTTTCAGACCTGACGCTAAGCTACTGAGAATTTTTTTATGATTTTTTTGGAGTAAATGTTCTTTTTATGATATGAAAACATATTCAATGCCTAAATTTTGATGTTTTCATATCCTTCAAGGTTTTTCAAGAAACAAAAGTTTGCACTGAAAGTCATATTTTTTGCATCAAATTTTGTCAAATCATTTGAAATTTTAAAAAATATAATTTTTTTAGTTTAAGTGTGTCAACTCACTAAAATTGCGCTATTAGTATTTTAGTATATGAAAAAAACAACTAACTTCTACGACTCAATTTAAAAAAAATAAATTTGACGCAAGAATCTCGTGAAAATTTAAGTAACGACAAAATTAACAGCTAAACAATATGAAAGGCAAACTTAAGCAATAGCTTGCACAATCGATACATGTAAAATTGATAAACATTCGTGAAATAGCACACGCTCAAAAAACTTGGAATTAGTTTTAAGCCAAGCGTTGGATTTCATTTGCATTTTTTAATATACTTTTGATTAAAACTTATACTTTCAAGTATATTAAAAAATTGATTTAATGTTATCTGTATTAAAGTATAATAAAAATTGTATTATATACAAGTTATAATAAAAATTGTCTTAAAATATTATACAAATATCTATCAAGCATCTGTCATTCTGATTCTGAAATCTGACATTGTCAAAATAAAACCTTAAGAAATAGTTTTTGTTAACGAAAAACCGCATGTTATAAAACAAACTTTAAATGAATAAATATTTTGTTATTGGTTGACCAAATATTTTCTTTCTATTTCACTTGGAATTTTAAAAGTAAGTGAATATATAAAAGATTTATAGCTTTATTTCATAAATGTTGCATAAATTTATTCCATAAATGTTGATTTTTCCTTTCACCATTTCAGGACAATATGTATTAAATGTTATACATCTTATATTACTGTTTAATACAATCTGTATTACTATTTAATACAATTTGATACAATTTGTATTACTATTTAATACAATTTGTTTTTTAATAACTGAAGTATTACACTTGATTACAAATGTATTAAAATATAAACCAGAATAGTATTGTTCTAAACTTAGTTTCTATTCCAATTCTGTATTACAATTTAGTATTATGGGATTAGAATTCAATTTTAATATTTGACATATATTAGATTCTAATGCAATTCTGGTGTGGTCATATATACAATACAGTTTTTATTAGAATTTAATCCAAGATTTCTGAGCGTGCAGTAAAGATATTAAGACTAAAAGTTGCCCGCACAATTGATGCGTCACGGTCTGAAAGGGTTAAGTACCCATTTTAACTAAACCAGTTGTGTCGGACAGGTGTTTTGACATATGGCTGTAGGCATGTGACATTTTTTTAAGTGCATAGAGAATACTTGAAGCTATCTGGAAAGAGTGCGCTTTTTCCGTTTTTTCCATTTTGCTATATCTGGCAACACTTCTTTACCGGAGCATTTTTCGATAGTAAAAACGAAGATTTTACCTATAAAGAGAGTAAGCCACGGAAAATAAGACTACTGTATTTTTTTATTTAAGCTCATCCTTCTTCTTTACTATAAAAATAAAGCATTAACATCAAAATTATCGAAATTCCTCTCTTCTAGCCCCTTCTTGATTTTTTAAATGTCAAAACTTTCTTGGGTATTTAAATACCCCTTGGACTAAAACTGGTTAAACGCATTAACAACAAATAAAAATATATACTTTTCCAACCATTTAACATGTTAAATGTTCCGTAAGAGTTTGCAAAAATTTTATTGTTTGTTTTCAAACAAAGGATATTATTTGTAACTTATAACCTAATTACAATTACATTTTTCTCAAAGTTTTTTTTTTTGCGAAAACATAGCTAGTTTAATTTAAAATTGAAACTCGCTTCGATTATTTTGTAAAAGTAGATGTGATGATTTCTTCTTGTGTGCTTTAGGACAGATTAATTTAAGTTGCTATACTAGTATCACACTTTACATTAAAGTATCTGCAGCTATTGCTATTTCTACCGTCCAATAAAGACTGATGCAAAAATATTTATAATATTTTTGAAATCCCTAAGGCACAAATTTTGTTAACATTGCTTTGTTCTTTGCCTGTGTGTCTCAAATATTTACAACAAAAATGAACAAACGTTTCTGATATCAAAGCAAGTTTTCTAAAATAGATGAATAAGTTTTGTTGCTAAAGCTAAGTTTTTTAAATCTGCTTAAGGTCATGAAAAGCCTCAATGCATTGAATTCTCTCGTACCCAGCTATGTTGAAAAGCATCACGGATTTTCAAAGTAAAACAATTCGATTCATTGTTTAAAAAAGTATGCTACTTAAATTAAGCATTCAAGGTTTAACTGCTTTAAAGACTCATTAAGCACCCAATTGCTGGCGTTGAACTACCAGAAAAAATAAGCAGAAACATCATCGCTGTTGTTTATGTCCAGAAGGACTTGGTTTCGCTACTTCAAAAGTAACATTGCACAGCAATGGAATGGCAATGGAACGTTGATGACTGAGAAGGCTCAAACATCTATTTGAAAATATTTTTTAGTTCTCACGATTATTGCTTTGGCACCAGTGTTGGGACTGCTTGCCTCCTGAAGTGCTGTTTAAAATATACTTTCTGTGTACCTACATACATTTATACAAGTACATTTTTATGTGAACGCATAAATGTGAAAATAACGTTTAAAATGTCAGAACTCAGCAGAAAAGGACATAAAACAACGTTAGTTAAACACTTATTTCGAGCCGCAGCATTCTGTTTCGTTGTGTTGAACTATGTTCTGCTTGAGGGCAAGCGAATAATGGCAAGCGAACCATTAAGTTTCCTTGTGAAGGAAGCCGAACACTGTTGCTTCCCGTTAAAAATTAATTTCATTTGTTAATTTAATGTTTGCGCTTTTTAAAGCTACTGTAACCTCTACAACGGTGCTCACCAAGGATTTACTGAGCTACATAAATAACTAATCCTCTATATAAAGCATGCTATAATTGGCGTTGCTTGAACTGTTGTCAGTGCTGCTAGTTAAGTCATTTTTAGGCTTGATTTAGCCATTTAAAAACATTTTTTAAGCCATTTTATTTTAATATTTCTACTACTTGTTAAAAATTTCGCTGTTTTTAAAAAATAATTTGTCATTTTGAATAATAATACTAATGCATTGTTTTTACTATGTAATTTTCAGTGGTCAGTTGATGTCAATCAAATTAAAAATAACTACATGTTGTCATTTTTTCTATCTTTAGCAATCTTGAAAAATTAAAAACAAATAAATTATTAAATGAAGCTATGCAGAAAATGCTCTGGAGTTTTATTAATATGATATTTCAGGTGATTAACTTTTGTGTCGTCATAAAAATGACATAGTGAAAACCCAGCATAAGTATTATTCAATAGAAACTTCATAATTATAAAGTGTTAATGCGGCTTAAAAGAAGTATAGAAGACTTTTAAAATAATTAATGTTCCATTATAAGACGATCTACACTAACTTCCCAACGGGACGGCATGTCAGCAGCTTTCTCCAGGAGCAAAACGTCAGCACTTTATTTTGTTGTTGTGCAAGCGAAAAGTTTAACAGTCTTGAAAACAAAAATGAACTGCTGACCCAAGGCTTTCCAAGAGAGGCTTTCTAAAGCAGCAAACTAAGCTAAATTGGAGTGCTTTTTTCCCATGACATACAATGTTAAAATAACAATGGTGGTAAAATAACAATGGTCGCGCCAGAACTGTCACGCTTTAAGCTGACTAGTAAGCACTTAAAAAGGCCTTTCGGAGTGCTCTTGTTCCCACTGGGTTACCTACTCTGTGCGCCGTTTCTATACCCAATGGTTCGAGTTAGGAGTAGAGCAATAAAGGAGATATCCTTAAACACTCCATTTGAAGCATTAAAAAAATTTTATAATTTATTCAAGAGAAAAATGTTCGATTCCTCCTTTATGGATACATAAAAATATTATCTCAATACGTTATTTGATTTTCCATATTTTTGAGCAGCTGTAAGCAGAAAAATCTACCTTTTTTATATCTCAAGCAATTCAGGGCTTTGTTACTAAAACGCTGTAATCCGGTAACTCGCATACAACATGTTTCTTATTATTTGAGATTTTTAAAAATATCAAAACGAGAAGTGTATATAAAAGCTGATTTGTAAGCACTTAAAAAGGCCTTACGGAGTGCTCTTGTTCCCGCTGGGTTACCTACTCTGTGCTCCGTTTCTATACCCAATGGTTCGAGTTAGGAGTAGAGCAATAAAGGAGATATCCTTTAATACTCCATTTGAAGCATTAAAGAAAAGTTTTTAATTTATTCAAGAGAGAAATGTTCGATTCCTCCTTTATGGATACATTTGGAGCTATAAAGGACATTTTTATGCTGCCTTCATTTTTAAATAATTTTTCGATATTAATCACTAAGTAACTTAAACAAAGTACTCCATTATTGATCAGTTTGGAGGAAAAAGCCAATACTCCTTTATTGCTCATTTGGGAGGGCAGGGAGAGTACTTCTTCATTGCTCGCAAAAGAGTCAAGAGAGGAGTTTTCCATGACTGCTCGTTTAGCATGTAAAATGGAGTGCAAAATACTAAGGTTTCGGAAATAAAGTCGCCTAAAAATTGTACCTCAATACTTAATTTGATTTTTCTATATTTTTGAGCAGTTGTAAACAGAAAAATCTACCTTTTTTATATCTCAAGCAATTCAGGGCTTTGTTACTAAAACGCTGTAATCCGGTAACTCGCATACAACATGTTTCTTATTATTTGCGATTTTTAAAAACATCAAAACGAGAAGTGTATATTAAAGCTGACTTGTAAGCACTTAAAAAGGCCTTTCGGAGTGCTCTTGTTCCCGCTGGGTTAACTACTCTGTGTGCCGTTTCTATACCCGATGGTTCGAGTTAGGAGTAGAGCAATAAGAGATATCCTTTAATACTCCATTTGAAGCATTAAAAAAAGTTTTTAATTTATTTAAGAGAGAAATGTTCGATTCCTCTTTTGTGGATACATTTGGAGCTATAAAGGACATTTTTATGCTGCCTTTATTCTTAAATAATTTTTCGATATTAATCACTAAGTAACTTAAACAAAGTACTCCATTATTGATCAGTTTGGAGGAAAAAGCCAATACTCCTTTATTGCTCATTTGGGAGGGCAAGGAGAGTACTTCTTCATTACTCGCAAAAGAGTCAAGAGAGGAGTTTTCCATGACTGCTCGTTTAGCATGTAAAATGGGGTGCAAAATACTAAGGTTTCGGAAATAAAGTCGCATAAAAATTGTATCTCAATACTTAATTTGATTTTTCCATATTTTTGAGCAGTTGTAAACAGAAAAATCTCTCTTTTTTATATCTCAAGCAATTCAGGGCTTTGTTACTAAAACGCTGTAATCCGGTAATTCGCATACAAAATGTTTCTTATTATTTGGGATTTTTAAAAACATCAAAACGAGTAGTGTATATGAAAGCTGACTAGAAAGCACTTAAAAAGGCCTTTCAGAGTGCTCTTGTTCTCGCTGGGTTGCCTACTCTGTGCACCGTTTCTATACCCAATGGTTCGATTTAGGAGTATGGCAATAAAGGCGATATCCTTTAATGCTCCATTTGAAGCATTAAAGAAAAGTTTTTAATTTATTCAAGAGAGAAATTTTCGCTTCCTCCCTTATGGATACACAAAAATTGTATCTCAATACGTAATTTGATTTTTCCATACCTTTGAGCAGTTGTAAACAGAAAAATCTACCTTTTTTATATCTCAAGCAATTCAGGGCTTTGTTACTAAAACGCTGTAATCCGGTAACTCGCATACAACATGTTTCTTATTATTTGGGACTTTTAAAAACATCAAAACGAGAAGTGTATATTAAAGCTGACTTGTAAGCACTTAAAAAGGCCTTTCGGAGTGCTCTTGTTCCCGCTGGGTTACCTACTCTGCGTGCCGTTTCTATACCCAATGGTTCGAGTTAGGAGTAGAGCAATAAAGGAGATATCCTTAAATACTCCATTTGAAGCATTAAAAAAAAGTTTTTAATTTATTCAAGAGAGTAATGTTCGATTCCTCTTTTATGGATACATTTGGAGTTATAAAAGACATTTTTATGCTGCCTTCATTTTTAAATAATTTTTCGATATTAATCACAAAGTAACTTAAACAAAGTACTCCATTATTGATCAGTTTGGAGGAAAAAGCCAATACTCCTTTATTGCTCATTTGGGAGGGCAGGGAGAGTACTTCTTCATTGCTCGCAAAAGAGTCAAGAGTGACTGCTCGTTTAGCATGTAAAATGGAGTGCTCTCCTCCACTGACACGCAATGCAAAAATGGAGTGCAAAATACTAAGGTTTCGGAAATAAAGTCGCATAAAAATTGTATCTCAATACTTAATTTGATTTTTCCATATTTTTGAGCAGTTGTAAACAGAAAAATCTCTCTTTTTTATATCTCAAGCAATTCAGGGCTTTGTTACTAAAACGCTGTAATCCGGTAATTCGCATACAACATGTTTCTTATTATTTGGGATTTTTAAAAACATCAAAACGAGAAGTGTATATTAAAATGTATATATATACTGGCAGGAAACTGTTGTCCGCAGCTTTGCCACGAACTTTTTTTATCAATCACCTTAACGCTTTAAAGAAGGGACAATTGTTTCAAACATGTGCTAGTTTTTACCTAATTTTTATTTTGACTAATTCTTATGTGATACAGTTTGTTTTGTGACATTTGACATAGTGATGCAATATGGCATCATCGTTCTGTTTTTTTCTTTTGGAGCGCCACACAGTGGGCCCAAATGGACGTTTGCGTCTCATAAATGATTTTTTTAAAAATACTCTTGCAGCCTGTATCATTATGAAAATAATCTAAGAAAAGGTCAAATTTTGTACTACAGTGAAAGTTTTATAAAAAAACTTGACACGATTCAGTTATATGGCTTGCTAAAGTGTTCTCAAGACACAATCCTATATAAGCAGCGAAATGAAGAACGTTTTTAATTGAATTTTGTTCAACTCTTTTTAAATTGATCATACAAGTATTATGTACCGTTGGGAAGTTTAATGTTTAAGATTTTTGAAAAAAAAAAGAAATAAAAAATTGTTTTATTTAATAAATTTAATATTCTTATCAACCTGTTTTTTTTAACTTTTTTTTCATCTTTGATTAAGATTTCAATAGATGCGCTGTCTTGCGCTGTTTTCTTTCGTAGAGCATTTGGTGCCTTAGTGTATTGGTAACTAGACAAAAAAAAAATAAGTTGCTCCAATTTTGCCCTTTTTGAGAAATGTAAATTTTCATAACGTAGGTGCAAAGCAAAATTATATCCCATAAACTTTGTATTTTTTTTCTTCTATTAAATTTTGTTGATGCAGTCGCAATTGATAGTTCCGTTAATATCTGGATGTTTCTCAAATACATGTTTATCTCGAAGAAACCAGTGGCGTAGGAATGCAAAAGGGGACCTTGCTGCCCTTTCTAACTCATCTCATATTATGAACTTGTGTTTTAGGAGTTTTTATGGTGCTTTTGCACAATTAAACTATTTCTTTACTTAGCTATTTAACTATTTCTTTATTTATAACATATGTTTTCTGGTTTATATCAGAATTCTTCAACAAATACGTTTTTTGATGGCCTTTACAATCTCCGGACATGAATCCAATCGAGAATTTGTGGAGTCACGTCAAACCACAGCTTGCTAAGTATCCCAGTCTGCCCAAAGGAGTAAATGAGCTGTGGAAGCGAACTAAGGATGTTTGGGAGGCTATACCACCAGAAGTTGTGAGGAGGTATACATCCAGCATGCCCAATCGTATCCAGGAACTCAAAAAAGCAAAAGGATACTGGACATATTATTAATAATATTTTTTGCCACGAAAATCGTTAAAAAACAATAAATAAGAAATGAGTGCAAAACTGTAACATTTGTCTTTTTTTACATTTTTATTTGCTATTTTTTTCGTTGTTGTTACAAAAGTTCAAACCGGTTTAGGAGAAAGAGTACAAGTGCACCAACAACATTATAAAATAAAAATATGTAATCCGTTATAAATGGAGAATATAAGAGTTCCTGAAATGGGAAGTGTTACACCATGTTACAGTATTGCTCCTCAGTGTATATGTATATGTTTTGGAGTAACATTGGACTTATCAGCTAGTTCAAAATAATATTTATCTACAGTTTTTAATTTATTTACTAATTATATAGTATTTTTTTTTTTGAATAGAAGCGTAAAGTAAACTTGCACGCGAGTGAGAAACGATTCCTTTAAAAATCCCCAAAGCGATTATAATTAAATAAATAATCGTCGAGGTGGCTCTTGTATGATCAATTGTAGCGACTTGTTGATGCGTCTTTTGATGAATCGCAAATGACTCCTTGAATTGACTCATTGACGGAGAACAGTTACTTCCGATGCTCTGAATCTTATCACGATTATTTAAATCTTTTCTACGAGCGCGGACGACTCTTTTGCAACATGCTGGCTAGCAAAATAAAAAAAATAGAAAATTAAGTTTGAAATACGAACTCGTGCTATTGTTTGAACAAAAAATGTTTATTTTTTATCATAAAAAAAGTTTTTTTCCAGTCGTCCAAACAGATAATTTTAAAAAAATCAGCGTGGCTGGCGAATTTTGACGCAAATTTTGTATAATTTGTAACATTCTCGCACTTTATTTCCTGATCAAAGTTTTTTAGTGAATACAATTTGAGAGTGAATGAAAAGGACCTCCGTGACCTTTGGTAAACGCGAAAAATCGACTTTTTTTGCTATTTTTGCGGCAAAGCATCCATTCTATTGAAGTGACGTCTTTGCAGTGTATAAAAGTATTGCAGATAATTTAATTTTGTATACAAATATGTTTGACAAGTGTATGTTAACATAACAAAGAACAAATTCCTTAGCTAAGCGGTTGTTGTTGTCGTTATTGCATTTAAGTATATTTTTTGTACTCAGCTGCACATGCAACTATTTCGATAAACTCATCGTGGCCTTCAAATATTTCAGCAACTAATCACGCTACTTTTTGGTAAAATTCTTTTACTGCATCATTCATGGGGCGCTTGCAGTAAGTACGTGTATCTTCAACAGTTAAGTGCTGAATTAATATTTAATCTATAAAGACAATATTTTAAACCACAAAATTCAGCCATAATCGTGTCCAATTTTGCGGTTTTAAATGGAACTGTCAACATCGTCTGTTAGAGGGGGTTCTGTAGGAGCTGGTGAATCTATACCAACAACATCTTTGGAGCATCGCCAATATTTAAATCAAATAATAGAACACGATATTTTGATATTTGGTGCATCTGCAGAAATGACAACAGTTTCTTTGCCTTCTTATCCACATGCTAGAGCGAGGAACAAACTGTGCTCGTACAATTCATTAACGACTAAAGTTGCAAATAAAATTATTGAAATTTGAAGCAAATTAAATATAGAATTTTTTGATAGAAAAGTCATTTGTACAAAACTAAATAGCTTTATTGATAACTACCGCAAAGAATGAAAATCAATTTGAAACTTTTATTAATTCTATCCAAAAATTGTTTTATATTGGGCTATGTAAATGTTATTTACAAACACCAAAATTCTAGCACATGTATAAGAATTCATGCTTGATCAGCAAAACCTAGGAAAACTCACTATACCAGAATTTGTGTAATATACTTCAGAAATAGTAGCTGCTACAATATCAACATCACAAACTTCTGCAGAGGTGTCTTTATATGCACCAACTCATTCCGAATTATACAATTATGTGGATGTTGGTAAGTCCGCGTCTGTACATGATCCTGAAGATGCAATGACACGTGGACCTTATGCATCACAATACAGTGCTTTCAATTTCGCTATGATGTGTGATATATTTGATATATAGGACAGACAAAGTTTATGTTTAGCAATAGCCCTTTTTAAGGACATCAATTTTAGAGTTGATCGTGGGCATCTTGTTATTATGGACAAACCCACAAACATTGATTTTGATTGTGAAGAATACGTAAATAAAATTTATTTCACAAAGCACATTCCGTACGACGAATTAAAAAATAGCTCCAAAATACTGACGATATCCGACTATTTAAAACTTTCCTGAAATTCCATGCCACATACAAGCTAATGAGAGACACGTTTAATTATGCACCACTGTGCCAAAGCGTGTCATTCACAAACATCGCGAACGAGTTATTGGGATATCACTTAAAAGTAGAGATCAATTGGCAAGAATGGAAAGCAAATAAGATTTGAAAAGAATGTAAAGACGTCTGTCTTATAGAGCTTAATTTTAAAAAGTCGCTCTCTAAAAAAAAAAAAAAATAATTTTTATTATATAAAAAATATTCATATAAAATACACAAATGTCGTTTTTATCTTCGGCATTAAACAGGAACGAATATAAAATTAAACTTTTAATTATTTTATTACGTAAAGCGCATAACGCACCCTTTGACACAAACTTTTTCAACGTTTTATATTTTATATTTTTTTCGAAGCAATGATATATCGCCATGGTAAGAATCATTTTAACCGGTCTAGCCGCTCATGTCTGGTTGGCTTTCAAGCATATGATTGCATAAAGCGCCCTCTTATAGAAGTCTTTCGAACTATTTGTAGCCTAAGCTTATTTCCAATCCTCAGTGCACCTACATATCAAATTTCATAAAAATCGGATTAGCCGTTTGGCCATAATACTGGTTCAAACATACAAACATCTAAATATCCCAATATCTATAATCATAACTTCCAAACATCTACACACCCAAACACACTTTCTGAGTTATAATATTAGTAAGATTATTTGCAACGACCTTTTGGTGGTTACAAGGTGTTTTCATAACATTCTTTGCCTTTTTGTATACTTTTTGTTATATAAAATATCACTCATACGCCACAGTGCACTTCCATATCAAATCAAATTTTTAAAACGTAATTACGGAGAAAATTACTTCACCGTAGCTATATGATCTTGAAGAGTTATTTTCTTAGAATTTAACGTAGAATACGAAAATGAATGATTCCAGGAAGCAAAATTTTGTTTCGAACAAATTGATGCGTCCTAATGTATATGTTTTTATAGGAAAAATCGAAAGGTTTTAACAATTGAAATTTCTATTCCTTTTTTAATTTTTAATAAAAAACTATTCAAGATACAATATTGAAATATTTTACATCAATTTTTATCAATACTTTACACATCTTTTGGTACAAAATACTTAACTCTTAAGTGCTGGTCTTGATGCATCTCACACTGAGCTTTCGGGCTAGAATTAACCAGTTTAAAAATCATCAATCGTATTTAATCTATTCAAAGAAGATTTTTAAAATTTTCCTAAGGTCCTTTAAATTTTACTGAAAGTATTCCTTCATATAGTTTAAGCTGTAAATTATTGCATATAAACTCACTTAAAAATAGACGTACTATACAGTCTTTAGAGTTTATTTGTGGTTTAATATGCTATAATGTTAACTGCGCATCTCTGCTGTAACGTGTCTTATGTATATACGCAAACGCAAATTTTTTCCGGCGTAAGGCTTTTTAAGTACAAATCCAATCTTAATAAATTTAGTATGGTGTGGTAGGTTTGGATCTGTAGATGTGCAAACTGGACTTTTTATTTCTTAAAAATTTATATTTTTTAAGTTAAAGCGAGTTAAAGTTTGCAAATAATTGTTGTTGTTATGTTGCTTTTTCTCTTCTTAATTTCAGCATATGCCTAGAAATATGTGAGGTATTTAGCGCCACCTATCGGTTAATAGCTATGAAACTGTTATACTGACGAATAATCTTTTATAATTTCACAGCTAAAACCTTGAATTGAATATTCAATATCAAAGTGATACTGGAATGATTTCTTACAGTTCAAAAAGATTTCCAAATTTTTGGTCGGAAAATTTTGTATTTATTAACAATTTACACAAAAATTTAACAAGAAATACCGCGTATTTTGCAAAAAGGGCAAAATTAATTTAATTTGAATTTTGATCAGTTGCAAATCCATTCAATAGCATAAAATAAAATCTAGGTATGCTTGATTTCGGCGTTTTAACGCCACACGGGCTTACTAGTTAATTTTTATGTTCCATTAAGACCTTTACGTTTTTTTATGCCATTTTATCTTAGAGCTTATAAGTCTTATTATGGCGGCAATGAACCCATCACTTAAGCATTAAAAACTTACAAAAATTTGTCTTCAATTACTTTTTTAGATTTTTCTATGCCCAAGAAATTATTTAAGAAATAACTTCAAGATTTTTTCGTTAAGTTAAGATTCTAACTTTGTAATTTGTCTAACTTTCTACCTATATTAGGGGTATTCATGATTCAGTGCACTTGCCAGTGCAGTTGAGGACTTGTGCACTTTACAAAAACAAGCCTTAAACTTGAGGACTTGTGCACTTGTGTGTGTTGAAAAATTTTGACAGCTTTGAAAAAGTTACAGTGGTGTATTCACAAAAACTTAACTGCACAACTGCACAAGTCTTCAACTACACAGGCAAGTGCACTATATCGTGAATACCCCTATTAAGTTCTCTCTAATATGATACTGTTATCATCTGACTGTTAAATTAAATAAATAAATAAAATGTATGGCATCCCTCACGTTGGGACTCGCTGGAAACGTGTTTTGAGGCCCCTGTCACTGTTTTGACGCATCGCATTGTTCAATCCAGTGTTGCCAATTTTGTAATTTTTTAGCTAGTGTTTGTTTAGCTTTAGCCATTTAATTTAAAAAAATACTATTAGGATAATTTAGGACATTTTTTGTGAAATGTTACCATATTAAGTAGGCAACCCTACAGCAGCTGTACTAAGATACACCTTCATTTGGGCAGTTTTTGAGTTTCCGTTTTTGGTTTATGTCGTTATTCATACACAATTTATGATTGGTTTATTTTTAAACTTTTAAGTGGCTTTTAAACTTTGTTTTGGCAAACAAGCATGTTCCCACTTTGTGCAAAAAACAACTAATTGAAAAAAGTTTTGCTAAAAAGGTTTTGCTGTAAGTTATGAATTTGGGTGCTGCGATATTTCCATACATTTGAAAAACGCAGGTACAATAAATACCACATCCTACTTCTTAAAGCGGTGTATTTAAGTTACACTAAGTTTTGTGTACAACAGCATTTTGCTGAAAAGTCCATTGAGCAATAAAACTTGCAAAGTAATTTTCGACTTAACTGGCCATCTATGCACCTAGCTCTATTTGACAATTAAAAGTTTTGATTATACGAGTAAGTATCGGCTAGATTTTAAAGTGATATTTCCATTTTTATATTTACCTGTTGAAATAATGTGCATGGAAATGAGTATTTTGTGATATAATGAAATGAACTATCTATCATAAAATGTATCTCAAAATACTTAACCAACCCCGTTCTAAAGGCGAGGACATATTTGCATTAAGATTCAATGCATAGATAATCTCTTAATTTATAGCCTGCAGGTGGAACGTAATTTTGTGTTCACTATTAAAAGGACAATAAAAGTGATTGCCGAGGGCAAGCTTACCAATATTTTATGTACAAATTTGTTCATTTTCTCATGTTGCTTGTTGCGGCCATTGAATTTAGTGGCTGACAAAGTGATCCTGGAGCTATTTAAACACAACAATGCGTGAATGTAATTCAAGAGTAAAATTTGTGTCTATGTCTGTATTCAGTTGTGAACTCTTTCAAAATAATGAGTAATTTATTTGTATGTAAATACAAAATATAGTAGGATAAATAGTAAGATAGTGTTAGTGGAATAGCTTACACACTGTTTTACAAAAATTAAATATAAACAAAAATATTGATAGACCAAAAACGGAGGCAAATACATGTTTGTAGTGGTCATCATTTTAACAAAATGAATATTTTGGCCCATTATAAAAGTCGACTCTAAATTTAGTAAATGCATTTTTACAGTTTTTCAATATAATATGTTGTCAAATAGCATGCACTAACTTTAAAGTCGACTTTTATTTTGACTATGATAAGGGGCCAAATCTTTGAAGTTCAGATAATTTCCTTTAAAATGGCATTCATTCAATGCTTGGTGCATATTTTTGCATCTTTTAATTTAAATGCGTATCTTACTATAAATGCATATTTTGTTAAAAATTGACGTTTTCCTTAAATATTTGAAAAAATTGTCTATTTTTTATTTTATTTTCTTCACGTTTAATATTATTCTACACAATACATTAACACTTTTTTATGCGCCAAGTGCGCCATTAAGTGGGAAATAATAGCAAAACATGTCATTGATTTCTTCAAAACTACTGTGTGCGTGTCCAACTTTCTTTGGAATACTAGACGTTTTCTTAATAGATGCTTGCAACTAACTCGCAACAGTCAATAAATATTTAATAAAAGAAAATTACATTTACAAAACTTTTTTTAAGCCTATAAATTAAATTCGATGCCATGAGCTGTTAGTAAAACTAATTGCTTATGCTCATATTTAAAAAAAAAATTAACATTCCTTGTTTTAGTCAATAATGCCAAACGCTTGAGCAACTATTTCTTCAAACTCAAACAAGTACGTCACCGCGCACACCGAGGTTTTCAAAAGTGACGGAACGTTGATGAAAAGTTAGCGAAAAGGCCGTGAACTTCATAAAAAAGTTCAAAGTTGACCAACACTTATACAGCCAGAAACATACGGAATTGTTTGCACGATGTGCCAAAAAAGCACTCTCAATCACTGCTTAATAATTTCTCCTTGGTGGCAACAAAAAGTCTATTTGGGTGGATCTTTTGTTTCTGCTGACATTCCACTTCACAAATTGGGAAACGTCTACCTAAGGAATTTCATAGAATACTACAACGAAATTATTCCCAGTGCTACATCACTTCACAAGCGTTATGATGACAAATTATATGATTCTCAATTGTGTGATATAAAAATGTTTTTAAAAAATAATTTTTTGTTTGTGTCTATCGATGAAAAAATCGACATTCAAGAAAGATATGTGGCAAATGTTGTCGCAGGCGTTTTACATTCAAATGAATAAATCAGCAAAATCAAATTTTTAATAAACATTAGTGAATTAGAAAAAAAAATCAATATTCCACAATTGCTCGCACTTTGAACGATTCAATAACTTTGTTAGGGGAAGAGTTTTACAAAAATTAGATTCCACTGTTTTTGACTGACGCGGTGCAAATTGGTTTATGGGCATGAAAAAAGTCAATTTCACAGTTTAAATTTCTCAAAATATAAACACGCTAGTCCCCAGAGCTGTAAAAGAATGCACAATGTAAAAGATTCACAAAAAAGTGAATCAGTGAATAACGAAATAAGAATGCATTTAATGAATGTAAAATTGATATATAAATACAATTTTAAACTCACATTAATTTTCTAAAAAATTATTAATTTAAGTTATTAAATTTCATTATTCAGAATAATGAATCAATTTTTTATTCATTTGAATGCTATTCATAAAGTATGCAATTCACAAAGAATTTCAGAATTTCATTTTTTATTCATTATGCATTTTTCATTCATTATTACTTTTTTATTCATTATTCATTTGTTATTCTTCATTAATATTTTATTCCTTTTAGTCCTAAGCCATAAAAAAATGAATAAAAAATGAATAATGAATAACAAGTGAATAATGAATAAAAAATTAACAATGCATAAAACATGAATAATTAATAAAAAATTCATAATAAATAAAAACTTAGCAATGAATAACAGATGAATAATGAATAAAAAGTGAGCACCGATTAAGAAATGAATAATGAATAACAAATTGATAATTATTAAAAAATTAATAACGAATAAAAAATGAATAAAGCAAGAATAATTGAAAATTCTGAAATTCTTTGTGCATTGCATTCCTTGCGAATATCATTCAAACGCATAAAACAATTATCACAAAGAATTTCAGAATTTTCAGTTTTTCTTATTTCATTCACTATACTTTTTTTAATCGTTATTCATTTTTTATTCATTATTCATTTTTTATTCAATATTCATTTGTAATTCATAATTACTTTTTATTCATAATTTATTTTTTAGTCATTATTTATTCTTTACTCAGTATTCATTTCTTATTCATTATTCATTTTTTATTCATTATTAATTTTTTATTCATACTTCATTTGCTATTCATTATTAGTTTTTTATTAATTTGTTATTCATTTTTTATTAATGGCTTAGTACTAAAATATATAAAAAGTGAAAAATAAATAAAAAACGAATAATGAATAAAAAATGAATAATGAATAAAAAATAAATAATGAATAAAAAATGATTAATGAATAAAAAATGAATAATGAATAAAAATGAACAATGACTAATAAATGAATAATGAATAAAAAAATGAATAATGAATAAAAAATGAATATTGAATAAAAATGAATAATGAATAAAAAATGAATAATGAATAAAAAATGAATACTGAATAAAAAATGAATAACGAATAAAAAATTTATAATGAATAAAACAAATTAATGCATAACAAATGAATAAAAATTAAATACTCTATAAAAATGAATAATTAATGAAAAAAGAATAATTGAAAATTCTGAAATTTTTTGTGAATTGCATTCTTTGTGACAAGCATGAAAAAAATTTGATTTATTATTCTGAATAACGAAAATGAATATTTAATAAAAAATGAATAATGAACAAAAAATGACTGAATAAAAAAATAAATAAAGAATAATGAATAACAAATGAATAATGAACAAAAAATAAACAATGAATAAAATATGAATAATGAATAACAAAAGAATAATGAATAAAAAATTAAAAATGAATAAAAAATGAATAATGAATAAAAAATGAAAAATGAATAATATATGAATGAATAAAAAATTAATAATGAATAAAAAATAAATAATGAATAAAAATGAACAATGAATAAAACAATAATAATGAATAAAAATGAATAATGAATAAAAAATTAATAATGAATAAAAAATGAATAATGAATAAAAATGAATAATGAATAAAAATGAACAGTGAATAAAAAAATGAATAATGAATAAAAATGAATAATGAATAAGAAATGAATAAAGATTAAAAATGAATATTAAATAAAAAATGAATAATGAATAAAAATAAATAATGCATAACAAATGAATTAAAAATTGAATACTCTATAAAAAGTAAATAATGAATAACAAAAGAATAATAGAAAATTCTGAAATTTTTTGTGAATTGCATTCTTTGTGACAAGCATTCAAATGAATAAAAAAATTAGTTCATTATTCTGAACAACAAAAATGAAAAATTTATAAAAAATGAATAAAAAATGAGTGAATAAAAACTAAATAAAGAATAATGAATAACAAATGAATAATGAATAAGAAATATACAATGAATAAAAAATGAATAATGAATAACAAATGAATAATGAATAAAAAATTAATATTGAATAAGAAATGAATAATGAATAAAAAATAAAAAATGAATAAAATATGAATAATGAATAATAAAAGAATAATGAATAAAAAATTAATAAGGAATAAAAAATTAATAAGGAATAAAAAATGAATAATGAATAAAAAATGAATAATTTATAAAAATGAATAGTAAATAAAAAATGAATAATAAATAAAAAATTAGTAATGAATAAAAAAGAATAATGAATAAAAATGAACAATGAATAAAAAATGAATAATGAATAAAAATGAATAATGAATAAGAAATGAATAATGAATAAAAGTGCATATTTAATAAAAAATGAATAATGTATAAAAAAAAACTATGCATAACAAATGAATAAAAATTGAATACTCTATAAAAATGAATAATGAATAAAAACAGAATAATAGAAAATTCTGAAATTTTTTGTGAATTGCATTCTTTGTGACAAGCATTCAAATGAATACAAAAATTAATTCATTATTCTACATAGCGAAAATGAATAATTATTAAAAAATGAATAAAAAATGAGTGAATAAAAAATAAGTAAAGAATAATGAATAACAAATGAATAATGAATAAAAATGAAACATGAATAAAAAATGAATAATGAATAAAAATTAATAATGCATAAAAATGAATAATGAATAAAAAATAAACATTAAACAATTCATAACAAATGAATAAAAATTGAATACTCTATAAAAATGAATAATGAATAAAAACAGAATAATAGAAAATTCTGAAATTTTTTGTGAATTTCATTCTTTGCGACAAGCATTCAGATGAATGAAAAAATTGATTCATTATTCTGAATAGCGAAAAAAAATAATTAATAAAAAATTAATAAAAAATGAGTGAATAAAACATTAATAAAGAATTAAAAAAAAGAATAATGAATAACAAATGTATAATGAATAAAAAATATACAATGAATAAAAAATGAATAATGAATAACAAAAGAATAATGAATAAAAAATTAAAAACGAATAAAAAATGAATAATGAATAAAAAAATAATTGAAAATTCTGAAATTTTTTGTGAATTGCATTCTTTGTGACAAGCGAATTCAAGTGAATAAAAAAATTATTTATTATTCTGAATAACGAAAATTAATAAATTAATTAATTAAATTAATAATATAATTTTTTGCGAATGCGAATTAAAAATTTTATTTATAAATAAACTTGGTATTCATTGAATGCATTCTGATGTCTTTATTAAGTTGTACTTAAAATTCTGAACATGAATGCTGGTTTTACAGCTCTGCTTGTCCTTAGAAAAATGCTCAAATATTAATTCTCAATTCACAGATTTTAATTTAAAGGTTTTTTTTTTTTTTTTATAAAATTCACGAAAGTCAGGCCATTTTGAATTTGTAAAGACCATATTTTTTTTATCTTAAATTGAACAAGGACTTTTCAAAATAATTTGACCTTTTACAATTTGATTTTGATACGTTCACATAATTTGTATCTTTGCTATGCATTTCAAAAAAAAAAAAAATATTCTTTTCATAAGTTTTTATATTCATTTGATTAATTTGAAATTTAAGTAAATTTTAAAGCAAACTCAAACTATAAAGATAAATATCTTTGTCCGTCGAAGTCCATGCAAGGACTAAATGATATCATCCTAAATAGCAGAATGTGTACTTTGTATTTATATAAAATGTAGATGCGACCACTTTCGACCCCGATATAAAGGGTGATTTTTTTGAGGTTATGATTTTCATGCATTAGTATTTGACAGATCACGTGGGATTTCAGACATGGTGTCAAAGAGAAAGATGCTCAGTATGCTTTGACATTTCATCATGAATAGACTTACTAACGAGCAACGCTTGCAAATCATTGAATTTTATTACCAAAATCAGTGTTCGGTTCGAAATGTGTTTCGCGCTTTACGTCCGATTTATGGTCTACATAATCGACCAAGTGAGCAAACAATTAATGCGATTGTGACCAAGTTTCGCACTCAGTTTACTTTATTGGACATTAAACCAACCACACGAATGCGTACAGTGCGTACAGAAGAGAATATTGCGTCTGTTTCTGAGAGTGTTGCTGAAGACCGTGAAATGTCGATTCGTCGCCGTTCGCAGCAATTGGGTTTGTGTTATTCGACCACATGGAAGGTTTTACGCAAAGATCTTGGTGTAAAACCGTATAAAATACAGCTCGTGCAAGAACTGAAGCCGAACGATCTGCCACAACGTCGAATTTTCAGTGAATGGGCCCTAGAAAAGTTGGCAGAAAATCCGCTTTTTTATCGACAAATTTTGTTCAGCGATGAGGCTCATTTCTGGTTGAATGGCTACGTAAATAAGCAAAATTGCCGCATTTGGAGTGAAGAGCAACCAGAAGCCGTTCAAGAACTGGCCATGCATCCCGAAAAATGCACTGTTTGGTGTGGTTTGTACGCTGGTGGAATCATTGGACCGTATTTTTTCAAAGATGCTGTTGGACGCAACGTTACGGTGAATGGCGATCGCTATCGTTCGATGCTAACAAACTTTTTGTTGCCAAAAATGAAAGAACTGAACTTGGTTGACATGTGGTTTCAACAAGATGGCGCTACATGCCACACAGCTCGCGATTCTATGGCCATTTTGAGGGAAAACTTCGAAGAACAATTAATCTCAAGAAATGGACCGGTAAGTTGGCCACCAAGATCATGCGATTTGACGCCTTTAGACTATTTTTTGTGGGGCTACGTCAAGTCTAAAGTCTACAGAAATAAGCCAGCAACTATTCCAGCTTTGGAAGACAACATTTCCGAAGAAATTCGGGCTATTCCGGCCGAAATGCTCGAAAAAGTTGCCCAAAATTGGACTTTCCGAATGGACCACCTAAGACGCAGCCGCGGTCAACATTTAAATGAAATTATCTTCAAAAAGTAAATGTCATGGACCAATCTAACGTTTCAAATAAAGAACCGATGAGATTTTGCAAATTTTATGCGTTTTATTAAAAAAAAAAATTATCAAGCTCTTAAAAGATCACCCTTTATATATGTCATTTTGTTTACTAACCCTGAAACAATGATGGGTTTTGATCATTTGTCATAAAATGACATGAAACCGTCACGTTACAGTGAGATTGCTGTGTGCACTGAAATTTCTTATCTTCCCATATTGTAATAATCTATGGGCCGATCTATGTTCAGGCTGTAGTGGGTTAAGCCCGTTGTCAATTCAGAATGTCTTATTTAATTTGACCAAAATGCAGGTTTTCGTTTTGAGCTCTCTCAGTTTTAAAGAGATTTCAAGAGCTGAATTTTTCAGAATATTACCGATTGCTGTTCGACCCTTATTCAGTCACATGTAAAAATATTCTTTAATCAATCGATAAAACTTCTAAGTAACCGCTGTTTAATCCATGTCTATTCATTGTTCGGCCCTTGTTCGATCTAAATTAAACAAAATTTTTTTAGTCGGTCGGTATAACTTTAGATCGTCCGCTGTTTGATCCATTTTTGGTCGGTGTCTAACCCTTGTTCGGCTAAAATTAGTTCTTTGTTCGGCTTAAAAAAAGAGCTATTTTAAATTGATTAAACAATTGAAGGGGTGGTAAGGACATTCGCTTAAACAAAAATCATAAATATCATATTGGAGTTAATCGGCCTTTGTAGTCTAGCGGAGAGTGTGCTAGACTATCATCCCACAGGCATGCTTCTTTTAACTTGCTTTGTTCTTTCCTACATTTAAGAAAAATTTATGAAAAATTAAAAATCCACAACTAAATTGTGGAAAATGTGGAATTAAAGGACAGGAACAACTAAAGGCTGGAAATGCTTGCCGAGATAAAAGCATAACACTAACCTCGGTTAAAAGCAATTCAAATTGTTTTTCACGGGTGCTTCGCCTAATCAATAATTCACGTATGGTTCCAATCAATTCCTCCAAATAATCTATCACTTTCCTTTCAGGTTAAAGACCAAACCGTGTTTGTATAAGGCACATGCCTTGGTTCTTTGATCTTTTTAAAAAAAAAAAACTCGAAATGACACCCATGTGTTCCACTCTAATCCATACAATTTATTACCCGCCTCATCACGGGCAATTTCCCGCGATATTATGCGCTAATTCTTGGACACCCTGTATTAATTACTGTATCCTGTATTTACTGAGACTGATTTAAACTTAACAGCGAATATGTGTGTTTGAGCAAGTTTGATAGCTTGAATGCAAGAGCAATTTTTTTGAGTGTTGATAATGTATGATCGTTTGTGTAATCAACTGATGCAGTTCTCTTAACTGATCGAGAGAACATCAAAACAGCCGCTGATCAACCCTTGTCTGTGTTGTGTTGTAATTAAATGATACGCTTGCTTTGGTGGGTATAAAACAAGTGGACGTTTATTTCAACAAGAGCTTAGACTAAACTTATAATATAAGTAAATAAAGCTCTAATGTAAACTAGATCTTACGAGAGAGCCAATTATATACAGGGTATATAACAGTCTGATCGCTATTCGACCCTTGTTTGGCCTAAGTTCAAAAGATATATTTTAAATTGTGTCTGACCTGCTCGTTGGTGATATCGATAAAGAGAAATCAGATTTGCTGACATAAAACTTACAAACCGCAATTTCTAAACTAATTTGCTCTACCACTCCGCATCAATTGCAACTGTTTCAAAATCTGATTGTGTGTAATTCGACATTACAACAGAAGCAAAATTCATCATTGAACTTAGCATATGGTTAGTACTATTTCCAAGATATGCCCCTTTCGTTTCCCATTCGCATAACTTTGAACACACGTGAACATAGAACCTTAGATGGTCTTATTAGCAAATTTCATAAATAACTTTTTCCATATAAAACGAGAAGTTTTCACTACCAACCTATCTGAACTGATTAAAAAAGTTTTCTATCCGACTTAAAGTTCTTTGATTTTAGCTAAATTGTTTTAAGCTTATAACTGGGCATGAAAAGCAAGATTCAAGACTAAATTTGGTGCATCCAGACTTAGTTGCTCATCAAAGGTATAAAAAGACCTGAAATTACTTCCTTCGATAGGTTGTTAATTTATCAATTTCAAACGCATTGCCATTTGATATATTAAAAATTCAATAAAAACAAAAGCAATAACCATTAATCAATCATTGTTTTATTTAAATGAACACCTGCGTAAAGCAGCCAATGTCAGACAAAAGGAGAAGCAACCCAGTGTGCTTCATCCTGCCAGCTCATTTTGCTCTTCTTAACCACCAGACCACTTTAAAAACAAAATTTGAATATAAGCTCAAAGTAAATCACTTTAATCGCTTTAAAATGTATAACAATAAAAATAATAATGAAAAAATTAACATCAACAGTCCTTGAGATAGAACTAGAATCCTTAGAAGCATTCCACTTCAAGCATTCTCGACAGTTAATTTTCCAGTTAGTAGCTAACTTTTATAACAAAAATAGCTGACTTTTATAATTGGGTTCTTTAATGAGGCTATAATAAATAATTTATTTAATATAATTAAAATTACGTTTAACTGCGTACTCTGTTTAATGAAATCAAAAGGGAATAATAATAGTTGTTAAAATTTTTAGCTGTTTCGTTGAAGCTAACTTCCTCTGCAGCAACATAGAACCACAGCTCATACATGCAACTTCCGTTTACATCATCCGTCTGGACGAGTGAGTATTAATAACTAGTTTATTAAATATTCTTAAGACATACATACGCATGTGCGGTGGAGGTAATAATTTTAAGTAAAAAAAATATAACACGTTTGTCACGCACAGTGGGCAAAAAACGAGACACGATGATTCGATTTTAGATGAATTCGATTGCAAAACTTTTTCTGATTAGTGCAATCGGTAATATTCTGGAAAATTCAGCTCTTGAAATGCCTTTAAAACTGAGAGAGCTCAAAACGAAAACCTGCATTTTGGTTGTCAAATTAAATAAGACATTCTGAATTGACAGCGAGCTTAACCCACTACAGCCTGATCTATGGATCGCCAAGCAGCGGCAGTTCTAAAATTATCTCGATCGTACAGTCGATTAGCGGAAAAGCAGCCGGAGAGGGTTGAGCAGGATGAGAACTGAAACACATTAACAGCCATATTCTGGCAAAGTTACAATTGTTACCCAGTATTTTAAATATTTCTACGTGTTTACTGTAGTTTTTTGATTTCAAAACAAAATTTGACGCTTAAAAAAAATAAAAGGTCTGTTCCTGTACTCTAAAGTTTTAGTCCAATTCACAAGTTTTGCAGGTTTTAGTCCGAAAAGCGTTCCAGTACTTGAAAAAATGGTAGAAGGGAGTGTAAACGAGAGAGTAAAAAATGTCCCCTCACTGTCAAAAGTTGCAAGTTTTAGTCCGAGAAATTTCTTCTGACAAAAAAGGTAAAAGTGTCAAACTGCTTAAAATCAGCTGTTTAAAAGTAAGTAAAGAAATTGCAAAATGTCCAAAGTTCTTTACAATAAATAAAAACTATTGGAATGGAAGCCACAGACATGGTAAATTGTGTCAAAACAAAATAGAAATGTTAATTTGCAAATAAATATAGTTTTTGCCAAAATACTAGATTTTTAACAAAAACGTCTGCATATCCGATGCTCTACACGAAGCCAGCGCTGGAAGTGAACAATGTAAATCTGTTTGGTTTGCTGACAATTTGCCGAGCTCTAGAATCATCAAGCGATTCTGAAGATGACGAGCTTATGGAATTGATTGGAGATCAAACCGAGGAGGATCTATTGTGTGCTGTTGTTGAATCTTTTATCCCGAATAAACGCAGTTGCGTAAAAAAGTATTTGCAGGATGTTGTTCCTACATACTCGGACATAGAATTTAAATGCCATTTTCGGATCGCAAAGTCTTTATTTTTGCATTGAAGCAACAAATTTGAGGAAAGCAATATCTTTTCAAGTCTTTGAGCTGATAAGATATTGCCAGGCACAACTCACTTGGCTGTATTCTTGTGGTTTGCTGGACATGAGGCATGCAACTATCCTGATTTGATGGATCGTTTCGACTTAACTCTGTCAAGCGTGTACAGAATAATCGAACGAGTCACTATGTTCATTAGCAGCTTGGTTTCTCGAAAGTAATAGGTAAATTTATACATAATTTTAGCAGTTATGAACTGTATTTTTTCCAAACAGGCTGTATTGATGAGACCCACATAATTATCGACCCGCCCGGAAATTGAAGGACGACTACATTGATCGAAAAGGAAACGTCACAATAACAATACAAGCAATATGCAATGAAAAAAAATCATTAACATATTTGTGGGATTTACGGGATCAAGCAGCCTTGAAAGCTGGGTGCTTCAAAACTCACCAAATAGTAGAAAATTGGCTTTTATTTGTGGAGGTAGAAGATAAAGTATCCTGATGCATTATAAATAAAACAAAATTCTAATACACTCTTTATATAGATTACTATTTGCTGAGACACACCGCATATCCTTGTACAAAGCATTTGATTACTCCATACAAGAATAATGGTCATTTGACTAGTGCTCAGAAAAATTTTAATATGAAACTAAGTTCTGACCGTGTAGCAATAGAGCACTCGTTCGGGATATTGAAGCAGAGGTTTAGGCAGCAAACTGAGAGGTGCTAGAAAACTTTGCCACTTCATAAGAGCATGCTGTGTTTTGGATTATATTGCTACAGAAAGTGACCTGGAATTTCTTTCTGAAGAAGCAGTTGAAAATTTTGACGAAATATCAGAACAATACGGACAAGCATCGAGAGGAAATGCATTAAGAGACCTCATTTCCCGAGAACTATGTAGCCGTGAAATTTAAAACAAATAATTTTTTAAATTCATTTTCAAAAATAATAAGAAATAAGAAAAATACAAAATAAAAAGTTATACAAAGTACAAATCAAATAACAAGTATTAACATAGGATATGTTTACGTATTACGGAATTGGTTCACTAACTTCTCCAGCAGCTCAAGTTTTTTTTTATAGTTCTTCTTTCTCTCTTCTCTTCTCAGCATAAGTTCTAAAACTTGCTTATGTTAAGCCTTTCTCTCTTCCCTTATATCATTGTTAGTTTTTAACGCCACAACTTGACCCGATCCACATGAAGACCACTTTCTTTTTTTTAAGTGCTTGACTGATCGTCTTCTGCATATAAAAATATATAATTAAAAACATTAAAATTAAATAAATAAAAATAAACTAGCCACATCAGCTCTTAGAGGACTTCGACCTAGCGCTCTAATATCAGTTATGTTGTGTGTGTCTATAGTTGGGACACAACTCATCGAGAGCTGGTGCGAGAACTGATGTTCTGAAGAAGCTTTACATAGCATAGTTTACTGACCATTGTTTGTGGCGGCCGAGTAGAAAAATTAATTCAAATGAGCACATTTCCTTTGTCTGATTTCAATTGACCATCACTTAAAAAAAACATTAAAATTACAAAATTTAAATTATACCTAGGACCTCCGCATCTGAGCTAGCATAATTTGGTGCATTACATCGGCTAGTGCCTTTAGTGCTCTCGCTATCCAAAAGATAGTTCGAATTTATTCCTCTCTTGTCACCTAGTAAGACCTCATGTTCGCTAATAAATAGGAAAATGTGTGAGAAACATTGCAAACCTGATATTTTTTTATGTATAGCAACAACATCGTACCTTTAATATGGACACTTTTGCCTATCTCTTCCAGTCTGCTTGTTAAGCAAACTTGTTTTTTTACATTGCCGTTCCAAACTTCGAAATTTATTGTCCATTTGAGATGTGCAATAGGGCGTATCGAATTACAATTTTTTTCGAATTTCATATTCTAAGAGGTCTCAAAAGTTGCATTGGGTGGTCAGGATCTCCCAAAAAAAATTTTAGAAAAAATTAAGGATATCTTCCTCTCCCGCAAAGACAAAGTTGTTTTTTGAGAAAAACAGTAGAAAATCACGATCTCAAAATGCTTTAATTTTTGTAAGAAAAACTACATATGTGTTAAAGCAAAAGTAAATATGAACTTTTACTAACAATATTTTGGCAAACAAGATGCTACTCTTGGTTTTTACCCAAAAGGTCCTGTATTCGAATCTAAAGGTACACTCAAGATAGCACAGAATTGTTCATTGTTTTTTGATTGTCTAAATTTTGATGATTTTGATTACAGTGTTAAGGCTTTCCTTAAATATGGCGAACTAATAATTTGCATATTTTTCACATATGCATTTTCTGGTTTTGAAGAAATGTATACTTAAATGCAATTTTTTAACTTTTTCAAAAAAATTAATATAAGGTTTTATATCTCGGGCACCAGAAGTGGTACCGAAGATAATTTTCTCAATTCGGATTTTGCAAATAGTTTTAAACGAAACCCTGTCTAAAAATATCTTTTCTAAAACAGCAGGAAAAGGCCACGATTTTTTTTCCTATTTTGATATTTTAAAAAAGTTACTTCAAGCATGAAATGTAGCAATTTTGTTCATATCTCCTTTAGGGTTATTATTTCATTAAAACACTCCTAAACAAGAATTGTTTGGTCAATTGAGACCCATCGAATGGCAAGCTTAGAAGCTCAAAATTTTAATATAAAATTTTTGTGATTGCTGAATTGAGGTGTTTTAACGAAATAATAAAATTCATGCTAGGACGGAAAATTTTTTTAAAAAATCGAGTAGGAAAAAAAATCGTGGTCTTAACCTGATGCTATAAATTGATTCTTTTGTACAAGGTGTTGCGTGAAGAATCAAAGTTTAGGAAATTATCTTCGGTACCACTTCTAGTGCCCGAGATACAAAACCTTATATTAAGTTTTTTGAAAAAGTTAAAAAATTGCATTCAAGTTTACATTTCTCAAAAACAAGAAAATGCATATGCAAAAAACATGCAAATTATTAATTGGCCAAATTTAAGGAAAACGTCAACACAATAATCAAGATCGCCAAAATTTAGACAATCAGATAGGAATCAAAAGTTCTGTGCTACCTAAAATGTACCTTTAGATTCGAATATCCTTCACACAGGACTTTTTGGGTAAAAATCGAGAAAGGCATCGTTTTTGGCGGGATATTGTTAGCTAAAGTATTTATTTATTTTTACTTTAAGACATTTAAAGCATTTTGAGATCGTGATTTTTTACTGTTTTTCTCAAAAAACAACTTTGTCCTTGCGGGAGAGGAAGACATCCTTATTTTTCCCTAAAATTTTATTTGGTAGATTGACCACCCTGTGCAAGTTTTGAGACCTTTTAGAATACGATCTAAATTTTTCGATACGCCCTAATGTGAAATAGTTGTACCCTTCTAGGCAAATCCTTTCAGTTATAACGTTCCACATTTTCTTTTTATTTGTAATGCTGGCACACTTGCCAACTTTCGGCTGCTTTCCGTCGCCCTTTTCTACATGCGAAAAAAATCACTTCGCTGCAGGATTCGTTTTCAGTGGCCATTACATCCACCGTCACCTGGTTGCGGTAGTCCGAATCTCGAATCGAAATGCGAATTAAGTAATAAGGTTATTAAATATGTACAACTTGCTTACCATGTTTAATACGCGAAAAAGTCCCTGGGGAACACTGAACATTTAATTTTTTATCACCTTCCATATTTATTTTTCTTATAAAAATAAATGTGAAATGTTTTTGTAATTTTGACACACGATTTTATTTGACAGTTTACACAATTTCAGTCCGAAATGCGTTCCTGCACTATTTTGTGCTTTTCTCTATTTTTGACAGATTTTTACGTATGCTCTCGCTTTTGACAGTTTTACCATTTTTAGTCCAGAAAGTACGGGAACAGACCTAAATTTTAATAAAATTTGTCACCTGCTTTTCATATAGTAACAATTTAATAAAAAAGTTTTGTCTTTTAAGCTTTAAATTTTGTTAAGAAAAACACCTAGATATATTAAAAATACTGGGTAAAAATTCTTACTTTGCCAGAATAGGGCAGTAATTATATGAAGGGCTTATTGCAAAAACATGATAAGCCACATAAAAAATATTTTGAAATAATCGACTCTAAAGTTTTGAATAAATATATTGTTGTATGAAGGAATAGAATTTAACACGGAAGCTTTTACAAATAGGTTAGAAAATTAATAAGAAATAGCCTAAATCTCTTCAATGCTTGGTGGCAATGCATTGAGTAATGAACTCAGCCTAAAAAATTTATTTTTGTGATCATGTGGCTTATCTCGTTATTGCAATAAGCCCTTTGTATATGTTAATATACGTTTCTGCAATACTGATGAATATCGGTTAAGTCGTATCATACTGTTTGTTTTTTTTTTATAAATTTTAATCAACATAAATTCAGTAAAAAGTTTTAAGGCCACCATACATAGTCTCATCTGGATGGTCCTTCTTACCTGAACATGTTTAATTTTATTTTTTTTTTCAAGAAAATCATAGCCGATTCATGTCAACAAAAGGCAATCTTATAAAAAATCTAAAATATCACCGCACTTAAATAAATCGTGGTCATATTTACTTCTAACATACAAAACACAGCATTGCTTTTGACATAGAATCCAATTCATACTCGTGAATACGGTCCGGTCCGATGATCTCTTTTAAAAAAGGACACCAAACAATTATCCATTAGTGTCAGATTCAATTTGGGTGCAAAACATGATAGACCGAAGGATATGAGGTCGCTTACGAGTGTAGCTAGCACTTTTTTGGCAAGGGAAAATTACACGCGTTTCAAGTGTGGCAACTGTGTTTTCAACTCATCAACCCTCTCATCGAGTGTCGTTTCCGTTATCCTTTGTAAAATCGCTACGGTCATAAATGCCCTGATTGACATGAGCAAAAATAGCTTCAAATATTTTGTCAGTTTAATATAACTTCAGAATGGCTGACGCACTCAAAGCCAGCTTGTAGTCTTTGCGTCGGGTTAAATCAGATACTTGACATTCACATGCTGGGTATATATTCGTATAATGTCACAGTGAATTCAGTTTCTGCATTACTGAACAATATGGTTTATTTAGGGAACCTCTAATTGCTAAAAGGATGCTGCTGCTATTGTAACAGGAGTAGTGTGTGTGTGTGCTTTACAACAGGATGTGTTGACGAGGTTAGCATGTGTACAACACACTAGGCCTTGTTTGTTTGGCAGATGAGGTTGGATTCTTTTTGAACAACTAATACATAAGGTTCTAATTATTATGTTGATCAAAAATAATTGGAATGTTCTCTCACAAACAGTACTTGTACTTATATCCTACTTGAATCACATGCTTTGAAAAGGATAAATTTTTTTTAATTAATTGTTAAGCTCGAAAAATATTTTATCTGAATTAATATACGACCTTTTCCTTTAATATTTATTATATTAATAAATTAGATTAATATATATGCATCGAGTTGGACACTCAGCAGCAGCAAAGTTTCTTCGTAGTTTCATAGATTTAAGTAATATTATTGTTATTAATAAAAACATATTTAGATATGATGTAGGCAAATAAAGAATTTAAAAAATCTTAGTTAATTATTACTAAAGCTTAAATAATAAATATTTTCTTATATATAATTAAATCCTGCAATATTGAAGCGTAAAATAATTAATAACGTAGCAGTTTAATTTAGCGCTATAAAAAAAACGAACCCAAGGACAACGAAGGCTGAGGTAGCACTCATCTTTATTACCACGAGCGACGACTTAGTTAAAAGCTACGAGCGACGAATTAAAATGGCATATTAAATTGAATGGGTTATTATAAAAAAACCCATATTAATAAATTTATAAATTCACTGAGAGAAAATATTTAGCTATAACTACAGTTATAAATAATATGTACACTAAAAGAAATTGCTTTTTTTATGTATAAATAAAAAAAACTATTATTATAATTGGCAAAAGTTCGAAGGCCTTTCGTCTGATCCTGGAGCAGCTAAGTCATACCTCAATCTTTGAAAAACCACCCCTGCAAAGTTGATTTGAAAATGAGTTACAAAACATCTTGAAGATCCATTTTTAAAAATTTTTTATGATATGCTTAATTTTTTTTTTAAAGATCAAAGAACCAAGGCATGCGCCTTACACAAACAAGGTTTGATCTTTGACCTGAAAGAAAAGGGATAGATTATTTGGAGGAATTGATTGGAACCATACGTGATTTATTGATTAGGCGAAACAACTGTGAAAGATAATTTGAATTGCTTCTAACCGAGGCTAGTGTTATGCCTTAACCTCGGCAAGCATTTCTAGCCCTTAGTCGTGTTCCTGTACTTTAATTGCACATTTTCTACAATTTTTTTGTAGATTTTTAGTTTTCCATAATTCTTAAATGTAGGAAAGAATAAAGAAAGAACCATGCCCGAGCCGGGATTCAAACCAGGGATCTCTGAGTTCATAGTCAAGCTCACTCTCCACTAGGTTACAAAGGCCGACAAAGTTAGCTGAAGATGGGTTAATTTTTCAAAATTTGTGCAGTTTATTTTTCTTTATGGCAGTAAGGACATCCTGTGAGCACCATGGACAAGATGAATTTTTCAATTTTGTTGTGTGTAAAGCAATATGCTTTTAAAAGAAATTTTTGACAGGGCTTAAAAGAGAACTAAGTTTGTCATCAACAGTACTGAGTTGGCAGCAATCAATTAATGAAATCTTAGACTAATCAAGACGAAAGGAGGAATAATTAATAAGGGTTCTCTTCTAAGCATGTATAGCATTTAAACTTTTGATGAGCGATAAAGTGTAAATAGCGTAAATGTCGACAAAATCCGCCATTTTCTGCGGCTGCGACAACATTATGACTTTTTTTTTAATTTTAAACCTTTTAAAAGCCTTTTTTAACATAGAAAAATAAATAAAAAGTGTTTATATTTACTTAAACTACTTTAAATATGTAATGATTAGCGCCAAAGGCAACCCTCATTCACACACGTAGATTTAGATGCTACTTTACTCGCATGTAAGTTCACAAGTTTAGAATGTTTACGGGTCAGCTACATGCTTAGATGAGAACCCTTAATATTTTTTACATCACGATACGAAAACGACGTAGAAGTCACATTGCGAGATAGGTTTACATTTGAAGAATAATTGCGAATACCTTGTTTTTTAGTGTTGTTTTTGTGCGAATACCTGTTAAAATCACTCTCTTATATTATATACAAGCAGAACTGAGTACGCAGTTGAGCGTTTGACGTATTTTTATCGCATACCAAAAAAAAAAATTGATAAAAATGAATAAAAGTGCTTGTTAAGTGAACAAAAGTGAACAATTACAATTTTTTCGTTTACAATGTTATTCGCGAGAACGCTTCATTTAACGAACAATATATTAAATCGTGATCAGATATAAAAAAAATTTGGCCAAACAGAGAAACAAGTGAGGGGTTTGATACAATGAAATAATCTAGCAGGCTGGAAATAGTATTATTAGAAAACCGAGTGGGTTCGTTACAGAGATCTGCAACGAATCTCATTTTTGAATCAATGAGCCACTTACTCAAAAATGAGTATGAATAAGAGTAAGTAGTACTCACATATTATTGATTCGAAAAAAAGTGAATCACATTCTTGAATCATGAGCCACTTACACAAAAAAAAAGTAGGAATGAGTAGAAGTAATTTCCAAAGTAGTACTCATATGTGAAGTAGTACTCATGTGTGAAAAAAGTGAATCAGATAAGTATAGAATGAATTAAATATTAAGGGTTGCCACCTAATAATATGTATTTTTGAGAATTTTGAACATAGTTTAACAGTGGTAGGGGATCGCATCTGAATCTTAGATTTCGAACCTGAAGTCAGAATTTTAAGATTCAATATGGTTAATAGGGTTGCCACATTAATATTTTTATTTTTACGAATTTGGTGCTGGCGATGCCACCTAAAAATATGTATTTTTAGGAACTTTAACCATCATTTTACAGTGTTAGGGGGTCACTAGTTTCGAATATGAATTCAAAATTTTAAAATTCAATATGGCTAATAGGGTTGCCACCTTAATTTTTTTATTTATACGAATTCGGTGCTGGCGCAAACACTAGGTAAAAATGGGTCACTGAATCCGAATCCGTTGTCAGAATATCAAATTACCGTAGTTTTTATAATAGGGTTGCCACCTAATAATATGTAATTTTAATAATTTTAAACATCATTTATCAGTGTTTGGGGGTCGCTGATTTCGAATCTGAGGTCAGAATTTTAAAATTAAATATGGCTAATAGGGTTGCCACCTTAATTTTTTTATTTATACGAATTCGGTGCTGCCGCGAACACTAGATAAAAATGGCTCGCTGAATCCGAATCCCTTGTCAGAATTTCAAATGTATGTAACTTTTTATGATAGGGTTGCCACCTTATAATAATATGTATTTTTAAGATTTTAAAATATAATTTAAACGTGTTAGAGAGTCACTGATTTCGAATCTGAAGCCAGAATTTTTAAATTCAATATGGTTAATAGGGCTGCCACTATATATTTTTTATTTTCACGAATTCGGTGCTGGCGTTGCCACCTAAAAATATGTATTTTTAAGAACTTTAACAATCATTTAACAGTGTTAGGAGGTCGCTGATTTCGAATATGAATTCAAAATTCAATATGGCTAATAGGGTTGCCACCTTAATTTTTTATTTATACAAATTTGGTGCTGGCGGTGCCACATACAAATATGTATTTTTAAGAACTTTAATCATCATATAACAGTGTTAGGAGGTCGCTGATTTCGAATATGAATTCAAAATTTTAAAATTCAATATGGCTAATAGTGTTGAAACCTTATTTTTTTTATTTATACGAATTCGGTGGTGGCGCAAACACTAGGTAAAAATGGGTCGCAGAATCCAAATCCGTTGTCAAAATATAAAAATTACGTAATTTTTTATAATAGGGTTGCCACCTAATAATATGTATTTTTAATAATTTTAAACCACATTTAACAGTGTTTGGGGGTCGCTGATTTCGAATATGATGTCAGAATTTTAAAATTCAAAATGGTTAATAGGGTTGCCACCCTAAATTTTTATTTTATGAATTCGGTGCTTGCGCGAACACTAGGTAAAAATAGGGTCACTGAATTCAAATTCGTTGTCAGAATTTCGAATGTATGTAATTTTTTATGAGGGCTGCCACCTAATAATAATATATATTTTTAAGAATTCTAAATATCATTTAACAGTGTTAGGAGGTCGCTGATTTCGAATATGAATTAAAAATTTTAAAATTCAATATGGCTAATAGGGTTGCCACCTTAATTTTTTTGTTTATACGAATTTGGTGCTGGCGGTGCCACCTAAAAATATGTATTTTTAAGAACTTTAATCATCATATAACAGTGTTAGGAGGTCGCTGATTTCGAATATGAATACAAAATTTTAAAACTCAATATGGATAATAGGGATGAAACCTTAATTTTTTATTTATACGAATTCGGTGCTGGCGCAAACACTAGGTAAAAATGGGTCGCAGAATCCAAATCCGTTGTCAGAATATAAAAATTACGTAATTTTTTTATAATAGGGTTGCCACCTAATAATATGTAATATTAATAATTTAAAACAACATTGAACAGTGTTTGGGGGTCGCTGATTTCGAATCTGATGTCAGAATTTTAAAATTCAAAATGGTTTTTAGGGTTGCCATCCTAATTTTTTATTTTTATGAATTCAGTGCTTGCGCGAACACTAGGTAAAAATGGGGTCTCTGAATTCAAATCCGTTGTCAGAATTTCAAATGTACGTAATTTTTTATGATAGGGTTGCCACCTAAAAATAATATGTGTTTTTAAGAATTTTAAATATAATTTAAACGTGTTAGAGAGTCACTGATTTCGAATCTGAAGTCAGAATTTTAAAATTCAATATGGTTAATAGGGTTGCCACTTTATTTTTTATTTTCACGAATTCGGTGCTGGTGCAAACACTAGGTAAAAATGGGTCGCAGAATCCAAATCCGTTGTCAGAATATAAAAATTACGTAATTTTTTTATAATAGGGTTGCCACCTAATAATATGTAATATTAATAATTTAAAACAACATTGAACAGTGTTTGGGGGTCGCTGATTTCGAATCTGATGTCAGAATTTTAAAATTCAAAATGGTTTTTAGGGTTGCCATCCTAATTTTTTATTTTTATGAATTCAGTGCTTGCGCGAACACTAGGTAAAAATGGGGTCTCTGAATTCAAATCCGTTGTCAGAATTTCAAATGTACGTAATTTTTTATGATAGGGTTGCCACCTAAAAATAATATGTGTTTTTAAGAATTTTAAATATAATTTAAACGTGTTAGAGAGTCACTGATTTCGAATCTGAAGTCAGAATTTTAAAATTCAATATGGTTAATAGGGTTGCCACTTTATTTTTTATTTTCACGAATTCGGTGCTGGCGGTGCCACCTAAAATATTTATTTTTAAGAAATTTAACCATAATTTAATAGTGTATAATTTCAATATGGCTAATAAGGTTGCCATCTTATTTTTTTTATTTATACGAATTCGGTGCTGGCGCAAACACTTGGTAAAAATTGGTCGCTTAATCCAAATCCGTTGTCAGAATTTCAAAGCTATGTAAATTTTTTATAATAGGGTGGCCACCTATTAAGTATATCGAATTTTAAAATCTGACTTCAGGTTCGAAATCAGCAACTCCCTAACACTGTTCAACTGTATTTAAAATTCTTCAAAATACATATTATTATTATTAGGTGGCAACCCTATTATAAAAAATTACATAATTTTGAAATTCTGACAACGGGTTCGGATTCAGCGACCCATTTTTATCTACTTTTCGCGACAGCACCGAATTCGTAAATATAAAAAATTAGGGTGGCAACCCTATTAACCATATTAAATTTTAAAATTCTGACTTCAGATTCGAAATCAGCGACTCTCTTATACTGTTAAATGATATTTAAAATTATTAATATACCATATTATTAGGTGGCAACCCTATTATAAAAAATTACGTAATTTTGGTATTTTGACAATGGATTCGGGTTCAGCGACCCAATTTTACCTACTGTTCGCGCCAGCACCGAATTCGTAAAAATAAAAAATTAAGGTGGCAACCTTATAAATTGTATTGAATTTTAAAATTTTGAATTCATATTCGAAATCAGCGACCCCCTAACACTGTAAAATGATGGATAAAGTTCTTAAAAATACATATTTTTAGGTGGCACCACCAGCACCGTATTCGTAAAAATAAAAAAATTAATATGGCAACCCTATTAACAATATTTAATTTTAAAATTCTAATTTCAGATTCGAAATAAGTAACCCCCTGACACTGTTAAACTATGCTTAAAATTCTTAAAAATACATATTATTTGGTGGCAACCCTTAATATTTAATTCATTCTATACGCAGTGATTCACTTATTTTCTTAAAAAATCACATGTGAGTACTACTTTGGAAACTACTTATACTTATTCATACTCATTTTCGAGTAAGTGGCTCATGATTCAAAAATGTGATTCATTGCAAATCTCTGATTTGAATCACTGAGTTGTGAACGAATAGTACTCGAGTACTACTTATTTTTACGTATTCGTTGCTGATCTCTGGTACATTAACATTTATTACAGATAGACCTACTGAAGATATTTTATCATGCATTGATTGTTGTACATTATCACTAGTTAAGAGGTTGATATTGATATCGCCGCACACTAAAATTGTGTCGTTATTCAGAGTGTGGTTTGATAATTAGGAGAAGAATGGGTCCACAGGATGACATTTATTGGTATTATACACACATGACAAGAGGATTTTGATGCTATGATCAAAAATACAAATGTTTATACCCAGTGGTAAATGGACACAGGACGTAACCAATTATTACTTAAATACAATGCAGCTGCGGGACCTCCGAAGTCTGTTTACAATTCTTAATAACATTTGTTTGGACATGGCCGCTAAAACACTGATGACACCTACCTTACACAGTAAGCGACGATGGCAGTAGGTATGCACAAGATTGGAGAGAACAAAAAATGACGCACAAAATTGAAGAGAACACAAATAAATTGAACGAAAATCCTCTCTACGCCAAAAACACAAAGAAAACGAAAAAGAAAACACCGAAGAGGCCAAACAAAAGCAAATGACTCCACAAATTATTTCCACAGTAATTTTTACAATTTAATGAACGAATTAATTACCTTTTATGTAGCACTTCAGAGTGAATGTTTAATAATGCTTTATTTTTTATATAAAATTTTATTCTTGTTTAAGCACAGAGATTTATAATTTTCACAAACACACTTTAAAACTTTCTGTTAGAAAACACGATGTTGCTACACAGACGAATAAAGTCAAATTATTGTTTTGATAATGAAAAGAAAATTATGTGAGCACAATGAAAAAAAATTTCATTTCCGCTTACAGTTCTGCATTACAATGTCATCACCGACAAATTTTTACAAGCGAGTATATTCAATACCAGTAACACTATATTTACTTATAATTTTGGAATTCAGGTAAGTTTTACAGTAAACCGTAAATCCACCTCAATTCTTATATGATCTGTCATTTCTAAAAACATTATAACTGTTAATGCTACAAGTTGCATCACTTATATTATCAGAAGACTACATTTCAGAAATGCAAATAACGTAAGCCGAAGATTCTTAAAAAATATGTTTTAAATAATTTAGTTTAGCCGCATTCGGATTTTGCAATTGGAGCTCGGATTTTGTAATTTTGGTTTGACACGAAGAATGCCTTTAATTTATGGTGACTGAAATCAATTACAAACAAAAAATTTTTAAATGTCTATTACTTTAAAACAAATACAATGAAGTTATTTAAAACAGAAAATAAAAATAAATAGATCAACTTATCTAAAGCTTCGCGTAAATGCACTCAACGAAACGCTTTCAACTTTCTAATTTTTCTACGTCATGTTATTTGCTTGTATATAATTGAAAACATAAAATTATAGAAACACAAATAAATAGAATAAAAAAAAAAAATAAAACACTTAAATTTTGCATCAATTCGTTAAACTTTTGTTATTGTTGTCAATATTTAATATATACGTTCGTATGTAACATTTTTCACAATCACACACAGTCTAACATTTCAAATGAATGCGTGTGCTTCAAAAATACTCTTGCATGTGTTACAAAATCACTTAAGTATCCTTTGTGCATTTGAAAAAAAAACACTTTTATTGTTTAAAGTTTACGATGCGATACCTATAAATGATATGGATATTTTTATGAGGACTGTTATGAAGGTAATGCAGAAAATACCCATGAGAAAGCAAGCAAGACATAATATATCTTTTATGTAATTCACATAACAAAGAATCCTTCATTCTGGTACGAGGTAAGAGAGCGCTGCAAGAAAATGAGCATTGAGAACATACTGGCTTCGTTTTACAGCATCTTAAATAAAATTTTTGTGTACTACGCAACCGAAAATGAATTAAATTCACTTTATTATTTTTTTGTTACACACAAAAGGAGAAGCTCGGTTTTTCTCCATATCCACTTGTTTATGTATATAACTAGTAAGTATGAGTTGGACTGCTGCTAATGTTAGTGCTTTTGTGTGGGTTTGAATGAAAATTGAATCAATAAGGAAAGTGACATGTTCACTTTAAAATTGTATCTCAATGATGTTATGAAGAAATTTGGATATTGGTGCAAAGCAGAACATATATTTTAAGTAAAATTTTAGTAAAAAGGAGAAATACACAAAATTTCATATCCTAGAATTTAACATATTCTAATTTTACAGATCCACTACACAGTTAACGGCACAAACGTATATCTTTAATATCATTTACGCAGACATACAAACCATACAACCATTGACACATACACTCATATGCACAACTTATGCCTGCGTAAAGTGATAACATAATCTTAATGACTGCATTGAAAAAATGTTTTATTTTTTTTTCATTTTAAGTTGACAGCAAAAATTAAGGCGACTTTAGAAAGTGTTAAATAATTATGTAAATAAAGTGAATTCTTATGTAGGGGTGTTTTAAGAAGTCTTAAAAGCCTTTCATAAAGCTTAAAATAAACCTTAAAGTTCTATAATAATTAGATGCAGATAAAAATTAACATTATAATGACGAGATAAGAAGATTATGCTAATGCTTTAATGCTTGCAGATTGTATGTTAAGAAAAATGAAGAAAACATTAAAAAGTCACAAGCCTTTGCGGCTGACTAAAAGAGTTTAAGAACATCTTCAACTGGCTTAAGAATTCGTTTATAAAATATAATAGTCTTCATATATATAACCTTCATGTACTATAACACAAAAATATTAAACTATATTGCATTTATAAAAAAACTATGTCAATATAATTTCATAAAATATTTTTAACAAATTTCGGCTTTTAAATGAAAAAAAAAAACAGTTATTATGCCTCCACTTTGAAAACGCTGAAATACAAGTATTTTTGTTTTTGAGCGGCTTTCCAAATCCATTAACATTAACAAAACTTTGATAATCTTGTTTGACTACACATAGCGCAGTTCTTTAAAAGTCATAACTTCCGGCTGTAGGGTATTAGGTACTGATTAAGAAAAATGCAAGTAAGTTATACTAAAAATTCTAGTATCCAGCATCAATAATAAAGGTACTAGCGTAAAAAACAGGCGATACGAGCGATTTTGCTACAATTCTTCCAACGTGCGATCTTAAGATTATATCTTAAATTTTGTGAATTTTTTCTTAAGGAATTTTTTGCGATAAATTTTTGTAAAAAACATATAGTTGTGCATGTCTTTATCTAAATTTAAAAAAAAACAATTCCACAAAAAAAAAATTCTCAAGTTGAATCCTCCCTTTTTATATTTTTTTAATAACTTTTCATGTTCAAAAGAAGAATTGCCCAGGCAACATCGGTTTTCAAATCGACCCACCCAGTGGGGAAATGAGAAGTCGTTACTTCAATAACTAGTTCAGTAACTAGTTATCCTATAAGCACATGCCATTACGCCTACGCTTACAATTTGTAGATAAATAATGTCAAACAAAATGCCCCGTAACAACAGTCGTGAGTGTAGCCTATAAACTCAAAACCTTACTCCTCGCTTACGATTTGAAAATAAATAACCTAAGCTACAGCTTTGTAATACCTGATAATTTAACAACAAAAATACATTTTTCTTTTTGTTGTCAGTTGAGGTTTTCAAACTTAGAAGATGTTTTTGTCTTAAAAAACAATAACAAATAAGAGAGTACAAAAATGCGCATTAAATTTTGCTCTGTTTTGAGATCGGTTTCGATACGTAAAGTGCAATTTCTAGATGTTTAGTGCTCAAAGTGATTTCCATGCGAAATAAAACAAAACACTGAAACAAAAATCAATACGGTAAGTGTGATTGGAAAACAAAATTATGATTATTTTTATATCTTTTTATAAAAGAAATAATTATATATTTACTATTATAATAAAAAAAATAAACTCCAACAGACAGAAGATTCTGAAAATATATGAATCGTAGCAAACAGTGATAATATAAAAAAAATTTCAAATTAAACATAAAAGACAGTTCAGGGATCTCAAAAACGTAGTCCAAACGATATATAGTAAGAATTGCCTTCAGTTACCTGAATGGATATTTATTACTTTTTTTTTTTTCAAAGTGATATGTCATCTCAAATGACTACTTCGAAATTAGTATTATATATATTTAATAACAGGTGCGCTTTTAAAGGAGGGCTATACGAAGGAGAAATTGGAAAGAGATCTAAAAAAGGCTTCAAAAAAGATAAAACTATTTCGTTTAAAAATAAATATATCAACAAAAAAAAAGGCTTCATTAAAATAAGACTTATTTTTATTAACCCATTAATGCTCATTACCAGAATCCGTTGAGTTTAGTTTTTACAATTTTCAGCATAAATTTGTATTTTTATAAAACAGAAAACTCTGAAGTTTTTCAAAAAAATTCAAGAGATTTGGGTGCGGCGAAGCGTATGATCATAGATGCATGGGGGGTCTTTAAGTAGAAAGAAAAAAAAAACACAAACAAAAAAAAATTATAAATTGGAAAATTTTCATTTCGTAGCGTGGGCGTTCAACTTTAACGTAATGCACTTTTTAAATTATATTTTCACTTTTCTTGATACTTATAAAACAAAATAACTCACATGAGTAACATTTTTCACTTTTTTTTTTTAATACTGCATTAACAGGCGCATACAAGTAAACAAAAATGATTAAAATGTAAATTTTTTTTTTTTTGGAAAAAGCATACTTTTGGCTTTCTCACACTGTTGGAAGCAAAATTTTTACAGTGGCTGAGGACTTTTGAGGAATTTTTGAAAAACGCTTTCATCGGGAATGATATATCATACGTTTCCATTAATGGGTTAACTTGTAATTTAGATGTTTAATGAGTTGTAGTTTTTATTTTTATAATTTATTTAAAAATTTGTGATTTCCTAATACAAAAATGTATTTTTGGGTTTTTTTTTTAAGTTTTTTAAAATTTTTGTATTAAATTTTTTATTTTTTGAAAATTTTTTGATTTAATTCTTTATGTATATAGGCATAATTTATTGATAAAATATTAATTTCAATGGAAACATAACAACAAGTACTCTTTTTTGGCAGTAATAAAGCTAAGCAGTTGCTCTTTGAGTTATAAGTTGTACTGGAGGTAATGGGTTACATTCTGAGTTACAAGTAATACGGAGGTAATTAGTTTTTTTTTTAGACTAAACTAACGCTCAGGGGATGCACCCTATAAATGCGTAAGCATTGTGTTGATTCGGAAGATGGGTGATAGTTAGTTGGCGGGTGGATAGATGGAGTAGTGTTGGTGAATGTTTGTTTTAAACTTGCATGTCACTTGGTGTCAGGTCATGTATCTCCCTTAAACACTTCCCATGGTAATACCTATACAGAAGGCTTAGGCAACCAACATTGCGGCGATGCTCAAGAGAGTTGAGAGAGGATGAAATACTTTCATCCCCTATCAAATATATCGCACGACGTTGAATTCGATCCAGAAGCTCCAAATAAGATCTTGAAGCCCCTGCCCAAATGTGCGAATTGTATTCCATTTTCGGTCTAATATATGAGGTGTAAATCATGTGAAGATCAGCTGAGGTGAAATATTTTTTGCACCGTTTTAAGAAACCTAGGCACTTGCCCGCTTCTTTCGACACATCGAAAACATGATCATTCCAACGAAGATCACACTTAATCGATATGCCCAGAACGTCAAGAGAGGCTGATTCCGCAAGATCCACACCATTCATATTAAGGGGTGCTAAGGGGCAATCCATCCGCTTGTGGGTTAACATACAGCACTGGGTCTTACTTGCATTGAACTCTACTCTATTAGCAAGACCCCACTCGGAGATTTTTTGTAGATCACTTAGGAGTGTGTCATTCATATTTTGCCTTTTTCTTTCAATCTCCATAGAGCTTGGGCGTTTTTAAATGATTATGAATGACAAATGCTGCTGTCGTCAGCAAACGAATTTATTGGGTTATGCGTCAACGACAGAAGATCGTTGATAAAAACCAGAAACAAAATTGGCGATAGAACTGAACCCTGCGGTACTCCTGCGTTAATGGCGTACTCCTCGGACGAAATACCGTCAACTACGACTCGAATCGTTCTGTCCTTGAGGAAACACGTGATCCATCGAGCAAAGTTACCACCAAAACCATATGCAAAAAGTTTTGACACGAGCGCTTTATGCCACACGCGGTCGAAATATCAAGAGCAACAACCCTGCTCTCGCCGAAAAAGTGAACGCATTTATTCCATTCTTCAGTTAAGAACGCCATAAGGTCACCAGTAGAGCGAGCCCTACGGAAACCATATTGACGGTCACTGAGCAGTTGGTTGCGCTCCAGATAGTTTTCAACGTTGAAGTTACCCTCTGACGTATAGGTAATACTGGAGGTAAGAAGTTGACCTATGAGTTATGGATAATGGAGGTGGTAAGTAGTTGACCTCTGATTTATAGGTAATGCAGGTGGTGACGAGTTATACTCTGATTTATTGGTAATACTGAATGTAATTAGTTCACCTCTTACTAATATGTAGTGCTGGATGTAAGCACCACACATTACCGCCTATGACAAGCCCACGTTAAAATAATGGCTTATTTGTGTGTGTTGTAATCCAGCAGAGGAACTACCTCCCATTACCAAGTAATCATTATACAACTAGTTCAGTAATGATTACTTTCCCTACTGGGCAGTCTAATTTACAGTAATGTGCAAATAATTAGGGACACCTGTATTTAAAGCTGCATGAATTATATACAAGGTGCCCCATTTACGGTATTAATTACCTCGGTTGGTGATTTTCCATGATTATTTGAGTAAAAAAGTGCAAGGGTGATGGTCATCCCCTCCCACCTTTGGGAGCTACAGAGGAAAAACTGAAAAATACGTTTTCTGAAAGACGAAAATCACACCTTGTCTAAGGAATAGAAAAAGTTGCAGATGAGAACTTAAACAATTCAATATTTATATTTTCTTAAATTTTTTCAACTGTGACCTTAATTTTTTAAATTTTTTTTCTTAAAATCACTTAAATATACTCATAGATTCTAAAAACTTGTTTAGTTTTACGACCAACATGCTATCATTATTCTTTTAAAAAACGTAAACAAAGAAATAAATTGAATCCGGCGACAACGACATTTAACCCATTTCCAGCTATTGGTGCATTTTTGCACCAGTAACTTTAGAATTTTCTCCAGGTGAGCGCGAAAGTGATATAACCTGGCACTGCAGGGATTATTTATTTATTTGGCCAAGCAAGGCAATATACTTATTCTAACAGGTTGATTTTTTATTTATTTCTTTTTTTTTCCTCACCGCTTACCTTGTTTTGGTGTACAAAGACATGCTAATCGAAGTAGGCGTAATCCGCCCACCTGAACGACATGAATTTAATAACACGTCAAAAAGAAAAGGAGATAAGAAAATTAAAGAAACAGAAGGAACTTATAACTAACATATTTTATACAAAGTAGTAGAAAATATGACTATGAAGCTACTGTGCTATCTTATAAAAAACAGAAGGAACTTATTACTTACATATTTTATACAAAGTAGTTGAAAATATGACTATTAAGCTACTGTGCTATCTTATAATTAATAGGAAACAGTTAAAGAGGCATGGATGGTGATTGGTGATCGTGATAAGGATAGATGCTTAGGGTGGAAAGAGGTGATTGGAGAGGGTACGCTTGAACATGTATTTAGACATAGGTGGTAGGTAGTGCTCGCTGATAGTATTAAATATCATACAACATCTGTTAATTGGTTCTTTGTGTTAGATATGTATTATAAATATAAATACTACTATGTAAATAATACTACTAACACTTACCATTACTTATATTAATACTCTTATGTTACTATTCTACTACTGTATAACTACTATTACTCACTCACATCACTACTCTTATATATGTACTTTTAACCTACTGTGAATTAGACGATATTCAATAAAGATATATTCTAAGATAAACAACACTTTGAAAGCGTAAGTAGTGTGGTGCTGTGACTCACATAGAAATCTTGTGTGCCTAGTTCTCCTTATTGGGTCATTAATTGTTACTTTGTTGGAAATATATTCGCTGTCAATGTTTCGGGTAATGACATCAAATATAAAACATGAACACAGTAGCGATCTTCTTGTTGACAACGGCATTAAGTTAATGGCTTTCAGTCTGTGCACATATGGTGGCAGGTTTCTATAGTCCCGAGGGTTGTACGTGTCTCTCAAGGCAAAAAGTAAGAATTGTTTTTGGATAGTTTCTATTCTATCACTATGCACTGCAAAACTTGAGTTCCATACTGTGCAACAATATTCAAGAATGGGACGCACTAGTGTGCAATATAGGGTTTTAGTTACCCAGACGTTCTTGAATTCATTTGCACGTCTTTTAATGAATCCGAGAAGCTTGTTTGCCCTGGATGTGATATGATCGAGGTGAAGATTAAAGCGCAGCCTAGAATCTAGGATAACCTCAAGATCTGCAATGTGATTGATCCTTTTTAGTTCAACCCCATTTAGCTCAAAACTACTGTAAAGCATTTCTTTTTTACTTTACGGGAATAACTTATAAAATAGCATTTATTTTCATTAAGAGAAAGCTTATTTTGATTACACCAGTTTTCCAGGGATACGAGTTTACTCTGTAAGAAAACTGTATCCACATCTGATTTAATGACATACTACATTTTTAAGTCGTCTGCGTATAAGAGATGTGGGATATCATACAAAACTTCAGATGTATCTGCAATAAATATGTTAAAGAGGAGTGGAACGAGGTGACTTCCTTGGGGTACGCCTGATGAGACAATAATCTTATTAGATAGAGTACCCTGAAATTTAAAATGTTTGGATCTTCCACTAAGATAGGATATAAGCCATTTCAACAGAGAACCTGATATACCGAATTTTTCTAATTTTTTAGTTGAGATTACGTGATCAACTCGATCAAATGCTTTACTAAAATCGGTATATATAGAATCTATCTGATGACCTTTTTCCATGTTCTTAAGAACATCTGAAACCATTATTGTGAGGTTTGTTGTGGTTGATCGTCCTTTGCGGAATCCGTGTTGTTGTTCATTTAAGTGTGGATTAACTATTTCAGTGAGCTTAGAACATAATTTTTTTTTCAAAAAGCTTAGGAATAGTTGACAATAAGGCAATACCTCTGTAGTTTTCGATCGCTCTCTTATCGCTATTCTTATAAATTGGTGTTAGATGAGATGACTTCCAAAAAGATGGAAAAACACCTATTTCCAAAGACTTATTAAAAATAATATGTAATGGTGTAATTAATTGAGCTAGGCACTGAACAAGGAGAATTGGTGTAATAAGATCCGGACCAGGAGACTTGTAGGGATCTAATTCATTTATAGAATTAATTATGTCCTCTTGTGTAATATTGACTGTGCAAACCAAAGGGGACGTGTTGGGATACAGTAACGGGGTACGAATGGGGGTTGAAGGAGGACGAAATACTTCTTTAAAATGATCTGCAAAGAGATTACAGATCACTTGTGGATTGGAAGAAGAAACATTACCTTTAAACATGGTTGTAGGATATCCGGCCGATTTACGCTTGACGTTTACAAAGTCGAAAAATTTTTTAGGGTCGTTAATAATTCTTTCACCAATCAAGTTGGTGTAAAATTTATATGCTTCTTCAGACTTTTTTGAAAACTCTTTAGACAGCTCTGCATATCTTGCCTTTACTTCATCACTTACAATGACGGTGTTTTTAACGATTTTGTAGAGACTATTTCTTTGATTTCTGAGTTGCCTAAGATTGGGATCAAGCCACGGTTCAGATAGTTTATTTCGTTTTTTATTTTTGGAACAAAAGTATCAAGTACGGAAAAGATACTCTGATAGAAAAACGAAACAGCATCGTCCAAATCCAAGACTGATAGTTGGTCCCAGTTAAAAGAATTCAGTTCATTTCTTATATTATTATAATCAGCGCTAAGAAAATTATACACTACAGAATTATTAAAGGATTGCCTAAAGGTTATATGGGAAGCAAGTAATTGAACTGTAAATGAAGTGTGGTGAAGGGTATTTGAGAATAAATGCTCTGCTTCACAGGTTGGAGTGACGTTGACTTCGTCGTATGAGTTAGTAAGAAATAAATCTAACCAACGTCCATTCTGGTTAGGGATGGGAGCTACTTGCAGACAATCGTTACTATAAAAGGTGCTAAGTAAATTAAAGTCGACCGAATTAGTAAGATTAATTGGAAGAAGGTGTTTGTCATTATCATCGGTAATAAAAGTCTCCCATCGGACGGTTAAAGTCTCCCAATATAATTATTTTATCTTCTTCGTTTAAGTTGGCTGTAACAAAAGTTATAGTTTCACATAACTCATTGTAAGAACTTTCTTTTGAGTTGGGAAGAATATATATTGCACCAATATATATATATAACGATTTAGATCTAGTATTATTCTTATTATGTTAGTATGGACCTTTGACAATATACATTATTTTTGGTTTGAGTCGATTCGGTCATTTACTTGGATTTTACGCCCACGGCGCGTCGCAATATTGGGTTTTTTATTTTTATTTTTTTTATTTTTGTATATTCCGGAAAAATTTCAAATCGCAATATCGAAAATTGCGTTTCAATAGTTACTATTATAAGTTTTTAATTTTATGTTAAAATAAATTTGGAACCCGTTTGCTGTTATAAAATGGGCAGGTATGGCTGTGAAGGTATGTGATGTGGAGGCAGCTAGTGGTGCAAAAATGCATCAGTCCGCCCAGCCCTTACCTGTAGAGGTAAAAATTTTAAATTTTGCCAGATAAAGTTTAGGGCCATATAAAGACTCTTGACGAAGTTTCATCGATTTTGGCCCGGTAGTTAAGGAGCCGCCGGAAATGGGTTAATGCCGCGCAACAATGCCGTCGAAAAAGTCTCCAAGAATAAAGTCTCCCATAAGAAATACATGCAAACTGAAAGTGACATTTGGCTCTCGTCGCTTGTCGTCGTCAATGTGTTCAGGCTTTAAGACATTATGACACATATTTTCAAGTTTTCACTTTCTAGCTCCGAAGGGGCGGAGGGGTTATCCTCGTCAATAAAGTTTTATACTCGCCTTATCAAGGAGATTCACCACCTATATTAATACTGTATCTGGGGGCACCATGTATATACTATATATATATAAAAAATACAGGTGGCCCTATTTATTTGCACATCACTGTATATCCAAAAAAAAAGTTTTTTTAGGTACGTGTGATGTTAATTGCATAACTCTGCTGTTTGTGAATAAATTTAAAAAATTACAAACGTTTTCTAAAATACGCAAAGCACACCTAAGAAATATAAAAAGGTACAGATGAGAACTTTAAGAATTCTATATTTATTATTTGTTTTTTCAACTGTGACCTTGATATTGTATGTTAAATATTTTTCCTTAAAATCACCCAAATATACTCATAGATTCTAAAAGCTTGTTTAATTTAACGACCAACAAGCTATTATTAATCTAAAAAGTCTAAAAAATTATGGTCTGGATGTAAAAATATTTATTAAGTTGTTGGTTTTTCCAGTGCAAAAGCAAAAATTTGATTGCGGACCTTTCTACAAGTGAGGACCTATCTAATATATATATATTAGATCGATCCAAAAAAAAGCGAAGTGGAATTTGTTTTTTGATGTATGAATTTTTTCGATTGGATTGAGAAAAAAACTGCGATGCGGAGCATCTTCTTATTAAAATTAAGAGCTCATATTTGGTGAGAATTTTTTAAGGTGTCTAGCAACAGATTTTTCCGTGTAACTTTAAAAAAAAATAATTGATTTTTTTGACTCACCCTAATATATATATTTATTTAGATCCATACTTCATACGAACAAATTTTCAAAAATACACTTTAACGTTGAATTATTAAAAAAACAAGGCAGCAAGAAAGAAAAGCTAAAGTATGTTAATATTTAAAGTTCAATTGAACGTTAGCGAATTTTGTGGCAAAGACACATGTATTTTGAAAAGAAGAGGTCGTTGAGGGAGGTCGTTACCTTTCACAATACTATTTTTGTTCTAATACCTATATCTTCTTTCGTTTTTTCAAAAAAGTTCAATCTGTTTATTTAAATAATGCATTTGTTTCTCAGAATTTGTGGTTTATATAGTATGAAAGGTATGTGGACTAAGCTAAGTAAGTTGTCAAGACTTTGTGACAACATGTGGCATGGGGGGGGGGGGGTTGTAAGGTATTCAAAATGGACCAAAAAGTATAAAATTAATAAAAAAAAATAAATGTAATAATATAAGTATATAGTATACGATGTTCAGGGAAAATGTTCAAGAAAAAGGTGTATTTATTTTGAAGTATCAACAACTAGAGAAATACACAATTTTCTTTATGATTGTATATAAAAGTGTATTTATAACATTACCTTAGCTTAATATCTTTTGCAAGTGTTCACTGTTAGTCATAAAATTCAGACATACAAACGGTTTGAGAAAAACTTGTTCCACAGGATACAAACAATGGCATCATCTAATTTTATATTGCAACTTAATTTAACAATACCCATTATTACAAATCACTTTGAATCATAGTAGGCTCATAAAATTACTAATCAGAATCGCCAATCAAGACATGTTGTAAGCAATTTTTAAGCTGTTCGAGTGTTTTAATGAAAACTCACTTTAGTATCTATAAACTCAATTTCATTGTCGGTGTTTTATTATACCTTAAACTTGGGCTTAGTAGCGAATAGATCATAAAATTTGCACATTCAGTCAATGTTAGATGGCAAGGCATTTGATTTGGAGTATTTTTTTTTAAGTATTGAGTATTAAATAAAAAAATAGTTGAGTTTTTAAAGTCGTCAAGATTTGATAATAATGATTATAAATTTCCTCATTAATAGCACTTTTGAAAACTTTTGTATTTTTTAGAGATTGTTGTTCTCAATATATAAAAATATAAAAAAAAATCATCTAAAAATATCACAAAAGGTAGAAGGTTAAAAAAATAGTAGAACTTAAATGATTTTTTATTTATGTCCTTTTATTAAATGTGAATAACAGCTTAAGTGAAGATATCTTATATAAAACATTACAAAATTATCAGAAGCCCAAACAGCGACAGCAATTTAGTTCTCCAATTGTATAAACTAACTGTTATTTTGTAATTTTTGCAACCCGCTTTGATTAAAATAAAAAAAAAAATTAGATTTATTGAAAGCGGAAAAAATACACAAAAATGCATTGCTGAAATAATGAAGAAGTCAAGTACAAAATTATGAACACCAAAACGTTTAGCCCAAGATTCCACTGAAACTGTAAACTGAAACCAAACCTTATTTAATTTTTTTTTTTTGTATTTCTTAAAAATTAAACTTGTGAATGTTTATTGATTTTATGCTGTATGACATACTATTTTTAGTTGACATAAAGTAAAACCATCACTACCCAAAACATTTGTGAGTCATATAAAAGTGCATGCTTTAAATTTCAGTCACATTTTATTTTTGAATAAACACAAAAACACATTTTTAACTTTTTTTATTTGACATTTCTTAACACAAAAATGTCAGATTTAAAATTTCAACATCATTCATATCAAATGTATTCATCTTAAGAATTCTTCTATTGCATACAGAATTCAATGCAGCATTTTCACATCGATAAAACACAAATCTCTAAGACACAATCAAATTTAGTAACAAAACTGTGCACACACACAAGCGCAAAATCTTTTTTGAGCCATACATATGGTTAACACTTCATTCACATACACATACATAAAAATGTAGTCTTTTTGAAATATTTTCATGCATATAATTTCACACAAAACTATAGACTCTAACCTTACTACTAAATGTAAGTGTTTTTATATTCATTTAATGGTTTATGTGCGTACTTAACAAACTATTTTATTCTAACTACAACGAATAGTTGTTACTTACTTATTTGAAATATTTTGCTAAGTTTTTGTAAATCATGTTAGTAGCTGTATGTTTATTAACCCTAATCCTGCTGCGGTGTGATTTTGGATCAAATTTGATTTTTAAAATATTGCTATTATTTAATATGTATTTTTTTGCATTGAAGCGTATCTGTATTCTCAAATGAATAAGTTTTCTTCAAATTTAGAATAAAATTAATGTCGTTATTTTTATTTATATTTTATGTAAAATACGAACGCTTCTGCGATGTGACTGAGTCCCACTTACCTATGTGTGTGCACTTGTTCTCACTCGAAAAGAAGAAGGAGGGACGCGAAAAAGGTGATAACAAGGGACAAACACTGTAACTGAATTTCAGCCATTTGAGGGTTAAAATGGAAATGTTACATTCGATAATTTTTTTACAAGCTTCTAACATCTGCAAAATATGCTGTCAAAAGGATTAACATATACCGGAACTTTGCGGAAAAATATAGCGTTCACAGCACCACAATTTCTTCCAAAAAATAATCCCGAAAAACTTTGGTATTTGCAGGAATATGAATACCAAACAGTGCACCCATTTTCGGTCAAAAGGAAATGTTATCGTTGACCAATGGTGCAATTTTACAAAATGATTGACGTCTGTGGAATTGCAGCAATAGTAATATAGACTACACATTACCCGGATTGGGAGAAAAAAAAAATCGGTTTTCGAACCGGAATACGGAAACATGAAACTTGAGCTCCTTTTTTACAGACTTTTAGACAACACACTCGAATGAAACTTATATCATTTGAAAGCTCTGGTTTATAGCAAGTGCACAATACAATTTTTGCTGAAATTTTTTGTCATTAAGATAGGTAAAAAATAGAAAATTAAAACACTTTGTCCACTACATAAAAAACAGCAGCAAAATCAAAGCCGCACATTCGCTATATTGAACAGCGTTGCTGTGAGAGAATAGAATGCTAGAATGAAAAAAGCAACAGAGCTGTTGCTTGTTCTTTCCTCTCTTTTCGGACATATTTAACCAGCGTTGCTGAGGCAAAAGAAAAAAATAAGGGGGTTATAAAAAAAGTGCACGATGTAAATTTAAAATAGAACGCAGATTTATTGAGATATTTTTATTTCACTGTAAAGAAGACATATTTTGATTAAATATTCAGTGAGAAGGCAGTCAGGGTTGATTTTTTGTCAACATAAAAAATTGCATTTCTCAGTGGTTTGCAAAATATAGCCGTGCTTAAATAAAGTATTTTTTAAAAAGTAAAAAAAGGGTTAAAAAGGGGAGTGGGGGTTAAAAGTACAAAAGAAAATTGCTTATCAACTTATAACAAGCATCTTTGCCACAGAAAAAAAGCGTGGACCATTTTTAGTTTCGAAGCTTCAATTTGATTTATCTTAGGAGAATTTTTTGGCCTTGAAGTACGGTTTTCTCAAAATCCTGACGTGATGGAGAATTTTGGTTGCCAGATTCGTGATAAACACCCCAGAAATATTTGAAAACATTTGTCGTTTTCTTACTGAAGGATATTTTTTTTGCACAGTGAAAAACATGCAAGAAAATAACTGCAAGCCATGTTTACACAAAAATATCTGGTTTTTTGTCATAACTTCCAAACCATACGATTTATGCACCAAAATGTTTGTAATTAAAATCAGGGCTCGCAAACAAACTCTAAAGAAAAGTATTTTTCTGTTCTGTTTGTTTCTTCTTAAGATCACAACAAGTATTTTGGTTTGTTTAGTTTTCTCTCTCCGATTCAAAAAGTAGCACAAACCGAAGCAAGCAGAGATGAGAGAGAAAAGCAAAATGAAATGTTTCTTTTTTCGAATAGAAAAAACTTCCTCTCGGTGTTATGCTTTTGAATCGCGGGCACAAAAACAATCAAAGTTAAGTATCTTTAGCGATCTCTTGTAGGTTGATGGAAGCACCAAAATACGAAGAGAGGTCTGCAATGTTTGTTCGTTTCATTTATGATGCGACTTTTTTTTTTGTGTTGAAAAAGTTATTGCGTTGGAATTTTTCTTTGTTTTGTTGCTTTTATTGAATTTGTTGTTTTATATAGATGCGTTGTGCTTTTGTGCATATGTATATGAGGTAACGTTTTGTTCGTGAAAAATACAATGTCTCGGCGATTGGATAGTGCACAGCGGGGAAGATATGTTATTTCAAATTTAAGGAATGGTCTAGATATTAGAAATGACATTTTTAATTTCTATCCTAATTTTTTGCGAGTAAGGAGTGTTTAAAAATGAAATTATTATTATATTTATGAATAATATGCACTTTTTGTATTATTAATTTTTTGATATCCGTCTCCGCATCCGCATCCGCATCTAAGATCTATATTTTATTATCAACAAAAAAAGAAGAAGTTAAAAAACTACGAAGCCATCAAGTATATACTTTACTTTTTATAAAATACAATTTACCCTTTATAAAAAATTAAATGCAGTAAAACCTCAGAAATAAGAAGCTAATAAAATTATAATCATCTAGAAATTAGAAGTTGAATTTTGAAAACATTAAAGCTTCTGAAATTAGAAGATTGTATTTTAATTTCCGAGGTAATTGTTTGTGCAATTTATATTTAACAGTGCAGCGTTTTCTACGAAAAATTTAAAATGAAGCTTGTGACCTTATTATAGTGTAGAATATTCGGTTTCGGTTTCGGTTACGGCCAGTTTCGGCTGTTTTTGTTTGTTTTGGCTATTCTGCTATATTGAGGCCATATGGAGATATTTTTGGTAAAAATTTCTTGCATTAGTTATTTAATTCAAATACATATGTTTGGTTTAATAAAAATATTTACAACGCATTGTACTAATCAAAAATTATGAATTAGTCTATTATTTGATTTATCGTGTCAACGCAAAATATTTTGGTTAATTTAATGCGTTCGATATTATCATTTTCGATTTTATCATACCTATTGTAATTAATATTAAAGTTTAATAGGTACTGAAGCCAAAATTGTTAATTAAACTTACGAACGAATTTTGTGTGTGTGGAATAAAGGAAAAGAAAACAAAATATTTCCATTTTTATAATACTAAACCTTTGAAAAAACAAAAAAACTGCTTTGTAGTTCTATAAAAATGTACATTGTAGGTGCATACTATTTTCCGTGTGTACGGAAGATATAAAGTAGGCAATACTTTAGTAATAAAAAATAAATTAAAAAATTGCTCATTTATTATTTTAGCAAACTTAAATTATTTATTATAAACTGCAATATTCAAAAAATACTTTATTTTGTATTAAATTTTTTTCTTTTTTGTATGAGAGTTCCTTTTTTTTCTTTTTAAAAAAAATTATTTGAGAAAACTTAAATTATAAATAACCAGTTTCGGTTCTAGTTTCGGCTAGGCCGAATATTCGGTTTCGGCCAAAATTACGGTATCGGTCGAACACTACTCATTATGCTTAATGTACGCAATCAATTCACTTGGAGTCTTTTGTGCGGCAATAATTTTCATAAGAAAATTTCAGTGAGAGAAAAAGATTTTGTTTTGCTTCATATGAAAACGAAATTTACCAAACAAAAGGACGTTTTATAAAATAAGGCCATTTACATAAAAATGTGTATAATTTTCTACACTAGACCGGTCGTTAAAAATAAATTTTGAAGTGCCGGGCAGATTCTGTTTCCTTTTGGTCTAAAACCATTAAATTTAAAATTTGGGGCTGATCGGATAATATTTAGTGGCCGCGCCCATCAACCAAAAATTTAAATACATGAAATATATTCACATAAAAAATTAACATGAAATAAATTTTTAGAATTTTTTCAAGGACGCAGTCTTGTAGGCAGAGGCTTGACGAACAATTTGGTGCATAAATCGTCCTTCTAGGATGTATGGTTTAGGAGTTATGGCCAAAAAACTGAAAAAAAGTAAAAATTCACAAAAAAGGACATAAGAAATTAACATGAAATAAATGATGGGCGCGGCCACTAAATATTATCCGATCAGCCCCAAATTTTAAATTTAATGGTTTTAGACCAAAAGGAAATAAAATCTGCCCGGCACTTCAAAATCAGACACTTTTTTGGAAAATAACGACCGGTCTATTCTACACATTATAAGTGTGTTATTTTTATCCAGTAACTTTATCTTTAAATTATTGCTTGAGCAATATTATTATAAATTCAACTTTACAAATTTTAACTCCGAAATGATAAGATTTCAGAAATTAGAAAATCCCGACTTAAAAACAGCTTCTTACTTCTGAGGTACTGTATTAACATAATTTTTAAAATGATTTTAATAATTAAAGTTCTGCTTTAAGTTTGTCTAGTTGAGCTAAATAACTATACAAGTCTTTTGAATTTAATATTTATACTTTTTTTTTTTTTTGTAATTAATGAGTTTGTTATTTTATTCCTTAAAAAGGTTTACAAAAAAAAATAAATATTAGCAATAATAAAAAAATATTTACTTAAGTATGATTTAAACTATCAATTGTCCGCATCCGTATCCTCAAAGAAGGCCCTTTACAGATCCGCATCCGCAAAATGACATCCGTCACATACCTAGTTCTTTATTGAAAACGAATAAAGACAAAATTGTTCAACTTATTTTATTTGAATAAAAAAGTATGATTTTAATAAGTGCATTAGAGTGGAACGAATTTTTAACCTCACCGGCTTATTATATTTTTGAAAACTACTCGTCAAAACCAATTTTTCTGCATCCTTGGTATTTTTCTGTGACGAAACTTTTGACTTTGCCCGAGGGTTTTTGTGAATGAAAACCTCTTACTACATAATTACTTCAATTTGATACCATGTACGCACTTAAAGATATTTGTGCTCAAAGTTCACCGAAGTCAGTCATTCGCCAATATCTTCGCTCCTTTATGTCAGAGGTAAAATATGCATGCAACAAAATTGTAAATCAGATAGTTATCTTCAAAAATACTTTATATCTTCAGAATTTTAATGTACGTTTGTTATTTTCTCACTTCGAACATTGTTTTTCAAACAAACACATCGTCTAATAAATGTACATATGTGCAGTTTTAATCGCTTAGCTGCCTATTCGCTTAAGAGATTATGTATGTTAACAGCACAAAATCAATGTTCGCTTCATTTCTTAGCGTTATTGTAAAAAAATTTAATTTTTAGCTGTCTCCCGCCTAAGGGAACATTTGCTTTAACATGTCCCAATGGTCGTACAGGGTTAAAATCAAAAAGTAGACTAGAATTGAAACTAATAACCGTATAAATTAATTTTGGCTACCTAAATCGGTCAAATACCCCAATGTGCACTGCTTAACAAATTTGTTTGCAATGTTGAATAGCGTTGCATATGTCCCAATGGTCGTGCAGGGTTAAAATCAAATAACAGACTTGAATAGAAAATTTTTACCGAATAAATTAATTTTGGCTGCCTAAATCGGTCATATACCCCTACGTGCTAAACGAATTTTCTCAGAAATGAGACCAAGGTAGATCGCTTTTTCGCCCCTGTAAATCCCTATACTGAAAGTTTCATCAAAATCGTTTGGGCCGTTAACAAACAAACATATAAGCAAATAAACAAACAAATAAATATTGCTCGTTTAAAAGTATAAGAAAGATATCAAAAATTCGATAACTAGGAGCGTGAAATGTATGAGCTGGTCATATTAATTTTTCCCCCCTCAAAAAATCTTCTGAAAACACCTACATTCTACCTGCCACCCTTCTGGGTGTCCGCATACAAACAATCATGTCACTAAAACCATGTCGTACAAATCTATCGGTTATTGAAATTTTCATGCAAGCAAATCAACAGAACGAGACTTAAAAAATCTTAGCTTCCAAAAAAAAAAAAAAAAATGCTGCTTAAAACATGACGAAATTCTTTTTGAATTTCCGTAGCAAAACGAACACAACATTTGTTACTTGTTGTGGTTGTGATCGTGACAACAAAATCTAAAAAACGAAATACTTGTTGTTTTCTTAGAACACAAAACAATAGTTTTCTTTCTCTCTTAATTTTCTGTTCGCTTTGGTACGCATTTCTGTTTGTAGCAAAGATCCAAACCTAAGCAGATAGTGAAACTGTTTGCTTTCGCAGATTTAGCAGATGAAGAGTTTGTTTTTTCGTACAGTTTATTTTCAACCCCTGATTAAAATACCCACACGACTGTTTTCTTAGAAAAAATATTCTTTTTTTTCAAGAATCTTAGTTTTCCACGTCATTTTTGGTGTTTTTCCACTTTTTTACCATAACTCCGAAACCACACATTATAAAAAGACAAATTATGCACCAAAATGTTTGGTAAGCCTCTGCCTACGAGACTGCATCCTTGGAAAAATGGTAAAAAATAATTTTACATCATATTTTCATATGTCCTTTTTGGTAAATTTTTTTTTCGTTTTTTCACCGTAAAATTCGTCTTAAAATCCAAACTTCACATCTAACAAGGACGATTTATGCATTAAAATAATCACCATAGCATCGTCCTTAAAGCGGGTTCCTTTTTTGTTGAAATTATTTTTGCAATATCTCCTCTAAATTAGGAGTTTTAGAACACTTTTTGTAGCTGTAGTTGGCCAAAAACATCTGGTTATTTGACCATAACTCCCAAACCATACATTATAAAAGAACAAATTAGGTACCAACATGTTAATTAAGCCTCTGCCTACAAGACTGCATCCTTGGAAAAAGTGTAAAAATAATATTATATCATATTTTTATATGTCCTTTTTGGTGAACTTTTTTTTCGATTTTTCGGCATAAAATTCGCCTTAAAATCCAAACTACTCATCTGACAAAGACGATTCATGCATTAAAATGATCACCGTAGCATCATCCTTAAGGCGACATTCTTTTTTGTTGAAATTACTTTTGCTATATCTCCTTTAGTTTAGGAGTTATAAAACACTTTTTGGATTTGTGGTAGGCTCATAGCTCCTAAACCATGCACCCTACAAGAATGATTTGTGCACCAAAATGTTTGTAATTAAAATACCCACACTACTGCGTTCTTAGAAAAAACTATTTTTTTCAAGAATTTTTATTTTTTACGTAATTTTTGGTGATTTTCCATTTTTTTTTGTTTTTTGACTATTACTCCCAAACCATACATCATAAAAGGACAAATTATGCACCAAAATGTTTGCTAAGCTTTTGTTTACAAGACTGCATCCTTGGAAAAAATTCTAAAAATAATATTACAACATAGTTTCATATGTCTTATTTTGTGAATTTTTTTTTCGTTTTTTCGCCATAAAATTCACCTTAAAATGTAAACTACTAAGCTGACAAGGACGACTCATGCATTTAAATGATCACCAAAGCATCGTCCTTAAGTCGAGTTCCTTCGTTGTTGAAATTATTTTTGCTATATCTCCTCTAGTTAAGGAGTTATAGAACACTTTTTGGAGTTGAAGTTGGCCAAAACATCTGATTTTTTTGTCATAACTCCCAAGTCATACATCCTACAAGGACGAATTATGCACCAAAATGTTTGTAATTAAAATACCCACACGACTGCATTCTTAGAAAAAGTATATTTTTTCAAGAATCTAAATTTTCTACGTCATTTTTGAAGATTGTCCACTTTTTTTACCACAACTCCCAAACCATACATCATAAAAGGACAAATTATGCACCAAAATACCCTCTGCCTTCAAGACTGTATCCTTGGAAAAATTTGTAAAAATAATATTACATTATATATATATATATATATATATATTAGGGCGGGTCGATTTATTTTTCGACAATTTCCCTATGATTTCCGTATTCTATGGGTTATTCCATGAAAATTTGCCAAAGGAACCATACCTCTATCGTTAAAATCGAGTCCCCTACTTTTTGTTGTTAGATTTTTTCCCAAATTGACGTTCGTATGAAATATTACCTACACGTTCACATCCATAACTCAAAAACTATCGATTGGGTTTAATCGCCAGCAGGCGCGTTGGAAAGGTGAGCTCATTTTGATCAATTTACAAAAAAAATTTTGGACCATTTTTGTCCAAATTTTGGACCATTTTTCCATGTTTTTCATGATTTTGTCCAAGAATAATACTTTCATGGCCATTTTTTTGGCTCAATCTATTATTTAATTCAATTTACAATTCAAAACAAAGAGTTTAAGCCCAAATTTATCGAATTAGGTTGATTAATTCATGCGATATTGCTAAAACAAAATAACAAAATAATAAATCGTATGAATTAATCAACCGAATTCGATAAATTTGGGCTTAAACTCTTCGTTTTGAACTGTAAATTGAATTAAATAATGGATTGAGCCAAAAAAATAGCCATGAAAGTATTATTCTTGGACAAAATCATGAAAAAAATGGAAAAATGGTCCAAAATTTAGACAAAAATGCCCGTAACTTTTGAACCGTTGGACCAATGTTGGAGATTTGTTTTTGTAAATTGATCAAAATGAGCTCACCTTTCCAACGCGCCTACACCTTTCCAACGCGCGATTAAACCCGATCGATAGTTTTTGAGTTATGGATGTGAACGTGTAGGTAATATTTCATACGAACGTCAATTTGGGAAAAAATCTACCAACAAAAAGTAGGGAACTCGATTTTAACGATAGAGGTATGGTTCCTTCGGCAAATTTTCATGGAATAACCCATAGAATACGTAAATCATAGGGAAATTGGTGAATTTTTTCACTCCCTACAAATCAACCCGCCCTAATATATATATATGTCCTTTTTGGTGAATTTTTTTTTTCGTTTTTTCGCCATAAAATTCACACAAAAATCCAAACTACACATCTGACAAAGACGATTCATGCATTAAAAATATCACCATAGCATCGTCCTTAAGGTGGGTTTGTTCTTTGTTGAAATTACTTTTGCTATATCTCCTCTAGTTTAAGAGTTATAGAACACTTTTTGGAGTTGTAGTTGGCCAAAAATATCTGTTTTTTTCATCATAACTCCCAAACTATACATCCTACAAGAACGATTTAAGCACCAAAATTTTTGTTAAGAATCTTAGTTTTCTACGTCATTTTTGGTAATTTTAGAGTTCTGTGCCTAATTTTTAAAACTGGTCCTTAGAGATGATATTTGGTGGTCTTAGCTAGATTTAGTTTAACAAGAACTCAAGTGAATTCTATTTCTTTTGCTTCGGAACTTTTGTATTGGTCAGTAATCCAGGTTATGTGGTTTGCTGGGTTATTCAAACATTTTTCAAAGATTCACTGATACAGAAATATTTTCTAGCTCTAGCTCTTGACAAACTGCAACATTCAGTCATTTAATCTTCTATTTTGAAACATTCTTATATGATTTACTGCGTACAAACGCACTGATTGAATAAATCCGTAAATCGCACTCAGCTCCTTTGAGTTGAAAACTAAAAATGTAGACGATTTCAAAGCAACATGAAAGGAAGCAGCAGACACAGAACACAATCCCCAGAATATGCTGTGGCTCACCCAAGATGCAGATAGCGAAGCAGCTTTTTATTCGCCAGAAACTTATTATATTATTCGATTTCACGTATCTGCCTCTAGAGATACAATCTGCAAGAATATACATTGTATTTAGAGATCCTTAAGTATTCGTCAAATGTATAAAATAACGTGTGCTATGAGAAATATTTTTATTTTTTTTTGCCTTTATATTTTTATATAAGCATATAATTTCTTTGCAAGATTAAAAAAATGCTTTTCTCTATGTTTGCTGTGTCGGAGTTTTATTTATATTGATGAAATCTTCAAGGATATTCATAGGAATTGGATAATATTAGAATTTTTCGTTTTGCACAATTTTCCATTTTTGTGCTATTTATGTATTGTGGTTGCATAGTATATAAGAGGGATTAAAGCCCAATGCAGTCAGTCAGGAGATTAAAATATGTTTCATTAAAGTTTTTCCAGAAAAGGATCATAATTCTAACAAGAGGATTTTATATTTGTGAAATAAATCATATTGTATATGTTACAGGTATGTTTTGTTTTGTTTAATTTTTTATTCTGCTGCCATTCTGGTGTATCAGTTATTTAACTAAATACTAAAGCACAATGTAGCAAAAAAAATGAAATCTGCTTTATCACTTTATTTATTTCCATAAGATTTCTATGATGCATCTGAGAACAAGACTGTCATAACTATAATCACATGAAATAAAGCTAAGCATTGAGGTTGCCTCTAACTCGAGAAAGCGAAATGTTTTACAAACAACCCGCAATGAAGCTGAATGTATTAATAAATTTATTTTTCATGTGTCGCGCCCCAAACGAATTTGAGGTACGACGCGACCGAGATTAAAGCAATTTTTTATTTGAGCCAAAACGATGAACATACATTCAGACACACGAGTATGTATGTGAATGTGTGCATGTGTATCCATAACGAAATTAAGATTGTGCGTGGAGATTTCAACTTAAAATCTGTGGAAAAAACTTGGGAAAAATTATTTATATTGGTAGTTCTTATAAAGAAGCTGACAATGTGACTTATGGAATTATTTATATAGTTAAGCCAATATTAAAAATAGTTCCAAGCACTTACAGATCACTAGATATAGAGTTCTGTTTGCTTATTTTATGCATTTGATTTTAATATCTATTTTTTTAAAATTAATTTGAAATTCATTTCGCATCGCAGCTGCTCTCAAAAAATCATTGTTCTATTCGAATGGCTGGAAAATCATTCAACATCAGCAGCCAGTCTCTGTTTGTGAATGTTTCTATGGCTTTGCTAACGTTGCTATTTGTTCATCTGTGTCAAAATAACAAATGTTCCCGCAAATTTCACCTGTCATTAAATTTGCTTAACGAGTTACAAGTTAAAAAAGAAAAAAAAAAAAACAAAACAAAAAAACGAAGCATTGAGCATGCTAATGCATGAATTTCGAAATGGTGGAGATGCTTTAATGCAACTGGTATTTTCACCGGAAGTGAAGCTGAAAACAACAAAATACAAAAACATTGTTTTTTTTATGCAATGTGTGATTCTGTTTGTATAACGTAATCCATTGCTGCTAGACGGATATCATTACATTTGATGTTCTCACAAGTGAAAGTCTAGCCCACACATGAATTTAAGTCCTTATCCATGTGTACATGCAGCCGATTCGCCATAATGGCACAAAAAATTATTTTTTTATGCTTTTGCTCACGTCACATGCTGCAGGTGAGAATCCTGCCGGAGGAGCGATATAAGTTGCCATCTAGCTTGCAATAAATTCTTTAATGTTATTTGCTTATAGGAGTATGCGTAAATGTTTTGGGACCATAAACAAATGCTTGTACCCATGAAATTAATGCGTTCTAAAATTTATGCGTTAAACTTTTAAAATAAATTTAAATGCTTCTTTTTCTCTATGTTTCATTATTTTCAAAAGCACATTATCACAAGCAAAACAAAAACATTTAAACTGTCATCAGATGTTGGCATTAAACAGAAAAAAAATTCTAAGACGGTTATCGGAAAAAAAAGTCCGAAAAACGGCGGAAAACGGTGGCGGAAAAAAGAGACTTTTTGAGATTTCAATCAAGCAAATCACAAATCAAGGCGTAAAAAGCTGTGCTTCAAAAACTCGTTAAAGTATTTCTTAGATACAAAAATAAAGTTATCATGAAACAAGCATTTTTTGTTTCAAAAATTGCCTGCTTGGTTGTTGTTAGACTTTGTTTGCTATGTTATAAGATTTTGTTTCATCAAAATTATGAAAAAAAAAAACAAACTGGTCTAACCAGATAAATCTAAACAGATTAGCTTATATACAAAATCAATGCGTCTTTAAGTATTTTTAAGCTCAACCGAATGTTTTTCCCTGTGTCGTTTCAGGCGTTAGATATCTATTTATATCCATATAACGTTTTTTTTTCAACTAGTGCTTATTTCGTGTATGGTAACACTTAGTTCATGTCTGATTTGACAGATAATTAGTTTTATCCTTCTGCTGAACGAATATGGTTGTGTATACGCTTGAACAACGCTGAGAAGTGGGCCTGCGATCGACTTACAGAAGATGCCGATTTTGTCAAAAAAAATCATCTTTTCAGATGAAGCACATTTTGATCTTGGCGGGTGTGTAAACAAACAAAATTGTAATTTTTGGGGCACAGAAAACCCGCACGCATACATTGAAAAGCCGCTTTACCCAAAACGAGTCACTGTTTGGTGCGGATTTTGGTCCAGAGGCATAATTGGGCTATTTTTCTTCGAAAATGAGCAAGGAGTGGTCGTTACAGTCAATGGCGATCGTTATCGGGCCATGTTGAACGAATTTTTGTTCACAAAAATTGAAGAGAAGGATATTGGCAACATTTGGTTTCAACAGGACGGCGCTACGTGCCACACAGCCGAAGCTACACTCGATGTTTTGCGCCCTGTTTTTGAAGATCGCATTATCAGCCGCAGAGCTGATGTCGTTTAGCCACCTCGGAGCTGTGATTTGACACCGTTGGACTATTATTTGTGGGGTGCCCTCAAGAAAAGTGCTACGCCGACAAGCCAGAGACAGTTGACGCTTTAAAGGACAATATTCGGGAAGCCATTGGTGAAATACAGCTGCACACAATCGATAATGTGCTTAAAAATTGGACCGATCGTGTAGGCTACTGCATGGCCAGCCGAGGCAGCCATTTGAATAAAATTATTTTCCATTATTAACCGGAAGAATTGTACTTTCAAATAAAAAAAGAAATTTGAGAAAATATCCAGTTATTTGGCGGACCCTGTAGTTATAAAACTTATTTTCTGTTTGTTTATTTTTTTTTTTGTTTGACCTTTATACAAATTTAAACGGCTCAATGGATTCCGCTCAAACTTGGCCCACATATTAAGTGCCTCTTAACTTAAAATGTAACATACTTAGTTTTTGCCACGCCTCCTCTAAAATTCTTCAACCAACAGTAGTTTTGTTATTGTAATACTTTTTAGTATAGGAGTTTGTTTGTGTATTTAATTTTAAAAATGTTTGTTATTTTGACATCAAAAACGCTCACATATCCTCGAAAATGTAGAAATTTTTAGTAAAACGACTTTTTCATAAAACATCGTTGCCTAAAGGCTCAAACATAATTGCCTAGAGCTGGCTGCAGCTTACGTCAAAAATTAACGAAAAGCTAGCTCAAGTTCTGTCAAATACTTAATTTGCCCATAATAAAGTTTAGTTGGCTTGCCTATATATGTCTATTGAAGATGATTTAAATTTTTGCGATTGTTTTCTGTGAAAAATTTGATTTTTATCATAAAGTAAATTCATTATTAAAAAAGCACTGGCAATGGAACACACAAACCAATTAATTTTATTAAAAAAACTAAGAATTTTGGGGGCAGTTTGCGATAGACTATGTGTGCTGCAAGATATTGAAGAGTTGGAAGAAAAAACAAAAAAACACCGCTCATGCAATGTTCTTCCTGTGAACCACGACAGAAAAGTTAAAGGATATTTCACGGTTTCATTCTTAAAAATGAAAGAGAATGATAGTGATCAGTTTTTTATATATACCAGAATGACACGAAATGTATACGACGTTTTATTAACTTTAATAAAACACTTCTTGCAGAAGCATTCCATTAGGGAGCCAATAGAACCTGAATGTCGTCTGGCCATATTGTTGCTGTGAGTATATATTTTATAGAATATTAGAGGTCTTTTCGAAAATAAAAATTTTTTTTTAGCTATTTGTCACAAGGTACCTCCATACAATCTCTTGCATGGTCTTTTAAAATGGGGAAAGAAAACATTCGCATTATTGTACTTGAAACCGCTGAAATTATTTGGAAGGCGTTATATCCAGTTTACGTAGCAGAGCCAAACATGGAAGACTTTAAGCAAATTGCTGCTGGGTTTTAGAACATGTGGGACATGCCCAACTGTTTGGGGGCCATTGATGGTAAACATATTGCTATTCGATGTCCCCCAAACAGCGGTAGACAATTCTTTTGCTACAAGAAATACTTCAGTATTGTTTTACTAGCAGTATGCGATGAAAATTATCGATTTACCCACGTTGATCTGGGTGCTTATGGCAGTCAGAGCGACGGCGGTAAAATATATTTTCAAATTGTTCGGACCGCTGCTAACAACTTTTTTGCAACAATTGCAGGAATTTTTCAAGTAAGTCGGTTTGGAAAGATGCTTTTAAACGGCACACTTCCAATACCTCCACCAAAAAGTTAACCAAACACCAAAATACAAATTCCGCATTATTTTGTTGGAGACGCAGCATTTCCTTTGGGGAAAAATCTGATGCGAACATATCCAGGTGTAATCTTACCGCAAGACAAAGAAAACTTTAATAAAAGACTTTCAAGAGCTCGACGAACTATTGAGAATTCTTTTGGTATTCTTGTATCTCGTTGGCGGATTTTGTTAACAACAATACATATGATTCCCGAAAATGCAGAAAAAGTCGTGCTAGCTTGTGTGGCCTTGCATAATTTTATCATTACGATGGGCGAAGATCTACCGAAATACGGAATTCAATTTGTAATTTTTTTTAAAGATAATTAAAAATAATCATAATAAAAAGCTGATAACAAAAATCACCATAATAACTTGTTTATTGCTTTTGTAGACCATCTATAGTAATAAAACTCATTTTCTGTTTGTTTGTTTGTTTGGCCTTTATACAAATCTAAACGGCTCAACGGATCTCGCTGAAACTAGGTACACATATTAAGTTTATTCCAACTTAAAATGTTACATACTTAGTTTTTGCCACGCCCCCTCTGAAATTTTTCAACTAACGGTAATTTTGTTATTATAAAACTTTTAGCATCGGAGATTTTTGTGTATTTAATTTTAAAATTTTTTTGTTATTTTGACATCAAAAAAACTGACATATCTTTAAAATTGGAGAAATTTTCAGTACAACGACTTTTTCATAAAACATCGTTGCCTAAGAATGAGAAAAAAACGACATGAAAATCAAAGTTTGGTCTTTCGGTGCAAATATCTCCGCTGTCCATTAATATATTTCATTCAAATTTTTTTTGTTCAAAAGTTCAATAAAATTACTTTACAAAAATAGGTTGAACTGTACCGTTAAGTCAGTGTATATATGTTTTACGATTATGTCAAAAAAGGTCCAAAATATTGACTTTTTACTCAAAAAATGACTCAAAAATTGTTGTTGTTGTAAAAATGAAATCAATTAAAAATTGCACATCTGGCTACCTTTCATATGACATAGCATTTATTTGCAAAAATTCTTCCAGCTAAGCTCAAAAATTATTTTACTGTTTTTGTCATCAAAACAACAAGGGTACCCCCGTTGATTTTTTTCGCGAAATTTATTTTTTCCAAAATGTTATTTTTATATTTTTTACAAAAAAGTCAAGTTTCAAAAATAATTTATGTGAAAAAATTACCCCAATATCTCTTTCCAATCAAAAGTTATGGCTAAAAATCTATTTTTTCATACCAGACTATTAATAAAACTTAGTTTTGTGTTAAAATTCTCTATATAGTTTGAACGTCCCCATATATCTCTAAGAATGCAGTTGTGTGTCTAAAGTAATTACGAACATTTTGGATTATACAAAATTTTCTTTATAGTGATCATCTACTTATATTTTGCCTTGAGAAAACATGCGTTAAATTTACAGATAGATGGCGCCACATGTGTAAGATGTGTGAGTACAAACTAAACGTACACCTTGCGTTGAATAGCTGAATTATGTTTTTGCAAAAGTTTCTTCAAATTTAACCCCACACGATTGGGATTACAGACAGGTGGCGCTATTTTCTGCTTACAGAAGAATATCTGATGTTCTTATGCAGCTAGCAGATAAGTTTTGCGAAATATTTTGCGAAAATGCTATTGCTACCAAACTTTTACAAAGTAAAATAATGCAGTACTGCCATTTTTTTTTAGAAAGGTACAATCATTTTTAGCACAACAAATTTTCATAAAACATTGATAGCTAATAATGAGAAAAAAATTATATGAAAATCAAAGTATTTACTTTTAATGCCAATAACTCTGCTGTTTTTAATATATTTCATTAACATTTTTTTTTGTTAAAAAGTTCAATATTTTTTTTAATATAAATCTTTGTTTAGACGTTAAAATGTCCATATCTCAAGGACGCATTGAGTCCCATCATAATTTTTATTTTGTTGAAAAGGTAATTGTGCTTGCTTTAACATTGAGTAAATATAAAAATTCTTTTTAATTTTTAAAATCTGTTTTTCGTACCGCTTCTTTGAATTCAATTAGCTCACCGCAAGAGATGGAACCACCAACAACAAAAATTTTCCTAAACTTTTTTGGATCAATGTTCGTTCAATTACCTAGCAAACGGTGGATAAATAAAATTAAATAAAATAAAATTCAAATAAAATTCAACATGTTTTTCATTATTCCCGATTTTAAAAAACATTTAATCGAGAAGTGTATGTTAAAATGTTTATATAAATGACTCTCGAGTAACACCGGGTATATCAGCTAGTCTTATTATAAATATTAAGGAGTATTTTTAACTTGAAAAATTTTTTTCGAATTTTTTTTTCCATGAAAAAGTCATTCACTAGGTGAAGTGAGTGACTTTTCAAATTTGAGGTTGATATCTTTAAAACATGCAAATATGTATATATATTCGAACATCTGTATACTGTAGAACAAATCGTATGTCCAACAGCATTAAAAAAACGGTGCCAAAGATTATGGAAAAACTATAAGTCCGATTCAGCTCCAATTTTTTTAATTATATTTACTATAGCAAAAACTATAAGATTACCTGCAATCATCCCTTCAAATTAAAAACTCGTTTTTTTAGAACGTTAGAAAGGTACCAAAATAGTTACAAAAGGTAACTATCAAAAAGATAAAACAGTTAATAAACAGTTAAGTTAAACAGTAAAGTTTATTACAGAAAAGAAAAATAAATAAACGCGTTTATTGTGAGGTATCTCGGTAAATAGTTTTCACAACAATCCATCTTGAATCCTAGTGTTCACAAATTTGGGCTCTTAATCTAAGAACTTCAGCCATCATATCCGAGTAAAATTTGCCTTTTATTTGGAATGGTAAATCTTTTATCATGGACACCATTGTCCCTATCAAAAGTTCATCTGTTGTAGGCTCTAGAGCAACCAACAGAGTTTTTTCTACTTTGTCTACTACTTCACCGAACTTATTGTACAGCTTTTCAATAGCAACCCTTGATCTTTTCGCTAGAGCAGGACTTAAACAATCGCTTCTTTCTCGAACTTCATCAGCGGACTCCTCTATAGAATAAACAACTGTATCATTATTTAAACTATCCATTTCGTTACACAACGTTCTATAATTAAATTTATAAAATTGCATTCAATGTGAAAATAAACAAAATAGAAAAATTACATACCTTTGGACAGCTATTGAATCTTTAAGGAAAGATAAATCATCATAATATTGCCAATTTTCATAGCAGCAAGCACTTCCTGATGGCGAGTCCAACTTTCGCGTCTCTTTAACATATTTCTCCCGAAGGAGTTTCCATTTTTGCTTTACTTCTTCGACTAAAACAATACAAAAAGTCAATAGCGCAACAGCCTCAACATGGTAGAAACTCACTGTTTTTATTGCACAATTTTGCGATTTCATCCCAGGCTCTTTCCTTTTTAAATTTATTGAAATAAAATTGATCTTTTTTGTCATATAGACATTTGTTTTGCCGCACGTTGTCTATAAGGCACGATATAAACTCGTAATCAGCAGCGTTTGCCATTTTATATTCATCAATTCAGAAAATTAAATTTTATTTGTTTGACAGTTACGCACGGAGCTTTCGATTTGAATCGCTTTGCCTGCAGCCAGATCAATTTAACGAAACTTAACGAAAAAGCTGGATTGAGCTGTTACGGCCTGCACGCATAATTTCTATGTATTCGTATAAAATTTGACATTAGATGCAGCCAGCTCTAGCCTATTATGTTTGGGCCTTAAGAATGAGAAAAAACGACATGAAAATCAAAGCTTGGTCTTTCGATGCAAACATCTCCGCTATCCATTAATATATTTCATTCAAATTTTTTTTTGTTCAAAAGTTTAATGAAATCAGTTTACAAAAATAGGTTGAACTGTACCGTTATGTCAGTGTATATATACTTTATGATTATGTCAAAAAAGGTCCAAAATATTGACTTTTTACTCAAAAAATGACTCAAAAATTGTTTTTGTTGTAAAAGTGAAATCAATTAAAAATTGCACATCTGGCTATCTTTCATATTAAATAGCATTTATTTGCAAAAATTTATCCAGCTTAGCGCAAAAATTATTTTACTTTTTTTGTCACCAAAACAATGAGTGTACCCTTTTTGATTTTTTTCGCGAAATTTTTTTTTTCAAAATGTTTTTATATTTTTTACAAAAAAGTCAAGTCTCAAAAATAATTTATGTGAAAAAATTACCCCAATATCTCTTTCCAATCAAAAGTTATGGCTAAAAATTTATTTTTTCATACAATTGACATCTATAGTAATAAAACTCATTTTCTGTTTGTTTGTTTGGCCTTTATACAAATCTAAACGGCTCAACGGATTTTGCTTAAACTAGGTATACATATTGAGTGAACTTCAACTTAAAATGTTACATACTTAGTTTTTGTTACGCCCCCTCTAAAATTTTTCAACTTACGGTAATTTTGTTATTATAAAACTTTTTAGTACAGGAGTTTTTTTGTGTATTTAATTTTAAAAATGTTTGTTATTTTGACATCAAAAACACTCACATATATTCAAATTTTGACATTTTCAGTACAACAACTTTTTTATAAAACATCGTTACCTAAGAATGAGAAAAAAACGACATGAAAATCAAAGTTTGGTTTTTCGATGCAAATATCTCCGCTATCCATTAATATACATCATTCAAATTTTTTTTGTTAAAAAGTTTAATAAAATCAAATTACAAAAATAGGTTGAACTGTACCGTTATGTCAGTGTATATATACTTTATGATTATGTCAAAAAAGGTCCAAAATATTGACCTTTTACTCAAAAACTGACTCAAAAATTGTTTTTGTTGTAAAAGTGAAATCAATTAAAAATTGAACATCTGGCTATCTTTCATATTAAATAGCATTTATTTGCAAAAATTCATCCAGCTTAGCGCAAAAATTATTTTACTTTTTTTGTCACCAAAACAATGAGTGTACCCCCCTTTGATTTTTTTCGCGAATTTTTTTTTTTCAAAATGTTTTTATATTTTTTACAAAAAAGTCAAGTCTCAAAAATAATTTATGTGAAAAAATTACCCCAATATCTCTTTTCAATCAAAAGTTATGGCTAAAAATCTATTTTTTCATACAATTGACTATCTATAGTAATAAAACTAATTTTCTGTCTGTTTGTTTGTTTGGCCTTTATACAAATCTAAACGGCTCAACGGATTTTGCTCAAACTAGGTATTCATATTGAGTGAACTCCAACTTAAAATGTTACATACTTAGTTTTTGCCACGCCTCCTCCTAAATTTTTAACTAACGGTAGTTTTGTTATTGTAATACTTTTTACTATCGGAGTTTTTAGTGTATTTAATTTTAAAAATGTTTGTTATTTTGACATCAAAAACACTCACATATATTCAAAATTTAGACATTTTCAGTACAACAACTTTTTTATAAAACATCGTTACTTAGGAATGAGAAAAAAACGACATGAAAATCAAAGTTTGGTCTTTCGATGCAAATATCTCCGCTGTCCATTAATACATTTCTTTCAAATTTTTTTTGTTTAAAAGTTCAATAAAAGCACTTTAGAAAAATAGTTTTAAATTTACCGTTTTTTTCAGTGTGTATATGTTTTATGATTTTGTCAAAAAAGGTCCAAAATATTGACTTTTTACTCAAAAAATGACTCAAAAATTGTTTTTGTACTTCACGAGGAAGCGAAAAGCTTGTTATTTACCTCAAACAAGCGAGAATATTAACAATTTGTTGGGAGCACAAAGTAAAATATTTAGGCATAATTCTCGACCCTAAAATGAAATTCAAGGATCATATACCTTACATCACAAATAAAATAAACATACTGATTAGAATACTGTATCTTCTGATTAATCAAAACTCAAGTCTAAATATACACAACAAAAAATTAATTCTAGTTTGCATTTTTTACGCTGTCATGTTCTATGCGGCCCCAGTTTGGTCTACTAGCGCAAATTTCAATGAGTTAGTCTCATCCTAGGTAGATTAAGTAGTTTAAAGTAAGTTTTTTATATAAAATTTAAATAGGTTTTTCCCCGTGGTGTTTGCAATTAAACATGGCTCCCACTGCTAAAACAACTAAAAGTGAATCCAAGCCCTCCAAGGGTGCCAAAAAGGCTAAGACCGCTCCAGCCGCTACTGCTGCAAAGGGCAAAGTTGAGAAACCAAAGGCTGAAGCCAAACCGGCTGCAACCGCCGTTAAGAATGTGAAGAAGGCGCCAGAAGTAGCTAAAGCTGCTGCTACCAAACCAGTTACTGCCGCTAAGCCCGCTGCAGCTACAAAACCAGCTGCTGCTGCAAAAGCAGCTCCAGCAAAAGATGCCAAGAAGGCTGCCGCTCCAGCAAAAAAAGACGCCAAGGCTACTGCACTAAGGAAGTCAAGAAGGCTACCGCCGCTCCAGCTGCAAAACCAGCTGCTACTACTACCGCTCCTGCAAAGAAGGTTGAAGCTGCTAAAGTGGTTGAGAAAGTTGTTAGCGCTGCCGTTGCTGCTAAGCCACCAGCAGCCAAGCCAAAGAAGAGTGTTAACGCTGCCGCAGCTGCAGCCACTGGTAAAGGTCGAGTCGTCAAGAAACAAGTGCTGCGTGGTAAGGGTCTGAAGAAGAAGAAGGTTTCATTGCGTTTTGGCATCGATTGCACAAATATTGCCGAAGATAACATCATGGACGTTGTGGACTTCGAAAAGTACATTAAGGCTCGTTTGAAGGTCAACGGTAAAGTCAATAACTTGGGCAACAGTGTTTCATTTGAGCGTGTCAAGATGAAGTTGTACGTCAACTCCGATGTGCATTTCTCCAAGGCTTACTTGAAATACTTGACAAAGAAGTATTTGAAGAAGAATAGTTTGCCTGATTGGATTCGCGTTGTTGCCAACGATAAAGATTCATATGAGCTTCGTTACTTCAGAATAAGTTCCAACGACGATGAAGATGAAGATGCAGAGTAAATATCGCATTCGTTGTTTTATAAATTAGGATAAAATGATATGATTTTTTGAATAGTCGATGAAAATATTTTGTTTTAACAGTATGTGAAAAGCATTTCACATTTGATAAAAAGAAAAAAAAAAAAAAACAATAAATATCACAAAAGAATTTTGTGGAAAAAAGATTTGTAAAATTTTTGCCTTCACCTTTATGTTAATGTATATATGTACTGAAATATTTTGTGAAAAAGTTGTTTAATTAAGAAGAATATTTTATTTGAACTCTTTGAACAAAATTATACCTAACGAAATGTACTATTATATAAAATCAAATAAAATAAATGAATGAATGAAATGGTTTTTGTTGTCAAAATTAAATCAATTAAAAATTGCACATCTGACTAATTTTCATATGACATAGCATTTTTTTGCAAAAATTCTTCCAGTTAAGCGCAAAAACTATATATCTGTTTTTGTCATCAAACAACAACGGTACCCCCTTTGATTTTTTTCGCGAATTTTTTTTCCAAAATGTTGTTAATTCTGTAAAAAAAAAGTCAAGTTTCAAAAATAATTTATGTGAAAAATTACCCTTATCTCTCTTTCCAATCAAAAGTTATGGCTAAAAATGTTATTTTTCATACCAGCTATATTAAAATTCTCTGTCCTAAATATATTGCTTATACTAGTACGTCTATATTTTTGCCGTTATGCCATTTTTCTCAAACATCTAAGCTCTACTACTTTATCACTCTGTTCTTACTTCTTGTAGGGACGAAAGTCTTTTTAGGGTATGGATGGTTCCAATTCAATTACACTTACTAGACAGTGAGTGTAAGACAATTTTTTTGAAAAATCTTGCGCCATCTTCGACAAAGATTTATTCGTGTGCTTCATCTCAATCTTATTACTTATGCCATTGCAAAACCCAAAGAAATGAATCATACAAATACTGTTTCTAAAAAAGAAGTAAATGAGCAATTTCTTTCTTTTGGCCTGTCTCCACTCCACTCATGGATACTTTTTTTTGAATATGTGCTACACATATCTTATGGGCTCGATTTTAAAGCCAAGAAAACAAACAAAAAAAAGGACTGTAAGAATAAAATAGGTGCAAGATCGATTAAGAGTGGAATTAGGACTGTTTTAGTAGACATGCCAACACAAAACGGAGGAAACACGAACAATGCCAACACTGCCCGAAAATTTAGTAGAAATGCTGAGATATCAGCAGTAATCACAGGAGTTAGTGTTTTAGTTCTGGGTATGAAAAAGACTTGATCAAATTTGAAACATATTGCAAAGAAATAGTTGCGGTGTATTTAAATGAGTTCTCTTGGTATAATAATATTATATATGATATAATAATATTTTCTTTTGAGCATGCTACTGAAAATAATGTTCTTATTTCTTTAATGAAAATAAAATCGAACGCTATTGAAGATGACGGTATTTCATTGAAATTCATTAAAATCATATCACCCTTTATTATAAAACCTTTGACGCACATAATAAATCACTGCTTTACTACCTCTTGTTTTTCATCGTCGTGGAAACTATCCACAGTTATACCAATTCCTAAAGTAACACACGCATCAACAGATATGAAAGACTAAAGACCCATTAGCATTCTGTCTGCTCTTTCCAAAATCTGTGAATCTTTTATGACTGGCCACATTAATCAGTATTTAAAATCAAATAATGTCCTATCACCATACCAATCTGGCTTTCGATTCGGACATAGCTGTGCAACAGCAACGCTAAAAGTTCTTGATGATATTCGGTCATCTTATGATGCAGGTCATGTTACTTTGTTATGTCTTTTAGATTTTTCTAAAGCATTTGATTCTGTGAACCATTTTGTTTTAGTTTAACAACTTAAGTGTATGTTTGATTTAACTAGTAGTGCTTTTAACGTTATTGCCAACTATCTTGATGGAAGAAAGCATAGAGTAAAGATTGGCAACCGTTTTTCCGATTATAACAATGTTAAAATGGATGTGCACCAAGGCTCAATTCTTGGGCCTTTTGCTCTTTAGTATTTTTATTAATGATATTTTTAAAGTGTGCAATAACGTGAGAATACATGGTTATGCTGATAATATCAGTTAATGATCTATGCCTTAATGCCAAAAAAATCATATGTTCTTCCTATCTCCAGGGATAAGCTTGACCGCCAACAAATACCACCTATCTTTTTAAGTAATAATTGTTTGCTAATAATTCATAAAAAGTTTAGTTAAAAGTTTAGGTTAGGGATATTAACTGTAGACTTTCATCCTCTGATCATGTTACCAATATTGTTTGAGTTTGCTACACGCTTCGAGGCTTACGAATGTCTGCTAGATTTACTCCGATTGAGACAAAAAAGAGGCTCGTTGTTCAATTTATACTTCCAATCATATCTTACTCACAACTAATATACAGCAATCTTGACTCGCACTCTTCGCATAAAATTCAGATTGCCTTTAATGAAGAGAGTAGAAGCATTTTAGGTTGTAGTATTATAAACTACTTAAATGCGAGAATTTGGTTATTTTTGCATAAATTAATTTCCTGTAAAACTCCCGCATACCTCTATGAGAAGTTACGCTTCAGAGTTTCTACTCGAACACACAACCTCATAATACCTAAATACAATTCCTTACATACTAAGCGACTTTTCTTTATAAACGCCATTAAACTCTGGAATTCTTTACCTTCTAGTGTAAAATCTATTGTCAGCACGAATAAATTTAAGTCTTATATTATGTTTTACTTTTGAAACATCTAACTATCTATTACTTCTTTTTTCTAATTATTTATTTTGTCTTTTTACTATGTTTTATTTTTGTTTTTATATTTATAAGACTGTCTATTAATTAAAATCAAAAATAATAATCATAAATAATATATCTAGTATTTTAAGTTATTTAAATTTGTGAAATTTCAAGTTAAGAGTACATATAAATTTGTTGCACTTTTAAAATAATAATTATATATTAAGTATGTTATGTTATTCAAAGTATTCAAATTTTAAGTTAACTGTTGATTATGCATATAAATTTGTTGTACTGTTAAAAGATCTCTTGTATCTTCTTGTACTAATTAATATCAAAAAAATATGAAATATCCTGTGGTGAAGAAGTGGCGCGAGATACGCAATATAGGCCTTTGTAGAAAATCATTTGAATCTTGTGATAATGTGGACGTTGACGATTAAAATAACAAATTTGTTAGTATTCCTATGACTTCGGTCAGTCAAAATGTGTACCAGACTAATGACAATTCTTTTTATGCCGACACTTGCTTCAGCTTCAATTGTGTTTGGCAGGTAGATGCACTCAAAAGTATTTTATCAATCAAATCTAACGCTATAGGGTTTGATGATATTAGTCCAATTTTCCTAAAAATTTTGCTTCCGAAGATCCTTCCTTATCTCACTCGCATTTTTAACACAGTGCTCACTAAGTCAACTTACCCGATACAATGGAAGAAAGCTAAAATTATACCAGTAACAAAGGCTCACAATGAGTACCGCCCGATAGCTATACTTTCATTCGTATCCAAAGCGTTGAAATTGTTACTTAGTCAACAAATTAACTCACACTTGCGCAGAAGTCGTTATATAACTGAAAGGCAATCAGGCTTTAGAGCCAAACATAGTTGTATCACTGCTTTAATTGATGTAACTGAAGACTTGCGTCCTAGCATAGATGACAATGAAGTTGTGTTCTTAGTTCTATTAGACCACTCTAAGGCTTTCGATACAGTCGACCATAATATTTTACAGACAAAACTTCTTAAATTATTTAATTTTTCGACATCTGCCGTGGATCTTATTGCGTCATATCTCTCTGATAGGTCGCAAGCTGTTTTCGACAATAACGTTTCGTCTTTCTACCCATTACAAGAGGTGTTCCTCTAGGTTCTGTTCTGGGTCCTCTTTTTTTTCATTGTACATAAATGACCTACCCAGTGTTTTGAAAAACTGTAAGATCCATATGTACGCAGATGATGTTCAGTTATACGTTAACTGTAAACGTTACATCTATAGCTGTATCAACAATCGAAATAGTATTCTTGAAAAAATTGGTGATTGGGCAGTAAAAAACAGACTAAGCCTAAATCCAACAAAGTCAAAATGTTTGGTAATTTCGAAGAAAATCATTGACGTTTCCACTGCTCCTCACCTATCATTAAATGGAAGCAACATTGGATACGTAGACTCTGAAAAAAATCTAGGCGTCACCTTCAACAGAACGTTAACTTGGAATAACCACATAAGTAATACGGTTGGGAAAGTCTACAGCATGCTTCGGGTTTTTTGCACTACGCAGTATTTTACACCTCTTAATATACGAATGCTACTTGCTAAAGCATATCTCATACCAACAATGCTATATGGCTGCGAAATTTTTGCAAACTGTTACAGTCTAAGTAAAAATAAATGAAACGTCCTTTTTAATAATATTGCTCGTTATGTGTTTGGACGGAAAAGAAGAGACCATGTTTCCCAGTATGCTAAAACAATCCATGGCTTAACCTTTGATAATCTTCTGAACTATCGTACGCTTTTATTGTTGCAAAAGATTGTATGTAATTCAGAATCCAGTTATTTGTTTTCGAGATTAAACTTTTCTAGATCTAGTCGTACTAATGTAATTATTTGTTTACGTGTCTCATGTCTAACGTCTGAAATTCAGTTTTTTGTACATTCTGTTCGTCTTTGGAACGCACTTCCTAATAGTTTAAGATCATGTGATAACGCTGTGCAATTTAAAAATAAACTAGCTTTACTCTTTTCTTCGCTGTAATATTAAGAAGTCAAATATGTCAAATAATTAAATGTTTAAAGGATGGATGCTTAATGAATGTTATATTTATATTTTTTTTATACTTCACAAAAGCTTACACACTGTTAATTTTTATGTTTTGAAATTGTTTATTTAAAGTTTTGAAAATGTTTAATTTTACTCTTTAATTCGTTTCTACTCTCATTATCATGTAACTGAAACTTAGTTTTTAATATTTTATGCAATACTATATATTATAAGTCAAAGGTTATTAAACTTTGTTGTGCCGGTTTTCGAATAAAGAAAAGAAAAAAAAAGTATATAATATACCTGTTACCGTACATATAGATCCTTCTTCAAGGAAGAGAAATAATAGCTTCACATATCTTGCCTATTGAAAAACATTACACCAGAAAAACATCACAAATAGAAAAACCAGAAAAACATTACAAATAGACACTAACACTGATCTAATGAATCGTCTCCTGATAACATCGGATCCATATATTGCAAGTATTTGAGCATACCTCAAAAGAACACATTCCGGAATTCCATTGAGCCGGAAGTTCTAAATTTATTAAAAGATGCATCATTCTTTCAGGAAAACGACGGAGACACAGATTCTTAAAGTATGGAGCTTTATTATATTAATTTATTAGTATTTTTACATAAATTTCTTATTTATATTGAACAATTAAATTTAAATTTTTTGTTAATTCTTTAGTTTTTATAAATAAAATTATAAGAAACCTTCAAAACTTTGAATTTTTTATAAGGTAAGATGAATAACACTGTGCGGCACAAAAAGCTGTATTTAACAATTTCAGCGTTTTACACTTAACTTAAACTTGAGGAATTTCGTGGTAACATCTGTTTTACCACTTTACCGAAGACTTTAGTGCAAATTTTTTTTAATTAGTCCAGATATGCACTCATTTGCATGTTGAGAACTCTTGAACCGTTAGGATTTTTATTTTGGTTTCTTCAGAAAATATCTTTTTTTTTTGTTCTTGCCAACAACTTTGTTGAACAAACATATTACGAAAAATCATTTGAAATTGTCTTAAAACCTTTAATAAGCGACATACAGTGTCGGACATAACTAAAGCACGAACCCATGTAGTTAGCATTTTATTCCATAAGAGTTAAAATATTGTAGTATTTCCATGTTTTTTTTATATTATTACTTATGTAAAAATATCCGATTGGTTCATAAAAACCGTCAAAAAGCCATTATTTATTGCAAATAAAATTTTTTTTACAAGAATGTTACAACACACGGAAATTTGGGGCGACAAAACTAAAGCACATGTTCTCAGTCACTCAGAATTTGACTTCATTTCTAACAATAAGTAACAACAATAAGTAGTTAAAGTACCGTTTGAATAAAAACCAGTTATTTGTGAAGCTAAATAACATCTCTTGAACAAATTTTACTATTAATTCGGTCGTTGGTGATCATTTATCTGGGTTAGACTGTGTATTAAACAACAAATTAATTAAATGGCTAGCAATAAGTATTCTGCTATATTCGAAAAGATTTTAAACGAATTCAAAAAAGGCGAATCAGTGACAAGCATTCCAAAAAATTTTGTGTTCACCTTTGTGTAATATCCCGAACTATAAGTCGATTTCGTTCGACTGGTTCCTTAGTTCCATCACATGAAGGTTATGAAAGACAACCAAACGTGAGGACCAGGCAATTATTCAGACAATAAAAAAAGATCCATTCATACCAGCGAGATCTATTCAATATGAATTGCATTTGAATATTTCACTTAGATCCATCTAACGACGAGCTGTGGACGGCGGCTTGCAATCATACAGGATCGTGAAAAAGCCATTAATTTCTAAGAACAATCGTCGAGCACGAATTGATTTTGCAAGAGCCCACGTAAACTGGACTGTTACGAAATGGCGAACCATACTATTTTCAGATGAGTCAAAGTTTAACATCGAAGGTTCTGACGGATTAAAGTTAGTACGCAGGTCAAAAGGGCAGCGCCTAAATCCACGTTACTCTACAGGTTCTGTGAAACATGGCGGCGGTAACGTCATGGTCTGGGAATGTTTTTCCGGTCATGGGATCGGCCCAATTCATAAGATCAACGGCATAATGGATCGATTCATATACAAGAATATTCTCGAAAATGTTATGTTAACTCATGCGCAAGAAGAAATGCCGTTGAAGTGGATCTTTCAGCATGATAACCGATCCCAAACTCACTGCCAAATGTGTGAAGGAATGGTTTGCTGAAAGCAAAATTGATGTGTTGGATTGGCCCACTCAATCGCCTGATCTCAATCCCATAGAGAATCTATGGGAAATTGTAGATAGGAAAATTTAACGAGAAAACTGTAAGGGAAAGGACTCTCTCTTCACACAAGCGGGATTGGCATGGAAAAGTATTTCAAAAGACATTTTAAATACCTTAATAGAGTCGATGCCTCGCAGATGTCAAGGTGTGTTAAAAAGCAATGGATAAATATTAATACCAAATGTTAAAATAAACACCAATACTAGCAAAAACTAAGTTTTTCATGTGTTTCCATGTAATGTGCTTTAGTTTTGTCGCAGAAGTTTTAGTAATAATCCTATATTTGTTTTAATATTTTTGTTTTAAATTAAATATTATGTTAATTTTTGTTTGATTTATTACCTTAAATGTATATTTGTTTAGGTTCAATAGAAGGTAATTAGTTCAAAGCTTATTTTAAAATTTTATTTCATGAAATGCTTAAAAGGTAAGTTTCGTGCTTTAGTTTTGTCTGACACTGTATGTCTTGCCCGCTTTCAACGCTTCAAAGCAAAAAATGTTGCTCATACGCAATGTTGTTCAAATTTTTTTCGTTTGACTTTTTGTAAGAATCACTCGATAAGACACACTGGAAGAGATTTTTTCATATTCATTTATTCAGCAAAGTTGTTGGCAAGAGTTATAGAAAGAACTTTGCCGAAGAAACCAAAAAGAAATTTTAATGGTTCAAGAGTTATCAACATGAAAGTGAGTGCATATCTTGAGTAATTTTTGATATATCTTAAAAAAATAAAATTTTGTTCCAAAATGTTCGGTAAAGTAGTACAAAAAAATATCACCACGAGATTTGCCATACCAAAATGAAGTGAAAAACGTTTAATTTATCAAATACAGAGAAAAATGGTACAAAAAAGCGCACAGTGTAATTAAAGGTAAGTTCAAACGTCTTGACTTTTATATTAAAAATTAGTGGCCCCAGTGTACTTTGTCCCGGTCAGCAGGGATTTTTTTAATTGAATATGAATGATTTCTGAAAATTAGGCGTATATATAGTTCGACCACGCCCATCTTAGTGCAGTTGCTGGCAGTACGCATAAGAGCAAAATTCTAGTCTCTTACGACCAAGACTGTTTGAAATATCGACTTTTTATTGTTTTGTGGGTGGAGAAAGGGGGTGTGGCTACTTTCGTTACTGTACAAAACTTCGTATAAAAATTTCATACTTGTAAACATTCTACTGCCAAAATTTCAGCTCAATCCGCCCAGTAGTTTTGGAGTCTTAATGATTTCTTAAAAGTGGCGTAGATATAGTGCGACCACACCCATTTTTAGTAGAGTTGCCGACAGTAACCATACGCACTAAACTACTATTTTAGTAGCATCATAAGGTCTAAGCTAAATCGGTTGAAAATTACGGGCAGAAATAATAAAGTTCCGCTAGATTGCGGAAATTCCACACCGAGCGTTGGTTGACTAGAGCCGTCTGACACGTGACAGTAGCTGTCTTATTTTTTTCTCTTGCATTTAATAAAATTTATAGAAAGTTTAAACGTACAACCAAGAAAGGGAATGCAATCTTTTGCAATGAGACAAAAGGACTTTACTTCTAATGAGTACATTTAGAATTAGCTACAAAATAAGCTAAAAAAAATAGTTGAGTTTGTCTGTACGTGACCGTGGAATGCTCTTTGTATACTTTCATATTTCAAACCAATCCATTTTTATCCATTTTTTGTACTCAAGCGAGTGCAATGGTAAGTTATGGGTTAAAATGGGACTTTGAGCGGTTTAATCTCAGTCCAAACTTAAACCCTACTACTTCACCTTATTTATTTTAAAAGGAGTTGCATAACAAGTATTTCTTAAATGCAATACAAAATTAATAACTTACAGTAGCTTTTCTATTTTTGGGCTTACTTTTGCACTAGCCTTAGACCAAAAACTAATTCTGCTGAATATAACTTTTCATAATCCAAAGGCAAAGTCAATCAAAATATAAAGTCTTTTCTTGTTATTTAGCTGTTTTTAGCTGTTTACAAATAAACCTTACATTAATGGTATGAAATATTTTTACGACTTTTCTCGATCCTTTGCCAGCTCACTTAGTAGCAAACAATACCAATAATTGAAATATAAAATTAATAAATGCGGCTTCATTTAATACAATCCACAAATAGTCAAGTAAAACAACTTAATTTGAGCGCGAAACTTGAGTTCGTAAATAAAGTACCACGGACTGTTGCTAAAGCTACAAAAAAAAAGGGGGTAAAATAGTAAGGTGACTGCAAGGAGGGATGCATAAATCAGAGTAGTGAAAAGGCTAACTAGGCGCGGCACTCGGGTGGCAATAAAAAATGTACTCGAACTGATTCTGATGTGTACCTTATGGCATGAGCAAACCTATCAAATAGAGTACAAAGTACCGTTACACTCCATATTCGAAAGTTTCGAACATCATTGAGTCAAAGTGCCGAAGAGCGAAGCACAGAATTGCACTGGAATATGGATACAGAAATGATGTCCTTACAAATTGCTAAGCTAGTCGACAGTCGGTTACGAAATCTGGTCGTGTTCGCACGTGTCATACGGAAAACTAACACGTTAAGAACGCCGCGCGCGTCCGTACTCTAAAGTGAGGCGAAGGCAGCCTTGTTGAAGTTTAAAGAGACACCTTTAACACAAACTTGTGGCATTCGCAGATAAAAAAAACAAAATAAACACAAAAAAACAAACGCGGATACTTACCGACAGAGGTCGCAGACAGTTATCGCCGTTGCTGTGGTGTTGTTGTTGTTCTTGTTTTGACGGCCGAGACGATAGAGTGAGTTCGTTGAGTGCGATAGAATTGATAGCGATTAGCTACTAATCTCGTTAATTGCGTTATAACATCGTTACACACACAGACACACAAACACGCACACACACGCTCACCCACTCATCCATTCACACACTCCAGCACTCATCCTTTCACACACTCCCACGTTCAGCGTGCGCTATTTGCAACGGAAGACTCAAAAAAAAATAGTCTTGAAGCAAAGTAATAAAGCAACATCCTCCGGAAGTCCTCTGCTTGCAATCGAGTGAGACTGTTTTATTGTATAAAGCGTGGTGCATCAAAACCGTCTGGCAACCATACACTATCCAGTCTCATTAGAAGGACCGTGGATGCGATCGGGTTTGCTTTTTCTTTCGAACTGAAACGAAGTCGTGTAACAAGTGATTATGTGTGTTTTTAACCTCACTGGGCTGCATTACAAACATCGTACGCCAACGTTATTGTTGTTTCGCCAGTACACCGACTGTGTTTCCGTTTCCGCTGAAAACATGTGTTTTTCATTGTGTTTTAAGCGCATCTTTTTTGCTCATTGTCCTTTTCTTATGCGTCACGCCGTTTAAACTTTAAGGTTCCGCGACGGTCACTCGACTCTTTATCTGTGGGTGGCTCTGTTCATAGCTGCCATTACCGGAAGTTAAACGTAAAAAATTAAAACAGACCATTTTCGTTACAAGTTTTTGTGCTAAAGACGCTTTTTATGGCTCCAAGAAAAATAATAAGAAAAAACAAAATGTTTTAAAGTGTTTTCCACAACAAAAATAAAGAAGAATTATTGAATTCTGGTCCTTAAGGTGCTGGTGTGGGTGCTACATGATGTTTGTTGCTGTGCCTAATTTTCCCTAATAGCTGTGCTCTTACCGTGACCATGTCTTGTGGGTTTTCTGCACACAGCAGCAGCTTATTGTCGGCTGCTGAATGCGCTGGTTCAGCTGTGTTTGTGTATCTTGGTGTTTTGTTGTGGTTTCGTATCCGTGGCTTCATTTAAATCGTAATTAAGCAAAGCAGAAATTAAGATAAGCAATTCTCTAAATGAGTCGCGTTACGAATTTGTATCTGTCAGAGCGCAGAGCCAAACATTTTGAGCTAGATATTAATGTGCCGTAGATAAATCTGTGTCGGACAGGCGACGGTAAGCATTTAAATTTATGTATTAAGATATTGCAGGAATTGAGTTAGACAGATTTTTGGCAGCTACTTTCGCAATAGCTATGTGCCGTATGCTGTTGCAATTTTGTTTAAATTTGCATTGTTAACATTTTCATTGCCAATCAAACTTTATTGGCAACCAACACTCATAAAAAAAAAATGTGCAAAAGTTTTGGAAATCAATAAAAATAAAGCAATAAAATTTCAATATTTCAAAACCGAAAGTCTTAAAAAAGTTTTGTCATCATAGAAGCATAAAATGCTTCTTGTCATACGCATAATCAGATATGAACAAAATCATATAAGGTTGAACTTTTCTTCTTCTTTTTTGCGTATTTTGCTTTTTTTTCTATTTTATGGTTATGGAAAAAAAAATATTTACAAATTATAGTTGCGTTGCTCTAGCTGTTACACTACGTCTCAACACACAACCAATAAAAAGCAAACATTTTCTAAAATATGCGTGTGTATTTACAAAAAAAAAAAAAAAAAAAAAAAAAAAAAAAAACCAAATAAGAAGCAGCTTCGGTCTATAAAAAGGAAGCTGCTATGACAACAGTTAGACGAGTTTGTGAAAGTGTTTGGCGCGCAGCCGGCATGCGATCCCCTGGAGTGGCAATGCGTCAGGCGGTTTTTATGTTTCCATATATTTAAATTTGAAATGTTTATGAATGAGTTCCATGCGGTAGTTGAACTCTTTGTACTGCTAGGTCTTTTGTGCTTATGGTCTTTCTCCTCGTGCCTGTACGTGTGCCGAAACTTAAAAGATGTGAATACTTTTTCGAAAGTATAACTGTAAAAATATATTAAGAATAAATCGAAAAAATAAAGGATGCCGAAATTATACAATTTCTAAAATAAATTTGCAGTTGAGTAATGTTATAATACAATATTTTTTACTTAATGTAAAAATTCAATCTGTCCATTAAATTTCTTCAGCTGAAAAACTATAGTTGCCATGTGCCACAGTTTCACGTTGAGCTGGTGTGTTTATGTTTGTTGTATTATGTTTTTACTGATGATATTAGCATTTTTTTTTGGTAAATGAGAATAAATGCTTGATTGGTAAAGTGTTTCATGAATAAAGTTCGAGTTAACTTATTATAGCCCAATTCTCAAAAATGATACAAGTCACAGACATTGGAAAACCATTCATAAAAAAAGACACAAAAGTGTCTTAAAAAAGTCGCCAATACACATATAAATCAAGTTGGTAACATAATTACAACTGTAAAATTAGATATTTTGCTATTTTTTTTTTAACAATTTAGGTCGAAATTACGCAAGAAAATCTATAGTAATAAAACTCATTTTCTGTTTGTTTGTTTGTTTGGCCTTTATACAAATCTAAACGGCTCAACGGATTTTGCTCAAACTAGGTATACATATTAAGTGTATCCCAACTTAAAATGCTACATACTTAGTTTTTGCCACGCCCCCTTTAAAATTTTTCAACTAACGGTAATTTTGTTATTATAAAAGTTTTTACCATCGAAGATTTTTGTGTATTTCATTTTAAATATTTTTTGTTATTCTGACATCAAAAACACTGATATATCTTTAAAATTGGAGAAATTTTCAGTACAACGACTTTTTCATAAAACATCGTTGCCTAAGAATGAGAAAAAATGACATGAAAATCAAAGTTTGATCTTTCGATACAAACATCTCCGCTGTCCATTAATATATTTTATTCAAATTTTTTATGTTCAAATGTTCAATAAAATCACTTTACAAAAATAGGTAGAATTGTACCGTTAAGTCAGTGTATATATGTTTTATGATTATGTCAAAAAAGGTCCAAAATATTGACTTTTTACTCAAAAAATGACTCAAAAATTGTTGTTGTTGTAAAAATGAAATCAATTAAAAATTTCACATCTGCCTACCTTTCATATGACATAGCATTTATTTACAAAAATTCTTCCAGCTAAGCGCAAAAATTATTTTACTGTTTTCGTCACCAAAACAATGAGGGTACCCTTTTGATTTTTTTCGCGAAATTTTTTTTTTCAAAATGTTTTTATATTTTTTACAAAAAGTCAAGTCTCAAAATTATTTATGTGAAAAAATTACCCCAATATCTCTTTCCAATCAAAAGTTATGGCTAAAAATCTATTTTTTCATACCAGACTATTAATAAAACTTAGTTTTGTGTTAAAATTCTCTATATAGTTTGAACGTCTCCATTTATCTCTAAGAATGCAGTTGTGTGTCTGAAGTAATTACGAACATTTTGGATTATATAAAAAAATCTTCTTTATAGTGGTCTACATATTTTTTGCCTCCCCACCCCCCCTCCTGAGAAATTTGTGTTGGCTCTATTTTTTCTCACTATTGTGTCAACGTTGTCACTTAGTTCTTTATTAAAGGTACTTTAAATGTTGTATTGTATATTACAATTTTATCGAAAAGATGACTGTGAATAAGAATGCTGTAAAAGTTAATATTTTTATGTAATCAGTTTCAGCTATATGGCGATATAATAAAACATATGCGCATCTGGTCAGAACAATTATTTCATTAGTTTTGATCTGTGCGTTAAATTCACAGATAGATGGCGCCACATTTGTAAAATGTGTGGGTACAAACTATACATACACCTTGCGGTGAATAGCTGAAAAATTTTTTTTCAAAAGTTTCTTCAAATTTAACCCCACACGTTTGGGAGTACAGACAGGTGGCGCTATTTTCTGTTTACAGAAGAATATCTGATGTTCTTATGCAGCTAGCAGATAAGTTTTGCGAAATATTTTGCAAAAATGCTATTGCTATCAAACTTTTAAAAAGTAAAATAATGCAGTACTGCCAGTTTTTTCAGTCGCAGCGTCATCTAGCGTCATAAACACTTAAAAACATAGAATTAGATCAATTTAAATGTCCAGCTCACTTGCTGAACTTTTTGTTGTTTTTGCTTTGCTTGCAAATGCGATTATATGATCCTGATATCCAATGAAAAAACGATTATATGATCCTGATATCCAATGAAATTAGTAGTACAATCATTTTTAACACAACGAATTTTCATAAAACATTGATAATTATGAAAAAAAAATTATATGAAAATTACAGTTTTTACTTTTAGTGCCCATAACTCCGCTGTTTTTAATATATTTCATTAAAATTTTTTTGTTAAAAAGTTCAATATGTTTTTTAATATAAATCTTTATTTAGACGTTAAAATGTCCATATCTTAAGGACGCATTGAGTCCCCCCATATTTTTATTTTATTGAAAGGGTAATTGTGCTTGCTTTAAGATTAAGTAAATATAAAAATTCTTTTTAATTTTTAAAATATGTTTTTCGTACCCCTTCTTTGAATTCAATTAGCTCACCGCAAGAGATGGAACCACCAACAACTTTTTTGGATTAATTTTCGTTCAATTACCTTTCTAACGGTAGATAAATAAAATTAAATAAAATAAAATTCAAATAAAATTCAACATGTTTTTCATTATTCCCGATTTTAAAAAACATTTAATCGAGAAGTGTATGTTAAAATGTTTATATAAATTACTCTCGAGTAACACCGGGTATATCAGCTAGTATGTTATAATAATGTTACAAATGTGAAGTTGGTACAAACAAAAGTTGCACGTCATAAGATGAAACATAATTGAAACATTCAAAAAAGCTATTATTCTGTTATTCAAACTCTACATTTTAGTTAAAGAAATGTTAGTGTTACGAACATTTTGTTTTATTGAAGTTATTTTTTTGTTATAATGACAGATTTGCTTAACCCTCCGATGCCTGACAAGTTTCTAGTACGTAGCACAGTAGCCGCATTTTTTCCAAAATCCAAATCCGATTTCCATACAAACATAATCCTGCTATGGATTTAGGTTTTTTGAACTTGTAGTTTGAAACATCACAACCAGTTGGCTTATAATAAAGTAAGTGATCGGAGTGATCGATAAAAGCATTGTTGACATTCTCTTGTTTGAATTCAACGCCATCTAGTTTTCAAAAACTTTTTATGAGCACTGCAAATCAAAATCCAAATCCAGATTTGTATGTTGGAAAAAAACGCAGCTAATGCAACGAGTGCGGACAAAATTTAATAAAATTTGAAGTTGAAATTGTGAAAAAAATTTAATTTTTAAAAAAATTTTCATAAAAATATTCTGCTTACATAATATTTACACAGTCATTGGTTGGTGCTTTAATTGGTAATACTGATTTAATGGTTTTTTATTACTAAACTATGAGATATATGTCCGTGATTTGCTATTTTCGACGTGAAAAAATTGCATATATTGAAGGGAGATATATTGTGGGATCTATCAATATAAAAAAAAACACAATATATAGAAAAAAAAGATCAGTTATAATTCATATTAAAAAAATTTATGACCCCTAGGGAGGTCAAATAAATGAGCTGGCCTTATTAATTTTTCCCCTCAACATTTCTTTTGAACACAACTACACTCTATCTGCCGTCCTTCTGGTGGTGCCCACACAAAAAAAATTAAAAAGATATAAAAAAAATGTCCATTATAGTTCATATCAAAAAAATCTACGACTCCTAAGGAGGTCAAATAAATGAGCTGGTCCTATTAATTTTCTTCCTCTCAACATTTCTACTAAACACATTTCTACACTACTTGCCACCCTTCTGGTGGTCGCTATACAAAAAACACACAAAATGAAAAATATTATTGATTTGTACACAAAAACGTGACGAGAATCGAAATATTTTTAATGACGAAAACGAGACTCTAAAATTTTTACTCTCTGTATCAAATCGGCGCCTAAGAAGTGCCACTTCAAAAATGGAATAGCAAAGCAAAATAAAATAAAAAGCATCGTTTAAAATATGTGTTATCGCTTTGTCATTATTGCTACTTGCGCTGATTTTAGTTTTTATTTTTTCTTATAAAGGGTTGTTAAATTTTAAGGGCCGATGTTGAATGTGAACCACACCTAAACGTCAAGTTTTTTCTGCATTTCATTTGACATTTCTCAATTTCAGACTAATTCAATTTGAACCATGGAAAGATATACACTCGAGCAATGCGTAAGAGTTATTCAGGCTTAGTTTTCAAGCGTCGTCAATGATCAGAATGGTGGCAAGAAATGGCAACAGTGGATGATCAATTTTTGAAGAAAATCATCTTGAGTGATGAGGCACATTTTCACCTCAATGGATTCGTCAATAAGCAGAATTGCCGTATTTGGGCGAATGATAATCCAAGAGTGATTGTCGAAATATCAATGCACCCACAAAGAGTGACTGTTTGGTGCGGTTTATGGGCTGACGGCATCATCGGGCCGTATTTTTTCCAAAATGAGGCCGGTCAGGCAGTTACTGTGAATTGTTCGCTAACGTGAGATGATAACAATCTTTTTATGGCCCGAATTGGAAGATATGGATGTGGACGAAATGTTGTTTCAACAGGATGGTGCCACTTGCCACACAGCTAACGAAACAATGGCCGTGTTATCTCAAGTAAGGTCGATGTCAACTGGCCGCCAAGATCATGTGATTTGACACCGTTAGACTTCTTTCTTTGGGGTTATTTTAAAGAAAAGGTATAAGTCAATAAGCCAGCAACAATTCAAGAGCTAAAAGATGAGATAATTCTGCACTTTAACGGCATAGAACCTCAATTATGCCTCAGCGTCATCGAAAATTTGGACCATCGGATGGTGGTGTGCTGCCGAGATCGCAGCGGCCATTCCATACATAATATTACCATTTTGTAATATTTTATTCCATACATAATTGAATCATACCAATATTATCATAATAAAAAGAAATGACAATAATTTCGTAAATAATTTGTGTTTTATTCCAAATCAACATCGGCCCTTAAAATTTAACCACCCCTGGTTGGAATTCTGTCCAATTTCTGTCCGTTTCAATTTCCTTTGAAAACGCAAAAAGTTATTTAAATTCTTTTTTTATTTTATTAAGAACATATTAAATTAAAAAAAAAAATTCCACTTTGTACGAGGGCTGTTCATAAAGTTGTCGGCCTTCAAAGTTGGGCTTCGAAAAAAAAGTATGCTGCTTGCGGCTCGGATAACTCGACTTCGGATTCAGTACAGATGTAATTCTGGTCCTTAACTCAATCATAATTTTGCAATTTTTTTTTTTTACAAAATGACGGTCATTGAAAAATTAAAAACCTATTTTGGGTCTTTTTTTTTGTAGCTTAGTGTAAAAAAAAATAGTAAAAAATTGTTTAAAATTGTGACTGAGGTAGGACCAGGTTTCTTCAAAATCGGTGCAGAGCTACGGGCGCAATCTGGGCCGCAAGCTCGAAAAACGTGGTTTTGAGACAAACGCGTTTAAGTTTGAAGCTATTTTTTTGCATAAAAAAAAAAAAAAATTAAATGAAAAATTTGAGCATGCAGTTTAAAAAATTCCAAAATTTTGCGTCGATTGCATTTAGTTTCATCAAAATGGGTTCAGTAGAACCGGAGGAAAGTGACTTCGAAATTCAAAAACGTGTTTTTGAAAAAACTCAAAGAAAATTTTGGGCAATAAAAACTTTTTTTTTTGTGAAATACTTACATATCTGTGCTCACAAGGAATAATGACTAAACTCAAAAAATCGTAAAAAAGCGATATGGAATTTACCTTATTGCCAATTTTTGTAAGTATGCAGATATCCATTTTTTGCCCAGAATTGATCATTACTTATGTCTGCAGATATTTTGTTTGTAAGTGTTCATATATTTCCAAAAAATGGGTCGTAGTTCGTGCAATTAAAATATCGTTTTTTTACGATACTTTGAGTTTAATCGTTATTCCTTGTGACCACAGATATATCAATCTGCAATGACAGCCCCATAAAGAACTCCTTCCTCTTCTTTAAAAAAATGAGGACTCAGCGGCTCTTTGTGCTCTTCGGGCAGTTCTACCTTCTTTTGATGCGGCCAGAGCTCTGTTTTCGGACCTTTTTCAAACGTTCTTCGTTCCGAGACATGGCGAAATCATGTGTGACGTTGGCAATCGGGATGCCCATTAGGTTCATTATTTGAAGTATTGGCAAAAACCTTCGGTAAATATGACAGTTGCAATATAATTGGCAATCTCAATAGTGCGAGCGCCGGTGTGCATATGCTTCGGTGCGAATCAGAAAACTGCACAAGCCTCCTTGAAACTCTATTTCAAGTACTTGCTTAAAATACAAGTTCAAGCTAGCTTGAGCTTGATAATTTTGAATCAAGTATAGCTTGTTATTGAATATAAATAAGCCCACGACAGCTTGCGACTTGCAAGTATGCTAGCTGAACGGAATGAAATTTCAAGTAAAGAAAAGCTTGATGCCTTCGGCAAAAAGCTTGAAAAGCTTAAAATTGTAGGCAAGTAAGAATCCAATTCAAGCAAGTATCCAAAAAATGCAATGAGCTTGTTTAGAGAGAGCTTAAGCGTAATAGGACTTTGAAGGATTCTGTGGACTCCGTGGTTGGAAGTTTTAGGGGTAACTTATTTCGAAGATGATGTCAAACTTTAAAATTTAAGATGGCGGATAGAGTTGCCACCTAGATTTTTTTTTGCGAATTTTGAAATTTTGACAGCGGATTTGATTTCGAATATAATGTCACAGTTTTGAAATTTAAGATGGAGGTTAGGGTTGCCTCCTAAATTTTTATCACAGTATTGCCACCTAATAATATGTATTTTTAAGAGTTTTAAACATCATTTATCAGTGTTAAGGGGTCGCTGATTTCGAATCTAAAGTCAGAATTTTAAAATTCAAGATGGTGGATAAGGCTGTCACCTTGATTTTTTGTAGTTTTATGAATTCGGGGCTGACAAAAAAAATGGTACACCAAAAATGGGTCGCTTAATCCGAATCCGTTGTCAAAATTTCTAAATTATAAAATTTTGAAATAGGGTTGCCACCTAATATTATGGCAATAACAACAGAAAAAAGTTACACGAACTCCGCATAATAAATGAAACGAACAACGAAACTAACGATCGTCAGTCGGTTCTGACGGCAGTGCAGTCGCATAGAGTCGAAACCAGAGTTGAAAAGAAGAAAACTGGACTTTTTCCACCAACTCATGTGGGGTAGAAACAAAATAGAATCACGTTAGACATATGATTCATTTTTCAGAAGCCAGTCGCGAATTGTAAGGTAAAAAATAAATCAAGTTCCTGCATATTAACTCAAAGCTTGATATTTTTTCAAGTAGCTTGATTTTCAATTTACTTGTTGCAGATCTCTGGTGCGAATGAACACAGCACTTCGTTGAAAGATTCGTTGCTGTTTTGAGTTTCGGAGCCAAGGCATCTGTTCAAAAAATCATCTACTGACAGTGCCTCGTAAATATGTTTGATTGTTTTCTGGACTCTCTGATTTAGTGGTGCATACTAGGGAAGTCAATCCCAGGATCCCGGACGATTTAAGCCACTTTAAATCCCGGGATTATCTTTCCTGGATACCGGGATATAAAAAAAAATTAAATAAAAATGTTCTATTACAAAAGTTCATGCAAGTTGATCTGAACGATGAGTGTGAATCGCTGGAGCAAGGACTTTACATAGTTGGAGAAGAATTTGCAACATCGGGAAGTCAGCTATGTATTTCAAAATTGTCAGATATTCTGACTTAGGAAATAATTTTGTTTTATGGTGAAGGCAATCGCGATCAAAACTTACAAATTGCTTACGACTATTGTACAGGGTTGCCAATATTCGAAGCGCCCATCTGGCAACACTGTAACTTTCCGCAGTGATGCCAAATCGACTAATGACATACCGCGTTTGAAGCGTCATTTCAAGCAAATGTTTACAACGGAACAGTACACGCCATGCGAACGCTCTAAAATTGTTGAAATTTACATTCAACAAAACAAGTCAATAGTAAGAGCAATTTTGGCATTAAATTATCATGAGCGATGAAGCTCATTTTCAGTTGAACGGAACGGTAAACAAACAAAATTGCCGTATTTATGCCACTGAAAATCCACAAGAGATTCAAGAGGTACCTCTTCACGATGCAAAAGTCACTGTTTGGTGCGGCGTTTGTGCTAAAATGCTCATTGGGCCGTTCTTTTTCGAAGATGATAATGGCCACAGAGTTACTGTCAATCAGGAGCGTTATCGCGATATGATAAACAATTTTTTCATGCCAATCGTTCGTCGAAAGCGTATCAGGCACTACTGGTTTCAACAAGACGGCGCGCCACCACACACAAGCCGCACTACAATCGATTTTTTGAAGCAATTGTTCCCTGGCCGTTTGATGTCAAAAAATGGTGATTTCGATTGGTCGCCAAGATCACCAGATTTAACGCCTCCAGACTTCTTTTTGTGGGGTTATTTGAAATCAAAGGTTTACGTCAACAAGCCAAAGACCCTAGAAGAGCTGAAAACCAACATCCGTCAAGAAATAACCGCCATTCCCGTCGAAATGTTGAAGAATACCATGGAAAATGCTGCAAAACGGGCACAATATGTCGTAGAGGCCAATGTCGACCATTTACGAGATATCATATTCAAGAAATAATGTAAGCAAATCTACTTGAACCCAATTAAATGATATTCATGACAAATAGACAAAAAATTGTGGTTTCTTTGATTTATTTAAAAATAAAATGGGCGCTTCGAATATTGGCAACACTGTACAACTATTTTTCCAACTAGCATAGAATCAGAACGGTGCTTCTCATCAGAGGGTTATATATAGTAATAAAACTCATTTTCTGTTTGTTTGTTTGTTTTTTTAGCCTTTATACAAATCTAAACGGCTCAACGGATTTTGCTCAAACTAGGTATACTAGGTATATTAAGTGCATCCCAACTTAAAATGTTACATACTTAGTTTTTGCCACGCCCATTCTGAAATTTTTCAACTAACGGTAATTTTGTTATTATAAAACTTTTTAGCATCGTAGATTTTTGTATATTTAATTTTAAAATTTTTTTGTTATTTTGACATCAAAAACACTCACATTTCTTCAAAATTGGAGAAATTTTCAGTACAACGACTTTTTCATAAAATATCGTTACCTAAGAATGAGAAAAAAACGACATGAAAATCAAAGTTTGGTCTTTCGATGCAAATATCTTCGCTGTTCATTAATATATATCATTCAATTTTTTTTTTGTTCAAAAGTTCAATAAAATCACTTCACAAAAATAGGTTGAACTGTACCGTTAAGTCAGTGTATATATATGTTTTATGATTATGTCAAAAAAGGTCCAAAATACTGACTTTTTACTCAAAAAATGACTCAAAAATTGTTGTTGTTGTAAAAATGAAATCAATTAAAAATAGAAAATCTGACTACCTTTCATATGACAAAGCATTTATTTGCAAAAATTCTTCCAGCTAAGCGCAAAAATTATTTTACTGTTTTTGTCATCAAAACAACAAGGGTACCCCCTTTGATTTTTTCCGCGGAATTTATTTTTTCCAAAATGTTGTTTTTATATTTTTTACAAAAAAGTCAAGTCTCAAAAATAATTTCTGAAAAATTTATGAAAAAATATTTTTTCATACCAGACTATTAATAAAAAAACTTAGTTTTGTATTAGAATTCTCTATACAGTTTGAACGTCCCCATTTATCTCTGAGAATGCAGTTGTGTGCCTGAAGTAATTACGATTATTTTGGATTATATAAAATCTTCTTTATAGTGATCTACTTTTTTTTTGCCTCCCCACCTGTTAAATTTGTTTTGTTGTGATGGCTCTATTTTTTCTCACTATTGTGTCACCGTTGTCACTTAGTTCTTTATCAATGGTATTTTAAATGTTGTATATATATCATAATTTTATCGAAAAAATGACTGTGAATAAGAATGCTGTTAAAGTTAACATTTTCATGTAATCAGTTTTAGCTATATGGCGATATAAGAAAACATATGCGCATCTGGTCAGCACAATTATTTCATTAGTTTTGATCTGTGCGTTAAATTCACAGATAGATGGCGCCACATTTGTAAGATGTGTGGGTACAGACTATACTTACACCTTGCGGTGAAAAGCTGAATACTGTTTTTTCAAAATTTTCTTCAAATTTAACCCCACACGTTTGGGATTGCAGATAGGTGGCGCTATTTTCTGCTTACAGAAGAATATCTGATGTTCTTATACAGCCAGCAGATAAGTTTTGCGAAATATTTTGCGAAAATGCTATTGCTACCAAACTTTTAAAAAGTAAAATAATGCATTACTGCCAGTTTTTTCAGTCGCAGCGTCATCTAGCGTCATTAACACTTAAAAACATAGAATTGGATCAATTTAAATGTCTAGCTCACTTGCTGAACTTTTTGTTGTTTTTGCTTTGCTTGCAAATGCGATTATATGATCCTGATCTCCAATGAAAAAACGCAGCTAATAGAAATTTTAGTAGGTACAATCATTTTAGCACAACGAATTTTCATAAAACATATGATAATGAAAATAGCTAATAATGAGAAAAAAATTATATGAAAATCAAAGTTTTTACTTTTAATGCTAATAACTCCGCTGTTTTTAATATATTTTATTAAAAATTTTTTTGTTAAAAAGCTCAATATGTTTTTTAATATTAATCTTTGTTTAGACGTTGAAATGTCCATATCTCAAGGACGCATTGAGTCCCACCATAATTTATATTTTGTTGAAAAGGTAATTGTGCTTGCTTTAAGATTAAGTTAATATAAACTTTACTTTCAATTCTTTTTAATTTTTAAAATATGTTTTTCGTACGCCTTCTTTGAATTCAATTAGCTCACCGCAAGAGATGGAACCACCAACAACAAAAATTTTCCTAAACTTTTTTGGATCAATGTTCGTTCAATTACCTTTCTAACGGTAGATAAATAAAATAAAATTAAATAAAATTCAACATGTTTTTCATTATTCCCGATTTTAAAAAACATTTAATCGAGAAGTGTATGTTTAAATGTTTATATAAGTGACTCTCGAGTAACACCGGGTATATCAGCTAGTAAATAAATAAAAAAAAACTTGTATTCAAAATCAAGTATGATTTAAACTCTCAAACATTAAGAATTGTTATTTAAAGCATATCAAATCAACTTAATAAAAAACAAAACCTAAAAACTATTTAAAGATCCCTTCAAGAGGGTTTTTTCCAATGAATTTTCAAATTGCGGTGCTTTCTTGATATAATGAATTTATTGGCATGGAGCCAAAGATCATTTATTTATTACATGAAAACAGCATCCAGATGAAACTTCATGAAACTTGCAACATAATCGCGTTACTTTTTTTATGCATCATTGAGATAATCAATTTTAAAGTAATTTCCCATATACTTTATACATTTTTTTACCGATTTTAACTTTAATTTTTTACTAATTTTCGTATATATCAAAAAAACTGTAATATGTCTCTTTATTCAACACAAATGGGCTCTTTTCAATTAAATTCATAAATAGTATCGCCAATCATGCGTAAGCACATGCGTTTTGTTTTATGATACTTATTTGCCTTTATTGAACACATTTGTTGACCACTGACCAAAATGTTTACATTTCTTTTCAATTTCTATTGTTTTTTCTTCTCTTAAGAAAGGCAATAAAATATCCTTATGAAGCAAAAATGGCACAACAAAAAACAAAAAAACACAAAAAGAAAATCACTGTCCTCCTCTTTGCTCTTAACGATGATGTTTATAAACCATTTTCCATTTTGACTGAGCAACACAGTGAGGAAGGTGACAAAGCTCAAACCACCAAATCTTTTAATGCTCACCATAAATTCTAGGCTACCCCGAGAAATTCCCTTATATATTATCGGATTGATTGTGTTGTTAGCTCACAAAATAGACCAATAAAACTTTTCAACACACAAGCAATTTATGTAAGTTAAGTTATATTGCTCTGCAGTAGGAATCACTCCTCCAGCGCTTCTACCAGCAAACGTTGACCAATCTTTAGCAATATGGCAGCTGCTGGAAATTTAAATATTTGGCTTCTATTTTCAGAGCATTTCAGAGTTAATTAAAAAAAGGTAGCCCATAAATTTCAAAATCAAATATATTTCACTTGCAATATTTTATTTTGGATAATCCATAAATTACGTTAGGGTTGCGTAGGGCAGGTCACAAGGTTCAACACAACATACGCTTGAAGTGAAAAGTCTGGCAGTCAGTTTAGCGAAATTCATGTACATAATTTATGTTGGCTGTTTGTTGTTAGAGCAGCATCAATAAAAGCATGATTCAATGTTGGATTTTGAATTTTCAAAAAAATGATCATTGCAAATACAATTACTGAGTAAAATTCAGTGGTGAACTGCATGTCCTTGATCTGGCATAGAAGTTAAAAAATTCAATGAGAAAAATATCGTCATTGAGGTTCATTGAAATAGCTGAGGTTTTTTATTAATGCTTTTTTTGGGCTTACAATGAATTTCCTCTGAAATAATTGATTTTGCTTGAGCGCTTAAGTTGAGGACAGCAGCATTTTCTTACTCTCTAGAAGCAAAAATTAAATTTGCACTTTAATCATGGCAATGAATAAAGATGCTTTATGCGTGGGAGGTAGTTGGCAAGGAGCTCAAGTTCATTTCATTCAAAATTTATTCCAACAAAATTTCTTTGATGTGAGTTTCAGGCAAGATACACATTTTTTAATTTCATTTATTTAGTGCTTCAATTATTTGGCTGTGTTTTATTAATTAATGTTGTTAGTTTTAATGAAATTCCAGAGATTTATCATGTATAAATATAAAATTTATTTTAAGCATGAGAGAGTCCATAAATTTTCATTCAAAAAATAATTACTTTCAATAAACTTTATGCTGTTTCGTTTATTAGACTAATTTATATGCTTAACTAATGGATGTACTTCACTAAAATATGTTTATTTGTCCACAAGAATTGTGGCGAAAAGGTTACAACAGCCCGCAATGAAATGATAATTTATACAGTCTGTAAGAGTGTCATAGGAATAATATATTGTAAGCAAACATTTTAAGTCATAGACATAAATTCAGTTTCAGTCTGAAGATTGAACTAGTGTAAAGTGAAAATAACCGTTTTTAAAATAGACAAAATGAGTTATTAGTGTGACAAATACATTTAGTTTGTGTCCAAAATTTGGCAAACAACATATTTCGTCAAAGAAACAACAAATATTTTAAATGTATTAGTGTAAGAAACAAAAACATTTTGCTTTGAATAAAAAAGGAACACATTTGTAGTAAAGTTTAAAATACCTTCTTTTTCTGTATAGTTTCAAAAATAAATATGTCTATTGTGCACATATTTGTGCCCAGAAGCAATTTTCACTTAAATCGACTTAAAATAGAACAGAGTTGTTTTTAAGTCTTAACACATAAACCAAAAAACCTTTCTTTGAAGTTTTGTGCTGATTAAAATCTTTAAAGCAATATTTGTCGAATCTTTCAAATTGCACTTAAGCTATTTTGGCTTATCGACGGAAAGCAGAAAAGTAACGAAGTTTAAATTGATCGACCACTGAACGGTAACGCTGATAAGTTTTTTAAGGACTTGTTTTGTAATCCATTATTTTTAATATTTTCACCTTTTTCATTGTTTTTTTTTCTGTGGTTTCAAAGTTTTCTGCATCAAGTGCGGAAAATGATTTTTTTTTTAATTTTCACGCCTGGTTGAGCTCTTTTTTTTCGTATTGTCGATGAAGAATATAAAATCCTTTCAATTATTCTTCAGTGCTATTCTCGTAGAGTGTGCAGCCGATGCACTTCAATGCATTCAAAAATTAATTTAATTGGGTCAAGTATTGGGTAGAGTTCTTTTAAATATTTGCAAGCTAGTTAATAATTGAATAATTTTAACCTTTGGTTTTTTTTTGGCACAGTAACAACATTTACATAATCACATACAATTAAAATTACTCATACGCCACGATTCAATTCAATTCAATTCAATTCACGATTCAAATCTATTCAATTTTTTTAACCCATTTTTTACCGCTGGTCATTTATCCGACCAGTGAAAGGCATTAACCCATCATACTTTTGCTAATATCTCCGCTTCTATGCATGGAATTTGTTCACTTTAAAAAAAAAATACAAAGTCTGAATGTTCTATTAGTAAGTTTCTATTGAAAAATTTTTCAATATTTTTAAACTAAGTCGTTCGGGGCTGGAAAGAAAAACAATGATTTTTGGACCTTTATTGGTTGTATGAGAACATTTTTAGAAAACATATAATGCAAATGTTATGATGACAAAATACTAAAAAAACTCAACATTTTTCTAAGCAATAATTGAAAGTTATTAGAGGAATTTTTTTTACCATATTTGTTCCCCTTGTACGCTGCTGGTCGGAAAAACGACCACCACATTTTTTCTCGTAACGAAAAAAATTTCAAATCAATAGGCAATCTGAGCATTTGTAACCTATTTTCAGACCTCGATTGTTGACATTTATAAGTTTGACACTTTTTCTCAAAAAAAAAAAGGAGCCCGGTAGAAAATGGGTTAAGGCCGCTATTTTATAGAAATTATCTTCAAAGTCTTTAAGGGCGCGTTTATAGTGCCAGCTGGTTGCTGGGCCGGACCGAGCTGGAAACGCGTCCTGCTAAAAGCAGCTGGAAGTGCGTATAGTGCGCGCTTGTCGCTGGTGACTTGTTTCAGCTGGTTTTTGACTATTTTGGGTTTGTTTGTATATATTAGTATTTTTTGTTTGTTTATTTTTGCAACCGAAGCATCAAAAAAGCCACATGATTTCGTTCATTCATTTTGCTTTCCTCAAACCAGCCGACAACAAGTGCAGAGAGGAAAACGCGAAAAACGCTGCTGAAACGCACTTCCTGCAACTGCAAGTCGTTTCAAGTCACTTGAGGTAGCAGCTTGTTTCGACTTTTTTCGCAAGTGTTTTCTGTTGGTTTTTGTCGCCTTCTTGTTGTGTTTTTATTTCAAATTTTTTTTAGACACAAAAGAAGATTGTAGAAAGAACGCACATTCAAGAAAACGTACATCATCTTGCTGGCCCAAGATTTTTTGATGCTATGACTTGCCAAAGTGCCAAAACGCACTTCAAGCCGCATGAAGCCACTTGATCATCCAACTGCTTTAAACTTTTTTTAACTTTTTCTTTAGGTTTTGTGTTTGTTGTATTATTTTTGATTTTGCAACAAAGCAATACAAAACTAATCTAAACAAAGTTGTTATCTTGTTGCTGCTATTTTTGTTTGTTTACTTTTGTGCACAAAATCAAATAAAAAGGAAGAGCGCACATAAGAAAATTTGATAACCTACGATTCTCTGTTTTAGATGAAACGCACTTGCAGCCGCTAATTGACAAATTGCTTCACCGGCTGGTTTAGCTTTTTTCACTATTTCTCTTTTTGTTTTCTGTGTGCAGCAGTTGATAGAAATTTATCTTAGTTGCTTCTTTATAATGCTGTTTCTGTGCGTATTTTTTGCGAGCAAGAAAATACAGCATAACAACTGAGCGCAAGTTCGTGTTCTTGTGTGCTTATTACTTTTCTTGTTGGTCTTCTTTGTTGCTATCGTGTGTTCTTTGTTTCCTTGAATGAATGAATGTTACAAAGAAAAAAACGAAGAAAAGGAGCAACAGCAAAAACTACAAAAAACATAAATTGTTTTCCTTGTTTCTTTTTCCATTTCATGTTATTTAACGAAAGTAATAAGCGAGCAACGTAAAATGAATCATATGCAAACCGTGCGAGCGAGCGAGAAAGCAACAATCGGGAAAATGGAAACCAGCGCACAAGTCACTTGAAGTTGCCAGCTCGGCTGGCACTATACGCTTTTTAAGCTTGTTACATATGATTGTATGTGCAGCGTTTTCCAGCTTTCCTTCTCAGTTCGGTTCGGTCCAGCAACAAGTTGCCTTTATGAACGCGCCCTAAGGCATATACAAATTAAAGGCATAGTTTAGTTTAGTTTACTGAATTTTTCATTGCGAGCTTAACCTCTACTCAAATTACATTGGGGTTAACTCACCAAAGTTAGACGTTTAAACTCGGTATAACTGGATATTTTAGCATTCGTTGATATTAAATTGAATTAAATTATCATAAAATGTGTTTCTATTTTGCCTGAACCAAGTTTAAACGTCCAATTTTGGTGAGTTTAGTCTAATCAGTTTAATTTGACTAGATTTTAAACACGCACTGAAAAATTGACTATGAGAACATTAAGATAATACAATCTAATAATACTGTCCTAACGATAAAGTGCACTTATATGGATTTTATACATAATTAAAATTTGATTGAATTAAATATAAATAAAATTATTTAGCTTAATTTAGTTTTTAATTTTGAACCCACAAACCAGCAGAAATCCAAAGGAAATCATTTATAAGATATTAAAAAAAAAACAATTTAAAACAGAGCTCTGATTTAAAAGTCGAACTAAAACGTAAGTAATAATTTCTAATTGCTCACGCTTAAAAAGACACGCGATCAGATGTTTTCCTTCCCCGTAAAATAAAACAGAAAGGCATCATAAAAGTCTAACAAATGACAAAAAGTACTTTATATATAAGGCGCCTGCTATGAGTTCAATATTTATTGTGATACTTGGATCGCGATCCAAATTCATGGATTGATGGATCGCATTTGAATGCTACACATTCAATATTTATTGAGTCAGTATTCATACAATTTTTGCTTAGTGTGTTTACGAAAACTTAACTGCAAATGTCCTAAACTGCACAGGCAAGTGCACTGAATCGTGAATACCTCTAAGTTTTATTTCAACGCCTACTGCCGTAACGCATATTGATAACACAAATATGCTAAACGTTCAATATTTGTTGACAGTTTTGCGATCAGCGTTCTAGATTTCCAAATCTATAGTAATAAAACTCATTTTCTTAATGTTTGTTTGTTTGTTTGTTTGACCTTTATACAAATCTAAACGGCTCAACGGATTCCGCTCAAACTAGGTTCACATATTAAGTGCATCCCAACTTAAAATTTAACGTATTTTGTTTTCGCCACGCCCTATCCTAAATTTGTCAACTAATGGTAGTTTTATAATTATAATACTTTTTAGTATCGGAGTTTTTTGTGTATTCAATTTTAAAATTTTTTTGTTATTTTGACATGAAAAACACTCACATACCTTCAAAGTTGGAAAAATTTTCAGTACAACGACTTTTTCCTAAAACATCATTACCTAAGAATGAGAAAAAAATGACATGAAAATCAAAGTTTGGTCTTTCGATGCAAATATCTCCGCTGTTCATTAATATATTTCATTAAAATTTTTTTTATTCAAACATTCAATAAAAGCACTATAATAAATTTTTGATTTCTTGATTGCTTGCACAAAAATAGTTTGAACTGTACCGTTACATCAGTGTGTATATGTATTATGTTTATGTCACAAAATGCCCAAAATATTGACTTTTTACTCAAAAAAATTACTCAAAAATTGTTTTTGTTGTAAAAATTAAATTAATTAAAAATTAAGCATCTTGCACCTTTCATATGACATAGCATTTTTTTGAAAAAAAAATTTCCAGCTAAGCTTAAAAATTATTTTACTGTTTTTGTCATCAAAACAACAAGAGTACCCCCTTTGATTTTATTCGCGAAATTTATTTTTTCCAAAATGATGTTTTTATATATTTTACAAAAAAGGCAAGTCTCAAAAATAATTTGTGTGAAAAAAATCTATTTTTTCATACAATTGACTATCTATAGTAATAAAACTCATTTTCTGTTTGTTTATTTGTTTGTTTGACTTTTAAACAAACCTAAACGGCTTAACGGATTTCGCTCAAACTAGGTATACATATTAAGTGTATCCCAACTTAAACTGTTGCATACTTAGATTTTGCCACGCCTCCTCTGAAATTTTTCAACTAACGGTAATTTTGTTACTATAAAACTTTTTACAATCGGAAATTTTTTTGTATTTAATTTTAAAATTTTTTTGCTACTTTGGCATCAAAAATACTCACATATCTTTAAAATTAGAGAAATTTTCAATACAACGACTTTTTCATAAAACATCGTTACCTAAGAATGAGAAAAAACGACATGAAAATCAAAGTTTGTTCTTTCAATGCAAATATCTCCGCTGTCCATTAATATATTTCATTCAAATTTTTTGTTCAAAAGTTCAATAAAAGCACTTTACAAAAATAGTTTGAAATGTACCGTTAAGTCAGTGTATATTTATTTGTTTTATGATTATGTCAAAAAATGTCCAAAATATTGACTTTTTACTAAAAAAATGACTCAAAAATTGTTTTTGTTGTAAAAATGAAGTTCATTAAAAATTGCATATCTGGCTGCCTTTCATATGATATAGCATTTATTTGCAAAAATTCATCCAGCTAAGCGCAAAAATGATTTGACTGTTTTGTCATCAAAACAACAAGTGTACCCCCTTTGATTTTTTTCGCGAAAACTATTTTTTCCAAAATGTTTTTTTTTAAGTTTTTCCAAAAATCAAGTCTCAAAAATAATTTATGTGAAAAAGTTACCCCAATATTCCTTTCTTATCAAAAGTTATGGCTAAAAATCTATTTTTTTATACCCTCCCCTTCAGTTAAATGTGTTTTGTGGTGATGGCATCATTTCTTCTGACTACATCTTCAGCGTTTTCACTCTGTTGTTTATCAATGTTACTTTAGTTTTTGTATTTATATCACCATTTCATCAAAAAGATGACACTGAATAGAATGTAGTAAAAGTTAATATTTTCATGTACCGACATGCCAACTAAATGTACCGACATAGAAAAGAAAGCGAAATTTTGACATTTCGGTAGGGGCTATAGGGACATTCATTCTAAGTAACTGAATATTTTTTTTTCAGACGATGTTTACTCTTGGAATCGTGCGCAATTTGGACCCACCTTTTTTCCGGAGAACCTCGTTACCAGGCCGAGAACTTTCTGAACGGTCCATAAATTCACTTTTTCAAAATTTTTTATTTTTTTCAATAAATTAAGCTACCCAAATCAAAAAACGGAACTAAAATATCTTTACTCGTTCTCTTTCCACAATATTTTGAAAAAAGGCTAAAATTTGGCATAGATTACCAGAGGACCCCCTTAACAGAATATGAAAATAGGCTTAAAATAAAGAAATACGTGTTTCGGCGTTTTGCTGTTGCACGTCAGAATTTTGAGAAAATCGATTTTTAAGCTTCGAAGGACCGTGGAGGTTCACTTGTAATGTAATACTATTATAAAAATTTCAATAAGAACAGAATGGGTGAACCGATTTTAATGTTTGAGCCAGTTTTGAAATGGGAATTAAATTTGGATTTTAATGAAATGGAAATTTTTTTATTAAAAAAGCAATTTTTCTCCTCTAGATGGCGCTTTAATTTTCATTGTAAAGTTAAAAAATAACCAAAATGTACGAAATTCATTAAAAATACAATGTTGTTGATTTGAAATCCAATAACTAATAGTTAAGATTTCATATTAATTTTTGTATTTTTACATTACATTACATTTTTGGTTATTTTTTAATTTTATATGAAAATTAAAGCGCCATCTAGCGAAGAAAAAAAAATCGTTTTTTTAACAAAAAAAAAAACCAAATTTAATTAATTTTTCAAAACTGGCTCAAATATTAAAATCGGTTCACCCATTCTGTTTTTATAGAAATTTTTATAATAGTATTACATTACAAATGAACCTCCACGATCCTTCGAAGCTTAAAAATCAATTTCCTCAAAATTCTGACGTGCTACAGCAAAACGCCGAGACACGTATTTCTTTTTTTTTAAGCCTAATTTTATATTTTGGTAACATTTCTCATGTGTACTCAAAAAAATTTGATTTTGTCGTACTGTGTAATGAACATATCGTCATATGAAATCAAAAAAGCCATAAGTTACAAAAAATTCAAAATCGACTTTTTGATTGATTATGATGCATCTTATCAAAATACATGTTTCGCAAAATTTTAAAAAAACCGACGTTTTTATTAACAACGTTCTCAAAGCCCTAAGTTTAAGCGCAACTTACAATTTAGAAAGTTTTTTGATTTTTTCTTAAAATATTTTAATTTAAAATCACGGCTTTTTTGATTTAGTATGAAGATACATAAAATGCAAGGGGGAGGGGCAATCACCCCCTGTTTTCCTCCTGCGAACGCTCATGGCCTTATATATATATGTACATATGGTTAGGTTAGGTTAGGTTAGTGTGGTTGTCTCAAACAAGACACACTTAGGTCAATGAGGCCCATTGTGATACCAAGGGTTAATTTTTCCTATCTGTATTTAAACCAGTTTGAGCTGTTTACTAAGCCTAGGATTCGGTTCAATTTTGAAGATTCCAAAAGTTCTTCAAGGCCATTGAAGAACCAGTTACCTAAGTGGAGGAAGTGTCATATACACATATACATATACTTATTAGACTGGATCGCTTTTGTATGGGGGAAAAATAATTAGGCGTTTGGGGGGGGGGGTCTCAAAAGTTAGAAGAACTAATTTTTTTTTTTAAATCTTAATCATTTATTGAAAAAAATGATAAAATGTTACATTGCCATTTATATTGTTTAGTAAGCACCTAATGCGCTTTTTTCAAAAAACTTAATCTGATTGAATATTATAAAATTAAGTGATAATAAGTTATTAACATTAAAAAAAAAGGAAAAATAACAAAAACCTTAACTGATTAGAAAAAGAATTAATTTAAAGAAAGTAGGGTAATAGCTAGCTATATACATATATATTAGGGCGGGTCAATTTGTATGGACGAATTTTTTGGAGGTCTGGCTCAGCGAAATTCGTAAAATACATGTAATTTCAAGACTTTTTCTCCACTACAGCATATACAAATTCTGAAAAAAGCTGTGCGGACTTTCGTAAATAGATTTTGTTCTCAATTATAAAATATGAATGTATGAATGTATGTGTATGAATCTATTTACGAAAGTCCGCACAGCTTTTTTCAGAATTTGTATATGCTGTAGTGGAGAAAAAGTCTTGAAATTACATGTATTTTACGAATTTCGCTGAGCCAGACCTCCAAAAAATTCGTCCATACAAATTGACCCGCCCTAATATATATATATATATATATATATATATATATATATATATATCTATGTACAAAAATTACATTTGGTTTACATTATATACTAAAGTATTGCTATTAGAATAGGCTTTATGGAATAAAAGAAGCTTGTGGTCCGTAAATAGTGTTCCATTACGAAAAGAACGAAATATGTCAGAAAGACAAGAATATTTACCAGAATAATCAAAATCAAGTAAAAAATTAAATTTAGAAATACTATTATTATTAAAACATTTTTCAAAAAAACAAATATTATTTTTAACAACAAAATTATCTATCCTAGGACATTTTGCTTTGTTATAAAGCAAATAATTGTTTTTATATTTAAAAGAACCAATATTTCTGTAAAAATTTCCAGCTTTTCGAAGAATGCCTCGTCTTAAAATAAAGTCTTAAAATTTCCATTTGGTGAGATGATAAATTTGGAATTTTGCACCAAATACTTGAAGCGCGTGTCAAAATTGGCCTGATATAAGATTTGTACAAGTTTAATTTGATATGTGGTTGAATAAATTTAGAACGAAGAAGTCGATTAAGGGCATATTTGGATTTTCTAGCTTTAAAAACAATACTTTTAACGTGGTGAATAGATTTATTGTTTCTGTGCATAAATAAACCAAGAAATCTTATATTATGTTTAGATCCAATATAATGACCGTTAATTGAGATTTTCATGTCTTTACAATTTCTTCTCAGCTTACTTGTAGTATCCTGAACTGAACCAACAAAATGAATCATTTACGTCTTATTTTCATTTAATATTACCTTCCATTTTTGAAAATATGAAACTAATTTCGCAATGTAAATATTAATTTTATTTTGTGCAATTACAGCATCATTATGAGTAAAAAAAATAGATGTATCGTCAGCATACTGAATTGTTTGAACATGTGCGTCGAGTGGTAAATCATAAATATATAAATTAAATAAAATGGGAGAGCAAACAGAGCCTTGAGGAGTTCCAGAAGGCATATTTGCAATACAAGAGTAGTGATTACCCAATCTTACTGCAAAAGAACGATTTGTCAAAAAACTTTTAATGAGTTTAATTAAAAATATTGGGAAACCAAGTTTACCAAGTTTGTAAATTAGGCCATCATGCCATACAGTATCAAATGCTGCTTTCAGATCTAAAGAAATAAAAGATGTTGCCTTACCAACGTTCAGTCCTCGATCAATGTTCATTTGAAGTTTGCCAAGAGCATGGTCAGTTGATAAACCAGGAAGAAAACCAAACTGATTTAGAAATATATCAAGCTTTTCAATATGTAGGAACATTCTTTGCGTTAAGATACGCTCGAATAGTTTTGAAATGCAGTTTAAATTAGAAATTGGTATCCAGTTTGTTAGAACAGATATATCCTTTTTTGGTTTTGGTATTGGAGTAATAAGAGCTAATTTCCAACAAGAAGGAAAATAAGATGAAGATATAAGATGCTTAAAAAGAATAATCAAAAATGTTATTATATTTGGCGAAAAATGTTTTATTAGATAGTATGGAGTGCCATCAATGCCCGTAGACTTTTTGTTTGGTTAGAATATCTTTTTGTTCGTCGGGAAGATTTGCATTAATAAGCATAAGCTCGCGATCATCCTTAATGTCGGGAGTAATCGTTTCATCAAAATGAATAATAGAAAATGAATTTGAAACATAGTTATTAAAATTTTGGACCGAATGAAACTCAACTGAATCAAAATTTGTAGACAAATTGTGATTTATCGAAAAGTGATTAGAAAAGGCATTGGCTATGTTTTCAGTTCCAATAAATTCAAAATTTTTATCATCATTTTCAAAAATTAAATTAGGAACTTTTGACCTTTTTTTGTAGCCAGTGTAAAATTTAACGGTAGAAAAAGCTTTTCTAGTGGTATTAGTGTTTACCAAAACATTTTTATAATAGTTGTTCAGATCAAAGGAAATAGCATTAAGAAGCATAGAACGTGTTAAAGAAATGTCTCTTTTGATGTTTGCAATAGAGTAGGAATTGGTACCACTTTGCAAGTTTCTATGCAATTTTCTTTGCAATGAATGATGCAGTTTTTGAATTTTAATCGTTGAATACGACAAAATCATACCATTAGGAGTTAGAAGAACTCATAAAAACGATTTCTACATACATTTTTTTTCAAATCGGAGAAAATTTATCGGAGCGTTTTTGATTCTCCTGAAGGTCCTTTTTGTTAAAAAAACATGTTTTTTGCTTGCAACTTTTTATTTTTCAAAGCACACATACCCAAATCTGCAAAAAAATAAAAATTCCTTACTTATACCAACATTTAGGCAAAAAGAAATTTTTTTAACTTATGTTTTATTATAACTCTTATTGACTTCCAAACATAGAATTTTTTGCTATTTTTTAAAACACATTTTGCTAAAACCTCTGTAAAAGACACATTTTCCATTGGATTTACGTAAAATTGATCTTGTTGGAAAGGAATTAAAAAAAGCTACTTTAAAATTTCTTGAAAAATACACAAACTTGGAATCACTTCAAAATTTATTGTAATAAAAAAATACTTTTTCCAGCAGTTTTAACAAAATTTATTTCTTAAACAACGAAAAAAATCTATTTATAGGAGTTATCATTTTATGAGTGTTGGACAAGGGGGCGTAACATGCCAGGTTTCAGCTAATTAGGGATAATAACTAATTTTTAAAATTTTTATTATTTATAATTTCTAAAGTCGATTACAGACGTTTAGTAATTTTTCACACACGGATTTATTTATATTAAAATATTATATATTATATATATATATATATATAAAACATGTATAGACGATATATTAAAAAAAAGTATAATTTATTTCCTTTCCAAAAAGATTAACTTTAGGTAGATCCAATAAAAAATGTGTTTTTTTACAGAGGTTTTAACAAAATGTGTTTTTAAAAATAGCAAAAAATTATATGTTATTGCTCAATAAGAGTTAAAATAAATTATTATTTAAAAAATAAGTAAGGAATTTATATTTTTAGAAGATTTGGATATGTGTTTTTTGAAAAACAAAAAGTTACAAGCAAAAAACATGTTTTTGTAACATAAAGGACCTTTAGGAGAATCAAAACGCTCCGATAAATTTTCTCCGATTTAAAAAAAAAGTATGCAGAAATCGTTTTTATGAGTTTCTCTAACTTTTGAGACCACGAACGGCGGAATCAAAATTTGATCCGGTCAATTCAATAACAATCAAGAATTATTATTATTAAATTATTATTATGACAAATTAATTAAGCTTAAATTCATTCGATAATGAATGCTGTAATGCGCTGACTGATTTAGGAAAACTACAGAAAAAAAAAATCAGTATGCCATATTTAATTCATACACATTGTATATGTATTTGTAACATTTTCATTCAAACAAGGAGATGAAAAAACTTAGTAGAAGAAGAATATTTCTCATCATTAAGAAACAAAATGAAGAAACTAGCGCACACATACGCAATTCATGCATGCTCGACATCAGCTTAAGGATATTGACAACATTAATGTGTCTTGACTGAATGCTTTTAGGAATAACTGCCAGCTAAGCGTTCTATTTAATCCATCAAGTATTTCTTCACGTGCGCTGGAAATACGTCATTCCAGTGACAAATACAGTATTACATTTCGTTTAATATGCCTACATTCTTTCGTCATTTTGTGTTAATTGTAGCTAAGAACATTGAGCTTAATATAATTGATGTGTAATTAATTAATTTCAAAAACAAAATTACACAATTTGTTCTTAGCAAAAACAAAAAAAAAAACATGGCAATACAACACCGTAAGCATAACTGCAAATTAAGTATAGAGTTCGTTATGCTCTATTAAATCTTCCTACATTAATGTGTGAACATAATTGTGTCTGAAACCGATGAAAGAACTTTGAATAATCCCTTTAGATATACAAATAAGATTTATTGTATTGCTAGGGCTCAGTGCTCGTACAAGTGCTTTGGGTATGAAAATCATTCGGCTTAACGACAACTAGCATAGTAATGATGATTAATATAGCAAGTCTATGTTGTGACTGACTTACTTGTAGGGAATGCAATTCTGAAATTGCTTGATTTTCCCAGTCCCGACACTTGAGGGATTAATAATTTTAATACGCAACAATAAAAAATGAAGAGGCTTTTAAGCTGAAAAAGAGCAAGCAACCTTGAAGTAGTATAGGCATTAGGGCGGGTTGATTTTTTTATTTGTAAATCGTATAGCAAAGACATAAACTACATAAAATTCTAAGAAAACTCTCCGAAGAAACCATGTTTCTAAAATAAAGTCCTAATCCGCGCCTCTCGACTTGAAAATTTATATGCCCCCTTTTCTACACTCAAAATTTTTTATATTAAAAAAATATTCACCCAAGTAAAAAAGTTTGTATATAATTTTATATTTAATATTTTTATAAGGAACATAGATAAACAAGTCTTATTTTATAATGCAAATAAAAACAAACAAAAGAATTGTTTTCACTCAAACAATATTTCAGTAATTTTTCAGTAATTTTTTTACCATAAACAAATTTTGTGTCATTAAAAGAAATAAGGTCTTTAATACATACAAAGAAGCAATTATAGAATACAAAGAAAACTTTACTTATTGGTTATATGTTAATTTTGTTAAGTTTTTTTACTCTCCATTCTAGATACTTTGGCACGACTTTCTGTAGTTACTACTATTTGATCTATATTTCTATAGATAAAATAAACTTTATTAGAGGTCATGCTATTTTACTGTTTTAAGAAGTATGTTTTGCATATTTTATTCCAAAGAAAAAATTTTTAATTTTTCTTTGTTTTTTGCAAAACGCAGTTTAGGTAAAACGTGTTCTAACTATTTTTTATATAGAACGCAAATGAGAGGAGATGCAAATTGGGGTTCAACTGCTTTTTTGATAATTGAATATTTTGATTAGTCTCAAAACAAAACCTGTATTGCATAAACTATAATATAATAAAACATAATAGCTATATTAAAAAAAAAAATTTTTTTTTTAGCGAAAGAAGAGGAAAAAAAATTTCAAGTCGAGAGGCGCGAATTAGGGTCTGATTTTGGACCTATGGTTTCTTCGGAGAATTATCTTAGAATTTTATGTAGATTACCTTTTTGCTATACTATTTTTCAATTTTTTTCATCCATACAAATCAACGCGCCCTAATAGGCATACATTTTTTTGGTTCATACCATAATTTTTATTTGCACCAAAATCCAGGGGTTGCAATTTTTATTTCTCAAAATCCCGGTAAGGCCAAAACGTTTCAAAACTGCATACCCTAGTCATAAAAAATTGCGAATGCTATGCAAGCTTAAGATAGCGAAAACTATTCAAAGAACATTAATATTATCAAAAAAAAAAAAAAACAAAATTACTTATTGACTGCTCAGAGTCGAAGTCCATAACAAATCCAAAACAAAACAATCAATAAATGATTTATTGTTATTTTGTTGAAATAACTTTTAAACGACTACTGTTATGGAAGGGGCAGCTTTGAAAATATTACTGTCGAGTCATGCTAGCTATTTCATCTTAAATCGCCATTTTCTTATTGTTGTTATGCCTATTAATAGTTTAGAATTGTAAGCATGATGGATTTAATATTGGAATATTTTAAATTATAGTTTACTATTTATTAAAAAAAAAAAAACTTTGATTAGAAAATGTAAATACATATTTTATTAACTTGACCTAGATTTTATGCATTTTTATGGCTGTTATTTTTTTTTTTGCCCATTTCTAAGTATGCCCAAATGTAAAGTTTATTTAATCGAAAAATTATTCAAATAAAGCATTCCCTTTTATGTATCCTGGTTTTTAAGTGGCAATAAAAAAAATTTCATAATTGGCGGTAGATGCCTTTCTTATCAAGATATTTTCTAGTTATGCTTGTTTTGCTGATATGTACTGTTTGTTATTTAAGGTGCGTATTTCTTTCTTTTAAAATCATCCTTTTTATCTAAATCTTATGTATAGCTATTTCATGTAAATTAAGTTTATTCGCATTTGAAACAAGATTGCCATTTTGGTAAAAATGTACTGAAATTGCTACATTTTTTTCACATGGAAATCGAATAACATGAATGTATGACATAGAACTGTGAAAAATTTGATTGGAATGCTAAGTTAAATAACATTAAGAAATAACTAGTTTTTCCTTTCATTAGTATTAATTTTCTCTAAGAGAAAACATGTTGAAACATGTTGAATGAAAAACATGTTGAATTTTATTTGAATTTTTTATTATTTAATTTTATTTATCTACCGTTAGATATTCGTAATTGAACGAACATTAATCCAAAAAAGTTTAGGAAAATTTTTGGTGGTTCCATCTCTTGTGGTGAGCTAATTGAATTCAAAGAAGGGGTACGAAAAACATATTTTAAAAATTAAAAAGTATTTTTATATATACTTTATCTCAAAGCAAGCACAATTACCTTTTCAACAAAATAAAAATTATGGTGGGACTCAATGCGTCCTTGAGATATGGACATTTTAACGTCTAAACAAACATTTATATTAAAAAATATATTGAACTTTTTAACAAACAAAAATCTTAATGAAATATATTAAAAACAGCGGAGTTATTGGCATGAAAAGTAAAAACTTTGATTTTCATATAATTTTTTTCTCATTATTAGCTATCAATGTTTTATGAAAATTCGTTGTACTAAAAATGATTGTACCTACTGAAATTTCTATTAGCTGCGTTTTTTTCATTGGAGATCAGGATCATATAATCGCATTTGCAAGCAAAGCAAAAACAACAAAAAATCTAGCAAGTGAGCTGGACATTTAAATTGATCCAATTCTATGTTTTTCAGTGTTTATGACGCTAAGTAGATGACGCTGCAACTGAAAAAACTGGCAGTACTGCATTATATTACTTTTGAAAAGTTTGGTAGCAATAGCATTTTCGCAAAACTTATCTGCTTGCTGCATAAGAACATCAGAAATTCTTCTGTAAGCAGAAAATAGCGCCACCTATCTGCAATCCCAAACGTGTGGGGTTAAATTTTAAGAAACTTTTCAAAAAACATTCAGCTATTCACCGCAAGGTTTTTAGTTTGTACACACAGTTCTTGCAAATGTGGCGCCATCTAGCTGTGAATTTAATGCACAGATCAAAACTAATGAAATAATTGTGCTGACCAGATGCGCATATGTTTTATTATATCGCCATATAGCTGAAACTGATTGCATGAAAATATTAACTTTTACAGCATTCTTATTCACAGTCATCTTTTCGATAAAATTGTGATATATATACAACATTTAAAGTACCATTGATAAAGAACTAAGTGACAACGGTGACACAATAGAGAAAAAATAGAGCCATCACAACAAAACAAATTCAACAGGAGGGGGGCGGGGGTGAGGAGGAAAAACTAAGTAGATTTTATATAATCCAAAAAGTTTGTAATTACTTTAGACACACAACTCCATTCTTAGAGATTAATAGGGACGTTCAAACTATACAGAGAATTTTAACACAAAAACTAAATTTTATTAATAGTCAATTGTATGAAAAAATAGATTTTTAGCCATAACTTTTGATTGGAAAGAGATATTGGGGTAATTTTTTCACATAAATTATTTTTGAGACTTGACTTTTTTGTAAAAAATATAAAAACAAAATTTTGGAAAAAATAAATTTCGCGAAAAAAATCAAAGGGGGTACCCTTGTTGTTTTGATGACAAAAACAGTAAAATAATTTTTGCGCTTAGCTGGAAGAATTTTTGCAAATATATGCTATCTCATATGAAAGGTAGCCAGATGTGCAATTTTAAATTGATTTCATTTTTACAACAACAACAATTTTTGAGTAATTTTTTGAGTAAAAAAACAATATTTTGGACCTTTTTTGACATAATCATAAAACATATATACACTGACTTAACGGTACAGTTCAACCTATTTTTGTGAAGTTATTTTATTAAACTTTTGAACAAAAAAAAATTTGAATGAAATATATTAATGGACAGCGGAGATATTTGCATCGAAAGACCAAACTTTGATTTTCATGTCGTTTTTTTCTCATTCTTAGGTAACGATGTTTTATGAAAAAGTCGTTGTACTGAAAATTTCTCCAATTTTAAAGATATGTGAATGTTTTTGATGTCAAAATAACAGAAATTTTTTAAAATTAAATACACAAAAATCTCCGACGGTAAAAAGTTTTATAATTACAAAATTACCGTTAGTTGAAAAATTTCAGAGGGGGCGTGGCAAAAAACTAAGTATTTAACATTTTAAGTTGGGATGAACTTAATATATATACCTAGTTTGAGTAAAGTCCGTTGAGCCGTTTAGTTTGTATAAGGGTCAAACAAACAAACAAACAAACAAACAAACAGAAAATGAGTTTTATTACTATAGATTTAAAAGTATAAAAGTTCCCAATGGAGATAACCCCAGCTGCTAGTGCTTAAGAATTTATTGCACATTAAGCTTATAATAAATATTTAATGAAAAATAAAATAAGTTCCCAGCAAAATTTTTGATACAAATGTGAAATGCATTCAAAAAGACACTGCTTCTAGAAAACATTTTATGAATTTAATTGTGCTTCTTCTTATCCTTATCGAGAATAGCTGTCAAGAGGAAGTCTCATGAACTATTTCTGGAAGGCATTTAAATAGTATTTAAATTAAATTAAAATAAAAAAATTATACATAATAATAATATATATTTTAGATATTTATTGTGAGGTTTTTGAAACCCCCAACAAAATCCAACCACTTCTTACTTTCAACACCAAAATTCAGTGAAAATTCGTGAAAATCAGAAAAAGAGATAACTTACGTAAGATTTTTTAAACCATTCCATGGAATGCCTTCTTGAAGTTCTCCTGAAAAACACCTGCTAGAATCGTTTCATTGAAGGGCTTAAAGAAATCTTCCATTGAAAAGAATTCTGGAAGGACTTCTAGAGAAGACTAAGGAAATCATTCCTTCCACTGACATGCATATGTTAAAAGAATGCCTTCTGGATATGAAATTGGAAGCGATGGAATTCGCGACTTTACCTTCCACTTTATCTTCTGTTGGAAGCAATTCTTTTGCTGGGTTTATCTATCTAAAAATTCATATTCATCTCAAACTTCAGATTTTGAGGGTAAATTTCAATATCCAAGAATGCAATTTAAATATCCTCTATCATACCTACAACGCCTGCTAGGTGTCGTTGCATGTTTTTTTCAGTGCTATTTCTTAAAAGGAATAAAATGAGTCAATATGGAATGTTTTTAATTTTATTTTATTTTTTTGTTAAGTTTAGTAAATGTACAAAATTAGGTGAATGAGTTATTATACGTATATTTTAAATTGTTAATTTTTTTTTTTATTTCATTAAGTCCTTCTTTTCCTTTTTTTCCATTTCTATTTTTGCAATTTGATATAAAGAAAAAAAACACAGTCAAGTGGTAACAGCGATTTGAATATCCCAGCAAAAAAAGTGCTTCTAAAAGAAGGTAAAATAACCCTTCAATGAAAGGATTCTAGCAGGTGTTTTTCAGGAAAACCTTAAGAAAACATTCCATGGAATGGTTTAAGAATCTGACATAAAATATCCCTTTTCCTGATTTTCACGGCATTTTGGTGTTGAAAGTAGGAAGTGGTTGCGTTTTGTTGGGGTTTCTAAAATACCACGGAAAATATTTAAAATATGTATTATTATTATTTATAACACTGTGCGGAAAAAAAAATCTGTATTTTATAATTTCAACGTTTTTGACTTAATTTAAGCATGAGTAATCTCGTGGTAACACCCGTTTTGCCACTTTACTGAAGACTTTATTGCAAATTTGTTTTTTTTTTTAATTAGTCCAGATATGCACGCATTCACATGTTGAGAACTCTTGAACCATTAGGATTTTTATTTTGGTTTCTTCAGCAAAGTTCTTTCTATTATTCTTGTCAACAACATTGTTGAACAAATATGTAACGAAAAATTATTTTAAATTGTCTTTAAACCCTTAATAAGCGACATATGTCTTGCCCGCTTTCAACACTTCAAAGCAAAAAATGTTACTCATACGCAATGTTGTACGATTTTTTTTTCTTTTGACTTTTTGTAAGAATCACTCGATAAGACCCACTGGGAGCGATTTTTCATATTCATTTATTAAGCAAAGTTGTTGGCCAGAATTAAAGAAAGAACCTTGCCTAAGGAACCAAAATGAAATCCTTATGGTTCAAGAGTTATCAACATGAAAATGAGTGCATATCTTGAGTAATTTTTGATATGTCTTAAAAAATAAAATTTTGTTCTAAAATGTTTGGTAAAGTGGTAAAAACATGTTACCACAAGATTCCTTATACCAAAATTAAGTGAAAAACGTTTAAATTATCAAATACAGAGATACAAAAAAGCGCACAGTGTAATTTTTTTTTATTTTAATTGAATTTAAATGCTGTTGGAATGTCTTTCAGAAATAGTTCATGAGAATGCCTCTTGAAAGCTCTTCTCGATAAAGCTAAAAAGATGAACTGTTTGATGTATAGAGTGCATTCTAGAAGCAGCGCTCCTTAGAATGCATGTCGCATATGTATCAAAAATTTTGCTGGGGTATATCATGAATTTTTTTAAGATTAACTTTTTAGATTCACTTATAAATTAACATTTAAGATGACTTGGAGTCTTAGGGAAGATCTTCTAAGCACTTTATCTGTGAATTTTCTATTAATTTATGTGAATATACATGTGTTAAAATAAAGCTTAATTAGTTTTCTGAGTATCTGAACTCAGATATTCTGAACTCAGATATTCTGCATCTGAATTAATTAGTGGCTTGGTTCTAATTAATTAGTGAACAGTGAACAGCATTATCTCAGTGAAATAAGAAAAAAATACCGATTTTTTTTTATTTTTATAAATAACAATGTTTTTTAAGAAAAAAATTAGAAAATTTAAGGTAAAAAAATAGTGATAAAGTTCTAAGTATTTATAAATTTCCAATAAAAAGTTGAAAAAGTGAAAAAAGTAAACAAAACTTTTTTAGAAAAACATGGAAAATTTAAAGTACGAAAAATAGTGAAAAAAGATCTTAGTATGTATGAATTTCCGATTAAAAGTTGGTTAAATAAAATGCAATTTCTAAATACTTTTATGTTAACTTTTTAAAGACGGGTCTATTTATTCAAACAATGACAAATTTTTATTTTAATAAAATTTTTATGTAATGCCATTTATTTTTTCTGCATCCGATTAGGTGACAACATCGCCCTTAATGGGTTAAGGCATATGCTTTGCCATATTTTTTACGTGCTGCTAAGATATTCGACCTTTGCAGTAAGGCTCAACAAATACATTCAAATATTCAATGGCAAAATTTATTCATTGCTTGTAAGAAAAAACTAAAACTAGAGAGTCTGAGTAATTTAACATAATTAACATAATTCTTTTTACCGAAATTACTCTTCGGGGACTCATTTTGAAACTTTACTTTTAAGCAAAAAAAAAAAAAAAAAAAAAAAAAAACGCAGTAACAGCAACAGCTAAGAATTAACAATGATTTTATAATGGCTCTAAATAAGAACTTTGTTAAAGCAAGTTTAAAAAAAAACCGTAAATATGTAATTTTAAAATAACAAGAGTTCGCCAGTGGTCGAAATTCGACCTTTTTCGCATATATTCTCTGTTGATTCGATACAAAATTAATGTAAAAACTTAGGTTTTTCATATAAATTTGGCATCACTTTTACTTTCCTAATGAACGTTAATAGTACATAGTATGCATGAGATAGGGTATCATAGATCTTTTTTTTTTTTGCGTTGAACAGATTGTATGAATCCTTTTTCTTTGTTTTTTGAAATATCTACAACAGGTTATGTTAGCAGTTGAAGGATATCAATGTTTATCACAACAACAAAAAATATCAAAAATGTTACTGTTGAAATAACAAATGCAGGAGTTTTATTCTATACCAATTGGGTAAAAATAGTTTTATTACTTCCAAATTAATACCAAAATGTTTTTAAAAAGTTATTTCAGAAATATGCAGTGATATTAAATTTTTAATTAAATATTTTAGTCTGAATAACTTATAATGAAAACGGCAAGATACTTTTCATATAAATATTATGTCCATAAAATCAAAATTATATAAAAGTCAAATAAATTTAATTTGATAAATTGAGCTAAAAATCAAATTCAAAGTTATAGTGCCATAATCAGTGTCCGACCGAATATTCGGTTTCGGTTTCGGTTACAGCCAGTTTTGGCACTTTTTGTCAGTTTCGGCTAGTTTCGGCTTTTCGTCCTCAACATGGCCGAACCCAGAAAACGAAACTTTTGGTAAAAATTTCTTGCATCAGTCATTTAATTCCATTATTTAAGTTTGTTATAATCAAAATATTTACAACGCGTTATACAAAAAAAAAACCAAGATCTTGAAAATATTTAGTCAGAAGGATATTTGCCTATCTACCTTATTTTACGAGTCATAGCGTATTAGACGAGAGAATGCGTCGGCTGAAAAAAGATATAAATGCGCGCTCGGAGCAGCTTCGAAGGACGGGCATTTTTGCACCTGTATCCACCTGTATCTAGTGCAGGTAGTAAGTTTGTGACTGTCTCAACGAATTTCTGTACATTCCTCTCTTTTGTGTGCTCGTATACCTGCGTACCAGGGTTGCCAACTAATTTTATGGTTTTCCCCGCAGTGGTCCTCAAATTTGTTCGATTTTTCATCAAATTCCCCTCCAAAAAATGTTTAATGAATTTACTTATAGACTTTTTTAATTAAATATTACAATAAATAATGTAAAGATTTTATAAATTTTGTGAAAACAATTAATTTTGATAAAAAGAATAACACACTATAAAATTAAAAAAAATAACTTTAAAAAAAGAAAAATGTGTTTTCGAGTCACGACTTTAAACTTTGAAGCTACAATATGTCCTGATTCCAAAGTATTTTAAGGATGATTGTAGGCAAACTTTTTTTTTGAAAATCTAATTTTTTTTTACATTTTATTATTGTTGTACAACTATTCAAAAATATGTAAAAAAAAATGTATAAATCAATCCCGCTTATAAGACACAATACCTTTAACTAACACGAGTTACTTTAAACGCGTTTTTCTCGAAACATACTTTTTCAAAACAGGCCACTGCAATACTGCAAACAAACCAATTGAACGATTTTATTATTTTCAAATCTATTTGTAATGAAATTCTACATATCTTTTACCAAAATAAGCGTCTTTGGAAAATTTCTCTAGCTTTTACAAGCAACAATATGGTCAACACTGACCTAACGGTAAATTTTAAACTATTTCTGTGAAGTGTTTTTATTTAACTTTTGTACAAAAAAAAATTTGAATGAAATACATAAATGAACAGCGGAGATATGTGCATCGAAAGACCAAACTTTGATTTTCATGTCGTTTTTTTCTCATTCTTAGGTAACGATGTTTTATGAAAAAGTCGTACTGAAAAAATCTACAATTTTGAATATATGTGTTTTTGATGACAAACCCTATAGGAACAAACTAACTTATTTTTAAAAACAACTAATTAAAAAAAGTTTATAAACTACTTTGAATTATATTAAAGCGGCATCCACTTCAATTTTGAATAGTTTTTATTGCATTACATGAGTATTGCAATAACGTGATAAGCCACATGATCTAAGAAATTGATTTTTTTGGCTCTATACATTACTCAATGCATTACCAACAGCCACAGAAGAGATTTTAGCTATTTCTTATTAAATTTCGAACCTATTTGTAAAATTTTCCATGTTCAATTCCATTTCTACATACAAAAATAAATTTTTCAAAACTTAAGAGTCGATTATTTCAAAATATTTTTTATGTGGCTTATCATTGTCTTGCAATAAGCCCTTCATATATGAAGTAATTGAAAAACTACTTCAAAACAAGTGGCTTGAAAACTACTTTAAATTATATTAAGGCGGCAACTACGTACTCTGATTTTGACCTGTTTTTATTAAAAATTTTTATTAGATTACAAGTTTATATATATATATTTATATATATTATATATATTATATATACCATGCTATTTCATAAAATATTATTAACTTTAGGCTTTCACTAATATGAATTTATTCTTTTTTTCAAAACAATAAAATAAATGATCTCTTTGATGTATAGAAATTTAAAATTTTTATTTTTTTTAAATTCATAATCAGTAAGTGGAATATTAACTAGTTTTCAATTGATTTATTTTAAAGTAATTAAAAATATAATTAAATTTAACTAGTTTAACAAGAAGTTAAAAATAAATGTGGTTTTCAGTTGATTTATTTTAAAGTAGTTAAAAAAATAACTTAAATTCAACTAATATAACAAGTAGTTGAAAACATATGCAGACGAAAGTCAATTGACTTATTTAGCGGACATCACCATACAAAGTATGTTAGTTCGTTCTATGGAAAAAAGTCAGAATTTCAACTAGTTGTGGTTGACAAAAACTACTTTTTCAACTACTTTTAAACTAGTTGATTTTCCTACAGGGTAATAACAAAAAATTTTTTCAATTAAATACACAAAAATCTCCGATACTAAAAAGTTTTATAATAACAAAATTACCGTTAGTTGCAAGTTTTTGGAGGGGGCGTGGCAAAAACTAAGTATGTAACATTTTAAGTTAGGATGCACTTAATGTATGCACCTAGTTTGAGCGAAATCCGTTGAGCCGTTTAGATTTGTGTAAAGGTCAAACAAACAAAAAAACAAACAAACAGAAAATGAGTTTTATTACTGTAGAAAAACTTAAATTAATTATTATAAACTTCAATATTTTAAGAATACTGTTTTATGCTATATTTTTTTTCCACGAATTAAATGGTATTTTTGTTTCCTTTTAATAATAAAAAAAAGATTTATTTGTAAAACATTTAAATTTTCATATTAATAACCAGTTTCGGTTTCGGCCGAATATTAAAAATGGCCGAATATTCGGATTCGGTTTCGTCCAAAATTCCTGTTTCGGTCTGACACTAGCCATAATACCAAAATTGAAAGTTTTCACGATCAACCGCAAAATATATAGGTATATTCCTTGTATTCCCGTTGAAGTTTCTCACTGTTAGCCAAATACTTGCCGAATAAGGCTCGAATATTAAGAACGTGATTATTTTCGCATACATTAACATAGATAAGTTCTCACTGTTAGCCAAATACTTGCCCAATAAGGCTCAAATATTAAGAACGTGATTATTTTCGCATATATTAACATAGTTAGGTTCGCAATTTTAGCCAAATACTTGCCAAATAAGGTTCGAATATTATGAACGTTATTATTTTCGCATACATTAACACAGTTAGGTTCTCACTGTTAGCCAAATACTTGCCGAATAAGGCTCGAATATTCAGAACGTGATTATTTTCGCATACTTTAACATAGTTAGGTTCTCACTGTTAGCCAAATACTTGCCGAATAAGGCTCGAATATTCAGAACGTGATTATTTTCGCATGCATTAACATAGTTAGGTTCTCACTATTAGACAAATACTTGCCGAATAAGGCTCGAATATTATTAACGTTATTATTTTCGCATACATTAACATAGTTAGGTTCTCACTGTTAGGCAAATACTTGCCGAATAAGGCTCGAATATTACGAACGTTATTATTTTCGCATACACTAACATAGTAAGGTTCTTACTGTAAGCCAAATACTTGCCGAATAAGGCTCGAATATTATGAACGTTATTATTTTCGCATACATTAACATAGTTAGGTTCTCATTGTTAGGCAAATACTTGCCGAATAAGGCTCGAATATTACGAAAGTTATTCTTTTCGCATACACTAACATAGTAAGGTTCTCACTGTTAGCCAAATACTTTCCGAATAAGGCTCGAATATTATGAACGTTGTTATTTTTACATACATTAACATAGTTAGGTTCAATTTAGTACCAACGGAAGTGAGCGTCAAGTTTCGATGATTTCAACTGCATATTCAAATTTCAGCTTGATCGTGTCAACGATCAATGTCAAAATCAAGTGCACGATTACTGTTCGTGCTGAGCTAAAGTATTTATTTAATCCCTTGCTACTGTTGTATTTTGTATATATTTGATAGCTGTAACCTTCTTTATGGAAGATTTAGTATTCCAAAATGAGCTTACACCTCCTTCATCACTTTGACCAGTTTCGCATAAATTCAATTGAAATGAGACATTTCTATGATTTATTTTTAAACGCAATCTAAATGTTTACAATAAGCCAAAACTTGCTTCGACATAAGTCAGCGTTAAAGAAAAAGTTGTCAACATAAAAGAAATATGTGTATTTTGTTTTATTTTTCTTAAACTTGACAGCTGGTGTGTGTCACTGACAACTTTTCTGACATCTATTTGCAGTAAAGCACCAATAATAATATAGCACAACATTAAAAAAAAAATAACTGAAAATACACAAACGTTTGCAGGAGTTTACGTCTCTTAAGAATTGAGTTTCTTTGCCCACAAGAAGAAAACAAAGACTCTTTGTTGGTTGAAAACATTTGTCTTGCAAGGTGATTGATGTATGATAAAGAAATCATAAAACTGAATTTGGCATATCCAGTAGCTTCAAGAGATTTCTATTTAAAAAGCTTTGGCATATCTTTTTATCTACAAATAAGAAATTTCACAAAATATGTGCTTTATGCCACAAGATAAAAATAAAATAGAAAAACCCTTGGAAAAATGTTTTCATTAATGAAAGCTTATCTTAAAGCATGAAACGCAAGCTACTTCTGTCTTGAGTTCAAAGAAAAAATATAAGTAGTTTGCGCTCAAACACTTAATAATTTGTATTCTATTTGATGCTCTAAGCTCATTTCTTTTCATTTAAAACTCGCGCTAAATTTGTTCGAATATTTGTGGCAAGCATCTATCAGGACATGTCCTTCATCAATTCCACTTTGTTATACCGTATTCTATCTATCTGGAGTCATTTGTTTTATGCTTCTGTTTTGTCAATGAACATTAGCTTAGAATTAAGATTTAATGCAACTGAGATTAATTTGTTGGCCAATTTTTTTAAAGTTAAATCGAGTTTGAAGAATATAAAAAGGTCCGATAAAACAAGTAAAACCAAACTTACTGCTTTGCCATAAATCTTCATTTTAAGTCTGTTTCGAAGTCCTTTACACAGGAGCATAGCAAAAAATTGCAGAAGATTCTGCATTTTATTGCTACAGCTTTCAAAAATGTTAATTAACCAAATTAACCCTTTATTGTGCACATCTAAAAAATAGCCAACATTAGCCATGCACAGAATTTACAATTTTTGCTCTTTAATAAGGGAACAAAAAAGGAAAAAGGCCAGCGCAACCAAGCAACCTCACCACTTCAATCTTCTTTGGCTTATTTCATTCACTGGCAGCAGTCCTTCGCAATCGGTCGAGTTTTTTTTGTGTGACTTTTTATTTTTATTTTAATTTTAATTTTAATCAAAACAAGTTGTTTAACTCCCTTTTCAATGGCTGCAATGTAGCGTATCTTTTGTTTTGGCTTTGCAGCACAACAGCTCAGGCTTTTCTATGCCACTGAGACATTTTGTTTGTTTTATAAAAATATAGAATATAAAATAAAAAAATAAAAAAAAACTCGTAGCACTCCATGAAAAAAAAAAATAAAGAAAAGGAAAACAGCAAGCCAATTAGTCGTCAAATGCATATCTTTTCCTTTAGTTAAAACATTTTATATTTTTCTTATTGTATTTACACAACTCAGCTTTTTACATCAAGCCTGAATGAAGAAAAATATTAAGCAACAATAATTCTGGAAATGCTCACTTACGTCAATTTTAAACTTTTTCCAAATGATTGAAAGTTTTTAGTATAAATAAGCACAATTTTTCAACAGCATTTGTATCTTATATCTCAATTCAACAACAACAAAACAACTGAATTCTAAACAAACTTTTGCTTTCCACATTAGTGGCGCTTCTTTTTGTGCTCGTATGTTTTCTGTTAGCTTTTTTTTGTCTATTTTCTAACAGTTATCTTGGGAACGACTAGATTGAATAACAAAAAATGTTTCAAACTTTTGTTTTTACCATTTTGAAAGTTTTTGCTCCCAAGCTCACAGTAGCTTTATGTGTACATATGTTCTTACTTATACGCTATTGATTGGTTGTTTTTCATAATAATCTAAGTTATGAATGTGTCAAAGCTTAGATATTATTTGAGTTATGGTTTAAATTTGGTATTAGAATTTAAATTGCCTTAAGAACTTAATAAAGATGAAAGAACCTTTGATATAAAGGTTCGAGGTTACCGCCTGTAGAACTGCATTATTGCAAAATTGATCTGTACATAAGTTCAGGATCATATCTTGAAGACGCCAACATTGAACTTTTGAAGGGAACCGTTTAAAAATATTGTCAAATTCCTATTACTATAATATTAATGCAAGCGTATCGTATGCAATTAGAAAATAGTAGTGTAAAAAAGATATAATGACCATTTTAGCCCTTGAAATGACTTTGACCGAGCTTCTATTGATGAATTGTGCTGTGCGTGTTATTAAATGTTGGAACACAAATGACCGAGCACTGGCCCTACGCACTCTACCCAGTAGGTTACGGCCACCACCAAGAGAATTGTAGTAAGCTTTCTACAATAGCTTATTTGCAATTGGAAATACGTGTTATAAAAGTATTATTGATAGCAATTATTAGCCTTTAGTCAATACCATGGGAGCTCATAAAAACCCAGACAAAATTAAAGAAATAATGCTTGGTTTTCACAATGTCATTTTCAGTGGTCAGTTGTTGTCAATCAAATTGAAAATAACAACATGCTGACATTTTTTCTAATTTTGGCAATCTTGGAAAATTAAAAACAAATAAATTATTAAATGGAGCTATGCAACAAAAGTTCTAGAGTTTTATTAAGGTTAAATTTCACGTGATAAACTTTTGTGTCGTCATAAAAATGATATAGTGACAACCAAGCTTTAACAAATAAAACAAACCAATACCAAGACCAATACCATTCCAAACATTAAACCTTCCAGCAGCACATTAGTAAATTTTCATATTGTTGTGTGTAAATATACTATATGTGAGATATTGACAAAAAAAAAACACATGTGCATCATTTGTGCTATGGGGCGTCCGCGCCCCTTATGTATTTTATAAGGGAAATCGTAATTTTTTCAATGAATTTCAACAAAAAAAAAATGCAATAATGTTTCGATTTTCATTATTATTTTCTGATTTAAATTAGTTTTTATAATAACACTAGCAACCCTCCGCGGCTTTGCTCGCGATACGGAAACAATTTTTTTTTATTTTTTGAAGTGAACACTTCTTTAGGCGCGTTGAACGATTTTGGTTGAGGGTAAACCTTTGGTTTGCGTCATTGTCTTTTTCCGAGTAAATCTCGTCATCAATACAGACAGCAAAGATAACAAGCAAGATAGCAAGCAACCATCAATAAGTTACTCTGCTGACGCATCGTTCTTTCCCTTTCTTTGCTCAGCTGTGAAACATTAGCTGCATCCCGTGGCACGAAAATAGATCAAATCTCAGTAAAACAACGTTAGTTCAACTTTATATCAATTTTTCATCACAGTCTTGAAACAGCTGTTTTAAGAACAATTACAAAATAAAACAACAATACCAAAACGCCCATTGAGCGGTGAAACGTCAAAATTAGAAAATGAATAGTTATTTAGATTTGCCAACTATGTTCGTTTTGATAAAAAAAGCTTGAAACTTGGTAGCATTTTAAGAACAGAAATAAAGCTAGAAATCGAGCTGGTTTTAAATTTTTTTTTTTTTTTTGTGAATAAAATAGAACCGCGCTCTAGATCAACGACCACGGGAATGCAGCTATTGAATGTTACTGTTTTTTTTCAATGTATATGTAAAGCTAGCTGTAGGCTAAAATAAAATAAATTTAAAACGTTTGATATTTGCTTTTTGTTTTTGTTCTGGCCGTGAAGTCTCTTTTCATGCCTCCACTTGAGATCTTGCTACCAGGCAAACAAAAAACATAGCAAGCAAAGTGCTGTTTATTTTCCGCCGCCAATTCGGTTCATCCCCTCTAACGTTGCGCAACCTATACTGTTGGTAGTTGTTGTTGTAAATGTATTTTAGTTCAGCTACAGATCTACATATCCATTGACAGAAAAACAGTATATATCCTTCATGATTTCTTTATGAAGGAACGATTTGTCAGCAGATAAACTTATTGATTGTTGCTTGCTGCCATAGTAAAATTAGACAAGGTAGTGTTAGGGCTGAATGTTTTTTCTTTCTAAGTGACCATAACTGTCAAACTCAGCCATTTTTTTAATTTTTTTTTTTTTAATTTGACAGTATCGGTCACCGGCTCTCCGCCCTAACACTATCTTGTCTAATTTTGCCATGGTTGTGGCACTTGAGAGTGAGCTCGGTCGAACTGTCAGAATGGATGGAAAGAAATTAAGAAAATGAAGGCACAGAACAAAGAAAAGCACAGTTGAGAGTTCAAGCAAAGGCGGAAAAAGGCGCATTTCTCTCAAGTGCCACAACTTTAAAAATTTACCTTGGTTATCAGTGAATCTGGCTTTAGAAAAAGATACTGCAGCAAAAGTGTAGACTGATGTTAGAATTTCAAAAAGTTTTTTGACACTAGGGTGGACCATAAAATTTATATTTCTTTTACTTATAATAATTTATATTTCTTATACTCTTTCTAGATGCGCTGGTCGCTGATTTCGAATCTAATGTTAGAATTTCAAAAAGTTTTTTGACACTCTTGAGTAAGCCCATTTACGTAGGAACTTTTCGATCAATTCAAACTTCATTCGAGAAACATGATGAATGTTCAATGCTCAACGCCTTGTTGCGCCATGAAACACACATCACTAGCAACGGTAACTGCCTATTTTCATATCTCATGAGAATTTTACATTTTTATTTTCAATAAATTATTTTTTTTTCCTAAAATATTAAAATAAACTTCATGATTTGATTGTTCATTCACATTATTTGCTATGAAAAAATTATATATTACAAAAAAAATACCAAAAATCAATACATATAGATTTTATTTCGAATTACATTCGGAGTTGAAAAAAAAGCTTAAGGAATCTTGTTCCTGACGGCGGATCCTCGACCGCACCACTATTTTCTATATTCCCCATTTAATGTTTAATTAAGTAAAAAAAAATGTAAACATGTCTGTTCTGCTCCAACTCTTGAAGCAAATATTACCTTAAAACTAGTTTAAGATTTAGTCCAAGAATTTCAAAATATGACAAAATTGGACAAAAATCCTTTATTTTTCTGTAACTCTTATTTATTTTGAACCTACAATGCTTTTTCATATAAAAAATATTTCATTACAGCTACTGTGTCTCAGCTCATCTTGTTTTTTCTCAAACAAAATATCTTCAAAATTAATGTATCTCCTACTTTAAATTCTGTTTACTTCGACTTTATCTTTTTTTTTTTTTTTAAATCCTTTTTGTCTCTAGTTCAAAGTAAAAAATCAAAAGTGTCTCTTTTTATCAACTACTTCTCGTTATTATCAACTTTAACCTCATCATTTATTTATAAATATTTCCTACTTAACTTAAAAGTATTTCAAGCTTAAACTTAATACACAATAATTGTTTTTATAAAGTTTTGCGGCTTACATTTTGCAACATAAATAAATACTCTTAATTGAATATATGCAGGTGTGCATGTGTGTATTCCTAATGTGGTTACATAAAATATAGATACTCATGTGTTCAACAAAAAGGACGCCTGAAACAAGTGTTGATGGCCTGACTGTCTGTCAGGATTTGTAAAAACAAGCTAAATATTCATGCTTGACATATTCAAAAACAAAAAGACAAATCGAAAAAATATGTTTAAGCTATGGATATGGTTTTGGTATTGTTATTTTGCTCTGCATCGAGTGTTGGTACATGTTTCAAAGGTGTTCTAGAAGAACAAAAATGTTTTGCTGCTGTAGTAAAATTTCTCCAACTTAGTCAAAGTTAGACTTTCAACTATGTATGAAATTGGCAGCACAGAGTTCCACACAGACAAAGTTTGAATGTACAGAGATTAATGTTTGTGTGTACAACAAATACAACTTACTGGTATTTCTGCCGAATTTAGTTTTGGTTTACGGAACGGAAATAATATGACATTTTGCCAAGCCACAAGCTGTTGCTCTGGTTTTTTTATAAGTGGCTGACAAGTTTATTAGTTGTTGTTGTTGTTGTTGTTGTTGTTGTTGTTGTTGTTGTTGTTGTTGTTGTTGTTGTTGTTGTTGTTGTTGTTGTTACTGTTGTTGTTGCTATAAAGGAACTACTGCAGTAAACTAATGAAAATTTAAAATATTACAAATAATCTTGTATATATAAAATTGGAATTAAACAACAAAGAATAAAATTAAAATTTCAGCATAAATTGTTTCATGTTGATATGAGGCTTAAAGAAGCCTCATGTTAAGGACTATTTATCATGTTTTAAATACATATTATTGAACAAAAAACTAGAGCATTTATTTAATCTTAATAAGATACTTAATAATATTGACAATAAAATCTATTAAAAAAAACAATTAATTTTCTTTTTAATACTTCTCGAGATATTTCACTTTTATTCTTAATTTTGTATGGGAGGTTAGCAAAAGAGCGTGGCAGATCTTGATGAAAATTGTATATGATAATTATGGGAGTGATGAAGTTAATACAAAATAGTTCACTTTTTTCTTATACTTTTTACAACTCGAGATGTTGCACTTTTATTCTTCATTTTGCATGGGAGGTAGGCAAAGGGTGTGGCAGATCTTGATGAAAATTTTTTACGGCAATTATGTAAACCAAGTAAAAAAAAGGTAATTAATTTTGTTCCTTACATTTTCTGTACCTCGAAATATTGCACTTTTATTCTTCAATTTATATGGGAGGTGGACAAAGGGCGTGGCACATCTTGATGAAATTTTTATATGATAATTATGTGAACGTTGTTTAAAAAATACTTAATTTTCTTTTTAATACTTCTCGAGATATTACACTTTTATTCTTAATTTTAATATGAGGTTATCAAAGGGCGTGGCAGATCTTGATGAAAATTGTATATGATAATAGTGTAAATGAAGTTCATACAAAATAGTTTACTTTTTTTCTAATACTTTTTACAACTCGAGATGTTGCACTTTTATTCTTCAATTTGCATGGGAGGTGGGCAAAGGGCGTGGCAGATCTTGATGAAAATTTTATACGGCAATTATGTAAATCAAGTAAAAAAAAGGTAATTAATTTTGTTCCTTACACTTCCTACACCTAGAGATATTGAACTTTTATTTTTCATTTCATATGGGAGGTGGGCAAGGGCGTGGCATATCTTGATGAAATTTTTATATGATAACTATGTGAATGTAGTTAAAAAAATTCTTAATTTTTTTAATACTTCTCGAGATATTGCACTTTTATTCTTAATTTTTATGGGAGGTTAGCAAAGGGCGTAGCAGGTCTTGATGAAATTTGTATATGATAATTATGTGAATGAAATTCATACAAAATAGTTTACTTTTGTTTCTAATAATTTTTACAACTGGAAATGTAGCACTTTTATTCTTAATTTTGTATGGGAAGTGGGCGAAGGTCGTGACAGATCTTGATATAATTTCTATACGGTAATTTTATAAGGGCGTGGCAGATTTTGATGAAATTTTTATATCATAATTATGTGAATGTAGTTAGAAAAAAAAGTTAATTTTTTGTTTCTAATACTTTTCGAGATATTGCCTTTTTATTCTTAATTTTGTATGGGAGGTTAAAAAAGGGCGTGGCAGATTTTGATGAAATTTTAATGAGATAATTATGTGAATGTTGTTAGGAAAAGTTGATTTTTTGTTTCTAATTCTTCTTTATATATTGCTTTTTTATTCTTAATTTTGTATGGGAGGTAAGCAAAAGGGCGTGGCATATCTTGATGAAAATTGTATATGATAATTATATGAGTGAAGTTAATACAAAACAGTTAGCTTTTCTCTAATACTTTTTACAACTCGAGATGTTGCACTTTTATTCTTCATTTTGTGTGGGAGGTGGGTGAAAGGCGTGGCAGATCTTTATGAAATTTTTATATGATAATTATGTGAATGTTGTTAAAAAAGGTTATTATTTGCTTTTAATACTTCTCGAGATATTGCACTTTTATTCTTAATTTTGTATGGGAGGTTAGCAAAGGGCATGGCAGATCTTGACGAGAATTGTATATGATAATTATGAGAATGAAATTAATACCAAATAGTTTACTTTTTTTCTAATACTTTTTACAACTCGAGATGTTGCACTTTTATTCTTCATTTTGTATGGAGGTGGATAAAGGGCGTGGCATATCTTTACGAATTTTTTAGCTACGTTAGTTAATTAGGCATATCTTTACGAAGTTAGAAAAGAAAATAGTTAATTTTCTTTCTAATACTTTATACAACTCGAGATGTTGCACTTTTATTCTTCATTTTGTATGGGAGGTGGATAAAGGGCGTGGCATATCTTTACGAATTTTTTATATGATAACTAGCTGAACCCGGTGTGCTTCGCTACCCCCTCGTTTAAAATAAAATTTAAAAGTATTTATATATTTACAAAAATTTATTTATTTAATTTAATTATTGCAATGCTTCGCCTCTTTTTTTGTTGTAAACCAATTAGAATTCAGCGCTGAATCGCATGTAATTTGCTTCATGCTCCCCCTTTTTATTTTTAGACCAATCAAAGAGCAGCAATTACACAATCAGCTGTTTCGCAGTCTGTTGTGGGAGAATGAGAATGGGGTTACCCCACTCTCTATTTTAATTAACACGTATTATAAAATCAGCTGTTTTGAAGACAGTGGTAGAAGAAAGAGAATTGAGCTACCCCACTATTTTAATTAATATGTATTTTAATGATTTTAATGACATGATTTGTGGTATAGCCGTTAATAAACGTAGTAAAAAAGTAGGTGCAGAAGTGTGCATGGTCGAAAAATATTATCATGTAATAAGTATTCCTGAGTCAAAGCTGAACGCTGTGAAAATTTCAGATCGGTTATCAGGTCCAGCCTCCAATATATCGCAAACAAAGGGGCGTGCTCCGCCCACTTTTCTTTTGGTACGTATTTCTATTCATGCTAATACCATATATAGCAAATACTGCCGCCGTTGGTCAAAAAATGCCCAAGATATGACGATTTTAAAATTTGGGTTATATGGGCGAGGCCACGCCCCTTCGTCCACTCACAACTTTATATAGTCAAGAATTTATTATTTCGTAAGAATATCCTATTGTGAAAATTTAATGATGATCGGTCCAGTAGTTAAGACTATATTGCGATTTTTAATTTTCCTAAAAAGGGGCGTGGTCCCACCCACTTTTCTCCTGGTACGTATTCCTAACTATGCCAATACCATATGTACCAAATAGCATCAACGTAGGTCAAAAAATGCCCAAAATATGGCGATTTAAATTTTTAGGTTATATGGGCAGTGCCACGCCCCTTTGTCAAATAAAAACTTCATATAGCCTTTTATTCTTTCCAGATTCATAGTAAAATGCTGTGAAAGTTTCAGGAAGATCGGTCCAAGGGTTTGGCCTCCTATAAAGCACAAACAAACAAACAAAAAGACAGACATTCATTTTTATATATATAGATTGAAAGCAGATTTATTATAATTAAAGTAAAATGGGGCGAAAAAGGGGGATTTGGTAATAAAAAATCTATGGCTACCTTACCTGTAGATAAAAACTATATAAAACTTTAGGTAAATACATATTACAAAAAAAGTATTTTGTATAGCAAACATTGTTAGTGGTATAAGTAAGTATCTGAATTAAAAAAGTGGGCGTAAAAGTGGGCGCGGTCGAAAAAGTACCCTATTAATCATGCCAGAGTCCCAGTTAAATGCTGTGAAATTTTCAGGAAGATCGGTCCAGAGGTTTGGTCTCCTATAAGGTACAAACAAACAAATAAACAAACACACATTCCATTTTATATATATAGATAGCTTAAACCCGGCGCGTTGCTGCCGCGGCCCCGTTGCCAAACGCGAATAAAATGTTATCAGTGAAACTGTATATGTAAATTGTGGTCGAATACTCAATTCCATGGCTGTGCGACCTATAACTCAAAAGCTGTAGAATTTCTCAAATTTTGGTTGCATGGGAGGTGACACGCCCCCTTGTCCAACGCCATACAAAGTTATCAGTAAAACTGCATGTGTAAATTGAGTTCGAATGCTGAATTCCGAGGCTTTGTTTGCTTTGTTTGATTGACTCAAAAGCTATTCGATATCGCAAATTTGGGTTGTATAAGAGGTGCCACGCCCCTTTGTCCAACTCCCATAAAATTTTATCAGTAAAACGCCACGTGTAAATTGTGGTCGAATTTCGAATTCCAAGGATGTGCGGCCTATAACTCCAAAGCTATTCGATATCGCAAATTTGGGTTGTATGGGAGGTGCCACGCCCCCTTGTCCAACTCTCACAAAATTTTATCTGCGAAGCGGCACGTGTAAATTGTCGAATACCGAATTCCGAGGCTAAGCGGCTTATAACTCCAAAGATATTCGATATCGCAAATTTGGGTTGTATGGGAGGTGCCACGCCCACTGCTAGTAGGAGGTTGAAATATACTTTACGACCTATTCTCATACCTACAAAATATACATACAAAATTTCATGAAAATCGGTCGAGCCGTTTCGGAGGAGTTCGATTACGTACCCCGTGACAGAAGAATTTTATATATTAGATTATGTGAATGTAGTTAAAAAAAGTTAATTTTGTGTTTTTAATACTTCTGGAGATATTGCACTTTTATTCTTAATTTTGTATGTGAGGTTAGAAAAAGGGCGTGGCAGATCTTGTTGAAATTTCTATATGATAATTATGTGAATGTAGTTAGAAAAAACAGTTAATTTTTTGTTTTTAATACTTCTCGAGATATTGCACTTTTATTCTTAATTTTGTATGGGAGGTTAGAAAAATTGCGTGGCAGATCTTGATGATATTTTTATATGATAATTATGTGAATAAAGTTCATACAAAATAGTTTGATATGTTGCACTTTTATTCTTCATCTTGTATGGGAGATGGGTAAGGGCATGGCATATCTTGATGAAATTTTTATATAAATATATATTTTTATTTAAAAAAAGTTAAATTTTTGTTTTTAATACTTCTCGAGATATTGCACTTTTATTCTTAATTTTGTATGGGATGTGGATAAAGGGCGTGGCATATCTTTACGAAATTTTTATATGATAATTATGTGAATGTAGTTAGAAAAAAGTTAGTATTTTGTTTTTAATACTTCTCGAGATATTGAAATTTTATTCTTAGTTTTGTATGGGAGGTTAGAAAAAGGGCGTGGCAGACTTTGATGAAATTTTTATATGATAATTATGTGAATGTTGTTAGAAAAAAGTTAATTTTCTGTTTCTAATACTTCTCGAGATATTGTACTTTTGTTCTTAGTTTTGTATGGGAGATTAGAAAAAAGGCGTGGCAGTTCTTGATAAAAATTGTATATGATAATTATGTGAATGAAGTTCATACAAAATAGTTTACTTTTTTTTTAATACTTTTTACAACTCCAGATGTTGCACTTTTATTCTTCATTTTGTGTGGGAGGTGGGTGAAGGGCTTGGCAAATATTGATGAGATTTTTGAATGGTGGTCATTTTGTTTGCTGAATTTCTTGTTTCTAAGAGGATTCCTTCTATTTTTGTCCCTCATACCATAGGCGTCGTTACAGTGTGCTCCTTTTATAACGCCGATAAAAAGGCGTGGTAGGCATTAAAAACTGTATATCTTCTCGATCAGCATTATCGCCTGAGTCGTTTGAGCCATCTGTCTTTCTGTGATCACATTAACAGTCGTAAATTTGGACCTATCGTACAGAATTCCATATAAAAGTTTTTTTTTTCAAAAATAAAGATCCAGTTCGAAAGTGAGCCGAATCGAATTAAAACCAAGCCAATCTCCCATACAAAGAGACTTTACCAAAATGGTAAAATGTCATTAAATTCCACAAAAATTAATCCCATGACTTCACATTTTGCACATAAGCTTTGACACTTAATATGCACTTTGAGTATAAAATTTGTAAAAATCGAATGAAACCGATTACTATGACTACCTCACATACAAAGTTGCTTTACGAAATCATCAGTAAAATCACCTTAAATTCTACAAACATTCCTACAATGGCTTACAATTTTGGAAATTAATTTGAATCTTAAGTATGCACTCTATGTTTGAAATTAAAAAAAAAACTAAAAATTTCGCCCACTTCCCATACAAAATGACGTCATCACAATAGTAAAGCCCTTATAAATTAAAAAAAAAAATAATGTTTAAACTTGATACTGTGCACAAAAGCTTCAATAAATAAAAAGGACTCTGAGTTCTAAATGTGAAATATTTGGATAAAAAGAATATGGGCCCTATAAAAGTGACTTCACACAAAAAGAATACAACATTTAAGACTACGAATAAAAAAAACACGGGGGGCATTTTAACTTCGGTTTAGTCGAAGATAATTTCTTTAGCAAGTTATTTAAAGAAACCTTTCTTACTAGTTTTTCTTCAGATTTGCATGTTTTTAGTTACAGGTAATCAAACAAGCATCCAATTTCCAATTTGTTTTGAGTACCAGAAATGTATATGTACATTAGGGTGGGTCAAAAAAATCAATTTTTTTTTAAAAAGTGACACGGAAAAATGGGTTGCTAGACACCGTGGCAGAATATCCAGGTAGATGCACTAGAAAAACGCTCTCTTTGACAACAAAACAATAACAAAGGCGTAATTATAACGTCAAAATGAGCTGTTTTAAAAATTTTATAAATTTTTGCTTACTTATTTATTCAGTTTTGACAATGGATTTTCTGGACTGCCTATAACTTCCTCCCATCGCGATAATTCACAAACGGTTACTTTGCTTCATTTAAGACCAAACTACAATTATTTATGTATTATATCTTAAAACACGGCTCATTTTATGAAATTTTTAAGATTTTTGTTTAGTTTTTTAACATGACTATACATAAAATCTGGGTACTCAATTGATTTATACGGTTACAAGTAAATTATACATCCTTATGGCTGAACGAATAAACATAAATTGTCAATAGTGACATTATAGCTACGCCAATGTTTAGCTTTCTCGTTTTTTGCTCTCCGAATTGCATCTACCTAGTTGTTCTGCCATGCTAGACACCTTAATAAAATTCTCACCAAATATGAGCTCTTAATTTTAATAGGAAGATGCTCGGCGTTGGAGTTTTTTTTGTCAGTCCAATAGAAAAAAATTCGTACCTCATCATTAATTGATTGTACAGAAAAATGTTTTCCAAGAATTTTGTAGGAAATGTAATGCTCTACAAAAAAGGTATCTGATATTTTTTCCGTAAACCTCACCATTTGAATGATATTGAAGATTTAAGTTTGATTATTTTAAGACATATTTCATGTTTATGAATTTTATAACTCGACAACAAATGACTATTACAAAATGCGCAATACAAAATTTTGTAGGACATTAACTGCTCTATAAAAATGGTAACATATGTTTTGGCAATTAAATTAAGCGTTCAAAAGATATTCATCATCAAACTCTCATGTGTACTGATTTTAAGAGTTTTTGATTAGATAATCGAAAAATTTCAATTTAATTTATGCCCATCACGGCTGTGAAGGTATAATAAAGTTTAGGACCATATATAGACTCTGTACGAAGTTTCATCGATTTTGGCCTTGTAGTTAAGGAGCCGCATTTCAAAGTAACTCATGGCGCAATTGCGTTAACGCATTACGCTGATACAGTAAACTGCGCTTGGGTTGGTTGGGTTGATTGTATGAGCGCAGAGTTTGTTGCTGCTTTACTCATGTCTAGAACATAAGTTTGTAAGCAATGTTAGCAAAATATCAAAGTAAGCACATTGCTATAAAATTGAAGATGTGACACATTTTCAAATTAATAAAGAGCACGATACATCACATAAATAAATGTTTGTACTCAAAATATTTCCCCCCCCCCCCCTTAAATTTTCAAGCTAGGGAACTGACTTAAGCTATAACCTGACACTCAATATATTATACCCTCAAGCCAAAGCAAAATTCAACTCTTTATGGGGATTATTTTGGAAATTGATATATTATATGTGTGCCCATGCGATGTTTTTATGACTCAAACAAATAACACCATCTGTAGGATTATAATAAAAAGTTTTTCTCATCTATTAAAGACACAAAAGTTTACAACAACAAAAAGGGTTATATGTTCAAATTTTCAACTACTAAACTATTTTCGCATATATTGGTTTGGTCGTTTACTAAAAAGTTTTCATTGCGTTTTTGCCTTTTGTAGTCAAAATGGTACCCACTTCAATTTGCAAAGATTCCTTCATGTAAACTTTGTTTATAAAGACATATTTTGAAGACACAAGTATGTAAAATAAACTTTTTTACTGTTTTCAAGTATTTTAAGGCTTCTGTTCGACTAGAAAAACAAAATATGTGTGTGTGTACATGACCTTTTTGTAGTCACTGTTAAGCTATCAAAAATGTATTTTGTTGCTAGCGAAGCTCTGTTCCTTTGCTAATTTTTAATGAACAGTTTTTTTTTGTTTTTTTTTTTAAACCACAGCACAACAAAAACAAGCCAAATTTTTTGTTTGCATGTCCTTGAATGTTCTCTGAGGTTATAATTTCAATTTGCTTAAAAAAATGTAACGAACTGTGCTTGAAGTAAATGACTGTGAGTTTGCAGATATAAAATATACTTCGCGTTTAAGAATTATTTATTATTAAAACAGAGCTGTATGAACAATTGTGCTAGCGCCAAAAAAGTATCACTCTTTTGAAATGTTATCTAGTGGATGCGAAAATTTTAGCTGTTATGTTTTTTTTTTTTTTACTTTGAAATTTGAAAAAGTATTCTCACTAAATTTAAGCAAATTTTTAAATGGTGTCGCATAGTTCTCTGATGATTTCAACTGAAATGAAACATTCGCCTTGTAACATTTTGTAGCCTTTTTAATTCATATGAATTTCGAGCTGAAGAGTGTTTTTGTAACGGTTACCACAATCTGCTTATCATGCATGTTCTGCTAAAAACATGACGCACACATTTTTATTATATCAAATTGGTAACATTTTCATATTCCATTATTAAGACATTGAAGCATTGCAATGAAAGCATAAATAATGTTATCCTTGCTAACTGGTACACCTCAATTGAAATATAAATAAAGCATGCATCACAATATAATTAAAAACATACATGTTCACATCTTCTTATCTGCAAAACTCAGTATTAATAACAGTATTTATTTTAATTAAAAAAAAAAACAAAAATAATTGCTTTGTGTTTATTGATTCGTGACAACGTGTCATTTGCATAAAATTTAGACATGTAAACAATGAAAAACAATAATAATAACAAATAAAGAGACAAACATAATTCCATATAATCACTTAATTTAAACAATTTCGTATATTTAACACACCTACCAATATACCTATAAACATATAATCATTTCTCTATTATCAAAAACTAATTTAAATAAGTGCAAAGTGATATAATGCTAGAACGAAGAAAGGATAGCAATGATCTCATTTATTATTCAATCAAAAGATAGCACATACCAGCAACAAGTAGCTATAAAGTATTAAAAACAAAAAATCATATGCACTAAGAAGCAACAAAGTCAGGGATAGCAAAACAAATCTGATCAATTTAGAGATAAGTTGTTCTGTCAGCAGTAAAAAGCTGAAATGATAAATACAATACATCAGTTCAACTAAAGAAGTCATTATTGTGTCAATTTATCTCATGAACAGCTGAGAAAAAATTCATTGCATTCGTAATTTATGTGGGCCAAAAAAAGAGAAACAAACATATACGAAAGCCTTCTGCAAAGGATATGCACATCTATCTTGTTATATATACACATACATAGATATTTGCATAGATGCCAGTTACGTGGCATAAATTCTATTTTAGAGATTTTTTAATTGCCGTAGGTGTGGGAGTTCCATGCATTTTTTTTTTTTTATTTTGCATGAGATTTCATTTTGAGATGAAGATTTCATTAAATTTTTAAAATAAACTTGGGTTTTTTTAATGTTTTGTTATATGAAATAATTGTTTTATGACATTTTAATGAAAAGAATGTTCAAATTTTTAAGAATTTTTTCTAAGGGTTTATTTAATAGCTGTGGGATTTCTTTTCTGCGCTTGTTATATCACTGTGAAAGTTTTGATAGATATTTTTATCACTGTACGATTTCTATTTCAAAGAGTCTCACGTGAGATTTTTTAATTTTTGAAATGCTTTGAAGAGAGTTTTTGTGTAAATAAGAATGCACATTTGTATGATTAATGCATATCATATTTTAGCATATAAAAACGTTGGTGCGTAAAAATGTCCGAGCATCATGGGCGAACCACTAAAGCTCTCCACATTGAATTCACACCGTGTATTTGTGTGGTGCTTTGGAGAAAAAAAAGTGAAATTTTTGATATTGTAAAAAACTTTTTATATAATCGATAGTTCATATTACAGATAAGAAAAACAGAAAAAAAATACTCAGATATCTTTTGAAGTTTTGTCAGAACATGCCTTTGACAATATCACTTTGACAATATCACTTGTTTTTATTACCTGCAGTTGTAAGTGTTCCGCCTTTTTATTTTTAAGAGAATGTAATTGATATTAAATATGATATTAATTATTTTTTTTTTTTTAGACTGAACCAACGCTCAGGGGTTGCCCCCTATAAATATGTTAGCATTGTGTTGATTCGGAAGATGGGTGATAGTTAGTTGGAGGGTGGATAGGTGGAGTAGTGTCAGTGAAGATTTGTTTTAAATTAGCACAGCTCAAAACTGCCGGGAAACACGCTCGCAGGGAGACTATTCCACAACTTAGCCGTGCGACTAAAGAACGAATTATCACGGTAATGCGAGGTTCTATTGGGCATCGATGCAATGGTAAAGGAGTGGGCTTGAACAGCTGCCCGAGTGGACCTGGGAAAAACACGAGCTGGTGGCGTCAGACCATGTATCTCCCTTGAACACTTCCCATGGTAATACCTATACAGAAGGCTTAGGCAACCAACATTACGTCGATGCCCAAGAGAGTTGAGAGACTTTCATCCCTTATCAAATATTTCGCTCGACGTTGAATTCGAACCAGAAGCTCCAAATAAGATCTTGAAGTCCCTGCCCAAATGCGCGAATTGTACTCCATTTTCGGCCTAATAAAGGGTGTTTTTATAGAGTGATACAACTTTGAAATGGCATCACTGCTTTGTTTGACCACGCATTTAACAGCTGATAGTTGTTATTTGTTTAATTAGCTTTGACATTTCATTATGGATCGACTTACACCAGAGCAACGCATGCAAATTGTGGAAATTTTTAATCAAAATAATGGTTCTGTTCGTCAAACTTATCGTGCACTTCGTCCATTTTATGGCGTCCATAATCGTCCTTTAGAGCTGCTAATTCGAAGAACAATAGATCGTTTTCGGACCACATTTACCGTTACTGATAATGTGCATCCCGTGAAACGCCGAACAGTGCGCACTGAAGAATCTGTAGCCGCTGTACAGGAAAGCATTGAAGATGATCCTAATCAATCAATTCGTCGCCGTTCTCAGCAACTGGGATTGTGTCCTACCGCTATATGGAAGATTTTACAAAAAGATCTTGGCTTAAAGCCTTTCAAGATTCAACTTGTGCAGGAATCAAAGCCAAACGACCATCGTATGCGCCGCCAATTCGCCGAATGGGTTGAAGCAAAAATTGATATTGATTTTGAAATTCCATGAAAAATTTTATTTTCCGATGAAGCCCTTTTTTGGTTGAATGGGTACGTAAATAAACAGAATTGTCGTATTTGGAGTGAGGAGAATCCACAAGCTTTTGTCGAAACACCATTACATCCACAGAAAATTACTGTTTGGTGCGCTTTATGGGCTGGCGGAGTCATTGGCCCATATGTCTTCAAAAACGATGATGGTCAGAATGTTACTGTCAATGGTGAACGGTATAGGACCATGACTCGAAGTTTTTTCGTACCTCAATTAGCTGGCAATAATCTTGCTGATATGTGGTTCCAACAGGACGGAGTTACATGCCACTCAGCGGGCGCTGCAATTGATTTACTCAAGGAAACTTCTGACGAAAAAATAATTTCACGAAATGGCCCAATTCATTGGCCCCAAGATCGTGTGATTTAACTCCATTGGATTATTTTTTTTGGGGTTATGTAAAGTCACTTGTCTACGTCAATAAACCACAAACAATTGGAAACCTGGAAATCAACATTCGAAGAGTTGATACTGCGAGATACGGCCGCAAATGCTGCGAAAAGTTTGTGAAAATTGGTGTTCCAGATTGCGCCTTGTACGCGCCAGCTGTGGCGGCCACATGGCCGAAATTATATTTAAGCATTAATGTCATAAAATTTTCTATCCAATAAAGGCCGTTTCATTGATATTAAAAATAAATTACTATGTTTTATTATGATTTAAAATTGTAACACACTATAAAAAACACCCTTCATATGAGGTGTAGATCATGCGAAGTGAAATATTTTTTGCACCGTTTTAAGAAACCTAGGCACTTGCCCGCTTTTTTCGACACATCGAAAATATGATCATTCCAACAAAGATCAGATTGAATCGATATGCCCAGAACGTCAAGAGCGGCTGATTCCACAAGATCCACAGCATTCATAATGAGAGGAGCTAAGGGGCAATCCACACGCTTTTGAGTTAACATACAGCGCTGGGTCTTACTTGCAATTGAACTCTACTCTATTAGCAAGACCCCACTCGGAGATTTTTTTCTATTTCATTAAGGAGTGTGTCATTCATATTTTGCCTTTTTCTCTCAATCTCCATGGAGCTTGGACGTTGAAATTATTGTAAATAGAAGCGAGCTTGTGCGAAACCCCAAACTAGTTTTAAAATAATGAATAAACACATATTCAACATATACTGAAAAATCAGACCGGTGTCAAGCGGTGTCAAATAAGTTCCACCTTCTGTAAGTTTAAAAATAAAAATAATTAGAGTTGAAATAGCTCTTCTGACAGTTTTGAAATTTCCAAAATATGTTTCCAAAAAATTTCCATTTTTACACTTGTTTTTAATAAGATTATATAAATCCTATCTTCCACTTGAAATTCTATTGCAAAACTTAAAAAAAAATTTTGTAGAAAAATGCACTTGCGTCTTAAAAACTGCACTAATTTCAACTGATAATCAAAATAAAATTATTGAAACTAAATACCTGTTTCACACTACTTATTACTCAATACATATAACAAAAAAAAAATCTTAATACCATCTCTTCTAGATTGTTGCTCATCAACTTGCACAGTTATTTTCTCAAAGTGAGAAAATCAATTTTGTCCAGCTAGCATGTTTACACGATTCACTGTGCGGTTGGCAAAAATTATGGAATTTTTTTATCGCAAAAGTTATGATTTTTTTTCTGTGTGCCGATAGCAAGACAAAGTTGCAAATGTTAAGAATACTTTTTTATATTTTTTTTGTAATTTGACTTTATTCATATATTAGTACATAAGAAATATATTCTTTTGCATACAATAAAATAGTATAATATGTATCTCGGACAAACATAAGTTCAGAATGAAAAGGAAACAAACAGTTATTAAATTTATTTATTTATTTATTTTTATTTTTTTGCGCTCTAGATCAAAATCGTTTCATTTGCATTGAGCAATAACTTTTAAGAAATTGTATACAATGACAATTTTTTTGAAAAAATTGATTTTCTTAAAAGGTAAGAAAAAGTTCAATAACCTTTTTCTTATTTTGAAGTCAAACCTATTTAAAATAATTTTCAATTAAAAGTGCTATTATTTTTTGTGATGCCAAAAATTATAAAAAATGTAATTACTTGGTCTAAATCTTAATTTGCCCAGATTCTTCTTAAGTTTCTTTTTTTTAACCGAATAAAAATAGATAAATCTGTCAATTAATACAAATAACGTTAGCGTTGCAAGGCTATTGTGCTTGTTATTTTTGTGTCATTAGCATTATTTACTTCAAGTCAGTGCTGGCTTCATATATTTTTTTATACATAAAGCTAAATTATTATTAATTATAAATTAATGTTTCTTGGCGTGCTAATTTGTGCTTTATTTGATATTTTTCTAAACTCTTCTTTGTGAGGTGTCTGTGCTTTGTTATTAGACCAAAGTGTTGTTGTTTCTGGAAGCATTTTTTGCGAAACATTTTTGCTTAAATTAATTTAATTATTAAGCATGGAATTTTTTCATGTTAAATATTTTGCTGACAAGGTCATTCCTTGTTGAAGAAAGTATAAGAAAATTTTTTTAAATATAACGTAAATAGAAAACTTGATCTTAATAAAGAAAAAAAAATATGTTCAAATTTGAAAATAAAATCCTAATAAAAACCATACCTCCTCTAATTTCAGTGTTTTCTAGTTTTCAAATACTAGAGCCTTGTAGTGTACTATTGCAATAAAATTGTTTATCATTTAAACCTTTAATTTTCTTCTTTCAAAAATAATAACTTATATAATATCATATTTACAAATAAGTTACTCTTAGATAGGCATGTAGTTTATTAATATAAATTCTTCCATAAAATTTTTTGAATTCAAAGTCTTTGTTATGCGCACACAAAGCAAACCATCAATTATTCATTCTCAGGCACACACAAAAACTCCGGCGTCTATAATATTTGCAATATGATATAATATTTTCACACCATAAATCTCAATAAATTGTTGCTATATTTTTACCATTTGTTTAACCTTAAATTTGATTCCATCCAATTCAAACTGTATCTTGTATTCCTTGAAATATAATTTGTAAATTTGTTACTTAGATATTTTAAGAACTCATTGATATCCATCAGCTGAGATAATTATAAAAGGCGTCAAGTTGACTGAGTTGACAAAGTGTTTTTTTTCTATTTGTGCTTTTTGCAACAACTTTCGTTGTTGATGTTAATAGTTTTTGTTGTGCAATTTCCTTGATTTATTTTCGAAACGTGAATTCAATTTACTTCTTACTTACATTTTACTTGAGTAAATAAATGAAAAATGAAGAAGTAAAAGAAATGCACTATTCACAAAAGCTGAGAAGAACTGGAGTTGAAAAAAAAAATTATTTTCTTGCAATACGTTGCATTTATGTTTTCGGCACTTTGTCATGAATTGCTTTATATATAAAAAGCAATCGTTGTCTGCCTGTCTGTCTGTCTGTCCGTTATAGACTCCAAAACTATGGGCTAATGGAGCTAAAATTGGTGGTTAATATATATCGAGTGCGAATTGGCTTAGGAGTAAGAAAGAGTTGAATTGGATAACGGAGCATACTATCTCCCACACAAATTCAACACCTCAAAATCGATATCCTGCCACTTATAAAAGCTTAACTCTTTATATTTGCAAGGATGGAGATTTATTTTTTAAAATAATCACCATAAAACAAGACACGTGATATTGCACAAGGGGGTTTCAACTCCAAAGTCAAAAATGCGATTACTTCTAACTTACTATGTTCACTTAACTTAAAACTATCGGAATATAGATATCAAGTTATGCAAAATTTTATTGATAGGTGGCGCTCAACAGTGAAATTTAACAAAAATCTATATTTTGGAACATTTTAAAGCTGGGACCTTTAAATTTAAATGAAAAGTGGCTGTTTTCAAGATTAATTCTCACATAATATTTCACGTTATAATATGAGTAGTATTGCGTTACGGGACTTGAAATTTTCCATGCATTTAATATTTTTTTTTTATTAATATTATTTATTTATTTTATAGTTTCTTTTACAATAGTTGTTTACATTTTCATAGATTTCGCGCAGCTTTTAAGGCTTTTCTGCGACTTAATACTTAATACTAAATACTTAATTAATTAAAAAAATAAAATTAATACTTAATACTTAATACTTACTACTTAAATCTTAATACTTAAAACTTAATACTTAATATTTAATACTTAATACTTAATACTTAATACTTAATACTTACTACTTAATACTTAATACTTAAAACTTAATACTTAATATTTAATACTTAATACTTAAAACTTAATGCTTAATACTTAATACTTAATACTTAATACTTAATACTTAATATTTAATATTTAATATTTAATATTTAATATTTAAAATTGAAAATTGAAAATTTAAAATTTGAAATTTAAAATTTAAAATTTAAAATTTAATATTTAATATTTAATATTTAATATTTAATATTTAATATTTAATATTTAATATTTAATATTTAATATTTAATATTTAATATTTAATATTTAATATTTAATATTTAATATTTAATATTTAATATTTAATATTTAATATTTAATATTTAATATTTAATATTTAATATTTAATATTTAATATTTAATATTTAATATTTAATATTTAATATTTAATATTTAATATTTAATATTTAATATTTAATATTTAATATTTAATATTTAATATTTAATATTTAATATTTAATATTTAATATTTAATATTTAATATTTAATATTTAATATTTAATATTTAATATTTAATATTTAATATTTAATATTTAATATTTAATATTTAATATTTAATATTTAATATTTAATATTTAATATTTAATATTTAATATTTAATATTTAATATTTCATATTTAATATTTAATATTTAATATTTAATATTTAATATTTAATATTTAATATTTAATATTTAATATTTAATATTTAATATTTAATATTTAATATTTAATATTTAATATTTAATATTTAATATTTAATATTTAATATTTAATATTTAATATTTAATATTTAATATTTAATATTTAATATTTAATATTTAATATTTAATATTTAATATTTAATATTTAATATTTAATATTTAATATTTAATATTTAATATTTAATATTTAATATTTAATATTTAATATTTAATATTTAATATTTAATATTTAATATTTAATATTTAATATTTAATATTTAATATTTAATATTTAATATTTAATATTTAATATTTAATATTTAATATTTAATATTTAATATTTAATATTTAATATTTAATATTTAATACTTAATATTTAATATTTAATATTTAATATTTAATATTTAATATTTAATATTTAATATTTAATATTTAATACTTAATATTTAATATTTAATATTTAATATTTAATATTTAATATTTAATATTTAATATTTAATATTTAATATTTAATATTTAATATTTAATATTTAATATTTAATATTTAATATTTAATATTTAATATTTAATATTTAATATTTAATATTTAATATTTAATATTTAATATTTAATATTTAATATTTAATATTTAATATTTAATATTTAATATTTAATATTTAATATTTAATATTTAATATTTAATATTTAATATTTAATATTTAATATTTAATATTTAATATTTAATATTTAATATTTAATATTTAATATTTAATATTTAATATTTAATATTTAATATTTAATATTTAATATTTAATATTTAATATTTAATATTTAATATTTAATATTTAATATTTAATATTTAATATTTAATATTTAATATTTAATATTTAATATTTAATATTTAATATTTAATATTTAATATTTAATATTTAATATTTAATATTTAATATTTAATATTTAATATTTAATATTTAATATTTAATATTTAATATTTAATATTTAATATTTAATATTTAATATTTAATATTTAATATTTAATATTTAATATTTAATATTTAATATTTAATATTTAATATTTAATATTTAATATTTAATATTTAATATTTAATATTTAATATTTAATATTTAATATTTAATATTTAATATTTAATATTTAATATTTAATATTTAATATTTAATATTTAATATTTAATATTTAATATTTAATATTTAATATTTAATATTTAATATTTAATATTTAATATTTAATATTTAATATTTAATATTTAATATTTAATATTTAATATTTAATATTTAATATTTAATATTTAATATTTAATATTTAATATTTAATATTTAATATTTAATATTTAATATTTAATATTTAATATTTAATATTTAATATTTAATATTTAATATTTAATATTTAATATTTAATATTTAATATTTAATATTTAATATTTAATATTTAATATTTAATATTTAATATTTAATATTTAATATTTAATATTTAATATTTAATATTTAATATTTAATATTTAATATTTAATATTTAATATTTAATATTTAATATTTAATATTTAATATTTAATATTTAATATTTAATATTTAATATTTAATATTTAATATTTAATATTTAATATTTAATATTTAATATTTAATATTTAATATTTAATATTTAATATTTAATATTTAATATTTAATATTTAATATTTAATATTTAATATTTAATATTTAATATTTAATATTTAATATTTAATATTTAATATTTAATATTTAATATTTAATATTTAATATTTAATATTTAATATTTAATATTTAATATTTAATATTTAATATTTAATATTTAATATTTAATATTTAATATTTAATATTTAATATTTAATATTTAATATTTAATATTTAATATTTAATATTTAATATTTAATATTTAATATTTAATATTTAATATTTAATATTTAATATTTAATATTTAATATTTAATATTTAATATTTAATATTTAATATTTAATATTTAATATTTAATATTTAATATTTAATATTTAATATTTAATATTTAATATTTAATATTTAATATTTAATATTTAATATTTAATATTTAATATTTAATATTTAATATTTAATATTTAATATTTAATATTTAATATTTAATATTTAATATTTAATATTTAATATTTAATATTTAATATTTAATATTTAATATTTAATATTTAATATTTAATATTTAATATTTAATATTTAATATTTAATATTTAATATTTAATATTTAATATTTAATATTTAATATTTAATATTTAATATTTAATATTTAATATTTAATATTTAATATTTAATATTTAATATTTAATATTTAATATTTAATATTTAATATTTAATATTTAATATTTAATATTTAATATTTAATATTTAATATTTAATATTTAATATTTAATATTTAATATTTAATATTTAATATTTAATATTTAATATTTAATATTTAATATTTAATATTTAATATTTAATATTTAATATTTAATATTTAATATTTAATATTTAATATTTAATATTTAATATTTAATATTTAATATTTAATATTTAATATTTAATATTTAATATTTAATATTTAATATTTAATATTTAATATTTAATATTTAATATTTAATATTTAATATTTAATATTTAATATTTAATATTTAATATTTAATATTTAATATTTAATATTTAATATTTAATATTTAATATTTAATATTTAATATTTAATATTTAATATTTAATATTTAATATTTAATATTTAATATTTAATATTTAATATTTAATATTTAATATTTAATATTTAATATTTAATATTTAATATTTAATATTTAATATTTAATATTTAATATTTAATATTTAATATTTAATATTTAATATTTAATATTTAATATTTAATATTTAATATTTAATATTTAATATTTAATATTTAATATTTAATATTTAATATTTAATATTTAATATTTAATATTTAATATTTAATATTTAATATTTAATATTTAATATTTAATATTTAATATTTAATATTTAATATTTAATATTTAATATTTAATATTTAATATTTAATATTTAATATTTAATATTTAATATTTAATATTTAATATTTAATATTTAATATTTAATATTTAATATTTAATATTTAATATTTAATATTTAATATTTAATATTTAATATTTAATATTTAATATTTAATATTTAATATTTAATATTTAATATTTAATACTACCCAATTAAATATTACTACCGAATTACTAATTACTTAATTACTACCCAATTTCAGTAATTAAAAACATGATTTCAAGTGACTTCTAATGATTCCATTGACGTCAAAATGGTAACAATTGACTTTACAGTGAATGAATCAAAAGACTTCAACAGAAATATTTACCAATTTATTTCTATGTCATAACTTCCTATTGATTGCTGTTTTAAAACTTGAAGTCACGATATCAAAAAATTATTGAATGACCTAAATCATTTCTTTGGCATTCAGTGCAATTTTTTTTTACATGAATGCAATCTTTTACAGCGCTGTCTGAATCAGCAATAAATTTGGCAGACAATACCACTTGGAATCATATTTTATAAGAATGCCTCTGTCAGATATGATTGAATTAAGCTTAAAAAATATTGTGCAAGTTCCATTAACGCTAGTTAGGGGTACGTTTATAGTTGCGACTTGTCGCTTTGCCGAGCCGAACCGAAAGGGCAAGCTAAAAAACGCTGCTCATACAATCATATTAAATAAGCTCAAAGTGCGTATAGTGCCAGCCGAACAAGCTGCTTAAAGCGACTTGGGTGCTGGTATTCAGAATGCCGATTGTTGCTTTCTCGCTCGCTCGCGCGGTTTGCATGTGTTAAGTTTTATTTTACACGATGCTTACTAATTATTTTCATTAAATAACGTAAAAATGGTAGAGCAGCAAGAAAAACACTAATAAAATACATACACATACTTTGTTTTGTTGTTTGTGTTGTTGCGTCTTTTCTTCGTTTTTTCTTATGATCAAGAAAAATTAATATTAGCGCTCAGTTGTTTTTTTTTCTTCTAAATTTTGTCATTTGTTGTGTAAAAATACATCATTTGACATCAATCTGTTATATGTGTATACACAATATCAAAATAATTAGATGTTGGTCATTGAAGTCATCAACGAGTCTGTGTCATGCATACAAACAAATATTTAACAACACATATAAATGATTGATGTTCAATGATTAATCGTGTAGTTCCGCATTTAGGCAAATGTTTAAGAAGCCTTTCGATGATTCGCTTATTCTGCTGACTGACTTTTACCACTATTTTTTCATGTTACTATTTTTCCTGTTCTGTCTAAAATAAAATATTCGAAATAAAAACGCAACAAAAAATTGCAAAAAAGTCGAAATAATCTGTAACATCAAGTGACTTAAAGCGACTTAAAGTGCGTTTCAGCATAGTTTTATGCATTTTCGTCTCTTGACTTGTTTTACGCTGATTTGAGTAAAGCAAGAATCACACACGAAATCACTTGACTTGTTTGATGCTTCGATTGCAAAAATAAACAAAAAATGTAATATATACAAACAATATGAAATTGTCATAAACCAGCTGCAACAAGTCAGCGACTTAAAGTGACTTAAAGCGACTTACAGAGGCTTAAAGTGCGTTTCAGCATCGTTTTTTTGCATTTTTATCTTTTTTCTTGTTGTTCGTTGGATTGAGGACAACAAAAAGCACACACGAAATCACATGACTTTTTTGATGCTTCGATTGCAAGAATAAACAACAAGAAATGTAATATATACAAACAATATAAAATAGTCATAAACCAGCTGCAAAAAGTCAGCGAATTAAAGTGACATAAAGCGACTTACAGTGGTTTAAAGTGCATTTCAGCATCGTTTCTTCGCATTTTTATCTTTTTTCTTGTTGTTCGCTGGTTTAAGGACAGCAAAAACCACACACGAAATCACATGACTTTTTTGATGCTTCGATTGCAAAAATAAAAAAAAATGAAATACTATATACAAACAATATAAAGTAGTCATAAACCAGCTGCTAAAATTCAGCGACTTAAAGTGACTTAAAGTGAAATATAATATATACAACCAAGCCCAAAACAGTCAAAAACCATTAGCAAAAAGTCAGCGGCGGTCAACGCGCACAATACGAATTACCAGCTGCTTTTAGCTTGAAGCGCTCTCAGCTCGGCTCTACAAAGCAACAAGTCGCCACTATAAACACCCTTTCTATAAACTTTTTACTTCAAACTAAATTCATTTGTGTTTCATAAACTAATTTTAGTGATTATCGACACCAAATTTGTTTGAAAACTATGTTCTGCCCAATGTGATATTATAAGTTTTTAAGTAATTTTGTTCATGATTTTGTACCCAATAACGACCCCTTTCCCCATGCCACAAGCTGTCAAATATTCGAATCACTCCGTCTTCCCTTAAACATGCAGCGTTTTCTATGAACCACCCCTTAGTATAGCCAAGCTTGTCATTAGTATTATTTAATGTTTTTTTTAATCACACTGTTATACATGGCGTGTGACGGCAGAAGCGTGATCCGATTGAACTCACCTTTTTTCAAATTAAATTTAAAACCACATGTTATTTTTACATACATAAGCTTGAATTAGTTTCCGTTTACGCAAGGTAACGATAGCACTTTAGCAGCTGAAACCAGTGAAGAGCATTAATTTAATATGGCGGCATTGATTTAACTGCTCTGCCATAAACAGGCTTCTTTGATAAGCACCTGTCCACATCTGAAAATTGATATAAGTAGGCTTTTGAAATTTTTGGCTGAGCTTAAGTCGAACAATAAGAAAAATTTACCAAGTTAATCTCTACTTGAAAACATTGGGAAAAAGCATCGAATAAGTAAAATAAGATAAGGATATTGTATATAACGATATTTTTCTAGACAAAAAACACATGCAGATAACAAACATGGGATTATTTCTTTTCCAGCCCAAGAGCAAGTGTATGAAACAACAGTTCAATCGTGCGTAATATAATCTATTTTCTGATTTAAATGTGGGAGATAAAAGAACTAATGCGTATATTTAAACTGAGTGCAATCCAAGTGTGTGTATGTGACATCTATTGAACTGTGAACTGTATAAACAAGTTTGTGAAATTGACATTTATGTTGAAAATATAAGATAATTCAATGGGATAAGCCATTCATTTAGGCGTATATCTTGATAAGACGTATGTATGTACATACTAAAATGTCATTACGTTAATAAGTTTTGAATAAGCCCACACGATATACTTTAGTTAACAATTAGGTATGCTTGAATATTTAGCTTGAAGATTTTGTTGTATCTCTGACTTTCGTCCTTGTTTAAAATTTTCTATTTTGAATATCTGCTATAACCTTAACAAATAACAACAACACTCATGCATAGCAAAAGATTTTTTTTGAATTGTAACAAAACTGCTGCGAAAGCAATGGTTTTCTGAAAAATATCTTTTCACTCTAATAACTGGCTTATTTGGCTTTTCACAGCAATTTAGTGTCAAGATGTGAGTTTATAAAAAAACATTTTATATATTTCAATTTGTTCTAACTCAATAGAAGCCACCGCACATTGTTTCAAATTTATTTAATGCGGTCGGTGGTGACAAAAAAAAAAAAAAACAACACAGCTAAAAAGAAATGAAGTGAATATTTTATGCATGAGTTAGCAAAATTTTGAAGAATTCTGTCGTTTTTCTTGTCTCTTAATATATTTTCACTTACAAAAATGTTACGTCTCTTTATGTCGTATCCAAAATGGATTTTTTTTAAATGGAATACTTTATAGCTGTCTGAGTTAAATACATTCGTCATTTGCTTGCATGGTGCTAAGAATAATAAACATTCAATAGAGTAAACAAAATTTATTTGTAATATTTCATGAAGCATATTATTCCAGTGAACATATTTTCTAAGCAGATTATGTAATTGTACTTGCTCAGGTGAGAGATAATTGTACTATTTATTACACTGTGCGGCACGAAAATCTGTATTTAATAATTTTAACGTTTTTCACTTAATTTAAAATATGAATAATTTCGTGGTAACATCCGTTTTTCCACTTTACCGAAGATTTTAGTGCAAATTTTTTTTTAATTAGTCCAGATATGCACTCATTTGCATGTTGAGAACTCTTGAACCATTAGGATTTTTATTTTGGTTTCTTTAGCAAAGTTATTTTTATTATTCTTGCCAACAACTTTGTCGAACAAATATATAACGAAAAATCATTTGAAATTGTCTATAAACCCTTAATAAGCGACATATGTCTTGCCCGCTTTCAACGCTTCAAAGCAAAAAATGTTACTCATACGCAACGTTGTTCGAATTTTTTAGTTTGGCTTTTTGTAAGAATCACTCGATAAGACCCACTGGAAGCGATTTTTTCATATTCATTTATTCAACAAAGTTGGTGGCCAGAATAATAGAAAGAACTTTGCCCAAGAAACCAGGATGAAAATCTTAATGGTTCAAGAGTTATCAACATGAAAATGAGTTCATATCTTGAGTAATTTTTGATATATCTTAAAAAAAAATTTTGTTATAAATGCTCGGTAAAGTTTTCGTAAAGAACGTCGACACGGTTGAATTGGATTGATAGTATTTTCATGTCATAAGGGCTTCCGTCACTTAAGAAATCAAGTCAGGCAAATCAATACATCATTTTACTGTTAAGGGTGTAGTCAGCATAGTTAGTAATTTTCGAAAATTTATTTTTTTTTTTAATTTTTGGAATGTTTATTAAAGCGCCTCACAAAAAAAAGCTGCCCGAGTCACCCCTTAAAATAAATTTTGGTTTATACTAAGATAATTCCAAAACATTTCGGCTTTAGCGATAGCCATTAGGTAGCTAGAATGGTTCGAAAAAACCGCTAAAAATCGCTTTTTTATGGATAATTTTTTTGCCATGATATTTTTACTAAAAAAAAATATCTCAAATTGTTTAAATCAAAGAATTCCAGAGCCTTGCATCAAAATTTTTGGGAAATTTGCCCGAAAATCAGGCGAAAGATGAAGGAGTAATACATATTTTAATAAAATTTAAAAAAAAAAATTTTAAAAAATTACTGCAAAAATCTTAATATATTTTTTGTTAGGGCAAATTTTTCAAAAATGTTGATGCAGAGCTCTGTAGTTCTTTGCTTTACACTATTTGTGTCCATGTGACTTATCCTGTGATCCTTTTTAGTGAAAATAATAAACATTAAAATAAAAACTCAATTATATGATATAAGAAAAAAATTTCCATAAATTTCTTTATACAAAATGAAATAAAAAGACTTAGGGCTCAAACATAATAGGCTCGAGCTGGCTGTAGCTAATGCCAAAAATTAACGAAAAGCTAGCTCAAGTTCTGTCAAATGCTTAATTTGACCGAAATGACTTGAGCGAGCTCGTCTTTAAGTCATTGAAAAAATTTGCAAATTTGTATTCATTTCGTTTTATTTGGTTTATTCCGTTGAATTTGTAATAGCAGAAATGAATGGGGAATGTAAGTTAATGTCAGTTTGATTAAAATTTGTCTGAAAGAAAAAAACAGCTGATTTCTTTAGAAAAATTCGATTTTAATTGCTATGACTGCAGCTAGATCAAGTTAACGAAAATTGACGTAAAAGCTGGCTTGAGCAATTATGGTTTATACGCATCATTTCTTTGTGCTCGTATAAAATTTAGTATTGCTGCAGCCAGCTCGAGCCTATTATGTTTGGGCTTTAAGAATTTTTTCATATAAAAATTATGAAAAATTTTTTTTTAAGTCAAATTGACGTAGTTTTAATAGCTAACAATGAAAAAATGCTTTTTATTAAAAAACTACATATTTTCATACAAAAAAGTCGGACTCGTAAACGAACACGAGATCTCGGATCCATACAAAATTATGCGAAAAAACTTCGAATTTTTTCATATAAATTCCTTAATTGAGCATTGAGTAAAAAGACTTAGAATTTTTTCATAAAAAATTATGACAATTTTGTTGATTTAAATATACGTATTTTTAGCAGCTCACAATAAAAGAAAATTTTTTCTTAAAAAAAATTATATTTTTTCATATAAAAAAGTCGGACTCATAAACGAACACGAGATCTCGGATCTATACAAAATTATGCAAAAAGACTTCAAATTTTTTTATATAAATTTCTTCATAGAAAATTATATAAAAATACTTTTTCATATAAAGTTATGAAAATTTTTTGATTTTAATTGACGTATTTACAATGGAAAAATACGTTTTATTAAAAAAACTTATATATTTACATATAAAAAAGTCGAACTCGTAAACGAACACGAGATCTCGGATCCATACAAAAATATCTGTTTCGAATTCATAACAAAACCGAGTTTTTATTTGGAAATATTTAAGTTTCATAAAAACTATTTTATCATTGTTAGCTCATAAAAAAACATCAGTAAATATATAAAAAATTCAAAATCTTTTTATAAAATTTTCTTTTAAGAAATTTATATGAACAATTCTAAGTATTTGCATAAAATTTTATAATAAATAATTCAAAATAATAAATAACTTTTATAATAAATTCGTCAATTTAAATAAAAAAAAACTTCATAATATTTATATGAAAAAATTCCAAGTCTTTTTATAAAATTTTTTATTAAGTAATTTATATGAAAAAAATCTAAGTCTTCTTGCATAGTTTTGAATGGATCCGAGATGTCGTGTTCGTTTTACGAATTGGACTTTTTTTATATGAAAATATAGAAGTTTCTTATTAAAAAGTATTTTTTCATTGTTAAGCATAGTACTCTTTTCAGTTTCATGTGAAATTCTACTCAAATCTCCGTATAAAAAGTGACAGCTGCGAAACAAGCGTGGAAATTTTTACAACATGTTCGTCAAAGCAGTACTCTGTTCCGCTGTGTGAAATTATCGCAATAAGTTTCTGAGAAACATTTTTTCAGGACAATTTAATTGTACTGCCTATTTATTTTGAAGTGAAAAGAGAGAGATCATATGAAATCTCCTAACTTATTCTCTGAGTCTCTCTGAGAACCGTTGCCATAGGAATTCCGCGCAACAAACTTTAAGTCAGAAATTTCACGCAACAAATAAATAGATGTTGCCAGCGAAATTCCACGCAAATGAACAGAGTACTAAGCTTTAGCTGCTAAAAATACGCCAATTAAAATAAAATAATATTTTCTTAATTTTTTATAAGAAAAAAGTCTTTTTATAAAATTTTCTATGAAGTAATTTATATAAAAAAGTCTTTTTGCATAATTTTGTATGGATCCGAAAAACCAAAAACCAATATTTTAGAACAGCACAACAAAAAAAAAACAATTTTTTTGTACCGGTTGGGCTTTGAACCTATGAAAATATGCTAGCTCGCATTCTTAACCCCCCGTCAAACACATATTCTGAAACCTTCGAACAAACACATATGCCTGGCCAGACCCCTATACGTTTTTATGCATTTGTATGGCAAAAAAGGTACCGTAACTTTGAATTTCTAAGTATGCTCGTTTATTATTTTTGTGTTTAGACTTTTATTTTTGATTTGTTGATATATGTAGCTACCTACATGTAAAAAATTTTTTATTCATTTTGTGGAATGCATGAAAAACAAGTATAATCAACTTTAGAACGTTGTTGGCACCCTGTATCAGCGTTACATCGTGATTTTGCACTCCACACAGAAGCAGACGAAGAACTAGATTTATTTGAAGACCAAAGTGGTGAAAACACAGATTTTGTGCCCGAAGATGACGCCTCGGACATAGGATATGAATTGGAAATTGAAGCAAATGAAATATTCGATAGCGAAGAAGAATCCGAAGAAGAAAGTGAGAATGCACCAACTCATGCTGCAGACGTATATGAATACGTGTATATGAAAACACAGATTTTGTGCCCGAAGATGACGCCTCGGACATTGAATATGAATTGGAAATTGAAGAAAATGAAATTTCATTTTTCATTTTCATTTGCACCCTGTATCAGCGTTACAGCGTGATTTTACACTTCACACAGAAGCAGATGAGGAACTAGATTTATTTGAAGACCAATGAAATTTCATTTGCTTCAATTTCCAATTCATATTAAATGTCCGAGGCGTCATCTTCGGGCACAAAATCTGTGTTTTCACCGCTTTGGTCTTCAAATAAATCCAGTTCTTCGTCTGCTTCTGTGTGAAGTGCAAAATTACGCTGTAACGCTGATGATAGTTGTTGTTGGAAATAATCAGTAAGGCTGCCTGTACGCAAGCGCGTATTGTAACAAATTTTTAATCCTCTGCCATAACAATATTAATAATTTCATTTTGGTTTCCGCACAAAAAATTTATATTTCGGACTGTCGATATTGTATGCTTAGCATTCAATAATACACTAACTGAACTCAAAACCAAAATCGCAAACGAAAGAAAGAAATAAGAGAAAAATGTACACAAAAACTACCTGGAAGCAAACATCTGCATTGAATTTACATGAAAACAACCTCAAATATAAAAAAATACCTGGAAACAACAATCTGCATTGCATTTGCAGAAAAATAACACAAAATGTGTATAACAATAATTTATTTCATACAAATTGTATAGGGGTCTGGCCAGGCATATGTGTTTGTTCGAGGGGGACTTATTTTTGCAGTTTTCTTTGTGTTGGAACGATATTTTAGAATTTTTTTTTTAAAAATAGAAAGCCAACAATATAGAAAGCCAAAAAATAGAAAGGCTGCTACCGGGAAATTCAGGTATCTACCTAAACTAGAAGTAATGCCTGGTAATGAAATAAGTAAGTAATGAAATATGCCTGGCCAGAACCATGTGTTTGTCCAAGGGTTAATGATGCAAATTAAGCGACGATTACTTAACAACTGCGATGGCCGAATGGATAATCTCATGGACTTGCAATCACGCGGCCGAGGTTTAAATCTCCAGATGGTGGTAATTTTTCAATTTAATTTAATGTTAATAATAATAATGTTCGCAGTTTTTCGCTAGTATAATTCTCATAAGATGCTGTTTAAAATTTTAAAAAACTTTGGTTTTTCTTGCAAAAAAGTTGTTGACAAATAACTTATGTCAATAGGCAGTTCGAGAAGGATTCGATATTTTTAACTAACGAATCGTTCTCGATTCGAATTCTCGGACTCGTTAAAGAATTGCATTATCGGATTCGTTAAGGAATCGTATTCTCGGACTCATTAACGAATCGTTTCCTCGGACTCGTTAACGAATCGTATTCTTGGACTCGTTAACGAATGGTGATTTTCTCCCTTTCGCGTATTCGAAAACGATAATCGTTAACTATTAAAATGTCCGAGAATGCGGATTCGTTTCGAATTCGTTTTGAATTCGTTTGGCTTATGGGATGATGTGATTCATTCAATATTAAGTATTAACTGAAGCTATGTTGCAGTAGGTGACAGAAACGAACGCAGATGACTTCGTTCGAAATAAAAAAGGAAATCTTTAAATTAAATAAAAGAACAAAGGATATATCAGAATAAAACACGATAATTTGTCAATAAATTTAAAATAAATTAATTCATTTACGGAATTGAAAAAAGTTTATTTTTTGTTTCATAAACGAAACGTTTTCGAATGAATATTAGGAGCGCCAAACAGATCGTATTCGAATCGCAAAAGAGTAAAAATACTAAAGTTTCCTTCGTAAATTGTACGGAAAATTTTAGGCTTACGAATACGAAAACGACTTCTTTTTCGATACAAAAGTGATCTCTTGTTTTCGAACTGTCCGTTATGAACGCCAAACGGATCATTTTTTAATCTTTTGCGAGTTCGGCTACTATAGTTTTCTTGACCAATTCTTCGAGAAATTAACAATTTTCGATATCGAAATTGGACTTTGTGCCGGGTGGGTATGAGTGCAGCTATGGTACTAGAAAAAAATATATTGAAAATTGACAGAAGGAAGCGCTTTTAAAAATTAAGTTCTTAAAACAGCCTGTTTTCTACTGGTTATTAAGTGTAAAATATACGATGTTTTTGAAATAAAACTTTGATTCTAGTTCCAGCGATATCCGCTGATGTTATGAATATCATATTTAAATGATGATATAATTATGATGAAATGATTTCAGATGATTCGGCTGAATAGTTTTTGTTTTTTCTACAAAACCATGCCGAAAAAAGTAGTTTCGAGATAAATGAGTTTAAGGAGAATGAATATAGGCGAAACACTGTGGCTCGACACCTACTAAAACGGCTGAAGAAGTGAAAACAACGTCAGAAAGACTATACTTTTGGAATAAAAAAAGTAAATTTCCTAAAAATTCTAGGCCTTAAACAAGGTCGTTTTAATAAATATAATTTGCAAATTATAAGCCATCCAAATATTTGCACAACACGATTAGGAAAACTATTGATGTAATATTTGCTAGAAATATCGACGACAATACAATAATTAAAAAACCATAATTTCATTAACTCTTACAAAAATAATTCAAAATGAATGTAAAATAATAATGTAAGGTAATAAAATTTACTGGTGTAAATATAATTTTTTTAGTTAACATTAGGTATTAAAAATTTTTTGATTTAAAAATTTTTTTATTAAAAACCATTATATTATCAAACTTATGAAACTGCGAAAAAGCTTCGCTTCTCTCGTGTATCCAGCAACGCATCTGTCTATTTTATTTTGATTTAATTGAAACACTTTTTAATTTATCAGATATTTTTAACTCACAAAGTCTTTAAAACAAATAATTGATGTATTCAAAAAACATTCCTTCAGTCTCTGTAAGATTTTCACCAGTCAGGTATTTGTCCTTTGAAGTAAGTCAACATTCGTAGATTCACGTAATAATTTTAAACTCAACAAAGTGTGATTAATTAATAAAATTAATTTGTAAAAAACCCTTGTATGCATGGCCATCAAAAGTGTGAGCAATCGTATTCCATACAAATGAATTATTGTTTATTCGACTTAATATTTTTCCATCAGTAATCTTTTGAGAAAACTTTTTAAGCACGACAATAGTTCGTTGAAAATACAATAAAAATATTTTATAGCTTTACACATAAAAATAAAATTAGAGCTATCTATATAAACAAAATAATCTCACTGGACACTATCTGGACCGATACACAACTTTTCAAATGTTATTAAAAAGTTTCAAATACGAATTAAATTGAAAACTTTAAAGTAATGATTCTTTTATTTCTCGTCTATTTTGGAAATAATAAACTTGATTTTATTGAAGCAATAAAAACTTTCAGTTGAAAAAGGTATCTTTTTGTTACTTTTCCAAAAACTTTTGTAAACATACATATAAACAAATATGCACCTTTTATCAAATATTTACACAAATGTAAGTTTCTTACCGATGTATCTGTAAATCAATTCCAACAGAGAGACACACAATGGAAATGAAGAGTATGATGAATGTTGTATTTGTTGAGGGATTGCCATAAGCTGCTTAGGAACGTCAAACATCATGGGCTATTGTCCTACAAGAGTATGTGTTACATTCATTCCCATGTCCTTTCCATTGAGTAACAAATTGTCCCAACAAAGAATAAAATAAGTTGAGCAAAATACGATAAATGAATGTTTTTCATTGAATGCAAAAGAATGAGAATTGAATCAAGAATTGAGTTCAATAATTCTTACGCACAGGTTGAAGTTATCAATGAAGACCATCTAGGATATAATAGGTTTTCAAGTGATGGTTTTCAAGTAATGCTATCTATTTAAGAAGGCTAAAAAATGTTTACAAAGTTTTTGTTGCATACCTTTATTATGTGTTAGCAACCCGTGTTGGTTCAGGCTAAAACCCAGCCCTAGGCTGCTTAATCCTTAACTGTTAAGCAAAAACTTCAAAAATAAAAAAAATAGTAACACCAAACCATCGTAAAAACCAGACTGACTGATAACCAATAAGCTTTATTATTAGGTCAACAAGTAGAAGAAGACATTTCTGAACCTATAGATAGCTAATAGCTTAAGGAAATTTGATGAGATACTTTAAGTACAAAAAACACTTCGCTTGAGGGTGATGTCAGTATGTATGCGTGTGTGTGTGTTTGCTCGGCAAGCTTTTTGCCAAAACAGTTATATCAAGTTCTTTGACTTTGATACAATAAAATCATTAAAAGAAATCTGAAGGCATGCATATTGTGTATTGTTTTAACCTCAAATTAGGGTTTCAAGGTTAAATTTCCTTTTCAAGTCTAATTAGCCTTAAGTGTTTCGAATCACGACATCCATCACACGTCCTTGCCAGCGCCTTTCTCGTTTTTACTTTGTGCGATACACACGCAAATGCGAAACAATTTTTAGAGTGTGTTTGCCATTGAAGTTGTAGGTCGCGTGACTGGGTTCTTTTAGATTATGTAAAGTTATAATGTGGCTTGGATTACACACTCAAAACATTTCTGCTATGTTTAAATAATTATACACACTCATTAAAAGATTTGCTAATTAAAGGCATTTAATAGAATTTACTAATTAAATGCAACAGTTAAATTAAACAATATGCAAAGTCTCAAGTATGATAGATGATAAGTTATTTATATGATAACAACTGAAAACTTTCATCTCTTCATTAATTGTGTACTTCACAGAGAGTTTACAGAGAATGCTATAAGTTCGCCTAATTAGCTTAAGCACATTAGATTCTCGACAATGACAATATTGACAAACGTTGAAGTATATAAAAACTAGTAGGGAACTATTTGCGACTGGGCCTAAGTTAAAATACCACTCATAGCTGTTTTAAATTTCGAAGCTTATGTGTTAACTATTAAGTCAGTTTCTTTAATTTTTGTGTAACTCATAAAGGTTTGCTATTTTGATGACGTCATATTGTATTTCGGAGGTCATCGTAGTTTTTTGACTAGCATATTGAAAAGTTAAGCTAATCCCTTACAGAATCGAGTTGATATTTTTCTTTAAATATTGAATAAATTAAGTTAATTAAACCATTTTTTCAAGGACGATCTAAAAATAGTTTTTAGAAATGTTCTGTTTAAAGAATTTTCACAAAAATTAACTATCACAATTGTGTAAGTGTCACGTGTCATTTGACTCCTAACATCTAAGATATACAATTGTGCTCAATTCTTATTTGTAAATAAAAAAATTTAGAAAGGTACTGAAACATACAAAATACAACTTTTACTCAAGTAAAATAACAAAAATGAGATCATACAAAATCCCTGGTAGAGTTTCAGGCTTGACCTAAAAATAAAAATCCCTTTTCTTTACTGTCATATAGTTCAGACGAGCTTATTCGAAAGTTTCCTTATTTTATTTATGCTGAATTGTTTACAAAAAACAAGCATAGACAATTACAAATCTTTATAAAAACAATTAAATTAAAAAAAATGTAATATAAACTTAAAACGTTATTCCACTTTACCTACTCTGGAGCGTTTTTTTGAAGTATACTGTTTTTTAATAATATATTCATCAGCACAATTTCTCAATCTTTTATTATTATTATCAATCCAATTTTCAACATTAGACTTCATTTTAGTGCATCTGTTGCACTTATTAAATGCATTGAATAATTTAGACTATCTTTATGCTTTTTGATAGCAATAAGGTTTCCATTTTTTGCTAATTTGGTGTTAAGGCGATGTAAGAGAATCATGTTAACGGTAATCTGCAATGAAACCGGTTTTGCAGAAAATGGCTTTTGAAACATTATTCGCGGGTGTGCTTAAATGTAAACCCAATATAGACCATGATGCTACATGGCATCACTAAGCGGAATGTCGCAAAACTAACGGTATCACATAAAAATTTGTCAAATCAAAATTAGGTCAAAATTATCCCATGCTTGAAAAAATTGTCCCGTCTTTAAAGAGTTAATTTTTTTAATGATTCTCTTTGAGCTGATATTTATACTCGTATTTATTCTCATACTCATACTCCTACTCATATTCACTCATACCTATACTCATGCTCATACTTTTACTCATACTCATACTCATACTCATACTCATACTCATACTCATACTCATACTCATACTCATACTCATACTCATACTCATACTCATACTCATACTCATACTCATACTCATACTCATACTAATACTATTAGTAAAAGTATACTAATACTAATACTATTAGTAATACTCATATATAGTCATACACATACTCACTCATAATCATTCATATTCATACTTATACTCACTCATACCCATACTCACTCATACTCACACTCATAGTCATACTCACTCATACTCATACTCATACTCACTCATACTCATTCATACTCATACTCACTCATACTCATACTCATACTCATTCATACTCATACTCATACTCATACTCATACTCAAACTCACACTCATACTCATACTCATACTCATACTCATACTCATACTCATACTCATACTCATACTCATACTCATACTCATAGTCATACTCACTCATACGCATACTCACTCATAATCATTCATACTCATACTCACTCATACTCATACTCATACTCACTAAAACTCATACTCATACTCACTCACACTCATAATTATTCACACTTACACTCACTCATATTCATTCATACTCACTCATACTCACTCATACTCATACGCACTCATTGTACTCATACTCACAGAAAGAATGATTATGAGTGAGTATGAATGAGTATGAGATTGAGTATGAGTAAGAGTATGCGTATGAGTATGAATGAATATGAGTGAGTATGAGTGAATATGAGTGAGTGTAAGAGTGAATGATTATGAGTGTGAGTGAGTATGAGTATGAGTTTTAGTGAGTATGAGTATGAGTATGAGTGAGTATGAGTATGAATGAGTATGAGTGAGTATGCGTATGAGTGAGTATGACTATGAGTATGAGTATGAGTATGAGTATGAGTGAGTCTGAGTATGATTGAGTTTGAGTATGAATGGGTATGAGTGGGTATAATGAGTACGAATGAGTATGAGTATGAGCATGAGTGAGTATGAATATGAATGAGTATAAATGGGTGAGTTCATACTAATACTCATACTCACTCATACTAATACTCACTCATACTCACACTCACTCATACTCAGACTCACTCATACTTATACTCACTCATACTCAAATTCACTCATCCTCATACTCATTCATACTCACACTCATACGCATACTCTTACTCATACTCGTACTCATTCATACTCACTCATACTCTAGTCTCTCATACTCATACTCACTCATGCGCATTCATACTCATACGCATACTCTTACTCGTACTCGTACTCATTCATACTCACTCATACTCTAGTCATTCATAATCATAATCACTCATATTCGTACTCATTCACACTCACTCATACTCATACTCACTCATACTCATTATTACCCATACTCACTCATACTCATACTCATACTTACTCATACTCATACTCACTCATACTCACACTCAATCATCCTCATACTCACTCATACTCAAAGTCATACTCACTCATACTCACTCATACTCATAGTCAATCATTCTCATACTCACTCATACTCATAGTCATACTCACTCATACTCATACTAATACTCACTCATACTCATTTATACTCATGCTCACTCATATTCATACTCAATCATACTCATACACACTCATACTCATTCATACTCACTCATACTCACAGAAAGAATGAGTATGAGTGACTAGAGTATGATTGAGTATGAATGAGTATGAGTATGAGTGAGTTTGAATTTGAGTAAGTATGAGTGAGTATAAGTATTAGTGAGTCTAAGTATGAGTATGTGTATAAATGAATATGAGTGGGTATGAATGAGTATAAATGAGTATGAGTATGAGCATGAGTGACTATGAATATGAATGAGTATGAATACGTATGAATGAGTGAGTTCAGACTGATACTCATACTCACTCATACTTACTCATACTCATACTCACAAGTAAAAAGATAATTGGAAATAACTGTAAATGCGTGGGTTGCCGGTACTCTATCTAATCAAAATTTAATCAAAATTTAATTTTTTCGTGACTGCTAGAGGATGGTCAACTATAAGATATTGAAATTTTTAGAAGCAGACTATACAAATGCAAATTCTAACAACAATTTTTTATCTTTTCAGACAACTTTCAGTGTCTACAAAAACACCAGACTGGACAGGACCACCAACGATCACTTACATCAAACTAACCACATAGTTACTGCAAGCATTGAAATACCTGAAACCCTAGTAAAAGACATAATTGAATTAATCAACATGAGATTAATTAATTTAATTAATTAAAAGCTGTAATGATGCCAACTAAAACAACATTAATACAACCCTCATCATAGAATTGGACCATAGAAGACGGTTTACTGACGACATAACACATAACACCAGAATCGCGAAAGCAATCCAAAATGGCTGCTATGGAGGATATTAACGGTACCGCAACAACAACATATATATCCACCGACCTTGTCGACACTCAAAACTACTTTGAAATTTATGAGGATGACGGCGATGGGATCGGGATAGTCAGTGTCTGGAATCAGAGTCAGAACCAGACCAATGTATCTTCAATATACCATGTTATAACTGAGACTGAACCCAACAGCTTATGGACAACAACAACATCTTTGGTGGATGCCGCTTCAACATCAACATTGTCCACAGACCCATCATCGCTAGCGAACTCTTATGGGTACAACATCAGCACAGATGGGGAGGGGCAGCTGATGAGCACCGTCATAGCAGAGGCAACCGGCAACAGCTTTGGCGATGACATCGCTTTGATCGATAGCGCGGAAACGGAGGACACAGAAACAGACTATTCATCTGTGAGTTTTAACGGTGGTGTTGGCATCGATGAAACCGACGACATGCTTCAACATACGATGACATACAAGAGCAGCTATGGAAACAATACTACAAATCATCAGAGTTTCGATGGTGATGGAGGAGGTGGTGGTGTTGTGCCACGTAACGACATGGAGTTGCTGCAAGGTAGCACAAATAGCGGCATTAGTGTAGTTAGTGGAGATGGTGGCACTGGAGGAAGTTCCTTCATGCTGCTGCTTGAGGATTTCGGTGAATATTTTTATAATTTTAATGGCAGTGCGGTTTCAGGTACAACAACAATAAGTAGCTCAAATATAACGGATTTTGATTATCGAACTAATTGCACGAATTTGACATCCTCATCATCGGCGTCATGTTATGATTTAAGTGAAGGTAAGTGAATTCAATGACATAATATGGCAATAATTTATTTAATCGATACACTGTTAACAATCTTGGCATAAATTTTAGTCCAGCTAAAATACTACTGCATATTTATTAATTTTGTGGTTTAAAATTTAAACTTTCACAAATACTTAGACATAATTAAAACTTTTCTGTACTAAAATTTAAACCAAAGAAATTTTGCAATGCTGAAACTTAATATTAGGCTATTAGGTGGATATGTCTGTTTATTGCTATTGTTTCGTATAGCGCCATAGGCCAGTGGTTAACGTAGTGAGCTTACAAACTGGATGTCACTGGTTTGAATCTCACTGTGTTTGCTTGTTTTTTATATTTCAATCCAAGCTTGTACTAAATTTTAAACCAAAGCTATATTTTAACGATTTTTTAGTATTTGGCAAATACTAGATTTTAAACCAAAGCTGGTATGGTCATATATAAAGTACAGAAAAGTTTCAATTTTATTCCAATATTTTTAACCGTGTACTTTACATAGATATACTTATTTTAACTCAAAGGAAAGAGCAAAAAAAAATGTCACTGGTAGTAGGTTAAGAGAGATGAAAGCTAAAAAAAATTTTTAAATTTTAGTATTTATTAAGTAGTTACTTGTTTCCGACACATTTTCATCTGAGTTTAAATTAAAAAAGTTTACCTACATTAGGTTCAAAAACCGCAGGGAATCTACTCCTACACTCCTACTCTCCTAAGCAGTGTCGTAGAATAGTGCTTCTAAAAGATTTGTTAAAAGTTATATTCTGCATATGAAACAGAATACAATCAAATAGTGCTTTTAACCTTTGAAAACAAATAAATATCGCACAAAAATAAAACAGTAATAATCTAGTGAGAGGAGTTCCGAACGATTAAAAATAGAAAATAATAGTGCTTACGTTTTTTTTTTTGTACTTTTTATGAGTTAATATTGGGTTGGAGAAAAAGTATTCGGGGTTTTCGAGTTTGCTTGATTTCAAAGTGTCATAACATTGAAACGGTAAGCTGCATCTGGCAACTCTTTTTTTTCTCTTAACAGAAGACAAATCAGCTGATTATTTGTGCTCATTTTGCTGATATTGGCGCATCGTGTTAAAAATTATTGCAAAGCAAAGATGAGTGAGTTTCAGAAAAAATACGTCATATTTTACAATTTTACTACGATAAAAAGAAAGATGTGTCACAGGCATGTGAAAAGATTTGTGAGGCTTATGGTGAAGGTACTCTATCCCAATCAACTGCCAGGAAATGATTCGCTCGATTTCGTTCTGGAAATTTTGAAGTCAAAAATGCTCTTCACTCTGGTCGGGCCATCACCGAAAAAGTCGATGAAATAATGGATAAGGTTCAATAAAACTGTCATGTGAGCAGCCACGACATCGCTTAGGAACTGAAGATCGACCACAAAACAGTTTTAAGCCATTTGAAGAAAGTTGGTTGTAAAAAAAAGCTTGATGTTTGGATGCCTCGTGAACTTAGTGCAAAAAATGTAATGGACCGAATTTCAATCTGCGATTCGCTACTAAAACGAAACTAAATCGAGCCATTTTTGAACGTATGGTTACAGGTGATGAAAAGTGCATCACGTACGATAATATTGTTCGAAAATGGTCTTGGTTGAAAAAATGTGAAGCTCCAAGAACGGTATCAAAGCCGGGATTGACGACAAGGAAGGTGATGCTGTGCCACACATCTTTATTTACCCGACAAAAACTTAAAGAATTTAACTGTTAAGTTTTGCTGCATCCACCGTGCAGTCCTGACATTATTGCACTGTCAGATTATCATTTGTTCCGATCTATTCAACACTTCCTTGCTGGGAAGAAATTAACCTACGTCAGTTTTTCAACGATAAAAGCCCGGATGTTTACAATAAAGTTTACAAAAATGGCAGAAGGTAGTTGAAAAGAATAGACATTATTTGGATTAATAAAATAATTTTTTTTAAAATAAAATGTTGTTTATTTTTACTAAACAAAACGCCGAATACTTTTTCCCAACCCAATAAATTAGGTAAAATTTGAAGATTTTTTATTTTAGTTGTGAGAAATGTAGTAAACATCGGTACCAAAGCATATTTCAACTTTATGCACTTTATTTAGAATATAATATTTCAATAAAAAATAGGTGTTTCTGTAGTGAAAATTAAACAAATTGTAATCGAAAGACGCTTAGAGTCTTTTTTGCATGCCTCTATTAAATAAAATGAAAAAATTATGTTAAAAAAACAAAAGATGTGACTATTATATTCATGTCGTTTCTTTTCCTTTCTCTTTGCAGTTGATCACAACTACTGGGCGCTCATTCTTATTCTTTTTCCAATTCTAACATTATTTGGTAATATTTTAGTTATTTTGTCCGTGTGTCGCGAGCGTTCGTTACAAACAGTTACGAACTATTTCATAGTTTCCCTAGCAATTGCAGATCTTCTTGTAGCAGTCGTTGTTATGCCATTTGCCGTTTATGTTCTGGTAAGTTTTTTTTCATGTCCTTACTTTGATATTTATAACTTTTATATCACTGTCCTACACAATTTTGGTAACACAAAAATTCTTATAAATTCTTATAAAACGCTAAATTTTTTAATTTTTTAAATAAGTTTTTAAAATCGAACTAAAATAAAACAAAATTTGCAATAGTGAATGAAATATTTATTTGTAACGATACAGCAACGCCTGCCCTTAGCTTTTTAAAGATTATTTTATGTAAATGTTGCCCGTAACATTCAATTTTGGCATACTTTTTCCAGCTATTCGTCCGGTATCTCACCAAAGGCAGCTGTAATGTTGTCTTCCAGGGTGCCATTGTAGCCGGCTTGTCCCTGTACACGAGAGACTTCACGTACACCCAGAAAAAAATCTGGTTAATTTAACCAAATTTTAACTAAATTTCAGGTTAATATTTACCAACATGAATCGTCAGTTTAAGATTACCACTTGCCAATCAGGTCAATTTTACCTGTTTTTGTGGTTTAATGAAACTGACAAATGTGGTTATCTTAACCGAATTTTAACCAGCATTTGTGGTTAAATTGAATTGAATAAGGTTTATTTATGATAGGTTTACATGTTTTTACCTCAATCATATACGTGCAAACTTTGAAATTTTTCAACAATCACATCAAGAGAAGCAAAATTAAGACAAAAAAACACCCTTTTTGGCTCCAGCGAGGTCCAGAAGGAGAGCTAGAGCAGAATTTGACTGCTGGCAGGTTGTTTTTTCGCTATAAGCCTAGCTTGTTTTTTCTACATGTATTTCTGTAAACCAGATCCGTCAGGTGAAAGTAACATGGATCAGATTAATACGATGTGGTTGACTCTCCTAACCAAATTCGTCAGGTAAAAATAACCTGAATCGGGTACGAGTATAAGTGTAGTTCAACAAAAAAATAGTCTAGTGGTGTTAAAATCTCATGATCTTGGCATCCAAGGGACTGCTCCAAAACGTGAGAGCAGTTTGTTGAAACCACATGTCAACCAAGTTCATTTCTTCCATTTTGGGAAAAAGAAGACCGTAATCATCACACGGTACTTTGTTTCATTGACTGTAACGTTGGGTTCTATATTTTTTTTAAAGTACGGTCCAATGATGCTAACTTACAAATCGCACCAAACAGTTCATTTTTCAGGGTGCATTGGCTGCTTTTCAGACCAAATTCGGCAATTCTGTTTGTTGACGTACCCATTGAGCCAAAAATGAGCTTCGTCGCAGAAGACAAGTTTTCGATAAAAAAGTGGATCTCCATCTAACTTTTCTAAAACCCATTCACCAAACAAAGGACGTTGTAGCAGGTCACCCGACTTCAGTTCTTGCACCAGCTGCATTTTGTATGGTTTCATACCGAGGTCCTTACGTAAAATCGTCCAGGTGGTCGAATAACACAAGGCCAATTGTAGACAACGGCAACGAATTGACATATCGTGATTTTTTAGCTAAAATGTATATTTAATTGATAAATTTCTCACCTCTTCTCCAAATTGCTATCAATCGTCCTTAGTAAATACAGATTCGAACCAAAAAAACTTATTAAGGTAAAAAATTTTTTTTTTCTAAAAACGAAAAAGTTATGGAAAATTAAAAGGTTCCATCCTGCATTCCTAGGTAGAAATATATTTTGATGTGCCAAATCGAATGGCACTATGCTCAAGTCCCGCTCTATCGTCCTTAGTACCTAAATTTGGGCTTAAGTGCAAAAACTCACGATTTTTGTAAAAAAGTATGAATTCCACACCCCAAAACTAGCCCCAAACCAAATAGTTCCATCCTGGATTTGAGATATATGATAGCTGATGACAAACTAATGATTTTAGTCGTTAATCCTAAAATTACTATCTGTCGTCCTTCATACCGTAAAATGGTCTTGAAGTAAAATACTCAGTTCAGAAAAAAAAAATGTTTTTTAAACGAAAAACAATATGGAAGCCAAAAAGGGTCCACTCTACATTATTTTTCAAAAATGTATTTTTATGTGTTTAATCGAACGGCACTATGCTCAAGTCCCGCTCTATCGTCCTTGGCACCTAAATTTGGGCTGAAGTGAAAAAAAATCTTGATTTTAGTATGAAAGTAAGAATTCCACACCCCAAAACTAGCCCCAAACCAAATAGCTCCATCCTGGATTAGAGATATATGATAGCTGATGACAAATTAATGTTTTTCGTCCTTAATCTCAAAATTGCTATCTATCGACCTTCATACCGTAAAATGGTCTTGAAGTAAATAAATCAGTTAAAATTTTTTTTTTAAAACGAAAAAACCTAACTAAAAAACAAATGAACTTTTATGTGCTTAATAGAATGGCACTATACTCAAGTCTCATTCTATCGTCCTTGGTGCTTTAATTTGGGCTGAAGTGCAAAAAATCGTTATTTTTTATGAAAGTAAGAATTCCACACCCCAAAACTTGCCCCAAAACAAAAAGTTCCATTTTGAATATTTGATATGTGATAGCAGATAGCAATATGATTATATTAGACCTTGATCCCAAAACTGCTGTCTATCGTCCTTCATACCGTAAAATGGTCTTGAAGTAAAATACTCAGTTCAGAAAAGATACTCAGAAAAAAGTACTGTTTTTTTCTAAACTGATTTTTTTTACTTCAAGACCATTTTACGGTATGAAGGACGACAGATAGTAATTTTGGTATTAAGGAGTAAAATCATAAGTTTGTCATCAGCTATCACATATCTCAAATCCAGGATGGTACTATTTAGTTTGGGACTAGTTTTGGGGTGTGGAATTCTTACTTTCATACAAAAAACAAGATTTTTTGCACTTCAGCCCAAATTTAGGTGCCAAGGACGATAGAGCGGGACTTGAGCATAGTGCCAGTCAATGTGCCACATTTAAAACCATTTTCGAACAAAGATGTAGAATGCAACCTTTTCTCCTTCTTTACTTCATTTCGTTTTAAAAAAATTTTAAATTCTGACTTTCATACAAAAATCTTTATTTTTTTCACTTCAGCCCAAATTTTACTATATAGGTTTTTTTTGCATTATTTTACGTATTTTCATAATTACTTTCTTTAAAAAAATTATTAAGCTAGTTTTTGCCACTTTAAATGCGTTGCGGCGAATTAAAATGTTTGGGTCGAGTTTTACGGCAAATTCAACCGTTGGGCTGAGTTAAAAAATTTCGGATGAAGATTTTGGGCTAACTTCACACCAGTTGGTTTTCAATTACTTTTGTTTGCTTTCAACCAAGGTTTCTTCAATTTCAGAAATCCAATTGCAAAAGAAATTGCATTTTCTCTTTACAAAGTCATTGCATTTCTACATCATATAATTCCTGAACATCCTTATGAGATTATCCACAATGTCTTTTCACTAACTTTTCTTCATTCCTTTGATCGAAACCTAACAAAAAAAGCATTGCATTCTTCGAAAAGCGTTTGAAATCATAAAATATTTTTCATACACACTTTCATTTGTCATATTCATACATTAAATTTCTCGCTGTGGAGTGTCGTAAAAAGCGCTCTCGTTGCTGTCTCAATAGCGATTGAGCGAGAGAGCGCAAGAATACGTGTGAAACGAGAGAGCTTTTAAGAGTCCAGGGTGACGGCCACTGCATTAAAGTCAGTTGGATTTTCGATTTTGTGCGGAAGAACAGCAAAAAAAAAATTGTTTGGCATCCCAGTGGTAGATGGACACATGACGTAATCAATTTTTTCTTAAATACAATGTTGTTGCGGGGTCTCCGAAGTTAGTTTACAATTATCAATTACATTTGTTCGGGCATGGCCGCTTAAACACTGATTGAGAGAACGCAAATAAATTGAACGAAAATTCTCTCTACGCCAAAAACACTTCGAAAATGAAGAACACACCGAAAAGAAGCAAACAAAAGCAAATGACGCTACAAATTATCTTCACAATTTTTACAATTAATCAACGAATTTATTACCTTTTATAGAGCATTTCAGAATTAATCTTTAATAACACATAGCTATTTTCTACATAAAACTTTTTTCTGGCTTAAACATAAAGATAAATAATTTTCAGAAACACATTTCACTGCAAAACTTCCTGTTAGAAAACACAATGTTGCTACAAAGACGAATTAAGTCGAACTGTTGTTTGAACAAAGAAAAGAAAATAGTGTGAGCACAAACAGAAATGAGCACAAACAAGAAATAAGCACAAATAAAATTTTGTTTCTACTTACAGTTCTGCATTACAATGTCATCACCGACAAATTTTTACAAGCGGGCTATTTTATAAGAAAAAATCAACCGGAAAAAAATCAGATTTATGTTTTTTTATCTTTTTATGGCTTTAATGATAAGAATATTAAAAGGGTTTAAAAAACAAAGATCTAAAGGGTTAAAATACCTTCAAGGGATTAAAAAAAAATGTTGTGCCGAACGGAGCAAAAAAAATTTTTTTGTACAAGCTTGCAAAACGTAAATAGCGCGGGTAAAAATTAAAGGTATGTTTTCTTATGTTTTTATGTGTAAAATAATAAAAAAATTATTTTTAATTATTAGTTTAGCCTAGCCATTGAAAGGGTTAAAAATAAAAAACAACAAGATTTCTTGAATAAACCAAAACCAGGGTTGATAGCTCTAGTTGTTATGCTGTGTGTATGAACAATGAAAAACATTACACTATTTGGCAATTAAAAACATTAACGATTTTATCTATAAAATACTGACAACGAACGATTGTTTATCATAAGCTCTACTATCAGAGAATATAGGAACTTTTCTTGAGTCCAACTAAAATTGTTGTTTTTTTTCGACGGTGTATTATAATGGCACACAAGTTAGTTTTATTTATTTTCAAATGTCTGATAAACTACTAAGTTTAATAAATGGTAAAATTGCAGGAAATAAGTTTTCGGTTTTTAAATAATATTGTAAAGCAACAACAACAATTACTATAACAAGTAATTTGATACAATTTGTGAAGGATATCTGGGCAAACTTTTAAAACTTAGAGCAACACGAAAGTTATAAGATATCTGACATTGTATTTTATTTACTTACTTCAAAAAGTTCTACTTTTTCGAAATAACGTTTGTTTATTAGAGGGAAGAGGTAAATAAAGCTGTAGAAGTTAAGAGTACATTGTTTAGAAGTGGTTTTAAATTTTTATTGTGTGCATAAGCAATAGAGAGTTAATGCCATGAACTGATTGAACATAATGCAGTTCACACATCAGCGAACAGGTGCACAGTACTTTCGAGCTCAGGAATAAATAGAAGGAGTCATTCGATTTTTATGAAATTTTGTATGATGATGTTGTGGTTGCTGATTTAAAAACATAAATCCGTTTTAATGAAGATTTGTTATTTTTGTTCAGAACACGGTTCAGATATCAAAGTATTTCCATTTTCAAAGGAAATTGTTAAAAATATTTTACTAAACAAAAGAAATAAGTTTTCTTTTAAATACAAATTCTAGTTGTTTGATAGTTTAAAATCGTATATTGAGCTTTAGGTCAGGTAGGAACAATTAATTGATCTAGGGAATTTTTCGAAAGAAACAACAACATTTTTCATTATGAAAAGGAAAATATCATTAGCTATTTTATTGCAATTTCGGCCCTGCTACAGGCTTCATCAGAAATGAATTTCTCAGTTTTTCTCCTTTTCATATTTCTAATACATATATACACAAGACTGCATTTTTAGAAGAAAAAAAAATTTTAAGAATCTTTTTTCTAAGTAATTTTTTGTGATTTTCTAGTTTTTTTTTAGCCATAACTCCTAAATCATACATCATTAAAGAACGATTTATGTTCCAAAACGATTGCTAAGCTTTTGACTACATGAATGCATTCTTGGAAGAATTTTAAAAAATAGATTTCATGTTAATTTTATATGTCCTTTTTTGTGCACTTTTTCTTTTTTTATTTTTTCTCCGTAAATTCGCCCTAAAATCCAAACTACATATCAGACAAGGACGATTCATGCATTAAAATGATCACCATGGCATTGTCCTTATGGCGGGTTACTTCTTTGTCGAAATGCATTTTGATCTATCTCTTGTAGTTTAGCAGTTGTAGAACACTTTTTGGAGTACAAGTATGCCAAAAACATCTGGATTTTTCGCCATAACTCCCAAATGATACATCCTTCAAGATCCATTTATGCTCCAAAATGTTTCTAATACATTTATACACAAGACTGCATTTTTAGAAAAAAAAAAATTCAAGAATCTTAGTGATTTTTTGGTGATTTTCTGGTTTTTTTTTATTAGCCATAACTCCTTAACCATACACCATAAAAGGACGGCTAATGCAACAAAATGTTCGTTTAGCTACTGCTCACAAGACTGCATCCTTGGAAAACTTTTAAAAAGTACATTTCTTGTTCATATTTTATGTCCTTTTTATGAAGTTTTTCTTTTTTTTTATTTTTTTGCCATGAATTCCCCGTAAAATCCAAACTAAATATCAGAAAAGGACGATTCATTCACTAAAATTATCACCATGGCATTGTCCTAAAGGCGGGTTACTTCTTTATCGAAATGCATTTTGCTCTATCTCTTGTAGTTTAGGAGTTGTAGAACACTTTTTGGAGTACAAGTATGCCAAAAACATCTGGATTTTTAGCCACAACTCCCAAACCATACATCCTACAAGGACGATTTATGCTCCAAAATGTTTCTAATATATTTATACATAAGACAGCATTTTTAGACAAAAATATTTTTTCAAGAATTTTAGTTTTCTACGTCATTTTTGGTAGTTTTCTAGTTTTTTTTTTTTGTTTTGTTTTTTAGCCATAACTCCCTAACCATACATCGAAAAAGGACGATTAATGCACCAAAATGTTCGTTAAGTTACTGCCCACAAGACTGCATTCTTGGGAGACTTTTAGAAATTACATTTCTTGTTCATATCTAATGTCCTTTTTTATGAACTTTTTCTTTTTTTATTTTTTTGCCATGAATTCCCCCTAAAATCCAAACAACATATCAGAAAAGACCCTTCATGCATTAAAATGATCACCATGGCATTGTCCTTAAGGCAGGTTACTTCTGTGTCGAAATGCATTTTGCTCTATCTCTTGTAGTTTAGGAGTTGTAGAACACTTTTTGGAGTACAAGTATGCCAAAAACATCTGGATTTTTAGCCATAACTCCCAAACCATACATCCTACAAGGACGATTTATGCTCCAAAATGTTTCTAATATATTTAAGTTAGTTTTATTTATTTTCAAATGTCTGATAAACTACTAAGTTTAATAAATGGTAAAATTGCAGGAAATAAGTTTTCGGTTTTTAAATAATATTGTAAAGCAACAACAACAATTACTATAACAAGTAATTTGATACAATTTGTGAAGGATATCTGGGCAAACTTTTAAAACTTAGAGCAACACGAAAGTTATAAGATATCTGACATTGTATTTTATTTACTTACTTCAAAAAGTTCTACTTTTTCGAAATAACGTTTGTTTATTAGAGGGAAGAGGTAAATAAAGCTGTAGAAGTTAAGAGTACATTGTTTAGAAGTGGTTTTAAATTTTTATTGTGTGCATAAACAATAGAGAGTTAATACCATGAACTGATTGAACATAATGCAGTTCACACATCAGCGAACAGGTGCACAGGTTTGAGCTCATACAAAAGTCAGGAATAAATAGAAGAAATCTTTCGATTTTTATGAAATTTTGTATGATAATGAATATGTGGTTGCTGATTTTAAAACATAAATTTGTTTTGATGAAGATTTGTTATTTTTGTTCAGAACACGGTTTAGCTATCAAAGTTTTCCATTTTCAAAGATATAACAAAATTGTTAAAAATATTTTACTAAGCAAAAGAAATAAGTTTTCCTTTAAAACTAAGAATTTTTACGTTTTAATACTTAAACCAGTTTTGAGATATTATTTTTGTTTAAAAGGTAAAAATAAATATTTCCATGCACTTTTACGTACCAACATTTCATATTTGGTCTTAAAAAAACGTTTGTTTAATTTGTAAAAAAACATTTATATCAAGGAGATATTTATGTATTAACTTAATTTTTAAACAGTATTATAATACAGTATTATAAAAGTTCCTAAATATTGTTGATTTTCTATGATTTAAATACAAATTCTAAATGTTTGATAGTTTAAATCGTACATGATTTTAAATACAAATTCTAGTTGTTTGATAGTTTAAAATCGTATATTGAGCTTAAGGTCAGGTTAGAACAATTAATTGCTCTAGGGAATTTTTCGAAAGAAACAACAACATTTTTCAATATGAAAAGGAAAATATCACTAGCTATTTTATTGCAATTTCGGCCCAGCTACAGGCTTCATCAGAAATGAATTTCTCAGTTTTTCTCCTTTTCATATTTCTAATACATATATACACAAGACTGCATTTTTAGATGTAATAAAAATTTTTTAAGAATCTTTTTTCTACGTAATTTTTTGTGATTTTTTAGTTTTTTTTTTAGCCATAACTCCTAAACCATACATTATTAAAGAACGATTTATGCACCAAAACGTTTGATAAGCTTTTGACTAAATGACTGCATTCTTGGAAGAATTTTAAAAATTAGATTTCATGTTAATTTTATATGTCCTTTTTTGTGCACTTTTTCTTTTTTTATTTTTTCGCCATAAATTCGCCCTAAAATCCAAACTACATATCAGACAAGGACGATTCATGCATTAAAATGATCACCATGGCATTTTCCTTATGGCGGGTTACTTCTTTGTCCAAATGCATTTTGCTCTATCTCTTGTAGTTTAGGAGTTGTAGAACACTTTTTGGAGTACAAGTATGCCAAAAACATCTGGATTTTTCGCCATAACTCCCAAACCATACATCCTACAAGGACGATTTATGCTCCAAAATTTTTCTAATATAAATATTTTTTTCAAGAATTTTAGTTTTTTACGTCATTTTTGGTGATTTTCTAGTTTTTTTTTTTTTTTTTGTTCTTAAGCCATAACTCCCTAACCATACATCGAAAAAGGACGATTAATGTACCAAAATAATCGTTAAATTACTGCCCGCAAGACTGCATTCTTGGAAGACTTTTAGAAATTACATTTCTTGTTCATATCTTATGTCCTTTTTTATGAACTTTTTCTTTTTTTATTTTTTTGCCATGAATTCCCCCTAAAATCCAAACAACATATCAGAAAAGGACGCTTCATGCACTAAAATGATCACCATGGCATTGTCCTTAAGGCAGGTGACTTCTGTGTCGAAATGCATTTTGCTCTATCTCTTGTAGTTTAGGAGTTGTAGAACACTTTTTGGAGTACAAGTATGCCAAAAACATCTGGATTTTTAGCCATAACTCCCAAACCATACATCCTACAAGGACGATTTATGCTCCAAAATGTTTCTAATATATTTATACATAAGACTGCATTTTTAGAAAAAAATATTTTTTTCAAGAATTTTAGTTTTCTACGTCATTTTTGGTGATTTTCTAGTTTTTTTTTTTTTTTGTTTTTCAGCCATAACTCCCAAACCTTACATTCTGCAAGGACGATTTATGCTCCAAAATGTTTCTAATACATTTATACACAAGACTGCATTTTTAGAAAAAAAATTTTAAAGAATCTTAGTGATTTTTTGGTGATTTTCTAGTTTTTTTTTAGCCATAACTCCCTAACCATACATCATAAAAGGACGATTTATGCACCAAAATGTTCGTTAAACTACTGTTCATAAGACTGCATCGTTGGAAGACTTTTAAAATTACTTTTCTTGTTCATTTCTTATGTCCTTTTTTATGAACTTTTTCTTTTTTTATTTTTTTTTTTGCCATGAATTCTCCCTAAAATCCAAACAACATATCAGAAAAGACCGATTCATGCACTAAAATGATCATCATGGCATTGTCCTTAAGGCGGGTTACTTCTTTGTCAGAATGCATTTTGCTCTATCTCTTGTAGTTTAGGAGTTGTAGAACACTTTTTGGAGTGGTAGTAGGCCAAAAACATGTAGGTTTTTCGTCATAACTCCCAAACCATACATCCTACTAGGACGATTTATGCACCACAATGTTTCTAATACATGTATACACAAAACTAAATTTTTAGAAAAAAAAAATTCTTTTCAAGAATCTTAGTTTTTTATACGTAATTTTTTTGTGATTTTCTAGTTTTTGTTTTTTTTAGCCATAACTACTAAACCATACGTCATAAAAGGACAATTTATGCACCAAAATGTTTGTTAAGCCTCTGACTACAAGACTGCATCCTACGAAAAATTAGATTTCATGTTAATTTGCTTTACTTTAGTTTTATGCTTAAGTTATTATTATGGAGTCTAACAGTCCATCTAGTCCATCTAGTCCATCTAGTTCATCTAGTCCATCCAACAGTCAAAATCCATGTTGTTTTTTATTACTAAAATTGTATTTAAAGTTAAGAAATATACGATTATGGCTTGACTTGTGTGTTTCAAAATTCTCTAACTTTCGTGTGTTTTGCAATAATTAAGCCAAATTTAAAATATATTTTCTATGATATTCAATAAATCAATTTAACTACCTTTTTTTAAATCCATTCTAGTTTTTAGTACCAAAGTTTTGTTTTAAATTTCAAAAAATACGATTTTGTCATTAAAAAATCTGTAACCTTTATGTTTCTGGAAATATTTAAGCCCAATATGGAATGTATTTTATTTGATATTCAATAAATCACTTGAACTACTTTTTTCCAAAATCCATTTTAGTTTTTAGTACTAATTTTTTTTCAAGTTCAAAAAATGCAATTTTGCGTTTCAAAATTGTTTAACTTTTTTGTCTCTTGCAATAATGAAGCCAAAATTAGAATATATTTCCTATGATATTCAATAAATCATTCAAACTACTTTTTTCAAAATCCATTATTTTTATTATTACAAGCTTGTTAAGAATATTCTTACAAACTAATAGAAAATTTTAAAGTGTCTTAAATCTAAAATTTAAATTTAAATTTTAAAAGTGTGTTAAAAGTGGGGCATCACATGCGTGAGATTTGGGGCAGACACTCCACATATATAACCATGATCACGGAAAACAACACATCAACACAAAAATCGTATTTGTTGAAGAACTCTTTGCAGGAAAAAGGCATGGGATCCATAAAAAATATTAAAAAATAGTTGAATTGTGCAAAGTTACCATAAAAACCCCAAAAACACAAGTTCATAATATGTGATAAGTTAGAAAGGGCAGCAAGGTCCCCTTTTGCATTCCTACGCCACTGGTTTCTTCTAGACAAACAAGTATCTGACAGACATGCAGATTTTAACGGAACTATCAATTGCGACTGCATCCACAGAGTTTAATAGAAGAAAAAAAATATAAAGTTTATGGGATATTTTCTTGCCATGCACCTACGTTATGAATATTTAAATTTCTCAAAAAGGGCAAAATTGGAGCAACTTATTTTTTTATTGTCACGTTACCAATACACTAAGAAACCAAATGCACTATGAAAGAAAACAGCGTAAGACAGCGCAACTATTTAAACCTTAATCAAAGATGCAAAAAGTAAGGAAAACAGGTGATAAAAAATATTAAATTTATTATATAAAACTATTTTTTGTTTTCTTTTTTATTTTTTCAAAAAGCACAAGCATTAAGCTTTCCAACGGTATATAAACTTGCATGATAACTTTAAAAAGAGTTGAAAAAAAATCGATTAAAAACGTTTTTTATTTCGCTGCTTATATAGGATTGTGTCTTGAGAACACTTTAGCAAGCCATATAACTGAGTAAAGATTTTTATAAAATGTTCATTATAGAACAAAATTTGACCTTTTTTTGGATTACTTTCATAATGATGCAGGCTGCAAGAGTAATTTTTAAAAAATCATTAATGAGACGCAAACATTCATTTGGGCCCACTGTGCTGCGTCTTACACTGCCTATGGTTTTTGTTGTTATTTATATATCAACATACGCAAACCATAGCATAAAAAAGAGTTCTGTGGTGGAGAAAATAAAAAATGTTTGTCCACAGGCCTACTGGAGTAGCTTAAAAATGATTGCATATGTCCAAATATGGTCCATGTATAGTCCGAATACAGTCCGAATAGTCCGAATATAGTCCAAATATACTCCGACCATAGTCCGACTATAGCCTTTTGCCACAACAACTTGCCGTGAGCTGTATCTGACTCAAATTATCAGACTTAACATTGGATATTACCATTAACTTTTGATTTTATTACTTTTCTACATTTTTCAAATGAAGACACAGAGAAAACTCTGTATATGATTAAATCTAATTTTTTTAAGCTAACAAATTAATTCGCAATGTAACATCACTCAGAGCTCATTGGTAAAAAGGCACATTTCAAGATATTTCCACTGCATCTTACAACATATCTAGAATACACAATGCTGATCTAAGACGTAGATGCACAATATTCTATAAGCGAGTTATGCTTCTTGCGAATGCTGATGAAATTATATCAGTGGCCATAATAAGCGATTCATAAATAACGTAACGATTTCATAAATTATCCCAGTGAACCAGAACTACCGTGTTCGAATTCATTTATGAACCTCTTCAGGTAGAAACATTCATTTTCGGCACTCATACAAGAACCTTTTTTGTATTATTCGTCGGACTAAAATGCCTCTCAAAAATTAACCTTATTTTGTTCGGAAATGAGTTAAAAATTAACCATATATTGTACTTTTTTGTACAGAAATGAGTTAAAAAAAGAACCATAGAAAAGTTATTTATCAGCACTCGGAAATGAACCCTTTTTGAATCAATCGCCGGACGAAAATGCCTCTCAGAAACGAACTTTTTTTTCGGAAATGACTTAAAAAATTAACCATAGAAAAGTTCTTTTTCTGCACTCGGAGATTGTCGGAGCTTGATCTTCATTTTTGATAGAAATGTTGCAATTTTATGACAGACTTATTGATCGATGAAAAGGAAAATAGTTTGCGAACGTGTAGCAGTACATTCATCTCTCTTCTTATGGCGAGAATCAATTCGCACTGGTGAAAAAGTTTATATGACGTTTGTATGAAGGTAAACATACTAATTTACTATTATAAAAATATCAAAAAGGTTTAAATTATGCCTTTTTTAACTTATTTTAGTATATAAAAAAGTAATATTTATGATTCATATCTGTACTCATTTATGAACAAGAAATGGTACCTTTATGAGATATTGTTTCAACTGATATGATAAAAAATTATAATTTTTTGAACTCATTTAAGAATGCAAACAAGAAGCATTTATAATTTATTTCTGAACTCATTTATGAACAAAAATGGTTCATTAAAGAGAAATTTTAAGCTTCAAAATGATTCTTTTTCGACTCAAAATAAGTTTTTGATTAATTTTGCGATAGAAATGCAGTGTTTCTTTATGGGAAAAGTTTTCACGAATGTATCTTCTATTGCAAACACTTTTAAGCGACAAAATAAAAAATTAAAAATTAAAAAAAAATCTATCCAAAAACGTTCGCAAAACTCTCACCTTACGCAAAACCTGCGTTTATGGTTCAGTGGGTATGGTTTGCTGGCTTCTACGTTCTACCTTCTGCGTAAAAAAATTAAAATGCGTTTGAAGGTTACCTATAGGAGAGGCGAAACAGAACGGCACATGTCCAGTTTTCAGAAATGTTAAGAAATCAATAAAAACTGTTTATGCCTCTGAACTGATCACGAAGGAACCCTTTACTTTGCTATCAAAAAGTAGGAATTTTTTTTGTTAGTTATATGAGATAGAAATTACTTAAAGTTTAGTGCAATGAAAACGATTCTATAAAAAAAACTTAAAACTACCGACCATGGATGTGTCCCGTTATCTTCTGCAACTCTTCATTTGAAATTTGAATAACTATTGTCACATTTTAAAATATACCCAGTGAAACAAAATTATTTTTTTTTAATTTGTCGGCCTTTCTAGTCTAGTGGAGAGTGCGCTAGACTATCAACCCAGAGGTCACTGGTTCGAATCCGGGCTTGGGCATGGTTCTTTCACTTTCTTTGTTCCTTCCTACATTTAAGTATTATGGAAAACTAAAAAAATCCACAAGTAAATTGTGGAAAATGTGGAATAAAAGGACAGGAACACAACTAAGGTCTGGAAATGCTTGCCGAGGTTAAGGCATAACACTAGCTTCGGTTAAAAGCAATTCAAATTGTCTTTCACGGTTGTTTCGCCTAATCAATAATTCACGTATGGTTCCAATAAATTCCTCTAAATAATCTATCCCTTTCCTTTCAAGTCAAAGACCAAATCTTGTTTGTATAAGGCGCATGCCTTGAATCTTTGACCTTTAAAAAAAAATTATGGACCTTTTCGGGTAGAAAAGTTAAAGTTAAAGTTAAGTTGTTCAAAAACGGGTTTTAAAACGAACCATCGAAAAGCACTTTTTCGGCACTCAGAAAGGAGTATTTTTGAATCATAAATTGTCTTATTATTTAATATATAATAACATATAATATAATATTGATATTGATAATATGTTAAAAAAGCAATGATAATGTTAAGAAATTATTTTAATTCTATTTGAACAAAGTAATAATATATCTAGGGCCGTAGCCATGGAAATATTGCTCGCAGAGCTAAATTTATTCGTAATTAGAAAACAATAAAATTATAATTAAAACGAAAACTTTATAGAGAAAAAATCAAATTACAATTAAAATGAAAACTTTATAGAGACATTGAACTTTTTTTCAAAATAAATTTTTTGTCTAAATAAAATTTTTTTAATTGATATATTATTATTATTGAACGTCAACAAAATTATTGTATGAATTTACGATGAATTTAATGCAAATAGTTTGATATTAATGAGCACAAACAAAACATAAGAACAAATTTAATTCATGCCCCCCCCCCCCACCATACGACTTACGTCGTATTAACTTTAAAGGAAACAAAGCCCTCGGTATCGCTAAATTTTTATATCAACTACAAGGAGAACAAAGCGTTCGGTTTTCGCTATATTATTATTCCAACTACAAGGAGAACAAATCACACGATTCTTGCTACGCTTTTATATCAAATACAAGCAGAACGAAGCGCTTGGCTCTCACTACGATTTCATATTTTCTACAACGGGAGCGGAGCGCATACATCTGATAACATCACTATGTTAAAAAATGCGCTATACACAAGGAGAATGAAGCACTCTACTGTGCGCTTTTGGAGCGCTTTAGATGCGCTAATGGAGCGCTCGATTCCCTGCTGGGGATATATTATTGATAAATAGGCTTACCCGAACGTCAACAACATTTTTTTATGAATTTACGATGAATTTAATGCAGATAGTTTGATATTAATGATCACAAAAATAACAAATTTACTTGAATGCCACAAAATTTTCGTTTTTATTCTAATTTTTATTATAGTCCTGAATAAACAGTAATATAAAGTAAATGTATTAAATAATAATAGCAAAAACTAAGGCCACAAAAGAAATATACTTCATTGATCAATTATAAGTAAGATCTAAACTAATATAAATTCATTCCTATCAAGGATATAGTTTAAATCTACTAATTAAGAAAAAAAACATATATTAACAAAAAATTCTACCCTAAAACGTACGCAAAACTCTCACATTACGCTTGTGGTTCAGTAAGAAGTAGAAAATTTCATGATCTTGTTTTTGAACTCATTTAGGAATGTGAAAGAGTAACATTTATTATTCATTTCTGAACGCATTTATGAATAAAAAAGGGTTAATTTATAAGTAAATGTGTCCTACAAAAATGATGAAAGAATTTTTCGTTTTAGTCTCAAAAAAGTTTGTTAATAATTTTACAGAAGAATCAAATGTTTTTTTAAGGAACAATTTTTTACGTGTTTAATCTTCTCTAGCAAGAACATTCATCATACACAGTAAAAAAAAAAAACAAAAATTCACAAAAAGCATTTCTACCCGAAAACGTACTCAAAACTATCACTTTACTCAAAACCTTTGCATATGGTTTAGTGGGATAACTTCGAAAAAGTGTTTGACTGGTATTTCACACGTCTACACAGTAAAAAATATGAGCATGAATTTTAAACTATTTTGTATACATATACATCCAAACCAAAAGTGTTTTAAAAGTTATACCATCAAAATTTGTACATTTTTGTAGACCATTTTTTTCGTCAGACCAATTGAAACCACTATATTTTTAAATTTCCCGTTTTCGGTGAATTTTTTCTTTCGAACCAGAATATACTTTGATTAACACATGATATCCATATGAAATTTTTAAATTATATTTGTTTTATTATTTTTATAATATTGAGTGGTATACAATTTATAAATTATTTGAAATAAAAAAGTTTATACCACACAAATGTTATAAAAGAGATATAATTTACCCTCAAATTTTTTACTGTGTAGATGGTTCGAATCTTTAGTGCGGTAACAGATTCAGTAATGCATTAATTCATCGGTTTGCCTTATTCGGCCGCTGTTCGGCTCTAGTTTAAAAACAGGAGAAGCAGCTACCCCTCAACCCCCAACCCCTCTACCATACTACTGCTGTGTCCATTAGCAGCAGTTACATCAGTTTAGTGTTATATAAAAATTTAATTTTTTCCTCCCAAAACTTTTAAATAAAAAAAATCTATCGATAATACTAAAAACACATTGAAAATCTGCGGCATTTGTCAACTGACAAACCGTTATTTTCCAACTTTTTTTTATATGTTCAGTTCAAACTTTATTGCTCATAATGAGTTTATATAAATTTAGTTTAAAATAAAATATATTTTTAACGCTCCCGCGCGTACTGTTTGGTATTTATCTTGCTATCTACAAATGTGGTTGCTCAAGTGTATGTTTTAAAAAACATAAAGTAACACCTTCTTTTGACCAAAATTTTTTTTACAGAAAAGTTACCGGAAAGTCAAGCTTTTATACAAAGTACGAAATAACAAATGTATGTTATTCAAACTAATATCAATTTTTGTGCTTTCTTGTGTGTTGATTGTGCCTAATAAGAAGCATCTCTGTATCTATTCATTTGCCTTTGCTTAGCTGCAGACTTTTCTCAATTATTAAAAGGTCCACGTTTTTGTGCACACTCACGTTTAAAACACCGTCAATCCTCATAATCATCAATCATTTTCTTCTACTCTGTATATGCTTTGCCAATCTTAACCCGCTGCTTACAACACTGCTTACAATCGGATACACAACAATTTGGATATAACCTTGTGATGGCTATTATAAAAAGAACTCGGATGAATTGCAAATTCTTTATCATTGGAATTTATCTACATACTCGTATTTTACTGCTAAGAGTCCTGTTTAATATTCTTTTCTATATGAATTTGCTTAATAACAAAGTAGATTGCTCGACTGAATATTAGAAAATTTAAGTTGTTTTTTTTTAAATTTATTGCTTTTGCTTATTGTGTTGATGCTTAAAAAAATCACAATGTTGTGAAGACACGTGTCTTTCGCCTTTTTGCATTATCAAGCTAGACATTTAGATTATTTACATATCACATACGCTGAATCATGGCAAGGAATTCTTTCAAAAAAATTATTCACCGAAAAACCGTATTCCGACCTTTTTCGAAAAGTTTTATTCACAATCATTGCAGGCGAATCGTAGTCGTAGAAAAACCCAAATTTTATCATTGGTTTGGATTTAAGCCAAGCTCAACTGAAGAAATGCTGTCAAATTTATCTACAGCAACATTTCATTTGTGTTACTTTACTAAAATACCCTCTTTAAATTCTTTAAGAGCAAACGTCACATATTCGTTCTGGTTTGAGTTCTAAAAGGAAATAAAATCCGGTTTTTATTCTATTTCATTTTTCTGAAATATGAATGCCAGTCAAGATGGCATTTTAACTGTAAGCCGTAAGCTGGGTGTTGCGCCTTGCAGAAGTTGAAATGATTGCTTAAAATAATACGCTTAAGGAACAGAGAATGAGGTTGAAGACGGATAAAAAGGCAAAAAGAATATAATTTCATACAGTTATTATGCGGGGCATATTGCAGGATACGGTTGCGTTTATCATCTGGCGGAAATGTTCGAATGAATGATTGCAAAGGGTGTCGCAGAAGGAGGGAAACTAAAAGTAGGGAGGCACAATGTTACTAAATTACATTAGGGCACAAAAGGAAGCACTTAACGCGATTCAAAATGAATGGGAGTTCGTGGCAGACGTCATTTTCCTTCATCTAAGCTGAGGTTGTCCTTTTGCCACACTGGGCTGTCGGCAGTCATCCGCACTCTCGCTCTTCGACTCAACTACTTATTATATACGCATTATTGTGCGATGCTCTGAATGCTAAATTTTGAGGAAAACCATCAAGATGGTGCAAGAGCCAATGAAGCGCTGCATTGAAAGAGCAACACTTAAGAATAAAACTTCTCACAATTCTACAATTCTGACTTCTCAAAGATTTTATGTAAAAGAAAATAAAGATAAATAACAAAAAAAAAAACTGACTTAAGTGTTGTAAAGTCAAGCAAAGAGGCACATGTACAGACATTTATTTCCCACATACTTAAACATGCCCTAGTTTATATTGCATATATATATATATATATATATAAGTATATTCAAGAACTGCCACAAGAATTTGTGCGAATAAAACACTCACTTAAAATATATCTTTACTGCTTTTGGTGTAAATTTAAAATTATTAACTTTTAAGCTGTTACTCAAGCTGTTTTAAGCAAGAAGGAAGTAAAAATAATAGTCTTTAAAAATGTTTAGTATATATATTTATACACAGTAAGACACACACCTGAAAGATTAGATTAACATATTAAGTTGTGCTTACATGTTTTTATTCTTAACATAAAAGTGACGTCATTGGAAAAGCCGAACCTTCACAAATTCCACAAACATTATTTTATTGACTGTACACATTTACAATAAACTTTATTAACAAAAAGGTACTCAGGACTTACAATTTGGAAAAGTTGAAAAAAAGCCTTTCCTCCATGAAAAGTGACTTTTTCAATATTATGAAACACTCAACAGTTGACATTGTTTGCATTAGGGCATCCAATTCCGGGATCCCGGATTTTTTTAAGTCCCGACAGTCCCAGGATTGCGAGGCCTAAAATCCCGAAATTTTCGGGATCCCAGGATTGCCTTTACTGCAAAAAAAATTCCAAAAAATTACACCAAAAAATTCAATGATACTACCTAAGAAAAGTCTAAATGTGATTTACAAAATTTTTAAATAAAAACCTTTCTCAAAATATCTGTACAAAATAACATAATGTGAGAAACACACTACCTTAGAAATACTGAAATGTGACTTCAGTAATACAAAAATAAAAATATTTTTTAATTATCTGCACAAAATGTGACGTGAAAAATCTTAATATATAAACCTTTCTTGAACTAAGCTTACAAAATATTACAAAGTACTAACTTAAAAAACTTAAATGTGACCTTAAAAAATTAAAAAAAAACTTTCTTAACCCATTTCAGCTCAGTGGTCGAGTATTCGACTGGTCATTTTCCTAGGTGAGACCGAAAATGTTATCAACTTGCAACTAAGCACATATGTTAGTTTGGACTTTTGTCAACATACATTATTTTTTGCTTCGCGGGATTTGGTCATTTACATGTTCTATCGAGTCTTGCCGCAAAGCAATTTTTAAATTTCTTTTGTTTTTTTTTTTTTTTTTGTTCTTGTTCGGTAGAAATATTTACAATCGGTTAAAAATTAATTACCATCAATTTAAACTATTATTTAAAGTATATTTGATGGCAAAGTTATTTCGATTAATAAAGAAACCTGCACTAGAAAAATCGAATTTTCCAGTTTTGCTTTGAATTTTCTTTGGATTTTCTAATGCCGGTCCCCTTCGGGTTTTTTTTTCCAGGTTTGTGTTTTCCTGGACCAAACCTGAATCTCAAAATCCTTGTCCCGTTTAATTAGCCTATTTGTAGTGTCTGGTAGAAATTTCATCGATTTTCACCCGGTAGCTTAGGTTCGGGTTGAAATGGGTTAAACAAACTGTACAAAATATCACAAAAATCGTACTTAGAATTACTAAAATTATTATACCATTTTATTGTTTTTTTAAATAACTTCACGAGCCTTCCGAATGATCTCATTTAATGAATTCTTTGTTTAAGAATTCATCTTTGTTTTTTCAGAAATAAACAATAAAAACTATTCAAACATTTAACCGAAACTGTGTTTTTTAGATTTTTTTAAAATCTTCTGCATTGTTTTGTGTTGTAAAACAAGGCAAAACTACTTTGGAACTTCATATTACGTCTTCCAAAAAATTCATTTTCTAAGGTTTGTCAATCCCGTGTCTAGTCCCGGGATCCCGGGATTGTCGAAGCGTCCCGAAATTGGATGCCCTAGTTTGCATTTCTTAAGCATGGCCGAGTAACAATATAAATTATTCTATTCTATATTAATGACTATAAGTTGTTCAGAAATTATCGATGTGGCAAAAAGGGAAAAGGACTTGCTGTTTATTGTAAAAATAATCTGTCTGGAATTGAGTTTCTAAACCACAAATTAACACCAATTTCACGTGTGAATACTATGACAATACAAATATCTTCGTATACTATTAATCCAATAATAAATACGGGTCCGCCAAATAACTTTTTTTTTTTGAAAATTCTATAAAAAAAAACTACTGGATATTTTCTCAAATTTCTTTTTTTATTTGAAAGTACAATTTTTCCGGTTAATAATGAAAAATAATTTCATTCAAATGGCTGCCTCTGGCCATGCAGTAGCCTACACGATCGGTCCAATTTTTTAGCACATTATCGATTGTGTGCAGCTGTATTTCACCAATGGCTTCACGAATATTGTCCTTTAAAGCGCCAATTGTCTCTGGCTTGTCGGCGTAACACTTATCTTTGAGGGCACCCCACAAATAATAATCCGCAATATTCCCAGCGTTGTTCAAGCGTATACACAACCATGTTCGTTCAACGGAAGGAGGAAACTAATTATCTGTCAAATCAGACATGAGCTAAGTGTAACCATTCACGAAATAAGCACTAGTTGAAAAAAAAAAACGTTAGATGGCGGACCCTGTATTTATATTTTACGTATAATATTTCCTACAGTGGCGGCCGTAGCTTAGTGGGTAGAGTGCATGGCTTCTAAGCTAAAGAATCACGGTAGCTCGGGTTCAGTTCCAGCTCAGACAGAAAAGGTTTTTTTTTCAATTGAATTAATTTTTCTGTTCGGTCGTCACCTCTCTGTAGGCAATGGCAAACTTCAGAGAGTAAACATTGCCATGTAAAGCTTCTTGAGAACATAAGCCGTTCGGATAACCGTTTTCGATGATTTGTGATCAAACATTTAATAACACGCATAACACAATTGATAAATAGAAGATAGGTCAAAGTCCTTCCAAGGGCTGAAATCGCCAGTTTATTATTTTTTATATATAATGTTTCTTATAAAGTATTTTTTATGTTATGTTCACACTGACAGCTAAATGCGCATTTACTAATTCCGCATTTACGAACAGCCCTTTATGCATTGTAGAAGTAACAGGCGATTTTTTAATGAATTGATTTGATAATGTTAACCCTTTGTATTAAAATTGTCATAATTCACTTAGTTGTTTTTTTTTTATAAATTAAATATTAAGATTTTTTCTTCCCAACTAGCAAGGCTTCCCTTCCAAATATATGAATTCAATGTCACATAATATTAAATTTAGGTCCAATATTCAGCGATAATACTTACTTAACTCTTGTTTACAAAATTTTAGTCAAAATCATAATGTAGGATAAATCAACTGCCAAAGTATAAACCTTCTTTAGCGTCTTCGAAATTCGATGAATTAAAGTGCATTCTCGGAAATTGTGTTTTAGACATTATTGCCGTTTCTGAAACTTGGCTAAAACCTCATGTCTCTAGCCAATCTATAGATGTGCCTGGTTTTGTTTTTTGCCGAAATGATCGACCTAATAATAGAGGTGGAGGGGTAGGTTTGTACATTTCAAATAAACTGAAATTTAAAGTTATTTTCAAGTCTTCGGACTATGGTAACTGTGAAGCCATTGCTGTTGAAATCTCTCATAATTCTTCCAAAATTCTAGTTGGAGTGGCGCATTTGCCTCATGGTAATATTGCTGCTTTCGAAGATTCATTAGGTGATCTAATCACAACAAATCCTAATGTTATTCTGATTGGCGACTTTAATCATAATATGTTTGTGCCTTCCAAGTCGTTAAATGTTCGGTTCGTCTGTCAGCAACTTAACATTTCTTGTATTCATAATTCGTTGCACTATGATGTTAGCCAGAATAGTGATTCTTTAATTAACTACTGCTTTATAAGTGATCCTGATTCCCTGCGCTTATCAGGGCAAATGCAATGTCCTGGTATATCTCACCAGGCATAAATATTCGTTTCGGTCACTTTTCCTCTACACTTTGAAAATAGTTACAGGTTTTATCGCAATTAGACGAATATTAACTTTGATTATTTAGAAAATCAGATCGTTGGTAGCGATTTAAATAATATTTATACCTGTGAATGAGCAATGTGAATGAGCAACTCTCTATTATTGATTCTAATTTGCAATTACTACGCTCTCTTGTACCGCTTACTAAATACAAATCTAATATAAATAATAATGATTGGATGAAATCAGGAGAAGTTATTTACATGAAATCAATTCGTGATCTAGCGTTTAAAGCGTATGCCGAAAACCTATGTCCCAGCAACTGGAAAATTTTTTTGCAAATATAGGAATTGTACCAAATCCGTCATTCCTATATTTATAATCCGTCGTATTTTTGATCACTGCAATAGCAAACAGATGTGGGCTGTGTTGCGTAAAAATGGATGCTTGGAATCTGCTTGACGACCTTAACAGATATTTTGTATCTCATCAATCGCCGGCTGATCCTGATTCTATCGATTTTGATCTGATACCGGATGGAGGGTTTTCTTTTCGTGTCGTGCATGATGATATGCTTTCAGCCTTCTTAAAAATAGAATCGAATGCTTGTGTATATGACAATATTCCTTTTAAATTTCTTAAAATTATATTCACGTATATAAAGGTACATTTACTTTACTTTTTTAACTGTATCTTTACCACATCTGAATTTCCTTGTCCCTATTAAAAAGTCAGATAATTCAAATGATATTGACAATTTAAGACCCATTACTGTACTACCTGTTTTATCGAAGGTTGTTGAAAATCTCATTAAACTTCAAATAACACATTATACTAATGAGCGATCTCTTTTATGCAGTAGTCAATCGGGTTATCGGAATGGATACAATACAACTTCTCTCCTACTGGGCCTTACGGATAAAATAAGACGTTTTGTAAACGATAATAAAATTTGCATTCTTTTGTCCCTAGATTTGTCTAAGACGTTTGATTTAATAAACCACAGAAAGCTCATTTTAAGAATGGAAAGTGAGTTTTAATTGTCTAAAACTGCCTGCAAACTACTGTTCTCATATTTGCGCGAACGTAAACAGTTTATTAGTTATAGTTTATTAGTTATAATAACTGCTCATCGGGTATACTTGAAGTCACCAGTGGAGTTCCACAGGGTTCGGTTCTTGCCCAATCCTATTTATGCTCTACATAAATAGCCTGACAAAGACTATTGATGCAAATATCTGCATGCCTTTTATTTTTACTGATGATACTCAGCTACCGTTTTCTGGTGAATACAAATTTTTAGACGTTTTTGAGTCCGTTATAAATTATAACACCTTCAATGTATCCTCTTGGGTGGCTGACAACACGACCTTAAAATTAACGCCTCAAAGACTAAAAGAATGTTCTTTAGTAAAAATAGTTATTTAAATGTTGATCTCTCTATCAATATTAACAACATAAATATCAATTTTGTTGATGAATTAAAATGCCTTGGTGTAATCATTGACAGAAAACTTACGTTTGAATCGCATATTAAGAGCTTAAGTTCAAAAAGAAATTTCACCTTAAGTAGGCTTTATAGCATGCATCTACATCTGCCAATAAAGATAAAAATCAGGCTTGTCCATGCTTTGCTAATGTCTATCTGGACATACGGTATTGAGGTATTTTCAGGTACTGTTTCTCACAATATAAAGAAGATACAAATATTATTTAATAGAATTATGAGATTTACTTTTAATTTAATCATATCTCCTCATATGTTTTTCAATTTCTTAATTGCAGTTTTTTAAATTTTATTAAAATAAGGTTACTCTCGTTTTTTTTTTAAACGATAAAAAATCAATTGCCGGTATACTTGGTAAATTGTTTTGTTTTTTCTCGTTCTTCAAGAAATGTTCAAATTATTTATCCCTCTATCTCTTGTTCGCTTTTTGAAAGATCTTTTCATATTAGAGTGGCTCGTTGTTGGAATGATCTGCCCACTGCATTGAAATCATTTGCTGCAATAAATGTTTTTAAACGTACACTCCTAGATTATTACTGTACTATGAATTTGTAACGTGAGTGGATTTTTGCCTTGTTTTGATTTTGATTTTTGTTCGCTGTGGACCACTTATATGATTTAATTTTTTTTATATATTAAACATATAGTTTTCCAAGGGTAGCCTTATTATGTTTTTGGGACTAGTTTTAATTAAGATAATAATATTATATTTTAAGTTTTGAAATTTTATTCTTTTATTCATTTAGCACATAATTTTCTACAACTATAATTTTGTGATTTGGCCTGAGAGGCTTTTGAAGTTATATTGATAGAACAAATAAAAAAAATAAAAAAAATACATACATAGTAAACGCTCTAAATGTGCATTTAGCTCTGATACAAATATAATAGCATTAGATACAAAGAATATAAATTAAAATAAAAAAGAAATAACAAATTACCATTTCAACCATGGAAAGGACTTTGGCTAGCTTCTTATAACCAAATGTTATGATTGTTATGAAATGAATCAAAATTTATTTGACAAGTTTAATGTCAAGTCCGAGCGGCTTATACTCATGTTCAAAAGAAACTTAACATTGCATTGTTTTCTCTGTGATATTTGGCGTTGCTTTCAAAGAGGTAATTTTTGACTGCTGATAAAAAAAAATTTAATAAAAAAATTCCCTTTGTCAGAAGATCCACACACTGTAATAGCATTGTAACAGCCTTGAGCAACACTTTAAGTAATCATATCAAATTAAGTTCCTTTAAAAAACCTATACGAAAAATCCAACAACTTCGCTTAACACCACTGTTACAAAATAATCTCTAATAGTTTTCTTAACCTTGGCAGTGGAAATGCTAAAAGGTAGCAATTTAAATAAATTATGGCTCGAAAAGCATTTTATAGTCTTGCAATATATGACCTAGAATAGGCGAGTTGCCAGAGTGTGTCGAATACATGCAATTAATAACATAAGACACGCTAAGGACTAGAGTTATATGAGGCCAAAATAACTAAATAGATGGACAAGAAATATAAGAAGTTCAAGAACATGAAGTTGAAAGCTTTTTAAAGCTTTAGTTAAAACATCCTTAAAATGTGTGAGAAAAAGTGAGTACTTTTTTAAAATATGCACAAAGGCCATGCTCACAATTGCGAGAAGTTTTTTTTTTAAACTGAGCATAAACTCGAATAAATATGGTTTGGTTAAAAAAATAATAATATACACTCGCACTCAAAAAAAAAAGCCGAGTTAATAATTTGATAACTATTATTATTTCTCTTGAATTATAACACAGCGTGCCAAGACCATATATAAACAAGTACATCTTAACTTCACCTTAGATAAGTGTGTCTAAACATCGGACTAGTAAGTGCGGGGGTAACAAGTCTGGGCCGGGTCCTTTATTTGTATCAATTTCTTTAATCGCACTAGATATCTCATCACACGTTAGTTGGATATGATTAATTATAGGGCAAATTCCTTAAAAGGGAGGGGAACTATAAGTATTACTTGTGAAAACACAGAAAACTTCTTTAAAATAGTCTGCATATAAGTTGCTGATTTCATGAGGGTTGGAGGAATTGACATCACCTTTAAACATAGAAGATGGATAGCCGATAGATTTTCGCTTCATGTTAACGAAGTCAAAAAATTTTTGTGGCTCTTCGACAATTTTCTCGCCGATAAGGTTAGTGTACAACTTATACGCTTCTTCTGACTTGATAGAGAACTCTTTAGATAGCTCGTCATATCTTAGCTTCAGTTCATCGCTTACATTATCGGTGGTTTTGAGAAGTTTGTAAATTTTGTTTCTTTGGTTTCTCAAAAATCTGAGATTTTTGTCTAGCCATGGCTCCGAAAGCTTATTCTTTTTCTTTATTTTTGGCACATAATTTTCGATAGCAGTAAAAATGTGCTGATAAAATCTTGAGACAGCGCTGTCTAAATCTATGTTGGATAGAATATTATTCCAGTTTAGAGCATTTAGATAACATTTAATACTTTCGTAATCGGCGTTGAGGTAATCGTATGCAATAGAGTTATTATAAGACTAGGTAAAAGTAATGTCGTTAGCAGAGAAAATAACTGTTAAAGCTGTATGGTGAACAGTGTTAGTAAATAAATTTTCTGCTTCAGTGCATGGACTAACCTTCACTTCATCGTACGAGTTTGTAAAGATAAGGTCCAACCATCTGCCATTTTTATTTTGTTCAGAAGAAACTTGTTGCAGATCGTTGCCATAAAATGTACTAAATAATGAGAAATCTATGGCATTAGAAAGGTTAACAGGAGAAAGATACTTGTCATTTTCATCAACGACAAAAGAGATATTTGGCCGGTTGAAGTCACCAAGAATAACAACCTTATCTTCCTCTTTAAGAGTGAATGTAAAGGAGGACAGTGTTTTACATAGCTCGTTGTATGTTGTTTCACTTGAGCCGGGAGGAATGTAAACGACACCTATGTACATAAAAGGACTATTTCCTAAACAGACTTTAATTATCAGGTTATCAAAAAGTTTATGGGTGTGCGTATCTATTAGCTCACTTGAAAGAGAATTGTGAGTTGCTATGAGAACGCCACCTCCTCTAGAAAGACTAGTAGAGGAGTAGTCCCGTTCGTTTCTGAAGACAGTCCAATTACTGTCAAGAATTTCTTCATTATTGAATGTATCATTTAACCATGTCTCAGTGAATACTAGAACATTGAAGTGACATGATTTGGCGTCAACATAAAGTTTATTTAATTTGCTTCTCATGCCGCCGCAGTTATGGTAAAATATATTTAAGAAATGGGAGTTAGGGACGATAATATTGTTGTTGGTCTTTACGCGATTTTTGAAGAAGGGAGACATGTTTAGTCCTGACGTGAGCACCATAGGTATCAAGATCCGCCTTGACACTTGATCGATCGTATCGCCGAGTTGGTCATGAAAACGAATAAATAAGTTAAGCAAGTCATCAACATCGGTAGGCAGACCTTCTTGCTGAATTAAAACTTTAAGATTAGTTTTAGTCTTGCCTTCAATGCATGTTGAATCAGGGGCTTTGTGCATGTAGGCGAGATACAGATGCACGTTATTAAATATACTGTTCTCTCTAAGGCGAGAAAGGGCATATCTACTCTCAGTGTCTGCGCAAGAATTTAACGTTAATTTGACTCTTGGTGGTAGTAGAGGGTCTAGGAATGACTTTGGACTGACAGGTTGGTTCGAGGGCTCAATTATAATTAGATCAGATGGAGATGGGCTTAGAGTATGAGAGTGCACGAAATTAGGATAGGATGTACTGTGGATTTTAGGTGTATTTTTAATGTAGAGGGAGTCAGATTCAGGGTTAAGGTTAAACGAGACGCGTTTAGATTTTAATGATTTTTGAACGGAAGTGTGAGCTTTTCTGACATTATTTCTATAGAATTAGTTGTCAAAAAGCTTACACTAAATTTAGAGTCGGCATTAAAATGACTATTGGTAAGGCCCATTGTGTTATTTTGTACAGATAGTCTTAGAAGGTTTTTTATTTAAAAATTTTTTAAAATTACATAAATTTTTTCTCAGGTAGTATCATTGAATTTTTTGTTGGAATATTTTGGAATTTTTTTGCAGTGAAGGCAATCCCGAGATCCCGAAAACCTCGGGATATTAGGCCTTGCAATCCCGGCACTGGATGCCCTAGCATCGACGTAGTTTTTTCATCCTTCAACAGTTATTTTATTGTAAAAAAACTTAATAAAATTATTTACATAATTAAATTTATTTATTACTTTATAAGTTATTTATGTGCATTTATTTATGAAGTTCAAATAAGCGCAAGTAAACAATTAAATTCAATTGAGCTTTGACTATTTTTTATTTTTATCATTAAATTTTCAATAAATTTTTTTATTATATCAAACTCCATTTATTAAAAAAAAATTGATATTTCGCCATTTTTGTACCATATTTTTACTCAAATAAATGGTTAATTATCATCAATTATTATGTTCAAGAGTTTTTTATGCAAACTATGGTCATAAAAACATAAATTGTTGCTGTTACGATAAATCAAAAAGTGATTATGGCTTGGCAATTATATTGCACAGTGTTACCACCATGACCACCATACTTAAGTGCATATGTATGCATGTCCTGCTCTCATTAGGCACTCCAACTCGATAGATTGTTTTAAACACAGCTTAACACATCCACATCCACATCCACAGCTGTGGATGCAAATGCATGTTGACATTATTTGCAGCCGGTTACAAGTCAAATTAACTTTGCTGCACGGGAGTGAATTTGCTAAAATTGGGCCCAGTAGGAAAAATTAACTGTCGGATAATTTTGTGAAATTATTTGGTCAGGTAAAAATGTAGAAGCACATATTATAACATTAGTTAAAGTATTTATGAACGACCTTTTCATGGAAGCCGGATCGGTCTCCATACAAAAAAAAATGTTTGCTAAACTCGGTCTCAAATATTCCTTGGCTCATTGTAGTACCATCCACGAAAGAATTTAGCGCTGTGTTAACCCTTAGGCTAGCTGGAATTTTTGTAAAAAGTACCTTTCTTGGGCAAAAAATAATTTTTTGTATGCGAAAGTTTTTTGTTTCTATGAATTGTCCTACACATAACATTTTTTTACGCTAGCTTGCATTTTCTGAGTTCTCTGAGCACAAACAATTAAGTGTGCTGATCAGTGTGACCAGAGTGGAATATTATATTCCACTTTGGCATATTTAAACTTCGGGAAGCATATTTATATATATTTTTCAAAATACACAAAAATTGCAATAAAAAATGTTTATTTGGTTACTAAATGGTTATTTTTTGGCTATCGACCATTTATATTTTTTTGTCTATGAACCACCTTGTAAAACGCTATATAAGAAATTCATTTTGTGGTTAACTTCTTCGTTGGCAATTTTATTGCAATTCATTTAATAACTTCACGCAGCTTAAAAGTGAAGTAAATTTGCTTATATGTTTGTTTGGTTAGATTTTTTATGGATTAAGTTACAGCAGTAAGTAATTTACTTAAAAAAACAGTAGGTTATTCACGATGTGTTTTATTTTCATTTGTATTGTGTATTTTTGATAAATTTGATATTTGTAGTAAATTTTGTAATATAACAAAAACAAAATGCGCAGCTTTCAAAATACAACCCTGTGTAAAATATACAACGATAGGACACTATTGTATTCTGTGTAAATTTCGTTATGTATTGGATCAGCTGATTGTACAAGCATTTCTACTCATAATGGCTACGCTGTGAGTTTATTTAATAAAAATTAATATAATTTATTCCTTCATTTCAATTTTTGTATGATTTCCTTTAGTTAAATGATGATTTAAATTAATATTTCCAAACAGAAGTACATACAAAAATCAGCTGATTTTAAAAATATAATATGTACTTTACTGAAGGTTCGATCACAATAAGTTGTAAGTATTGTAAATTTTGCAAAAATTTATCACAAATGCACCACATCGTGAATACCACTATTATTGCTAACAAAAGCTATTTCTTTTAACTATTTTAAAAAGTGGATTCAAAACAATAAAGCAGAAAAAAAGCTATTGATCAAAGTTCGAAATCTGAAGATTTATCAAAATTTGTGCTTTTCTCGCTTAGCTTACTATTTAGCAATGCTGAGGTTGAGAAAATTTTTAGTTTTATGAATCCTTCTTATTTAAACGAAAATTCGAAATAGAATGCAAGAAAAACCCTTCAATAATCTGTTGAATGTAAAAACATGGCTGCATGTTCAAAAAAAGTGTTGTAATACCTATCAAATACCAGATAGCTTAATAAAAAAATTTAGAAATGCGAATTTCTATGATAATAATACAAGCAACCATTTAAGAATTGACCTCGAAGATGTGCCTGAATTTTAGTTTTGTATATTGTATATCGTTACTTAAAATTCAAAAAACCATAGCAATGTTTATAATTTTTTATAGGAGAAGAAAATATATTTTAGTGCGATAGTAATCAAATTAATAAATGTTTTTAAACTTGCTTCTGTGTTTTTTTTTTATATGCACATTTAGACTTATTTAGATATATATCTTTGAAATTGAAAGTGGAACATTTTTGTGGAATATAAAAATTGAAAGTGGAATATTTAGCATATTTTTTTTTAACAAAAAGCATATTTTCTCAAAAATCTTCTAGTCACACTGGTACTGATATGTGCCTGAAAACATTCTCTCCTGCTCTTACAGAAACGTGAGCGTAATTTTATTTAATTACTCTTTCGCTTTTTAAATGCGTTTGAATGTTTTTCTAATTAAAATCAGAAGTAGTTTTTTAAATAATTGAAGTCAAATTAAAGGATATACATATATGGTTTTTTCGATTTATTTATAATTTTTTTTAAATGCCAGAGAAAGATTTTAAAAAAATTCAGGATTCAGCAGCTATAAATTGTTATTCGAATTTTTTATTTTTGGTATTTTTTGCACAAAAAAGCTTAACACTATTTTATAGCAATAATCTGCGAAGTATGTTTAAAAAATTTGGAGTGTTAGAATTTGTGGGATTTTTAAATTATAAGAAAAACTCTTGTAAAACGCTTCTCCAACTATCGCGCTGTCATATCCAACATTTTTATAAAATTTAGTTTTTATTTTAGTTAGCAAAGAAGAAGGTGCCCTGAAGAAGGAGTAAAAAAATTCCGAAATTTCGGCAAAAACTAAAAATAAATAAGTATATATATATATTATAAACTGGCCATTTCAGCCCTTGGAAGGACTTTGACCTAGCTTCTTTTGATCAATTGTGTTGTGCGTGTTATTAAATGTTTGATCACAAATGACCGAGAACTGGACCTACGTGTTTTATGCCGACTCCGAACGGCTTATGTTCTCAAGAAGCTTTACATGGCAATTTTTACTCTCTGAGGTTTGCCATTGTCTGCAGAGAGGTGACGACCCAACAGAAAAATTAATTCAATTGAAAAAACTTTCTGTCTGAGCTGGAATTGAACCCGGGCTACCGCGGTTCTTTAACTTAGGGGTCACGCACTCTACCCACTAGGCTACGGCCGCCACCTTAAATTCCAAAAGCTTACATTTTTATTTATTTCAAAACGGTCGCTTAAAACTAGCGTTTTTTAAAAAAATTAAACATTTTTAGCCTAATTTAATTCTTATATTTTTTATTTTTAGACTGAACCAACGCTCAGGGGATGCCCCCTATAAATGCGTAAACATTGTGTTGATTCGGAAGATGGGTGATAGTTAGTTGGAGGGTGGATAGATGGAGTAGTGTCGGTGAATATTTGTTTTAAACTTGCACAGCTCAAAACTGCCGGGAAACACGCTCGCGGGGAGACTATTTTACAACTTAACCGTGCGACTAAAGAACGAATTATCACTGTAATGCGAGGTTCTATTGGACATCGACGCAATGGTAAAGGGGTGGGCTTGGACAGCTGCCCGAGTGGACCTGGCAAACACACGAGCTGGTGGCGTCAGGTCATGTATCTCCCTTGAACACTTCCCATGGTAATACCTATACAGAAGGCTTAGGCAACCAACATTGCGGCGATGCCCAAGAGAGTTGAGAGAGGATGAAATACTTTCATCCCCTATCAAATATATCGCACGACGTTGAATTCGATCCATAAGCTCCAAATAAGATCTTGAAGCCCCTGCCCAAATGTGCGAATTGTACTCCATTTTCGGTCTAATATATGAGGTGTAGATCATGCGAAGATCAGCTGAAGTGAAATATTTTTTGCACCGTTTTAAAAAACCTAGGCACTTGCCCGCTTCTTTCGACACATCGAAAATATGATCATTCCAACGAAGATCACACTTGATCGATATGCCCAGAACGTCAAGAGCGGCTGATTCCACAAGATCCACACCATTTATATTGAGGGGTGCTAAGGGGCAATCCATCCGCTTGTTGAGAGATGTTGAAAAGATTGCGCAAAGGCCGAGCCAGCGAAGAAGCACACATTTTAAGCACAATTGGCGGTATGTCATCAGGACCAGAGGCTTTGTTTACGTTGAGATTTGTGAGGACCCTTTTAACTGCTCTCGTTCGAAAGTATATCTCCTGCATTGCAGAAGATCCACCCTCAACAATGGGCAGTGGCTGATTGCTATCCGAGTGAGTGGAATTTTGTGCAAACAATCCAGCCAATAGATTCGCTTTATCAGCCGAGTCAGTGAAGAAGATTTGGTCATCTTTTAAAAGAGCTGGAATCAATGACGATGTCTGGTTCTTAACTCTTTTAACAAATGACCAAAAATTTTTGCTCCCTTTGGGGCAGAGAAGAACCTGTTCTCGAATGCGAGCTTCGTGCAGAAACTTTTCGCGTTTTAAAATTGCATTACAGCGATTCCTTGCCTCGATGCGAAGTCTTTTAGTATCAGTATTCTTGATAGAATGCCAATTCTGAAAGGCTTCCTCTTTGGACCTGACTGCAATCCTGCAAGTCTCATTAAACCATGAGTGGTCTTTTGGTTTAATGCTTCGCATCTTATTGGGAATGAAAGACCGCATACCCAATAAAATAATTTCTTGTACCCTGACAGCCGCGGCATTCACATTTCTATCAGCCAAACATAATTTCCAATTGAAGTTGCGATAAAAATTATTTAACGCAGTCCAATTTGCCCTTCCATAAAACCATGCAGTCCTCTTCGGGGCTTTAGGCGTAGAGGTGCAGGGGTTAGAATATGGAAAAACAGCGGAGATGGTACAATGGTCCGAGTTACCAAGAGGTGCGTTGACACTCACATCATATTTTTCATGATGTGAAGTCAGAAAAAGGTCAAGGGTATTATGGCTATGCATATCACTTGGAGGGAAAAAAGTGGGTTCCTTCACTAGTTGAATCAATTGGTTCGATTCAGCAAATAGCTCAACATATTGCCCAACAGGTGTCAATGGGCCCGAGTGACGTAACCAAGCCGGGTTGTGGACATTGAAATCGCCTGCTACAACGATCTCACTGTCAGGAAACAACCCCAAAATATGCGTAATCGAATCAGAGAGAGAGTCCAGTTTGTTAAAAGTGGGCTCTCTCCCTAGATTCGGGCTTCTATAAATAAAACAAAAATGCAGCAAGTGAGAGCGAAGCCTGAACCTAACCCACATTGAGCTAAACTCTGGATCGGTCGCGTTCAGACTCCTCTCACACTGGTACGCTACATCCGTTCTTATAAAAAGGGCGATGCCTCTATGCAAAGAAAACAATGGCAGTAAGCGGTACCCAGGTATATGAAAATCCAGTGGATCTGCATCCTCGGCCACCTGGGTCTCGCCCAGTGCCATTATTTGAGGCCTATGTAGAGTACAATGAACATATACCGAGAAAAAATTCGCCCTCAGTCCACGAATATTGCAAAAATCTATGCGAAAATGACCCGACATTTCCGCACCATGCAAATAACAAACAAATAAGGGCATATGAGGTAAATAGTTACGTCTGCAAGAGAGCTGCACAACATGAGCAATATAAAAAGTACTGAAGCAAGTGTTATGCCTTTACTTCAGCACAATTCAGCCCACTGTGCAACCTTACCCACAGACGTAACTAATTGGAAAGGATAGCGGAATTGACGGAAACGAAAACAACAACAATTACTTACACAGCGAGGAGTATAGAAAAGCCCCTCGCGTGGTCAGCAAAAAAAACATCAATGCTGTCCAGCGATGTTGATGCAGCAGCTGGCGGCTCTCTCCAAAACCGGTTATGCTGTTCTTGGCGATGCTTTGTTTCTGTTGTTATTGATCTTGCTAATTTTTATTTAATTTAATTCTAATGATTTTATTTATTTTGTTAATTTTAACACAAAATTTAATTTTAAAATTTTTAGGACATTTAAGTTAACTAAAACAAAACACGACGAAACATATAACATTAGTCGCGGTGCAATATAAAACAAAACAACATAATTAATAAGTTTAATTAAAATATGTGACTGAAACGGACGGACGCACGTCAACACGCAACGAATTCACAAACGCAAATATGAAATTTTACGACTCATTTTTGTATGTTTGAAATCAATTCTTTTGGTGGTATCTATTTTTTTTTCATTACCATTAAAAATGTTTTTTGCTATTAAAATAAAATTGAAGCTATTATAAGTTTTATTTTTTTTTTATCTTTTCTTAGATTTCAATCGAATAACTTCCTTTCTGAAGCCGCACTACAATGAAGAAAATTAATGCGCGAAGAAAAATTTTCAAGCATTCAAATACAATTCTCAATTCAATTCAGTATAGAAAATTTAAAAAATTAAAATTTTTTTTTTTTCATTTTTAGACTGTTTCTATATTTAAGAATGTATCCTTAAAGGCATTTTTCGCAATTAGAATTATTTTGAAAAATATAGCCATTTTAGTGTAGTTAGTTAGACTGCTTGAAACTTTACTCATAAACTTTAAACGCGTTTTTCTCGAAACTACTTTTTCCAACACGGTTGACACGATATCTCGAGTTCTAATGGACCGATTGACTAAACATTTGGTGTGAGCCAACTGCATATATCTTTTTATAGCCCGAATTAGGATTATGTAAAAATTTTGTTTTTGTATATTTTTATGACCATGTCGCTATTGTCCTAGTTCGAGCTATAGCGACATTCATGCTTTTTAACATTCTTCTTCTTTTTTTTCAGATTACTAGAAGGGTTGAAATCGTGTCAACAAGGAGGCAGCCTTTTTTTAGGACCCCACTTCTCTAGTCTGTATTTTTTTAGTTTTGAATTTTTTATTTTTTTTAGTACTATTGAAATATCAGTAAACACGTTATAAAAAAATGGATACTAAAAATATAAATTGGTTCTTTTTTGTCGATCGTAAAAATAGGCCCCAAATTCGGGTCTCTACACTAGAATACTGCCTTAAGTGAATAAAAACTAAATACTAATAAAAAGAAATACTCATTATAACAATTTTTTCTAATAAATAGCTCAAAACACTTGACTGAAATAAATAATGATTGATTTTATGTAAACTAGAATCAAGCAAATGAGTTTCTTGATACAAAAAATTTTGTTCCTTTGAGTTTCTCTCTCAAACTCTTTAAACTCTGTCTTTTGCAAAATGACAACAAGTGAAAATAATGATTGATGGTTACGTTCAAGAATGTTATTTTGTAAGCAAAGTAAGAATAGCAAAACATTTGTTATTTTGTGCAGATTGAACAAATGCTTAAATGTTTAAAAACAAAAATAAAAACGATTTTTGCCCAATTGAGCGAATGTAGTTCATTTCAAACTTGAGTAGTAGAAAACACCATTTACAATACTACAATGCATATTTGGATAATACAAATGACATAATACGGCAGCACTGCCAAAAAGTAGTTTTTTCATTTTGACTTGACAACGTTGCGTATAACGAGTACCTCGTGGTTTCCCAAAAATTGAAAGCTGAAAACGCAACGGTGCACAGTGCACTTTCTTAGCACTTTTTTGTTATAAAATCTGTAACACTTGAAATTCACATTTATAATTTTTTTTCGAGCTTACGTTGACAAATCTTTGAAAAGCACTGATTATATTTTTCATATTGTTCCTTTTGCAGCAGAAGTTACCAAATTTAAAAATATTTTAAATTAAAAAAAAAAAGTTAGACAAAAATGAAAAATATTTATATTGTTTCTTTAAAAAAAAAAGTTGGTTCCTGTAACGACGATAATCCAACTGTCAATATAATGCATTATCTGAACTATGAATATCGGCCATTCCATGTCAAATCGGACGCTTTTCGAAATTCACAATTCTGTAAAAATTTGGTACTTTGCACGTGGATAGTACTTTAAAAAAGAAAAATATTTGCATATTTTTTTTACAATTTTCAATTTTTTTTTGCAGTTATACACAGTGAAAAATTATAAAGAAAAACAAAAATTGTCATTTGGACATGTACATCAAACAACTATATCTTCTAAACCATTAGTCTTACAAGAAAAAAATTTAGGACATATTTTAAAGATCTTGAATTGCTCTTTATTGTGCTGTCCTTTTTTATGAACACTTTTGAGAAAAATTTTAAATTTTTTGACCACTAAAAATTTCATTCCCATTTTTCAAGGTCAGCACCACTATTTTTTTGGCACTTTGAAAACATTATCGTATTGAGGCATTCATTCTTAATGCATTCTCAAAATTTGATGTTCAATGTTTACTATTTTTAACGAAATTTTCAAAAACTGACTACACAATTTTTTAGTACAAAATACTTGAATTTTTAATTAAAAATATAATTTTTAGTATTTTTTTACTAAACTAGGTACATATCGTCGCTACGCCAGCAAAAACAGTTAAATATTTTTCAGTGACTTTTCAGGAGAGCAAAAAACAAATTTGTTTCAGAGCATTTCTGGTACTGCGAGCAATAACTGTTTTTGATCACTTCTTAATCATAAGAGGTAAAAAAACTGCAAATGTAGAAATGTGGGTAATAGATAGTGTAAACAAAATATGATATTAAAAAATTTACAAAAATCACATAACTGGTTTTTCTGGCGCAGCGACGATATGCAAAATCAGCCAAATTTAAAAATTTTATCAACTCGTTAAAAAAAATTTAACGTACTTAAAAATTGTGTAGTCAGTTTTTGAAAATTTCGTTAAAAATAGTAAACATTGATTCTTCAACATCAAATTTTGAGAATGCATTAAGTATGAATGCCTCAATACGATAATGTTTTCAAAGTGTCAAAAAAATAGTGGTGCTGACCTTGAAAAATGGGAATGAAATTTTTAGTGGTCAAAAAATTTAAAATTTTTCTCGAAAGTGTTCATAAAAAAGGACAGCACAATAAAGAGCAATTCAAGATCTTTAAAATAGTTCCTAAATGTTTTCTTGTAGGACTAACGGTTTAGAAGATATAGTTGTTTGAGTACATGTCCAAATGACAGTTTTTGTTTTTCTTTATAATTTCTCACTGTGTATAATTGCAGAAAAAAAATAAAAAATTATAAAAAAGTATGCAAATATTTTTTGTTTTTAAAGTTCTATCGACGTGCAAAATTTAAAAAAAAATTGGAATCGTCAAAATTAGTTTTTGGACAAAAGCGTCCGATTTGACATGGAATGACCGATATGTATTGTCTAGCTACATTTTAATCGTTATCCAATGTTTTAAATTTAAACTTTTTTTTGCATTTCCGAAATCATGGAGGATTTATCTATAGTAATAAAACTCATTTTCTGTTTGTTTTTTTGTTTGTTTGTTTGTTTGGCCTTTATACAAATCTAAACGGCTCAACGGATTTCGCTCAAACTAAGTATACACATTAAGTGCATCTCAACTTAAAATGTTGCATACTTAGTTTTTGCCACGCCCCCTCCGAAATTTTTCAACTAACGGTACTTTTAAGATTATAATACTTTTTTGTATCGGAGTATTTTGTGTATTTAATTTTAAAAAAATTCAGTTATTGTGACATCAAAAACATTCACATATTATCAAAATTGTAGAAATTTTCAGTTTAACGACTTTTTTATAAAACAAAAAAAATCAAAACAAAGAAAATCAAAGTTTGGTATTTTGATGCAAATATCTCCGCTGTCCATTAATATATTTCATTCAAATTTTTTTTAATTCAAAAGTTCAATAAAAACACTTAACAAAAATAGGTTTAACTGTACCGTTTAGTCAGTGTGACCATGTTTTATAATTATGTCAAAAAAGGTCCAAAATATTGACTTTTTACTCAAAAAATGACCCAAAAATTGTTGTTATTGTAAAAATTAAATTAATTAAAAATTGCACATCTGGCTACCTTTCATATGACATAGCATGTATTTGCAAAAATTTTTCCAGTTAAGCGCAAAAATTATTTTACTGTTTTTGTCATCAAAACAACAAGGGTACCCCCTTTGATTTTTGTCGCGAAATTTATTTTTTCCAAAGTGTTGTTTTTATATTTTTTACAAAAAAGTCAAGTCTCAAAAATAATTTATGTGCAAAATTACCCCAATATCTCTTTCCAATCAAAAGTTATGGCTAAAAATCTATTTTTTCATACAATTGACTATCTATAGTAATAAAACTCATTTTCTGTTTGTTTGTTTGTTTGGCCTTTATACAAATCTAAACGGCTCAACGGATTTTGCTCAAACTAGGTACACATATTAAACTTATCCCAACTTAAAATGTTAAATACTTAATTTTTGCCACGCCCCCTCTGAAATTTTTCAACTAACGGTAATTTTGTTATTATAAAACTTTTTACTATAAGAGTTTTTTATATATTTAGTTTTGAAAATTTTTGGTTATTTTGACTTCAAAAACACTCACATATCTTCAAAATTGTAGAAATTTTCAGTACAACGACTTTTTCATAAAACATCATGTTTTCATAAAACATGAGAAGAAACGACATGAAAATCAAAGTTTGGTCTTTCGATGCAAATATCTCCGCTGTCCATTAATATCCAGCTAAGTGCAAAAATTATTTTACTGTTTTTGTCATCAAAACCCCCTTTGATTTTTTTCGCGAAATTTATTTTTTCCAAAATGTTATTTTTATATTTTTTACAAAAATTCAAGTTTCAAAAATAATTTATGTGAAAAAATTACCCCAATATCTCTTTCCAATCAAAAGTTATGGCTAAAAATCTATTTTTTTCATACCAGACTATTAATAAAACTGAGTTTAGTTTTAAAATTCTCTATATAGTTTGAACGTTCTTATTTATCTCTAAGAATGCAGTTGTGTGTCTAGAGTAATTACGAACATTTTGGTTTACATAAACTCTTCCTTATAGTAATCTACTTAGTTTTTTTGCCTCCTCACCCCCCGCTCCTTCCTGTTAAATTTTTTTAGTTGTGTTGGCTCAATTTTCTCACTATTGTGTCACTGTTGTCACTCAGTGCTTTATCAATGGTACTTTAAATGTTGTATTTATATCACCATTTCATCGAAAAGATGACTGTTAATAAGAATGCTGTAAAAGTTAATATTTTCATGTAATCCGTTTCAGCTATATGACGATATAATAAAACATCTGGTCAGCACAATTATTTCATTGGTTTTGATCTGTGCTCTAAATTCACAGATAGATGGCGCCCCATTTGTAAGTACTGTGGGTACAAACTATACACCTTGCGGTGAATAGCCGATTGATGTCTACCAAAAGTTTCTTCAAATTTAACCCCACACGTTTGGGATTAAAGACAGGTGGCACTATTTTCTGCTTACAGAAGAATATCTGATGTTCTTTTGTAGCTAGCAGATAAGTTTTGCGAAATTTTTTGCGAAAATGCTATTACTACCAAACTTTGAAAATGTCAAATAATGCAGTACTGCCAATTTTTTCAGTCGCAGCGTCATCTAGCCGTTAATAACGGCTAAGTGTTGTCTACTTTTACAGTTGTGCTTTCAACATTTAAAAACATAGAATTGGATTAATTTAAATGTCCAACTCACTTGCTGGATTATTTGTTGTTTTTACTTTGCTTGCAAATGCGATGATATGATCCTGATCTCCCATGAAAAAACGCAGCAAATTATTTTTAGTACAACGAATTTTTATAAAACATTGATAGCTAATAATGAGAAAAAATTATATGAAAATCAAAGTTTTTACTTTTATTGCCAATATCTCCGCTGTTTTTAATATATTTAATTAAAAATTTTTTTGTTAAAAAGTTCAATATGTTTTTTAATATAAATCTTTGTTTAGACGTTAAAATGTCCATATCTCAAGGACGCATTGAGTCATACCATGATTTTTATATTGATGAAAAGGTAATTTTGCTAGCTTTTAGATTAAGTATATATGAAAATGATTTTTAATTTTTAAAATATGTTTTTCGTACCCCTTCCTTGAATTCAATTAGCTCACCGCAAGAGATGGAACCACCAATAACAAAAATTTTCCAAAACTTTTTTGGATTAAAGTTCGTTCAATTCCTTTCTACATTAGCTTACAAATAAAATTTAACATGTTTTTCACTATTCCAGAATTTAAAAACATTTAATCGAGAAGTGTATGTTAAAATGTTTATATAAATGACTCTCGAGTAACACCGGGTATATCAGCTAGTTTGGCATAAAATTTCTTGCACAGAGTATGTACTTGCATTTGGTTCTGACTTTTGTACAAAATAAAACCACTGTGCGGCGCATCTGTTTCGTTAACTACAGGCTACTCTATGCCAGAACTTGTCACAGCATTACAACAATTTGTGGATTCCTGTGCTCTGATGCTTACCGTGTTTTTGTGTATTTAAAACTGTATAAACTACGTACTCGTATGTTTGTACGTACTCGTATGTTGGCAAACACTGCACTTTGTATCTCACTTAAACTGTTTGTCAACAACACGGTTTATCAAAAATTATTGACTGTATCAAATTAATATTATTTGCTTAAATCCGAGTAGAAATATTAAGTTAGTCAATGCTGCCATTTTTGCAACATGTCCTGTCCTTGTGCATGCTCAAACGTCAAAAAACTCATTAACGAGCTTAAATATTACATGCACTTTATCTAGTGAAAATGTGGTTGCTATGCGCTCAAGTGTGGCCATAATAAGGTTAATTTTGCTTCATTTGATTAAAACTCCTGTCCAGCCGACGAATCTCTACTTGGTAAATTTTTAATGAAGTCAATACAAAACCCTTGTTTATTGTGTTGCTAGTGAGTGGGTTTTCGATAATATTCCTAATTATAAGCTAATCAAGGTATACATAGACAAAGTAATTGGAAAAACAAAATTAGTAATAGAGTAATTTACTCCTTTACTCTAGGGGAGCAAATAACTTAATTAAAGTAAGAACATTGTGGAAATTACTAGATAGCTGATCTATTATTTTCATCCCGTTGATCACTAATCCACCTTCGCACAAAGAGAAATTGTGTTGAAGGTCATCCAATCAGGATCCAATCAGTAAATAATTATTATTCAACATTTCACTACAGTAAAATTTGGGCTTATTCAAGTCATACGTTGCACACTGGCTAAAAAGGTGGTGTTTTCCGAAAAAACTATGTAACTTTTGATTCCGAATAAGTAAGCTCAAACGCTTTTTTTTTGGAACGAAGTGCGTGGCGTGAGTTAGTAGAAATCGTCACGTAACCGCGTAATTGCTGTGTGTGTATGCGTGCGAGTATCGAGCAGACTACCAACTCAGCCAAACAAGCTTGGAATAAGATTGTAGTAAGCTTACAAGCGTAAGCATTGTGCTTGTGAAAAAGCTTGTAAAAATGGTTGTAAAATGCTTTAAAGTAATTGCAGAATAAGTAAAAAGGAACCTTGGAAAAATATTCCTTACTGTAATAATATTGCAAGCGTTTGCTATTCAATTGGATATAAGTGTTGTAAATAAGCTTTCTACAATACTTTTTTTTTTGCAATTGGAAAAAAGTGTTGTAAGAGTATTATTGAAAATAATTATTAAATAATTGGAAATAGTTCTAAGTTTTTTACAACTGTTTATAAAAAATTAGAAAAAAGTGTTTTAAAAATATTATTAAAACATTTATTAAATACTGGGAAGCGCAAGTATTATTGTACGATTTTAACACGCATTTTTTAAGAAATCGTATGTTCTTGCAGCTTACATAAGAGCATAAATTTATCTTCTCAGTAAAATTAATCCATATGAAAGACCATCACATGCAAATATACACAGTGTGTAATTTTTTAAGTCATGGCAAAATAACCATATAAGGACATCACTACGTGATAAAAGACAAAAAAAAGAAGACCCCTGTCTCCCAGTTTTGCCCAAAGTCCTCCAGGTTTTTTTTATGGGCCTCCAAAGATGTGGGGCCTCGGTGTCATTTTTGCAAAAAACTGATCATTTTCTCAAGCTCATATCTTGCAAACCATTCGAAATTTTTATTTACTCTCTGAGGCAAAGTTGTAGCTCTTGTCATAAAGAACAAAAATTGTGAACATGTAAAATAAAAAACTTCATCTTCAAGGTCAAAATCGCAAAAAACTTTAAAAAATTCAATTTTTTTACCTTTTTTCCCCTGTTCAGGTTCATAGGTAGCAAACCGTTCAAAATTCAAGGAAATAACCAACCACAAAAATAAACCTAAGATCTTAATGAACAACTTTTTAGAACATATGAACTTCCTAGGAATGATTCTTAACACCGTTTAGGTAGCGCTTAGGTAGCCGCAAAAGTGAAAAATTTCCCGAAAATTTTTTAATTTCATTTGTTTTTTCTTTACTTCAACATTGAGATACTATAAAGCCTACTCCCGTAAGTGAAAAGGCATGTTTCAGGTTTCATTGTTAAACTATTACTGATTTTATTAATCTTAGTTCTTAGGTAGTATGGGTTGACATTTAGAGTTAGGGTTATAACAAAGAGTAGTAGCATAGATATTTAGTTTTGATGAATGATTCAGTGTTGTAGGGATTAGTAGTCTCAGCAGGGATGGCACTACAATACTATGCTATCTATTACAAAAATTTAAAAAAAAATATTCGTATTATGTTTATAATGTTTATGGCCCTGGACTTGCAAATCGCACTCTCTTTAGTTGTGGATCCTATATCTCAAGCTATAAGCTATAAAGGCCTATATCTCAATAAGTTGGATCGGCCTCCTTAAAAAAATTTTGGAGTTTTAATCAGCGCTGTAAGCCCTACCAGGCCAAAGAAAATTGGTGCATTTTTCATAAAGTAAATTTGTTCGTAAAAGCGGAAAATAAAAAAACGCCTTTTGGGCCATTTTTCGCTCATTTTTAAATGTTTTTTGCGATTTTGACCTTGAAATGAAGTTTTTTATTTTATATGTTCACAATTTTTGTTTTTTTTATGACAAGAGCTGCAATTTTGCCTCAGAGAGTAAATCAAAATTCCGAACGGTTTGTAAGATATGAACTTGAGAAAATGATCATTTTTTTTGGAAAAATGACACCGGGGCCCCACATCTTTGGGGGCCAATAAAAAAAACCTGGAGGACTTTGGGCAAAACTGGGAGACAGGGATCTTTTTTTTTTTGTCTTTTATCACGTAGTGGTGTCCGTATGTGGTTATTTTTTTCGTATTGCACTGTGATACAGAAAATTTATCTATAATATACTATCGCTACACACATTGCCACTAAAAAAAAAAGTTAGTATAAATAAAACTATGTGAACCATTTAATATAAATATTTATTAAAGCACATTGGTGTAACTAATAAAATATTAAAAATTATTTTAAGAATTATAAAATTCTAAAAGAAAGTTTTCGAAGTATCACTGAACACAAGCCACTGGCATCAAAATTGTTAATCATGGAACTTTGTTTTTTATTGCAATTGTAATTTTTTCTGCTTGGGCGATTCCCTTATAATGTGGAAGTTGTGAAACTATTACCTCTGAAAGCATTTTCCAATCATGCTTTGAAAACGCTTGTAAATTAAACTTCAAGTAAACTTACTACAAGTATTATTATAAAAAGCTTACCTTTATCATGTTTCGAAACAATTTTACAATACAACTTGTAAATGTATTATGCAGACAAGTGTTTTCAAAGCATGTTTGTAAAAGGCTTTAATTATTTTCTGTAGGTAAGCTTACTCCAAACACTATTACACAATAGTTGATTAGGTAACCTTCCAGTGGGTATTTTAGCGAGTGCTACGCAAAAGAAGGTATGCTAGCACTGCTTTTATTGGCGTCAATACACCTTCCATGATCACTGCATTGATGAGTACTTCTGTAAGGCCTAACTTTTGAATGTTCTGATTATTTTCATTTTATTTTATATGAAAAAATTTACAAAAAAAATTCCAAAAAATTTTTAAATACACAGAACAGTTTGTAAAAAAATGTAGATTTAAAAAGCAACAAAAAAAAATTTTTCCAAAGTTGGGTCTCGAATCCGGGCTCCCGAAAGCTTACTTTCATTTGTATTGATGCAAAATAAGCAATTAATTCTTAACAACCACGGTAGACGACTGGATAAGATGTCGGACCGCCGTATGAGAGGACCATGGTTCGAATCTGAAATTGTTAGTCGTTTTTTATTTTTTAGTAGATATTTATATTGCTTTTCCTTCCAACGTGACTTCTCGAAAGAGCGCCTCTGGCAGGTCTCTTTTGAGCAAGGAGAGCGGAAGGCCTGACAAATTTTCCCCATTTCATATAAAAAAGCAAGTGTTATTGTATATGAGTGCGGCAGTACTCTAAAATCCATACGAAGGCCTGCTAGCAGCGCTGCCAATGCCTACTGGGCTAATAGCCCAGCAAACCAAAGTTTCCGAATTCGGAACGAATTCGTTACGAATTTTTCGAAATCATTCCGAGTTCGGCATCCGAATTCGTTCCGATTTCGTAACGAAAATCGTATGGAGGAGTTGACACGAATTCGTAACGAATTTTAGTAACGAATTCGCAACAAATTCGTAAAGAATTGAAGTATCGTATTCATAACAAATTCGTAAAGAATTGACGTATCGAATTCGTAACAAATTCGTAAACAATTGAATTATCGTTTTTGTAACGAATTCGTTACAAACTCATAAAAATTTCTTAACGAATTGTAGCACCGAATTCGTAACGAATTGAGCATCAAATTCGCAAGAAAATTAAATAACAATTCCGAATCAATGTTTAGTTAATCAATCCGCTTAAGATGCCCCATATTAAATGTTTCGTACAAATGACATGCCAAAAATTACAGATCCTTTGCAAATACTATTATGGAGAATACATAAATTTGAATTTGACATGTCGTTTGTATTTGCATCTGTAAAAATTAAAATTATAATCATCTCTAGTATCATCTGATTTAAAGAAAAAGTTGTTTAAAACTAAATTATTTTATAAAAGGCAAATTATTTAAATGCCGCTAGGCTCATGGCCTACCAATCTTTTTTTCAACTCCAAATATTTAAAACACCTCACAATTTAAATTTGAAAATTGGATTTAGGAACTCTTTCGAATTATTCAAAAATGTTTCGAAATTACTGCTGCGAAATAGTTACGAATTCGATAAGAATGCTCGAAATAGTTACGAACTATTCGAAATTCAGACAAAGTCGGACACTTTGGTTTGCTGGGAGGTGAGTGCTCTGTGTGTGTGCGTGCGAGTATCGAGATTCGAGCAAACTAACAAACGAGTACGCGGTTAAAAATCTTGGAATAAATTGTAGCTTGTAGCAAAGTATTACAGAGATTTTTGACATAAAAAGTATTAAAATTAACTCTTCTCAATTAATTACAAAATTTTTAAATTTATGTGTTATTAATTTTAAAACAGTTCAAATATGTCAACGATAATTTATACCCTTGGAATCAATTCTATATACTACTAGCTGATATACCCGGTGTTACTCGAGAGTCATTCTTATAAGCATTTTAATATACACTTCTCGATTAAATGCTTTTTAAATTGTGGAATAATGAAAAACATGTCGAATTTTAAGTTTGAGCTACCGTTAGAATAATAATTGAACAGATTTTAATCAAAAAAAGTTCGTTTTTTTGAATAACAAAATCAAAATCAAATGAAAAACAAAATCTTGAAACATATTTTATTTATTATTGTTTATTTATTATTGCATTGTTTAATAAAAACTTGTTTATTGAAGTTATTATTGTTTAAGCTTGACTTTATTTTTTGGGTTTTATTGAACTTATTTGTGTTAAAAAAGTTTCAACTTTGACGAATTTTATAAAAACACCATTCAACTTTTTAATACGACATTCATAATACATGTTTTATAGTCTGACGAATAAAAATAATTTTTTATAAAATTTAATAAAAAACAAAAACCCAAACGTCATCCTAAAATTAAAAAAGAACACTGTGCTTCGGCGGAAATTCCATCTCTACCAGTGCAAAAAAAATTTATCGATTGATTCAATTTACTAAAAAATATCCTCTGAGGCAAATGATATATGCTCCAAAGAAACTTTGGGTGCGTGGTTCATATAGTCAAAATAAGCTAGATCAAGATAAAAAGAATCTGAACAGAAAGATTTTTTACGAGATTGGCAAATACGCCTCAAATGATGATGGAATTGCCCATAAATCCATCCTGAATTTTTAAAGAAGAAGGAAATCCATCAGTCATGTTCTTAACATTAATAAATCCCCAACATTTCTTTGAATCAAATAATAAACTCTGCTTAATAATATCCAAATATTCATTAGTTAATTAATTTTATGATCTATTAAATTATTACATGAATTTAATTACGAGCTTTAGATCAAGTAGCTAAGTGATTGATTCTATACAGAGTTATTGTTGTTGTTGTTGCCTTTTTAAAAACTTGATCTAAAGCTATAACGAACCCTTTTGCTCGTTACTGATTTTTGCTGAGGTAGGCTCAGTGAGTAAACCAGGGGTTCTTACAAAATAATTTATTTACCAATGATTCCGTTGTTTTAAATAAGAAAGCCAACGTTTTAGTTTTAAAATGTAGAGTAAGTCTTTATTATTTTCATTTGTTTTATTTATTACTTAACGATTACGTTACTTAATTATTACTAATTATTAAGCATTATATAAATTAAATTGATATAATTAATCCTTGCTTATTCATATTTATTTCGTTACTTGCTATGATCCCTCTCGCTGTGAGTGACTATGATAGAACTCAGATTAAAACTATGTTCGAAGGGTGGAGGTACCTTCGCTTAAAATAACTACGTTTTGAACTTAGAGTAAGCAACGTTCGAAGGGTGAGTACACCTTCGCTTAAGATAACTACGTTTTGAACTTATAGTAAACAAAGTTCGAAGGGTGAGTACACCTTCGCTTAAGATAACTACATTTTGAACTTAAAGTAAGCAACGTTCGAAGGGTGAGTACACCTTCGCTTACTATAACTACGCTTGTCTTAGAGTAAACAACGTTCGAAGGGTGAGGACACCTTCGTTTAAGATAACTACGCCTGAACTTAGAGTAAAACTATGTTCGAAGGGTGAGTACACCTTCGCTTACGATAACTACGCCTGAGCTTAGAGTAAAACTATGTTCGAAGGGTGAGTACACCTTCTCTGAAGATAACTACGTTTTTAACTTATATTAAACAAAGCTCGAAGGGTGAGTACACCTTCGCGTACGATAACTACGCCTGACTTAGAGTAGACAACGTTCGAAGGGTGAGTACACCTTCGCTTACTATAACTACGCTTGTCTTAGAGTAAACAACGTTCGAAGGGTGAGGACACCTTCGTTTAAGATAACTACGCCTGAACTTAGAGTAAAACTATGTTCGAAGGGTGAGTACACCTTCGCTTACGATAACTACGCCTGAGCTTAGAGTAAAACTATGTTCGAAGGGTGAGTACACCTTCTCTGAAGATAACTACGTTTTTAACTTATATTAAACAAAGCTCGAAGGGTGAGTACACCTTCGCGTACGATAACTACGCCTGACTTAGAGTAGACAACGTTCGAAGGGTGAGTACACCTTCGCTTAAGATAACTACGGCTGACTTAGAGTAAACAACGTTCGAAGAGTGAGTACACCTTCGCTTAAGATAACTACGTTTTGAACTTAGAGTAAGCAACGTTCGAAGGGTGAGTACACCTTTGCTTAAGATAACTACGCCTGCGCTTAGAGTAAAACTATGTTCGAAGGGTGAGTGCACCTTCGCTTAAGATAACTACGTTTTGAACTTATAGTAAACCAAGTTCGAAGGGTGAGTACACCTTCGCTTACGATAACTACGCCTGACTTAGAGTAAACAAAGTTCGAAGGGTGAGGACACCTTTGCTTAAGATAACTACGCCTGAGCTTAGAGTAAAACTATGTTCGAAGCGTGAGTACACCTTCGCTTAAGATAGCTACGCCTGAGCTTAGAGTAAAACTATGTTCGAAGGGTCAGTACACCTTTGCTTAAGATAACTACGTTTTAAACTTAGAGTAAGCAACGTTCGAAGGGTGAGTACATCTTCGCTTACTATAACTACGCCTGTCTTAGAGTAAACAACGTTCGAAGAGTGAGGACACCTTCGTTTAAGATAACTACGCCTGAGCTTAGAGTAAAACTACGTTCGAAGGGTGAGTACACCTTCGCTTACGATAACTACGCCTGACTTAGAGTAGACAACGTTCGAAGGGTGAGTACACCTTCGCTTAAGATAACTACGGCTGACTTAGAGTAAACAACGTTCGAAGAGTGAGTACACCTTCGCTAAGGATAACTACGTTTTAAACTTAGAGTAAGCAACGTTCGAAGGGTGAGTACACCTTCGCTTAAGATAACTACGCCTGAGCTTAGAGTAAAACTATGTTCGAAGGGTGAGTACACCTTCGCTTAAGATAACTACGTTTTGAACTTATAGTAAACAAAGTTCGAAGGGTGAGTACACCTTCGCTTAAGACAACTACGTTTTGAACTTAGAGTAAGCAACGTTCGAAGGGTGAGTACACCTTCGCTTAAGATAACTACGCCTGAGCTTAGAGTAAAACTATGTTCGAAGGGTGAGTACATCTTCGCTAAAGATAACTACGTCTAGAACTTAGAGTAAACAACGTTTGAAGGGTGAGTACACCTTCGCTTAAGATAACAACGTTTTGAACTTAGAGTAAGCAACGTTTGAAGGGTGAGTACACCTTCGCTTAAGATAACTACGCCTGAGCTTAGAGTAAAACTATGTTCGAAGGGTGAGTACACCTTCGCTTAAGATAACTACGCCTGACTTAGAATAAACCACGTTCGAAGAGTGAGGACACCTTCGCTTAAGATAACTACGCTTGAACTAACTACTCAGTCTCACAGCATGTGCATGCTACTGCGCCTGCGACAAGACTCCCTGTCCTAAGCAAACGCGACTGCTTTATATTCTCCCGTTGCCTTTCTGTTCCGTGTTCACTTGTTTTGTTTTCCCTGCCTGTGCATATGTAACTGTATGCATGGCTCTGCATGTTTGTATGTGTGTATTTATTATTTGTTTACTTATTTGTTATTCAATACATTATTATTTCCTCAATAGAATATTTATAACATTAATATTATATATTTTACCTAATAAGATATAGTATAATAAAATAATTTCTATACATCTTATTCATAATATATAATAAATCTTTAAATTTAATTAAGATAGTTTAATTTACATTTCATGTTTTGGTTGTTTACATTTTCCATATTTTAAATTCAGTTAACAATTCACTTATATATTTTGTGAGACCCAAATTGTGTAACAATTTGAGTCCTCACAAAGCTCGCAACTAAATTCATGTAAATATTCACTATATAAAACAGTTGAGTGCTTTTCAAATTCCAAAAACAAACTTTTGTATGTTTCTAGGCCATTTGAGTCAAAACTACAAGCACATTTCTTTCAAACTCTATTCCAGTTGTTGCTGAGTCCTTTGTGTACCAAGGATTCGCAGAATTTTTTTGCAAATTTGAGACTATATGGCACAGACCAAGAAAACATGGCCACAGATAGGAAAAAATATATGAAACTAATAAGATTTAAATTTTAAATTCACTCAATTCTAGCAAAATAATGCTTCAATTAAGAAATTTACGCTTAAGTGTGAACTGATAGTCTTTTTGCTTGATTCAAGGATAGAATGCTTGATTCAAGAATAAAATGCTTGTTTCAAGCATAGAATGCTTGTTTCAAGCATAGAATGCTTGATTTTTTTCTCTCCGTGTACGTTAAAGCAGCTTAATAGCTCACTAAGCTTTTTTAAGCGAAGAGCATTTTGTTTTGGTAACTTCAGCGCGTGCACACTAAGATTTAACGATGTTGTAGTAATAAATACACCATCTCTAGATAGCATGTATTGCACCGATTAAGTGATAATGATCAGATTAACGCCATTTTCTAAAGAAAATATCAAGTTTACTTTATTTTAATTTTAAGGTACAATGATTTTTCTTTCTTACAGAAACTCATTTTCTTTCTCCTCTCGTTTTGTATACCCCCGCCTCTACTAAGTTCCCTTAAATTTCTTCTCAGCTCTTATCTCAATCTTTGCATTATCCATCGCTGAATACGGTTTTTGAACGATATTGTCTATAAAATTTTATTCAAGTTCAAATAATTTGAATACGAAATTTTTAAAAGCTGCTTTAGTTGTTGAAATAAGAGTCTGTTAGAAATTGCCAAGACGGTACTTAAGGCCAAATCCTTTTTGATGGGTTTGTACATTATAACATAGGTATTTTAAGTGCTGCTTCATATAGAAATATTCTGCATTCGACATTAATTCTGAATGGCTTTTAAATATAACGGTAACTTATTTAAAGTGCTTCTTTATCATGCATATGTCTATGTGTATATATATCTATGTGTATACGTGTGTGTGTGCTGTTTATTCAGATGCAAATCAATACACATCGTGCGCTGAAAGTAGAGCGGTATTTTATCGATATCAACAACATATGCAAATATGGCTCAAACATACAAATACACCGCAAAATTCGAGTTTTGAACAACGTTAAAACCTGTTAACTCCTGTAAATTCATCTAACATGATACCTTTATCTGTCGGATGCTTAACAGTATGTAACAAGAACACGTGTATGCTGCGAAATTCAAACATTGCTTGTGTCAGTGTGTGTGTGTGTGTGTTTGTGTCTGAATAAGCCAATGTTTGTTTGGAGCACGTAGCCGTTTTATAAGCGCCCTCAATCAACGTGTATTTGTTGAATACAGCCGGCATATTTTAGCTTTACCACTCACACACAGAAACACAACACCACAACACCACACCACCATGCATGCAAATATATGCCAGCAGCGCATCTCACTGATTCTGCGTTTCGTAGCCAGTGTTCATAATAAAAAATAAAGAAATAAACTTAATGCTTTGAATTTTTGTACCCTTGTGCTGGATTTTTTTTTTTCTATTTTTTTTTTCTCTTCTGCATGTCAATAAAAATATATTGTCATCCATAAAAATTGTCTTTTCATTTTTCCACAACGTAGGAATTTATATTCAAAATGTTTGCATTTAAATTAACCGCTTCTCGGCTAAAAGTCGACGGCTAGGTGATAAATGGAATGAGTTATAAACATACATTTGTGCATTTTATGGGCTAGAGAATAAAAGTAGCAAAGATCTTTAAACATTTTTCTTTATGGTCAATTTGGAACGTAATCCTTGCATATTATATGGCTTCAAATAATTTTGAACCTGCTGAGTCCATAGAGTTTTGAACTGTTCAAACAGCAGCGTATCATTTTAACGACACACGATCACACCGAGGTGTCAGCGAAGTAAGTAGCCCAAAAACAGACCGCATGCAGATTATAGCGTTGTGACATGTTTCACGAGCTAAGCCTTTTTATTAGGCTTTTATAGGTGCAATTTGAATTTAAAATACCCAGCACAATTGAGTCGAGTAAATGGTTGAGTCTACTGCCAAAACAGAAGGTAATACACAGTTGGCATAAAAAAAGACACAGTTTTGACAGTTTAATACGTAGAATTCCTTTTTATACAGTAACTCGCAAATACCCGCTGCTTCGCCTGCGGTAAAAATATTAAATACCATTTCAAAATTTTAGCTCTTAAAATAAAAGTTTTTAATGGTATCTTCAAAGGCAAAGTATAAAAATTATTGTTTTTGTTTTTTTTTAGTAATATAGAAAATTGTAGACATCGCCTTAAAAAGATAGTACTGGCTGGAAAAATTTTGGAAGTACAGGGTCCGCCATATAACGTTTTTTTTTTTCAACTAGTGCTTATTTCGTGAATGGTAACACTTAGCTCATGTCTGATTTGGCAGATAATTAGTTTTATACTTCCGCTGAACGAATATGGTTGTGTATATGCTTGAACAACGCTGAGAAGTGGGCCTGCGATCGACTTACAGAAGATGCCGATTTTGCCAAAAAAATCATCTTTTCAGATGAAGCTCATTTTGATCTTGGCGGGTATGTAAACAAGCAAAATTGTCACATTTGGGGCACAAAAAACCCGCACGCATACATTGAAAAGCCGCTGCACCCAAAACGAGTCACTGTTTGGTGCGGATTTTGGTCCAGAGGCATAATTGGGCCATTTTTCTTTGAAAATGAGCAAGGAGTGGTCGTTACAGTCAATGGCGATCGTTATCCGGCCATGTTTAACGAATTTTTGTTAACAAAAATTGAAGAGGAGGATATTGGCAACATTTGGTTTCAACAGGACGGCGCTACCTGCCACACAGCCGAAGCTACACTCGATGTTTTGCGCCCTGTTTTTGAAGATCGCATTATCAGCCGCAGAGCTGATGATGTTTGGCCACCTCGGAGCTGCGATTTGACACCGTTAGACTATTATTTGTGGGGTGCCCTCAAAGATAAGTGTTACGTCGACAAGCCAGAGACAATTGACGCTTTAAAGGATAATATTCGTGAAGCCATTGGTGAAATACAGCTGCACACAATCGATAATGTGCTTAAAAATTGGACCGATCGTGTAGGCTACTGCATGGCCAACCGAGGCAGCCATTTGAATGAAATTATTTTCCATTATTAACCGGAAAAATTGTACTTTCAAATAAAAAAATAAATTTAAAAAAATATTCAGTAGTTTTTTTTATACAATTTTCAAAAAAAAAAGTTATTTGGCGGACCCTGTACTTGTAATGTTCCAGTTTTCTTTTTTAATGTATTCAAGGCTCAACTTCGAGCGTGTTTCTTTTATCTAAGATATGGATTCAGATGTGGTGCACATCTTGCTATGCTCTGACTAGCTCGTCGAACGTGGTCGGGGATCTTTCTAAATCCAAATCTCACAAAACACTACAGCAATAAATATGTGCACATTAGAGGGCAAAAAAAAACAACACATCTTAATCTGCGTTCAAAATATTTACTTCAATTAAAGGGAAGCTACAACTAAAAAAAACAAGCAGAAACTAGACGATAAATCCCGACAAAACAAACCCTTAAACCTTCACGCCAAACCATGATTAAAACAAGAAGAGCTCCTTGATGTTAATCGGCCTCCATCTCTGCCCCCCCCTGCCATGGCAACTTGTCAGATATTTTAAAATTGCCCCAAACGCAAGCCAGATAACAAAGGTTAAACTTGGCCGCCTAGCATGCTGACGTATGCCGGACTCACAAAAGAACTATTAAGTACTCATAACCATATTAGTTATATATAATAAGTTGGGGATTTGCCGAAGCAGACCACAGTGGGTCCCTTTTCGTCCCCTATTGGACAAAGGGTACTACTGCTCGGAGTACTCGTACGTGAGCATGCTCCTCGTGTAAGCATCCTTTGTCACCTCAAGCATATCCTTATAGGTTAGTTGACCAATCTCGGCTTCGCCAATAAATGGGCGTCCCAGAGTGGTCAATCTTATGCTTGCCAGCGCCGGACACTGGCACAGAATGTGTGCTGCTGTTTCCGGCTCCTCTAGGCATAACCTACACGCATCGTCCTCGGTCAGAGTCATCTTCCCGAGATGGTACATGAAGGGACCGTGTCCTGTGACCAGTGCAGTAAGCCAGCTTAAAGTCCTTCGATTGTATCGGATAACTTTTGCTGCCTCACTACGCGACCACTTCACGGCCGCCTTTGATTGCCTGCAATTAACAGCTTCTTCCCACCTTTTACTGTGTTCCGAGTCCGTCCATTGTTTAATAAGGCCTGCCACCATATTGTCGCCTAAGGCGATACGTGGTTCTGGTCCACAGAATTCTTCTGCTGATCCTGTTCTTGCTAAAGAATCAGCTTCTTCATTCTGTTCTATGCCAGAGTGTCCTCTCACCCACATAAGTGTAAGCTCATTTGTCTGGGCGCACCTATTGAGTTTTGTAAGACATTCTATGGCCAACCTGGAAGTGATGTCTGTCCGTTGCATACACCTAATCACAGACTGATTGTCGAGAGCGATGACAATTTTCTTGCCACTGATCCGGCCATCTATCAGGTGGTCCAGCGCATGCACTACGCCAAACATTTCTGCCTGGTATACAGACACAAACCTCGCCAACCTCAGTACACAGGATAGGCTTAACTCTTTTGAGTACACGCCTGCCCCGGCCCGGCCATTCATCAGAGAGCCGTCTGTGAATATACTGATATCGCTACCAGCGATTTCTTCACAAACGGCTCCATCCGTTATAAGAGTTTTATAACATTTTTCTGTTATTTTTACTCTCTGCCTTCCATCCATAGGCATAAACGCCTCCCTGACATCTCTCTGTACAATATCAAGGATGCGAATATGACCATGCAGGGCCGTTGCCCCATGCCACGTAGCATTTCGCAACATCCTGAGGGCTGACAGCGCCGCTGTTTTCTTTATTTCTAAATCCAACGGCAGCATACCTAACAGAACCTCCATTGCGCTTGTTGGAGTGGTGCGTATTGCACCTGTTATTCCAACACACGCCAGCCGTTGGACTCTGTCCAGTCTCTTCTTAATGGTTTTCTGGCTGACTTTTGTCCACCAAATCACCGAAGCGTACGTGATGACAGGTCTAACCATCATAGTGTAAACCCATTTCATAGCCTCTGGGTTTAGCCCCCATTTGAGACCACAAACGCGTCTGCACTGGAACAGAACCCTCTTGGCTCTTTGAATCCTATCTTCTACATGCTCGTTCCAGTTCAGTTTGCTATCAAGGGTTATCCCTAGATATTTAACTTTCGTGGACATGTTGATTTCAGCTCCAAAAAGTCTGAGTGGTTCTGTACTCAGGCCTACCCTCTTTCTAGTAAAGAGAATATTGTCTGACTTGCCTGCGTTTACGGTAAGGCCTTGTTCTCGACACCACTCCTCCACCATTCGGAGTGCTCCCTTCATGATGTCAGAGATGGTGTCAATGAACTTGCCGCAGACCACCAACGCAATGTCATCTGCATACCCTATCGTGTGTATGCCCGATTCATCCAGTCTAACCAGTAGTGAGTCCACAGTTATGTTCCACAGGGTTGGCGATAACACCCCGCCCTGGGGACGTCCTCTACTTACTCTACCTCTAGTCTTTACTCTACCATTCTGCATGTTGACAGCCCTGTGTTTGAGCATATTGTCCACCCAATTTGCTATCATTGGGCTTACATTGCGTTCTGTCAGGGCTTGCCGCAGACCATATTAGTTTTTGTAACCATAACCATATTGTAACCATATTAGTTACAATTCAGTTATTATTTTTATTGACTTTCAATAACATTTTCCCAAAAAAGAAACGAGAAAATTTCTATAGTTTATAAGAATTTCTAATGATACGGCTTAACTCGAAAGTACTTTCAATACAGACAGGAATTATTGCTGTTAAGCATTTTAGGGTTCAATTATAATTATTTGCTTTTGTAACTGAAAACGTTAATTAAACATTCTAATTTGTTTAGAATATAATAAAAAATTTAAATCAATCGAACGTTAATCTAATTGGAAAGAAAAAAACATTTGTTGAGACTTTATTTCTTTTTTTTTAATTTTTTTTATTTTTTTTTTTAAACTGAAAATATTAACTTGAACAAGTCATGCTTGCAAGAAACTGACCATCAAACTAAATATATGAAAGAAAGTCTTTCACTTATTACTTATTGTTCTTTACTTAAACCGGTTATGAGAAATGGTATAAAAGATAAAAAAAACCGCGATAGAACGCAACGGAATTGAACCAGAATTTAGCAACACCATCAAAATCTAAGAGAGTCTGTGTTCATGTTTTCAGTAACAGATTCTCTTTTATTTTTTTGTAAATATTTGTTTTTTTTTTACTCGCATAAAATTGTTTGTTCTATTTAAATTCTATGCTTAACTTTTGTTTTTGATATTTAACCTTTTAGCTTAGCTTTTGTTTTTGATATCTATGCTTATTGTAATTTCAATTCAATTATTAAGGTATAAAAATAAAAAAATTAAAGTATTCTTTAGGTACGAAAATAAATGTAAACAAACTTACGTGCATTTCACTCAATCGATGACGTTGGGCCCAGCGACTTTTGATGAAGTTGAAAATTGCCGGATAGTTGTTGTTATAATTTGAATGTTGTAAAATTTGTGGTTCTAATTTATTATAAAAAAACCAAACTGGTCCAACCAGACAAATCTAAACTGTTAAGCTCTTATATAAAATTTATGCGTTTTTATCTTTATTTTTTGTTTTTTTTTTAAAGCTCAACTGAATTTTTTTCTCAGGCGTTATATATCTATTTATGATCTCTATAAAAAGCAAATTTTTGGCTTTTTGGCAATCGATGTTCTTAGGTTTAAGTAGCTGTCTGGTATACAGGATTATTAGTGTTATCCTAAGATTTTGGGGCCCCGTGGCCTCATCACTTCCTTCAGATCCGCATTTAGGTAAATTGACCAATAGCTATATAATGGATATACGTTTTTATACTGCGGCGTTGGATAGTAATTAAAATCCAACATTGGTCCATTTATCTGCTTTAATTCTCCGCATTTTAGCTCTAAGGCCACATGAAGATTACGCTACTCAGTCTCACGCTTAATTTCCTGATAATATTAATTTACTTTAGACAAAATATTTTATATTAATATAACGATTACCTTTTGTAGCACTGTTAATTAAAATGATTAATTTAGTTTAACTTTTAAAACTCGACTCTTATTTACTTTTAACAACTTTTTAGTTTTTATGTATATCACTTCAGTTTTTAGAAAAATGTATGCGTTTACGTTTTTTTTTTTTTTTTTTTTTTGTACTCAGCGAAATGGTCTGCACTTGCAGTCTGCTTTACAAATGATTTTTGTTCATAGCAGCAATTCTTAAGTAGCCAAACTAAGCTTAGAGTAAAGATTAGCGGATCTGCATTAACGGAATGATCGGATGACCAAATGGAAGTGGTCGGTCTCGCTATAATATACCCTACCCTACCTTATTATTACATATGGACATTATTTGATTATTTGTTATACACTTTTTTTTAGTAATTAGCTATAAGATCGTAAGTATTTTATCTTGATATTTAAGTATATTTTATAACCTCGGTAGTTTGTTTGCACTTTAGTATAATTTTGAATACTTTATTATGTAAGTATATTGAACTTTTATTCTTTTATAAATTGAATATTTTTCTTCTCTTTTTTTTTTTATGTGAAGATTGTTTTATTTACTAGACAGTCTTTTTTATTTTGCCTTACTTCCAGATGAACAGATAGATATTTTAATTAAATACTTAGATATAAGCTTACCTATTATAGTTATTATTTATATATCAATTGTTATTAACCAATCTGTGAAGACTATTTGTGACTCAATTATTAGTTACAAGCGTAGGGTGTTTTTCGACTGAGCTTGTTAAAACTGGTCACTATTTGAGAGAGAAAAAAAAAAAGAAAATCTAATCAAAAAAAAATTGCTACCAAGTAAGTGAACTAGCGATGGCAGGGGTGGGTTTAATAATTTATACGTGGCGAGCTAATTATTTCTACTACCAAATTATTTGTGCAGTAAAAAATATATTTTTTTTTTTTACGGAAATGGTCCATTACATACTTTGAAACACAAAAAGTACGTGTAGAACTTGCTTAGTAGTTATTTTTTTTTTGCTTGGTAAGGAACGGTATACCCTTAACGGAAAAAGACACCGTACTTTAATTTAAATAAAAAATGTATACATTAAAAATAAAGAATAACTCTTCTATTCAAAAAAGAAATGGGTCATTTACCACAGTAAAATTTTTTCCAATGCAAGTCGTATGGAAAACTGAAAATGATATTATAGAGTGAGATTGTTAGGTAGTTGCAGTACCTTTGAAGCTAAAATAAATCTGGATTATCGTGGTTTAAAAACGAAAAGTTGGTATCTCATAGAAAAAATGTATGTGCATTAGAGTGAACCGTATTTTAAAAAGACCACCTCAAGGGCTCAAACTGTTGTAATTGATGATAAAAAAATGCGTGAAAAATTCCGAAAAGATTTAAATGATCAGATGTATATAAATCCGTGCGCACACGTCTTAAAGTTTGCACAAGTGCCTGAAAGAAAAAATTTTTTTTAATATTTTCGTATGCAATTCCATTTGGAATAAGGAAACAGTTAAGATTTTTTTGTTTTTTCCAAAAAATTTTCAGTTTAGTAAGGGTATTCAACTCAAATTACTTGAATAACTCAGGGGACAAAGTTTTTATTTTTGGATTTTCCCAGCAATATTTGGATTATTATCGACTAATCTTGATGCGCTGATTTCAAAACTTTTATTATTTTTTTCTAGCATCACCAGTTTTTGAGATAAACGTCAGTTTAATTGTTCAATGACGTGTATCTCAAAAACTGGTGATGCTAGAAAAAAGTAATAAAAGTTTTAAAATCAGCGCACCAAGAGTAGCCGAAAATAATACAAATATTGGTGGGAAAATTCAAAAATAAAAATTTTGGACCTTGAGTTATTCAAGAAATTTGAGGTGAATACTCTTATTAAACTGAAAAGTTTTTGGAAAAAAACAAAAAAATCTTAACTGTTTCCTTATTCCAATGGATCTGCTAATGAAATTATTAAAAAAAAACATTTTTTTTCATGCACTTGTGCAAACTTTAAGCCGTTTGCGCACGGGTTCATATGCATCCGATCTTACTAAAATTTTACACGAATTTTTTTTTTTTTCATCTATTAGCGCAGTTTGAGCCCTTGGGACGCTGCATTAAGTGCTTGGAAATTTTGGAAAATCCAAAATATTTTTAAATTGTAATATTTCCGTTTAACATTTAATAAACATATTAAACATATTATTATTTAACTAACAGATGGAATATTTTATTGATTAGAAGTATTGTATTATATAAGTTAGCTCCGTAATAACTTTGCTGCCGTTTATAGTTTAAGTAGATGAAAGGAAAGACAACGCCATCTAGCAGAAAACCAGCACACCGGTGGCTAGTGCAAGGCACCCACGATGTACCCATGACACAAACCACGAAAGAACACGGTCAGCTGTGACAAACATAAAAACCAAAAAGCGCACGGTCACCTGTTATAAACATAGAACCCGAAAAACACCAGATCACCTGTAGTGCCAGTCAATCAGAAAGCGAGAAGAGAACTTGTACTTAGGAAAAGCTCTGCGACTGTCCTATATAAGGTGAGAAATAGTTAGATTTAATTGAGTTCTGTTCAAGCCACGGCCTGGGTAAGTTGTCTTTTAGTAATAATAGAAGTAGAAGTAGTGCGTAAGTAGACTGACCTGGGGTTTTATTACAGATCGGTAGCGCAACTTAATAGGCTGTAGCGACGCAAGTAGGCCGACCTGGGGTTTTACTGCAACTCGGTAGCGTAATAGCCGATACACATTGACTGCGGCTAGCGACGAACGCCAATTGTCAAAAAATAGAACGCATGTTTTCTTATGAAGATGTATTTTTTGAAGACGGCACAACAAAGAGAGAAAACGACCACAATTGTTGCTGCCGCAGACTTCAATCTATTTCTAATTTAATAGACGACAAGAGCGAACATAGCAGAGTTTGTTTATGTTTTGTATGAAATACAGGTTGTCGCTGTTGCGTTCATTATAATCAAGTCGTCGAGAATGCTGCGACATTTCTCTCTGACGGCAAGTTTTCGTTTTGTCAGTGGACGACTGTTGCAGTCAATGTGTATCGGCTATAACTCTGTAGTTAGGCGAATTCGAAGCAGGCAGGCAATTTTGGCGCAAGTAGACCGACCTGGTGTTTTACTACAGATCGGTAGCACAACTCTATAGGCTGAAGCGACACAGGTAGGTGAGTTTGGCGCAAGTAGGCCGACCTGGAGTCTTACTACGGAACGGTAGCGCAGCTCAAGTTTGCGTAGGGCCACGCAAGTAACCAACGAAGATCACACCATGTGTTGGAAGGCCAGATCGTGCGGACCTTCGCAGGTCGTTCCTCGGTGGCAAGAGCTAGACAGAGGAGAGTGCAAAAGGGTTAGTGCTACGCAACGAGGCGAGCGCGCAAGGGAGTAACTAGAGTAGGATAGAGACAGCGGCAGCGGAGTACTTATTTATACAACAAAAGAGTTAAAACAAGTATAAGCTAGTCTCATTGTTTTCAACGTAAATTCACCACACAGTCCAGTAAATATAAATTTTTGGCAACGAGCCTTGGAGCCGGCGTGATATAACTCGGCTAGAGAAGAACAGGTTCATTACAGTACATACACCAGAATTTATCCACTTCAGGCTTAGGTCCATTTATCCATTTAGATTATTCTATCAATGTGTTTACAAACATCACCAGGTGCATCAGATGTGTGTTTGAGAGAACGTGATCATAATTAACGACGGTACTGCAGGTAATCTATAATTTTATGTTTAATTGAGTCCATGGATTCACTTAAGGATATAACATCAAATAAAAAATTAAAATCACCGCAAGCGCTTATAAGTAGGTCATTTTGCATAAAATTAGTAATATTTTGCCATTTTTTATCAAAATCTATGTTATCTGAGTAAAGTAAGCATATTCTGTCAAAAATGTACTGGAAATTAAATAGTTAAACACAAAATCTTAAGAACTCCTCCAAATTTATTGTTATTTGTCCTCCGGCTTCAAAGAAGATCCCTTTCGAAATACTACGAGAGGCCTTAAACTTTTTTGATTGAATTAGGAGGACCTATCTTAAAAGCACTCGCTCGTACAGGTACTACCCCAGTGGTAAATGGACACATGACGTAACCAATTATTTCTTAAATACAATGTAGCTGCGGGGCCTCCGAAGTCTGTTTACAATTACATTTGTTTAGACATGGCCGCTAAAACACTGATGACATTTACCTTACACAGTAGGCGACGATGGTAGTAGGTATGCATAAGACAGTAGAGAACAAAAGATGACCTACGAAATATGAGAGAACACAAATAAATTGAACGAAAATCCTCCCTACGCCAAATATACAACGAAAACGAAAGAGAACTTACCGAAAAGAAGCAAACAAATGCAAAATGAAGCCACAAATTATTTTCACAATAATTTTTACAATTTAATGAACGGATTTATTACCTTTTATCTAACACTTCAAAGTTAATGTTTAATAATACTTTGTTATTTTATACACAAACTTATGTTCTGGTCTAAACATAAAGATTAATAGTTTTCACAAACACACTTCATAGTAACACTTCCTGTTAGAAAACACGATATTGCTACACAAACGAATAAAGTCAAACTGTTGTTTGAACAATGGAAATAAAACAATGTGAGCACAAACAAGATTTTTTTTTCCGCTTACAGTTCTGTATTACAATGTCATCATCGACAAATTTGTACTAGCGGGACCAAACAATTATCTACAGATTAAGCAAGCCTTGGTATTCCTCTCACTACATGCAAACTCCTCACACACGAGTTATCCGGCATCAAAACCAACAACAGATGGTCAGCAGGTAACACATGTAATATAAATATCTTAATAAATCTGGCCCAAACTCACCCTTAAGCGATCAAAAGAGCTCATTTCTCTCAGTAGAGACCACATCAGTGCCATGGTAGAGATCCTAACAGGGCACTGGCTGATTGGCAGACACGCTCAGAGATTGAACATTCACCACAATGACTTCTGCAGAAGCTGTAGAGATGAGGAGGGAAAAAAATACAGTACATTTCCATTGCACTTGCCCAGCGCTGGCCCAAAACGATTTCTTTACTTAAACAACTAGTTTTTCAATGACCTTGACGAACTCTCGGCATCTTTAGTATACCGAATCCTAGGCTTAGTAATTAGCTCAACTGGTTTAAATAGAGAAAGGAAAATGAACCCAATTGGCCACATTGCCCTAAGTGTGTCTCGTTGGAGGCAGCGACACTAACCTAACTTAACCTAAAAGCACGCCTCCACCTTGTAATATTCCTTATTTTTTACATAGGTTGTATTTTTTTTTAAAAATTTATGTATTTTAAATGAGGTATAAAGAGAAACTTACAGCATTATTTCCTATCTCTAACAAGCGACCTAACGAACGAGTACCAGGCAAACGATGTTGTGTTCAAATTGAGATCTGTATCTCTAACGAATTTGTTCGCCAACCCTTACGGCAAGCTTACGGTTATTAGGTTAATTCAATATGTTAAACACAAGCTATTGTCAAATACAGCATTGCTAGATTAAACATTTCCGAAGTTTTCTGAATTTTATTTATTTTCTTAAATATTTCTTTGCTTTGTTTCTTTCTTATTGGCAATGCTCAGTTCGTCAAATTGGTTCAGTTTTTTTTAAGACAGCTGTTCTTGTTTATTGTTGATTTGTGTTTTTGAAAAATACAAAATAATTTCTATAAAATTTGTGCATTTAAAAAAAGTGTTAGTGCTAATAATAAAATGATTGCAGTTTTAGGGTGCAAAGACGAAGACTGTGAGACAGCACAAATGTTATGGAGCTAGCAGACGCTGAGTGAGTTCTTTGTTAAACATTTTTAAAGTGCTTAACAACTTTTGACCACTGCACGGTGCGCTTTACCTTTATCGAGTCAACGTCAGCTTCATTACATATTAACATTTTTTTCTGTATTTTCCATTTTCCACAAGCACATATATGCAACGATTACTTTAAAGTGTTCGTTTGATTTTGACATGTCTGCTCGTGATTTGATTGGCTGTTAGAGATAGATTACATAAATGTTACTGCTTTTCAGCTGTTCTTGTGAGTTCATACTGTTCGAATTACATATATAAAAACCACAAACGAGCAGTGTTTTGAACGAAACGATTAATCAAATAGAGATACAGAATGATGCCGTTAATAAATTTCACATGTAAAATATATCTTATTAAAATAGGGGACTGTATATTTGCCAATTTAAAAAACTCAACTATTTCAAAATATACACCCATTTTTCTTACACAATAGGGGTATTCTTTATGTCTAGAATAATTGCATGAGAGCACGGATTGCAACAATCCTATGTTAAAATAGCGATGTGATTTGGTGGGATTTCGCCCTTTTTGTGGGATTTTTAAACCATATAAGGGCAAGAGGGTGTATGAGTTTTTTGGCGGGATTTTTTACTGTGTCAAAATTTTGAAAGATTGAAAACCTTTTAAAGAACTGATTGGCATCTTTTCGCCTGTAATCTTATACAATTGCCGAATCTATTTTTTGCTTCGTTGAGTTTTCGTTGTATTTGATTAAAAAAATTCTCAATAAATTTGAATTAAAATTAGTTGATTCCAGACTTTTACTCCATTTTGGATTCAAACTTTATTTTGCTTCATTCATAACTCAGCTTGAATAAATAAAATATTATTATAAGTGTACTAAGGTGCCTTACAAAATTAAAATTTCCATTTGTACGCACCTAAAAATGAAATATGACATATTTTATGATATTTCCAAAATATATTGGATTTTACGATAACCGTCAGTGAGCAAAAACTTTTTGAAAAACCTAAAAAAAATATGTTTTTCATAAATATATTGGCTGGTGTCGCAGTTGTTAAAAAAATGTCAGAAAATAAAGGCCGGAAAATGCTCTCTTGTATTCACATATTTCTGATATTTTTTTATTTCATTTCTATACAAACACTTTGAAAATTTAAATAACATCATTACTTTAATTTTTTTGAATTTTATACAATATTTTTCAGTAGGTGTTTATTTTATAACTAATATTTTAGCTTTAATATGCAATAATTTAAGCAATTCTGACCAAGAAACAATGCAAGCACTCAAAATCTTTCCAACAATATTTTGAAAGTGAGGATCGCATTGAAAATAAAGAAGTTTATTGAATTTTAATGATAATAACTAAAAAAAAAAATTCAAAGAAAATTTACGAAAAACAGTAGTATCTTCAATTCGATCGAAAAAATTTTAAGTTGTTTGATGCAGATTGGAAAAGCTTTTTCCGGGTTTTAATTTCTGACAGTTTATTTTTTTACAACTATTACTATTAGATCAAGGTTAATTTTTAGAGGAGTATAAATGGAACTTTTTTCTCTCCATACAAGTTGAGACACCTTAATATACTGTATACAGTGAGAGTCAAAAATTAGTATACAGATGATATCTACAAATTCATTTGGACGTTGTTCATATATTTTAAGCATTACAAAAACAAATTTAAGTGCACAAATAAAAGTCATAATTAAGTGTTTTATTATTCATAGAGTTAAACTAGAAATTGATAATTTTTTGTAAGATATGAGGGAGTAATAAAAAATTCACCTGTAAAGTGCAGTCAAAAGTTCGTATACAATTGACTACAAAGCAACCTTTTTTGTGAAATACCATTAGGTCTGTAGATACTGTTTTTTGTGACGACAGTTGCGATCTCATTAGTTAAGTTTGCATTAGTTTTATCTTGATTTGATTTGGCGCGAGGAAAAAACTTCCGCAAGAAATGCGAAAATTAATCGTGCAGCATCGTAAAGAAGGCAAATCTCTTGGAGAAATTGCTTCTGTTGTCTCAAAACTCATCGAAAGTTTTCAATCAAAATTTTCAAAACGATCAAAAATGATCGTGGAAATACAGAAAATTCCTTGCGGTGCGGGAGGCTTAGCATAATGAAAGAAGGAGAAGCTCGAAGAGTTGTAAGAGAGGTGAACAAAACCAAGGTCCAGTGCGGTATAAATCACTCAAGTTCTCTCCCACGAACGTGGTTGCAAAGTGCGTCAACTATTCGCAGAGTCTTAAATGGTAGCGGATTGCACGGAAGAATAACCCAGAAAAACCTTATATTGCGGCCGCAAACCTTAAACGCCTCAACTTTGCAAAGTCCCATAAAACTACCGTTCAGTATTTTTGGAACAACGTTATTTTTAGCGACGAGTGTAAATATAAGAAATTTGGAGCTAAAAGAAAAGGTAAGATCTGGAGATCAGCTAACAGTGAGCTACTTCCACAAAACCTCATTCCAATCGTTAAGCACGGTGGAGGCTCAGTGATGGTTTGGGGTTGCATGTCGGCTGCTGAGACCGGAAATATGGTATTTGTTGAGTCCAAAATGAATAACCGAGACTACCTGCAAATTTTAAAAATAAATTTAATTGACGGTGTACAAAAGCAGGGTCTTACAACGCCTTGGGTCTTCCAAAAGGATAACGACCAAAGCATGCTGCCCTAAACAGCTTAATTCACAACCGCAATCTCCAGATCTTAGCCCCATCGAACACTTATGGGAAATTTTGGACAGAAATATACGTAAAAGGACTATATCCTGTAAGCAAGATCTTAAAATTGCATTGACAGATGAATGGGCCAAGATCTCACCAGCAGTGACACAGAATCTGGTAAATTCTTTAAGTAAATAAATAAATAAAATAAAGAGTGGAAGCAGTTATTAAAGCTAGAGGTGGACCCACAAAGTACCAAAACTTGCCTCATATTAACGTGTAGGTAAAAATAAATGGAGTTTTATATGAATGTATACTAACTTTTGACTGCATTTTTCAGGTTAGTTTTTCATTATTGCCGTATTTTTCATATCTTTAAAATAAATGTTAATTACTAATTTAACTTTACGAATAATAAAACACTATGTTATGACCTTGATTTGTGAATTTAACTTTTTTTTTTTGTGTATTAAAATATATGGACAACGTCCAACTGAATTAAAAGTTATGACCTGTATATTATTTTTTGACTCTCACTGTACGTTATGGTGCTTATACCAAACAACGCAATAATCATACATATAAGAAACAAAAATTATTTGTTTTGCTTATTTTGACATACAAATTGGAGGGATTTTTTGCGGGATTTCAGAATATTTTTAAAGGGATAAAGTTAGCAAAAAAGGGATTTTTAAACATGGATTTGGGATTTTTAGCAAAATGAAAATTACATCACTGGCTCAAAGAAGTCTTTAATGAGCTGCACTTTACGCTCAATCCACCTTCTGTCTTGCTGCTCTCTTATTATATATATTCTCTCTCATAACAAACAGGCTTGCATTTCATAAATTATGCTTCATAGCCAGGGTTGCCAGTTTGGTAATTAATCACCAAATTTAGTAGATAATTTTTGACTTGGTATTTGGTAACTTTTTTATAGTTTTGGTAACTTTTTTCCTTTAGTTTTTCCAAAAAATTCAAAATAATCAGTTTGCAAGATTTGCATAAAAAATTGAATTTAATATTACAATAAACATTTTTTAGTGCAGCATAAACTTTATGTTTTGTATTGAACATTTCTCTAAGTTTTCCGAACGCATCATCTGAAAATATTGCGAATCATGTCAAAAAAATGTCAAAATATTCCATTTTTGAAGTTTAACGTTAGCAAAGAAGTCTCTTATAAAAACGAAGCTACAAAACAAGTTGGGTTTTAATACAATAAATAGCATAATGATTTCAAAGGAACTCTGCGAAATGAGAGACAAACCTCATTATGTGTGGTCACCAGAACAAGATTTTTAGATATAAAATTGAGTTTTTTTTCGCCATCAGCTCTAATTTAGGAGCAACAGGCAAAAATGTAAAAACCTTTTATGTTCTAACAGCATATTATCTCTATTTTAATATTATTTAATATTAATATCTAATTTCGATCGTATTTAACAGCTTTGATTAGGAAATATTCAGCCCTATCATGCTTAATTTTTCACGCGGAATCGGAAAAGGGAGTTTTTATTTTTAAGATAAAGCTCTAGAATATTTTGGACATTTTTAAGTTATTTTTTCCTGAATTTTTTCTTCTTGTTATGATTCGTGAACGTTCTTGAGGTTTATCTTAATAATGAAAACTCTCTTTTTCAATTCCATTTGAAAAGTTATTCATAATACGGCTGATTAGGTCTAAACATTTTTGTAAACAATTTTTTTCAGCTTTTGTTTTGAAGATAATGGCCTTGAAAATCAAAAATTTTAAAACTTTTTCATAATAAACATATTTTCTACCGTGAAATGTCTGAATCATAAAAATATCTTTCGTCTTTGAAGTTTAAGCATTCATTTGGCCTTTGCAGATATTGTGGATAATTCCAGATATATTTTGAAATAATGAAAATTGATTGCATGAAAAATTTATAGGAAAAATTTATAAAGTAACTTACTGAAAAATTAGGGTTTTCCAGCAACTTAAAATTGCTTTGAATAAATTTAATAAAATTTTTGTTTCTTTCACAATATGTTTTTCTAAAACTTAAAAAGATATCAGCAAAAGCTTTAAATACTTTGCAAGAGTTTGCGCTTAGGAGCAGTTATTTGGAAAAGAAATGTATATCATATTTTCTCATAACTCCTTAACTTGAGGTGATGGTGAAAAAGTTTCATTTTATTTAAAATCAGTGCCCGTAGTTAAAACAAACGAACTGTGTAGTTTCTGATTTTAAGTTATTGATTAAAATTGAAACTTGAGGAAACCGATAATTTTTTAAAGCATTAAATGCCATATATTTGTATTTATTCATTGACTTTCTTAAAACCAATATTCATTGCCGATGAATGCGGTATATTTTTTTAATTTTTTTTTTTTTTTTTTTTTTTTTTTTTAAAGATCAAAGAACCAAGGCATGCGCCTTATACAAACAAGGTTTGGTCTTTGACCTGAAAGGAAAGGGATAGATTATTTAGAGGAATTGATTGGAACTATACGTGAATTATTGATTAGGGGAAACAACTGCGAAAGACAATTTGAATTGCTTTTTAACCGAGGCTAGTGTTATGCCTTAACCTCGGCAAGCATTTCAAGCCCTTAGTTGTTCCATTCCTTCACATTTTCCACAATTTAGTTGTGGATTTTTAGTTTTCCATAATTCTTAAATGTAGGACAAAGAAAGAACAAAGAAAGTGAAAAGAACCATGCCCGAGCCCGGATTCGAACCAGGGACCTTTGGGTTGAGAGTCTAGCGCACTCTCCACTAGACTACAAAGGCCGACAACTTGTTTCAAATAAAAAGATAAAGATCTCATTTTTATACCATAGATTTACAATTTTTTGTTTTGTTTTGTTACAAAAAATTATGTTTACCTGAATATACTACTATGTATGTTGTGATTTTTATATTAATATAATAAATAAATTTTAAACAAGAAAAAAGTTGTACTTTTTCTATATATGTTTTTATCTAATTCAAATAAAAAAGATATACGCCTCACTTTTATAAGTATATGAGTTTATGAATTTTACTTATTTTGTGATTTTTAGTTATTAAAAATAAGAAATTCTAAACAAGAAAAATGTAATACTTAATAATATTACTGTTAGTGTTTGGTTAAAAATAAAGACGATGTTTCCTGATTATAATTAGGTTGTTTATTAGCCACGAGGCGAGACTGTTTTTGCAATTTAGCAACTGCTTAATGAAAAGACATCTGTCATGATATTTTATTAAAGTTGTCAAAACAATGAAACGTTGCCAGCTTGCTGATATTTTAAACTCTACATCCCCTCAGACCTAATTGTGCATGTCACGACATGTCACGACGTCAGGGAGCAAATCGCGTTACCATAGTTCTAGTTCTTGCCGATCGTCTAGGCTCTGTTAAGATATTGGTAGGCTGTACTATTTCCAAAACCGGCCTAGATTCGCAACTGGAGCTCTTTGTAGACTGATTGAAATCTAACGAGGCGTCCTCATCTGACTGCAGGTCGATATCTGGGTGCTCCTGCTGCATGGGTGGCATACTAGCTTTTTTTGAATGATTGACCCGGAGCTGGTTCTGATGTCTTTTATATAAACCCTTAGTCGACTGAACGCAGTACATTTTATTGCCCATTGTGTGTTGCACTTTACCATCAATCCATCGAGGGGCGCCGGAGTAATTGCGCACCCAAACCCTTTCGCCAACAACAAACTTCGTCTTCGGGTCAACTGTCGCAGCAGTTGTCTTGGGAAACAAGGCAGCCAAAATCGTTCGGGGTTGGCGTCCATGCAGGAGTTCAGCTGGTGATTTGCCACTTAGTGGATTCGGAGTGCTTCGATAAGTCGACAAATACTTGTACAGGGCTCTCTCAGCATTGTTATCATCTTTCACAATTTTATTAAATGCCTCTTTAAATGTTCGTACGTAGCGTTCAGCTAACCCATTGGAGGCGGGGTGAAAAGGTGCGGTAGTTAGATGCTGGATGGCATTCTTCTCACAAAATTGCTTGAAGTCTAGCGATGTAAATTGTGGGCCATTGTCAGTTACAATGGTACTAGGAAGACCTTCAACCGAAAAGATGCGTTGCAGCGCTGCAACCGTTGAAAGAGTGGTCGTGGAAGCCAGCTCAACAACATATGGAAACTTGGAGTAAGCATCGATCATAATGAGCCACATACGATTATAAAAGGGGCCAGCAAAGTCCAAATGAATTCTTTCCCAGGGCATAGTTGGCTCCGGCCACGATGAGTACTCACTCTGAGGATGACTAGCGGTCGATTGACAGACTACACATCTGTCATGGACTCTCTCTAGTTGCTTGTCAATGTCGGGAAACCAAACGTATCTTCTCGCCATTTGTTTCATTCTACTTTTTCCCCAATGACCATCATGGAGTAAGGCTACCACCTTTTGTTGCAAGGTTTCTGGAACAACTACTCTGGTGTAGTCTGTGTGCAACAGTAGCACACCGCTCTGTAATGACAAACAAAATTTTCGATTAAAAAATGGTGCTATTTTTTCAGACTTATGAATCTTTTGTGGCCATCCTTCTTGAACATATTTGCTGACGAGCTTTAGGGTTTCATCCTCTTCGGTGTACTTTTTGACGATATCGGCATTCAATGGAAAGTCATCTATTACGGCCTGGTATACCGAATCAATATCAAGCATTACCTTCTCCTTTTCATCGAATTGAACATCTTGGCCTGCAGGTAAGCGGGACAATGCATCAGCATTCGCGTTTGCCGCTGAGTTTTTGAATTTAATGGTATAGTCGTAAGCCTGAAGCACGATGGCCCAGCGTTGAAGTCGATGTAAGGCCATCACGGGTAGTTTTTTTGATGGGTTAAATAATGTCGTCAACGCTTGATGGTCAGTTACGAGCTCAAATCGTCGCCCAAAGAGATACTGATGAAATTTCGTTACTCCGTATACTATAGCCAATGCTTCTTTTTCAACCTGTGAATACCTGACCTGACTGCTGTTAAGTGTCTTTGATGCATGTGCAATCGGTTTTTCGGTGCCGTCCTCATAGCGGTGTGATATTACAGCACCAATCCCCAATTTAGACGCATCTACTGCCAATATAAGAGGAATTTTGTCGTTATAGTGGACTAGTTGAGTTACTTGAATTATCGCATTTTTTAGCTTTTGGAATGAATTTTCTTCTTCTTGGGTCCATTGGAATTCGACATTGCTTCTTCTGAGCTTATTAAGAGGTGCTGCCTGTGAAGAAAAATTGTCTATGAATCTGTTATAATAGTTTATTTTGCCGATGAAGGCTTCGATTTCTTGCGTATTTTTTGGTCTAGGCATAAGTTTGATCGCTTCGATTCGCTTTTCTGAAGGCATGATACCTTTTGAACTTATAACATGTCCGACGTATTCAATTTGCTACTGGGCAAAACTGCACTTTTCGAATTTACATCGTAGCCCATGATGTTCAAGTCGTTTAAAAATTTCTTTCACGTTGCGCACGTGTTCTTCATTGTTAACACCTGTAACGATGATATCGTCTAAGTAAACTGCTGTGTGGGGAACTCCCGAGATAACACCTTCCATAAAACGTTGAAATAATCCTGGAGCGCTTGCGATTCCAAATGGCATGCGCTGGTATTTGAATAGACCGAACGGCGTGTTGATAACCATAAAAGCTTTTGATTCTTCTGTCAACTCGAGTTGCAAGTAGGCCTCACTCAAATCAATTTTGGTAAAATATTCACCACCTTGCAATTTGTGAAAGAGTTATTCAATACGCGGAATTGGATACCGCTCAATTTCAAGTTGTGAGTTAACTGTAACTTTAAAATCAGCGCATATTCTTAGTTTTCCATTAGGTTTTTTAACAATAACAATAGGAGCTGCCCATTCACTGGACTTCACAGACGTCAAAACACCTGCGTTTACGAGCCGATCGATTTCTGCACGTACTTCTGAATGAAGTGCAAAAGGGAGATTATACGGCTTAAAGAACTTCGGTGTGGCATTTGACTTGAGTGTAATTTTTGCTTTAAAAGTTGTGCATGCTCCCAATTCTGGTGAAAATATGACTGAATGTTGATTAGTGCTTTTTTCCATTGCGGCGATCAAACTTTGCTGCTGCGAAGCCTGACCTGAAAGTACAAAACAAGATTCATTAGCGGTGGGGTCTAGAGATATGCTCAAATTCCATTTTTTAAACCAGTCCATTCCTAGAATATCTGTTGCAAGCTCCGAGTCCACCACGAGAAGCATTAAATTTCGAGTTATTCCCTGCCAAGTTACATTTACGTTGATAGAGCCTCTTATAGAGAGCAGTTGTCCACCATACGCCTTCAGAATCTTTTTTGTAGGCATACAGAAAGGCTTCCCTAGTTCCGAATATGTAGCGAGACCAATTAGTGAGCAGGAGGCACCAGTATCTACTTGGAATTTAAATTTTTTGTTGTTTATATTAATATCAGCAAACATTTTCTGAGTAAAATTTTCGATTTCAGGTAAACAATTCACTGCATCCGCATGTTCTTTTGACATTAATTCAATAAATCCAATGCTTTCAAACGACGTTTCGTCCAGCGCATTGACATTATCGCTAGTTTTGTTTTGATTATATTTTCCCTTGTTGAATAGTTGTCTCTTTGACCGCGACGTTGACGCCGCTTGGCTTACTGCTGCGACATGAACTTCCTTGCCACAAGAATAACATTTCGTTTTGTTTTTATAATGATAGCATTGGTTTCTTTCGTGTGAAAAACCGCATCCTAAACATGACTTACCACTAGCTGCAGCTCTTTTGAATGAATTTTGATTGTCGTGATTTTGTTTGCGATTATAATCGCGTGAATATTGAACGGCATTAACAGCAAGATCATTCCTTTCTCCTCTGAGTTCCATGCACGTTTTCACTGTTGCCTCATACACCGATGCTATCTGGAGAACTTCTTCCAATGTTGGATTTAACTTTTGGAGTGCAGTGCTGCGCACTTTTTCCTCTGGTGTGTGCATAATGATCATGTCTCTTATGTTGCTGTCGACAAAACTTTCTTGGCAAGATTCTTTTTTGCACGAAAATTGACAATCTTTAGCTGCTCCCCGGAGCTCCGCTACCCAATCCGCGAGAGTTTGCCCAGGGACCATCCGACTTGAATAAAATTTGAATCGAGCTGCTAGCACATGCTGCTTTTCTACCAAATGCTCATTTAGTTTTCCTTTAAGTTCTTTCAACGTTTTACCTTCGATGTTGTTGTCACAGAGCTTTTGAAGTAACTCATAAGTGTTAGTGCCAATCCACGATAGAAAACAAGCTCGCCTCAATGTCTCCTCTGAGACTCCGTTTGCTGTAAAATGATGATCCATTTTCTGAATATAGATAGTCCACTTTTCTACATTTCTTTCGAAACTTCTAAATATTGGCACCGTACCCACATGATTTTCAGTGCTCATCACTTGTCTTAAGGAGGCTGCGTTTTGTTCGAGAATTTTTTACCAACATAGCTTCGTTGGACTGTTGAAAATGTTTTAAGACTGTGGTGAGAGTGTTCGAATCCCATCCTCGTCGCCACTGTTAGTGTTTGGTTAAAAATAAAGACGACGTTTCCTGATTATAATTAGGTTGTTTATTAGCCACGAGGCGAGACTGTTTTTACAATTTAGCAACTGCTTAATGAAAAGACATCTGTCATGATATTTTATTAAAGTTGTCAAAACAATGAAACGTTGCCAGCTTGCTGATATTTTAAACTCTACAATTTCTAAATTTATTTTACCACTTTTTCTGTTTATTAATTGTTAGTATTTTAATGTTGAATACATTTTTTTATTAACAAAAATTATAATTTTATTAATTTTCTTACTTAAAAACATGTTTGTTTATTTAATTAATTTTTATTTAATTTTGGTAACTTTTTGATCAAATTTTGGTAACTAAATTTTTTTTACAAGTAGCAACCCTGTTCATAGCATTTCCGTTTACATGGGTTTCAGTGTACCATACATAGGAAATATTGTACGGTGTTTTACTTGCATTTTGTTTTTGCGGCAGTGCACGGATTTCACATATTCCAGACATAGAGAATACCCCTAATGTGTCTGTAGCGATGCAAATATCGCAAAAGCTCCCTAAGCGATCATAATCATACTTAGTTATGTTATTTTTCATCTCATTGGGTAGGAACGTGTAAAGAAAGTATTTTTTGTTGTTGCACAAGAACTTTATTTACAAAAAGATGTAATTTTTACTTTATTTTGTACTCATTCATTTTCGAACAAAAAGCGTTTATGATTACTGTTAAAAAAGTCTTCATGTGCTGAAAACTACTTTATCGAATTAAAAAAATAAGGCTTGTTCACAAGAATCGTTTTTCTAAGACTTCTTCATATTTTGGTTAATGTAAATATATGCAGCACTTTTTTCGTATATTACGCAATTCATTATTTTTCATCCTTCTTATAATTAAAATAGCAAAAATTAAGAAGTGAATTGTGAATGGCACTTGTTTGTCCCATGCTGCCTTGAAAAAATTCACTTGCAGCTGAGACAAAGTGTTTGGTAAGCAAAGTAAAGTTAAGCATCTACAAATGCCTCCTTTTAATGCTAACATTTTTCGTACTTTGATTTACATAAAGAAAATAATACTTTTTGTGTAATCGGAAGTCTAATACTTATTAAATTCGTTTCAAGTACTTACTTAGGTCTTTGCAGAGGATCAGAGTAAATTGAACCGAGCACTCAAAGTTTCCACCTTCTGGCATGGCAGCTAAAAGCAGCACATTTACCACCATTGTTTATCCCTTCGGAAACTTTCTTTGTGTGTTAATTGTTGTTGCGGTTTGTTTGAACAGCTTGAAATATTAAAAATTAATATCAATAACTTTTCTGACACTTTGATTCACGCACATTTTGTGCGCTCTAACAACCATTTGAGCCAACAACACGCATTTCTCGCTTTTCTTTTACGCCTTTCTTCCGCCTCATTTTATTCAATGTGTTTTTCATTTTTATTTGTAATTTTCCCTCTTTTGTTGTATTTCCAAAATGTTGCTTGTTTTTTCTACATAAATTATTTACCCTACATGTTTGAGCACGGCAAAATATTTTTTATTGATATTTTTTTGTTGTTATAAAGCACAAACTTTCGACATCTTTCGAATGAAGTAAACAGCGCCAATAATAATAATGATATAAAAGTGAGCGTACACGCGGAAAACTGATTTGAAGGAATATCGTATTCGGATATAAGCAATAAGGCAAAACTTCCATACGCACGTTACATAAACAAATCAAGGACATTTTTACGCGCCGATCGCTTATTTTGCCTGATTTGCCAACATGATTTCTGCAACATTTTTATTACCTTTTTATAGATGCATATTTTCATAATAGAAAACGGTGGCTATTTCCTTATATTTCATAGCGCTTATTATATAAATTCATGTTTTATGAATTGTAATTCAATTTGCCTTAATATTTTATAAGCCAGAAGAAGTGCGTGTAGGAAAAGCATTATTATAGTTGACAAGTGAATGGAGGTAGGCACTTTATGGTAACATTTCAATACGCACTAAATCATAAGCCAAAGTTTGACGAAAAGTCAGCGCTTTGCAAACGCTTTCGGGTTGATATTTATTTATTTCAACAAATTTTTATCGAAATGCTTTTCTTTAAAGCTGAAAATTTGATTAAAAAAAAAACATTATTAAAGCATTGTAAAATAAAAATTGAACTAAAACTAAATCATAAGCTAAAGTTTGACGAAAAGTCAGCGCTTTGCAAACGTTTTCGGGTTGATATTTATTTATTTCAACAAATTTTTATCGAAATGCTTTTCTTTAAAGCTGAAAATTTGATTAAAAAAAAAACATTATTAAAGCATTGTAAAATAAAAATTGAACTAAAACTAAGTGCATTACTAAAAGGAAGATTTTATATAAACCAAAATGTCTGTAATTACTTTAGGCACACAACTGCATTTTTAGATAAAAATGGGGGCGGGAGCAACCAAAGGATATAGAGAAATTTATAGCAATTAAAAGCATTAAAAAAACGGTCGAGATGTGGTAGAAGATTTGCCTCTGGAAGGCTCTGGTCGGCCATCAGCTTGTTTAGTTGAAGTTAATGTCCTCTTTCAGATATACAAAGTGGTTACTTTGTTGCAAAAAGACTGTGGAACAGTGTAATTAAAAATAATTATTTTTCAATGTCAATTCAATCTAGATACTTTGACATCTGTTTACTCCGACTTTCAAGTTCTTTTGGCTTTTTGCACATTTTCTCTCCTTATTGGTATTTAATTTAAAATTTCGTTTAAAAAAATTGTGACAAGTTTGATTTATTTACATTTTCTTTTGTAATGCACCACAACAACAAATCTCACAACAATAAAGTTTTAGTGTATCAAATATCTTCCGTGTATTTCATAAACAATTTTATATTGCCAGCAGTTGTTTTTCGTAGAAATATTTTTTTAATTTTGTGTAATATGACTTCTCTTTCATACAAGACACAAAAAAAAAATATATTTTTAAGCTTAAGTCAGTGGGAGTGCATCAAGTTTTGGGTCAATATTTCAAGCACCGCAATAATAATAATAATAATAGTAATAATGTAAGAAGCCATATTCGATGGAAATCTCAAACAAATAAGTAAGCAATAAAAAATCCTTAGGACAAATGCATGACGAATACGAAAATTTTTGTTAGAGGCTTAAAGAAAGCTGTTGAAATTCTATTAAGAAGTATTACTAACGTAAAAAGTTCCATTGAAATTAAAAAATTTTGAATGACAGCAACGCCGGCAGCAACATTTTAAAATAATCTACATTTAAAATAGATCCGTAAGGATTTCCGAGTCTTTGTTAGAAACAATTTGTTTGCGCTGAATTTTACAACACTGATACGCAATCAAAATAAAAGTTTTTATCCTTATAAGAAGATAAAAAATCGCTAAGATATCCTAATGCAATACAACTTCATGACAATAAGAATGAATATAAAATAAGTATGATTTTTTTTTTTTTTTTTTTTGGTTCCTTTAGTATTATATGCGAAAAAATAATATGATTTGATTTAAGACAGAAGGCACCAACTTCAGCTTTGTATATATTAAGAAATATTTTGTCTGAATATGAAACGGATTACTTACCAGGCCTCGAGGGAATTGGTTTATATTAAATTCAAGAGTTACCCATTTATTATTTGGGGAGGAAGTGCGTTCACAAATCAATTTGCTTTATAAATATCCATTTGAAATAAAATATGTGAAAATAAATTATTAAGTAAATAACAAAAGCAAGCTTACACCTAACGTTAGTCTATTGAGAGAAATTTTATAACTGTTAGGCATAAAATACATATACATATACAATCAATTCAATATACCCTATAGGACAAAACTAACTGGTTTTTAAAAACAACTAATTAAAAAACTATTTTAAAATTAACTAGTTTATGAACTACTTTGAATTACATTAAGGCGGCATCCACTTAAATTTTGAATAATTTTTATAGCATTATATATGAAGTAATTGAAAAACTACTTCAAAACAAGTGGTTAAAAAACTACTTTGAATTATATTAAGGCGGCAACTACTCTGATTTTGCCATGTTTTTGTTGCAAACTTTTATTAGATAACAAGTTTATATATATATTTAACCATGCTATTTCATAAAATATTATTAACTTTAGGCTTTCACAAATATGAATTTATGTATTTTTTTTTTTTTTTTTCAAAACATTAAAATAAATGATCGCTTTGATGTATAGAAATTTAAAATTTGTATGCTTTTAAATTCAGCTTCAGTAAGTGGAATATTAACTAGTCTTAAATTGATTTATTTTTAAGTAATTAAAAAGTAATTTAAATGTAACTAGTTTAACAAGTAGTTGAAAATATATACAGTTTTCAATTGATTTATTTTAAAGTAGTTAAAAAATAATTTAAATTCAACTAATTTAACAAGTAGTTGAAAATATATGCGGTTTTCAACTGATTTATTTTAAAGTGGTTAAAAAATAATTTAAATTCAACTAATTTCACAAGTAGTTGAAAACATATGCACACGAAAGTCAATTGACTTATTTAGCGCAAATCTCCATACAAAATATGTTAGTTCGTTCTATGGAAAAAAGTCAGATTCAACTAGTTATCATTGGCAAAAAACTACTTTTTCAACTACTTTTAAGTTAGTTGATTTTCCTACTGGGTATTTGCAATGATATTTTGTTTTCCAACAATTTATTTTAATAATAATTAGGGTATACACTTCACTTCGTAATATTCCGAAATCGCAAATTTACGACGAGTTGAAGTGAGCGACTGCTTTTCAATTTTTTTCCGAAATATTTGTCAAACTGACAAAATGTTAATTTATTGAAATCTTTGTCGTTGCCGTTTAATTGTGAAAAATGCCAAAAATAAGTGAAAATACTAAATTATATGAAATTTTATTGTAGAAGACCGTTCAGGATGTTGTTTTTATCATGAAACACAGTTGCTTGTGTGCACTGAACACATTTTTTCTTCGCAAAGTTCCGACGACTTTTTTTCCTCAACTCAATAGATGACTAAATTAAAGCAATCTTCGGAAAACCAGAACAACAACAATTGCACTGAAATTTTCGTAAAATTCCGATTTCGGAAAATTAGGAAGTGAAGTGTATACCCTAAATATGATTTACTTATTGATAGAATATTCGTAATTTATAACTATGATAAGACAAAGGATTTTACGTAAAGCATTTATCACACAAAGACAAACACTAAGCCTAGGGCATCCAATTTCACGACGCTTCGCCAATCCCAGGATTTCAAGATTTGAAAACCACAATCCCGGGATACCGGGACTAGTTCCTGGTTTGATAAACATAAGAAAACGAATTTTTTGGAAGACGTATTAGAAGTTTCAAAGTAGTTATGCCTAATTTTACAACACAAAACATTGTCAAAGATCTTAAAATACTAAAAAACACAGTTTAGGCTAAATGTTTGGATAGTATTTATTGATTATTTCTGAAAAACAAGGATCAATTCTTTAAAAAAAAAATTAATTAAATAAGATCATTCAGAAGGTTTATTAAAATATACAGTGCAGCACATATTTTCGGGGTTGAACCAAACCAAGCTCAAACGATAGTATTAGACATCAATAACAAAATCCCAAGTCGTTTTTTGCTCTACTACGTCACAAATATTTTTTACAGTGGTTTTAAATTTTACTTTTTTGGTCAAAAATAGAATTAAAAAATATGAAAAATTATATGTTAAACTTATTTCAGGGTGGTTCTTTTCCTCGCAAGCCTCAATTAAAATTTTCTGGGGAATATTTTTTTGCACTAGTTTAACCCCCTTCCAGTATGGGTCAATTTTACCCTTTTGGAAAAGACCCTATAAGTTAACTTTGGAGGGAGGTCAAAGGTTAAAACCTTCCAAAAAATATTATAGGGGTGACCCCTAGTGAAATTTTCTGGAGAATATTTTTTAAGACCTATAGGGTCTTAACTGAAAGGTGGCTATTTTCACAACCAAATGTTCAATTACACATGACTTTGACCGAAAAATCGATCAATTATTAGATTATTTAATTAATTTGACAGAAATTAAACTTATTTGGCCGTGCTTCGCCACAGTTACGTTAATTAGTTTTTATGATCTATTGAATAATTACATGAATTAAGATTGTGAGCTTTAGATCAAGTAAGTTTTCAAGAACACTAGCTTCTGGCGAAGCAAAAACTCGTTTCATTTCTATGGTGCATTTCGACAACCTATCGAACACCAATGAATATTGAAATAAATGAAGAAGCAACTGGAACAGATGGCAACCCTTGATAGAGTTAATGGCGGTGATCTATAAATAGTCTACTGCTTTGAAATGTCATATGATTAGCAGCCATACAATTCATAAGAATGAATTCCAAAATCTGCACATTCATATGCTAGTCTAAACAGTTGATCACAGCTTAATCACTCAAAGACTACTGATGAGGAAAATGTAGCGATTTCCGAAACAGACTGTCTAGTCAGCTAAGTGATTGACTCTATACAGAGTTGTTGTTGTTGTTGTTGCCTTCTTGAAAACTTACTTGATCTAAAGCTTACAATCGTAATTCATGTAATTATTCAATAGATCATAAAAACTAATTAAAATAGTTTATTAATTTTAGTATTTCTAAGTAGGAATTTTGTGATGTTTTGCACAAGCTTTTTTATGGAATATTTTTTTTAATTTTTTAGTCACATTTTAGTTTTTCAAAATACTTAATTTTTTTAATATTTTGTACATTTAGTTTAAGAAAGGTTGATATATTTACATTTTTCACGTCATATTTTGTACAACGAGTTACAAAAAATGTTTGTTTTAGTATTATTAAAATTACATTTCAGTATTTCTAAGAAAGATCCATGTGTTTCAAAGAAATTTAAAAAAAAAATGTGTTGTATAAAAACCGAAATCATATTTTCTTTTGGTAAATTTTGTATTGCTGCATAAAAAAATTTAACCTGTAAACCAAACAAAATTCAATATTAAAAAAAAGCAACGAGCAGTCATGTAAAAATATGCATATCACATTGCCAAAACTACAAAGACTACATTTAATATTAGGTCAACGCTTTATCTCATCTCTTATATAATTCCAAACATTCATGCTCATTATGATTACTTCTGCATTGTTTTTTTTTTTGCAGACCGCATCATTCTATTTCATAAATAATTTTTTTTGTAGTTTGTCACAGGTTCTGACTCATTCAAAATTCACGTAATGAATGCATGATTGCCCAGAATATGTGAGATACTCAAGCAGACCTTATATATAATATATATATATATATATATATATATATTAGGGTGGCCATTGCTTGTATGGGAAAATTTTATTCAAGTAGGATTGTTAATCGATCCCTCTAAATATATGCGAATCGATGAAATATGCCTAAATATGAAGTTTTAGATCAATCCACAGTGATTTAGAGGTCGCTCAAGGTGTTCAAAGTTTCAAAATATTTAATTTTTTGCATTAATTTTTTTTTTACACAGCCCTAAAATATATTACGCCAACCCTGAACATAAAAAAATTATTAATACATATTCTGTAATCAATTATCTTTCCAAAAAGCTAAATGTCATAGAAATCTGTTAACTAATAGGGGAGTTGTGGCCATTTATAATAGTCACCCTACATCACTAACATACAGGTGTAGTCCACCCTGTGGTACGTTTTCAAATTTTTTTGTAGCATTTGAGATATGAATTAAAATTTAAAAAAGTTTATAAGTTATAAAAAGGTTTGAACTTATTTTGAATTTACTTATTATAATTATTTGTATTTCTATAGTAATATTGCGTACCTCATAATTTAATTTTATATAAAAACTAGCTAAGTTTTTTAAAAAATTTTATTTATGAAAAAAAAAGTAAAAATTGTACAAAACTAATTTTTACTTGAAGTACTTGTCAAGGCTCTTTTAGTATGCGATTTGAAGTTTTTTCTGTAGTCGGTAATCATTTGCAACAAATATTGCTTCTGGTCTTCTTTTTTGGTTAATACTTTATTGTATTCTTCAAATAGTTTTACTCCACGTTCTGCTGCATCATTCACTACTTTTAAATTATGTATTATATTTTTTCCTTTATTATAATCTTCATTGCCGTTCCATTTTGAAGGGTCTTCATTTAAAAAATTAGTAGAAATTCCAAAGCGATTGAAAAATTTATGTGTATTAACAGTAACAAAATCGTGAAGGCCTTTTTGTACAAAATTTTTAATTTCTTGGGGTTTAAGTGGTATACGCTTCATATTTTCTATTATATCAAAATCGTCATCGCTATCTTGCTCATCTGCATCATCAGTACTGTTTTTCAGAGTCTTTATCTTTTCACTTATTTCTCTTTTAATTTCATTCGAAATGTTTTTGTCATACAAAGTAAGCGCAACACATTCATCTGATAAGTACCACAAATGGTTCGAAAATTTTTTTATTACAGCTTCAGATATTTGTTTGTCAACATTTTTATAATTATATATTTCTCGTAGAAAACAGAAGTCTTGGAATGGCGCTAACGATGCCACAGGGCATTTAAACCAAGCTTTCACGTAAAAACGGATAATAAAAGCACATATATCTCTTAAATAGTTTTCTTCTAATGCTGTTAAAGAAAATTCAGTTCGAAATAGATATATTTTCAATGAATACAATGCTTTTGACATCCATCGGGCGTGGTGCATTGGCCCTGGATAGCGAAATCTTGTTTTAGAACTTGTGCCTAAAAAAATTAAAGCTAACTCCAATAGCTCTAGGTAATCGTCTCTTGCAATTTGTTTTTTCAATTGATGTTTACAAAAGTTTGATATTTCATCTTTTACATCGATTAAAATCGTTAAAAGCTTTTTGTCTTCAAGTGGTGGTTTGAAATTCAATTTATTAATATTTGGCCAATATGATTGAAATCTTTTGAATAAAGGAACATCACATCCAGATGTTGCTGATCCGAATTTTGATTCAAATACACCTCTCAGTAAAATTTCATACATGTGGTGACGGCATGGTAAATAAAGCAAATTTTTGTCCATTTTTTGTTCTAAAAGTGATGCCGCTCCATTGATTTTTCCTGTATTTGAAATGGTTGTATCACAGCAAAGTGCGACTATATTTTGGTCAACATTCCATTCGACTAAAAGATCATATATTGCATCACACATATCAATTCCTTTTCCAGAAGATAACTTAGGAACACCCAAAAGCTGTTCACCATCATTGTGACTAATTATTACAGGTAGTCTCTCTACCTTAACATTTCCGGTTATTTCTGGTAAAAGTTTTCCATCCCAATGCAAGGTACCATGATCTATCTTTAATTTATTTTTAATATCTGTAGCTTGTTTTATTCTATTTAATTCTCTTTGATTTTGCAACGTTGAACGATTAATTACTAAGTCATTAATATCATGACCTAATGCCTCTGCAATAGCAATAATAATATGTAAAGCTGACCGGTCGCTTATTTTGTGTTTATCCAAAGCAGATAACACTCTGGAATTAATGAAGTGTTTTTTTCCTCTTATTTTCGGTTGACTTGGTCCCGGTACATTTTCACTTTTAGAAACGTCTATGTCACTATCAGTTCCAGATACACTTTCATTTGTGGATACGTTTGTGTCACTATCAGTTCCACTTTCTGATTTAAGCAAAATAAATTAAAAAATAAATTAAAATTAAACATACATAAAGTTTGTAACTATTGAGAGGTATAGAATTAAAACTCTATTACACTTCCTGTCGGAAATGAGTTATGTGTCACGAATTATTGCCAAGAGGTATTTTCATAATACTGTTGATCCGAAACTTATTTTCCTACTATTTTTTGTGATTTAAAAAAAACATTTCCCATGCGATGTATTGAAGTTATTTAGTTTTTCTCGTTTCCCCAACAAATTTCAAAAGTGGAATAGAAGAGTTTTGATTCCTTACCCCACAATTGAAAGATATAAGAAATTAATTTTTAAATGATTTTATAATAGTGTAATACCTTGAGGACTACCAATAGCAGCTACTTCCATACATTGTGCTTCTTTTCTTTTTTTTGCTGTTTCTGTTTGTAAACGTTCCGCTTTTCTTTTATCTCTTTGTAAGGTTTTCATGTCAACACCAGCCATGCATCCTTGACGACCTTTTTCACGTTGTGCGATTAAAAAATTTTTATCTTCTTCACACTTTATTGTTGTTAGTGCATCGGCATGTGCAATGTCAAAAAGATTATCCAGTTCCTCTATAAAAACTTGTTCTTTATTACACTGACTTTCAGATCTTCTATTTTTATTTTTATGAAGTAAAAGCCACTTTTTATGCAAATCTTCTAATTTATCAACACAGCGTTGTTCAGCTCTAGTTGGAATTTTAGCTTTTAACCAAAATACGGTAGCTTCTTTAATAACTAAACGAGCACTTTCATGAATAGTTAATTTAAGAATGTTATGGTTATAAAAAAACACAGACAGAACTTGTTTGTTTGAAGGCAGCTTTGAACCAAGAATTTGAGAAAATTTACTTCCAACTAAATATATCTTTGACCGTAAATTGTTTTGTTTAATTGCACTCATTTTGAATATTTTTTTAAAAATTAAAACCGTAACAATTAATTTATTAAGTGTGCACTCACGTCACGATTACCAAATCGAATTCGATAAAATAACCACAATACGCCAACGCTCAACGCAACTAAAATAAGTTCCAGCAGTTGCAAAAACTGAGGATGTTACAAAAATTAAATCAACAATTGCTTTTCCAAGCATGCTAGTTAGTTTTGAATTTTTTTAGAAAGAAAAAAAAATCAACACCATTGATTAGCTTTTATGCTTTCACTCGTATACGATCTCACGCATTCAAAAAATCACCGGTTTGCTTTGATGCATGCAAAAAATTATTAAAATGTGAGGAGTTTTTGCACATAATTTAGTTTTAGTTTTTTTTATAGAGTCGTACAATAGTGGCAGTAGGCGGATTCCAAAAAGATGCTATATCTTCCTTATTTGTCGACAGATTTTGTTGACATTAGACTTGTTGGAAAGGTAATTGATAAGTTAATATTAATAAATATAATGTTTATGTTCACGGTTGGTATAACATATTTTAGAGGTAAGTTAAAGGAAAAAATGGAAAATAATCATATTTTTCGAAACTTTGACCGCCTTGAGCGACCTCTAAATCATTTCAGATAGACCTAAAACTTCATATTTTATAGTTTTCCATTTACTTGCATATTTTAAAGGGGATCGATTTTAAAAAACACCACTTTTGAAAATAACGGCCACCCTAATATATATATATGCGTAATAAAATTTGTCTTATATCCATTTTACGACAATCAATTGCTTCTGTTCAAAAGAACTCGCCAAATAATCAATTGTTTTCCAACATCAAACATTCAACAATTTTATTTGCTCCTTGATAATCAGTTCGCTCAAAGATCCACCTTTGTCCTTTTCTTATGCAAGCAAAGATATTTCAATTGGTTAACTTTCATAGCAGCACGAAACGCAGTGTCATTTAGAACACATTGCTTACATAAAATAAAAAGTGAAAAAAAAAACAACAAAACCATAAATCGAGCAAGACTTCATACAGCACACGCTGCTAAGGCGAAAAAAAAATCAATAATGGAAATCCTTTTACTTGCTCCTGTGGACTTGTGTATTAAAGATGAAAATTCTTGCAACATGAGAATACAAATAACAACAGCATTTTTGCTGCTTTCAAAGATATCAAGGCGTGTTTCGCAATTTTTTACCACAGGACTTTTTTGACACGTCTCGAAATTGTTAAAAATGCTTGATGGGATGCGACGAAGATACGAGTTTCTTTATAAATAAACTGTTGTTGTTTTTGTTGTTGTTTTTGTTGACTATTTCTCACAATGACTTTGGAATGGTGTTGCCAAATTTCAGTGGATGGAGAAACTGGGGCTTGGCATAAGTATGCAGCATGACAGGACGAATCTGCCGTATTTGCTTATATCATGTAAGTTTCCCTGATCTCTCATTTCAGCTGCTTCCTTTTTATCCATAGGAAACTCAATAAAATTGGCATTACCAGTAACTGCTGACGAAGTCATTGGCTTAAATACGAAATAAATGAACCAGAGAAAAAAAAACAAGGAAAGCACTATTATATTATGTTTGGCAAATATTTTGCAACTTACGAAAAACTTCACTGAATACGTTGTGAGATCGTTTTGGATAGATAGCGAGTTTATGTGGTGGTATAGTTTAATAATTGATGAAATGGTTTTAACCATGTCCATAGTTTATGGCGCAAACTTTTTATGAAAGATTGGACATAATAGAAAGTGATTATAATTACTTTTTCAAGCACTTCACTTGGCATAGATACGGTATTGCATTTGCAAACGTGGAATCAGCTGCAGACGCGTGATTTATCGAATGTTTCTTACTCTTTACATATATCTTCAGAACTCGTCCATTTTTTTATTACGTGCTCGTTAAAGTTCTTCCCGCCCATCATTGTTGCAGATGTATTCATTTTTACTAGTTGAGCACATCTTGCTGTGGCTTTTGAGATGGTAAAGTTTTATATGTGCTTATGCACACAGACACTCACAGAGACACAACTAGAAAAGAGTAAAGGCACCGCAATAACGTAGTGCTGGTTTGCTTTAATGTACTGAAAGTTTCACGACAAGAAAAACCTTTTATCACCAAAGTCACGTCCGTATACCTGATGCTGGACAAACAAGTGCTCAGATTTGTACAGGCAACAAATAAAAGTTTCAGAGTATACAAAAAAAAAAAAAACATATAAACAATAGAAAAATTACTTCACTTGCTATTTTTCCTGTGGGTGGGGGGTGTGTTCAACGAAAGGGGACGGATTAGGGTGGTGGCAGCAAGGAACAGTTTTCCATTTTACTAGACGAAAATAACAATAAAACAACGTAATGGATAGTTTGAAGCGGACATAGGAAAAACTTTTGGTCTGAATTTAGAAATACAGAGGCAAACAAACACAGCTGCGTGGGAAATAATTCACTAAAAGCATTATATTTTTATAATGCTATATTTTACCTTTTCACGCATTTTATACCAAATGTTGTTGGTAAGAATGCTGGTAAGAATGGTGCAAAGTAAAAAAATGCTAGCAAAGCTTGGAGGGAATCTCAGCTGTGGCTTGCAATTCAGTAAAGAAATAATTTTACACATATTTGGGTACTAGGATAAAATTAAAAACAATTATATGTTGAATTTTTCTAAACTATGAATTGGACAAGGATGATTTATGCACCAAAATTATTATAACTACTCAAGGTGCAAAACTGCATCTTTAGAAAAATTTAAAAATTATCGTTGCCACTTAAATTGAAATTTTTTTAATTTCATTTTTGGTGAATATTGTTTGCTTTTTTTCGACATAAAATCCAAACCATGCATCGGACAAGAACGACTTATACACAATTATGATTGCAACTGCTCTTTACTTAAAATATATATAATTAAATACACTGTGCGGCATGAAAATCTGGATTTAATAATTTCAACGTTTTTCACTTAATTTTAATATGGGCAATCAATCTTGTGATAACATCCGTTTTGCCACTTTACCGAAGACTTTAGTGCAAACATTTTTTTTTAATTAGTCCAGATATGCACTCATTTGCATGTTGAGAACTCTTGAACCATTAGGATTTTTATTTTGGTTTCTTCAGCAAAGTTCTTTCTATTGTTCTTGGTAACAACTTTGTTGAACAAACATATAACGAAAAATCTTTAGAAATTGTCTTTAAACCTTTAATAAGCGACATATGTCTTGCCCGCTTTCAACGCTTCAAAGCAAATAATGTTACTCATACGCAATGATGTACGACTTTTTCGTTTGACTTTTTGTAAGAATCACTCGATAAGACCCACTGGAAGCGGTTTTTCATATTAATTTATTGCGCAAAGCTGTTGGCCACAATTCTAGAAAGAACTTCGCCCAAGAAACCAAAATGAAATCCTTATGGTTCAGGAGTTATCAACATGAAAATGAGTGTATATCTTGAGTAATTTTTGATATATCTTAAAAAAGAAAATTTTGTTCTAAAATGTTCGATAAAGTGGTAAAACAAATGTCACCACGAGATTCCTTATACCAAAATTAAGTGAAAAACGTTTAAATTATCAAATACAGAGAAAAAAGTGTAAAAGGCTTCAATTGAAAAATAATCACTAGATATTATAACACCCGGAGAAAAACCGAATGGTAAAAATAAATATTAACATACTTGATTCGTGAAATAGTTAAATTTTACACACTTTATTTTAACTAAAGACATATTTAAGTAAATATTTTAATATTAATGCATGTTAAATTAAAGAATAAAACACTTTATGACTAGTACATAAAATTGAATTTAAAGTGGAATAATTTAAATCAATACGAAAGCATTACTTTTGATTGTGGAGAATAATTAAATTTAATATTTTTTTACACTTAATTTTCAATATTTATGCACTTAGGCTCAAGTATGAAAACCATTTCAATCAACTTTTTTCATTGTTACGTAAAAATCAAAAAGTAAGGCAAAAATAGTTAAATCGAAGTGCGAATATTAAAATTTACTACGTTTTTTCTATGAATGTAAAATTGCTATGTATTAAAAACCTTTCCAGTAACTTACACAATCGTAAAATAGACTCACTTACACACAAAAGCACATATAAATTCAATAGCCCTGAAGTAACAATTTGAAGCTTTATTCTTGGATTGCAAATTATTTTGAACATAAGATATATGACTCTATGCCCATTTTTTTAGTGACAGTAAAAATTTCTTTAAAGCAATACTAGTTTAGGGAATATTTTATTTTTTTTAAGCACCTCATGGCAGAAAGGGCAAAATAATGCAGAATTTAACCCAAAATAAAAGTGTCATATAAGCTTAAGAATTCATAAATTCTTTACAGCAAAATTAATAAGAAAAAAAATATGCTTGAGCATGCAAGGCATTTTTATTGATTGATTGGTTGAGTTATTACAATATTAATTAGTGCATTAAGAATAATTTCTTTTATAGAACAATATATAACTAGAAATAAGTGGCATACTCTCTTAGGTTTCGGACAGAGTGAACACCGATTCAGACAGGCAGGTAGACTGGCACAGGCAGTAACCTACGAGGAGACAGAAATAACATTTTTTTAGCTTTTTCACATAGTTTTCGTGCGCTTGTCTGCCTGCCTGTCCGCTTCGGCGCTTACTCTTTTTGCAACCTTAAAAACTATGAGTTAATTAATTCCAAACTTATTTATATCTGAATTCAATTTTTTTTTAATTAAATCAAATCTCATATCTAAATAATTTTTTTTTAATTAAATCAAACTTCATATCTAAATAATGCGGCCAATAGATTTTTGGCTATCTAAGTGATTAAAAAACATATATTTAAAAGTTATTCCTAAATATCTTTTCGTGTTCAGTGTTTGTTTATAAGGTTTTTGGTTGGGCTGGTTTTTGAAATATTAAAGCAGGGACCCAGTTGTTTTTAATTAATCACATCAATTACAAAATTTTATTTCGATCAGATGACAAAACAGGGGCCACTATGTGGTTTTAGATTAAAACATTGTTACATTTAGGCTTTAAGCCCCCATTGGCTTAAGGCATATTTTACCTAATTTTGTCGAAATTTTAGGAGTTTTTTAAGTACGGATGTTGAAAAAAGGCTAGAGTTATTTGAGTAAATATTTTTTAATTGCTTTACGTAGCAATTAAAATTAAAAAAAAAAATTCGTGACGTCACTTCCGCCTCACGTGTTTTTTTGGAAACAAGTTTTTTAAAATTGGTGTGCAAGATTGCGCAATAACTTTAATACCACTTTACTTCAAAGTTGTTGAGTATGTAATTAAAAATATATATTTTTGAGGGTCTAACTTTGAGGTTTTTTTTTTAAGTCATCAAAATGATTTTACAGCTACTTTTGTCCTAAAATGTTAGGTCTTACTTGTTTCTAATGAAATTTTTTGAAAAACTCTTAGTTAGCCCCTCACATTAGGTTTAAACTCTTACTTAATTTTTTATTTTTTGTTTCAGATAAGTCAACCTCGAGATATCCTGCACACCGTTTTTTTTTACTGCTTCATTTACGCACTTGTGACAAGAAAGTGACTTCACGGAAAAAAAATTTTTACAATAAAAAACTATTTACTTAAATATCTTTAACCGTTTTTTTTCACAATTTTTACTTAAAAAACTCCAAAAATTTTGACAAAATTAGGCAAAATGTCCCTTATTTTCGCAAGTTTTAAAAAACACTACAGTTCGCCACTGGTCGAAACTCGACCTTTCCGCATATATTCACTGTTGATTCGATACAAAATTATGTCAAAAGCATAAATTGTTTTTCATACAAAATTGTTATCACTTTTGCTTTCCTAATGAATAAGCCATCAGTTCTCTCGCTCAAAAAAATGCTCAATGGGAGCGTCAAATTGAAAATTAAAGTTAGGTCGTGTTTTTAAACTTTCTAGGCTCGTCTGCGAACGAAACAGAACTCATATCATAGTGTAAAAAAAATCTGACGAAACAACGTTTTTCTCAGTTATGATTGATTTCAGTTATTAAAGACTTATATAAAAGTCCGTCATATGACGGGTCCTTCGTACACTTCCTTTTTCGAGTCATTTGCCGAAAGCACTTTTTTCTCTTTTTAAAGCATGATTTTGTATTCACTTGATTTTTGCAAAATACAAAAATGAGTAATAAAACTCATTTTCTGTTTGTTTGATTTTTTTTTTTTTTTTTTTTTTTTTTTTTTGGCCTTTATACAAATCTAAACAGCTCAACGGCTTTTGCTCAAACTAGGTATACATATTAAGTACATCCCAATATAAAATGTTACATACTTAGTTTTTGCCACGCTCCCTCTGAAGTTTTTCAACTAACGGTAATTTTGTTATTATAATACTTGTTACCATCGGAAATTTTTGTATATTTAATTTTAAAAAATTTTTTTATTTTGACATCAAAAACACTCACTCATCTTCAAAATTGTAGAAATTTTCAGTACAACGACTTTTTCATAAAACATCCTTACCTAAGAATGAGAAAAAAATGACATGAAAATCAAACTTTGGTTTTTCGATGCAAATATCTCCGCTGTCCATTAATATATTTCATTCAAATTTTTTTTTTGTTCAAAATTTCAATAAAATCACTTCACAAAAATAACGGTTGAACTGTACCGTTAAGTCAGTGTATATATGTTTTATGATTATGTCAAAAAGGTCCAAATATTGACCTTTTACTCAAAAAATGACTCAAAAATTGTTTTTGTTGTAAAAATTAAATCAATTAAAAAGTGCACATCTGGCTACCTTTCATATGTGACATAGCATTTATTTGCAAAAATTCTTCCAGCTAAGCGCAAAATTATTTTACTGTTTTTGTCTTCAAAACAACAAGGCTCTTTGATTTTTTCGCGAAATTTATTTTTTCCAAAATTTTGTTTTTATATTTTTTACAAAAAAGTCAAGTCTCAAAAATAATTTATGTGAAAAAATTACCCCAATATCTCTTTCCATTCATAAGTTATGGCTAAAAATCTATTTTTTCATACCAGACTTTTAATAAAACTGAGTTTTAATAAAACTGTTTTTAAATTCTCTATATAGTTTGAACGTCCCCATTTATCTCTAAGTATGCAGTTGTGTGTCTAAAGTAATTATGAACATTTTGGTTTATATAAAATCTTCTTTATAGTAATCTACTTAGTTTTTGCCGCCCCACCCCCGCCCCCTCCTATTAAATTTGTTTTTTTGTGATGGCTCTATTTTTTCTCACTATTGTGTCACCGTTGTCTTTCAGTTTTTTATCAATGGTACTTTAAATGTTGTATTTATATCACCATTTCATCGAAAAAATGACTGTGAATAAGAATGCTGTAAAAGTTAATATTTTCATGTTATCAGTTTCAGCTATATAGCGATATAAAAAAGCTTATGCGCATCTGGTTAGCACAATTATTTCATTGGTTTTGATCTGTGCTTTAAACTCACAGATAGATGGCGCCGCATTTGTAAGTACTGTGGGTACAAACTATACACCTTGCGATGAATAGCCGAATGATGTCTACCAAAAGTTTCTTCAAATTTAACCCCACACGTTTGGGTTTACAGATAGGTGGCGCTATTTTCTGCTTACAGAAGAATATCTGATGTTCTTATGTAGCTAGCAGATAAGTTTTTCGAATTTTTTTGCGAAAATGCTATTACTACCAAACTTTTAAAATGTCAAATAATGCAGTACTGCCAGTTTTTTCAGTCGCAGCGTCATCTAGCTGTCAATAACGGCTAAGTGTTGTCTACTTTTACAGTTGCGCTTTCAACATTTAAAAACATAGAATTGGATCAATTTAAATGTCCAGCTCTCTTGCTGGATTATTTGTTGTTTTTACTTTGCTTGCAAATGCGATGATATGATCCTGATCTCCCATGAAAAAACGCAGCTAATATAAATTTTAGTACAATCATTTTTAGTGCAACGAATTTTTCATAAAACATTGATGAGAAAAAAATTATGAGCTATGAGAAAAAAATTATATGAAAATCAAAGTTTTTACTTTTAGTGCCAATATCTCCGCTTTTTTAATATATTTCATTAAAATTTTTTTGTTAAAAATTTCAATGCATTTTTTAATATAAATCTTTGTTTAGATGTTAAAATGTTCATTTCTCAAGGACGCATTGAGTCTTACCATAATTTTTATATTGTTGAAAAGGTAATTTTGCTAGCTTTTAAGATTAAGTTATTATAAAAATTATTTTTAATTTTCAAAATATGTTTTTCGTACCCCTAATTTGAATTTAATAGGCTCACCGCAAGAACCACCAACAACAAACATTTTCCAAAACTTTTTTGGATTAAAGTTCGTTCAATTATCTTTCTACTGGTAGCTTAAAAATAAAATTCAACATGTTTTTCATTATTCCAGAATTTAAAAAAAATTAATCGAGATGAGTATATGAAAATGTTTATAGAAATGACTCTTGAGTAATACCGGGTATATCAGCTAGTGAGAAATAAAATTAAGTCTAAAAAACACCTATTTTGAGTCCAGCGGGGGCTAGAGGGAGAGCTAGAGCAAATGAGTCATGGGCACTATATTTTTTTAGCCCAAATGACCATATAATAGGATAAATTCAAAAATATATCTCGAAGTACCATATGTGACTAATTCTGCATTAGTTGAGCAGATTTGACAGCTGGTAGGTTTTTTTTTCTTATAAGCCTACCATGTTTTTCCGATATTTTCTACATGTATTTCTGTAAACCAGATCCGTCAGGTGAAAGTGACATGAATCAGGTTAACAGAATGTGGTTGATTCTCCTAACAAAATTTGCCAGGTAAAAATAGCCTGGATCAGGTAAGACTGTTTTTCGCTGAGTGTATACACAACGTTACAAACTATTTTTGCAATCATAAATATACGTCGTAGCAACTCAGGTGAAGTTTCGCGGCTGATACAATTTTATTATTTGGTACCATGCATCAAAAGAATTTCATTAAACTCATCATAACTTATTTATAAAATGATGAAAAAAAGAAATAGTTAAATCAAAAACCTACCATGCAGTGTAATCAACTAGTATTTAAGCAGTCTTTTAACTAGTTTAAAACGGATGAGTACCGGTTCAAAATCTATTTTTTTTCATATACCAAACTAGTATTTTTAACATGGCGATGTCATAGAAAATAGCAGTTGCCCTTTTCAAAACAGTATAAAACTAGTTTACAACACGGAGGAAAATAATTTTCTTATATTAAGCAAACATTAAAAAATGTTATAAGAAAATAAGAAAATTAAAAAAAAAGAAAATTTAAAATGAAGTCTCATTTGCTCAAATCAAGCATTAAAAACTAAAATTAAGAAAAAAATTTATAATGAGCATTTATTGCCAAAAATGAGCAAAATAAACAACAGCTTGAAACAAGCATAAAATACTTGATTCTAGAACCTGGAACAAGACTTGAGTCAAGAAAATATTTTATTAATATTAGCAAACGCAGAGTTATCGTCTTTGAACAATTCAGCGAACAATCATGAAAATCTTAAAGTTGTTGTGAAAGAGTCGATAGACCACAAAATCTACGTTCAAGATCACTGTCGCCAAAGCATGCGAAAGAGTTGCTTTGTGCAAATTATACAAATGATTCTAGTTTTTAGTAAATTATTAACTTGAATCAAGCAAAATGTTCTCAATTGAAGGAAAATAAATTTCTCAAATTAAGTAAATTATTTTAGTTTTCAGTAAATTGTTTACTTGAATCAAGCAAATTGTTCTCAATTCAAGAAAAATAAATTTCTCAAATCAAGCATATTATTCTAGTTTTTAGCCAATTGTTTACTTGAATCAATCAAATGTTTCTCATTTCAAGTAAATATTAGACTCGAATGTAGAAAAAATATTCCTGAGTTTTAAGCAAATGTTGCTTGAATTGAGTATTTTTTTTTTTAATATTGTGTGTTTTAAATGTGCTCGATTCTAGCAAAATAATGCTTGAATTGATAAATTTACGCTGACGTATAAATTGATAGACTTTTTGCTATTCAAGCACAGAATGCTTGCGTGAAGTAACATGTTACCAAAATTCCATTCTGAACAGATTAACACTAGTTTACAACTAGCATGTTTTGGTTACTTAAATTGTAGTTTCCTCTGACTAGTTGTTACGAACGCAAGGAGGATATTTTTTGGACTGAGTATTTTCAAAACTTTAAACTAATTTAAACACTACTTAGCTGCAACTGGTTGTGGAACTGGTTGATTTTGGCAATATGTAATAATGGCTGAGGGTTGGTTAGTTTACAACTGGTTTACTGTGATTTGACGTAAATCGTGACAAAATATAAATTAGTTTGATTTAACTAATAAATAGACTAGACATGGTTTACTGCTGATTAATCTTACACTGCAGAGTACTTTCAGGCTGAACATAAATAATATATTGTAAAAGCACTGTAAAAAGTTATTACAGTTTGAGCGATACTGTACACGGAGCAGCATGCCTGCCTTTTATGCATTAAGATCAGTAAATAGCGAACTTGTGGCGGCCGTAGCCTTTCGGATAGAGTGCGTGACCCATAAACTCAGCTCAGACAGAATATTTTTTTTTTTCAATTGAATTAATATTTCTATTCAGCCGCCATTTCTCTGCAGACAATGGCAAGCCTCAGAAAATAAGAACTGCCATGTAAAGCTTCTTGAGAACATAAGTCGTTCGCAATCGGCATAACAACACAATTGGCCAATGGAAGCAAGGTTAAAGTCTTTTCAAGGGCTGAAATGGTCAATTTTAATTTTTATTTTTATTATAACCCAGCTAAAAGCTAAAACATCACAAGTCCGCAACAGTTCTTCTAGTTTTTCTTGGAGCCCAGCAAAATTTTTGATACAAATGTGGCATGAATTCTAAGGAACACTGCATCTAGAATACATTCTATAGTTCCAATTGTGCTTCTTTTTAGCCTTATTGAGAAGAGTTTTCAAGAGGCGTTCTCATAAACTACTTTTGAAAGATATTCCAATAACATTAAATTCAATTAAAGTAAAAAAAAATTATAAATAATCATAATATATATTTTAGATATTTTCCGTGAGATTTTAGAACACCAAAATACCGTGAAAATCAGAAAAAGGGATATTTTACGTGAGTGTTATTTACCCCCCCCCCCCCCCCCACCCTTAACAACCAAAACCATGCCATTCCATAGAATGCTCTCTTAAAGTTCTTCTGAAAAACACCTGCTAGAATCTTTTCATTGATGTGCTCAAGGAAATCTTCCATTGAAAAAATTCTGAAAGGACTTCTAGAAAAAACTAAGGACATCATTCCTCTCAATGACATGCATATGTTCAAAAAATGCCTTCTGGGTATGAAAGTAGAAGGGATGGAGTTCAAGACTTTCCCTTCCACTTTATCTTCTTTCGGAAGCACTTTTTTTGCTGGGTCACTGTTTTTGAAATATTTTTCGATACTTCATACCCTTAAGTATGAAACAACCATACCAAACACATATATCAAGCCCAAAATAGTACTTAAAAGTCAATTTTTTATTCTTGCTGAACTGGTGTTCTTTCAGTAATATGCATTTGCAGACCTTTTTCTTATAATTTTATACAGAATACGAAAATCAATGTAAACAGGAACCCAAATTTTATCTGCAACAAATTGGTCTGCTTAATTTTTGTAAGTAATATATGTTTAAAAAAGTACTCTATCAGTATCCACTAAATTAATTAAAATGTTATTAGCTTGAATACAATTAATTTTGTATTAAATTATGAGGTTTATATTTTGTAAACACTCCGAATAGTTGTGATATGTGGTATTAGTTTTCGCTTAATTCTAAGTGTCAACAAACACACTATTAATAATGCTGCTAACATATGCCACCAGTTTCATACAATCAATTTTAAAGTATGTACGTTTATCGCCTGTGAACAGTTTTTTTTAAATCTGTGCGGAATTTTAACATAACTCTAAGAATGTGCAAAAAAATTAAAAATAATATTACAAACTATATCCATATACAATGAAAAAGAAGCATTCATATTTAAAGAGTAAAATTTTAAAAAATATATATACATACACGCGATGTATGTTATATTGAGCCAAGGTCATGTTGTTACTGTACTGAAAATTTTAGAAATACTTTGCTGTTGTCACTTGAAAACATGTCTTAAATTTTTTCCATAAATGACAAAAATAAGTTCAACTTTAAGACACTAGAGTAACCAATCCAATACACAATGTTGCGTCATTTTCTTGCTGTGGAATATATGATATTATATCTGTGGTGCTTTATAATAACATTTTAAGTTGACTTACGAGTAAGATCGATATGAGTTGTTGATGTAACTGTGTTCCACGCATAAAGCACTATAAACACACAAAATAAACAAAACACAAAAATCTTGTAGCAAGACATTAGCCACAGTATTGACATCAAAACAAAACACCTTTTATATAACTTGTATGACGATTGAAAACTTTGAAGCAAGATTTTTCGAAACATAATTTTTACACTTAAGATATTATTATAAAACATCACAGATATACTTATATAAACATATCAAATCTCTATTTATTTCTTTTTGATTGGATTTTGAGCGGCAAGTAGAACTTTTAATATAGCATTAAATACTTTTTACAGTTATTTAATGTTATTTAAAAGCTATTCAAGTTAAAAGCTGTTAAATTTTAAACCCCACCTTTTAGTTAATGAAACTCTTACGACACCATAAGTGATAATAATTGGGTGACTAAGTAAGATTTTACCACTGTTCACTGTGGCTGAAGTCAATAATATGACTTCATTATGTTCACTGATATCAGTGATGTATCTCTAGCACGTATCACAAGTTAGATTTTTTATTAGTGTGTGCCTTCAATCCTTTTTAATTTAACTCGTTTTTCTTACTTGATAAGATTTTATGGGTTGTAAATAGCATTTTTTATGACAAAGGCTGTGAACTACGTTGACTATATCAATTGTAGCTACTTAATCGAAAGCAGATTAGTTTAAACTTGTACTCAGCTCTTATATCATATCTATGGAGATGAAAATTATTTTGAAATGGAGTTTTGTGATGGTGAGTTGGTGACATATTAAGTTTGGTCTGTTAAATTGAAGAATGAGGACTTATGACTAATATATTTTTATTTTTATTTTTATTTTAATTTTTGTTTTTATTTTTATTTTTATTTTTATTTTTATTTTTATGTTTATGTTTATGTTTATGTTTATGTTTATGTTTATGTTTATGTTTATGTTTATGTTTATGTTTATGTTTATGTTTATGTTTATGTCTATGTCTATGTCTATGTCTATGTCTATGTCTATGTCTATGTCTATGTCTATGTCTATGTCTATGTCTATGTCTATGTCTATGTCTATGTCCATGTCTATGTCTATGTCTATGTCTATGTCTATGTCTATGTCTATGTCTATGTCTATGTCTATGTCTATGTCTATGTCTATGTCTATGTCTATGTCTATGTCTATGTCTATGTCTATGTCTATGTCTATGTCTATGTCTATGTCTATGTCTATGTCTATGTCTTTTTTTTTTTTTTTTTTTTTTTTTTTTTTTTTTTTTTTTGTTGGACGTAGTGATAGCGCGCTATCATCTAGTGGCCCCACGATACTCCACCAGCTCCACCCCGGAACCGCGTCAGCATTTCATCAGGACGGGGGTTTGATTTCGTAAGATTCCTACGTCCTCCTTAAGCAAGGAGGTTCGGAACTACTGAAGTTTCTCTCCTTTAATATTTTATTTATGTGTCTTTCACACAAAGTCCATGCATGTTCAGATTTTAGCATTTCGTTCAACAGATTCTCTTCAGTTAATGTAACACCTAGCATATCATTTAAAGCTCGTCTCTCCTCCAACCACTTTTCACATTCGAAAAGTATGTGCTTTGCATCTTCTTCTAGCGCTGCGCATGAATCACAGCTGCTTATTTCTTTAAGTTTAAATCTATGTAGGTATTTGTTAAAACTACCATGGTTTGTCATAGCCTGAGTCAGAAAATATCCCATGCTTCCATGTCGTTTTTCCAGCCAGACTTTTATATTGGGGATAAGGCTATATGTCCAGCTCCCGTTCATGTTTTGATTCCAACGTTCTTGCCATTTAGTCACTACATTGTCCCTGGCATTAATTTTTATTTCTGAAATTTTTTTCTTTCGCTCTTGTGTATTAGTGTTCGCCCAACTTATAAGTTTAGTTTGGGTATATATTTCTTCTCTTTCCAGTATTAATAAGTCTATTGGTGGCAGACCTGCAAGCACTAAAGCCGCACTTGTGGACACTGTACGGTACGCTGATATAATACGGAGAGCACTAACTCTCTGTGCTTTCTGTAGTTCCCTCATATTATTCTTCAGATTCAGTGCCCTGACAAAGGTTGGAGCAGCATAAAGAAGCTGGGAGTGTACTACGCTGTTTATTAATTTTCTCATCTGCGGCCTTGGGCCACCACAGTTTGGCATTATTCTGGCCAATGATGCTGCCGTTCGCAAAGCTTTGTCACGAATATTTACTACGTGCTGTCCAAAGCTAAGTTTGTCATCTAAATGCACACCCAAATAGCATAAGCTTCGTTTAAAGGGTATCTCTCTATCTTGTAGACGTATTTTCGGTATTTTGAAGACCCTACGATCTGTCACTAGAATTGCTTCCGTTTTTGGAACTGCAAGTTTCAAACCGTTTCTTCACAGCCATCTGTTACAACGACATAAGCTATCGTTTACCACTATCTCGATTAATTCGGCAGTTCGCTAGTTTACTACCAGAGCAATATCATCAGCGTAACCTATTAGTTTTGCACCTTCTTGTAATTCCAAATTCAGTAGACCATCGTACATTACATTCCACAGGAATGGTCCTAATACTGAGCCCTGAGGTACACCTGCTGTTATTTGGTGCTCTTTTATACCATTTTCCGTCTCATAGATTAAAATTCTGTTATCCAGATAGTCTGATACTATGTTAAAGAGATAGTTATCTAAACGTCGGTTTCTGAAAGCTTGTAGTACTACTTTCCACTTTACTGTGTTAAAAGCATTTTTAACATCTAGTGTTATTATTGAGCAGTATTCTCCTGTTGTTTTGGCCTGTATAGCTTTATTGCATACTGCGCTAATGGCATCAACTGTACTCTTCCCTTTGCGGAAGCCATGTTGCATAGGGGATAGTCCGCCAAGGTCATCTATGCGCTCTTCCAAACGTTTTAGCATTACGTACTCTAATAATTTTCCTAGTGAATCCAACATACAGAGTGGTCTATAGGAACTAGGCTCATTTAATGGTTTATTTCCCTTTCGTAACAAAACTAACTTTTGTATTTTCCATTTAGCTGGAAAGATTCCGTTTATTAGACATGAATTGAAGACTTCAAGTAAAAGATCTGGCCATATCTCACATACTACTTTTATGACCTCATTTGGTATACCATCTGGTCCTGGGCTCTTACCTATTTTTAGTTCTATGTCTATGTCTATGTTAATGTCTATGTTTATGTTTATGTTTATGTTTATGTTTATGTTAATGTTAATGTTAATGTTAATGTTAATGTTAATGTTAATGTTAATGTTAATGTTAATGTTAATGTTAATGTTAATGTTAATGTTAATGTTAATGTTAATGTTAATGTTAATGTTAATGTTAATGTTAATGTTAATGTTAATGTTAATGTTAATGTTAATGTTAATGTTAATGTTAATGTTAATGTTAATGTTAATGTTAATGTTAATGTTAATGTTAATGTTAATGTTAATGTTAATGTTAATGTTAATGTTAATGTTAATGTTAATGTTAATGTTAATGTTAATGTTAATGTTAATGTTAATGTTAATGTTAATGTTAATGTTAATGTTAATGTTAATGTTAATGTTAATGTTAATGTTAATGTTAATGTTAATGTTAATGTTAATGTTAATGTTAATGTTAATGTTAATGTTAATGTTAATGTTTATGTTTATGTTTATGTTTATTTTTATGTTTATGGTTATGTTTATGTTTATGTTTATGTCGATGTCTATGTCTATGTCTTTGTTTATGTTTATGTTTATGTTATGTCTATTTCTATGCCTATGTCTATTCTATGTCTATGTCTATGTCTATGTCTATGTCTATGTCTATGTCTATGTCTATGTCTATGTCTATGTCTATGTCTATGTCTATGTCTATGTCTATGTCTATGTCTGTCTATGTCTATGTCTATGTCTATGTCTATGTCTATGTCTATGTCTATGTCTATGTCTATGTCTATGTCTATGTCTATGTCTATGTCAATGTCAATGTCTATGTCTATGTTTATGTTTATGTTTTTGTTTATGTTTATGTCTATGTTTATGTTTATGTTTATGTTTATGTTTATGTTTATGTTTATGTTTATGTTTCTGTTTCTGTTTCTGTTTATTTTTATTTTTATTTTTATTTTTATTTTTATTTTTATTTGTATGTTTATGTTTATGTTTATGTTTATGTTTATGTTTATGTTTATGTTTATGTTTATGTTTATGTTTATGTTTATGTTTATGTTTATGTTTATGTTTATGTTTATGTTTATGTTTATGTTTATGTTTATGTTTATGTTTATGTTTATGTTTATGTTTATGTTTATGTTTATGTTTATGTTTATGTTTATGTTTATGTTTATGTTTATGTTTATGTTTATGTTTATGTTTATGTTTATGTTTATGTTTATGTTTATGTTTATGTTTATGTTTATGTTTATGTTTATGTTTATGTTTATGTTTATGTTTATGTTTATGTTTATGTTTATGTTTATGTTTATGTTTATGTTTATGTTTATGTTTATGTTTATGTTTATGTTTATGTTTATGTTTATGTTTATGTTTATGTTTATGTTTATGTTTATGTTTATGTTTATGTTTATGTTTATGTTTATGTTTATGTTTATGTTTATGTTTATGTTTATGTTTATGTTTATGTTTATGTTTATGTTTATGTTTATGTTTATGTTTATGTTTATGTTTATGTTTATGTTTATGTTTATGTTTATGTTTATGTTTATGTTTATGTTTATGTTTATGTTTATGTTTATGTTTATGTTTATGTTTATGTTTATGTTTATGTTTATGTTTATGTTTATGTTTATGTTTATGTTTATGTTTATGTTTATGTTTATGTTTATGTTTATGTTTATGTTTATGTTTATGTTTATGTTTATGTTTATGTTTATGTTTATGTTTATGTTTATGTTTATGTTTATGTTTATGTTTATGTTTATGTTTATGTTTATGTTTATGTTTATGTTTATGTTTATGTTTATGTTTATGTTTATGTTTATGTTTATGTTTATGTTTATGTTTATGTTTATGTTTATGTTTATGTTTATGTTTATGTTTATGTTTATGTTTATGTTTATGTTTATGTTTATGTTTATGTTTATGTTTATGTTTATGTTTATGTTTATGTTTATGTTTATGTTTATGTTTATGTTTATGTTTATGTTTATGTTTATGTTTCTGTTTCTGTTTCTGTTTCTGTTTCTGTTTCTGTTTCTGTTTCTGTTTCTGTTTCTGTTTCTGTTTCTGTTTCTGTTTCTGTTTCTGTTTCTGTTTCTGTTTCTGTTTCTGTTTCTGTTTCTGTTTCTGTTTCTGTTTCTGTTTCTGTTTCTGTTTCTGTTTCTGTTTCTGTTTCTGTTTCTGTTTCTTTTTCTGTTTCTGTTTCTGTTTCTTTTTCTGTTTCTGTTTCTGTTTCTGTTTCTGTTTCTGTTTCTGTTTATTTTTATTTTTATTTTTATTTTTATTTTTATTTTTATTTTTATTTTTATTTTTATTTTTATTTTTATTTTTATTTTTATTTTTATTTTTATTTTTATTTTTATTTTTATTTTTATTTTTATTTTTATTTTTATTTTTAGTTTTATTTTTATTTGTATTTTTATTTTTATTTTTATTTTTATTTTTATTTTTATTTTTATTTTTATTTTTATTTTTATTTTTATTTTTATTTTTATTTTTATTTTTATTTTTATTTTTATTTTTATTTTTATTTTTATTTTTATTTTTATTTTTATTTTTATTTTTATTTTTATTTTTATTTTTATTTTTATTTTTATTTTTATTTTTATTTTTATTTTTATTTTTATTTTTATTTTTATTTTTATTTTTATTTTTATTTTTATTTTTATTTTTATTTTTATTTTTATTTTTATTTTTATTTTTATTTTTATTTTTATTTTTATTTTTATTTTTATTTTTATTTTTATTTTTATTTTTATTTTTATTTTTATTTTTATTTTTATTTTTATTTTTATTTTTATTTTTATTTTTATTTTTATTTTTATTTTTATTTTTATTTTTATTTTTATTTTTATTTTTATTTTTATTTTTATTTTTATTTTTATTTTTATTTTTATTTTTATTTTTATTTTTATTTTTATTTTTATTTTTATTTTTATTTTTATTTTTATTTTTATTTTTATTTTTATTTTTATTTTTATTTTTATTTTTATTTTTATTTTTATTTTTATTTTTATTTTTATTTTTATTTTTATTTTTATTTTTATTTTTATTTTTATTTTTATTTTTATTTTTATTTTTATTTTTATTTTTATTTTTATTTTTATTTTTATTTTTATTTTTATTTTTATTTTTATTTTTATTTTTATTTTTATTTTTATTTTTATTTTTATTTTTATTTTTATTTTTATTTTTATTTTTATTTTTATTTTTATTTTTATTTTTATTTTTATTTTTATTTTTATTTTTATTTTTATTTTTATTTTTATTTTTATTTTTATTTTTATTTTTATTTTTATTTTTATTTTTATTTTTATTTTTATTTTTATTTTTATTTTTATTTTTATTTTTATTTTTATTTTTATTTTTATTTTTATTTTTATTTTTATTTTTATTTTTATTTTTATTTTTATTTTTATTTTTATTTTTATTTTTATTTTTATTTTTATTTTTATTTTTATTTTTATTTTTATTTTTATTTTTATTTTATTTTTATTTTTATTTTTATTTTTATTTTTATTTTTATTTTTATTTTTATTTTTATTTTTATTTTTATTTTTATTTTTATTTTTATTTTTATTTTTATTTATATTTTTATTTTTATTTTTATTTTTATTTTTATTTTTATTTTTATTTTTATTTTTATTTTTATTTTTATTTTTATTTTTATTTTTATTTTTATTTTTATTTTTATTTTTATTTTTATTTTTATTTTTATTTTTATTTTTATTTTTATTTTTATTTTTATTTTTATTTTCATTTTATCTCTATCTTTATTTTTATTGTTATTTATATTTTATTCTTATTTTTGTTGTTTTATTTTTATTTATGGGCGTTTGGAAACGGGAGCGTGGCACCAAAGCGCCTGGTTTCAGGTAGTTTCTTAATGAAATTTAAAAAAATGTCATCCTAAAAAGAAAAAAGCGCACATTGCTACGTTTACTATTGAATAAGAGCTTTGGAAAAATTTTGTGGCATACAACGGTCGTACAGCGGCCGTACAACTTAATTTAGGCCATTTTTCAACCCAACTTTCGGCCGCTGAGCTTTATTAATTATTTCTAGGCCTTGTTCAACCCTTGTACGTTCATGCGGCCCATGTTCGATCACTGTTCGACCGCTAATATTAAACGAAATGTAAGCATGTAAAAGCATTTCAATTTAGAGTCTGTAGAATTTACACAAAAGAGTTTTGGAAAAATAAAATATATGACTCATTTAAAATAAATTTTATTTTATTTACAAAAGGTGAAACGTATAACCCATTTCTTTCGTAAAGCAAACACTTTAAAAAAGGAGCATTCCTTCAGTGCAGCTAGTAATTTTTTAAAGTTTGAACCACTTTGCGAATTTTTCCCATCATTAAGTGGATTACATCAAAAATAAGATTTTCACTGTTCGACTGTTTGATCCTTGATCCTGATTGAAAAATTGATCCTTCTATCTATATGTACATAAGATGAAACAAGAAAATTTTAATAACAGCCATAATTGCTTTCTATTTAATGTAATGTGCCCAATAAAATTTCATTCTAGCCGCATCTACCTTTTAAAAGTCTCTTGTGCTATGAGTTCCAAAACTTTAATATAACTTCAAGTGAAAAACTTCTTGAAAATTATACCCCTTCAACTTCTTAAATATGTAAAATCGTATATAAAATCAAATTTTCATAAAAAATCAAATTCTTTATACGAAATTTTTGTATATTTTTAATTGATTTTTTATGAAAGTACACCATGGCGTATGAATGATATTTAATTCAAATTATAAAATCAAATTCAAATCAGCAAAATATTGCTAAAAAAAATTATATTTTACATGAAACTAAATGTTTATAATATGATTTTATTTTTAATTTAGAATATAAAATCAAATTTTGCAAAAAAGAATTTACCGTAGAGTGGATTGTGGCATATTTGACACCTTTTTTGGGTCCGGTTTTTTTTTTTAGAACGAACAAATAAATAACTCAATATGTAAAAAATTGCGTTTTAAGTCTTTATTATTTAGCTTTAATCTGCGATAATATGGAATTAAAAAAGAGAAGAAAGAGGCAATATATTGTGTCTTTCTTTATAAAAAAGACATTTTGTCAAATGTACCTTAAGGCTGGAGTAATGTCAAGGCTACAACAAATTCAATTCTTGCATTTTGTTTATTATAATTTTGCACAGTTTTATATAAAAAAAGCAATCTAAAAAAATTCTGTAGAAAAACGATAAACTTTAAAAATTATTTTCGGACCTTCTTAAAGTGAAGGTGTAGTAAAAATATGTATATGTTTAACTTTCAGTTTATGTTAAATAAATAATTTGTCACACTGCGCAGAGTGGATGCTTAAGAAGTTTAGCAGTCAATTGAGCTGCAGATGGTGCATGATCATATTGTTTTTCTTTTAAAGTCCTCTAACAATTGAGTCAAAAATTTTGATTATTTTTTTATGAGTACATAAAATTGCTTTTTTGAAGCGAAGCTTTTTACGCCTCGTTTTGTGATTTTCTTGGAGTGAAATCTCAAAACAACACTTTTTCCATTTACCTTTTTCTTAGAATCGTTGTTGCTTTTTGCTTGCGTCAACTGCAACAAGAGAATATAAAATTAAAAATATTTCTTATGACAGCAGTGAGAATCGAACCCGCACCCTTTCGATTGATAGTTCAGCACGCTACCATCTAATCCAAACACCTTCTTGAAGTTAAATGGTCCTTTCAATATTAAGTATTAACTAAAGCTATATTGTTTCAAGAATATATTAAAAGGATTGTGCATTATTAGCTATCCTACATATTATATTGTGAATGCGAGAAGCTATAATGCAGCAGATCTTAATAATCGATCAAAAGCATTGTGCATTAGCTATTTACACAACAAAAGTAGCAAGGATTCATTGAAATGGGTGAAAATTATCACTAAATGCTGATTGCTTTAGGTGGAGATTTTAATTAAAATTTAAAACATGAATGTTTCACAGGCACTTAAAGATTTCCTTTTTGATAAATTTAATTTACAAATAATAAGCAATTCAAATATTTGTACAGCACGAGAGCAACTAGTGATAGCATTTGCTAAATATGCTAAATATATAGTGATAGACTTGCATTTGCTAAATATATTGACGACATAACATCTATAACATACGTTTGCTATTTCAGTTATCATAAACTTATAATTTCATGAATAAAATTTCTTAATAATAATTGAACACTTTTACAAAAATAATTTTAAATGAATGTAACATGTAATAAAATAAAATATTAAAGAAAAGTAATAAAATTTATGGTGTGATTATAACGTGTGTTCTTTAATTAACTTTATGTTATTTTAAATTTTTGAACAAAAAAATAATTTTATTAATGCACTACAAAAAGAAAACCATTAAATTATCAAATCTATGAAACTGTGTTAAATTGTCTCGTGTGTCCAACGACGCATCTGTTTTTTTGTTTTTTGAGCGGTTGTCAGTTTAATATTTAATAATGTTTTCGTTACTAAAGGTTATATACTCTACTCTTATATAAAAACTACACCAAAAATAACAAATAAACGCGTTGCAATTCATGAAGATAGTCTGTGCTTAAAACATTTAAATTGTAAAAAAATTCCTGAAAAGTACAATGACATACGCAATTTTTTCATTCATGCACTTTAAATAGTTGCCCCATACAAAAGAGCATACAATCAAAGTACTGTCCTGGTCCACCTCTACCCAGCCAGATGACAATAAGTTAAAAAGTTTTTCTATGTGATATACTTTCGAAGTGATAAACTTAGATAATTAATTCTCATTAATGATTCAACTCAGATGATATCTGTATTTTTCATGCTGATAGACAGAAAACTAAAAGAAACTTATGTGACACAACAAACTTTCCACCTTAATAACGTAATTGTTTCTTATCAAGGTAAGGTATATAAATAGAGTTGTCTAACCCGGTTTTTGGTTACTCGAAAAACCGGGTTTTTATTCATTTTTAGGTTTTTGCAATTACTGTTATTTTTTATTTAATAAACAATTTTGAGTTATTAAAGAAGTGAATTGCCCGAATCGAGTCAGATTATTTAACATTTTCAAGTTATTTTTCAACATGTTTTTTGTTTAACTTTTTTAAATTCTTTAAATTTAAAAATTTGTTATTAGAACCGGAAGTAGCTCGTTGGACAAAGCCAACAAAAAGAGAGACATCATCTTGATACCAGAACAAAGGTTAATCAAAGGGGAATCTCTTGGACTATTAAAGAAAAATTTCTTTCTTTTGGAAACACATACAAAACTTTATTTCTAAACAAGAACAAAAAAAAATCCAAACAGCTAATTAAATTAAAAGAAGGTGTAGCAAGGTTTTAAAAGAAACCCGGTCTGCGTACCTCATCACAATCTACGATTTGTCCATTGCTATTTATTTATTACTAGTATATTAGCCTGACCTACGACAGGCCCTTCGCACACTTCCTTTTTGGAGCCATGTGCCGAAAGCACTTTTTCTCTTTTTAAAGCTTGATTTTTTTATTCACTTGATTTTTGCAAAATACAAATGCACCACTTTAAATAACACTTTACGTAATGAAGCAGTGTTGAAAAATTAGTTCAAGTGTAAAGTGCAAAAAGTCGAGTTTGGTAGCAATCATATTTATATACAGCTTAACCAACTGGCTTTGCAACCATAATATACGTAGCAACTCAGGTGTCGTTTCGCGGCTGATACAATTATATTTTTTGGTCCAATCCATTTCATTAAATTCGTCATAACTTTTTTTTTAAAAGAATGACAAAAGAAGTAGTTAGATCAAAAATGTACTATGTATTGTAAAAACCTAATATTGTCACTGATAAGTATAAAATATATTTTTTGTGCATACTTTCAGGCAGAACATTTTTGAGAACCGTGTGTCTTGTAAAATTACTTTACTGTCAAAAAATTATTACAAGTTGAGAAATACTGTGTGCGGAGCAGCATGCTTGTCTTTTATGTATTAAGGTGTGCATACTTTCAGGCTGAACAGTTTGGGAGATATTGGACACGGAGAAGCGTGCTTGTCTTTTATATATTAAGATAGTAATTACAGTTATTAATTATTATAATTAAAGAAAGTATAGGAACACTAGCTTCCAGGACTTTCAGTTCTGCCCGATTGTTATTGCTTGACCATATTTTGCAATAACCCCATTCGCAATTTTAATTATCCGTTTAAAAAAAAGTCCGTGTCATGCCAGCGACTCCTATAAGATAACTCTCTCTCTCTCTCTCTCTCTCTCTCTCTTTCTCTCTCTCTCTCTCTCTCTCTCTTTCTTTCTCTTTCTCTCTCTCTCTCTCTCTCTCTCTCTCTCTCTCTCTCTCTCTCTCTCTCTTTTGATTTAATACAAAAATTAGTTGGTTTTAGAATATTTTAGTTCAGTTCCTTAGTTATATAAATTAAATTTATGATAATCATTTGGTTAAAGCTTAGTGCAATAATAAATTACATATAGTTAGTTATAAATTTATAGTTAGTTAAATTATATATATAGTTCAAATTAATATTGTTGAGCAAAATAACTTTTAATAAAATGCAAAATATGTGCATTTTTGAAAGTTCGATTTTAAAAATAGTTTAAGTAATGAAAATTTTATTGAACCATATTTAAATAATCCCCCTCACAAAAATATAAAAATTAACAACACTCACGTTTTCATATCAGTTTTTTTAAATTTTTGCTCCTGCAAATATTGATTAAAACTTTCAATATATCCTTTCAGCGCTCAAAGTTGATTGAAAAAATTTGTTGAAGACATTGCTGTAAAAAAAAAAACAAGTTGGATTAGTAAATTTATTAGACAAGTAAAATTCTAAAATGATTAGTAAACATTATTTATATAACAAACATAGAAAACTAACAAACTATAATTACAGTATATTAAAAATAATTATTAAGTACTAAACACAATTAAATTAAAAAATTGATAACGATTTAGATGAATTAGAAAATGAGTTACGACGTGATGAGAAAGAAAACGAACGACATTAACTCTTTGGATGCACGAAACGTTGCAATATGCAACTCGATCATTCATACATCATAATCAATGAATCGGTGTCGTTTCAGCACCAGCTCGTAAAAAATATCAGGTTTTGTGGTGGCATCAGAATACTACAAGAGCCGAAGCTGCCTTGCAGTCGAGCTAGATGTACGCATACGTTGGCTTTTGCTGGCTGCACTGCTGACATATCCGCTGCGCCATTAAAGACAATACGAATTCAGCAAAGTTTTACTGTTGCAAAAAATTGTTGGTGATAAATCAATGAGTGCAGTAGATGATATGCAATTTTTGAATTGTGCGCAAACACAATTAACAGCAGCAATCTCCCGAATTAAATGTACAAAAAAATATTTGTTTTACTTTTTTTATTTCTTTAACCGTCCGTTTAGTCAAAAGGTCCCTAGGGACCATTTCCATTTTTGTTTATTCATAACTTTTTCTTCACATATTTAAGAAAGCTAATGCTTCATGTATTCCTAAAAAAAAAAACAATGCTTAAGAGATAAAAACAGGTTTCAAAAAGCAATACGAGCACTTGTTCTCATGGGCGTTAATTTTACTGTAAAAGTTATAAATTCAAAACGATTTTTCTTATAATTAAAATAGTATTGAAGTTTTTAATATTTATTACCGCTTAATTAATTTTTTTTACAAACTTGGGTCTAAAATATTTATTATTTGGTAAAAAACTTTTATGAAAAGCCTTAAGGGATTAGGCCACTCTAGACGCCTGAAAAATATGCATACTTTGAATTTTTTTTTTCAGAAATACTACGCAATAAATCAAGATTCAAAAAATGGGTGTTTATTATACATATCAGTGACTGTATACAATAATTTTTTTAAAAGGTTAAATTTCAAAATGGCGGCTGTGCAGCGTTTTTGGGATGACGTCTTCGTTTTTTAAGGGGTCCACGGGCGAACAAATAACTCCTGTCATTTTTGAGTTACAAAAATCTAATGAATCTTTTAATTTATATATAATATCGGCTATGGATGATCGACGATGTTAGATATTTTTGATATATTGATTTTCAGCCAAATGGCGAACTTCTAAAGTGGAAAGTTAAAAATTTGCCCAAAAAATCATCATATTATTGTTAATAACAAATAAACTATTCAATTTGAAAAAAAATCCTACGTACTTCCATACACACTAAACCTCTGCACAAATGCACTCGTTTTTTTAACAAAAGTAGAGCCAACAGTGCCGAGTTTAGAACATAACATAACTCTATTAAGTCAAGCAAAACATAACCAATTCATTAAACGACAAGAACAGAGCAATGCAGAGCACTCGTCGGCTTCAAAACAGAACTTGTTCGCCACTTGCTTTACCAGAACACGATGTTACTCGTTCTATAAAACAAAATTGATTGATAACAGCGAGAAAAGCATCGATCACACCTAACGCAGCAGAACATTGGCAAAGAGATTAAGAGCTATTAATTTCATGCAAATGCAAGTTTTTACTGGGCATCTTAAATCGCAAATGGTTAAGATCTTTGCGAACCATGAAAATTCCTTCTAAATGGCATTCAATAGTTAGTGCATATTTTTAAATATTTTGTAATAAATGCATGGTTTTGCATATTTTACAAAAAATGCTTATTTTTGCATATTAATTGCGTACATTTTTTATACAATAAATTCATGTGGTTTTTGCATATTTTCCTTTTGTTTTTGATTTGCAACCATTAAAATTCAATACGAAATATTTTGGAAAAAGATAACTTTGAATTATTAGGTACTTTTAAATGCACTTTACTTTTTTATAAATTAATTTTATATGTATTTAAAAATTAATTGTTTTTTTTTTTTTTTTGTTAATTGAATGCAATATTTATTTTTAACCGATAGTAAAAAATAAGAAAAATATTTTTAATTGCATATCTTACATTTTTTTAGCGAATATATAAGAGTTTTAAGTGCATATTATATGCGCATATTTCCGATTTTTATGCAAATTTATTGCAAATTTAAGTATTATTTTATGTGATTTCGGAGGATATTTTTTCCATCATTTTAACTCGAATTTTTTCAAAATATTTAAGGTACTAAAAAATAACGCCAGTATTTTATGCCAGGGCCGTAGTCAGGATTTACCCATGGGAGGGAATCTTGATGAAATTTTTCAAAATTAATATAAAGGAACAATTATTTGTTTCATTTAATTTTTACTTTAAGTTTGCAAAAACTATTACACCAGCCAATATATTTACGAAAAAACATGAATTTTGGAGGTTTTTGCAAAATGGCTTAGCTCACTGGTGATTATTGTAAAACAAAAGATACAAAATTTGTTGATATTTCGTTGGATAATCTCAAAATTTTTGCTCTGCTACCGCACATGGCACGATAGTATTGATATATGGATTGAAGAGCTGATATTTTTTCTAAAATACAAAATGATATTTTTAATTTTATGATGAGTAGTTCAGATTCTAGATCAATAATACTAAACACGTGCTAAAACGTTAAACACCCTGTAAATTGAAAATGTTACAATATAGGAGGAAACTGAGTACAGATTTGAAACCAGGGTTAAACGGACATGTACGAATAAGAATGGGTTTACCAGATACGAAATTCCCCTTTGGGTATACATATCTGAACATATCTGAATATAAGACGACTGCTATTATTTTGTTCGCAACTGTATATAAAATATAAAAAACTAAACGTTAAATTGAAATGAAACAAATAATTGTCTCTATATTTTAATTTAAAAAAAAAATAACTGACTAAGGCCCTGGCATAAAATACTGGTGTTATTTTTCAATAACCTTAAATATTTCTACAAAATTAGATTTGAAATGATTGAAGAAATAGCCTCCAAAATCACAGTTTTCTAGTAGATCATTCAGTTTTACTAAGATATACCACAAAATAATAACAATGAAAAACATAATCATCATCGCAATAGACCAACAACAACACTAATACTACCATTAACAACAACGCCAATAACAAACTTAATCACATCATTACTAGTAATCATATTTACAAATTAATAATCATTATAAACATCAGCAAAAAAAACAATAACAACAATCCAACATCATAAGAATGCAAGAAACAATAATCAACAAAACCACCACCTATAGTAAAAGTAAAAACAACAGTAAAATATCCTCACAAACAAAACAACACAATAAAATTTAATTAATTTTTTTGTTGTTACTTAAAAATAATTTTATTTTTAATACTTTAATAACTTTTATTGAATAAAATATTGTAAAAATTAAAAAAAAAGCTTCGCTTCAAGAAATTAATTTTTATAATAAATAAAAAAGTCTCTTATTAAAATTTCAATAAATAATAAGATAATCCCTTTTTTGGCGTTTCAGATAATTTTTACTTCAGAAGGAAATGCAGAAACTATGAAACCTAAACAACACATAACTCCTAGCGTTCTGCTGTTCATCACATAACTTTCAAGTCATTTCGTTCCGCTGCTTTCTTCTCCGTCGACTCAAGCATAACATTGATTCGGTTTTCTTTCGTTTTTGTTCTGCTCACGCGACGAGTGCTCTCTGTAGTGTTACGTTCGTTCTAATTAATAAAAGCCGAACATAACCAACGCTTGCTCCACAAATCAGTGTTCTGAAATGCATTCCAAGCGCACTCGTGCAGAGGTTTAATACACACTAAATTGTTTAATTGTTTCAAGTGAATCGGTTGAAAATTGTCTGAGTTATGTTTTCGGCAAACTTAAAAAAATGCAGTTTAGAGATAAGCGCGTTTGAAGTTTTGAGTAGAAGAAAATTAGGATTAATTTTGCAATACCTTTAATCTGCGATGCCTGCACCATCCAGATTATCGTCTTGCTCTTGCTTTTCTTTTCTCCTTTAGTTAAAGGAACCATTTAAAAAAGTTTACTGATTTTTCGAAAGTTCTAGAGTGGCCTAACGCCTTAATTGAAATTAATTGGTAACTTTGGCTTTTTATAAAAAAACACTGACGTTCGTTGTCATAACTAACGAAACAAAATCAGCTGTTTAAAATGAAATTTCGGATTGGATTTATTTGTGCATTTTATAATTTATATTTTTTTTTATATCCTAGATGAAAATATAAGAAGTTTTTTGGTGGTAAGTTTATATTAAGTTACTGCAAATTATAAGATCTTTCTTTATTTTCTAATCAATTTGCTTTACAGTCAAGAAAATAAATTTGAGTGACATTAAGAGCAGAATAGAAGAGGATGTGAGAAGCAACTGAGTTGCTTGCACCCACTTGCGAGCTTTCAATTAATCTATCTACTTCATCTAGCACATTCAATAGGGACAGTTTCTATAAACACGATTTGGGCAAGTGGGTTGGCCGGTGTGCTCTTGTGAGTATATTTCAGAAATTTCAAATTCTCAAATACGCCTGCGTTACTCCTCAAATCTACGATTTTAAGGAGGACACGATTGGACCCAAACTGGAATTTTTCACAATTTTCTACAAACTGATGCGCCGTAGTTAATATACTTAAAAAAATTGAAAGGTACACTTTGCTTGTACTGTTCCCTCTTTCGACCTTAAAACGTTTAAACCGTTGCAGGATCACTCGTTATGAAGCCTTTCAAAAAATATAAAAATGTGCATTAGTATTGTAGAAGCAGAGTCAGTGGCACATAGAATCAGCAGAAACAACTCACGCATTAATTACCGACCTGCTTATAGCAGTAATGATACTGTCTGGTCACAAGAAATTACTGGAATTTAATCGAAAAGATATGTCTTTGATTATTTCGGTTATAGATTTTTGTGAATCTCAGGACTTGCCAGTTCGTGGAAAAGACCAATCCTCCAATCATCCAGTTTAGTGAATACTGCTTCACGCAAAAATTAAGATCAGCTTACAATCCATCCAGCAACATTACCTTTCGAATATTGGAAGGTGTTGCTGGTCATACCATATTTTGATTTATCAAAAACATCCTTACAACGGCGTTTTTATTCCCTTAAAGCGTTCACAGAAATTTAATGCTGATTTTTTAATTGCTTTGCTGAAGATTTGTGCCGATGAATATTTTGATTTCCGCTTTTGTAAAATAGCGTTTAGTACAATTTCGTTTCCAATTAAATTTTATTTTTTTCCCAATAAAGCCAATATTTAAGAAAAACGTTTTATTTATCAGCTATATGAAACAATAAATGGCCCCCCCAGGTAAAATCCTGGCCACGCCCTTGCTTGTTCTTATTTTTATTTTGTTTTAACATATTTATTACTAGGAGTAGTGACAAGGTCCCTAGGGACCCTTACCGTTACTTGTTTAATTGTGTATGGGTTTTTCTTTAATTTTCAAGCGTTAATATAAAAAAAACATATTTCGTGAATTTCATTGTTGTTGCTCAGTTACTATTTTTTTTTTTTAAAATTACCGAGCAAAAATTGTAACTTAACAATTGTGACAGTAAGGCCTTTTCCACATGGAGCAATTGAAAACTAATGCAACTGCAACAAAAGTTGCTAACCAATGTATTTATACCGAAGCCTTCGCATGAAACAACTTGTACTCAATAAGTTTCCAACGCATTCGCAACCAGTTCCATGCAACACGGCGTGCTGCAATTTGAATCGGCGATTTGTTACGTTTGCAATTTGTGTTGTGTGCTATGAAAATAATTAATCTGTTAAAAAATATGAAATAAGTGCAGGAAGTGGAGAAATATCCTTTTTTTATCCTCAATTTATTTTTATATCTATTTAAAAAAGCTTCCATTAAATAAGTGTTTGTGTTGTTGTTAATTTTTCAATGTTGCGTTGCGACGTGACTTGCTCATCTGAAAGCGAAGTTGCAGTTCAGTTCAAAATTGAAGTGTTTTGAAACTTTTTAAGCTGTTGCTTTGTAGTTGCATTACTTTTCAATTGCTCCATGTGGAAAAGGCCTAAATCTTAACGTTTCGAACAGTTATAGCCCAAACAGAATAGGCATAGCCAACATGTAGCGAGCTGTCGAAAACATAGCCAACGAAATGTTGTGTACAGAATCGAATTTGTGTTGATAACGCAGATAGAACTTTATGCTTACAATATTTTGTTATTTTATACTAAATTAGTAGATAAAGCCTTGCATATAATAATTTGTTTGTTTTTTTACTAATTTGGACTAATATGTTTCAGTCAATTTTAAGTGTTCTAATTTGAACAATGTATTTTGACATTTCGCTACCGTTGGCTGCGGAAAAAGTTAAAAGTTCGTCAACATTTTTGTGTCGGCTGCGTTCGCTACGAGTTGGTTATTTTCATTATGTTCATTTCATAGGGTTGCAAGGCAACCAACTTCTATGTTGACATTTCTTTTGTTGGCTGCGTGTTGGCTATGCTTATTCTGTTTGGGCTATTAAAGTTGGCAGCCAATATTTTTTTCATCGAACATGTTTTTCTTATAATTCCTTATATGTTCTAAAAATTTTGAAAGTAAATACATAGCAAAAGTATTATTGGGTATGATATAAAACTGATACACAGAGGGAAAACCTATAGAATCACTACATAAATTTATGTACTCATGACATAAATTTCTGCACACATAAATTTGGTGATTTTCTTGTACTAAGTACATGTTGAAATATGTCTTGACTACATAAATATTTTAAACAGTACTGCATGTAGTCAATAAAGAATTTTACGTACTCATCACATAATTATGTGTCGTGAATGAATAGATAGATGTACGTGGTGGGTACATTCACACTATACACATCAAAAAAGTTATTGTAAATAATTTTATGTAATGAGTACAGTTCTGATATATGTAGTTCATAGATTATTGACCCATTACATAAAATATTAAATAACTGTATGTGGTGACTACATAAATAATGGACCTAATACATAATATTAAATGGCTTTTTGTAATGAGTACACAGATAATTGACTCATTACATAAAATAATAAATAATTTTATGTAATGAGTACAGTTTCGATGTCTGTCCCGGCTGATCCCGGCAGGATCTAGAATGTAAATCGTGCATGCGTATAGCTTGGGTATACGTATCTTTGGAAGATTCCATACCTCCAGGCGAATCCAAAAAAAAAAAATACATAAAATAAGAAATTTTTGTATGTAATGAGTAGAATTCCGATAAACCTAGAACATAGATTAAAAAAAAATTTATATACAGCATATTTGTGATGAGCACACTCACACATGACTTCATTCCTGCAGGAAATGGAAATATTCACGGATATAAACAGGAAACATTCCATGGAATGTAGGAAGCATTCCCTTCCGATGGACACTCCATTTCTTTTCCAGGAAACATTCCTCTCCGCTGTCTTAAAAAGTGAATTGGAAGCAGTCCTCTCCACCGTTCTAAAAATTAATGTGGAAACATTCCTCTCCCTTGTTATGAAAATGCCCGGCCAGGATTCGAACCCGGGACCCCTGAGCGACAGTCAAGCGCGCTACCACTAGACTATCGAATTTTATAATAAGCGGCTAGGAAACAATGATATTAATATTTTCTGTTGTCATTGCTTGATAATAAGTAAAAGTTTCTACATGCATTCTTAAAGAAGCGGTTTGGAAACAACATAAAAACAAAACTACCCTTAAGCTTTCGAAGGATACGGTGGGGAAAGTTTCTTTATCACTTTTGGATGGAAGCCTTCCGATTTTTCCTGGAGAGATTATATTAGTGAATAAATTGATATGTTACCAGTACACGCTCACTTTACCCAATACATATAGCTGTCGTTGCGTTCCCATACAAAATGAAGTACATAGATTTAACATAAATGTCTCTGTACTGTCTACACAGTACAGAGGAACTTTTCACTAAGGGAACTTTTTTCCTTAGTGTATTCAACCCAATTTTTTTTTTTTGAAACGAATAAAAAAAATGTATGACTTCTTGTTAGTATTACAGTAGAAACACTGTAAAAACTGCTGCTCAACAACTTTTGTGGTAAGACTACTGTGTAATTGTAAACTAACAAGTTGTACAGCAAATTCACGATAAAAATTGTAATTCAACAATTTGTATAGAAGAGCTACTGTAAATTTGTAAACCAACAAGTTTTGCAGTACATGCACTATAAAAATTGTTATTAAACAACTTCTGCGGTAGAGCTATCGTACGACTGTTACTGAACAAAGTTCAGTAGGTTACAATTTTTTAACGGTAGAATTGACAATTTTCATCGTTTAGCTTATTTTCAATCGACAATTTACCGTTCGTATCGGTAGAAGTTACTGTAAATTTTTTTCTGTGTAGTACAAAGTGACTTTATCAAAACGGTAAAATCTCTTTAAATTTCACATAACTTAATAAATGGACTTGGAACTCTATGAACTCTATATGAGCTTTGATATTTAATATTCGCTTTAAGTATGAAATTAAACCAAATCGAAAGGAAAGCACGCCTACCTTCCATACAAAATGACCTTATCAAAACGGTAAAATCGTGTCGTGTTTTACAATCGGTAAAAAAAAATGCAACACAAATCACTTCTATATACTGATTTGGAATTAAGCACATAAGCCTTGGTCTAAAATATTCACCATATATTTGAAACTTGTACAAATACGATGAAAGCAACGACTACCTCCTATATAAAAAGACTATATGAAATGGTTCAATCTCTTCAAATTCCATCAAAAATTCTACTTTTAATGGTTTAAAATTTTGCATACATGCTTAGTATTTTAAAATTAACTCTGAGTTTAAATTTGGCAAAATTGTATAAAAATCCGCCTTTTCCCTGACAAAGTGATGTCATGAAAGCAGCAAAACCTTTATAAATTCTATAAAAATTTCTTCAGTCTGTATTGACTCACATAATTAGGGTATTCACAAGGTGTGCTATCAGGTCATAACGTCAAATTGTCCTAAGATTTAACACTAGTTTAAACATTTTATTGTTGCCTTCCATATAAAAAGTGCTAATATATTACAACTCTGAAAGCTGTGTTTATTGAAGTGTCGTAATTAAACAGCTGTTTCTTATTTGCATTAATTTATCTTGTAAGTTTTAGTTGTAAGATTTAAGGACAATATGACATGATAACACACCTTGTGAATAGCCTAAATCTTTAATATCTTAAACATATTTTGCAGTTCAGTTTTAGCAAAATTGCATGAGAACCACGCCCATCCTTCATACAAATTGACGTCTTCAAACTTATACAACAGTCATAACTATAAATAAACTGTGAGAATACTTAACTTTAGCCAATTCAAAGATAAATCTTTGCTAGTTTGTATTTGTGGTTGAATGAATTTATCCCCTTTAAAAAATATTTTATAAAAATGAATTAAAATTTTTGCATAAGATCGTTAATCAACAAGGAGCAATTATAATTATAATTGAAAAATGAACCTCACAGTAATCCATATTAATTTTATTCATACTTTATATACATATGCTTCACTTTTTTTTTATTAAAATACATTAAAAATTAAACTATACTAATTTTCATTTTCTATTGGAAACATTTAAACGGTTTTAATAGGATTATTCTTCTCTTTATTAATTATTATTTCTCTTTATTATTCAAAATTCCGATTATTTAAAAAACGCAATTTTTGGGTAACTTGAGAAACCGGTTTTTAGATTTTGTCAAATAATTGACAACACTATATTTAACATACGTAAAAAAATCCATCACAATGCTAGCAAAAGTTATTTCAGTTTTTGTCTAAAATTGTGACCTTCTTTTATGTATGTATGTCTGCCGTACTGTAGGTAAGCCTAGACAATAAAAAGTTAATATTTTTCTTTTATTGTGTATTTTGTGAGTCTGTGTTGTTTTTTTCTTTAACAAGATATGTCATTGCAGTCAAAAACTTTTGTCTTTATGTGCCCACGTTTCTTGTTGAAGTTAAAATAGCGTAACATGAGGGAGCAATTTATAAAATACAAGCAGACCACAATTGTCCGCGGCATCGCCACGCTGTTTTAATCAATTACCTTAAGACAATACATGTCAAACAAAATAAAAAATGTCTTGCTTTCTGCTGTTTGGTTTTGTGTTGGAGCGCTACTTTGCATTAACATATATAATGTATCTCACTTTTTGCCTTGCTCGAGGTTTAGCTATTTTTTTTTTTGTTGCGCTGTGCTAACTGAGCACACAAAAAAAAAGAAAAGAGAGCAATATGGAGTTAATTGAAACTCTCGCAACAAAAACGCGTGAAAACAAAACGATTAAGCAATGCATTACAGCTGGCATGATTTCTTAAAAAACTTAACACTTTCATAAAATGTACTTATTATTAAATTTTCGAAAGCAAAATGCCCTTATGGTTTTTCGTCATAACTCACAAACCATACATCCTACAAGAACGATTTATGCACCAAAATGTTTCTAATACATATAAACACAAGACTGCATTTTCAGAAAAAAAAGTTTTTTCAAGAATCTTAGTAAAATACGTCATTTTTTTGTGATTTTTTAGCTTTTTTTAGCCATAACTCCTCAACCATACATCATAAAAGAAAGATTTATGCACCAAAATGTTTGATGAGCCTCTGACTACAAAACTTTTGTGGTTTAGCACAAATATAATGTTTCAAAACTTGTTTCATTAAAATCAGCCCTATAATTTTGAGGTTAACCTGGAAAAAAAAAATACAAATCAATTTCTGTAGGATTCTGTTCTGTTTGATTTCATGTCAAAACACCCACATTTCTGATATGACTATTTTTGAAAATTTTGAAACTCTCTAGGTAGATAGGCCTCCTGATAAGTAGTATATCTGCGTGCTTTTTTTTGGATTTAGAATTTTTTTTTTAAATATTTGCACTGAAAACTGTCAAAAAATGTTAGAAATGCTAATATATTACAACTCTGAAAGCTATGTTTATTGAAGTGTCGTAATTAAACACCTGTTTCTTATTTGCATTTATTTATCTTGTAAGTTTTAGTTGTAAGATTTTAGGACAATATGACATGATAGCACACCTTGTGAATAACCTAAATCTTTAATATCTTAAACATATTTTGCATTTGAGTTTTAGCAAAATTGCATGAAAACCACGCCCATCCTTCATACAAATTGACGTCTTCAAACTTATACAACAGTCATAACTTTAAATAAACTGTGAGAATACTTTAACTTTAGCCAAGTCAAAGATAAATCTTTGCTAGTATAAATACGCTAGAGTAAATACACTTAATTTAAGTTTAGTTGATCCCCGCTGTAAATAATAAATGCAGTCGCAATACAAGAAGTATATATATATATGTATTTATATTACTATTTTTAAGTTATATTACCCCAACTGCACTAAGAACCATAGTTAAGTTACATAAGTTTATTTGATCATCACTGTAAATATCAAACGCAGCTGCAAGACAATAAAACGACAAAACCGACCAACTAACAACCAAACCCGAGCATATCAAGGCCAACCAGCTCAATACATACAGATAGGCAACCAACTAGAGTACTAGTGCAGATTAGCCAGTACAAAGAAAGTTTAAGTCATATAATTCCCAACAGGTTTTCACCCTACAGCGTATATAAAGGCGCAGTTAAGCCACACAAATCAGCATTCCTTTTAGGTGAGCTCACAGAGTTTGACTCTGTTCTCATGTGCATGATAGCCGATACACATTGACTGCAACAGTCGTCCACCGACAAAACGGAAACTTGCCGTCAGAGAGAAATGTCGCAGTATTCTTGACGACTTGATTATAATGAACGCAACAGCGACAATCTGTATTTCATACAAAACATAAACAAACTCTGCTATGTTCGCTCTTGTCGTCTATTAAATTAGAAATAGATTGAAGTCTGCGGCAGCAACAATTGTGGTCGTGTTCTCTCTTTGTCGTGCCGTCTTCAAAAAATACATCTTCATAAGAAAACATGTGTTCTATTTTTTGACAATTGGCGTTCGTCGCTAGTCGCAGTCAATGTGTTAGCCGATACACATTGACTGCAACAGTCGTCCACCGACAAAACGAAAACTTGCCGTCAGAGAGAAATGTCGCAGTATTCTCGACGACTTGATTATAATGAATGCAACAGCGACAATCTGTATTTCATACAAAACATAAACAAACTCTGCTATGTTCGCTCTTGTCGTCTATCAAATTAGAAATAGATTGAAGTCTGCGGCAGCAACAATTGTGGTCGTGTTCTCTCTTTGTCGTGCCGTCTTCAAAAAATACATCTTCATAAGAAAACATGCGTTCTATTTTTTGACAATTGGCGTTCGTCGCTAGTCGCAGTCAATGTGTATCGGCTATGTATCGGCTATGACTCTGGGTTCCAGTTAAGGTTTCCACCAGAGTCGGTACGTAGGGTTACTTTGGGGGTCACTTTTATTGTGACCCCTGGGTGCACTCTGGGTCAGGGATGATAAATTCAGTACTAAAGTACTTAATTCAGTAATTTTTGCTTTTCAAAAGTACCACAGTACCCCCGCGATGATTTCAGTACTTTTTACAAATATTGTCTAAAAACAGTACCATTAAAATAAATTAAAAAATTTTAAGATGGCAGAGTTTTGGGCTAAAGTTGGTGCAATAAAAAAATGAGAATTATTTACCCATGTGTGGTATTATATGGGCATTTCCAAACTGGCGTTACGGACTATATGTACGAAGACATATTTTAAAAAAAAAATAAAGTACAATTTTTAAAAAGTTTTTTTTTATATTTGCGTAGCAATTAAGTAGCACTGCATTAAGTAAAAACAATAAAAATCGACCCTAAGGATTTGAAGATATAAGCAAAAACATGTGCTGGAGTTACGTTACAAAAAACGGAGGTGATTTTTGTCTTTGATTACTAAATTTAAAAAATTCTTTGAATTGGGTAAGACTTTTTGTATGCAACTTTTTTAAAAGGGTTTGAAATAACATAAGTTTATTCCAAGTGATCAAATTTAAAAATTTTGTCTGGGTTTTTTTACTAGGCGTTTTGATCTGGCGTTACGTTACTTAAATTTCTAATGTAGGTTAATTGGGTGATTAAGTAATTAGGTAGTGAAGTGATTATGTAATTTAGGAATTAAAAAGCAAATCTAATATGTTGTCCTTTCCTTGCCTTAACCATTTTTTCATTATCCTTAGCCAATGCTTTTAATTTTTACTAAAACAAAAAAGTTTACGAAAAATTTACTAAGCATTTACGAAAAGAAAAACTACAATTGTGAAACAGTCCAGACGATTTTATCATCGTGGTAAATGATTTAATGCATAACTGACTTAAAAATTAAATAAAAATGTTTCCCTTAGATAATATCATAAAATAATAAGTTTTAATTTTTTGACCACGGTAGGCTTTTCTGTGGAAATGCCCATATCTAAAATTATCGAAAGATCACTTTACTCGGGCCCTTTATTTGATATTAACATACATTTCTTAAAAAAAAATTTGTACATCCTTGAACATTGAAAAAAAAAAATAAAAAAAAATTTATAATTTGTATGGGTTATAGGATGGCGCCAAAATGAAGAGCTCAAAAATCCGGTGTCACAGTTAATATCTGTAATAAGACGTCTGAAACAAAAAACATAAAAGATTCTTAAAGAAGTATGCCTTCCGCCCGGCAATCTACCATAATATTTGAAAAATTGAACATAAAATCTTAAAAAACATTTAAAAAAAATCGAGCACATTTTTGGACTAATTAATTTTTTTTAAATTTTTTTTAAGACTTTTTGGTAGATTGCCTTAGAGAATATGTTAGTTAAGAAAATAAAACAAGGTTTTTCAAAATCAGCCCAGCCAGTCCTGAAATTTAACTATCCGTCAGTTGAAAAAATGTTGTTTCCAGAAAAACGCGTTTGAAGTTTTTTTTTATTATAAAAATTATTTTTTTTTTCACAGCAAAATGTCGAAATAGGCTTCAAGTAAGCACGCTTTCAAGATTAATACAAACAAAAGACTTTTTAAAATCAAATGAAGCGTACTTCTATAACATTTAAATTTTTGAAGAGGTGTTATAAAAAAAAAGTCAAAAATATTGATGTTGAAGATTTATTAGATTAAAAAATGCATACCTGATATAAACTTACATTGTATTTCTTATCAACTTATTACATTACTAATTCAAAGTTCCTTGCATAAAATAATATATATTAATAATTAAAAAAATTTATTGATGTTTTTTTATATATATTTTGTAATTTGTTCATTTTAATTCAGAAACTTTAAAATTTGTTATGTTTGTTTTATTTTTTTTTTATGTTAAACTAATAAAAATATATAAAACTTACAATTTATATTTTATTTCTTATTTCAGTACTTTTAGTACTTTTGAAATCCGCTAAGTACCAAATTGAATTTTGGAATTGTCTTCCCTGCTTTGGGCTCCAGTTCGGTTTCCACCAGAGTCGGCTCATGGGGGTGATTTGGGGTTTTTACTACTCTGGGTTCCAGTTCGGTTTTCACCAGAGTCGGCTCATGGGGGTGATTTGGGGTTTTTACTACTCTGGGTTCCAGTTCGGTTTCTACCACAGTCGGTACATGGGGGTTGTTATGGGGGTAGTGCTACTCTTGGTTCTGCTTCGGCTTTCACCAGAGTCGTCACATGGTGGTAATTTGTGGGAGGTTTACTACTCTGGGTTCCAGCTCGAACTCTACCAAAGTCGGTACATGAGGGTAGTTATGAGGGGATGTGCTACGCTGGGCTCCTATCCAACTTCCACGAGAGTCATATATCATTATTTAGGTTTTTTATTTTGTTTACTAAAGGGGCGGGCCATAGTTTGAGACGTATTATACGACACCTCGATCAAGACTTCTGCCCGTGCTTCCTGCAAATGACGTAGTTTTTGCTATATTTCGCCAATTATTAATGAACATTCATTTTGGCTTTCCTTTTAGTGAATGGAACCGACCACCGACATTGATTACCAATTACAGATTACCAATTACCGATACCGATTTACATTCGCTAAAAACCCTCGCCCTCGGCTAAAGCAGCTTCGACCGTCATCAACGACCACTCACTCCGACTCACACGACACGGCACTGCGAAGTATAATAAGTCTATAATAAGGCCAAATTATCAGTAAAGAGTTTGAATTTTATTGAAAACTGTGTTGTTTTTTTTTATTATTTGTGGTAATTTGTGGTCCTTTCATTTGATTCTAGACAAAACCACTCTCACAACTAAAAAGATAAAAAGTTTGTGGCGAAGACTATGAAAAATATGACTGAAAATTTCAGGTTACGAAATAGTCTCCGTACGACTTATGATTTCAAAGACACAGCTATTTGAATGCATGCACAAATTGTATTTTTGTATGTGTTTTAATATTTTTCACAGTGCGTAAATTAAAATAAAACATTTTTCGTAAAAAAAAACACAGTTTAAGTTATTTTTATAGGCACTCCTAAACTACAAGGTTTCAAAAAAATCGGATGCGCACAAAACAAAATCAGTCAGATTTTGCTCAAAATTAGTCGAATTGATATGGAATCATCGAGGTGTATTTTTGTAAAACACAAACACTAATCGTTTAATTAACTTTAAACTTTTGGATTACATTTGCCCCGGTGTCTTTTATGCATGTTGTATTTATATATATATATATATACATATTTATATCTTGTAACTGTCTTAAACTCATTAACTAGAGCAGCTCAAAATTAGATATAGCTTAAATTCCCTTTCATTTGTATGGTATGAAGTGCTTAAGGAATAGCAACAAAGTATGATTAAATAAACAACAAAGAGAGTTACATTCTTAGTAGCAAGTATGTGGCAAGTTGACGACGATACGAATGTTTTTGGATTAATAGTTTTTGAAGTCGCAATTTGTCAATGTTCATGTTATGCTTAATTTAGAGATTTAGTTAAATGGTTTTAGGAAAACAACCCAGTAGAAATGCTTTATTCAACTATTTTTACTAGATTAAAGCAAATAAAATACTAAAGAAATCACTTTCAATAGTTTTTCCTTTCGTCACGCAGTTGGTAAGGAGGCATAGGCTTGCTAGATTCTGTCAAAAAGTAGCAAGGATTAGAAATTTTAAAAGCCAGCTTAAAGGTGTTGTTCAAATTCTTGCAAAAAGGTCAGACGGTAAAAAGAAAATAATCTGAGCACTCTGCGGCGTTTAGGGAAGGAAATTTCTCGCAAAAACCCAAATTTGTAGAAAAAAAAATTATGGATTTTGCATAACTTAGACTAGCCAATTGCGACCAATGTCGAGAATTTCCTACAAACATAATGCAAATGTCATATTCCAAATTTTAATAAGCACTTTGCAAGAAGTTGATGCAAACTCATACCACGAATACTTCCCTTCTAGAAATCCTGTACTATAATTGAAACTTGTCAGTACTACACATATATACACACCAGCTTTGGTTTCAAATCTAGTATTTGAAAAATACTAAAATATGGCTTTAATACAGCTTTGGTTTTAAATTTAGTGCAGGCTTGCATTAAAAAAAAAAAAAGAATAACAAACACCGTGAGATTCGAACCTAAGACATCCAGTTCATAAATTCACTAGTCTAACCACTAGGCAAAACAAAAGTGTTAAGCAAACATACACTCAGGGAATTATTGAATTTCGTACACGGCTGTCATGAAAAATATGATGCTGTAGTAGCCATACTGGAGTTATAATATATGAAATGAAGTCACCTTAGCTGAAAGTTTATTGCAAGCACTTTATGAGAGCTCTCATAGCCCTAATTGAATCTGCAATTATCATTAAAAAAAAAAACAAAAATTATGTTGAGCGTCTTTTGAAAATAAGAGCTGTGGTTACAGTTGTGATACATTCAGTATTGTGGCTACTGCAACCAACTTTTAAATCTTGCGTGTAGAGAAACTCCAATACGGCTATTGTAGCCTCAATACGGTTTTCACGCTTTTACTGAAGATACTAAAACCACAAAAGACAAATTTCTTCATTTTAGTTTTGGCTTTGCAGCGTGCTTGTTGGCAAAATTGTTTTTAGAGTTAATCGGTATTTACTTTGATAATCGCTTTACTTTGATAATAAATATTATGCCTATTGTATTGAAAAAGGCATGGACTATTTTACAATTCCATTGTCTAAAACTATTTGTAAGCATGTTTCAGATGCATGCTAATGGTTTGTCGTTTATAATATGGGATTTTTAAAGTTTCATAAAAAAAATTTAAAAAAAGTTTTATGTACAATTAAAATTTTATATTTATTTGATCAAAAAAGTAATATTTTTTCAAATGATTTGAAATAAAAATTTAAAAAATATTTAAAAATAACACTTTTATTAAGCAAACGGCATTAAGAAATTGGTGATAACTTTAAAAGCGCAGAGGTAAGTAGCTTAAATAGAAAAAGTTCTGACAACCTCAAAATAAGGATTTATGGCTATCAAAACCGAATTCCTCTCACCATCGCAAAAGGCGCTGTTATGACCCCTCCACAATTCGGCTGTCAAAACCGAATTCGTCTCACGATTGCAAAAGGCGCTGTCATGACCCCTCCACAATTCGGCTGTCAAAACCGAATTCCTCTCACCATCGCAAAAGGCGCTGTTATGACCCCTCCACAATTCGGCTATCAAAACCGAATTCCTCTCACCATTAAAAGTTCTTACAGCTTTCTGTGAGGTTGTCAAAACCGGCAGAGCATCTCTTAAACAGGATCTAACAGCCCTTATGGAAGTTGTCAGAGCCTCGCATATTAAATTTTTTGAGAACCGTAATATTGCGGCTAGAAGAAGCGAAGTTTTGACAGCATCGCCAGTTCTGTGAGTTTATGAACCGAATCGCCTAACTCTTGATGTCTTGATGCCTTACTCTTGATGTATTGATGTCTAATATCTTGAGTCACTGAGCCAGGACAACTTTATACGAGTCCAAACCCAAGTTTAGTATCCTAATGTACTAGAATTTAGTCTAAATTGTTAAATTTAAACCACAAAGCTAAAAAAGTGCTGTAATATTTCAATTGTACCATTACTATTTAAACAAAAAAGCTAAAAAGGAAACTAATATTTCTTTTGGCTTAAATTTTGATACAGTAGAGTTAAAATTATGAGTTAGTAATTGCAAAGTTTAAATTTTAAGACACAAGATTTTTATTTAGCTATATTAGATAAAATATAGCTAAAATATTATTTAGTTATATTTTAGCTGGGCTAAAATTTAGTCTAAGATTTTTAACTGTGTTGAACAACATTTGCTGTGATTCTAAAAATTGCGTGGTACTGAATTGTGAATCATGTGTTAGAATTTGGGATAACTTGCCATTGTTAATGGAAACCACTTTGGATGTTCAATAGAAACAGTGGGGCTAAACGCACGACGGATGGCTGCAGGTCATTTAGAGATAACGAGGCCAGATCTCTTGAAAATACTGAAGGATCAAACACACAAATTCAAGTTTCGCTTTGATGAACAGCCTCAACAAGTTAAATATATGCAGCACAAAAAAAGGAATAAACTTAGGAACTACAGCTTTATTATAGGTTGATTTCGCAGAGAATTGTTGAATCCTTTCTCCGGATGAAATCCAGGCTGAGGATTGGAATCACCCATAAGTAAAGGGTGTTTTTTATAGAGTGATACAACTTTGAGTTGGCATCACTGCTTTATTTGACCACTCATTTAACAGCTCATTTAACAGCTGATAGTTGCTTTTTGTTAAGTTTGCTTCGACATTTCATTATGGATTGACTTACACCAGAGCAACGCGTGCAAATTGTGGAAATTTTTAATCAAAATAATGGTTCTGTGCGTCAAACTTATCGTGCACTTCGTCCAATTCATGGCGTACATAATCGTCCTTCAGAGCTGCTAATTCGAAGAACAATAGATCGTTTTCGGACCACATTTACCGTTACTGATAATGTGCATCCCGTGAAACGCCGAACAGTGCGCACTGAAGAATCTGTAGCCGCTGTACAGGAAAGCATTGAAGATGATCCTAATCAATCAATTCGTCGCCGTTCTCAGCAACTGGGATTGTGTCCTACCGCTTTATGGAAGATTTTACAAAAAGATCTTGGCTTAAAGCCTTTCAAGATTCAACTTGTGCAGGAATCAAAGCCAAACGACCATCATATGCGCCGCCAATTCGGCAAATAGGCTGAAGCACAAATTGATATTGATTTTGAATTTCCATGGAGAATTTTATTTTCCGATGAAGCCCATTTTTGGTTGAATGGGTACGTAAATAAACAGGATTGTCGTAATTGTCGTATTTGGAGTGAGGAGAATCCATAAGCTTTTGTTGAAACACCATTACATCCACAGAAAATTACTGTTTGGTGCGCTTTATGGGCTGGCGGAGTCATTGGTCCATATGTCTTCAAAAACGATAATGGTCAGAATGTTACTGTCAATGGCGAACGGTATAGGAACATGATTCGAAGTTTTTTCGTACCTCAATTAGCTGGCATTAATCTTGCTGATATGTGGTTCCAACAGGACGGAGCCACATGCCACACAGCGGGCGCTACAATTGATTTACTCAAGGAAACTTTTGACGAAAAAATAATTTCACGAAATGGCCCAATTCATTGGCCCCCAAGATCGTGTGATTTAACCCCATTGGATTATTTTCTTTGGGGTTATGTAAAGTCACTTGTCTACGTCGATAAGCCACAAACAATTGAACACCTGGAAATCAACATTCGAAGAGTTATCGGCGAGATACGGGCGCAAATGCTGCGAAAAGTTTGTGAAAATTGGTGTTCCAGATTGCGCCTTGTACGCGCCAGCCGTGGCGGCCACATGGCCGAAATCATATTTAAACAATAATGTCATAAAATTTTCTTTCCAATAAAGCTCATTTCATTGATATTAAAAATATATTACTATGTTTTATTATGATTTGAACTTGTGTCACTCTATAAAAAACACCCTTCGTGATATTAAGCAACGATCCTTCACGTGATAAGTTTTGTGCTAGGTTTCTAAAACTGATTTTTTTTTTAAATAAGCGAAAACTTAAAATTCAGCTATACCAAAATTAAGAAAATTTCTATATTCACTGACAGTTGAGCAGCCCAATACAAAAACAAATCCACTTTATCGAATATATGTTTCAGTCAAGTAGGTTGGAGTGTGGACATTGAGTGGGCATTTTTTGTGACTAGGAACGGAAAAGGTCCAATAGATGATATAGGCACAACAGCAAAATGCACAGTACAGTGTGCCATAAAAGCTCTTTAATGTTACTTTGAAAAATGCTTTTGATTGCTAAGAATATCTTGCCAAAATCATAAAAATACCAATTAAATATACGTGAGCTTTGCAAGTATCTATTCAGTGAATAAAAAAAATTTCATGAAAAGATGGAAACATTTGAGTCTGAAAGCGTAAACAAAATGAATGCAACATGCGTCCGACGATAATCCGGCAACTTGTCGTCAGAGAGAAATGTTGCAGTGATCTCGACTACTTGATTAGAATGAATGTAACAGCGACAAACTGTTTTTCAAATAAAACATAAATCAACTCTGCTATGTTCGCTCTTGTCGTCTGTCAAATTAGAAATAGATCTAAGTCTGCGACAGCAACAATTGGCGTCGCATCCTCTCTTTGTATATGGAAACATGCCTTCTTTATTTTGACAATTGGCGTTTGTTGCATGTTGCTGTCATTGCGTTCAGGCTATGATTCCAAATTTACAAAAAATCATTGTTTTATGCACTTACTAGAGAATAACATCAATAACATATGGGCATTTCCTCCAAAAGGTCTACCGCCGCTACTGAAAAATTAAATGTTACTGAAAACTTTTTTACACCTCTATAATAGAGAAGAAAGTGTTTAAGTTTATATTCTGAGAGTACTGAGAGCTGATCTCAATTTGATTTTTTTTTTAAACAGTCAAAAATTATGATGAATGGCAACAAAAGTCGCAAAATGGTGACAAAAGTTGAAAAATTTTACCGAAAGTTGGAAGGTCTAGCATAAAAAAACGGTCTGAGAACAGAAAACAGCCGCATGTCAGCAGGATGGCCTCCGCTACAACCATGGGTTGCGTATGGCTCCTGAATCAGTGCAAAACTAAAACCATTTTCTAACAACAAGGTCATACATGACTGCATATGCTCCCTGACAATTTAATTGCATAGTTTTTATGCTCATTGATGTCTAGAATTCCGACGCTAAACTATGCTTCTATAAATTAGACAATCCATCGATAACAATAAATGCGTCGATGGCAATCCAGTGAAAGAGCAATTTTGGTAATGTAATGCATTTTTGCATTTAGCTTCATTATTTTATTGGCTACATTGGTAGCAAGCATTAATCTTATTCTTACAGTTCCTGATCATATGGTCAAAGCCTAGGCATCGGTAACACGCCATTACTGATTCTAACTCTTTCACTTCAAAAGAAAACCATTTGATGTAGAATCGTTTTGCTTCAGGGAGTGTATTAGCAACAAGGTCATTGCTAAAACATCTAATCACTAATAGAACATCTAGTTTTTGATTGCCGTTGGACTTCCACGGAATCTTTAAGAAGCAGCTCTTCTTGAAGACCTCAGGACAAAAATTTTTAGACTTAAGGCTCATCCCATACATAACACTCATGAATTCATCAGGAGTGAGCATGGAATGAACCTAAACAACACGTTTTTTCCTTCCTTTTGGATTATTTTCATAAATCTCCAGACCTACCTCCGCAAATTTTTCATTCTTTCTAATCTTTTTTTGCTCAGGTATGGAAAGGGTATGCATAACCGCACCACCAACACGTATTGGCTTCACCTCATGTACCCTTAATACAAGAGTGGAGTCAACCTCCTTAACCACCGCGTCAACAACCTCCTTTGATTTTGCACAAGCTGTATTGATGCGCACAACCGAGGGCTGAAGGACACAGGTAGAACAACCTAAGCCACTGGAAGAGTGGTCGCCAATGCGCTACTCTGAGCGCCTATAACTGGAGATGAACTATTTTTTATTGCCTGAAACAGCTCAAGACGTTCATATAGACGCTCATTTTCAAAAATAACCTCTAATATTATTTCTTCATAGCGGCTATTAACCGCAGTAAACGCCTGGAAATGCTGACTTCTCATTCTACATTCAAATGCTTCTTTAAATAGGTCTTTCGAAATTAATTTCGTTTTTCTGACATTATCCATGCGTGAAACCGCAGCTTTCCTAACTTTCTTGTTCACAGCCTTCTACGCCGATTCTGGAAGCCTTGACGAAGATTTCACATCGTCTTTTGCTTGGGTTTTACCCACCATTGCACTACAGCAGAGTTAGACCGGACCAATCCAGGAACTCCTTTGCAGTCTTTCCCTTCTCAACCGAAATATTGGACTTCTTCAGCATTTAGTCCTTAAAATTCCGACGTTCTATCTGCATAGACTCCTCACCACCACTAAGTTGCCTTTGCTGACAAACTACCTGCCCTAACACCTACACTAACACCCCCTATATTTGAGCCCGTACGAATGCCGGACTCTTCCACACCTGAAAAAAACCCGGGCCACCATTTACCAGCAACTAACACTAAGTTAGGCCCTTTTACACCCATACCAATTCCAATTAAGGGTTTTCTTGAAGTAGGAACAGCACCAAAAAGGTACATTCTATTAATGAAAAGGTGCATTAATTTTAATGAATTATTCATTGATTTTGATCCAATGAACTGTGGTCATTGATTTCAATGAATTTTCTTCATACTTTAATGAATAGTTCATTAAACTTAGTGATTTTCAATGAATGGTTCCTTGAATATGAATGTACACTTCATTGAATTCAATGAACACGTTCATTAAAAAATGCCAAAATAATGATTTTTTCATTGAATTCAATGTATAGTTCATTGAATTCAATGTATAGTTCATTGAATTTAATATATAGTTCATTGAATTTAATGTATAGTTCAATGAACCTTACATTGAATTCAATGTACAGTTCATTGAATTCAATGTATAATCCATTGAATTCAATGTATTATAGTTCATTGAATTCAATGCATTATAGTTCATTGAATTCAATGTTTATTTCATTGAAATTAATGTATTAAGTTCATTGAATTTAATGTATTTAGTTTATTGGATTCAATGTACAGTTCATTAAATTTGATGTATTCAGTTTATTGAATTCCGTGTATATTTCATTAAAATTAATGTATTTAGTTGATTGGAATGAATGATCTTTACATTAAATTCAACGAATTATTTGTTAATCCCTCTCTAAACATTTTTAAAATATGGAAATAATTACAATTTCAACAATATTTTTTTATTTTAAAGAGTCAATTAATATACAAATTTTCGAAGATTTTGAATAGTTTTTAAATTTATAAAAATATACGGCAATAAACTCCCACACGAGAGTGCATGCTGCAGGATATTTTAATTGAAATAATTGAAAAATTTTAAAGCACACATCTACGGCTCTAATAAAACTAGCAAATTGAAATTTTACACCATCCATGAATGAGGAATGAAGAGAAATTCTTTTCTCCAACAGCAAGGATTAATGGTTGAATATTTTCGCCTTTAGTTTTTAAAAACTGAATATGCTCCTCGACTTCCTGGATGCTGCTTCCAACAAAAACGAATGCCTCTTGGGAACTGGTAATTGTATTCTTTAGGAAAGATTTTCTTCCAAAGTTGTCACTACTGCATACTTTTTGAGTGGGCACCAAATACCCACGAAGGCTCCATAGAAGTTTCATAGCTGTACTGTCTGGAAAGATATTAATTGAAAAAAAATAACTATTTATTTATTTAGCCTCGAGAAAAATTAAGCTTACCACTGTAATTAGTGAAATCTTCAATTTTTGCCAACTTTGCCCGCACAGCTTTATCTTTTATGTGGTTTTCATCCTTTAAAAATGTAAACATTTTTTGAAAATGATGGCAGCAGTCACTTAAAATGCCAGGTATATTTCCTATTATTTACTAATACTAATAGTAATTCAACAGATTTAAATTTTCTTTTACATTCAAAGCACAACATTTTCTTCACTTTTAATTTAATTTATTATCACCTTTTATTTAGAATTTACACACACAAAAGCCACACGTCTTCACAACTTCGCGTTTCACTTCAAACAAAATTGGGAAAGTAATTCAATAATCTATACATTGAATTTAATGAACTGAATACATCGAATTCAAAGAACTACACATTGAATTTAATTAATTATACATTGAGTTTAATGAACTATACATTGAATTTAATGAACTGTACATTGAAATCAATGAACAATACATTGAATTCAATGAACTATACATTAAATTCAATGAACTATACATTGAATTCAATGACTTATACATTGAATTTAATGAACTTTACATTGCATTTAATGACCTAAACATTGAATTCAATGAACTGTTCATTAAAAATCAATGTAAATTAAATTAAATTAAAATTTGATTTACAACTGGAATCAATGTACTTTTTATTGATATCAATGAAAAGTCCATTAAAATAATGAAAACAAATCATTGATATTTATTTAGACATTTTTAATGACTATAACTTCATTGATTTCAATAAACAGTACGTTAAAAACTATGAGAAATTCATTAAAATTCAATGATTTTTTCATTAAAATCAATGAATGAATTTTAAGGTATGCTGTTCATTAAATTTTTTTTTTCTGCGTTGACAATTGCCGGGTTCGCCTTTAAGCGGCATATTGTACTCACCCTGCACAAAGTGAAAGGCCAGCACCAAATATCACTGCAGTAAGAACCCTACACAATTCAGAAAAGCAAGTGCGTCAATTAGACCGTGACACCCTTCGCAAAGTGAAAAGTCTCAACAGTCTCAGAGTCACTACAACCAACAGCTCAAACGTCACTGGAGTAACAGTTTAAAAGTAACTGGAGTAACCGTTTGACAAGCATTGCAATAAATCGAATCCGAACAAGTTTCAGAAGCACTGGAGTAATTATATAAGCTACGTTGTGGAAGCACTGTACTAATCAGCGTCAATCTACAAAAGCTACTCGCTGGAGATTTACCCTCTACCAAAAATCGCTCAACGCACCTAAAGACGTTTTCACTTCAGAAAAATCGGTTCTTTGACGAACCGAAACCGGTACAAAAATATACTCATTTATTTTTAAATCGTATAATAAACGGTACAAATATACGATGCTAATTTTGGAACCAGTGTACCATTATACTTTTAGAAATGAAGTTTCATATGAAGCTGTCCCACTGTGTGGCACCACTGGGCTTAAAACATTAAAAAAAAATTGTGACGTGTACATGATAGTACGATATACGTGTATTTTAATTTTTCCCACTCTTTTCGAAAAGGTATATTTAGTTCATAGGACAGAACAAAAGCTCACTTTTGTAACGCGGTGTAAAACTAAAAATAATAATAATAATAAAGTCTAAGCAAAAAACAAACTTTAGCATTTTAAAATTCAGCAAACATTCAACAAATTCATGTATAATATAATTTTTTAAACTCTTATTGGTTTGATAAAATGCAACACATTTTCCTTTTAACCCTCCGATGCCTGACAAGTTCTTAGTTTGGTTTTTCCTACCAAGGTCCCCAGGGACCTTCTTTATGAATATGGGGTACGCTGCTTATAATTATTTAACTTTTTGGGATTTGCGCTTATAATGCCATTACCATTTTTTGTTTTGATATGTTTGATATAGTGTCGTAGAATGTGAGTGGTTATATATTTAGGCAGATGATATAGAGAAAAAAATCCAACACTCTGCCAGCACATCTGTTTATATAAAAATAGATAGTGGTTTGTTCGGATGCCTAAAACTTGAAAACGACTGGACCAAATTGAATACTGTTATGAACGATTTGAATCGAGTTCGTTGCCGCTGTGCATTTCTATGTTATTATATCTAAGTTCGCTTATGATGTTTTTAAAGAATCCTAGTCCAACAAGGAGATCTTGAAAGAGAAAAAATCCTCTAGCTACCCCGTGTGCATCTGGCTTGTCCCGCAGCTTCAGTTTCGAGGGTTCGATGATGAAAAGTATCTAGAGATCTACGAACACTTGCACGCAATTCAAAAAGATAACAAAAATATTTGTTTTTATGCACACAAAAAAAAATTTAAGTCAAAAATCAAATTTTAAATAAAATCAAACGTAGCCAGACAGACAGAACCATAGACAAACTTACAAGCGACTACCACATAAACCTGAACATGATACCAAACAAAACAGCGCGAACATTTTTACGGCCGTTCTATTCCCGCCCTCCATGACTACCAGATGTAATTAGAAGTCCCAATTAGCATTATCAAACCAATTAATTTCAAATCATTATTCGAAATTTACAATTCATTATAATTTTTATTCAAAACCAGAATAAACATATATTTTTAACGATATAAAGGATACACAAATTCATGGCAGAAATATTAAATCTTAAACTTATAAATATTATTTTTAATTACAGTGAACCTAGTGCAAGTGTAAAAATATTAAAAGGTCTAATTAATAAGAAGCTCAATTTTATGTTTTTTTTCTATTTCCTTTTTTTAAGTAAAATATTATAAGCAGTGTAAGACTCTAGAAAAAAATTTTTTAAAAATATTTTACTTTTCTGATAAGAAATCTTTTACTTTTACCCCACTGTACGAATTTGTATGCTGTGTATATTTCTATTAAATAATTCTTTTTCTCAAACAGCTGATCATTCTGTAAAGTGCATTGAACTCTCAAGTCTAGTATGTAGTTCGTTTCCAACCTGTTCCAATTATAAATAAGTCTTAAAAAGGTTGAGAGCCAAACTAATGTTTACACATACTTAGGTATAACAACAAGATAAATTTATATTTGTACTCACTTATTTATATACAGGATCTCGCCAAAGGCCTTCCAACGATGCTCTGCTGCTACTTTATGGTAAAATTTAGTTTTGCGCTCTACCTAAATGTTGCTAAATAGTAATGTTGATTAAAGTTAAATATTTCTATAAGTTGTTTTCTTTTCTCAGCTTCTTTTCTCTCTCTTTTATTAATATCACTTTCCAACCTCCGTATTTATTTCTTTAATTTGATTACTTTTTTTCCACCATTACACTATATCTATCTCTGTCTTGCTTTCTTGTTTCTTAACCCATTTTTACTAAAATCTTGCACTGCCATTATATATATATATATTAGAGCGGGTCAATTTATTTTTCGACAATTTCCCTATGATTTCCGTATTCTATGGGTTATTCCATGAAAATTTGCCAAAGGAATCATACCTCTATCGTTAAAATCGAGTCCCCTACTTTTTGTTGGTAGATTTTTCCCAAATTGACGTTCGTATGAAATATTACCTACACGTTCACATCCATAACTCAAAAACTATCGATCGGGTTTAATCTCCAGTTGGAAAGGTGAGCTCATTTTGATTAATTTACAAAAAAAAAATCTCCAACATTGGTCCAACGGTTCAAAAGTTACGGGCATTTTTGTCTAAATTTTGGACCATTCACTTTCAGACTTTCAGAAAAAATAATGTTTTTTTCACATTTTGTCTTTTACTACACTCAAATTGAATATTTTTTTTTTTTTTTGATAATAGGTTGATAAATACTTTATTATCTCTTAATTGGAATTTTTGTAGAAAAAAAAATAAAAAGGGAAAAAAAATCAAAAAGTTGGTTTTATGTGTTATTTTCTTTTAGCAATATCGCATGAATTAATCAACCGAATTCGATAAATTTGGGCTTATACTCTTCGTTTTGAATTGTAAATTGAATTAAATAATGGATTGAGCCAAAAAAATGGCCATGAAAGTAATATTCTTGGACAAAATCATGAAAAAAAATGGAAAAATGGTCCAAAATTTGGACAAAAATGCCCGTAACTTTTGAACCGTTGGACCAATGTTGCAGATTTTTTTTTTTTTGTAAATTGATCAAAATGAGTTCACCTTTCCAACGCGCCTACTGGCGATTAAACTCGATCGATAGTTTTTGAGTTATGGATGTGAACGTGTAGGTAATATTTCATACGAACGTCAATTTGGGAAAAAATCTACCAACAAAAAGTAGGGGACTTGATTTTAACGATAGAGGTATGGTTCCTTCGGCAAATTTTCATGGAATTACCCATAGAATACGGAAATCATAGGGAAATTGGTGAATTTTTTCACTCCCTACAAATCTGTATTCTTTTCTTTTGAACTAGATTAAATTTACATATCTTAAAATATTAAATTTTAAGTTTGTTTCTTTTCTTTAACCTTTATTTTTTCTTCTGCACATATTCTAACCTTAAAATATGAAAATTTTTCTTTAATCGTTCTTTTTTTTATGTATTTCTTTTATTTTTTTTTTATTTTTCACTACACGCGAACCGATCTGTCTTAATTAGAAGTCGAAACTAAAATTCTCTCCCTTCTGACATTTCTATTACCTACACGTGGTTCGAGTTTATGAATAACCTCTTTTTTTTCTATATACTCTCTTTAAAATTTTAAATTATATATATTTTGTTTTTTTCTTTTTTTGTTTTTAGTTTTAGAATAACTTGTTCTTATTCATTGTCTTCTTAGAAATTAACTCTAAACATCCAGCTTCGATTTAACCCTTGTGAGCGACCACTTTCGGCCGCTCCACTAGCTGTTCTTTTTTTTCCTCGATTATTTTTGTCGTTTACAGGATTAATAAATACTTTTTATATGATTTCCTTTAATTGTTTTTAGTATAATTGAAATCTCCAGATATTTTATTGTAGACCTCTGCTTTATATTGTTGCTTAAACTAGCCAAAATGGTCCAGTAAATATTTGCTTCTGTTTCCAATTAATCAATGATGTAAAAAGTACTAAAGCAAAACCAGATAATTTTTGTAGTTTCTTTAACCAAAACGTCTTGTTTCAACTTCAGCTTGATTAGAAAAGACAGATTTTTCTTGACTTGGCCCGGAAGTGAAAAATTATCTTTTTTTTTCCTTTCTATTATATAAAAATTCGATAACAAACATATGAGATACATTGAATAATCAAAAGAAACAAAGCTACTGTCGGTAATGCAGTTCACAATAGAGGCACATCCATTTGTAATTAAACATATCTTTATAAAATTTTAAAATGGATTAAATGTTTATTATTTATTTGAAGTACGTAACCCAGCACAATACTTCCTTCTGCGGGTTTGTTTGTAATCGCTACGCAAAGGTTTAGGAAAAAATTAAAGTCGAACAAATTCATAACAGGCGGCACTGTAGGCGCACATTTCATTTTTCGAGTCGATTCGGACGTGATATCGAATATCTTTGAAAGTTTAGGTCGCACTGCCCCGGAATTCAATATTCGACCATAATTTACACTTGCCGTTTCACTGATAACATTTTATGGGCATTCGAAAAGGGGGCGTGGCTCCTCCAAAACAACCTACATTTACGATATCGAATAGCTTTATCGTTGTTGTTGTCCGCGCAGCCTCGGAATTCGGTATTCGACCACAATTCATACGGGCCGTTTGACTGATAGCATTTTAGAGGCGTTGGAAAAGGGCGCCTGGCACCTCCCATACAACCTGAATTTGAGAAATTAAATAGCTTTTGAGTTATAGCTCGCACAGTCACGCAATTCAGTATTCGACTACAATTTACACATGCAGTGTCACTGATAACGCTTTATGGGCATTTGGCCCTGAGGGCGTGGCAACAACATGCCGGGTTTCAGCTATTACAGCTATAAAAACAAATAACTAACAAAAAAATTACAGCAAAAATAAAAATCATGAGCATATTGTATGAAAGCCCATACAAGGTCCCTGTGGACCTTGTAGAGCAAAACCGCCATAAATGTCGTCAACCCGGCCGATATAATGAAATTTTTTACGTAATTGTATCGTAACTAATTTCATTAGCTTCTATACATCCTATTTCAGGAAGTTAGGAAAACTGCGGCTTTTCGATGGAATCATATTGTAATGCTACATCGTTGAAAACTGCATAGGTACCAGTGGACTTTTTCAGGGATTGGATGGTTAAATGTAATTAGGAAATTTTTCTAATCTGATACAAAAATGTGGTAATTTTATTTTTAGGCCATTTTTCATAATATAGTCAATTTACTCATGTGTGAAATCTAGTGTCGCATTTTGCAATATTTATTTGGCATAAACTTGTTGTTATATTCAAATGTATATAATGTTGTTTATATATCCTTGTGCGTTGAACTGCAAAAAAACTATGTTCTTATAAGTGCTAATGCTATATGAAATAAATACAAATGAAAATACAAATTAAAAAAAAAAAATTAACCACTCTGCAACGGCCGTTAACAATTCAGTAAAAGCTTACACTTTTAACTTCGGAAGAGCCCTTCTCTCTCTTGGCCTATTTACATGGGAAAAACTACAACCACATCATAGTTTGTCTGAATGGTTTTCAAAAGATTTCAGCATTAATAACCGGAAATTCTATAGAAAGCAACTTTATCAAAAGTTGCCATGGACTAGTTCAAACTTTTGCTCTTTCAACTGGGATACAACTTAATTCTCACAGCCACTTACATGCACGTACTTCACACACACATACTCACATAGAAATACATCGGTTAGCTTGTACATTTGTGCTTTTAATGTATGTATGTAAATTTCAGGCGTGACTGTCAGCAAATTAGAGATTCATTTAGTGTAAATTATTTCACTTTAATTTGTTTACATTTCGACTTGCGTTCAGCTAAGAGAGTGTGATATTATAAACACATACATTTGCACACAACTAACATATGCATACACTTCTATGTGTGCATATGTGTTTGTGTTAAATTAAATTGTCATAAAGATAAGATATTTTCTTCTTGTCGATTGGGAGTAAGTCGAAACTTAATACATGAGCGTTTTCAAATACTTGTTGAAACGGTTCTTAATTTGAATTAATTGTATTGTTTCGAATTCCGATGATATTTGTCAAATATTTGGTGTTATTGCAGCAATTATTCAAGCATTGTAATAAATCTATGTATTTTTTTGGAACAAAAAAAAAAAACAAATCATTTGCATAAATTGTGAACTGTTTAGCGATTGAGATCTAGCGCAGTCAGAAAACTATCAAGAAATCCTTACTTTGATAAGGTACTAATTTCAAAAATGGCACCATTTTTAATATTAATCCTGATCAGGTCTGATCATATCTTGATAATAACCTGATCAGATTTTTGACAAGGACTCCTTAACCTTCAAACGCTTTTAGTGTCAATTTGACACTATTTTTAAAAAGAAAAACTTATATGTTTATTATTTGTGCTCAAATCAACTCGGGACCTTGGCACAGTGTAAACATCATGCTTTAATTTATATTTTATCAAAAAAAAAAATTCCACTAGATGTAGTTGTTAAGCTGTAAAAAAATTTCCCTCAAACGACGTTCACTGTCAAATTGACACCTTGCTAAGAACATAACGCAAAGAAAATATAAAAACAATAACTGTAAATTTTTTGATCGTACAAATTAAGTGCAAATTTGCACAGAACGCTATGTAGTAACTGCGATTCCTATATTTGTTCAATTCATATTTTACCCCATGTAAATAATGTGACCAAACTTAGTTTAGTTGCTGAATAGCAATCAAATTTTTATTTGTAACACTTTATGAATAATTTTTACTATATATTTCTAGTGTGGAGAACAAATCTTTAACATTCCTTTTTGAGTTTTTTTAAAATAAATATTTTAATATAACATGAATATAAATCGAAAAAGTTAGATTTTCAGTGGTATTATACTTAAATCTTTGTTTGCTATGCATGGTGTCAAATTGACACTAAAAGTATTTTACGTTGCAAAAATTTAAATGCGTTTGAAGGTTACGTACATACGTTTAATTTCTGATAACTCGTTGGCCAACTCTAAAGCCGGAAATTTAATTGCACAGTGCCCTTTTTTAATTTAAGGATGACTTTTTCTAATTTTAGGATGACTTTTTTTAATTTTGATTTTCTTTTTTTTTGTTAAATTTTATAAAAAAAAAATAATTTTATTCGTCAGATTATGAAATATGTATTATGAATGTTTTATTTAAAATTTAATGTATGGTTTTTTTATAAAATTTGTCAAAGTTAAACTTTTTAACAAAAATAAGCTCAATAAAACCGAAAAACATAAAGTCAAGTTTAAACAATAATAACTTCGAGCACAAAGTACAGGGTCCGCCATATAAGGTTTTTTTTTCAACTAGTGCTTATTTCGTGAATGGTAACACTTAGCTCATGTCTGATTTGACAGATAATTAGTTTTATCTTTCCGCTGAACGAAGATGGTTGTGTATACGATTGAACATCGCTGAGAAGTGGGCCTGCGATCGACTTACAGAAGATGCCGATTTTGCCAAAAAAATCATCTTTTCAGATGAAGCTCATTTTGATCTTGGCGGGTATGTAAACAAGCAAAATTGTCGCATTTGGGGCACAAAAAACCCGCACGCATACATTGAAAAGCCGCTGCACCCAAAACGAGTCACTGTTTGGTGCGGATTTTGGTCCAGAGGCATAATTGGGCCATTTTTCTTCGAAAATGAGGAAGGAGTGGCCGTTACAGTCAATGGCGATCGCTATCGGGCCATGTTGAAGGAATTTTTGTTCACAAAAATTGAAGAGGAGGATATTGGCAACATTTGGTTTCAACAAGACCGCGCTACGTGCCACACAGCCGAAGCTACACTCGATGTTTTGCGCCCTGTTTTTGAAGATCGCATTATCAGCCGCAGAGCTGATGTCGTTTGGCCACCTCGGATCTGCGATTTGACACCGTTGGACTATTATTTGTGGAGTGCCCTCAAAGATAAGTGTTACATCGACAAGCCAGAGACAATTGACGCTTTAAAGGACAATATTCGTGAAGCCATTGGTGAAATACAGCTGCACACAATCGATAATGTGCTCAAAAATTGGACCGATCGTGTAGGCTACTGCATGGCCAGCCGAGGAAGCCATTTGAATGAAATTATTTTTCATTATTAACCGGAAGGATTGTACTTTCAAATAAAAAAATAAATTTGAAAAAATATTCAGTAGTTTTTTTTTTATAGAATTTTCAAAAAAAAAAGTTATTTGGCGGACCCTGTATATTTCAAGATTTTATTTTTTGTGCTTTTTTGTGTCTTAATCGCCATTGAATTTTATATGACATACAACAAAGACATGTTAATGAATAAAAATAGAAAAATCGTTGAAATATGACTGTAAATTTTTCAAGGAATGAAGATTTAAATAAAATTTAGTAGAAAATATCTAGCTAGTATATGCATTATTAAAGTCGAAGGCTATGACTATCATAAAATACCGTACTTCTACCTTCTGTTTCTGTAAAAACCTGCTGCATCTAGCTGCGATTAAGAAAAGCCACTTCATTTGAAAAAAGTCTCAAAAATCAAATGTTGCCCTAAAATGCACTGATTTCCAAGACAATTTGTAGGTACTCTTAAATTTAAAAAAAAAAAATAAAGAAATTCATAATTTACAACAAGTTGTGACCTTATTTTGTATTAGCAACCATATTTATGAAAAATTATTAATTCCATTTAATTTAAAGAATGATATTGAAAAAACTTCTTGTGATACCTTATATGCAAGGAATCTATTTCAAATTAATTGTTTTAAAAACAGTATAAACAGAACACTTGATTTAATATTTATTTAATTTTTACTGACAGATGATATAAAATCATATTATTCAGAACTAAGTCTAGATACAAGGTAATATATATTACAAAACTTAAGTCTTAACTTAAGTTGACAAAAAAATCTTGCAATGATTGCTTAAATAATTCCTTGGGCATGGAAAAATCCAAAAGAGTAATTGAAAATAAGTTATTGTACATTTTAAGTGCTCTAGTAATTGGTTCACATGCTGCATAGTTTGACTTATAAGCTCTGATATAAAATGGTAAACAACGCAAGTTTCTTGAAGGAATATTAAAACTTATACGTTCAAGAAGCGATGCGCAATCAATATTACCACTTATCAAACCACGAATAAACTCTAAGGCCTGAATTGTTCATCTATCTTTCAGTGAGTTTACATGCAATAATTTACATCGTATACTATATGTTAGAGGCTCGGTAAAATTCAACGGCCTAAGTGCAGATTTCATAAATCTTTTCTGAATAGACTCAAGTCTATTAATATGAATATCATAGAAAGGACTCCAAATAAACGAGCAATATTCAAGCCTAGACCTTACAAAGGCGAAGAACAAATATAAACGTGTATATGGATCATTAAAATCAGAGCTATTACGTTTTATAAAGGCTAACATCGAAAAAGCTTTTGGAATGATATAATCCAAATGCTTAGTAAAAAGGAATTTAGAGTCAAATACGACACGTAAATCACAGATTTGAGCATTAAACTTTAGGGAAATATTTTTAATAGCATAGGTAGAAGCAATGTTATTGAATCTTTTAGAAAAAGTAACATGTAAACATTTTTTTAAAATTAAGTGCAATAAGGTTCTTATCACACCACAAAACAAGATTGGATAGGTCTGCCTGAAGACTGTTAACATCCATAAGGGAACGAATCGATCTAAATAGTTTTAAATCGTCAGCAAAAATCAAGTAGTTGCAGTTTTTAAAACAACTGCCAATATCATTAATAAATAAAAGAAATAACAGAGGTCCAATAATACTGCCTTGAGGCACCCCTGAGGTAGCAAGAAAACCATACGAATCGATGTTTTCAATAGAAACCACACAACGACGGTTTGAAAGATATGACTTTATCCATCTCAGGAAAGTAGAGTGAAAAACCATCTTATTTAATTAATCAATTAAGGCATTATGGCACACCTTGTCAAAAGCTTTGGTAAAGTCTGTATAAATAACGTCAACTTGGCAGCCATTTTCGAAAGAGGAGATGCAATATTAAAAAAAAACAGCTAAATTTGTGACAGTGGAACGACCAGCAACAAATCCGTGTTGGAAAGGGCTGATTGCGTTCTTCACTATAAAATAAAATTTATCTTTTATAATAAATTCAAAAAGTTTGGAGAATGTTGAAAGCTTTGAAATTGCTCTGTGATAGCGGATTCATCAAAGAAGACACACATTTTTTAAACAGAAACGGTGAGAACCCATCTTTATCAGGTTTTGATGATATTTTTAAGGACATAATCCCATTAAAAACATCAAGTGGCGTAATAGTAAGAGTACCAAAATTAGTACAAGGTAAAATATTATTTAAAATTTCTCTTTCCGACCAACATTTAGGAATTTCATATACCGAACTGCTTAAAAGTAAAATCAAATCCAAAATCGTTTTGGGTCTTTTTAAACTCTAGACGAAAAACACGCGGTTTTCCTAAATATATGGAGTTCCAAGGAAGAGTAGGAAATAATGCTTAAGAGATATCCGAATTGTTTGCAGACTTTTTTGGATCAATTTTTAATAATCATCACACAAATATTAATGACGACTTTTCAGGTATATCTGATATCGTTAATATAGGAAACATTACAATATCTGAGAAGGAAGTACTTGATGCTCTCCAAGAACTAGATATTAACAAAGGAGCTAGTTTTTGATTTAATACTACCAGTTCTCTTTAAATACTGCGCTAAATCCTTATGTGTTGGTTTAACGCTGCTTTTTAATAAGTCACTTTCTGTTGGTACGGTTTTAGACGATTGGAAGATTACATTTATATCGCCAGTGTTGAAGTCAGGTCAAAAAGTTCTTATAGAAAACTATAGACCAATTGTAAAGCTTTCAATCATACCTAAAATTTTAGATAAAATTATAAATAAACGATTATTTGTCGATTTTAAAAACTATATTTCAATTAACCAACATGGCTTTTTTAGTGGTAGATCCACAAATACTAACCTTGCAATATTCTCAAACTACTGTTTACACGCTATTGAAAATAATTTACAAGTTGATGTGTTATATACTGATTTTATGAAAGCTTTTGATAGTATTAATCACAAACTGATAGTAAATAAACTTAATAAACTAGTAATACATTCATTATTTTTAAAGTGGATAATTTCGTATCTTTCGAATAGAAAGTTGGTAGTAAAAGTAGAAGACCAGTACTCTAGAGTTATTGATGCGAAATCAGGGGTTCCGCAAGGTAGTCATCTGGGGCCTCTCTTATTTATCTTGTTTATAAATGATGTATCTAGCATTTTTTTCATTTTGTAAATTTCTACTTTATGCTGATGATATAAAAATATTCATTGCTGTAAGGAATCTTGAGGACTGTGCTAAGTTCCAAAGAGAGATAAATTTATTTATTGCATGGTGTGATGTTAATGGCTTAAGTCTAAACTATACAAAATGTAAAATCGTCACTTTTACTCGGAAAAATGTACCTTGCGTTTATAACTACTCTTATGATACACATTCTTTATTTAAACGAGAATGTGTTGTTAAGGATCTTGGAGTATTTTTTGATGCAAAATTTTCATTTGATTCTCATATGGAATACATCATATCAAGAGCAAATTCAAAACTCGGGTTTTTAAAAAGAAATTCTAAAGAATTTTTGAATCCTTTTACAGTTAAAATACTATTTGTTACGTTAGTCATATCAATATTAGAATACGCTTGTGTCGTTTGGTATCCAAAGTACGGAACGCACATTTCTCGAGTTGAAAGGATTCAAAAGAGCTTTTCAAGATTTGCATTGAGACGTATTTTTTCTTTCGAAAACATGCCGTCTTATGACTTGCGTTGTCAACTTTTAGGTTTATAAAAACTTGATAATAGACCTAAAACTCAGTGTGTTCTATTTATAAAAGATTTAATAGACAGCAAAATAGATTCACCCGAATTACTTAGTCTAATTTCGTTTAATGTTCCACAAAAAACACTTAGAAATACAAATCTTTTTCATTCGCGCTTTCATAGAACTAACTATGGAGCGAATGAACCGATTTCTAGATGCATATCTCTTTGCAATTTAGCTGCGAGTCATTGCGATTTTACAGAAAATAGAAATAAGTTCAAAATTAATATTATTAATTTCTTTAATTCAAATTATTAGTAAAATGTATTAGGTTAAGTGTGTAATCTGTAAGGGCATAGCCCAGTAGATGGTTAATAAATAAATAAATTTTTAAAATTTTTTTTTAATTTAGTTATTTTGGCAATATTGTTGTGTCTAAAGGAGATATATCTAAAAGTTATCCAATTTAAAGTATTTTTAGCATGACCTTAAAGTGAAGTTAAATAAACTAAATTTACTTTTTAAAAACATAAATAAGCAATTTTATGCGGGGTTTTTTATTAAAAAAATATTTGGTTTGTATGGGAGGTAGGCGATGCAGTTGACCTAGAATTCCAATTGTTTGTGCTGTTACTTAATTTAGACTCAAACTCATTTGTACTCATTGTATTTCATGGCACTAGCTTTTAAAGTTTCTGAGATAATGCAAATATCATCCTAAAATCGAAAAAGCGCACTGTGCGTTGCTTGGAAAAATTAAGTTTTAAGCCTTTTCCACACTTGTTCAACGCAATTCCAACACAACTTCAACGCAACAGAGAAAAAGTTGAAAAGCAATGCAACTATGAGCCAAATGCTTTCAGACTTGCTTTAAAAGTCATGCAACATATAATAATTGTTATTATATAATAACTTATGTTTTTCGACTTCTTGCACTAATTTAATATTCAACACTTGCTCATTCATCTTGCAAACTATTTCTTCTTTTTTTAGATTCTATTAGGAACTAATTTATTAGCTTATTCACCTTTATTAATATAAAGCCTACTGCACTACAAATACTTGAATTCACAAAACAAACAAACTGATGCAACACGTCGCCGATGAAAATTGCGGAAAGCCGCGTTGCGTTGAACTGGTTGAGAACGTGTCGAGAACTTGTTGCGTGCAAGTTGCTTAATCTGAAGGTTCCGGTATAAATACACAGGCTAGCAACTTGAGTTGGAGTTGCGTTGACCAAGTGTGGAAAAGGCCTTAGTTGACAATACTAATTTGTTATGTAAAATTCATACTAGTTACATAAAAGAAAAAATCGCAAATAAGTCTATTACTAAGTTTAGGGTCCCCAAACCTTCTTTGATAGTTTTTGTCTTTTAAAAAAAAATTCTATAAATAAGAATAATACGTATCCACCATTCTTTCTGTCTTGATATTTGCCAACATTCATCTGTTTTTATAGTAGATAATGCAAATAATTGCTACAACCAAATTAAAACTTTTGCTTTCATGTAAGTACTTAGAGACTATGTTTCGAAAATAATTGTTTCAAAACATTTATTATCCCTTATTAATAATTAAAAATACAACACACACACACACACATTTTCAAAGTGTTTATGAAAGAGGATTTATGGTTATAAAAAGCAATTAAAATCTTAGATTGTTGTCGTTTCTGTTTAATTTCGAAGTTAAATTATAATCAACCAGAAGCTCACCATGAAAATCATTTCTTAAACCTCTTAAAAGCTTTTGTATATTGAAAAAGAATGCTTGTTACCTTTGAGCGCGGTTGATGTGAAGCTTCTTTGCTGCCAAAGCAACAGAATTAAAAAATTATGAAGTGGAGTGAAGATATTTAATAACAAAAATGTTATGGCCAAATTTATGACAGAGTGCCGTTTACACAATGTTATTAAGTAAAAGAAATCAGGTTATGCTTAAGTTTATTCATGTTCTTATTACATACAAATAATAAACAACTTATCGACAGTAGAGTTGCTCTCTTGATTTAATTATTTCTTATTCATTTTGAGCAATTTGCTATAAAAATGTAATTATTATTTATAACTTTTGCACCAACAAGCAAGCTTTACGCAAGCTCTTTGCTTGGATTTCATAAACTTGCACTTTAATATACAACTCTAATGAAATTTGGTACAAAATATTAGTACGCAGAAGTAGTTTTGAGTAATTTCTATGTAAGTGGTAGTGTGTTAAAATACAACATTTTTCTGAGTTATGCTAATTTTGCTTAAAGACGACCAATCAACACAGAGAAAATACTTTATCAAAACCATTTATTACTTTTCTTTTACAGCGTTACAGCGAATCCTTTTCGCAATTATTGTAAAAACCTACTCTTAATCAAAAGCATTGGGTCAGTGGAAAAAAATTCCAATAAAGCCTGAGCAAAAAGATTTTACGATAACAGATTGCTTTTATCTATTCTAATCAAAGCTTTTTATGCTGATGGAAAAACTCGAATATATTTACTGTAATACTTTAGAAAAGTAAAAAAGTTTTGCTCACCAAGCTATGATTAATTTTCCATGTAATGAAAATGGTCTTTCTTGATAAATAGCAAAATGTTAAAGATAACAAAATCTTGATGCGTTCTAGTTTTTTTTTCTTTTCTTGTGTCAGTTGTAATTAGAAAATCTTTTCTGATTAATATATTTCTTGCAGAAAAAAAAGATGTTGTATCACAACTACATTGCGAGATAAGTTAAAGTGAAATCCGTTCAGTCGGTTTGATTCGTATTGAGACAAACAAATAAACAAACAGAAAATTAAATGTATTAATATAGATAACCAAATAGTACATTCTAATAAAAATTCACGGAAACTTACAGCAATTATTGCTGGCAACAGATTTTCTACATTTAATATAGTTTTATTTCAGAGAGCCAAATTCAAAATATTTCACGCTAGAAAAGCGTAAAAACTTTGTCGTACAATTTATTGCTCTCGTATTCTCTTTAAAAAACTCTCTTCTAAAACTATCTCTATCAATCTTGTCTTCGCTTATAAAAAAACGCTGTAAATGCGTGAAGCCTCTCAAGTTAGTTTTGAAAAAAGCAGCAGCAACAACAACAACAACAACTACAACAAGAACAATAACAATAACAACTCTTTATAGAGTCAATTGCAGACCAGAAGGCACTACTCTTTCCAACTTCAGTAGGTTTGAATCAAGGCATATTAACCAGGGAGGCTCGATAGAAGAGACGCTCTCAAAATTTGAAATCTTGTTCTTCTTCACATTGTGAATTGAAATGCTTGTCACAATCACCCAGCAAAAAAAGTCATTGCCAAGGAAGGTAAACTGGAAGGGAAAGTCAGAATAATCACTCCTTCCACTTTACCTTCTGTAATGCATTATTTTAACATGTACATGTCCTGAAATAGAATGCTTCTCTTAGCCTTCCGTGAATGATCTTCCAGAACGAGTTCAACAAATAGTCTTCCAGAACGTGTTCAACGAATAGTCTTCCAGAACGATTTCAACGAATGGCTTCTTTCAGGCTTTGAAATGAAGAATTTCAGAAGATGTTTTCGTAATATATTACAAGAAGCCATCCAATCAAGTACTTGTGGAAGGCCACTGAGAAAAGCTCCCACAAAAGATAAATTCAAAATTTATTTTGTTCATTTTTTTAATTAACAGTTTTTTATTTCACTTTAAAAAAACAAAAATATAACACATTGTAAATTAGACTCTGAGTCATAACTAACATGAAAAAGTAATAGGGTGTAAAAAGAGGTAAAACTAAACAAAAGTATTCATACATAGTACATAAAAAGTATGTTCTCAAAATTAAATGCATGTGATTCGTCTTCTTTAAAGACCGGAGATCTTACACTGTTTGCTTTACGTAACTTATTGTACTTAAAAAAAAAGAAAAATATAATATGTTATATTATATTATATAACGAACATTGTAGATGAGACTCTGAGTCAAAATTAAGATAAAAAAGTAAAAAGGTGTAAAAAGAGATAAAACTAAACCAAAGTATTTATACATAGTAAAAAGTGCTATTTTCTTAAAATAAAATTCATGTGATTTCTTTTCTTTGAAGACAGGAGCTCTCATTAACTTGAATTAACTTGACTGTTTGTTTTTCATTAACTTGAAACCTTTCCTTAAATCATTGAGGAAATCCTTAACCGATAACTCCTCTTTTGTGGTTGCTTCTGAAAATAAAAATAAATAACTATAAAAGTATGTGCTTAAAGCAGAATTCACTAAGCGCCAATTTTTCAGTGCGAGTTTAAACTCAAGTCAAATTAAACCGAGTTTAACTCACCAAAATTGGACTTTTAAACTCGGTTTAGGCAAAAAATAAACACATTATATGATAGCTTAAATCAATTTTACTTCAACGAATGCTTAAATAAATAGTTAGTTTAAATAGTTATTTATTTAAATACTAGCTGATATACCCGGTGTTGCTCGAGAGTCATTTATATAAAAATTTTCATATACACTTTTCGATTAAATGTTTTTGTAAATTTTGGAATTTTGTAAAAACGTGTTAAATTTAAGTTTGAGACGACTATAAAAATATTAGTTAAAAAATTTACCAAGCTTTTTTAACGAAAAAATTATTTTATCACTGTTTTTTACAATCAAAAACTGTTTTTTAGTTCTAAACTGAATTTACTGGCTACTGGTAAGCATGTTACTTGCACTTCGCTAATGAAAATCAAATTTATAAAAATATTCCTAAAATTTTTTAGTAGTTTTTCCATTTGAAAAATAACAATTAGATTGTCTCTAAATAAAAAATTAATATAAATTGAGTCAGATAGTCGATGCAATTTCTTAAATCTTCTGAGTTCCTATTTTATACGAAAAATTGTACAGTTCCGTTGAGCCGTTTAGATTTGTATAAAGGCCAAACAAACAAACAAACAGAAAATGAGTTGTATTACTATAGATAGTCAGTTGTATGAAAAAATAGATTTTTAGCCATAACTTTTGATTGGAAAGAGATATTGGGTTAATTTTTTCACATGAATTATTTTTGAGACTTGACTTTTTTGTAAAAAATATAAAAACAACATTTTGGAAAAAATAAATTTCGCGAAAAAAATCAAAGGGGGTATACCCTTGTTGTTTTGATGACAAAAACAGTAAAATAATAGCTGGAAGAATTTTTGCAAATAAATGCTATGTCATATGAAAGGTAGCCAGATGTGCAATTTTTAATTGATTTCATTTTTACAACAACAACAATTTTTGAGTCATTTTTTGAGTAAAAAGTCAATATTTTGGACCTTTTTTGACATTATCATAAAACATATATACACTGACTTAACGGTACAGTTCAACCTATTTTTGTGAAGTGATTTTATTGGACTTTTGAACAAAAAAATTTGAATGAAATATATTAATGGACAGCGGAGATATTTGCATCGAAAGACCAAACTTTGATTATCATGTCGTTTTTTTCTCATTCTTAGGTAACGATGTTTTATGAAAAAGTCGTTGTACTAAAAATTTCTCCAATTTTGAAGATATGTGAGTGTTTTTGACGTCAAAATAACAAAAAAATTTTAAAATTAAATACACAAAAATCTCCGATGGTAAAAAGTTTTATAATAACAAAATTACCGTTAGTTGAAAAATTTCAGAGGGGGCGTGGCAAAAACTAAGTATGTAACATTTTAAGTTGGGATAAACTTAATATGTGTACTTAGTTTGAGCAAAATCCGTTGAGCCGTTTAGATTTGTATAAAGGCCAAACAAACAAACAAACAAACAGAAAATGAGTTTTATTACTATAGATAAATGCTTAAATAAATAAATGGTGAGTTAAGCTCGGTTTAATTTGACTAGAGTTTAAACTCGCACTGCAAAATTGGCCCTAACTCACTTTGCAAAACATCCAATAGTTTCGGAAAATTAAGCAACCGTTTCTTGCCATGATTTCCATCCACATTGTATTGCATAACAAGATTTGGGGTTAAAATATAGGAAATATTTTTTGTAAGTCCTCCACACCCAACGTTTTTCTTTATATAGTTGATCTATAAAGGCAAACGCATTGTGAAAAAATTATTTGATCTGTTTTTGAACAGCTAACATACCACTTCAAATGAGTTTTCATCATCTAATTCAGATTCCAGTTTAATTAACTCTTCCTCATTTGGAATGGGAAATCTTTTGTCGTATTTATTGGATACAGATTGACTCTTAAAAATGTTTTTATAAGTGTTTGTTGTTGTGACAGTATTTTTGTGAAAACTTCATTTTGGTTCTATATTGTTTCTGAAAAATATATATATGTACTTTAAGCCGTTATACAAAAAATTATGAATTCATTTACTTTTAAGTGCCAAAATAACATCAGATTGAGTTGTCATAATGGCTGCAAAAAAGAATATATTTTAATTATAATGTAATGCATTGAAAATTTTTTGTTGTTTTGAAAAATGTTTTATACACTAATCCTTTTTACTTTGAAATGCTCTTTACCTTTAAGTTCTTTCACCTCCATCTGGATTTTGTGGGTGACATTTAATACGTCTTTAGTTTGAGGTCTTGCTTTATTCATGTTTTTATATAATGGATAAGCCATGTTAATATATAGGGCTTGAAATGTACTTCTTACAATTTTCTTGACTGTTTTTAAATAGTTTTCAAAAGGGTATGCTGTAAAATTTCCCAAATATCCAAAAGTGTTAACACATTCAACTAAATGGAGTAAATTATGAACATTATATGTCACGGTTTTTAAACCAAAAATTTTTGGAAAATATTTAACAAAACTATTTATCATTGCGTCGGCTTTTTCAGTGTTGGACTCAAAATTTATAGGGCAAAAAAGCATTCTATAGGCGCAATGGAGAAGTTTAAATTGATTGAATATATCATCAGACACAAAATCTTCTAAAACTATTAGGCAGATGTACAAAATAAATTGCCTGAACTCAACTGATTTCCATCTTAAAATTTCTTGAAACTAGCGAGGCTTTCTGCCAAATTCCTTTGGTATAAATGGCGATAGTGACATTAAAATCGAAGACATTTGAATCTTTTCATTAGGCTTAAGTTTAAGGGTTGTTTTGTCATTTAAAACTGTTAGTAAAATTCCTTTTGTAGTAACTTTTACTTAATATCGTACTGACAACACTTGCAAAGCTGTATCACTTTCTCTTGTTCATTTTTTACTTTTTCCTCAGTCTTTGTCATTAAACTGTGCATAGCACACTGATTATTGATCGTGTTGTTTTATTTCGAGTTATTCCCCAACAATGGTTATGGGCCCAGGCCTAGCTCGGTCGCAATAAAATTAAAAAAGATTAAAAATTATTAGCATGAGCTCCGGACTATATCAAATTGAAAAACTCGATGACAACAATTATGACGGCTGGAAAATTCTAGTGAAGTCTGTGTTAGTGCACTGTGATTTATGGGGTTATGTTTCTGGAGAAACCCTTAAGCCAGATGAGGCTGATGCTGGTGCAACTTGGAAAAAATCTGATAATAAGGCGCTAGCTACATTGCTTCTTTGTATCAGACCAAGCCAGCTGCTGCATGTGAAAAATGCCACAACATCAAAAGCAGCGTGGGAACAATTGGCTGCGGTACATGCACCAAGTGGTCCAGCGCGTAAGGTCACAATTTTTAAATCGTTGGTCAATTTAAAAATGGGTGACGAAGATTCAATGTCGGAGCATCTAAACAAATTTTTTGATTTGTTCGAAAAACTTGTTGAGCTGGACATTAAATTGCAACAATGAGTTACTTGCTATAATCATGCTTTCTAGCTTACCCAAGAGCTACGAGAATTTTATAATTGCTATCGAATCTCGCGATAGTTTGCCAGGCACAACTGTACTTAAGACAAAATTATTGGAGGAAGAAAAAAGACGAAAATCCGAATTTCAGAGAGCAGAGTCTAATGAAGTTGCATTTTTTGCAAGTAAGTCCCGCAATCAGTCGCAACAACAAAATCTTCCCCGAGTGCAAAAACAAAATCGTACTTTCAAGGGCAAATGTTACAAATGCCAGAGGAGAGGTCACTATGCAGCTTCTTGCAACTTGAACAACTCAAGTAAGCAAAATGTTAATTGCGCTATGCTCAATGTTTCTCAGCAACAACATAAGCTAGACAGGTGATTTGGATATTAGACAGTGGATCAACGTGTCACATGTGTTGCGACAAAGCGACATTCACGCAAATTTCCGAACATCGCGAAAAAATAGAATTAGCAGGAGACAAATACGTTTACTCTGAAGGCATTGGCATTGTTCGTGTAGAGACAGAGAACAGCATACTCTCATTGCATAAAGTACTCTATGTTCCACAGCTTAAATCAAATTTCTTGTCGATAAGCAAGTTAACAAGGAACGCATGCAAAGTAGAATTTGGCGAAGATAGTGCGAAAGTAAGGACAATGCGAGGGGTTGATATATTACGGGCAAAAAGGAGTGGTGATTTGTTTACTTACGAAGTGCAGCGGAAGAAATTGTGTGCAGCGGCAATAGCAAATGACAATGATAAAAATGTTTTTAACTGGCATCGCAAGTATGGACATTTGAACATAAATAGTTTAGTGCAATTGTCAAAAAATAATATGGTGCGCGGAATGAACATTAAAAATATTGGACAATTCGAATGTGACATTTGTTTAAAGAGTAAAATTACCGCATTGCCGTTTGCAAAAAATTATGGTAAATACAGCAAAAGTATTTTAGAAATAATACACAGCGATGTCTGCGGACCTATGCGCATTTCGTCTCTCAGTGGCGCTAAATATTTCGTTTCGTTTGTCGACGATTTTAGTAGGACAGTTTTTATATATTTTATAAAGCAAAAAAGTGATGTGCTTAAAAAATTTAAAATCTTTAAATCTGCTTTAGAGCGCGAAACGGGGAAGAAAATAAAAACATTCCATTCGGATAACGGCCGAGAGTACGTTAATAATGATTTTTGCAATTTTTTAAAAAGTGAAGGCATTCAGAGGCAGCTGACTGTGCCGTATACGCCGCAGCAAAACGGCATAGCAGAGCGTATCAACCGTACGTTGGTGGAGATGAGTCGCTGCATGCTTCTGGATTCCAAATTGCCTGAATTTTTGTGGGCTGAGGCCATAAATACAGCTGTTTATGTGCGAAATCGTTCACCGACAAAAATATTGCAAAATATTACACCGCATGAAGCTTGGTATGGCCGCAAACCAGCTGTGTCTTACTTCGAAGTTTTTGGCACAAAAGGAATAGTGCTGGACAAAATGCAGCGAAAGTCAAAGTTTTCCCCTAAAGGAAAAGAATGTTTATGGTGGGATACGCGAGCGAAGCAAAGGCGTACAGGCTGTATGATCTGGAGAAGCGAACAGTGGTAATTGCGCGTGATGTTAAATTTTTACAAAGTGACCGATATGCAAACGTAGTAACAGATTTCATGCCGGAGGATGGTTACAATTTTGACAACACAGCTGATGACTCAGCAGCAAACGTATCGAACGTCAAAAACGAATCACATGATTGCATAATTGACGCTGACGGTTCTTCAGGCAATGTTTTGTTCAGTGGTACTGATAATTCTGTGTGCAAAAATAATATCGATTCGTCTGATGAATACGACAGTGCCGGTAGCAAAGCTGATGCCGACAACGGATCCAGCAGCGAAACTGATGTTCAAAATATAGTCGAAAAAGTAGCCGAATTTGCCCCGATTTCGTCGATGCAGCTACGACCACGGAAAACAGCAAAGTCACAGGTTAATTTTATGAAATCTGAGAATCCTTTGACTGTGAAAGAGGCATTGCAAAGTGCTGACTCTGAGAAATGGAGAGCTGCCATGCAATCCGAGTTCCAGTCCTTAATGCAAAGTGCGACGTGGTCTCTCGTTGATTTACCTAAAGGCTGTCGAGCTATAAAATCAAAATGGGTGTTCAGTGTCAAGCGTGACAAGGATGGCGTTGCTGTGCGTCACAAGGCGCGCCTCGTAGCAAAAGGATGCAGTCAAAGATATGGCGTTGACTTCCAAGAAATATTTTCTCCAGTTGTGCGATACTCGTCAATCGTTTGATTTTGGCCATCGCGGCTGAATACGATTTGTTCGTGCACACTATGGATGTGGCAACGGCGTACTTAAATGGAAAGCTGGATGAAGAAATATTCATGGAGCAACCTGAATAGTTTGTCAACAAGGTAAATACAAATAAAGTATGCAAATTGAACAAGGCACTATATGGACTAAAACAATCGGGGCGAAAGTGGAACGAGGAGCTTGATTTTGCACTTAAGAAACTTAATTTTGTAAAGTGCAATGGGGACGCATGTGTGTATTTTCAAAGGATTCCAGGCGAGATCGTCATTGTTGCTGTTTATGTTGACGATATATTGCTAGCATGTTCATGTCTCGATCGGCTCGAAAAAATAAAGCATCAGATCAGTCAGCAGTTCGAAGCAGTAGACAAGGGTCCCATCAGTCAATTCTTGGGTATGGAAATTGCCAGAAATAGAGAAGGTATCCAAATTTCCCAGAAGCAGCTCATACGTGATCTACTTCAAGATTTCGGTATGTCCGAATGCAGAAGCTGCACAACACCACTAGATCCTGGCATTAAATTCGAAAAATGCGATGGTGGTCCCAATTGTGTATTGAAGGATCAGAAGAAGTACCAGTCTGTCATTGGTTCTTTGACATTTTTGAGCATTTGCACCCGGCCAGACATCTTGCATTCTGTATGCAAATTGGCACAATTCAATCAGCATCCCCATGTTGAACAGATGAGTGCTGCAAAGCACTTGTTAAGGTATCTTAATACAACTGTTAATTTAAAACTTAACTATTTTCAGAGTTAAGAGAAATTGAAAGGTTATGTTGACGCCGACTGGGGCGGAAACTGTGTAGACCGCAAATCCTATACTGGTTTTTTATTCTATATCGCTGGTGCACCAATATCATGGGAGAGCAAAAAACAAACTACGATTGCTCTCAGTAGTACCGAGGCAGAGTATGTCGCTCTCTCTGCCGCCTGCAAAGAGTTAGTATATCTTAGGCGATTTATTGACGAATTGGGCTTCAAAGAGCTTGTTGACACTCCAACAGATCTCTATGGCGATAACATTAGTGCACAGAAGTTGGCGAAAAATCCCGTTTTCCACAACCGCACTAAACACATCGACATCCAGGCTCACTACGTTAGAGAAGTTGCAGAGAAGGCACTTGTTAATTTAAAGTATATATCAACCGATAAAATGGTTGCAGATAGATTTACCAAAAACTTGAAAAAAATAAAGCATAATGAATTTACTTTAAAATTAGGATTGAAATGATAATGTGAATTTAACTAATTTTTGAAGTGTATTATAGTAGCTTTTATTAAATCGTATTGAATAACGAAATTGAAATTGGAATTGTATAAGTTCTTTACGTTGAGTAGTGTTAACTAGTTTTGAGAGAAGGATTGTTAGTAAAATTCCTTTTGTAGTAACTTTTACTTAATATCGTACTGACAACACTTGCAAAACTGTATCACTTTCTCTTGTTCATTTTTTACTTTTTCCTCAGTCTTTGTCATTAAACTGTGCATAGCACACTGATTATTGATCGTGTTGTTTTATTTCGAGTTATTCCCCAACAAAAACCAATAAAATCATTTTTTTAACTACTCCTAAATCTATCAAATGCATTGTATCAATCGCGAACTGAGATATCATTTCTATTCCCATTTCCTCAAGCCCCATTTTTATATCAATAAATGCTGGTTGGTGGAAATTTTTATCGATTCTGTTAGTGAAATCGAAGTCACTTCTCAAGAGCCCTTTCTGTGTTCTAAAGGTTGTCACATTTTGAATTCTAACGCCAGCCTGGTCACATTTGCAGCAGCCATTAAAAGATGTATGACCTTTAATGCTCCTAATGTAAGCTTTCGCTGGAGCATCACAAATGAATGCCCGGTACTCAACCTGTACGATTTTTCCTTCGAAGTTTAATCCTTCTTCTAATAGAGCTTTACCTTCAGTAACAAAATCGTGCAAAAAGCAATCGGGGTTATGAGGTTTCTGCACGCCGACATAGCTGCCTATCAAAAAAACTTCAATGTTTGATACATTGACTATGCGTCCTAAAATTGGCCAGAGCCCAACACTTGAACTTTTGAAGAGTGGCAACCCATCAATGCCAATATCAATTACCAGCTTATCAACATTAGCATCTGTAACCTTTAAAATTTTCTCAAGCTGATGTTGGAATCCTATGTGAACATATTCCCCCGGAGAAACAGTTCTTGGATGAAGCCGCTTGGATTGTTTAACCAATCCAGCAACACTTCTGGGAACATCCAGGTTCTCAGACTTAAGAATGCTTAGTAAGCTAGAGCAGGAAGCCACTGTTGGGTAATGATCGTGGTACCACTCAACCAGTTTTTCTTTTAATGTTTTTGGATTCGCCACGAGAATTATTTCATTATTTAAAGATTCACTGGCCTCATCTTCTATGCTTTCCAAAGTTGGAAAATTACTTGGAGCTAACCTAGAAATAAGTTTTTGCTTTTCTTACCTACAAATTCTATTGAAATGCCTCTTGCTTATCATATTTTTGTATTATTTTTTAGTCACTTACAATCGCGAACACTTTTTTCACTTATTTTACGCAGTAACAGATCTAAATTTTACTTTTTCACCTTCACTTTATTATTTGATGCTAACTTTTCCGCGAATAACAAAACCATTTGATAATTGTGATGATATATTTGACACATAAAATAATCGATAAATTGATACTTAACATATGGCTCTAGTTTCATTGTCAATGCACAAAACGTTTACAAAAAAGTATACGGCCATTACGACTTTGATTAGATGTTCATATTGCTACGTGTTTGCATGATATAAATTTATTGTTGCTTAGATTCACAAGGAATTAATTCTGTTTTGACTTTAAAATTAAAGCAATGATCTTCGAACTTCAATAAATTAAATTATTGCTCCTGTGCTTCTTAAGAAGGTCAAGCGGAATCGAAATAAGATCTTTTGAATGCATTATGGAAGCAGTTGTTCTAAGAAGGCATACCATTTTTCGTGTAAAAATTTTGCTGGGCAGCTGTTTCTTAAAATCAAGATCATGGTGTCCTGCAGTATTTTGTATGCTTACTTAAAGCCTTAGTTCAATACATGTGGTAATATGGGTTGCCGTGCATAGTTTGTGTGTTTAAATTTAAATAAGGGTATTCACGACTCAGTGTACTTGCCAGTGCAGTTAAGGACTTGTGCAGTTAGGTTATCAAGAACACACCACTATCACTTATTCAAAGCTGTACAAGTTTTCAATGTTCAAAACTGCTGAAGTCCTAAAGTTTAAGGCAATAGTAGAAAAGCATTTGTGCAGATTTTGGACGCACGTGTATCTTTTTTTTTTTTTTTTTTTTTTTTGTTAAGTGCACAAGCCCTTAACTGCACTGGCAAATGCATTGAATCGTGAATACCCTTTACATTTGTAAATATTGTAATAGTAAGTAATTTTTAATGAACAATTTTCTATTTCTCATTCAAAAAAATAATGCAGGCTTTGAAAATTGATGAAAATGTTTTGAAAATTGCCGGAAAACTTGAGGTCTTATCTTCTTCTATATTTATAAAATTTAGAGCTAGTATAAGTTTTCAGAAAAATCTCAAATTAACCAAATCCTTAGATTATTTCACATTTATTGCTGTTTGTATGTAAAAGTAAAATATTTATTTACATAAAACCGGTATTTTCTCAAAAAACACCGTTATTACTACGAATTATTGAGAGTAAATTATTGAAGTCTGAAAATTCATCTTTCATTTGGTGTATGAATTATATTATCGGTTTGGTGTATGATTTATTTATTATCGGTTGAAAAAATTTCATAAATACGTACAAAAATAAGACAAGAAGAATCTTGATTTCCCATTTTACGGAATGCTTATTTTAAACCATGTTAATTCTATTTTTATACCATATTTGGTAAATTCATACTCCTAAAACACCTTTGAAATTTGTTTATTTTTATTTTTTAGTATGTAGAGTAAATTTTATCTATAATTTTGAGATACTTTGTCAAATATCTTGTAATATGTAAAAAAAATACATTTACATATCAACTGAAAGGTTTAATAGGCTTTTTGTATAAGATATTTTTTGCATATTAATAACGCGACTTTAGGAGAAAATAACGTATTTATCAGTTACAATACAATACAATACAATACAATATGAAATCTCGAATAAATTTCAATATTTTGCTAAAATATATATGGTTTTTTTTCTGACAGATAATTTAATTACCTTTCAAATAACATGTCAATATTTAAAATCAATTATTTATTGGCAAAAATGTAGATATTTTTTTGAATACATAGATATTTTAGAATGAACAAAATTTAAAAATCGATAACTCGATAGCGAATCGAAACATCAATAATTCCTTTCGTATATCTTATTTTTTCAATAAGTACTTTCATTCTTGGCGCCCCGGTAATCGGAATCGTGCCTATTGATTTCTTGCAACTACACATATGATACAAAATAGTAGTGTAGTAGTATGGATACTTAAGTACTAAAGTATAACTACAATAGTACCTACCATCTGGCAACTATGGGTGTGAGCTTAACTTTTTTCGTTTGACATGTTTTTGACAGAATTGTATGTATTTTCGATCAAAATCAAAACAAACACAGAATATGAGGAGTACTTTTTAAAGTCTCTCCGTATTGAGCCTACCTGGTTATTCTGCCATGGGGTTGAATAATTAAGCCGTGATTGTTTAAGTTTTATATAATGTGACACTTGTTCGAATAAACTCTTCGAAATCATATGACGTTAAAGAAAAGGTTTTTATTTTAGGTCATTTGTTACCAGTGCTGCCAGAAAACGGAATTTTCACCGTTTTGCGGGAATTTTCAACGAAAAGGGAAAACGGGAATAACACTTTCAAAAACGAGGAAAATAAGGTTGAAAAAGAGTAACTTCGTCACAAAATCAACAAATTAGGCTATGAATTTTTTAACATTTTGTATTGAGATACATTTTAAAATTATCTGAGTCATCTTGAGTTTTAACTTAGTTTTATTACTATTTGAAATAACCTGTGTTTAATTTAAATTCATTTGGATTGCCATCAGCTGTAAGCTCACACGTAATTTTTTCAACAAAAGACTGCAAAAAGTGTAATTTCGTCACAAAATCAACAAATCATGTTAAGAATTTTTTTAACATATTGTATTTAAATATATTTTTAAATTAAAGGTTTTTTTTTAAATGACCTTGTTATTTTTTATGTTGATTTTATATGATTTAAATATAATGATTTAGCAGGGCCGAAATTGCAATAATATCAGCTAGTGATTTGCTTATTTTCATATTGAAAAAAAACGTTGTTTTTGTTGTTGTTTCATTGGAAAGATTCGTTAGAACAATTAATTGTTCTAACTTTGACTTAAAGCTCAATAAACGATTTTAAACTATCAAACAACTAGAATTTGTATATAAAATCAAGTATGATTCAAACTATCAAACATTTAGAATTTGTATTTAAATCATATAAAATCAATATATTTTAAAATTATTTGAGTAATCTTTAGTATTAATTTAATTTGATTACTATTTGAATTAGCCTGTTTGTTTAATTTAAATTCATTTGGATTATCATCAGTTGTTAGCTCAAACGTAATGCTTTTTCTGTTCAGCGTTATTTAATTTATTTGCTTGTCAAACTATGGAAAATGGATAAATAAAACTGAGAACTTTAAAAAAATTTAACTTCTGGGACGAAGGCTGAGCATTTAGACTTTTCGCATTTGTGGATCCTATCGTTTGGAAAAACCAAAAGTATCCTTCATTAATTCCGTTGTGTTCCCATTTATTTAAAAAATCTTAATATTTATCTACTAAGAATATATGCCACTAAGAAGTATTGATTTAATAAGTTTAGTTACATAAGATGTGCAAAATTTTTTGGCATCATGTTTCAAGCTTAGAACTACCAGCCCATTTTTATTACCTGTAAACTAAAAACTGGGGTAAATATTTACCCCACGGGTTTCTTCTTCGTAAAATCGTTCTGAAAGCAGTAATCTGACTCTTAAGTGCATTCATGGTTTTTTATTTATTCACGCCAAAGTGAATGGTAAAGAGCAAATTTAATTTTATTAAAGTTTACTTGGTGAAAAATCGATTTAAATAGCTAAAAGTACTGAAAAACGGTCAAATTGTCATACAACAAACAAAAATTAAAAAAAAATATTGCAATTAAAATATGCCATCATTAACTTTTCATGTAAACACTGGTGCGAGCCCGAGCAACGAAAACAAGTATGTTATTATGTATACACATAAAACAACTTTTTTCAAAAAACATTCTTTATGCCTTCTATGGTTTATACCAGCAAACTGTTGGAGCCTAGATTGATTCGTGATAAAGAAGTAAACAAAGAGCACAACAAACAAGTCTTTGCAGAATCAATGCAGTCGCTTTTTTGAACCTTTGCTTTTGCAAAATAGTAGAAAAACATTGCTTTGAAGGCGACATACAGCATATAATTCTGTTTTGATTTAACAGAAGGTGTTCGCATAGGCTTATCAAAGTTGATGGTACTGCAGAAGCCACAGAAGACTACTGATGAGTTGATGTAGCTATCAACGAAACAGCTGTCTAGTCTGCTTGGTGGTTTGTTCTGCAAAGCACTTATCGTTGTTGCAACCTGTTGCTTCATGAACTTAATTGGCATTAAGATCATATATAATTCTAAAAAAATTATATTTTTTTAGAATTATTAAAATAACAAAAATTTGTAACATTATTTCTAAACAACCAATTTTCAATTCTTAAAAGGGATTTTAAAAAGCAAACATAAGGCTTTAAGAAAAAAATGTCTAAATGATGTTTTGCTAAAAGAGTCAGTTTATTTGAGACTCTGAAAATTAACTTAAAAATTCGTAATCTTATATATGGAAATGTCAAATAAAAATCCTTGCAATATTGCTTTACAAGAATATTTTTCGGTTTGTTATGTAAAAAGTAAACAAAAAAATAGTTCAGAGTGTACAGTTGTAAGATTTAATATGAATTTTCAAGATACAAGTGAATTTTTCCCAAAAATTAAAAAAATGTAGATCGTTAATTTTTCTTCTTCGTATAGTTGTGCATCCCTGAAAGAGCTCTTTTTGCCATAAATTTGAATATAAGAAAGTTGTTAGACAACTATAGTGTATATGTTATTTTACACACCAAAATACATATGAAAAATTAAAACTGCATAGGATTAAAAATCAAAAGAAAGTGTTTGCAGTTAGACTCAAGTTTTATGTACAAGTAATAAATGTGATATACTTTTAAAGCATATTTTTAATTATATTAGTAAAGTTTGTATTGTTATGGTTTATATTTAAAATAAAACACTGAACTTTAGAAAAGGGGAAAAAAACGGGAAAATTTTAAGGAAAAAACGGGAAAAACTTAATGAAATGAAGAACAAAAAGGGAATGATATCTCCCAAAATCTGGCAACACTGAGCGTCACACCCACTCTTATAGCGTAAAATATCGCTGTTGGAGCGTTTTTAGGATTCTCTGAGCGTCAACACGCTGAAATAGAGTGAAAAATAGAGAAAATGTACATATTTTAGGGCTCTATGAGCAACAAAACGCTGAAATAGCGTGAAAAGCAGAGAAAACATGGTAGAACTAGTAAAGGTATATGCATTTCAGACTGCGCTCTCTTTCACATAGCCAGAATTGTCAAACTCAAGCATTTTGCTATTCTTGCCTATTTTCGCTTTCTTATCGCATTCTCATCGTTTTCAGATTTTGTATGAGCTGTCAACTTCGTTTTGACAGTTGCGGCAGTCTCCCTCTCCGAAATGCATATACCTTCTCTAGTTCTGCCATGAGCGAAAATATACGCATTTAACAAAAAAACTGAATTTAAAACAGAATTGAAAAAACCCGCTGCTTAGCGTGATATTTTTAGAAAATTGCCAAAATGTTGTGAAATTTCGAGACATTTATTGTAGTGATTTTTCAATCAGTATTTAGAGTGTAGCTAAAAATTTATAATTTTAATGTTTTTTTTAAAAAAAATTCAAGAAAATGTTTTTTCTTCCAAAAAATGGTACAACAGCTATTTTTGTTGTACATATAATAAAAACTGAAAATTTCAATTTTTATACTTGTACATATCGTCGCTCGCGTGACCCACTGTCGTAACCCACATTTTTAAAATTTTCCAGGGGAACGTTTTTTCTGTTTCGGTCACTGTTTTACTAATTATTTTGGGCACGTGACCACTTTAAAATCAAACTTATTAAATATTTTGGATACGTTATTGTAGTGTCTTGATTTGCGTAAAAAAAAAATTGAGCCAAGTATTTCCTAGAAACTGTAGTAACTAATTAAACACGAACGTCGGTTTGTGAAAATTATATTTTTACTTTTTAAGAATTTTTAGGCGTCGTAAACCACATTTTTTATTTGAAAAATTAATGAAAGCAACAAAAAGTTTTTTTATTTAATATTGCTTTTAATACATATATATATTAAGTTTTATTTTGGCAACCAAAAAAAGTGCCAAAAATTCACATTGCAAACAATTTAATTAAAGTAGGTTCATAATGTAATGTAGATTTACAAATTAATGCAAACAAATGGCTATGTATAAATAAATTAAAGTGACAAAAGGAAAAACAAAATAGGGCAGCTCACTATCTTGTTGCATCGTTGCAAATGGAAAATTAGCAGCTTTTACAAAAAGCATTGATATGCACTTGCAACATTTATTCATATAATGGCAGTTCACGATCTTGTTGCATCGTTGCAAATGCAAAATAAACAGCTTTTACAAAAACAAAATGCATTGAAAAGCTTTTGCAACATATGCTTTTTGTTTTTGTAAAAGCTGTTTATTTTGCATTTGCAACGATGCAACAAGATCGTGAACTGCCCTATACTAAACAAAAGGCTGTTGCATATGCAAATTAATCATATTGCATAACGCTATTGTAAACGAATATCTTAATTCGTTAATTAAAAAAAAAATTAGAATACTAACAGCCGCTAACCTTTTATATAAATGTCTAAGAAAATTCCAACCAATATGCAGAATAAATAAAGTGCACTAAAAAACTTTAAAAAACCACAAAAATGATTGAAAATACCTTTGACTTAATCATTGAAATAATTGAAGCAGTTAGCTGAAGTGCTTTTTAATCTGTAAACATAACTGAGGTTACTATCTATCAAAATCAGTAACTTTTTGCCTCCCCAAAGCATATATTTCTAAAAGTTGTGGGTTACTGCTGTTTGTAAAATTTTTTTTTTTAAATACTTTTTTGGTTACGACCTTTAGACATTTGCGTTTTCTGCTTAACTATGACAAGTATGACCATAACACTTTGAGGAAAAGTGAGGACTTGCATAAGAAGTGTTATAGTGGTATTAACTCAATTTTAAGAAAATTGTGGGTTACGACAGTTTGTCACGCAAGCGACGAATGACGTATCACTTTTATTCAAATACTATTGCAGATTGACGAAAAATTGGTTTTCTATTTCTTTTAAAAAAAATGCAATGGTACCCCCTTACATTTTTGTGACGAATTAAATTTTTTAAAAAAACGTCTTTGCCCTTAAGAGTAATTTCTAGGGCCCCTCCCCCCTCTTATTCTCTCCTAAGCTTCTTCATTATTTTATTGGATTTTTTTTTAAATATTCAATATTAAGAAATACTTGGAGTCCTTGGTTTATGCTGTTTTATATGAATACTAGCAGGCCACGGACGTTATTTTCTCAATCTCCTTAACACCTTAAGGACGGGACAATTTGTTTATACATATGCTAATTTTTAGCTTATATTGATTTTGACTAATTAATATGTGATATGGTTAGTTTTGCGACATCCGACTTAGTGATGCGATATGGCATCATCGTCATTATTGGGTTAAGACAATACATATCAAATAAATAACAAATTGTCCTTTTTTCTTTTGTCTTGTTTTGTTTTAGAGCACGAAGAGAAAGAGAATAAAAACTTTATAACAAAAAAAAAAAACCAACTTCAAAACCACTACAAAGTAAAAAATAATTTTAAATTACTTTTCACATTAATTCTTGGTCAAATTTGATAATTTATTTATATATATTATTAAATTGGAAATCTTATTATTATAATTTTTTCTATTTTATATTATTGTCATAAATATATTAATTTCTCCATGAATATAAAACCTTTAAAGCCGGAGCGTTAATTTTATAAAAGTCTGATTTAAAGGATAAAACGCCGAATTTAAAGGTTTTATATTCATGGAGAAATTAATATATTTATAAAAATAATACAAAAGAGAAAAAAATTATTATAATAAGATTTCCAATTTAATAATATATATAAATAAATTATCAAATTTGACCAAGAATTAATGTGAAAAGTATTTTAAAATTATTTTTTACTTTTTAGTGGTTTTGAAGTTTTTATTTCTTTCTTTTTAGAGATTATGACAACAATTTCGCCCATTCTTGTTATGAATTTTGTTACCCCAGTGTCAATATTCGAGATACAGTGTTTTTCTTATAGTGACACGCCCTTTTGAAAAATTCCGCCTACTTTCTTGATTGTGTTTTGTTTTAATTCTACCTATTCCTGTACCGAATTTCCGTACCCTTGTGTCAATATTATTCGAGTTAAAGTATTTTTCTAAGATTTCCACGCCCTTTGTCGATAACGCCCACTTTTTTTACCATTATTTGTAATAATTGTGCCTACCCCTGTACTACATTTCAGTACACTAGTGTCAATATTAACTGAAATACAGTGTTTTTTTAAAGTGACACGCCCTTTGTCTATTACCGCCCACTTTCTTCATAGTGTTTTGTAATAATTCTACACATTCTTGTAACGAATTGTATTACCCTAGTGTCCATATTATTCGAGATAGAGTGTCTTTATAATATTGCCACGCCCTTTTTTCCAATAACGCCCACTTTATGGACCGTAATTTATAATATGTTAATACCCCTGTACCAAATTTCAGTACCCTAGTGTCAATATTAACTGAGATACAGTATTTTTCATATTTTGGCACGCCTTTTTGTCCAATATCGCCCACTTTCTTGACAGTAAATTTTCATAATTATTCCTACCCGTGTACCTAATTTCGGTGTCCTAGTCTCAATATTATTCGAGTTACAGCGTTTTTATAATGTTGCCACGCCTTTGTCGAATAGCGCCTACTTTCTTGACCGTCATTTGTAATAATTTTTCCTACCTCTGTACCAATTTCAAGTACTCTAGTGTCAATATTAACTGAGATACAGTATTTTTCTTATATTGCCATGCAATTCTTTTCAATTACGCCCACTTTCTTGACTGTAAATTTTCATAATTATGCCTACCCCTGTACACAATTTCAGTGTCCTGGTGTTAATTATATTCGAGTTACAGCATTTTTCTAATATTTCCCTTTATCTTAAAACGCCGACTTTTTTTAAAATAATTTGTATTAATTGGGTAAATTGTATTAAATTAGGTTCCTACCCTTGTACCTAATTTCAGTATCCTAGTGTCAATATTATTCGAGTTACAGCGTTTTTCTATTATTGCCACGCCCCTTTGCCGAATACTGCCCACTTTACTGGAGACGGGCCCTCCGCGTCCAATGTGTCTATCTGTTGACAAAAAAATGCTGCAATCGGGCTAGTACTTTAGGAGTTATCGATGTACATACATTTAAAAAAAAACACAAAGAAACCAACCATTTTGAGAACCTCCTCCTTTTTGAAGCCGGTTAAAAATAGAGAGCAACATGGAGTTTATTGAAACTCTCGCAAAACAACCGCGTCAAAAGACAATGAATAAGCAATGCTTGGCAGCTGGGATGATTTCTTAAAAACTTAATACTTTAATTAAATATATTTATATTAAAATTAAAATTTTCGAATAAATTTGTGCCACAAAAATGATATTTAAAATTTTTTTTCTCAAAGACTTGCATGGAAATGAAATAATCAAATTTATTCGGCTTAGCTTAAGACACATCCGAATAACACAAGTACATTTTATCAACAACACGGCCCATTCTCCTTGCCCCACATGCAACAATACAACTCTACTAAACATCTATCACATCCTTTCCGATTGCACTAGACTCCATAAATTAAGACAAACAATTTTTCAAACTATCAACGCAATTTCCATTATCTCTACTCCTAGCATTGACTCAATAAAATTAATGATAAAATTCCTTAAAACATCTTATCTTTTTCAGAAAATATAATCTATAGTAATAAAACTCATTTTCTGTTTGTTTGTTTGTTAGTTTGTGTGACCTTTATACAAGTCTAAACTGCTCAATGGATTTTGCTCAAACTAGGTATACATATTAAGTGCATCCCAACTTAAAATGTTACATACTTAGTTTTGGCCACGCCCCCTCTGAAATTTTTCAACTAACGGAAATTTTGTTATTATAAAACTTTTTACATTCGGAAATTTTTGTGTATTTAATTTTAAGAAATTTTTGTTATTTTGACATCAAAAACATTCACATATCTTCAAAATTGGAGAAATTTTCAGTACATCACTTTTTCATAAAACATCGTTGCCTAAGAATGAGAAAAAACGACATGAAAATCAAAGTTTGGTCTTTCGATGCAAATATCTCCGCTGTCCATTAATATATCTAATTCAAATTTTTTTTGTTCAAAAGTTCAATAAAATCACTTCACAAAAATAGGTTGAACTGTACCGTTAAGTCAGTGTACATATGTTTTATGATTATGTCAAAAAGGTCAAAAATATTGACTTTTTACTCAAAAAATGGAACAAATTTTTCGGTTCAATTGCGTACTAACCGAAAGTATGCTGGTAAATATTATAAATTAGAAATAAGTACTGTATTACCGACACCATTCTAGTATTTTAGAAAAGTCGGTAACTGTTTCTCAATTTAGTTCTTTTCGCACACAGCGTAAACTTGCAGCAAATAACATAATGGCACCAAAGAGGATACATTTTTGAGCTAGGTAAATTTTTTAACTAATATTTTTATAGTGGTCTCAAACTTAAATTCAACACGTTTTTACAAAATTCCAAAATTTACAAAAACATTTAATCGAAAAGTGTATATTAAAATGCTTATATAAATGACTCTCGAGTAACACCGGGTATATCAGCTAGTTGAATATAAACCTTTTCTACTCCATTGTTAAGTTCAATAAATTTACTGCATACTAATCCTTTTTTGTACATAAGTAGCAATAGTATTTTATAATTCAACAATTGCATTCCCGTGGTCCTTACTAGACTCCAATTAGTTTAAGTTTAGCTTAATACCTCTGTAGCCATAGCTTTAAAAATATTTTAAGCTAAACATTTGCATAAGAAAATTAAAAAAAAAACAACTTAATTTTCAGTTTAAAAATAAATAATAATATAATAAAAAATGTTCATAAGAATCGGCCCAGTACTTAAAGTCGTCACTTGAAATTTTCACTCCAATTTTATATAATAGTAGAGATATACATATAGATTTAATATAGAACAGTTTGTACAATAGGTAGTTGAAATTTGTTCCGGTCGAAATTTTCATGCTGGAAACATTCACTTTTGGTTTCTGAACGTGCTTTAAAAATTATCAATTCTTGGTACTTTCACCGTGTTACACACATTCTGTCCTATGAACCAAATTTACTTTTTCGGAAAGGGGATAAAAAATAAAAATACACGTGTATCGGCGATTTTCATGTACACGTCAGAATTTTTTTTTTTTAAGTTTGAAGTATATATTTTTTTTAATGGTTATCGTTTTTTTTAAGGTTTCAGTTCGTTAAAAAACTATTTTTTTTTTATTACTTTTGTTTTAAAAATAAAGAATTGTTACATTAAAAATTTTAATGTTTTTAAAGAAATTTAGGCCTTTTATTTTTGCGGTTGTAAGCATTTGCTTCAGTATCGCGACAAAAAAACCAACAGTATTCGCCAAGCATATGCGTAATGTCTTTTCCTTTAAAGCGCTTTTCAATAGCCGCAATGTCCTGATGTAACCTTTCGCCATGCTCATCGCTACAAGCTCCTAAATTATCAGGGGAAAAATCTAAATGATTGTGAAGAAAATAGATCTTTAGCGACATTAAAATGCCCATTTCGCTATATGCCGAAATCATTTCTGCGACAATATTTTTATAATTGGCAGCTCGTTTGTTGCCAAGAAACTGCTAAATAACGGCAACTGTACCTTTCCATGCACGTTGTTCCATAGCATTTAATTTTGATGAAAATTCAGAACTTGCAATTATTTGTTTTATCTGCGTACCATTGAAAACACCTTAAATCAAAAAAATCATTAAAAAACATAAAGTTACTGAATGACTTCTTAAAAAAAATACCCGCATAAATCTTTGCGCCGCTCAATTTCGGGAAAATGTTGCGCAAAGTTGCAATGGCCTCGCCATCACGATCCAGTTTTTTAACAAAATTTGATACGAGACCGAGCTTAATGTGTAATGGAGGCAAAATGATTTGAGACGGCTGCACCAATAGTAGATTCTCTATACTTTCTACGCATTGGCGTCGGAAGCGGGAAGAAAGGGGGACAGTTGCCCCCCACTTTTTTAGCTAGATAAACAATTTAAAAGGAAAACTTCAAAAGTTATTCAAAATATCAATTTTTTTTACAGCGATAATATTTTTGTATTATATATTTTCCTCTTCTATCTCTCTTCTTCATAAGCATGCTTGTGGATAACCATTTTCTTTCTCTGTGTTTGCAAAAAGATAGAACAAAATGTAGAGTTTCTACTGCAAACCCACCACTTCAGTTTAAAAGCACCCTTAAGTATGTAGCTTAATGCTTATTAATTTTGCAACTCTGGTAAGAAAAAATTTTACATGTTCTTAGGGGCTTTCCATATTGGACGACATGTTGTACGATAAGTTAGATGGAAAACTAATGGGACTATTTGATTGAGCGTTCGAACGATCCAACTTGTAAAGCAACATCATTAATTGCAAGCTCTCAAGCAGAACACATCCGGCTAATAGCTAAGCAACTTTTAGATGCCCTAACAATTGAGCAGTAATTTTACATAATTGTACAATACTGTAAATCGGCACCAAAAATTTCGACTATCGTTTTAGCTTACGCATGGTACTACATGTTGTACAATCTGCCATGTTGGTCCAATGTTTTGGACCATGCGAAAGCTCCTACTGTGAATTAGCTGATGAAAATCCACCTCGACGCTTTGAAGAAACATCAAATCCGGTTCCTTCAGTACAGTTGCCATTATATGATCGGCTACGAAAAGATTATTTCGAAATTTTAGATCTTCCCTCAAATGAGATAACGGCTAGATTCGATCAAACAGGTTGATATTTTACTTTTTTTTTATTTTTGCAAGTTTACACCAGCTTCACTCAACCGACTCACTTTGATTTAACATTCGGTGAGTCGGTTGAGTGAAGCTAGTGTAAACTGGCACTTTGTAAATCTTATTGTACATTTAAACAGATCTTGATACTCTGGAATCGTTGGAAAATATTGTAATCGAAGCCTTCAACGGAAAAGTGCCTTCTGAACAAAATCTAAAAACAAAACTAGATCTTTGCCTTGCCAAACACCTTGAAATTGTAGTGGCATTGTATCCCATTTTGCGAAAAATTCGGATACTGTCAAAAAACTATTAAATGAAGTTGAAAAACTTATTGCTTTGCTTTTGACTGTGCCTGCATCAGCAGCTTCATCTAAGCGTTCTTTTAGTGCACTAAGACGACTTAAAACGTATCTTCGAGCAACTATGACACAGAAACGACTCACTCATGCGGCACTTATACACATTCACAAAGATAAAACCGAAGAATTGAATTCAATGGAGGTGGTGAAAGAGTTTGTTTCTCGCAAGGACAGAAATAAACATTTTGGAATAATTTAAATTGATATAACTTTTTGTACCTTATTGCATTTAAGCCATGTAAAGATATACCTAGTCTTGCTTTATAAAAGCAACCATTATTTCTTATATTTTCATATTACCATATGAAAGGTCCTTTAAAGAATGATCTCTAATATTAAAATTGGAAGAACTTTTGAAAATAATGAAATTTTAATATTTTTTATATATTTTTATTTTTATTTTTTTTATTTTAAACTAAAATAAAAAATTTGTTTATTCACATTCATGTTTCTTTGAAGAAATTTTGGTGAACTTTTTTTTGCACCACCATTTGTACTGCCCCCCCCCCCCCCCCCAGATGAAATTAGCTTCCGACGCGCTTGTTTCTACGCCTACTTTGTAGCATGTTCGCGGCTTCCACTTAAATTCAGTGTAATGCTCATCTCTTTTTCGACCTTCCCATGTACACAAAAAGCACTGGTGGGTTGGAAATCCACGCTTAACACCCATGAGTAAACCGACCACTTTCAGATCGCAGCATATTTTGCAATTATGCTCTTTGTACTTTATCTGCCTGCAAAAAAATCAGCTCGATTAGATCACTGAAAAAGGGTTAAAAATCGGTCCAAAGGCTTCCACACAGGCCACTACGAGCTTTATACTTCAAACTTTAAAAAAAAATTCTGACGTGTACATGAAAATCGACGATACACGTGTATTTTTATTTTTTTCCCTCTTTCCGAATATGTGCATTTGGTTCATAGGACAGAAAAAAATTCATTTTTTGTAACACCGTGTTTTTTATGGAATGCATTTTTGTGGATACATCTCGCCTCACCTCTAAGACTATACTATTATTTCCTAATTCGCTATTAAAAATTTTTTTAATTTTTGTTCAGTGTAATTTTTGTACAGCTTATTTTAAAGAATTGTTCAAACGAGTTTCACTCTTTTGTACATACAACCTTTTGAGTACTGGAGTGACTGGAGCATTTTAGGCAAATTAACAGCAGAAAGTTTTAGATGCCAGTTTAGTGTCTTTCTATATAAATAAATAATTTTCCTTATATTAAATGTAGTTAGAAAACGCTCTAAACAAAAGATTTGCTCTATTCTCACACAAGCCACAAACATACATTGCAACCATTCAAATTGGTTTGGTTCATTAGTTCTGACACCCACAATTGCAGGTTGCAACGTTTTCAAAAAGTTAAAAAGGAGTGCATTTAACGTAAGACTTAAACTTAGTTTGAGTACTGCATATTAAGAAAAAGCACTTATCATACACTAAGATAATAAAACCCACTCACTTATGCAAGTTTTGTCAGCATACATAAACTGTTTACACGTTGCCATTATTAACTTTACCTTTACGTTGCCGTGCGAGTATCTGCTTGCCTAATGCAAATGTGTCCTAATTACTTGAGTCTTAGAACTTCTTCGTGTGGAAGTTAAACCTCTCAAACCGGAGAGTTAAATTATTTTTTTTTATTTATTTTTTTTTTTTGCCTTTACAGTTCACGACAACAACAACAAAGCAGCCGTTAAACAAAATGTTTGCTACATGTGTGCCACATTTTAGGCTGAATAGAAACCAGTTGGGATCTTAGAAATGTTGGTTTTGCAGCACGTTTTAGAGTGCGCATAACGTGTTGTTCCAACCTAAAAGACAGCTATTTGTCATTTTCTGTTTTAAATATTTTCCAATTATAAGAAAACTTTTGCAAACGCAAGGCTAATTATACATTCAAAACAATTCAAAGAATCTCGGATGTGATACGAAGGCAAACCGAAGAAACTAAGACAAGAGATACTCAGATACTCACTTAGGCTGTGACGAGTTGCGAATCCTTAAGATGTATACCATGTACCAGCTACATTCATCCGCACTTTGTTGTGAAACATGTTCATTCCTTCAAACACACTTACGTTCTTACGCTAACGTTGTGTAAAGCATAACGTCGCATTCGTTTAATGTTACCCAAAGTGCATTATTTATGCTTTTCATTTTTAGAGAGCATCACTGGCAAGCAATATTTTCAGCATTAAATAAGCCGCTTCCTTAGCTGTTGCCTTGCTGTCGTTACCGTGTAATAACATTATTTTGCGACAGTTGCCAACTTCAAAGACATCTCAAGAATTTAATCTTGAGTGTGGAAAATTCTCAGCTAAGCGCAACAATTTTACGTATGCTTGTGTTAGTGCCATTGTTCTGTGTCGGGTGCTCTGGCAGAATTGTTAGCAGCAGTGCCACGGATGATGATAAAGACAGTCACTCAGGGAAAAATAAAATCCGTCAACAAGATGAAGGAGATTAAGAACGTTGTACTGACTGCAAGTGTTTTAATGAAACATTTTGTGTGAAGACGGGGAGAAAAATGCAAGCATTAAATATATTTTGATCTAATTAAAAAATAATTGGTAGCTATGATGCCAAGGCACATATTTTGAGGAACCAGTTTTGTATTTTGCAACCAGCTAGCCACTGCTGCATGGTGTGTTATGGTTTTATCATTTCGTTTTACAATAAACCATCATGCGTAGGAGCACTATGTGAATGCAGTACAGATAAACTCTCGTTGGTTTCTGTGACAAAATAAAATAGGAAATGCTTGAGATTGAAACTTAATTTTTATCTTAATAAAAAAACAAACATAAACCAATTGGTACGCAAAAACTTTTTACTGCCTACTGGTAGAAATGTCTTAAAATGTTTACTAGTTGTTAGTAATGTCATTGATAAAAAAATGCATATGATTTCAGCATTTCATTAATAAAAGACTATTTGTTTTAAATCCCTCAATTGAGACACACTTAGACCAATGAGGCCCATTGTGGTACCACAGGGTTGATTCCCATTCTCTATTTAAACCAGCTTGAGCTGTTCATAAAGCTTAGGATTCGGTATACCGATATTTCCGAGAGTTCTTCGAGGTCTTGGAAAAACCAGTTGTTTAAGTAAAGAAAACGTTTTTGAGCCAGCACTGGGCAAGTGCAGAGAAAGTGTTCTGTAGATTCTTCCTCATCTCTACAGCTTCTGCAAAAGTCGTTGTGGGGTAAGTTTAATCTTTGAGCGTGCTTGCCAATAACGCAGTGCCCTGCCAGGATCCCTACCATGGTGCTAATATGATCTTTACTAAAAGAAATGAGCTCTTATGAACGCTTAAGATTAGGTTTAGGGCAGATTTGCCGTGTTATATTACACGTGTTACCTGCTGACGATCTTTTGTTGGTTTTGATGCAGGATAACTCATGTGTAAGGAGTTTACTAGTGGTAAGAGCAATACCAAGGTTTGTCTTGTCTAAAGATAGTTGTTTGGTAGTACCTGTAAGATTGAGTTCATCTGCTTAACAGTTACCTAGAAAATCCTTATGTCCAGGAATCCAGCATAGAAGGATTTTGAGCTGCTCTGCTATTACGTTTAGTGATCTGCGGCAGTTGAGAATTGTTTCAGATGTTATTTCAACAGTTCCTAGGGCTTTCAAAGCGGCTTGACTGTCAGAAAGTATGTAAATATCCATGGAAAATATTTAGTTTACCTGAAGCCAAGTTAACGCTTCATGTAAAGCAGCGATTTTAGCTTGAAATACACTGCAGTGGTCAGGGAGCCTGAAGGCTAAATTAATGCTTAATGCTTCTGAGAAGACTTCTCCACCCACTTTGCCTTCTAGTTTTGATCCATCAGTAAATATCACAATGACATTGTGAGGTGAACGGTTTTCTAGTTTATTTATTTATTTGTTAACGTCTATGGATAATAATCCTTACAGACTAAGCAATAGTAATTTAATAAATAGCAAATATAAAGTATAACAAACTAGTTTATAATTATTAATAGTGTAATAGTGGTTTTAACAAGCATCTTTAGGCTTAATAGATACAGTTTGTTTATTTTTTAACGTCTATGGATAATATTTTTACAGACTAAGCAAACATAATTTAATAAGTAATAAAAATAAAGATTAAAACTAGTTTCTATTTAGCAACAATAGTGGTTTTAAAAGCAACTTTGGGCATAGAAAAATCGAGTAAGTTTTTATTATAGATACTGTTTAAAGCTATAAGAGCTGTATTAATTGGCTCATTAGTGGCATATTTAGTTCTATGGCAGCTAATGTAAAAATAATTCGAGCTCCGTAACGACTTTTGTGGAATATTAAACGATATTAATTTAAGTAAGTTTTCACAAATATAATTTCCATTAATCAGATCATAAATAAACATGATACTATGCAGTAGTCTTCTATCTTCGAGAGATGATAGACCAATAAGCAACTGACATGTCCCATATGAGGGAAGTGGTTCAGGAAAAATAAAAGAGTGCAAAGCAAATTTTAAGAACTTTTTTTGAACTTTTTCCAGTCTAGCAATATGTATCGAGTAAAAAGGACTCCAAATAAATAAAGCGTATTCAAGGCTAGATCTAACAAGGGAAGAATAAAATGTTTTTAGTGTGTAAGGGTCAACAAACCCAACACTGTTTCGCCTAAGAAACGCTAAAAGTGAATATGCTTTGGGGATAATTCTATTTAAGTGAGAGCTAAAAGTTAAGCTAGAATCAAAAATTACTCCAAGGTTACGAATTTCTGATAATCTGGCTAACTTAGTGTTATCAAAATTATAATCAAAAATAGTTGGTGAATGGAGCTTTTAATAAGAGACAACATAACATTTTCCGAGGTTAAGAGATAATTTGTTTTGTTTAAACCAGGATAAGACATTATCAAGATCAGACTGGAGATGAGAAGCGTCGCAATCACTTTTAACTTTAAGGAAAACCTTAAGATCATCTACGTAAAGTAAAAATTGAGCATTAAGAAAGCATTTGGAAACGTCATTAATGAAGATAACAAAAAGTAATGGTCCAAGGATGCTACCTTGTGGAACCCCAGACACTGCTAAAAATGGCGAAGATTTTGCATTGTCAATGACAACATAAGAAACCCTATTTGGAAGGTATGAACTCATCCAAGATAGAAAAATGGAATGAAAACCAATTTTGGCAAGTTTGAGCAATAAAATATCGTGTGACAACCTGTCAAAAGCCTTAGAGATGTCAGAGTAAACGACATCAAGTTGGTGCCGATCTTCAAAAGAAGAGATGCAGTAATTGTGAAGACACTCAGGTTAGTTGTAGTTGACCTGCCAGATACGAATCCATGTTGGTTTGGACAAATTGAGTTTTTTATAGCAAAGTACATTTTATCTTTAACAATTTTTTCAAAAAGCTTTGAAACGTTAGTCAACTTTGAGATTGGTCTATAGTTTAGAACATCGTGCTTGTTGCCAGCCTTGAATATGGGTGTGATAAGCGAAACTTTCCATTTATCAACGAATTCACCAGATTTTAATGATTTATTGAAAATTATATAAATTGGTACGGATAAAGAATGAACACATTGTTTAAGTAAATAAGCACTAAGACCATCAAGATCGCACTTAACTGAATTTTTCAGGCAAGCAATAGCTGTTTTAACGTCAGACAGAGAGACCTATAAATAGCCAAAGTTTACGCAAGAGTTAATATTATCTACAACTCTTCTCGAGAGGGAAGGAATACATCGAACTTTCTTTCAAAGGATAGTTTTTGTGTGATGTAGTCAATGGACCTAGGTATGGGAGGGAGAAGTTTTCTAATGCAAGAATGTCCTAGTGTACCTTCTTTTCACTGGGAGGTGGCTTCTAGGCGGATGGCTGTATTAGCGGTCATCTGTTTAGCTAGGATATCAAGTGGTGTAAGACGGAGCATTGTTTCTAATGCGTCTGTCGGAGTGGTTCTTAGCGCTCCACTGATCTTTGAACTTTACGGAGAAGATTTAGGTGAGTCTGTTATAGCAAGATTGGCCTTACAACTGCTGTATATAGCCAGTGAGTAACACTTGGTTGTAAGCCCCATTTGCTACCTTCTGCCTTTTTGCACAAGTATAGCACTATATTTGCTTTTTTGGCTCTCTCGAGCAGATTGGGCTTCCAGTTTAGTTTCCTATCCAGTATAAGGCCCAGGTATTCTGCTTGATCTGAGAAGCAAAGTCTTGCATTTCCTAGTTTAGGAGGACTAATAAGAGGTAAATTGTGTTTTCTGGTGAAAATCACTAACTCAGTTTTATTAGGATTAACGCTGAGCCCACAGCTGATAGCCCAGTTGACTAGAGTATTTATGCAGTTTTGCATAATGTCTCGAAGAGTAGGTATATATTTTCCAGAAGTAGCAATAGCAACGTCATCGGCATAAGCTATCACCCTGCACGCCTTTATTTCCAGTTTAACTAACAGTTCATTTACTGCTAAATTCCAGAGTAGAGGCGAATGAAAGAGGCCGTTCGGAGTTCCTAGTGTAGCTTCCGTAAGGTTTCACACTCAAAAAATGTATTAGTAAAATTTCTACGAATGATATTAGTACACAAAATATTCGTACGTTCTACAAATATTCGTACAATATACAAAGTATTTTTATTGTGATATATTAACGAATTCATTCGTAAATTTTTTCCAATACCTGATATCTACTAATATATTTGTTTTATATACTTATGATATTAGTAAACAAAAACAAATCATTTCGTATCAGTGCATTGTACGAATGATTGTGTACATATAAATAATAATATTCGTAAATTCCTCGTACGACCAACTTCGTAATTTCTTTCATTACATTCGTAGATTTACTAATGCTTTCGTACTATTTACGGATGAAAAATAATATTAGTAGAAATAATTCATTCGTAGGCTGGCCGTACAAAATATAAGTGGCAAAATATAAGTAGATCACTATAAAGAAAATTTTATATAATCCAAAATGTTCGTAGTTACTTTAGACACACAACTGCATTCTTAGAGATATATGGGGACGTTCAAACTATATAAAGAATTTTAACAAAAAACTAAGTTTTATTAATAGTTTGGTATGAAAAAATAGATTTTTAGCCATACCATTTGATTGGAAAGAGATATTGGGGTATTTTTTTACATAAATTATTTTTGAGACTTGACTTTTTTGTAAAAAATATAAAAACAACATTTTGGAAAAAATAAATTTCGCGAAAAAATCAAAGGGGGTACCCTTGTTGTTTTGATGACAAAAACAGTAAAATAATTTTTGCGCTTAGCTGGAAGAATTTTTGCAAATAAATGCTGTCATATGAAAGGTAGCCATATGTGCAATTTTAAATTGATTTCGTTTTTACAACAACAACAATTTCTGAGTCATTTTTTGAGTAAAAAGTCAATTTTTTTGACCTTTTTTTACATAATCATAAAACATATATACACTGACTAAACAGTACAGTTCAACCTATTTTTGTGAAGTGATTTTATTGAACTTTTGAACAAAAAAAAATTTGAATGAAATATATTAATGGACAGGTGAGATATTTGCATCGAAAAACCAAACATTGATTTTCATGTCGTTTTTTTCTCATTCTTAGGCAACGATGTTTTATTAAAAAGTCGTTATACTGAAAATTTCTCCAATTTTGAAGATATGTGAATGTTTTTGATGTCAAAATAACAAAAAATTTTTAAAATTAAATACAAAAAATCTCCGATTGTAAAAAGTTTTATAATAACAAAATTACCAATAGTTGAAAAATTTCAGAGGGGGCGTGGCAAAAACTAAGTATGTATTATTTTAAGTTGGGATGCACCTAATATGTATACTTAGTTTGAGCAAAATCCGTTGAGCCGTTTAGATTTGTATAAAGGTCAAACAAACAAACAAACAAACAGAAAATGAGTTTTATTACTATAGATAATGATCATTCGCAAATGTAGCAAATGTATTCGTACAATAATACATTTGTTTTTTAAGAATACGAATAAAATATTCGTAATATGTACTACGAAAACTACGAATAAAATTCGCAGTTATTAGTAATATTTACACACAAATATTTTTGAGTGCAGTAGAGTGCATTCAATTCCGTTTGAATGATCTTTTGATAGAGCTTTTTGTAGATGGTCCGCTGCTGGTCGACTGTCCATCTTTTCGCAGTAAGCCCTCAGTAGCTCAGTTTTGTATTTAGTTAAAGCTTGCTTTTATTATATGAATTCTCACATTTGCTTAGCTCTATTGTAAAGTTTTCTAGCGTTTTTCCTGAGCTTTTCAAGCTCTTTATTCTGCCAAGTTTGAATTTAATATTCTTTAGCGGGCAACTTTCGTGGAATGCTAGCGTTAATTTGGTTTTTAGTCGTGTGTCCTTAAAACTCAAGCTCTTTTCTGATGGCAATGGGTTAAGTTGAGTAATTTATTTCAAGGTTTAGTATATGCCTAAAAATTCCCAATTTTCCCATTCTCATTTTTCCCATCCCTTCTAAGACAGAATGTTTTTGAATTGAAATAATATTTCTGCTCGGCCGCCAATTATCTGCAGACAATGTCAAGCCCCTGAGAGTAGAACTTGTCATGTAAAGCTTACTGAAAACATAAACTGTTTGGAATCGACATGAAACTTGTAGGTCCAGCTCTCGACTATTTGTGTTCAAACATTTAATAATACGCACAACGCATTAAAAAAGAGTCTAGTCAAGTGCTAAAATGGAAAAATCCGTTTTATCAAAATGCGAATATGTTACCGGAAATTATTTTTAAAAAACTTTAAGACTATTGCAACACTGACTGAACACTGACTTAATTACACCGTATGACACTTCTCTGCACACAAGAAAATATTCATTGTTGTCTTAAGAAATGGAAAAAATATAATTTACCCATGTCTTTCATTTCTTGTAGATAACTTTATATAAACTTTAAGAGTATACATATTTAAGAGTATAATTACGAGCATGTACCTGTAGCGGGATTCCCAAACATGTTAACGTTATTTACGTTAACGTTAACTGGTCTAAGCTACAATTATCGTTAACTCGTATTCCCAAACTAAGCCTAAGCTATTTTTGACGATTACTTTGGCAGTTATTTAACAATATCTGTTGCTCGCTTAACGACGACTTTTTAGCCGTTGTTAACTATAAAAATAACAACGTTAAGAAATTTAGCGCCATATTTTTTACTTTATTCGTAAATTTGAGTGGTTTTTTAATAAAATAAAAATATTTAATGGCATTTCAATATTTGGCAATGGATGCAGCTGTGTTGGAGAGCGAAATTGAAATTCGCGACAGCGCAAGGAACTGTGCTGATCTTCGCCAAATGGAAAGCTCCTTTGATTTGGAGCAATCCAAATTTATAAAGCTTTACCGTTTGACCCCCGAGACAGCTCACAGCCTCATAGGGCCATTTTGTTCACAGAGAGATAAATTTATCCCCGAGTTAATTCCATGATTTTTCCAGTTTTTCATTTGTTCACAGTGAGTTAAGCATTAAACTCTTCAGGTGGCGAGATAGCTTAACCCCAGAAATATTTAACTAGTGAAAATTGGTGAGTTAAGTTTTTTAATTCGCTCTCATCACTTTCATTTTAACATTTTTTATTTACTTGGTGTCAAAATATTGAAAATACAGATTTTTAAACATAGGGAAACAGTATTGGGGGTAGATTTCGAATCTGGTGTCAGAATTTTAAAATTCAAGATGTTACATAGGGTTGCCACCTTAATTTTTTATTTTTACGAATTCGGAGCTGGCGCGAACTAAAGGGTAAAAATGGGTCGCTGAATCCGAATCCGTTGTCAAAATTTCAAAATTAAAAAATTTTTCTACACATAGTGCTGCCACCTAAAAATGTTTTATTTTAAGAATTTTCAACATGAGGGAACAGTAATGGGGGGTTACTGATTTCGAATCTGAACTCAAAATTTTCAAATTCAAGATGGTGGATAAGGTTTGCCACCTTAATTTTTTTAAATTTTTACGAATTCGGGGCTGCCAAAAAAAATCGTATTCCAAAAATGGGTCGCTGAATCCGAATCCGTGACCAGCATTTCAATATGATAAAGTTTTGAAATAATAGGGTTGCCACCTTATAATATGTGTTTTTTAGAATTTTAAACATCATTTAACAGTGTAAGGGAGTCACTGATTTCGAATCTGAAGTCACAATTTTAAAATTAAAGACGGTGAATACGGTAGCCACCTTAATTTTTTTATTTTTATGAATTCGGGGCTGGTGCGAACTAATAGGTAAAAAAGGGTCGCTGAATCCGAATCCGTGGTCAGAATTTCAAAATGATAAAATTTTACAATAATAGGGCTGCCACCTAATAATATGTATTTTCAAAAGTAAAAGTAACCCTATTATTTCAAAATTTTATAATTTTGAAATTCTGACCATGGATTTGGATTCAGTGACCCATTTTAGCCATACCATTTTTTGCCAGCTCCGAATTCATAAAAATACAAAAAATTAAGGTGGCAACCCTATCCTAAATTTTGAATTTTAAAATTCTGACCTCAGATTCGAAATCAGTGACTCCTTAACACTGTTAAATAATGTTTAAAATTCTTAAAAATACATATGGGCATTTCCATGGTGTCGCACGGGACAGTCGTACGCAGTTAAAGTGAAAAAAAATTAGTAATAACACAGATTTATATTTTGATAATGGTCTTAACTTATAACTCATAGTAAGCTCTATAAGTGGTGCTAAGGTTGATTATCGGTAATTTTTCCTTTTCAAAATAATTGCTAAAAACAACGGGGGTCGCACGGGACAAAAAACGGAAGTTTTTTTCGAGGACAACAACTCAAACGCCAAATTCAGCGAAGTCTGAGGGAATATTTCAAAGAGTTTATTTTATGGATGTTGTGCATTGTTGTTTCTTTTAAATTGCTTTTATTTTACCCAATAATATTTAACACTTATTTTTTAATTAAATATTAAGCTCGGTCGCACGGGACAGGTCGCACGGGACAGTTTTTTCCATTGCAATTTAATTGGGTAATTAAGTAATTAGGTAGTTAAGTAATTATGTAATTTAGTAATTAAAAACAAATTCAATATATTTTCCTTTAATTGCATCAACCATTTTTTCATTATCTTTAGCCAATGCCTTCCATTTTTACTAAAACAAAAATGTTTACGAAACATTTACTAAACACTTACGAAAAAGAAAAACTACATTTGTGAAACAGTGCAGACGATGTGATCATCATGGTTAATAATTTTATGTACAAATTGCTAAAATTAATAAAATTAAAATGTTTTTCTTAGATAATATCATAAAATAATATGTTTTTAATAAGTTTTAATTTTTTGGTCACGGTAGAATTTCCTGTGGAAATACCCATATTATTAGGTGGCAACCCTATTATTTCAAAACTTTATAGTTTGGAAATTCTGACTATGGATTCGTATTCAGCGACCCATTTTTGGTATACCATTTTTTTTGCCAGCCCCGAATTCATAAAAATACAAAAAAATTAAGGTGGCAACCCTATCCTCAATTTTTAATTTTAAAATTCTGACCTCAGATTCGAAATCAGTGACTCCCTAACACTGTTAAATAATGTTTAGAATTCTTAAAAATACATATTATTAGGTAGCAACCCTATTATTTAAAAACTTTATAATTTTGAAATTCTGATCATGGATTCGTATTCAGCGACCCATTTTTACCCTTTAGTTCGCGCCATCAACAAACGTATTTTTCGATTTTTCTTTCTAATCTAATATTTTTCTTTCAACCCTTTCCCAAAATTTTGCTGTCAAACGCCAGTGCTGTTATATTTTAAAAAATTTTTAACAATATTTACGCTAACTTTTCTAACGCAACTCTTAGCTATTGTTGTAGCTAAGCCTCGAAATGAGAATACGGCAAACGTTACTGCAAGCTATAAACGTTGTTAGTTAACGTTAGCGATTGAAGCACGTTAAGATTTTGGGAATTCCGCTACTGATTAAACAAAATCACTCATACGCCACAGTGTTTTTTCTAATAGCTTGCAATACGGGTAATTTTTTTACAAACCGAAAACTTTTTGACCGACACATCTCCACTTTGGCTGAAACTATTTTTACGGATTCTATATCGAAAAATAAGAGATACGTGTCCGAGGATTTTTTTGCATATTTTCGATAATACAAGTGATCGAAAATTTGAGAAAAGCGTGTCTTTTGACTCATTTTTAAAAATTTATAACTCCGGTTCTATTAGAGCTACAAAGTTTTGTTTTGTCTCATTTTAAAGCCAAAGAATTGAATTTTTAGAAAAAAATTTGTAACGAATTTATATTATTAACAATTAAATTGCTTAAATCAATTTTTAACAATTGCCTCCACCTCTAAGGAAGTTTTTTATATTTTTATCGTATTTTCCTTTAAATGTAAAATTTAACATTTTTAAAAACATGTTTTAAAAATATGGTACCTTTATTATTACGCCAAATCGGAGATGTGTCGGTCAAAAATTGTTCGGTATGAAAAGGAATTATCTGTATGCATAAGTTCTAAAAGTTAGTAGAAGGGTCTTTTTTTTTGTTTTGCTCATTGTTAACTTTTTGATGAAATTTGATATGATCAAATAAAATTTAGCTTCTGCAATTTTATGAGCCACTCATAAAAAGAGCTCAAAATTTAAGCTCTTATTAATATATATAAAATAATAAACACAATTACAGACTAACTGTTTTATACAAGCATTGTTTTGTTTGCGTTTACTAGAAGAAGCTGTACAAAGATTTGAATGTTTTAGCAGATTGTTTGCTTTGGTACATTGTTATGATGATGGATAGAATGGGATGAAGGATGATTCGGTGATCATTTTACATATGGAGAATAAGAGATAATTTTTGCAGCCATGTGCTAAAACTTCTCACACATAAATACTAGTACATTGAGACGCAACCACACGCACATACACTCGCACAATAAAGCTTCAATTAAATTGCTTTGCTTATAACAACTGTGTTCACAACCCAGTCGGAAATATTGTTAGGATCTATGAAGATACAAATGAAGCAGTCCAAAATATAGAATTGTAGAATTATTGTGTACACCAATTGATATCTCTGTGTCGTAAATTAAATTAATAATATAAGCGATATAGAAAGGCGCAGCAAGACATTTTTCCCGGCTTTTTATTCTACTGCGTAAGGTTTTTATTAAATTTTTCGCTCCTTTTGAAATGAACAAAAGAAGGCATAGAAGGTATAAACAAGATTAAATAACTTTATTACGTGTCTAAATTATTTTTAGTAATTCATAATTAAATTATTTAAGTTTAAACTTACATTACAAATTATAAAATAAAATAAAAGTAATACTACACTCAAAAATATTTTTGTGTAAATATTACAAATAACTGCGTCCATTTTACGAATTTTATTCGTAGTTTTCAGCCACGAACAGGATTTGTAAATTTGACGTTTATTAGTACATTTTACGAATATTTTATTCGTATTCCTAAAAACACCAAATGTATTAAAAAAAAAAGCTGTCTGCGCTGGGGTTTGGACCTCGGCTCTTTAGCCTGCGGGCCACGCATTCTACCAGTAGGCTGCAGTCACTTTACAATCATACAGTTCCAAATGTTTTGTAGATGTTCGACAAACAAGGCTGAAACAATTCGGTTTTAAATTTTTTAAACTCTACTAATAATTCGTACATTTTACTAATAATTCGTACGGTCAGCCTACTATTGAATTGTTTCTACTAATATTATTTATCATTCGTAAATTGTACGAAAGCATTAGTAAACACAACGAATGTAATGTAAGAAATTACGAAGTTATTCGTACGAAAAATTTACGAATATTTTTATTTAAATGTACACAATCATTCGTACACAGAAAAAACAAATTTAATGAACAGCATACGTTAAAACTAATTCATTGATTTTAATGAAAAAATCATTGAATTTTAATGAATTTCTCAAAGTTTTTAACGTAATGTTCATTGAAATCAATGAAGTTATTAAAAATTAAAAATGTCTAAATAAATATCAATGATTTGTTTTCATTATTTTAATGGACTTTTCATTGATATCAATGAACTATAATAAATTCATATATTTATAAATGATAATAAATTCAATGAACTATACATTGAAATGATATCAATGAAAAGTACATTGATTCCAGTTGTAAGTCAAATTTTAACGAACCATACATTGATTTTTATTGAACAGTTCATTGAATTCAATATTTAGGTCATTAAATGCAACGTATAGTTCATTAAATTCAATGTATAGGTCATTGAATTCAATGTATAGTTCATTGAATTTAATGAATGGTTCATTGAATTTAATGTATAGTTCATTGAATTCAATGTATTGTTCATTGATTAATATATAGTTCATTAAATTCAATGTATAATTCATTAAATTCAATGCATAATTCATTGAATTCAATGTATAGTTCATTAAATTCAATGTATAGTTCATTAAATTCAATGCATAGTTCATTAAAATCAATGTATTCAGTTCATTAAATTCAATGTATACTAATTTATTCCCTTCCCAATTTTGTTTGAAGTGAAACGCGAAGTTGTGAAGACGTGTGGCTATTGTGTGTGTAAATTTTAAATAAAAGGTGATAATAAATTAAATTAAAAGTGAAGAAAATGTTGTGCTTTAATGTAAAAGAAAATTTAAATCTGTTGAATTACTATTAGTATTAGTAAATAATAGGAAATATACCTGGCATTTTAAGTGACTGCTACCATAATTTCCAAAAAATTTTTACATTTTTAAAGGATGAAAACCACATAAAAGATAAAGCTGTGCGGCCAAAGTTGGCAGAAATTGAAGATTTCACTAATTACAGTGGTAAGCTTAATTTTTCTCGAGGCTAAATAAATAAATAGTTATTTTTTTCAATTAATATCTTTCCAGACAGTACTGCTATGCAACTTCTTTGGAGCCTTCATGGGGATTTGGTGCCCACTCAAAAAGTATGCAGTAAGGACAACTTTGGAAGAAAAACTTTCCTAAAGCATACAATTACCAGTTCCCAAGAGGCATTCGTTTTTGTAGGAAGCAGCATCTAGGAAGTCGAAAATATTCAACCAGGCAAAAATATTCAACCAAAAATAAAGGCGAAAATATTCAAGTATTAATCCTTGCTGTTGGAGAGAATAACTTCTCTTCATTCCTCATTCAGGGATGGTTTAAAATTTCAATTTGCTAGTTTTATTAGAGCCGTAGATGTGTGCTTTAAAATTTTTCAATTATTTCAATTACAATTTCCTGCGGCATGCACTCTCCTGTGGGAGTTTATTGCCGTTTATTTTTATAAATTTAAAAACTATTCAAAATCTTCGAAAATTTGTATATTAATTGACTATTTAAAACAAAAAAATATTGTTGAAATTGTAATTATTTCCTTATTTTAAAAATGTTTAGAGAGGGATTAACAAATAATTCGTTGAATTTAATGTATAGATCATTCATTCCCATGAACTAAATACATAAAATTTAATGAAATATACATGGAATTCAATGAACTAAATACATCAAATTTAATGAACTGTACATTGAATCCAATAAACTAAACACATTAAATTCAATGAACTTAATACATTAAATTCAATGAAATAAACATTAAATTCAATGAACTATACATTAAATTCAATGAACTATACATTGAATTCAATGAACTATACATTGAATTCAATGAACTTTAATACATTGTACTATTGTACAATGTTCATTGTACAATGAACTATGCATTGAATTCAATGTAAGGTTCATTGAACTATACATTAAATTCAATGAATTATACATTGAATTCAACGAACTATACATTAAATTCAATGAACCTTACATCAATGAACTTTAAATTCAATGAAAAAATCATTAATTTGGAATTTTTTAATGAACATGTTCATTGAATTCAATGAAGTGTACATTGATATTCAAGGAACCATTCATTAAAAATCACTAAGTTTAGTGAACTATTCATTAAAGTATGAAGAAAATTCATTGAAATCAATGACCACAGTTCATTGGACCAAAATCAATGAATAATTAATTGAAAGTAATGCACCTTTTCATTAATATAATGTACCTTTTTGGTTCAGTGTACAATGCACTGATACGAATCGATTTGTTTTTGTTTACGAATATCATAAGTATATAAAACAAATATATTAGTAGATACTACATTAGGTATTAGAAAAAATTTACGAATGAATTCGTTCAGATATCACAATAAAAATACTTTGTTTATTGTACGAATATTTATAGAATGTACGAATATTTTGTTTACTAATATTATTCGTAGAAAATAACTAATAAATTTTTTGAGTGTGGTAAGGCTTTCTTGAACCCTTTTCAGTGTTAGAGAATTTGAGGCATAGTGGAAGTGTATACATATATTCTTGAGCAGCATCACTTCTTGAGTTGACCCCTTAAAAGTTTCTTATTTTGCCTCTGTCCATTAGTATTGTTTCAGTGGAACTGAAAGTTTTTACGTTCCCAGCTTCTATCATTATTGGCAATGTAGCCTTTAGCCAGACAACAGAATGGTTTGGGGCCAATTAGAGTTCAAAATGCTTCTCTTTTGGCAAGTTTTTATGAAGTATCTTTACTCTATTACGCTTTATGTGAAAGCAGTGAAATAAAGACATCAGCAATCTCCTAGACTTCCTTTCTTTCCTTTTATATAATGAAATTTTTTGTGAAAAGTGTTGTCTATTAGTCATAAAAATGTTGTGACAACTTAAAAAAATGCCTTGTTATCATTATACTTGTAATTAAAGTAATCTGACGCTGCAACGTAACATGGTCCATACGAAAAAATTTCCGACTGGGACTGTTTCTGAGCAAATGTTTGCCTGTGTGTGTTTGTTAACATACTTTGTTAAAAGCGTTACCCTTGAGGCATTCTTATTATTGTATTCCGCCTCCGTAGTTTCTGTGGTTTCTGATTATGGTAGCTTATACGAACAAAAAAGGCACACACATACACACTCCCACTCACATACACGAGCACTCCCTCCTTTTGGGGTATCGTTTGTTGCGTCTTATTGTTATCTAATCAACTTGTTGTGCCACAGTGTTTTTCTTTACTTGTTTGTTTTATTCCATATTTGTTTCATTATTTTGTTCTTTTTTATTGACGTTTCATTGTGTACAAATATTTTTTTTTGTTTTTTTGTTCGCATAATATGCTTTGTGTTACTGTTGTTGAAAATGTTACTGTCACGGTATATTTTTGTTTTTTTTAATGTGCTTTGCAAGGTGCGATTTTATTGATTTAGGTATTGTTGTTTTTTTTTAAATTTTTCTCATATTCTTAATACGGATTCTGTTATTTTATTTTGACAACTGCAACTAAAAATTTTTAGATATATCGAGAGTTCTATTTTGTTTATAGTAGTATGTTGCCAAACAACTCGCAATAAATTGAAATTTAATAATTCACTGCAAAAAAAAATACGGCGAGTTTTTGAAATAAAGCTCAAATAGTCAATAAATAGCCATACACTTCAAAAAATAAACTTTAATTTGATAAAATTTATGACAATAATTGTAAGCAAAACTAATTTAATTTTTTCTTGGGGCATTTAATAAAAAATTTTTATTTTTTATTATGCAGATTCGAGAGCTGCACCAAGTATTTTAGTTTTTTTTATTGTTTATTTTTAAATACTGAACTTTTTTGTTACAGTTTTGGCACAAAACTAAATGTTTAACTTTGGCTATTATTATTTATTTGGATAAGATTATTTATTTTAATAAGAATTTGGAGTATTATTATTTATATTAATACATAAGTAGCAGTTTTGTTGAACAAAAGTGGTTGATTTTAACTTTTACTAATAAAGAGTATTACTACTACTAAAGAGTATTACTTATAGTACTTACTGGTACAAACAATTATGGTAACTTTAAACAACTGTTGTTTAATTTTGCTACCATATCTTATTTATTAATACGCAAAAATGAAATGTTGTACACTTTTTTGATATTTATTTTAGAATAAGTACAAAGAAACGTCTATCATTCAAAAGATACTGCACCATAGATGTACCGAATCATGTTAGATTTTAAATTGATGACCTCTGACCCGAAATATTAACGTTGAAATTTTATATAAATTTTAGTAAGGAATCTCAGGTCTAAGAAGAGGTAGAATAGTGAACGAGGAATAAGATGAAAGGTCTGACTGCACAGTATGATTGCATTTTATATTACTGACCTTTGTCCTAAAATATGAGCGTAAAAAGAGCATTCATTTAATAAAAGCTTAACTGTAAGAGATAGAAAAACACGATGTAAAAGAAAATTTTAGACATTGATTAGATGTGCAAAAAATACCTCAGGCTAGGGCCGTGCGATTAATCGAGCAAATAATTTTTTGTTTAATGAAAATTGAGATTAACTCATTAAAGGATTAAGCAGTTTCTCTGATTAATCAAACTGCTAATAAATCAATTAATCAGAATTCCGAATAATCATTTGAGTAATGATTCGATTAATCAGGTATCTAAATAGTCAAAATTTGATTGTATGAAATCTGCATTATTTAATATTTGTATAATAAAGTGTTTATTCAACGAATGTTAATATTAGTACAATATTATTAAAATGGTACAGCAAAGTGCTCGATGTCCTTCTGTATTGCAGCCATTACCACAGATTTTGCACCTAGCTACGAAATTTCTTGCCGAAAGAGTACAATTTTCTATGATCTGTTGAGTTATTTATTTTAAAATCGAACAGCAATTTCAAATAAGTTTGACCAAAATTGTTCATTTTTCTGAATAAAACAAATTCTGATTAATCTGAAAAATGATTAATCAGTTAAATTTAAATTTGATTAATCAAAAAATTAATTACTCGATTAATCGCACGGCTCTACCTCAGACATTTTTCGCTATCTCTTTCGGATACCCTACACTAAGCATTTTTTTATGTTACAAGTGTGAATATATATTGTGATGGTGAAATTTCTTACAAATAGTATATTTTAAAAAACGTCCGTTATTTTGCCATAAAAACTATTATGATATCTCGAAAACTATAGATGTTTTCAGTACAACATATTTTTGTATGAAAAGACGTTGGTTGAGAAATATAACGGTATACGAAAGCGTTTTTGTTGACATATTTCACGGATAGTATGTTAAAACAAATTCCCGTTACAATGACATCAAAATTACAGAGATATCTCAAAAAATGTAGATTTTCTCAGTACAACGTATTTCCTTGAAGCAAGGTCATCGCCTCAGAATTAAAAAAAAAACGATTAAAATTTCAAAATTTGATTTTGCCAGCAAATATCTCAGCCATTTTTTAATCCTTTTTCATCAAATTTCGTTGTCTAAAAGATCAGTTAAATGACTTTGGAAAAATAAAAAAAATTTACCAATTCAATGGTATCTCACCAATTCGATGTTTTATATTGTTTTAATTAAACCTCTGAAATATTTAGTTTTTGTTTAAAAAATAGGAAAAAACTTTTTTTTTTGTTATAATTTTTTTTTTTTCTTATTAAATTGTCTTTTTTCATACTCTTTTAGAAGACATATCATTTAACTGCAAAAACAGCTTCATTTTAACACATAATTCAATAAACAGTTTCTATTATTGAAAATCATGAGGTACCCCCTTTGAATTTTTTGCTGAAAATTGAATATTTCTAAATGTTGTTTTTATATTTTTTACAAAGTTCTACAGCTTTAAAAATAATTTCCATGAAAAAATTTTTTAAATATTTCAAACCGCTCTAAAATCATTTTAACATAACTATGTTTTAAGCCATTTCATTTATATATAAATAGGCGTAGGCAAAATAGTTCGGTACAATTTTCTACCGTGTTTCTGAACCAAGTTTGACTATTTTTTTAAGTCAATTAGAGTAGGGAGAAGGATTGCACCAAATATTTTTGTGTCTTTTGACCTGAAATATGAGCGTTGCAAGAGTATTTCTGAAATAAAACCTAAAATATAAGAAATGGAAGAACATGCTGTAAGAGAAACTTTTCGACATTGATAATATGTACAAAAAAAATGTTCGCCATCTCTTACGGATACCCTATAATAAGCATTTTTTTTTAAATGTCTGAATATACAGTGTTGCGCAAAACAATAGCAACAAAATCGGTACGCTGCTACAAAATCGTGTATCTTTTTAAATATAACGGACACACAAAAATTATTATAGGAACCAAAGCATATATTCATACATCATATTAAAAACAAATCATATTCGAATTTGGTTTTGTTTTCTTTATTAAATTTAAAATTAATGTGACTACATTCAGTTTGTCAGAGAGAAAAACAAAAGCAACATAATTAATATTTGGTGTAAGATCCATTATTCTTGATAACCGCTGCACATCTGAGCGGCATCGACTCTATTAAAGTAGATATGTTAGTATTAGGTACATGTTCCCAATTAAGTTTCAGGGCTTCCTATAGTGCAGTCTTATTGGAAAACCTTTGACCAGAAACTTTTGCCTTCAAAGTCCCAAAAAAATTTTCAATGGGATTCATTGTGCCGGCCAATCAAGTACTTGAATCCCATTGCCTCTAATGTAATCTTTGATGAGCTTTGAAGTATGCTTCGGGTCGTTGTCGGGCTGAAACGTTCACTGAAGCGACATATTTCACTCTGAATGTGGTCGCATCTTGCTTTCTAAAATGTCATTATATACAAATCGATCCATAATTCCATCGATTTTTTGAAATGGTTCAACTTCATTATAGGAAAAACAAGTCCAGACCATAATGCCTCCGTGCTTAAAATTTATTTTTCAGTTTCGGGCTTCAAGTCGTGTACCTGGGTGGCGCCGTACCGTGCACATCCCATCTGAATTAATCAAGTTGAACTTTGATTCATCGCTAAAAAAACGGTTTTCGATTTTTGAACGATCCAATTTAGGTGCTCTTTTGGAAGACTGAAAAACAATAAATTGCAACTAGTTGTCACAATTTCAGACAGAATTGTTTAAATTTCAACACCTCACCTTGTTTTTTATGCTAGCTGTAAGCAAAGGTTTCTTTGCCGGTCTGTAACTTCTTAAATCGTTCTCAACGGCTCGTCTTCGAACAGTTTCGTGATGGATCAATTCCTATAATCATTTTTGTGTGTCCCCAATATTAAAAAAGGATACACGATTTTGTTGCAGCGCACTTATTTTGTTGCTATTGTTTTGCGCAACACTGTATATTGGATGGTAAAATTTCTTACAAATAGTAAATTCTGAAAAATTCTGACGATATCTCGAAAACTGTAACTTTTTTCAGTACAACGTATTTTGGTATTGAAACTTGAGATTTTCTTAGTACAGTACATTTTCTTAAGGTAAGGTCAATTCCTCAGAACGAGAAAAAACTTTTGAAATTTTAGAAATTTGGTCGAATTTCGACCACTGGCGATACTACATTTATAAATAGTCGTAGGCGAAGCATTTCGGTACCATTTTCTTCCGTGTTTCTGAACCGATTTTGATAAATTTTTTTAAATAAATTAGAGTAGGGAAAAAGAGTTCACAGAATATTTTTGTGACCTTTGACCTGAAATATGAGCGTTTAAGGAATATTTCTGAAGTAAAACATAAACTATAAGAATTGGAAAAACATGGCTTAAGAGGAAATTTTAGACATTATGATGGTGAAAGTTCTTACAAATAGTAAATTCTGAAAAATCTCCTTTATTTTGACATCAAAGTTATGACGATATCTCGAAAACTGTAACTTTTCTCAGAACAACGTATTTTGGTATTGAAACTGAAGATTTTCTTAGTACAGTATATTTTCTTAAGTTAAGGTCAATGACTCAGAATGAGAAAAAACTATTGAAATTTTAGGAAGTTGGACGAATTTCAACCACAGGTGATACTACATTTATAAATAGTCGTAGGCGAAAATTTTCGGAACCATTTTCTTCCGTTTTTCTGAACCGATTTTGATAATTTTTTTAAATAAATTAGAGTAGGCCAAAAGAGTTCACCGAATATTTTTGTGACCTTTGACCTGAAATATGGGCGTTTAAGGAATATTTCTGAAGTATAACCTAAACTATAAGAACTGGAAGAACATGGCTTCAGAGGAAATTTTAGACATTGTGATGATGAAATTTCTTACAAATAGTAAATTCTGAAAAATCTCCTTTATTTTGGCATCAAAGTTCTGACGATATCTCGAAAACTGTAACTTTTTTCAGTACAACGTATTTTGGTATTGAAACTTGAGATTTTCTTAGTACAGTACATTTTCTTAAGGTAAGGTCAATGCCTCAGAACGAGAAAAAACTATTGAAATTTTAGAAATTTGGTCGAATTTCGACCACTGGCGATACTACATTTATAAATAGTCGTAGGCGAAACATTTCGGTACCATTTTCTTCCGTGTTTCTGAACCGATTTTGATAAATTTTTTTAAATAAATTAGAGTAGGGAAAAAGAGTTCACAGAATATTTTTGTGACCATTGACCTGAAATATGAGCGTTTAAGAAATATTTCTGAAGGAAAACCTAAACTATAAGAATTGGAAAAACATGGCTTAAGAGGAAATTTTAGACATTTTGATGGTGAAAGTTCTTACAAATAGTAAATTCTGAAAAATCTCCTTTATTTTGACATCAAAGTTATGACGATATCTCGAAAACTGTAACTTTTCTCAGAACAACTTATTTTGGAATTGAAACTAAAGATTTTCTTAGTACAGTATATTCTCTTAAGTTAAGGTCAATGCCTCAGAATGAGAAAAAACTATTGAAATTTTAGAAAGATGGACGAATTTCGACCACAGGTGATACTACAATTATAAATAGTCGTAGGCGAAAATTTTCGGCACCATTTTTTCCCGTGTTTCTGAACCGATTTTGATAAATTTTTTAAATAAATTATAGTAAAGAAAGAGTTCACAGAATATTTTTGTGACCTTTGACCGGAAATATGAGCGTTTTAGGAATATTTCTGAAGTAAAACATAAACTATAAGAATTGGAAGAACATGGTGTAAGAGGAAATTTTAGACATTACTACAATGTACAAAAAACATTTTTCGCTATCTCTCACGGATACCCTACAATAAGCATTTTGTATGAATATATATTGTGATGATGAAATTTCTTACAAATAGTAAATCCTAAAAAATCTCCTTTATTTTGACATCATAGCTATGACGATATCTCGAAAACTATAGCTTTTTTCAGTACAACGTATTTTTGTATGAAAAGCCCTGGTTGTGAAAAATAACGGTGTACGAAACTATTTTTTTTTTTTAATGTTTTTACAGATAATATTTTGAAAAAATTTCGGCTATTTTGATATCAAAATTATTGCGAAAATTTGAACCTTAAGATTTTCTTAGAATAGCAGATTTTCTTAAAGCAAGGTCATCGCCTCAGAATGAGAACAAAAGGATTGAAATTTCAGACAGTTGGTCGAATTTCGGCCACAGGCGATACTAGTCAATATAAAAGGTTCAACTTAACTAGACATGGTATTTTTATCGAAATGAAACAGAAGTTATTGAATTCTAGGCTGAATTGGTTAAGGGGTCGTCCATAAACTACGTTACCAATTCAGGGGGGAGGGGTTTTGAAATGCACTACGATAAGTAACGGCAGAGGGGGAGGTGTTTAGATATTGTAACGTTACCAAAAATTAAAAAAATCGACAAAAAACCTCTAATTAATAACACAATCATTTCAAAAATTTTTAACCTTATATGTTTATGTTTGATCGTCTAAATTGATGGTTAACTTTTGTTTCAACGATTTCTTCCACCACCTTTTCTCTCGACACAGGAACCTTTTGGTATTCCTTCACCATCTCAGCACACGTCTGAAAACGTGAAAATTTGGGTCTTTGCTTTTGCGACAGGTTTCGACTTTAAGGCCTGAATGTTCTTGATCAAAGGAGATACCGTATGACATGTACTGTCCTTCTCAGAAAGAAGAAATCGGTTCAAGGTCGTGTCCTACCTGCGGCTTGTATTACGTTTTAAAACTTCTATGAATTGTCATAAGTTTGTATTATATCGTTTACAATAAATCGGAATAAAACATACTATTTAAATAAATAAATTTTCAGAAAGCATTAACACAAAAACACAGAACTTGATGCAACTCGGGTGCAGCCTTGAAAGGTACTCTGTCAAAGACCAGGTGAATTTCTTTGCGTTAGAAATGAGGATTCACCTGAATGGGTGGACATAGAATCCGATGAAAAATTCTATTTTGAAGAATCCTCAACAAAGCTACCAGCTTCTTCTATCCCAGTGATTGAGAGCATCGAATCTTGGATCGCAGATGGAATAGCTTTTACAGATGATATTAATTATTGGTTTTTTTCCAATTGTTCCTTTAATGTATCTAGTCATACTAGTCACTAATACTAGTGAAAATTGTCAGAGCTAGTCAAAATATATAATCATTCGAATGAATTAATTTCATATGTCCCGTTACTTTATGGTGGGGGGGGGTTTTGAAAAGCACTACGGAAAGTAACGCAGGGGGAGGGGGATAAAAAACCGGAAAATCAGTAACGTAGTTTATGGACGACCCCTAAGAGTGTGTTAATTTACTACAGTTATTGCAGCTAATTTCTTGCCCACAACTTTTGTAGAAAATTTCAACAAAAACTTTTTAGAGTGTGGAAATTATTAATTTAAAAATTGTATTTTTAATGCATTTGTGTGAGATATTTAGAATTTTTGAGCAATATTAATGAAGCCATAGACAAAAATAACACGTAATAAAAAAGTCCAAAAATAATTTATTCCATTAAATCCACACACATTGCAACTTTGAGTTTTAAAAGTTTATTAAGCAAATTAATTTTTTATATAAATAAAACATACACATTAACTTCAATTTCAATTTTGGTCTTCCTCTACTTTTCAAGGAAAATGTAAAAACAACAGCATCAAATTTATTTACATTGCTGAGTATGTAGCTTGTAACTTTCTTTTGATTTCAGCCAATTTGACTACAAAAATACGAATTTACAGCAGCTTGCTTTCCACCACCAACGCCATTTTACCTCTTTCCCACGACTTGTATAGCATATATTGACTTACTCTCATTAATGGAAATGGTTTCGTATTCTGTTATTAAATTTTTAAAAAAGCTCTTGAAACAGTTATTGCTGCGGTGCAACTTCTTTCCACTCTTCACCATTAATTTTTTTGTTATATTTTTGCTCGCATGCTTCTTGCATAAGATAGCTGAGAGGAATTACAGCTACGTGCCGATGAATATAAATCAAAGTTTTAACATTTAAATACAAATTAATAGCGGAAATGCATATAGAATAAAAATATTATAGAAATCGTTGATGCGTTTGTATAAATAATCTTTATTATTATAGATAGATGCTTTATGGGACATGTCAATTAAGTGGCATTTTGATGCTTTTGTGATTGCAGCAAATGTTATATATAACGGAAATTTTAGCCAGTATTCTCATTTGATTTATTTAAGCACGTAAACGTAAAAATGTGTTGTGTCCCAGGTGTATCCAAGTAGAAGAAGAGCTGCGTTGTTTGAAATATAAGATTACTTTTTGCTAAAGCTTACATACTTCACATTACACAAAATGTTAACACCTGCTACTTTTTGTATCATGTCAGTGGCAAAATTGGAGAAATGCTTGATATTAAAAACCAGTAAAGAAGGCAATTTTAAATGCAATATTTCATTATAATTTTTTATGATTAACTTTTGACTGTTTGTATTTCTTTAAAAAAATCATCGATCCGATTTTAATTTTTTTTATTACTAGAAAAATAAACGCATATAGTTCCGGAAAAAGTACTACTAGCTTTCTGAATTATCAATTTGTTTGCACAAACTTCTGTTTGATAAAAAAGAGAGATTTGATCGTTTTCATATAGCCATTTTGTATGAGATATAGCCATGGGTTTCCATTCGATTTTGAAAAATTCATTACTATTATAATATATTATTTTAATAAAAGTTTTTTCTAAATGACCTTGTTATTTATTATGTTGATTTTATATGATTTATATACAAATTCTAAATGTTTGATAGTTTAAATCATACTTGATTTTAAATACAAATTCTAGTTGCTTGATAGTTTAAAATAGTTTATTGAGCTTTATGTCAAAGTTAGAACAATTAATTGTTCTAAAGAATCTTTCCAAAGAAACAATAACAACAACAACGTTTTTTCAATATGAAAAAGAAAAAAATCAACAGCTGATTTTATTGCAATTTCGGCCCTGCTAAAGGCTTCATCAGAAATCTCAATCAGAATGATACCCGTGCAAAATCAAGTATGATTTGAGCTATCAAACATTTAGAATTTGTATTGAAATCATATAAAATCAACATATTACAATATTACAATTAGTATAATATATTGAACTATTAAAAGATATTAATATTTTGTAATAATATATTATAATATAATATTACCATAGTAACGGCTGTTATCGTGACTAAATCGACTCAGAAATATATTAAAAATATATATCGAAGGCATATATTCAAGAGTGTCTATAAAAGTTTGGCGAGATTTTTGGCGGTGCACAAAATTGACAAAAATCGGCTAAAACGACGAAAATTCTTATCTATAACACTTCTAAGACGAATGTTTAGTTTGAATTACCGTTGGATATGTAATTAAAAGGACATAAATTTAAAAAAAAAATTATAAAATTTTCGTGGTTTAAACTAAAATTAAAATTATTTTTTTCTTAAAGCTCCAGATATCCTTTTCAACAATATTTGAATGGTGTTCTTCGATCCGCTACTTCGTTTCGGCAAAATCATTACCTTACCACAAGGGATGAAACCCCCAATCACCAATTTTTTTTAAATAATTTTTTGATCTAAGTCCATTCAAATACCTTTCCAACGGTAGTTCAAACTTAAGACTCCGTTAAGAAATTCATTTGTTGTTCGAAAAATATTTTTGTTTCTATGTTAAAATTATCATATCTCATTAACACATTCGTCCCTACCCAAATTTTTATAAGGTTGAAAAGTTAATTTTACCTTCCCTTAGGTAGTAGTCCAGTTTGACAACCAAAATTTTGTACGTATTTTCATTAATTTTTTTAAATAAGAAAATAAAATGACAAATTTTAACATGTTTCTATTGGTGTCTTTAAGTGTACAAAAACCTCCCATACAAAGTGAATTTACAAAAATTGTGAAATCTCGTTAAATTGCACAAAAACTAGTCCAATGACTTTAAATTTTGCTAATAAACTTTTTCCCGTAATATGCACTTTAAGTATACAAATCGAATGAAAACCACGGCTACCTCCCATACAAAGTGACTTAATGAAATCAGTAAAATCTCCATAAATTCAACAAAAATTAGAACAAAGGCTACAAATTTTGCAAATTAGTTTAAATTTGAACTATGCACCTGATGTTTAAAGCTTGTTTGAAATAACCTGAAAACTCCGTGTACCTCCCATACAAAGTGACGTCATTATTATAGCAAAACCTTTGATTCCAAAAAATATCAAAAAAAAATATTGGTTTAAATTAGATATTTTACACTTAAGCTTTTACACATTAGTAAAAGGTCACTGATTATGATTTCAACATAAGATATTTAAAATGCTGTATCCAATGTGGTAACGGTGACCACAAGCATAAATGAAAAAACAGAAACAAAATTATTTTTTTTTAAATTATAATACAATTATAGATATTTTGCAGATTTTTTTATTGTCTTTAACATGATCATCAAACTCGTTATCAAAATCATATTTATAATTGGGCGCATTCTGCAGACAAAACTGTTGTACATCTGTTGACATCTAGCTACCTTTCATATGACATAGCATTTATTTGCAAAAATTCTTCCAGTTAAGCGCAAAAATTATTTTACTTTTTATTTCATCAAAACAACAAGGTTTTTTGAATTTTTCGCTAAATTTATTTTTCCAAAATGTTGTTTTTATATTTTTTACAAAAAAGTCAAGTCTCAGAAATAATTTATGTGAAAAAATTACCGCTTTCTCTTATCTTTCTATATCTCTTTCCAATCCAAAGTTGTGTCAAGACTGTTCCCCACTACGCTCAGTGAGCTAATGGAGGTTGCTTTAGGAAAACTCAGTGTCTGGGCTGCCAGGTGCGGCCTAGGAGTTAACCCTAGCAAGACGGAACTGATGTTATTCACCACAAAAACCAAAGCGCCACAATTTGTCCTTCCAAAGCTAAACAACCAACCTCTTACACTATCCAGTAGCTCAAAATATCTAGGTGTCATTCTGGATCCTAAGCTAAGCTGGAAAACTAACATCGAACAAAGGGTCAAGAAGGCCTGCATAGCCTTCTACGCCTGCAAAAAGACCTTTGTTAGAAAATGGGGTCTTCAACCAAAAATGCTCTTATGGCTATACACAGCGGTAGTGCGACCTATCTTGGCGTATGGTGCACTAGTGTGGTGGCCTGCACTGAATAAAGCATACAACACAACAAAACTATCTCGGACCCAGCGATCCGCATGCATAGGTATCACAGAGGGTATCCGCTCATGCCCCACTGATGCACTTAATGTCCTGACATATTTACTCCCCATAGATCTACACATAAAGCTTACTGCAACAAATAGTGCAGTCAGACTCAGAGAGTCGTACAACTGGCGGAATAGGCCATATGGACACAGCAACATTCTGAATCCGCTACCTCGGGAAAAACGGACTACGACACTCCTAAACTCGACTTCACGAAATCCTTTACAACCAAGTTTCCCACCAGGGTGGAATGGCGCAAAGGGGGAATTAATCTAGCCTTCGATGTGTCCTTTTACACGGATGGCTCCAAGATGGAGTGCAGAGTGGAAGCGGGCATATACTCTGAGAAACTGGGGGTGGCGGATTATTTTCGTCTGCCAAACTCAGCCAGCGTCTTTCAGGCCGAGCTTTTTGCGATAAGAGAAGCTTGTCGCACCTTAAGGAGAGCTAACACCAATCACATTAATTCAGCTATTCTGACGGATAGCCAAGCTGCCGTTAAATCTTTAGCTGCGATCAGTACCAACTCCAAACTGGTAAGGCAGTGTAGGGATGAACTGGCACGGCTAAGTCACCAACTTAGCATTAATATAATCTGGGTTCCCGGCCATAGGAACATTTATGGTAATGAAAAGGCGGATGAATTGGCTTGGCGGGGTTCTTCCCTTGACGTTTCAAGAGCGGAACCAGTCGAAGTTCCACTGAACACAGTTAAGGGAGGAATTCATTCTTACTACTTAGCCTTAGCCGGTCGTAGATGGAGAGAACTACCAACCTGCAACACATCAAGAAAAATATGGCCCCTTTACAACATAGGTAGAACTCAACAGATGCTCTCAAAACCCCGGAACGACATAGCCAGAATAACGGCTATTATTACGAGTCACTGGTGCATTTGAAGCTCACGCCGAGAGAATTGAACTACCTTTTAACACCCACTGTCGCAGCTGCGATGTCCCAAATGAAAAAGAAACACTAACACATTTTCTGTGCACCTGCCCGGCCCTGGCCAGGTCCAGACTAACAACGCTTGGCAAGCCCTTCCTCAGCAATCTAGAGAAACTTTCAACAACAAAAATCAACAATCTCCTAACGTTCATCAACCGCACCGGATGGTTATAACCTAACAGTGCGTTACCCACTCAACCAACAGAAACACGAGGTTATGGTATCAAAACGGCTCACTAGAGCTACTTGGATCCTACTTGTATGTAGAATCACCATCTAAACCAACCAACTAACACCGGGTATAATAAAACTGTAAAAAAAAATTTGTACATTGAATATATATTTTTTTAAGATCAAAGAACCAAGGCATGCGCCTTATACAAAAAGGTTTGGTCTTTGACCTAAAAGGAAAGGGATAGATTTATTTAGAGGAATTGATTGGAACCATACGTGAATTATTGATTAGGCGAAACAACCGTGAAAGACAATTTGAATTGCTTTTAACAGAGGCTAGTGCTATGTCTTAACCTCGGTAAGGATTTCTAGGCCTTAGTTGTTCCTGTCCTTTAATTCCATAATTCTTAAATGTAGAAAAGAACCATGCCCGAACCCGGATTCGAACCAGGGACCTCTGGGTTGATAGTCTAGCGCACTCTCCACTAGACAACAAAGGCCGACAAAATGAAATAATAAAAATGAAAAACCCTGAAAAGTAAGTTAAAAATAAGAGATAAGCTTGAATAACCTATGAAAGAGATTTTGGTATTTAAAAGGGCTACCTTAAAAAAACACCACCACAAAAACAGTTTTTGTTTATCTCTAATGAGTACCCTACAATATGCATGTTTTTAATCAATATATGGTAATGCATGCTAACTTTTTCAATTTTCTTAAGGATAATAAAGAAACAAAATTTCCGTTTGTTTGACACCAATAACATTCTTATATCTTGAAAACTATAGAAAATCTTAGTACAATGAATTTTTGTATATAACATCATTAATTACTGCCAAAAAAACTACCACAAATTAAAAGTTTTGACTTTCGACGCGAATAGCTTCTTTGTGTTTTAATATATTTCATTCAATTTTCTTTTGTCTAAAAGTTCAATTAAATTACTTGCAAAAAATTACTGCAACAGTTCCGTAGGCTATGGATTTATATTTTTAGTATTTTTTTAAAAAAAGGTCCAAAAAATGTCTTTTTCTTCCAAGAAATGGTGCAAAAGTTGTTTTTGTTTTAAAAATAATAAAAACCGAAAATTGCAATTTTTATACTCTTTCATATGCATAATATATAATATATTATTATATAATTTTTATACACTTTTATGCAAAAACTATTGCAGTTTGACACAAAATTGGTTTTTCTTTTTTTTTAAGAAAAATACAAGGGTACCCCCTTTGATTTTTGTGACGAAATCAATTTTTTTTTAAATTTTGTTTTTATAATTTTTAAAAAATTCTTTGCCCTTACTCAAAAGAGTAATTTCCTCGGCAACCCCTCCTCTTTTCTCCTAAGCATTTTTCTTATTTTGTTTGACTGTTTCCAGCCTTCTTACCATAGAAAATTCAATTTTAATCCAATCTTAAGAAAAATATATATAGTTATTTCATCGAAAAAGTTATCGTGAATTCTATACTCTATTACAAATTTGGAAAGCCTTTACAAAAAGTTTATTTCGTTTGTGAAAAAAATGCAAAATTTACAAAATACAAAAGCTAGATGGCGTTATGAACTGTATGTTTATCTCAAAAAAAACAGATAAATCTGTTCCAGTAGTTAGCATATACTTGCACCATATTTTGTAATTTTTAGGTTCTGGCCAATGCAAATAATTTTTTTTACCTGCATATTTGAAACTTTTTTCTTATATGGTTTGTGTTCAAATACGGTTTGTTATTTACTTCGTTTTTCGAACTGGTATTAAAATGAACTTCTAAGGGCCATTTTGTTCACAGAGAGATAAATTTATCCCCGAGTTAATTCCATGATTTTTCCAGTTTTTCATTTGTTCACAGTGAGTTTAGCATTTAACTTTTTAAGCTGGAGATAAAAATGGTGGCGAGATAGCTTAACCCCAGAAATATTTAACTCGTGAAAATTGGTGAGTTAAGATTTTTAATTCGCTCTCACCACTCTCATTTTAATATTTTTTTATTTACTTGGTGTCAAAATATTGAAAATACATATTTTTAAACATAGGGAAACAGTATTGGGGGTTATGATTTCGAATCTGGTGTCAGAATTTTAAAATTTGAATAAGGTTGCCACCTTAATTTTTTATTTTTACAAATTCGGGGCTGGCGCGAACTAAAGGGTAAAAATGGGTCGCTGAATCCGAATCCGTTGTCAGAATTTCAAAATTCAAAAATTTTTTTACACATAGGGTTGCCATCTAAAAATGTTTTATTTTAAGAATTTTAAACATGAGGGAACAGTATTGGGAGGTTACTGATTTCGAATCTGAAGTCAGAAATTAAAAATTCAAGATGGTGGATAGGGTTGCCACCTTCATTTTTTGTATTTTTATGAATTCGTGGCTTGCGAAACAAAAATGCTACACCATAAATGGGTCGCTGAATACGAATCCATGATCAGAATTTCGAAATTATAAAGTTTGTAAATAAAAGGGTTGCCACCTCATAATATGTATTTTTAAGAATTTTAAACATGAGGAAAGAGTATTGGGGGTCGCTGATTTCGAATCTGAAGTCAGAAATTTAAAATTCAAGATGGTGGATAGGGTTGCCACCTTAATTTTTTGTATTTTTATGAATTCGTGGCTGGCGAAACAAAAATGCTACACCATAAATGGATCGCTGAATACGAATCCATGGTCAGAATTTCAAAATTATAAAGTTTTGATATAGTAGGGTTGCCACCTAATAATATGTATTTTTAAGAATTTTAAACATTATTTAACAGTGTTAGGGAGTCACTGATTTCGAATCTGAAGTCAGAATTTTAAAATTCAAGATGGTGGATAGGGTTGCCACCTTAATTTTTTGTATTTTTATGAATTCGTAGCTGGCGAAACAAAAATGCTACACCATAAATGGGTCGCTGAATACGAATCCATGGTCAGAATTTCAAAATTATAAAGTTTTGAAATAATAGGGTTGCCACCTAATAATATGTATTTTTAAGAATTTTAAACATTATTTATCAGTGTTAGGGAGATACTGATTTCGAATCTGAAGTCAGAATTTTAAAATTAAAAATTGAGGATAGGGTTGCCACCTTAATTTTTTGCATTTTTATGAATTCGGGGCTGCCAAAAAAAAATTATATACCAAAAATGGGTCGCTGAATCCGAACCCGTGGCCAGAATTTCAAAATAATAAAGTTTTGAAATAATAGGGTTGCCACCTAATAGTATGTATTTTTTAGAATTTTAAACATCATTTAACAGTATTAGGGAGTCACTGATTTCGAATCTGAAGTCAGAATTTTAAAATTCAAGATGGTGGATAGGGTTGCCACCTTAATTTTTAGTATTTTTATGAATTCGTGGCTGGCGAAAAAAAAATGCTACACCATAAATGGGTCGCTGAATACGAATCCATGGTCAGAATTTCAAAATTATAAAGTTTTGAAATAATAGGGTTGCTTTTACTTTTGAAAATACGTATAGGTGGCAGCCCTATTATTATAAAATTTTATAATTTTGAAATTCTGTCCACGGATTCGGATTCAGCGACCCATTTTTACCTTTTAGTTCGCACCAGCCCCGAATTTGTAAAAATAAAAAATTAAGGTGGCAACCTTATCCAAATTTTAAAATTCTTACACCAGATTCGAAATCAGTAACCCCCAATACTGTTTCCCTATGTTTAAAAATCTGTATTTTCAATATTTTGACACCAAGTAAATAAAAAATATTAAAATGAGAGTGATGAGAGCGAATTAAAAATCTTAACTCACCAATTTTCACGAGTTAAATATTTCTGGGGTTAAGCTATCTCGCCACCATTTTTATCTCCAGCTTGAAGAGTTAAAAGCTTAACTCACTGTGAACAAATGAAAAACTGGAAAAATCATGGAATTAACTCGGGGATAAATTTATCTCTCTGTGAACAAAATGGCCCTAAGAGATGGAACTGTAAATATAACATTGACATAACATCAATTTTTAAACCATATTGCGAACACAAAGCTGTATGCCTGGATTGCAAAAGATTTACTTTTATCTTTTGTTTTTTAAAAAAATCAATAAATTAAAAGCTAATAATATAGGATAATAATAATTATTTATACGAACTAACAAATAACACTGGGCATATCAGCTAGTTTATGATATATTTATATATTTAAGTAATAATTAAGCGGGGATATCGTTGGCACATTTTATCATATTTTTTTCAGTTGTATTTTTAAACGTCTTCTGCACACTTTTGCACAACAACATAAATTTGCGCTCGTCGATTTAAGTACCCGCAAAAACATCATGCCTTTTTCTTATGCTTATTTTATTCCTTCATTCTTAATAAACGACTATAATTCTTAAAATGCAGCAGTTTTGCAACAGCCAATTAAATTTTCAAGTAGCAAACAGATTCGATGAACGTTCATGCCTACTTTTCTGTAGCAGCACTTAACTTCTCTCGACTACTTGTACAACATAGTACTCATATCAAATAAACTGCTAAAACTTCAGCTATGAGTCCATCATCAAAGTAAATTTTTTTCATTAAAGCTGAAATATTTTTACTAGTGACACAAAAAGGTACTCATGAATGGCCATATTTTCATTTATTTAGTTTTTCTGCATTCTTTATTACTCGAACTTTTGAGTGCTTGTGCTGCTTAACAGCGCACATGGTACTCTAAATGACTCAAAGGACTACTTTTGCCACTTGCAGCAAGTGATAAAGTTTATGTTCATATTTTTGCGTCCTTGTCGAGATAAATTTAACGTTCATGCTGTGCAACTATGAATATTGTTGGCATATTTTTTCGTGTGATAAATCTGTTTAGTGTTAGAAAATATATATATATATATATATATATCCAAGTAGAGTGCAATATCACTAAGATTAAGAAACTAGGATAAGAAATTGTTTCATTGAACGTGAAACTCATATGCTTTATCAACTTAATAAGACATAATATACATATATATATAACGCATGTCATATTCTCTTTTTTGCATATATGTCATGCTTTTGTTGCAATAGAAATTGAAATATATAAACGAGTACTGTAAGTAGGTATTCTTTATAAAAAGTTGATATCTTGTGAAATCACTGTGCGAAACTTTTTTACGTAAATGCTACTAACTATTTGGCTACTTATAGAACACACACACACGCTTGTGAGCAGCGTTTCTGAAATGAAAATTTCATTATAATTTTGAATTGAACTTTTTTATTCATATCATAAAATATTTCTTCATAGTTAAGTATTCTGCTGGAATGTCTTTTCATTTTTTTTTTTTACCAACACAAACACTGTGTATATTCGTTATACGGTACACCACATCAAAAGGTCAATGAAGCGAGTTGACGCAATGCGGAAGCTTACATTTTCAAATACTTTTGGTGAAAATCCTTTTGGCTTTTAAAATTTTGATACATTTTTTTTTTACTTTATATTCGCAATAAGTTTTTGTATGTACAGCACACTCGTACATATTTTCAGAAGAGACGCAAAAGACACAAGGAAAGCTACAATAGCAACCGCAGCAGAAATTTGTTTTACAAGAGAAGAGTTACTAAAATGAGCAGCAGTGAGTTTTCATTTGTAAAGATATTAAACATCTTTGTTCACAAGGGAATGCAAACACGAAACAAAGTTCCTTTAATTAAGTTTAAAAAAAAAATCCTTCTCATTTCTAGCAATTCGCATATTTTTATGTACACGTTCTTCCATGCAGATGGGTAAAAGAAAATAGCAGAGCAGCTAATTAATCACGTTAAACTGTTGAATATTTAAAATATACAATCAAGAAACATTTTTCTGAATGCAGCATTTAGTTATGTTTGCATTTTCGACTGAGGGTCATTTTAAAATGTACTTTGTCACTACGTTTGTAACGCCCACAAGGAGGCATGGCAGCAGATATAGGAAGGTATTATTAGAATAGGCAGATATTCAATAATGTCTATCTTTATTTTGAAGACAATTTTTTATGCCAAACTCATCACTGCATCTATTGTAAAAATTTAAATTGAAGAAAACCCAGTTTTAGTACAATATATCATATTTATATCTATCTATGTATCAGTATTGTATCATATTTCTATCTACAAATGATACTTATTTATGTATGCAAAATTGTCTATCTTGTAATCAAAATTAAAACATATGTGAATACCCTTATTGTCTATACTAAGAACGATTTTGTAAAGGAGTGCTTTGAAATGCATCCCTGTGCAGTTATTTGTATTTTTACATTTTGCTGGATATTCTAACTCTTCATCCCTGGTACTTCCTTCCTTTTCTTTTGTAAACTTGACTGAAAACCGACATTTTTTGGATAAGTCACAATAAAGAAATAAAAAAAGAGAAAAATCCAACCGCGTTTATTTAATCTTCTTATAATTTTCAATCTACATCATATTTTCATATGAGTGTAACAGTGCTCATGCAAAGATAGAGGCAAAGTTGAATAAACAGTTCATATATTTGGCATACGACTATGGTATAATAACCAAAAATGATAAAAAACAGTAAAATAAAAAGCCATTTGCTGCATTACATTTGAGTTGTGATTTTTGAAGTGATCTTTATAATATTTTTATAAGCTCTACATAAGGAACATTAATTCATTAATTAATTTTTTTTATAAATTTGAGCTGTAGGTAGTAAGCTCAAAACACACTACCCAGTGAACCAAAACTACCGTTTTCGAATTCATTTATGAACCTTTTCGGGTAGAACATTCGTTTTCGGCACTCATAAAAGAGCCCTTTTTGTATCATTCGTCGGACTAAAATGCCTCTCAAAAATTAACCTTATTTTGTTCCGAACTGAGTTAAAAAAGAACCATAAATTGCACCTTTTTTTGTTCAGAAATGAGTTAAAAAAAGAACCATAGAAAAGTTATTTTTCGTCACTCGAAAATGAACCCTTTTTGAATCAATCACCGGACGAAAATGCCTCAACACATAGAACATTAATTAGCTGTATATATATTGTACTTTTTTTGATCAGAAATGAGTTAAAAAAAGAACCATAAAAAAGTTATTTTTCGTCACTCGGAAATGAACCCTTTTTGAATCAATCGCCGGACGAAAATGCCTCAACACATAGAACATTAATTAGCTGTATATATATTGTACTTATTTTGTTCAGAAACGAGTTAAAAAAAGAACCATAAAAAAGTTATTTTTCGTCACTCGGAAATGAACCCTTTTTGAATCAATCGCCGGACGAAAATGCCTCTGAGAAACGACCTTTTTTTTCTTCGGAAATGAGTTTAAAATTGAACCATAGAAAAGTTATTTTTCTGCACTTGGAAATTGTCAGGGTTTTCTTTCTATTTAAGCTTGATCTTAATTTTTGATAGATATGTTGCAATGTTATGACAGACTTGTTTAAATATGAAAAGGAAAATAGTTTGCGAACGTGTAGCAGTACACCCATCTCTCTCCTTATGGCGAGTATCAATTCGCACTGGTGAAAAAGTTTGTACAATATGACGTTTGTATGAAGGCAAACATTTTAATTCACTGTTATAAAAATATCAACAAAGGTGTAAATTGTTCCTTTTTTAACTTATTTTAGTATATAAAAAGTAATATTTATGATTCATTTCTGTACTCATTTATGAACAAGAAATGGTTCGTTTATGAGATAATGTTTCTACTGATATGATAAGCATTATTATTTTTTTAACTCATTTAAGAATGCAAACAAAAAATATTTATGATTTTTTCTGAAATCATTTATGAACAAAAATGGTTCATTTACGAGCAATTTTTAGCTTCTTAATGATTCTTTTTCGACTCAAAATAAGTTGTTGATTAATTTTGCAATAGAAGTACAGTTTTTGTTTATGGAAAAAATTTTCACGAATGTAATCTTCTATTGCAAACACTTTTAAGCGACAAAATAAAAAATTAAAATTTAAAAAAAATCTATTCAAAAATGTTCACAAAACTCTCACCTTACGCAAAACCTTCGCTTGTGGTTCAGTGGGTAGCTTTATTAACAAGACACTGAAATTTGGTAACTCGCGTACAACATAACTTTCATTGTTCAGTTATCTTAAAAACGTTAAAACGAGAAGTATTAAAAATTACTAGTATCGCCTGTGGCCGAAATTCGACCAACTTTCTGAAATTTCTATCGTTTTGTTCTCATTCTGAGGCGATGACCTTGCTTTAAGAAAATGTGTTATTCTAAGAAAATTTTAAGGTTCAAGTTATCGCAAAAATTTTGATATCAAAACAGCCGAAATTTTTTAAAAGTATTATCAGTAAAAACATTACCCAAAAAAAATTTTGTACACCACTATTTTTCTAAACCAGGGCTTTTCTTACAAAAATTCGTTGTACTGAGAAAAGCTATAGTTTTTGAGATATCGTCATAACTTTGATGTCAAGAAAAAGGGAATTTTTGAGAATTTACTTTTTGTAAGAAATTTTACAATCACAATATATGTATATTCACACTTGTAACACAAAAAAGTGCTTATTGTAGGGTATCTGTAAGAGATGGCGCAAAATGTCTGAAGTATTTCTTGCACATCAATGTCTAAAACTCCATTTTACATCATATTTTTGTATCTCTTACAGTTTAGCTTTTATTTAATAAATTCTTTTTCTTACCGACTTCAAAAAGGAGGAGGTTCCCGTGGGTGGTATTCGACACAGGGCGTGGCAATATAAGAAAAACTCTGTACATCGAATATTATTAACACTAGAGTGCTGAAATTTGGTACAGGGGTAGGCACAGTTATTTAAAATTATGTTAAAAAAGTGGGCGTTATTTTATAAAAGGCATGGCAATATTGAAAAAACTTTGTAACTCAAATAATATTGGCACTAGGGTACTGAAATTAGGTACAGGGAATAATATGGACACTAGGGTAATACAATTTGTTACAAGAATGTGTAGAATAATTACAACACCTTATGAAGAAAGTGGGCGGTAATAGACAAAGGGCGTGTCAGTTTTAGAAAAACACTGTATCTCAGTTAATATTGACACTAAGGTACTGAAATTTAGCAAAGGGGTAGGCACAATTATTACAAATTATGGTCAAAAAGTGGGCGTTATTCGACAAAGGGCGTGGCAATATTAGAAAAACACTGTAACTCGAATAATATTGACACTAGGATACTGAAAATAGGTACAGGGAATAATATGGACACAAGGGTAATACAATTCGTTACAAGAATGTGTAGAATTATTACAAGACCGTATGAAGAAAGAGGGCGGTAATAGACAAAGGGCGTGTCACTTTTAGAAAATCACTGTATCTCAGTTAATATTGACACTAAGTTACTGAAATTTAGCACAGGGGTAGGCAGAATTATTACAAATTATTGTCAAAAAAGTGGGCGTTTTTCGATAAAAGGCGTGGCAATATTAGAAAAACACTGCAACTCAAATAATAATGACACTAGGGTACTGAAATTAGGTACAGCGGTAGGCATAGTTATGAAAATTTACGTTGAAGAAAGTGGGCGTTGTTGGACAAAAGGGCGTGGCAATATAAGAAAAATACTGTATCTCAGTTAATGTTGATACAAGGATACTGGAAGTTGGTACAGGGGTTGGAACAATTATTACAAATTACGGTCAATAAAGTGGGCGTTATTTGACTTAGGCGTGGCAATATTAGAAAAATGCTTTAACTCGAATAATATTGACAATAGGATACTGAAATGAGGTACAGGGGTAGGAACAATTATAACAAATTATATTAAAAAGTGGGCGTTATGAGATAAAGGGCGTGGCAATATTATAAAACGTTGTAACTCGAATAATATTGGCACAAGAACACTGAAATTAGGTACAGGGGTAAGAATAATTATGAAAATTTACGGTCAATAAATTAGGCGTTATGGGATAAAAGGGCGTGGCAATATTAGAAAGACATTCTATCTCGAATAATATGGACACTAGGGTAATACAATTCGTTACAAGAATGTGTAGAATTATTACAAAACCCTATGAAGAAAGTGGGCAGTAATAGACAAAGGGCGTGTCATTTATAGCAATACAGTGTATCTCAGTTAATATAACTGAAATAAAGTACAGTGGTAGGCACAATTATTACTAATTATGGTCAAAAAAGTGGGCGTTATTCGATACAGGGCGTGGAAACTTTAGAAAAACACTGTAACTCGAATAATATTATATATCGGTACAAAAATAGGTAGAATTATAACAAAACACAATTAAGAAAGTAGGCGGAATTTTTCAAAGGGTCACTATAAGAAAAACACTGTATCGCGAATATTGACACTAGGGTAACAAAATTCGTTACAAGAATGGGCAAAATTGTTATCATAATCTCTAAAAAGGAAGAAATAAAAACTTTTTAACAAAAAAAAAACCAACTTCAAAACCACTACAAAGTAAAAAATAATTTTAAATTAATTTTCAAATTCTTGGTCAAATCTGATGATTTATTTATATATTTTATTAAATTGGAAATCTTATTATTTTAATTTTTTTTTTCTATTTTGTGTTATTATCATATATATATTAATTTCTCCATGAATATAAAACCTTTAAAGTTGGCGCTAAAATAATCAGACTTTTATAAAATAAACGCTACGGCTTTAAAGGTTTTTTTATCATATATCTATGATAATAATACAAAATAGAAAACAAAAGCTATAATAATAAGATCTCCATTTTAATAATATATACAAACAAATTATCAAATTTGACCAAGAATTAATATAAAAGTAATTTAAAATTACTTCTTGCTTTGTAGTGGTTTTGAAGTTGGTTTTTTTTTTTTTTTTGTTAAAATGTTTTTGTACACTCATATTTCAGGTCGTAGGTCACAATGTCATTCCACAATGTTATCATACTGTGCAGCCAGACCTTTCATCTGATACCTCCTTCACAATTTTACCTCTTCCTAGCCCTGGGATTCCTTACTAAAATTAATATAAAATTTCAACGTTAATATTTCGGTTCAGAGGTCATCAATATTAAATCTAACATGATTCGGTACATCTATGGTGCAGTACCTTTCGAATGATATACGTTGCATTACCTTTATTCTAAAATAAATAACAAACAATTGTACAACATTTGATGTTTGCGTTTTAATATATAAGATTTAATTAATTTTATATTAACAATAGTTTTTGTTATTATTGTTTTTAGATCGGAGATTGTTCCACGAAGCGATTTTGAGTCTTTATTCTGTCGCTTTTGGTACAAAAAATTGATGGAGCTTGCATGTAACTTCATATTTTTCTCAAACCGCGTACCTAACTGAATAAGAAAAGAACAATTTTACTCACACAAATATTTTGTAAAAAAAGCAAATATCATATAAAATTATTTATTATTAACTGGCCTTCAAAAATAATTAGATTTAATTTTTTTTTTTAAATATGTTTTGTTAGTACCGCAGAAAATGATTAATTTTTCATTGGAATGACTACAAATTGGTTTTGTTGGTAAGATATTGTGATATTTTTTTAGAATTTATTCGCTAAGAAGTGCGAAAATATAACGAGATAAAATATAATGGCCGAAGAGCAACCGAAATACATTCAATCAGGCATCACACGCCCAAACAAGGGTCGGACATGGTCTAAAAATTATCAAAACAGCTCACCTTTCCGAACAACGGCCGAACACGGGCCGCATATTTGTTATTTTAAAACAATATGTTTTGCAACGTTGAACATCAACTTTGCCTGAGAGCTTAAGCCAACACTTAAATTTGTTTAAATACCTTCTTGATTAACACCAGGTATTTCAGTTAGTAAAATGAATAAAAATCAGAAAAATTCTCTTAAAATAAGTGTGTACACAAAATTCAATTTCTTGTTTAAACCAATTTTCAAAACCTATATAAATCTGAAAGGTAATAAATAACAAATTGGCAATAGCAAGAAATATTTACTAAATCGGATTGGATTAAAACAACACGAAAACTTAACTAATTCTAAAATATGCAATTGAGAAAAAACTTCAATATCGATGTGTTCTCGTGTACGTGACAAAAATACTTAAATTCACAATTATTTAGAATAAACCTAGTACAAGAAAGAGATACGATACCCTTAAATAACGACGCAGCAAAATAGCTTAAAATGCCATAGCAAAGGACTGCATGAGCGTTTCTTTGCAAAATTATGCATGCAGGTGTTATACGCTCTAAGCATCCGGTGGAAAATTGAAAATAATCATGTAAAAGCAAACCCACAAAAAGAAAAAAGTAAATGCTAAATTTATCCATAAAGTCCTTGAATTTAAATAAGATACTTTATTGGAACCTTTTAAAGGGATGGATACAGGTAAAATAGAATAAAATGCACAGATTTAGAAACGCTTACGATACGCATACGGTAACGTCCCCACCAAGAGTACAGTTATTTGTTTTTGGCTCTTTATAACTCGAACACAGGTAAGAATTGGGCAAAGCATAGCTCTAAGGATGTGATTTAAATCGGAAATTTCGGTCAGCAGTGTAGCTTAAGATATTTCTGCCAATTAAATAAAGGTTTTGCAATGTGGCGTTATTTTAACTACGCTTCTTTCTTTTTGATTTATTCAAAAATTTGGTCGATACGCAACCATATCTTTGGGTTTAATTTGCGGCGATTAAAATATTTTCTCTTTTAATGATATGAAAACCAAGCGACGCAACCGAGGCGAAGCAACCGAGGCGACCACCGAAAGATAAACAGGCAACAACGGCAATGAGATTGTGAGAAATAAGGAAAATGCGAGAAATGACAAAGAGTATAATACTTTTTTCTGTCATTACTATCAGCAACAGCTTTTCCGAGGACGCACACAACACGTTATCCTTATTGAATTTTTCACAATTTTTTGTATGGTTTAAAATCGTATATTAATGAAGTGTTAAGCAGCTATCGCGTGGATGTAGAGCTCATTAGCGCAAATTAATGCAATCACATTCACTTTTGCGGTCATTGAATCGACTTTACACATCACACACAACCCAAAGGAAAATCTGACATTTAAGCCTCTTAGTTTAACCGCAAATACCGCTGAAGCCAGTTTTGCTTGAACAAAAGATATTTCAAAAATGTTGTGCATAAAATTTACATAGATAGCATGAAGAAGCAAAATAGCACCATTTTTTAAATGTGTTGAAAAAACCACCCAGATGAAAAACAAAGCAGACCTGCCGATGGAAGGAATGTGGCAGATTATAATTTTAATGCTAAGAGGTATATTTTTGTAAATTTTAAAAACTTCCTCTTTACTTTTGAGTGAGGTGCATTATTATTATTATTATTATTATTATTATTAATATTATTTATAAACAAAAAGCATCATTACAGTAAGAACTAAGTTCTTTTATAGCACAACATAAATACATTCAATATGAGTATAATAACCCAATCGGCAATGGCAGGAGTTCGAAGCACTACAGCAGGTCTGCATCTGGACTCCGAAGTGCTTCCACACTCATATCAAAGTATACTTTCTATTTTCTATGAAACGAGAAAATTTTTCAGGCCTTCCGCTCTCGCGACTCTAAAGAGTCCTGCTAGAAACCCTTTTTGAGAATGCACGTTGGAAAGAAAAGCAATATAAATATCAACTTGAAATAAAAAACGACTAACAATTTCCAGATTTGACTCGTCCACCGCAGTTCTTAATAAAATTTCGCTCATTTTTCATCATTAAGCCCTTTTTCATCATTAAACTCTGTTCGTTTACGTGAAATTTCGCTGGCAACGTCTATTTATTTGTTGCGTGAAATTTCTAACTTAAAGTTTGTTGCGAGGAATTCCTATGGCAACGTTTCTCAGAGAGACTCAGAATAAGTTGGGAGATTTCATATGATCTCTCTCTTTTCACTTCAAAATAAATAGTCAGTACAATTAAATTGTCGTGAAAAAATGTTGCTCAGAAACATGTTGCGATAATTTCACGCAGCGGAACAGAGTACTGCTCTGACAAAAATGTTGTGAAAATTTACACTCTTGTTTCGCAGCTGCCACTTTTTATATGGATTATGGTGAGTGGAATTTCACATGAAACTGTACAGAGTACTATGCCTTACAAATGAAAGTCAACTTTCGGGAGCGATGCTTCGAGACTCAGCTCAGACAAAAAACAAAAATTTTTTTTGTACTTTTTTTAAATCTTCTCTTTTGTTACAAATTTTTCTATTCCTTCAAAATTTTTGTTTTATTTTTTTTTTTTTTTTTTTTTTAAATTTCTTCATAAAAAATATAAGAAAAGAGTTGGAATTTTTCCATATAGTTAGTTAGTGATGTAGACAAAAAAAAAATTTTTTATTTAGTCCCCGAATAATGGTAATTTTTCAATTGCCTGCAACATTGCTTGAAAATTCAGCAGACTTGCTCGCCTCTATACCCGCTTATATCTTTTTTCTATAGGCATGTCCTAGGACAAATGAACTGCCGTAGCAGCAATGCAGCATGCATCTCATGGTATGAATGCAGCATTAATGCCGAGAGAAGCATGCAGCATTGTTGCTAAGGCAGTTCATTTGGCAGACATGTATACCTTCTTCATTCATACCATAAGATGCATGCTGCATTGCTGCTACGGCAGTTCATTTGGCAGACATGCCGGCCAGGGACACGCCTATACAAAAAAGATATAAGCGGGTATGGAGGCAAGCATATCTTCTGACCTTCCGAGGCATGTAGCCGGCAGACATACAGCAGGGGTCTTTTTCCAACTGGCCATGAATAAGTACAAATGATGCATTATGTGTCTGTTCCAGGCATGCCAACTTGCGCGGAATTCCTCAATATGCGGGTAATTTCATATCGATCGGATTGTTGAGATTTCAGAGGAATAATACATCCGGAGACTTAAATAACATTGGCCGGCGGCAGTCAAATGCTCCTTAAAATTAGAATGATACCTTCCCAACAAGCGCGTCGGAAGCGAATTTCATCTGGGGGGGCAGTACAAATGGGGGCAGTACAAATGGTGGTGCAAAAAAAGTTCACCAAAATTTCTTCAAAGAAACATGAATGTGAATACACAAATTTTTTATTTTAGTTTAAAATAAAAAAATATAAAAATATATAAAAAATATTAAAATTTCATTCTTTTTAAAAGTTCTTCTTATTTCAATATTAGAGATCATTCGTTAAAGGATCTTTCATATGGTAAAATGAAAATATAAGAAATAATGGTTGCATTTATAAAGTAAGACTAGGTATATCTTTACATGGTTTAAATGCAATAAGGTACAAAAAACTATATCAATTTAAATTATTCCAAAATGTTTCTTTCTGTCCTTGCAAGAAACAAACTCTTTCACCACCTCCATCGAATTCAATTCTTCGGTTTTATCTATGTGAATATGTATGAGTGCCACATGAGTGAGTCGTTTCTGTGTCATAGTTGCTCGAAGGTACGTTTTAAGTCGTCTTAGTGCACTAAAAACCGCTCAGATGAAGCTGCTGATGCAGGCACAGTCAAAAGCAGAGCAATAAGTTTTTCAACTTCATTTAATAGTTTTTTTTTACAGTATCCGAATTTTTTGCAAATTGGAATACAATGCCACTACAATTTGAAGGTGTTTGGCCAGGTAATTGCTTTAGCAATTTAAGTTGCGCGTGGAGGTCGCTCACATCAAAGTCATCTGCATAAAGATCTAGTTCTGTTTTTAGATTTTGTTCAGAAGGCGCTTTTCCGTTGAAGGCTTTGATTACAATATTACACTATTAAGCTACTTCTTGAAGGTGCTTTTAAACTGAATTGGTGGGTTTGCAGTAGAAACTCTACATTTTGTTCTATCTTTTTGCAAACACAGAGAAAGAAAATGGTTATTCGCAAGCATGCTTATGAAGAAGAGAGAAAGAAGAGGAAAATATCTAATACAAAAATATTATCGTTGTAAAAAAACTGACATTTTGAATAACTTTTGAAGTTTTATTTTTAAATTGTTTATCTAGCTAAAAAAGTGGGGGCAGGTGCCCCCCTTTCTCCCCCGCTTCCGACGCCAATGCTTCTCAATGCTTTTTATGTTCTTAATCTCTACCTATAATTAATGCAATGGGTGCAAAAAGGGCTTGAGAGCATTTCATTCCCTCTTTGCATGAATAGCAGATTATAATTGAAGTCACGAGTGGATGAAGGTGATATGTCGCAGAATTTTAATTTCGAGAAAATTTAGTTCAAAGTTTTGTATTTGTACTGAAATCTGTACTAAAACAAACTTTGTGAAGAAGTTATTTTCTAAAATAGCGACAAACATGGTGTTTTTAAGGTTGAAATTGTTTGCATCAACATTACATCTTCATCTATGCATTGAACAGCGAAAATCCGAAAATGCGATATATCACCTTCATCCAGTCATGTCTTCAAAAACTAACGTCCTGCAAAATTTGGCATCGATACAAAGAACTTTATTGTTCTTTTATGCACATTTCTTGCACACAACAGTTTTTCATATGATATGGGCGTGTGACAAAATGTCTACATTTAAGAAATTTTACAGCTATTTGATCGTGTTGGCCAATTATTAGTGTCTAGGAGTATGGACTATATATGAATAAGACGAGTTCAACTTTTATCGGACCTAAAAATATATGAAATTTACTAGGGCATCCAATCCTGGGACCCCGGGATCCCGGACTTTTCTTAATCCAAAAAGTCCCGGGATTGTTAGGCCTAAAATCCCGGTGTTTTCGGGAACCCGCGGTTTTCGGGATCTCGGGATTGCCTCCACTGCAAAAAAAAATGTCAACAAAAAATTCAATAATACTACCTAAGAAAAAGTTTATGTAATTTAAAAAATTTTAAAATAAAAAGTTTTTCAAAAAGTATCTACACAAAATAATATAATAAGCCTTACCAATAGTCATTTTAATATCAACTCTAAATTAAGAATAAGCTTTTGACAGCAAACTCTATAGAAATAATGTCAGAAAAGCTCACACTAAATTAAGAGTAGGTATTAAAACGACTATTGGTAAGGCCCAATGTGTTAAACACATGATCTTCCTAGGAAATACTGAAATGTGATTTTTATAATACAAAAATAAAAAATCTTTTTTAACTAGCTGTACAATATATGACGTGAAAATACCCAAATGTGACCTTAAAAATTATAAAAACAAAACTTCCTTAAACAAGCTGTTCAAAATATCACAAAATTCTTACTTAGGCATACTAAAGTTATTATACTTATCAATTTTTTTTTAAATAATTTTATGAACATGTAGAAAACTTAATGATGCTACCTGAGAAGCACCTGAATGTGATTTAAAAAATTTTAAAATAAAAACCTTTCTTAAACTAGCAGTACAAATTAACACAATGTTTTACACGCATGACACTTCCTCAGAAATACTGAAATGTGATTTTAATAATACCAAAATAAAAATCTTTTTTACTAGCTGTACAAAATATAAACTATCATAAAAAAAGAATTTAAATATAATACCATTATACAATAAACCTTTATTGAACTAACTGTAAAAAATATAACAAAGTACTTATAAAACTTAGCTACACTTTAAAAACTTAAAATTAAAAACTAAAATTTTACCTTAAACAATTAAAAAAAAATTTCTTGAAGGAAGTTTCTGCATGAGCTGCTAGCCTTAAAAAAATTCATACAAAATATAATGCAAGGCATCGGTAGTCAGCGCCTAACTTTTTCCACTCTATGACAACAACTTGAAGACATTCATGATTGTTGCAATTCGCCGAATCGTTCAGAGGCTAAGCTGCAACAATACAACGTTTTCACTTCATCAACGTTTCGGTATAACATTCCTTCAGGAATTTTATTACACGTTTCGATTTTAATTCCTTGTCGAATTTTCTTTATATTTCTGTCTACTTTTCGTTAACGAAACTTCCTCAATATTTCGATATTGGGTTCGTGCATGATAAATCCCGACTTTTCTGCATTGCGTCTTTCACGAATTTGGAACATGTATATGTAATTTTCGTCAATGAAATGTATGGCCAAATCAACATGTTTCGTCAAGGATCAAGAAAAATCGTACATGATTCATTAGAGATTTCTTCAAGACTTGAACAACTGGGAAGCTGTACAAAATATCATAAAATTCCTACTTAGAAGTACTAAAATTACACTGTAGGGACGTCAAAAAGACACACGTGAATACCGAGACACGTAAACTTATTTTTTGGTCGTAGAATTTAGTGGCATACTCAATTTTTTCCAATCAGATCAAAATTTCGAGATATTTGCGATTGAAATCTAGTCAGTTTTAGAACCATTTTTTGCTTCCGCACTGTTTTGTGTTGTAAAACAAGGCATAACTACTTTGAAACTGTTACACGCTGGTTGGAAATTAAAATTTGACACCATACTTTAGTGTCCCTATATCCTAGGCTTTAGGTACCGATTGGCATGATAGTTTTTCTTCGGCTAGAGTTAAGTCGGATAGGCGTGGTTCTTGGACCCAAATACCTAGCGTAGCGCGAACACAAAAATATTCAACATGCCAAAATAAACTTGCCTAAAAAAAAATTGTGCAAAGCTTCGTATCTGCACGTAAAAAGTTTTAAGATTCTATCTCATAGTCAAGGTAGTATGATGGTCTGCTACCCTGGAGTACACTTCTCCCACCCACTAGTTGTCGAATTCAAGACACCTGTGGCAATCAAGATACCCATTATTTTTGTGATTGCCCCTTAAGCCATTTTTATTTTGCCGGAATCATCGACTACGACCAAAGTTGCCACCACTGAGTAACGAAGCGTGACAAATCCACTGCCCGGTGACATTTATATTAAAACAAAATTTAAATTTGGAACACAAAATTTGTATGTTCCCATAACATACTAAGAAAAATCCGTTACAAAACTTCATATTACCTCTTTCCAAAAATTCGTTTTCTAAGGTTTGTCAAACCCGGGACTAGTCCCAGAATTATGGGATTGCGTTTTTCAAATCCCGATGCCCTAAAATTTATTCATAATATATAAAAAAAAAATTATTTAATAAATAAGGAAATTGATAAAAAAGGCAGTGCTGATGGATTTTTGGGTGGTTGATATAAAATCAGAGCCATTAAATAGCAGACCCAGGTCAGAAACCTCCTCCATCAAAAATTCGACATTATTTTTACTAAGACATCGACTTTGTCTGAATCATGTAATGTGTGCAAAAGGAAGAAAGCGTAATGAAACTAGTCAAGAGATTAATGTAGTATCTTTGGATATAGAAATAACTTGCTGAAACTTTAACTTTATTTATTCTTCTAGCTGTTTGTTTTATAAGTTACTTTGATGTCTGCATCACAAGACAATAATTGTAGTGTGCGCATATTTCAGATACGCAAATAAATGAAGTTGTTGCAGTGTGCCGCTCGCAAACAGGATTAGAACATTTTCGACAGCGCTTCCGAGACTTTATTTTGATTTTGTTAGCAATTTTACATTTTATACAATAACCGTGTACTTTAAGACGACCGGCGCACAATGTAAGATTTTAGCGTTTGAGCGCTCAAAACTAGCAAATGTAAAGTAAATAATCGAAATATTTTTTTTATGTTTCTAAATTAAAATTGTACGAGCTATTTCATAAAAGTTGTTCTATATCTTTGATACATTTTGAGATACAGGGGCTGGAAGTTGGAACTTTTTTATTTTCTGTACAAATGCTTAAAATTCAACAATATTTTTTTGCTTTGAAACTGTCCTGTAAGCAAAGGCTTAAATGTTTTAAGTTACGGTTTTTTGTTAGCACAACTAAGATATTATTTAGCAAATAATTTTATTTTAATAATAAATTCATTTTTTTGTTGAGCACAGTAACTGAGATCCAGAAACCTTATTCTTTACAAATTTTTTAACTTACAGTAAGCTTTAAAAATTTCAAGCCAACTCAAGCCATAAGCGATTTACTGGACAATAATATTATTTGGTTAGTTCTCTTTCCAACCATTAGTACCGCCTTAAGCCACCTGTTAACCCATTCCAGCCGGATGGGGTAAAATTTTTCCCCAAATTTTAACTTTTTTTGCAAATTTTAACTCTTATTTTCCCCTTTTGGATTTGAATGCTGGTTTGGGGTATTTTGGTGAGTAGATTACGAATATGTACTTGAATTTTTCCTATCACCCTCAGTTTTTTTTTTAAAAAAAGCTTTGTGCGAATTAAAAGAAAATCTACTTTACTGATGTTTTTTTTTTATTTCAATCAAGAAACAATAACATAACTTTAAAACATTAAAAATACATTTGTGGGACAGTAATAAATAAGTTAAAAATATTGAATAAAAATCTCATCGCCCCGATGGTGCAGTGCGTTAGCGCGCGCTTGCACGGGTATCACAAAGATTTCTGATGACGCTTTTAGCATAGCAGAAATTGTACAATCAAATCAAAGCTAGTGATTTTTTCTTTTCATATTGAAAAAACTTTGTTGTTGTTGTTGTTGTTGTTGTTGTTTCTTTGGAAAAATTCGTTAGAACAATTAATTGTCCTAACTTTGACCTTAAGCTCGATAAACGATTTTAAACTATCAAACAACTAGAATTTGTATTTAAAATCAAGTATGATTTAAACTATCAAACATTTAGAATTTGTATTTAAATCATATAAAGTCAACATAATATTGAATACTTTTGTGGTATCTTGTTTTTTTTCAGCCGATTTGCCACCATTTTTTTATTACACCTTCCCTGATAGCGACGTTCCATCTCTTTCCAATTCTGGTAAAATCTTTTGCCTTGCTCTTCACTTACAACTACAAAGCTATCAGGAAAGTAGTCCAAATATGACTTAAGGAAATGAATTTTAATGCTCATCGAGCATCCCATTTTGCCGAAATTTTGAATAATTTTCTCCACAACTTCTTCATAATTAAGACTTTTGTGGTTTTCTAGAAAATGTCTCACCACTTCCTTAAAAGATTTCAAGGTTTCTAACTCAACTTCACCCCATTTTTCATCGAAAACTGTATCTTTTATCAATTTTCTTATATCCGGACCAACGAAAATACCTGCTTTCAGTTTAGCTTCAGACAGGGATGAAAAAAATTTGGTGTAGATACTTAAAACCTTCTCCTTCTTTTTTCAGTGCTTTCAGAAATTGTTTCATCATCCTCAGTTTTATGTGTAAAGGGGACAGATTTCTTTTCGCTTCTACAGCATACTAAGTTTAAGCATTACAAATTGCACGGAAGTGCTGATTTGGCAAAACAACTATAATGCTATTTATACAACAATAAATCATCTACCTTCATTAAACGTCTTTAACGATTGTTAATTTCTATAAAAAAAACTTAAGGTTTACTGGAAATGAGGTCTTAAGTAAATGAATCAAAAGTCTAATTTTTTTTAAATAATGTTATGTCATTTAGTTCATTAAGTTATATTTAACTAATTATTTATGAAAACTTATTCATTAGTCTCTAATGCTACCATTTAGTGCGTTTTTTGTTTCATAAGAAACGATTTAAATAAAATATGAATTAATAACTGGAAGGCCTAAATAATTTTTGCAAAAAAAATAACGATGCTAAATAACTTTAAAACCTGACGTGATGGAATTTTTTAAATATTTTTCTTGTAATCAGCGCCCCATAATCTATCTGAATCAATCATCAAAACTGAAAGGGAAAACCATTGCAGACCTGTATAATGAATGGCACTTTAAATCGTGAAATTTTGATATCAAACGGAATTTTCACCTGTGTATTATGAAGGATTTACCTGAAGGTGGGGTAACAAATTTTCACCCATTATTATCTCAGGTGTTCAGACAGGTAGAGACCTACATTTTATTTTATTTCTATTCTGGGTATCCCTTGCTAACATATGAATTCGGACAAAATCAGCCGGCGGGAATTATGTGCAGGCAGCAATGGGTTAAGCAAACTTTTTAATTAAAGGAAAAATTACTATATAATTTTCTCTTTTTCGTGTGTTGGGAAACTTGCTTAAAACTTAACACTTACTCTTATTACGATAAGAGAGCGCACAAGTAAATTTTTATTTATTTTGTTTTTGTTAAATTCGAAATCCTTTAAAAAATCGTAAAATTTCATCATTTTTATTTTTCGTTGATTTTGTGCAACCCTACTAAGCCATCCCTAATTAATCTAAAAATTTTTTGTTTTTGGTTTGAGCTCTACAACGATTTGTAATATATATTGCATTTTTGGGAAAATTTCAAACTTATTTTGAGCTTAATAAATATGTTGGTAGTTGTATCTTTTTTTTTAAAAAAAAAGAGCAAAGAACCAAGGCCTTATACAAACAAGAATTGTTCTATGACTTGAAAGGAAAGGTATAGATTATTAAGAGGAATTGATTTAAACCATACGTGAATAATTGATTAGGCGAAACAACCGTGAAAGACAATTTCAATTGCTTTTAACCGAAGCTAGTGTTATGCCTTAACCTCGGCAAGCATATCCAGCCCTTAGTTGTTTCTGTCCTTACTTCCACATTTTCCACCATTTAGTGGTGGATTTTTAGTTTTTTTTTTCATAATTCTTAAATGTAGGAAAGAACAAAGAAAGTGAAAAAAGCCATGCCCGAACCCGGATTCGAACCAGGTACCTCTTGATGAAATCTTCAGAAAATGTATTTAAATGATATTGTTTATCATAAAATATATTTACAATAGTTAATATGAAAATTTTAAAAAAATTTAAGATGTTTTATGGGAATAAAATCTGCTCTTATATGGCAGCCCTATAAAATATTAACATTTACCGTTAAATTTGAATACAAAAAGTTTATTTAAAAAAAAGACACAGTTTCGATAGTATCGTAAGTATGTATAGACGTAGAATTCCTTTTTATACAGAAAAAAAGAAAAATTCTGGTTTTTTCATGTACATTCTTCAAAACTTTTTTAAAGTATTTGATCTTCTAAATAAAAATTATTCGAAAACAAATGTGTTGTTGTAGTCCTTCTTTAAACTTACCTGATACAAAAAGCTCACAATTAAATTCGTGTAAAAATTTGTTTTGTTTTATAAAAAGTTTTCGTTTGATATTTATGGTGATGAATTTGTTGTTCTTTTTCATTTGTTTTGTTGGTTAAAGCTAAATGTAATTCAAAGTTATGTTTAATTAATTGAACTAAATATGGGTAAATTTGCATTATTTAATTTTCCTGTAGTAAAGAGCATATATGTATATTTTAAAAGTAATTTAAAACTAAAATTTTAGTTTACAAAATAAATTTTTAATATGGAAAGAATATAATGCATAGTAAAAATAATTCGAATTTATTATGGTATTTAAAAAATAAATGAAGTTTTTGAAGCACAACGCATGCTTAGTCACGCATGTGCAAATTTGCGTAGTGGTATAAATAAATGCTGAAAATAAACATTCGTTTTATTCGTACTCCAACTCATGGCAGAATAACCAGGTAAGGCCGAGTCGGAGAGGAATGAAGTAGAAAGTAGAGAAAATCGAGCTAGTTGTCAAAATCAGCTGTTCATGTCGAGTAAAAATTAAGAACATCTAATAAAATTTCAGCTAACTGAACCAACAAGATCTTTTTGTCCCGCTTTTCACTAGGCAGTAATTGCCTTTGCCACAGACAGTTTGTGGATTATTCGCCCGCATGAGGGGGCTTACGAAAGTCCCCTTTAAACCCGAGTAGTCAACAAACTACTTGCGGCGTAAGCAATTATTGCTCATAGAATTGCCGAGTGAAAAACGGCCCTTTGCAGCACATGCAGAACCAAAACAACAATATCAGCAGCTAGTAGCAACGTTGCCAGTTATGTTGGAAAAATCCCATTCGTGGTAATTTTGAATTGCCCTTAGGAATTTTTGTTTCTGGGAGTTCCTATTAAATTTTTAAATTCAGCGTTGTATTTTTTAATTGGCGTGGAAATTCAGCGGGGTATTATTTAAATTTCCGTAGGAGTTTGGTAATATTCTTATTACATTTTTTTTCTTTTTTTGTTAGCAAAGTTTCTTTGTGGTATTTCTAAATGTTTTTTAAATTGCTTGTGCATATGGGACTTATTGTGGTATTTTTAATACTAATGAGATTTTTGTGGCAATTTTAAAAGCATATGGAATTTGTGGTGGTATTTTTAAAACACGTGTTATTTTTGTGGTAATTTTAAATGATCGTGAGATTTTTTTTTTTTGATATTTTTTTATTGCGGTAGAAACTTGTTTGTTTATCTTTACAATGGTAATTGTTGTTGTATTTAATTAATATTATTGTGTAAAAGTTAACTTTTTGTCGGAATTGTTTTAAATTTTAACTGGCAACCTTGACTAGTAGTAGTACATTTTTTTGTAGCTACATGCATCTGTATTCTCTATTGCATTACAACCCAACAAGCCATGAATGTTACTGTGCCAGCTAAACGGTACTTAAAACGACAGCGTCTGATTTGCTGGTATAAAAACGACATGTTTTTGTACCTTTAAACCGTCCTTTATATAATTGTAAAGTCCTTTTTTATATTTATCAAGAATCTATTGAAATTTATGTCATATTCGCTTGATGTGTCGTTTGTTCTTGTCTTTTTTCCCTCTCTTTTTCACCCGTTCGCCAAAAAATACTGAATGTATGTATGTTTACATACATATTAATTAAAAACAACAACAACAACAACAAAAGCAGCACAACAACGAACGACGTGATTACCCAATGTGCACAAAAACGGATGCGGATCCGTTACGAACCCGTTACGAGTCCGTCAGTACGCACTACGCTCTCTTATGTTTCGGCGGACCAGTTACGAACCCGTTACGAATCCGCCAAAAGAGTCTGAAACGGATTCGTATATGAAGTCCGAAACGGAATCGTATCTGAAGCCTGTTACGGATTCGTTTCGGAAGTCCGTTCTGAGTTCGAGGCGGATCCGAAAAAATGGAAAAAGCCATTCGTATTTTTAAGAGGAATCACTCTTATGTTTTGACGGACCCGTTACGAACCCGTTACGAATCCGTTACGAATCCGTCAAAAAAATTATCACAACGTTAACATAAAAGACAGTCTTAAATTTGTTTTACAAATTCTTATTTTATTTTCAGTGGATTAGGGATACGAAATACAATTGTGTACTTATTTTTATTTTAAACAACTTTTTTATTTCATTAGGCTCGTGCTCTTCAAGCTCTCCTTCAAATCGAAGAAAAGTACTTGTCAGAATTTTTAAATAATTATCATTAGTGATCAAGTTAAATGTGACTATAGGATAGCCGTACGCAAGATATTTTTCGGAAACTTTTTTAATTGCGTGAATTTTGTACGCTTTGTCATTATAGCAGTAAAAGTTATTGGGATGCTTCAATGAAAAATAATGTTTAGCTGTTTGAAGAAACAAGTATGAGCCATCCTGGAACTCACCAACATTGTACTCGTTTGTTTGATATTTTGAATTAATTTTTTTACCATTTAAACTAGCCTCCACTACTCTCTTATAAATTTGATTGCAAAATAATTTTTTTTGTTTTAATTTTTGTTTAATTTTCTGCAAAAAGTTTTCGAATTTGAATGCGTAAAACTTGTTTAGAGAACCTATATTTTTAACATCTGTAGCTAAATGCATCAAACGAGTCCGTTGCGAGTTCGCATTATTTAAAAAAAAGAGTCTGAATCGTCTGTTTCGTATATGAAGTCGGAAATGGATTCGTATCTGAAGTCCGAAACGGATTCGTATCTGAAGCCCGAAACAGATTTGTATCTGAAGTCCGAAACGGATTCGTATCTGAAGTAAGAAACAGATTCGTAACTGAAGTCCGTAAAGGAGAGAGGAAAACGCAATCCGTTTCGGACAAAATGTACGAAGAAGTGAGTTCGTTACGGATTCGTAACAGATCCGTTTGGCACACTGGGTACGAACCAAACAAGCAAACACAACAACAACAACAACAAGAACCTTAAAAACAGCATAAGCAGCTACTGCAGCTAAGCAGCTTGTGCATTTCTCATACGAATGTATGAATTTTTCATCTTCTTAGATTTTGCTATTTTATAAGATATTCGTTTTATTCCCACTAAAACTGATATTTTAGCATTTTTTTTTTCATTGTACTATGAATATTAAAGGCTGTAGGTATACCCCAAAGTGTCAAATATCACTTTGAAAAAATTCGTGAACATGACCCCCATACAAACCGCGTTGTAAGACGTAATTCTACGTCAAAAATTTGTATACTTTATTTAAAATATTTACCCTTATTCTTGTTGTCACTTCGCCTATGTGAGAGTTCTCACACTCGTGTCACGTCACTAGAAATCTGGTATTCTTGTTGTCATGTGACTGAGTTTGTGAGTGTTGTGAGGAAAAAGAATACCAGATTTATGGTGACGTGACACGAGTGTGAGAACTCTCACATAAGCGAGGTGACAACAAGAATAAGGGCATATAATTAACTTTTAATAATCAATTAAAAAACACAATGTGCTTTTTTAAAATTGATTTTTAATTAAAAAACTATAAGCTCAAAAAAAAAAGGAAAATAACAAATTATATAAGAATTTACATACGCAAGTATGGTAAAAAAAACGAATACGTAATCAATACAATATGAGTAAAAATTTGTTAAAATCAACAACAATAAAAAAACAACAACAAAAATTTTTTATAAAATATACCAAACGATGTGAAATTTTAGTACCTTTCATTTGGTGCCTAATTTGTGTATGTTTCAATATGTAAAATTAAAGTTATTGCGAAAAAACGTAATTTTTGCAAATTTTCGAGCGCCAGTTTGAAAGCCTTAACCTTGAACATAGCAGATATAAAAAATAAGTCAACCTTAGAATTTTATCTTCTATCACACATCCAAAGCTCATTAAAAGCGGAGAGTGGCACGTGGAGACCTTTCCTTGTAAGTTACGTCCTCAATTCAATTAATTAATTTTCCTTAGTTGAAATACAATTTACTTAATGCAGTGAGTTTTTACTCAATACAAGGTTATCACATCTTACAGTCTTAGGTCTTTGTCCTTAAAGTTATGACGCCATTTTACTTAAAAAGAAACAAATAAAATGTACTAGATTTGAGAAAGTTGTTACTTACCTTAAGTAATAAAACTCAAACCGCGGTAAGCTCATTTCATTTTACGAAAATATTCCTTTACTCAGACTTAAAATCAATAAACATGATTGTAAAAAGTATCGTAAAATATATATGAGTTAATTAGATTTTATGATCTATGAATAATAACATGAATTAAAATTGTGAGCTTTAGATGAATATTGAAATAAATGGAGAAGCAACTAGAACAGATGGCAACCCTTGATAGAGTTGATGGCGGTGATCTATAAATAGCCTACTGCTTTAATATGTCATATGATTAGCAGCCATACAATTCATAATGAATTCCAGAATCTGCACATTCATATGCTAGTTTAAACAGTGAGTTGATCACAGCTTAAATCACTCAAAGACTACTGATGAGGAAAACGTAGCGATTTCCGAAACAGACTGTCTAGTCAGCTAAGTGATTGACTATATACAGAGTTGTTGTTGTTGTTGTTGCCTTCTTGAAAACTTACTTGATCTTAAGCTCATAATATATATGAATAAATTTTTCCTCTATTTAGGTAATGACTCCTATTTTTCACTTTTAGTTCTAAACAGCGAAAGAAGAGAGTGCGCGAAGACATTTGAGAGTGCGTAGCAAAACTGATATTGATAAATGTGTTTGTTACAAATACTGTGCACGGTATGCTACAATTTGTAACAAAGACCTTATTCTTTGGTTTTGTTATCCACATTTTGTTGCTCACAAAATGCGTAGATTTCGAAATAAAGTAATTGCGCGTCTTCATTAAAGTAACAATTTTTTTGTGCACTTTTTAACTCGGAGGACTTGTTTTACATAGAAAATGTTCTAAAATGTTTTTCTACATCTCACTAACGGAATGCAAAAACTACATTATTTAAATCCATCTCGTTTATGAAACATTTGTTTTTTTAGCTTGTGTTTTTTTTAGTTAATGTTAAATACATACATGTGCATCAATGCTTGCACTCAGCAAGAGACAAGATGCGTTGGCAAACATAGTAAAAAAAATTAATGCTTAGAGTTCCTGTTTTCTCTTTGCTGTGCCAAACTGATGTGTTTATTTTACTTTGATATACAGCCACTTTTAAAAATACATAAAGCAATTTACTAATCATCTGTTTGTTCACTCTTAACATTGTTGGATTAGCCATAAGGATATGCTAACATTAGTAACGATGTGTAAACTCAAATTTATGTTCTGCAACAACACATACACATATAAATCAGGTTAGTGAAATAAAGATACTAAACAGAAACGCTGAGTAGCAGCAACTTTAAACATCTTTGTTATTGAATAAGTTGATGTTATAACGTTTTAAAATTAAAGCTAACTGCAACGAAGCCAATGACTGCTAAAAGAGATACTTGGTATAGACCAGAATTGCCAACACATTTGTTGTCTTAACCAGAATTAGTTCAAGAAATTTCACGATGTATATAAAAGTTCGCGTTTTTTTATACAATAATATAGAGACTAAAATATTATTTTTTAAATGTTAAAAGTTTCTGATAAAAAGTATTTTCCACAAATCGAAAAACAAAAAGAATTGTCAAAAATACATGCAACAATTAATGAGATACGGGACTTAAAGGTCGATGTCTTTAAACCTATAAACGATAATGGAAAAATTTATGCAAAAATTAAGAGGCAAACAATTTTTTTATAAAAATATTTTAAAATAATTAAATTTGGTTTATGTTTTAAAAAGCTATACCTAGTCAAATTATCACTAATATATCCATTTTTGAGAATTGCGCCTATAACTCCTGATGGCAGAAAAGGACATAATTTTTTAAATCAGTGCTAAAAATTCAGCTAGAATTGACAACCTAATTAGTGTATGTTTCAATATGTTAAATTAAAGTTATTGCGAAAAAACGTAATTTTTGCAAATTTTTTAACGCCATTTTGAAAATATTTACCTTGAACTTAGAAGATATAAAAAAATACGTCAACCTTAAAATTTTGTCTTTTATCACATATCTTAAGGCCCAACCAAGTTATGCTTAAGCAAGCAAAAGTTTGAGAGCATAAGCACGCACTTACACAGCAATATATGAAGTAGCCAGGGTTGCCAGTTTGGTAATTAATTACCAAATTTGGTAGAAACTTTTTGACTTGGTAATTTGGTAATTTTTTTATAGTTTTGGTAACTTTTCCCTTTCGTTTATCCAAAAAATTCAAAATAATCAGTTTGTTTGCAAGATTTATAAAAAAAACTGGATTTAAAATTACATTAAACATTTTTTAGTTCAGCATAAGCTTTATGTTTTGTATTGAACATTTCTCTAAGTTTTCCAAAAGCATCATCTGAAAATATTGCAAAAGAAAATGTCAAAATATTTCAATCTTGAAATTTAACGTTAACAAAGAAGTCTCTTATAAAAATTAAACTACGTTACAAGTTGAGTTTTAATACAATAAATAGCGTAATGATTTCAAAGGAACTCTGCAAAATGAGAGACAAGTGAAATGTGTGGTCACTTGAAGAAGACTTTTAGATTTAAAATTGAGAATTTTTTCGCCATCAGCTCTAGTTTAATAGTTATAGGCAAAAATGTAAAAACCTGTTATGTTCTAACAGAATAATATCTTAAAATTGCATCAATCGATTTCGATCGTATTTGACAGCTTTGGTTAGAATATATCAGCCCTATCATGCTTAATTTTTCACGCGAAATCGGAAAGTGAAGTTTTAATTTTTAATATACAGCTCTTGCACATTTTGGGCATTTTAAGGTTATTTTTTCCTGAATTTTTTTTCCTTGTTAAGTTTTCTGGATGTTCTTGAGGCTTATCTTAAAAATTAAAACTCTCTTTCGATTCCACGTGAAAAATTGTTCATAATAGGGCTGATAAGGTCTAACCATTTTTGTAAACAAATTTATTTTCTTATTTTGTTTTGAAGATAATGGCCTTTGAAAATCATAAATTTTAAAACTTTTTGTGAATTGTCTGAATCATAAAAAATTTCGTTTGTCTTTGAAGTTTAAGCATACATTTTACCTTTGCAAATATTGCGGATAATTCCAGATATATTTTGAAATAACGAAAATTGATTACATGAAAGATTTATAGGAAAAATTTCTAAAGTAACTTACTTTAAAATTAGGGTTTTCTACTCGCTTAAAATTGGTTTGAATAAATTTAATAAAATTTTCAGTTATTAGAAAAAGAACTGTTTATCATATTTTTTAATAGCTCCTTATCTTGAGGTGATGGTGAAAAAGTTACCTTATATTTAAAATTAGTGCCCGTAGTTAGAATTGGTATCCTACGAAATAAACGACCTGTGCAGTTTCTGATTTTTTTGTTATAAAAAAATGATTAAAATTTAAACTTGAGGAACCGATAATTCATTTTTATAGATCTATTAAATTATAATTTTTTGTTTTGTGACAACAAAATTACGTTTACCTGAATTTACTACTTATTTGTGATTATTATATTACAATAATAAATAAACTTTAAACAAGACAAAAGTCATACTTTTTCTATATATGTTTTTATAAGTATATTTTTATTTAATTCAAATAAAAAAGATATACGTTTCATTTTTATAAGCATATGAGTTTATGAATTTTTTTTATTTTTGGAGTTTAAGTTATTAAAAATAACTTTGTATAGTTGCATAGAATAGTTGTTTGTATAGTTGTATAGTAAAATTATTATATATAATTTTGGTAACTTTTTGATCGAATTTTGATAACTAAATTTTTTTCAAGTGGCAACCCTGGAAGTAGCCGAAGTTTTGTCTAAGCATTCCTTTCGTTCAGTTTCGTTTACTTTTTGAAACTTGAGAGAGAGCGCTTGACATCGTAGTTTGCTAAGCAGAATAGGGTTGCTAACAGTATTGAGAATGTGTTTAATTAAAATATTTTTATTTGTATGCCAAATTTTTCAATGAAAAATATGTTTTTTTTTTTGTTTGTGTCTATTTAAGCAAATTATGAAAAATTTGTATCTTTTTGCTGTGAAATTTTACGTTTGCCACAGCTATTAAGCCTAGCAGCACAATAAACATGTTTTTTGTGTTAGCTGATGGCAACCTTTTTTAACATATCTATACAAATTTTTTTGTATCTGTCATTTGAAAAAAAAATACGTTAATTTGTTTATTTAAAATTAATGCAGATCCCAATTTTGTTGATAAACTCATAAAAATTGCGGAGAAACATAAAAACATATATGAAAAAGCTGGGAGGCAATACGCCAACAAATTTTTCAAAGTACTTTTGAACTTTTTTAATATATTTTTATCAAGATTTTGTAAACGTTTGACTTTTTCTTAAGCATGAAATCAGCCAACTTGGGCGACTTTTCTACTTAATCGTACATTTCGTAAACTTCTCTTTGAGACTTTTGTTTGCTTAAGCATAACTTGGTTGGTTGCTTAAGCATAAAAACCGGAGTGACACGTGGCGACCTTTCCTTGTTAGTTTTAGTACGTGTTTTTTGCTAGTGTATGATTGAGCGGTTTTGTACTATTTCATGGAGACTTAACTCAAGCCGTAAATAATATTATAGACAATAATATTATTTGGTTAATCCTCTTTCCAACCATATAAAGATTGAGCCACCTGTTAAACAAACTTTTCAGTTAAAGGAAAAATTACGTTATTTTTTCTGTCTTTTTCGTGTGTTCCGATGAAATGTTAAAAAACATTTTACTTCTAAATTGTTAATATAAGTAAGAAAACTTACTTAATACGTAATAAGAGAGCAAACAATTAAGTTTGCATTTATTTTGTTTTTGTTAAATTCGAAAATAACATTTATTAAATTTCTTTAAAAAATCGTAAAATTTCATAATTTTTATTTATCGTTGATTTTGGGCAACCCTACTAAGCCATCCTTAATTAATTTAAAATTTTTTGTGTTTGGTTTGAGCTCTACAACGGTTTTTAATATTTATAGTAATAAAACTCATTTTCTGTTTGTTTGTTTGTTTGTTTGTTTGTTTGTTTGTTTGTTTGTTTGTTTGTTTGTTTGTTTGTTTGTTTGTTTGTTTGTTTGTTTGGCCTTTATACAAATCTAAACGCCTCAACGGATTTTGCTCAAACTAAGTATACATATTAACCGCATTCTAACTTAAAATGTTACATACTTAGTTTTTGCCACGGCCTCTCCGACATTTTTCAATTAACGGTAATTTTGTTATTATAATATTTTTTACCATCAGAAAATTTTCAGTACAACGACTTTTTCGTAAAACATCGTTACCCAAGAACAACATAAAGAAGATCACGCCTTGAAATGGCAATCTACTGCGCAGGTCTACGTCATAAGTGAAAATACATCCAAACAAAAATATCACATACACATTAAACAAAACTAAGCAAATGAATCTGATTGGCTGATTGGGAAACAAACGAAATACACACAATGAAACAGTCAAACTGCTCTAAAAATAAATCGAGCAACAAAGTTTTTTTTTGTGAAGGGGTCAACACGGAAGTCAACACCCCAATAAGATATAAAATTTTTATCAAAGATAGTAATTAAAAATATTAATATTTTTTCTGTACAAGCTTTGTTTTTTGATTTAAAATTATTTCTTTTACAAAATCAAGATTTTATAAGAAAATGAGGAGATTTTTAAATCGAATACCCCTATTAAAAATGTTTTACTACGTTTTTTTTAGTCAGTTTGACTCTCTTTTCTCTTGCACTTCTGACGTGACATGCACGTGCTCACAAAGAGATCGGACATGCGCAAGGCGGAATCTTGAATACATAATTCTTGATCGTTGCCTAAGAATGAGAAAAAAACGACATGAAAATCAAAGTTTGGTCTTTCGATGCAAATATCTCCGCTGTCCATTAATATATTTCATTCAAATTTTTTTGGTTCAAAAGTTCAATAAAATTACTTCACAAAAATAGGTTGAACTGTACCGTTAAGTCAGTGTATATATGTTTATGATTATGTCAAAAAAGTTCCAAAATATTGACTTTTTACTCAAAAAATGACTCAAAAATTGTTGTTGTTGTAAAAACGAAATCAATTAAAAATTGCACATCTAGCTACCTTTCATATGACATAGCATTTATTTGCAAAAATTCTTCCTTAAAACAACAAGGTTTTTTGATTTTTTTCGCGAAATTTATTTTTTCCAAAATGTTGTTTTTATATTTTTTACAAAAAATTCATGTCTTAAAAATTATTTTATATGATAAAATTCTTCCAATATCTCTTTCCAATTAAAAGATATGGCTAAAAATCTATTTTTTTCATCCAACCTTTAAGTAGGGACGTGAAGTTTTATCTTTTTGTTATTATTTATTATATTAATAATTATTATTTATTTATTATTTACTTACCAATCTATTGACCGCTCAACCTTGTCTCTTTACGGTCGTTTAGCAACTAGGAGTACGGAAATCGCGAATGTGTATAGGCCTCTGAGACCCCACGTCCATAGTTAAAGGTTAAAATTTTCTATCCTAAAATATCTTTATTATATTAATTAGTACGTCTTTATTTTTGCCGCCCCCCCCCCCTCCTGTTAAATGTGATGGAATCACTTCTTCTCACTACATTTTCAGCGTTGTCACTCTGTTCTTTATCAATGTTACTTTAGTTTTTGTATATATCTGTGGTCACAAGGAACCACGACTAAGCTTAAAGTATCGAAAAAACGATATTTTAATTGCTCGAGGTACGACCCATTTTTTTGAAGTATATGAATCGTTACAAACAAAATATTTTTAGACACAAGTGATGATCAATTCTGGGTAAAAAATGGATTTCTGCATACTTCCTAAAATTGGCAATAAAGTAAATTCCATATCGCTTTTTTACGATATTTTTAGTTAAGTCATTATTCCTTGTGACAACAGATATATCACCATTTCATCGAAAAGATGACCGTGAATAGAATACAGTAAAAATTAATGTTTTCATGTTTATGTGTTATTTGAACAATATTGTTGAAAGTCGAATTTCCACGCCAACTAAATATACCGACTTATAAAAGATAGCGAAATTTTGACATTTTAACTCTCCAATCATGATTGTCAGCTTGGCTTCATTGAACAAATTTTTCGGTTCAACAGCGTACTAACCAACAAAAAAAAATGTTCAACTATATTGGTTGCAACTGAAAATTAAATAAATAAAAATTTTCGTTCCTACAGCATACTAAGCCTTAAGCTTTAAGCTTTAAGCCTAGTACTCTGTTCATTGACGTGAAATTTCGCTGACAACATCTATTTATTTGTTGCGTGAAATTTCTGACTTAAAGTTTGTTGCGAGGAATTTCTGTGGTAACGTTTCTCAAAGAGACTCAGAGAATAAGTTGGGAGATTTCATCAAATATCTCTCTTTTCACTTCAAAATAAATAGGCAGTACAATTAAATTGTCGTGAAAAAAATGTTGCTCAGAAACATGTTGTGATAATTTCACGCAGCGGAACAGAGTACTGCTCGGACGAACATGTTGTGAAAATTTCCACGCTTTTTTCTTTGCATGACAGCATTCCAATTGTGAATTAAGGATTAAGGCCCTATTCTCCTTCAGCTTGCTGTTTTTGGACCCTTTTTGAAAAAATTCTCATTTGAAAACGCAAAAAGATATTTGAATTTTGTTTTTTTTTTATTGAATTAGTAATGAATGAAAGAAAATAAAAAAAATTTTTTCGCCGCGATATAGGGGCTGTCCATAGATGATGGCACCGTCAAAGTTGGCCCTCAAAAAAAAAGGCATGGTGCTGGCGGCCACGATTCCGGCCCTCAGGAGCGTTTGAAAAAAAAACAAATATAGGGTTATGATCAGCATAGATGTAATACTGGCCCGTAGTAAAATAAAAATTTTGCGATTTTTTTTGACAAAATGGCGGCCACTTGAAATTGACAAATCGAATTTGGACCCATTTTTTTGTAGTTTAGTGTAAAAAAAAAATAGTAAAAAAAATCGCTTTTTTATTTTATTTTACTACGGGCCAGAATGGTGACAATTCTACGTCGATTAAACTTTGTTTCATCCAAATCGGTTTAGTAGAACTGGCGGAATCGTGGCCGCCAGCTCGAAAAACGTGGTTTCGAGATAAACGCGTTCAAAGTTCAAAGCAACATAAAAACTACTCATTTTAGCGAAGACATGACCCCACAAAAATGGCCATATCTTCTAAAGTATTTCGAATTTCAAAAAACCCTTTTAGGGTTATATTCTTAAATGTCCAAGCTATAAAAAAATGCAAAAAAAAAAAGTCGAAAAAAATTTTTTGCTGAAAGAGAATAGGGCCTTAATGTCAAAAAAGCTACTCAACAACAAGTTTTCGTTCGACTTTAACAAAACATTTTTCAAATTATAATACTTAAGCTTAACAAAATTCAGATGTTGCATAAAGCAAAGTACAAGTGTGTAAATTTACAATAGTTTACAGCAAATTCATTTCAAACCATTAACATTACCAACGGAAGTGGAAGTATGATAAGGTTAAGTCATTTGCACACTATTTAAACACACCTGACAACAACAAATGCATCAATCATATTTTCAGAATGAGTCTCTACGGCAATCAACCCTCAGCAAATTTCACCTATTGCATGAAAGAAGGCTATACAAATAAAACGATACATGTAGGCATTGTTTCTGTAGTATACCCATATATTTATAAAGATGCCAGCCGTGCATTAGGGACGCACTTAAAGATATTTATCATATACAGTGAAACCTCGGTAATCCGTCTCTCTATTATCCGTCACCTCTATTACTCGTCATACAACAATCGACAACAGTCTACGAACCAAATGATGATGATGCTGTGGCTGTTGATGTTGTGAATGAAGCGAGAGAATTGTTTTCATTGACTAAAGAAGAAAGTAATGAATGGCTAAATTGCGATGAGAATGAAAACTGCTACCAATTGTTATCAGACGATGAAATTGTTCAAATTGCTTCTGATTCTGATTCTGATAGAGATAGTGATTTTGATTTTGATGGTGGCGATGCCATTGAAGAGATAGCTGCTCAGAAAAATTCACGTGAAGAAGCCAGACAAGCTGCATCGAATATTCAAGAGTTTATCGACTGGTATATGTGCCAAGAAAATGTAAATCATCTCGACTCTTTGTTGCTTCGGCGAATGAAAAATTTTGCTTAATTGATATATGTACATAGTATTTTTTTCATTTTTTCTCTTGTACTCTATTATCCGTCGTTTTCGCTTATCCGTCATGCTTTTGGTCCCGTGCCTGACGGATAACCGAGGTCCCACTGTACACATATGTAATAAAAAGTATTTTTAGGTGTGTGTGTGTGTGTGTGATTCTTAAAATGCATGCCTATACAATTCAAAAACTTTTGCGCATAAATATACATACATATTTCGCAGAGGAAAGCTGCTATCTATGAAATGTGTACATTGTCACTTGCTCAATGAAAATACAGCATTTTTATTTGATTAAAATTTTGGTCACGTTCAAGTACAATATATTATGCGCTTAAACCAACACCAATATTAAAACATATCCCAATGATATAAAGTTATATACAAGTTTCAATTCTAAGTGACAAACTTAAGTTTTTAAATTGAGAAACGTTGATAAAGTTTAAAGATAAAAAATTCAAAACTAGTGAAAAGTATTTATATAATAAAAAAAATAGAAACTCAGGATTTCCTTCAAATATTAACCTAGATTGGCTCACTGGTGCCAATGTTTCAATAAAAGTGGTCAAATTTGGACGGAAGATTACGATAACTGGGGCATTGCGATTTGACAATGAACTCGCGAAGTACTTTAAATAAAAATTCGAATTGCTAAAGGAAAAATCGATTTATTTTCGAGTTATAAATTTTTTAAGGTAATTTTATTTTTATAACATCTGCTAAGAAAACTGGCTTTATTTCTATATATATCCGATATTGATGATTGAGATACCATATTTAAGATTACGTAAAAAGCTTTTCAAAAGGTATTTCTATGAAAAAGAAAAATGTTTGCTTTCATAAAACCTTTGTTGTTTTTAAAAGTACCTTTATTGCTATGGTTAACTGAAGGTGGATTCTTAAAACTCATCTTTCATTAGGTATATTATCTATATGATTTATTTGCTTTTTTTTGTATTTTTTTTTTTTAAGTAAGACTTCTTAAGGCGCGTTTATAGTGGCTACTTTTTGCTTTGCCGAGACAGGCTGTAAGCACGTTAAGCTTAAAGCAACTGGTAGTGCGTAAAGTGCGCGCTTACCGCCGCTGACTTGTTGCAGATGGTTTTTGACTATTTTTGGTTTCTTTGTGTATGGTTTTTTTTGCAATCGAAGCATCAAACAAGTCACGTGAATTTGTGTGTGCTTTTTGCTTTCCTCAAACCAGCGGACAACAAGTCAAAAGACGAAAATGCGAAAAACTATGCTGAAACGCACTTTCAGCCACTGTAAGTCGCTGACTTATTGCAGCTGGTTTTTGACTATTTTGAGTTTGTTTGTGTATATTACGTTTTTTTTCTATTTTTGCAACCGAAGCATCAAACAAGTCACATCTGCCAAAAACCTTTGTTTTCATTAAAGTACCATTATTGTTATGGTTAACTGAAGGTAGATTCTTAAAGCTTATCTTTCATTAGGTACTATATCTATATGATTTATTTGCTTTCTTTTATTTTTTTTTTTAAGTAAGACTTCTTAAGACGCGTTTATAGTGGCTACTTTTTCCTTTGCCGAGCCGATCTGAAAGCGCGTCAATCTTAAAGCAACTAGTAGTGCGTATAGTGCGCGCTTACTGCCGCTGACTTGTTGCAGATGGTTTTTGACTATTTTTGGTTTGTTTGTATATGTTTTTTTTTTCAATCGAAGCATTAAACAAGTCACGTGATTTTGTGTGTGCTTTTTGCATTTCTTAAACCAGCGGACAACAAGTCAAGAGCCGAAAATGCGAAAAACTATGCTGAAACACACTTTCAGCCACTGTAAGTTGCTGACTTGTTGCAGCTGGTTTTTGACTATTTTAGTTTATTTGTATATATTACGTTTTTTCAATTTTTGCTACCGAAGCATCAAACAAGTCACATCTAACATAAAACCTTTGTTTTCTTTAAAGGTACCTTTATTGTTATGGTTAACTGAAGGTAGATTATTAAAGCTTATCTTTCATTTGGTATATTTTTTATATAGTTTATTTGCTTTTTTGTAATTTTTTTTAAGTAAAACTTCTGAAGTCGCGTTTATAGTGGCGACTTTTTGATTTGCCGAGCCAAGCTGAAAGCGCGTTAAGCTTAAAGAGACTGGTAGTGCGTATAGTGCGCGCTTAAAACCGCTGACTTGTTGCAGATGGTTTTTGACTATTTTTGGTTTGTTTTTGTATGTCGTTTGTTGTTTTTTTTTTTTGCAATCGATGTATATGTATTTTGTATATTTTTTTTCTGTTCTAAAACCAGCGAACAACAATAAAAAAGATAAAAATGCGAAGAAGCGATGCTGAAAGGCACTTTAAAACACTGTAAGTCGCTTTAAGTCACTAAAAGTCGCTGACTTGTTGCAGCTGGTTTATGACTATATTATATTGTGTGTATATACCCTGTAGGAAAATCAACTAATTATAAGTAGTTGAAAAAGTAGTTTTTTGTGGAAACTAGTGGAAATTTTGACTTTTCCATAGAGCGAACTAACATATTTTGTATGGTGATGTCTGCTCAATAAGTCAATTGACTTTCGTCTGCATATGTATTCAACTACTTGTTAAATTAGCTGAATTTTAACTACTTTTTTAACTACTTTAAAATAAATCAATTGAAAACCGCATATATTTTCAACTACTTGTTAAACTAGTTCAATTTAAACTATTTTTTTAATTACTTTAAAATAAATCAATTGAAAACTAATTAATATTTCACTTACTGAAGATGAATTTAAAAGCACAAAAATTTTAAATTTCTATACATCAAAGAGATCATTTATTTTATTGTTTTGAAAAAAAAAATACATAAATTCATATTAGTGAATGCCTAAAGTTAATAATGTTTGATGAAATAGCATGGTTAAATATATATAAACTTGTAATCTTATAAAAATTTGCAATAAAAACATGTTAAAATCAGAGTAGTCGCGGCCTTAATATAATTCAAAGTAGTTTTTAAGCCACTTGTTTTGAAGTAGTTTTTCAATAACTTCATATATAATGCAATAAAAACTATTCAAAATTGAAGTGGATGCCGCCTTTATATAATTTAAAGTAGTTCATAAACTAGTTTTTTCAATTAGTTTTTTAATTAGTTGTTTTTAAAAACAAGCTAGTTTGTTCCTATTGGGTACATATTACTTTCTTTTTTTTCAATCGAAGCATCAAACAAGTCACGTGATTTCGTGTGTGCTTCTTGCTTTACTCAAACGAGCGGACAACAAGTCAAGAGATGAAAATGCGAAAAACTATGCTGAAACACACTTTGAGCCACTGTAATTCGCTGACTTGTTGCAGCTGGTTTTTGATTATTTTGAGTTTGTATATATTACGTTTTTTTCTATTTTTGCAGCCGAAGCATCAAACAAGTCAGGTTATTTCTTGTATGCTTTTTGCTTTCCTCAAACCAGCGGACAACAAGTCAAGAAACGAAAATGCGAAAAACTATGCTGAAACTCACTTTAAGTCACTGTAAGTCGCTTTAAATCGTTTTAAGTCACTTGCTGTTCCAGCGATTTCGACTTTTTTGTAATGGTTTTGTTCTGCTTGTTACTGCGTTTTTATTTCGAATGGTTTTTTTAGACAGAACAGGAAAAATGCCCACAAAAAATTGTTGTGCTTGTTGCTGAGTTTTTATTTCGAATTGTTTTTTTAGGCAGAACAGAAAAAATGCCAACACAAAAAATAGTGCGGAAAAGTCAATCGTCTGAATAAGCGACTCATCGAAATGCTTCCTTAATAATTGCCCGGATGCAGACCTTACATGGTCAATTATTGGACATCAATCATCTATATGTGTTAGTAAAAATTTGTTTGTATACATTACACAGACCCCTTGATGGCTTCATTAACCAGCATCTAATTATATTGATGTTTTTCATACACATATAACAGATTGATGTCAAAAGATTTATTTTTGTAAACCAAATGAGAACATTTTGAAGAAAACAAAAGCTTATGATAACTAATTTTAATTTTTTCACAAATCCCAAGAAAAAACGAAAAAAGGCGCAGCAGTAAAAACAAAAACATATGTGTGGTTTTTTTTAGTTTTTCTTGTTCCACGATTTTTATGTTATTTAATAAAAATAAGCAGTAATCATCGTGTAAAATAAAACTAAACACATGCAAACCGTGCGAGCGAGCGAGCGTGAAAGCATCAATCGGCACTTTGAATACCAGCGCACAAGTTGATTTAAGCTGCTTGTTCGGCTGGCACTATACGCACTTTGAGCTTATTTCATATCATTGTATAGGCAGCGTTTTTCAGCTTTCCCTCTCGGTTCGGCCCAGCAAAGCAACAAGTCGCCACTATAAACGCGTCCTTAGGCGGGGATTGATTGAGTCTCGTAACGTCAGCGAGCGAGTGAAAAAGCAACAATCGGCACTTTGAATACCAGCGCACAAGTCGCTTTAAGCTGCTTGTTCGGCTGGCACTATACGCACTTTGAGCTTATTTCATATAATTGTATAGGCAGCGTTTTTCAGCTTTCCCTCTCGGTTCGGCCCAGCAAAGCAACAAGTCGCCACTATAAACGCGTCCTTGGGCGGGGATTGGTTGAGAGTAAAAGTTTTCGAGTCTCGTAACGTCAGCGAGCGTGTGAAAAAGCAACAATCGGCACTTTGAACACCAGCGCACAAGTCGCTTTAAGTTGCTTGTTCGGCTGGCACTATACGCACTTTGAGCTTATTTCATATAATTGTATAGGCAGCGTTTTTCAGATTTCCCTCTCGGTTCGGCCCAGCAAAGCAACAAGTCGCCACTATAAACGCTTCCTTGGGCGGGGATTGGTTGAGAGTAAAAATTTTCGTGTCTCATAACGTCAAGATTCGAGCCTCGTCACAAAAATTTTCTGCCTCAGCAGATACGATTAGGCTAAACTTTATTGCTAAATCTTTTACTGCATCGCTTCAAAAATATCATTAGCAGAGCTGCATCGAAATTTTGATAGTGCCACGGTATCGACTTCATAGACTTCACCTACTTCTTTCACCTTCTTTAATATGCTTTGGCTCAGTTATATGAGAGCGCAGATATTTTTAAAAATTATACATTCAGTTGATTTTTAAGTACATTATTTAAATTCTTTATCGCTTGAAATAAGTAACGCCCACTTTTGTGTTAGTTGGTGTGCCTCGTTCAATAATTAAAACAACTGTGTCAAAAAAAATTAAAGTATTAGTAGTAAAGAACTTAAACGAATATATTATTTCATATATATCTTCGTCACTAACTTTAATTTCTAGTAAAAAAAAAAATAGATGTTCCTTTAACAGATATAGCTAGATATTCTTTAAATCAACACTTTAAGTTTTATCAGCTTTGTAACGATATGCTTAACTCGAATTATAGCTTTTTGAAGTTCAACATCTGTTTATTGTTTGTAAATTCTAAGTCGATTTCCATATATTTGCTTATGTTTAAATGTGAAGCTGTGACACCACAAAACATTTAGGCTCACTTTCATTTTATTTCTGTGAACTTTTACTTGAGCCATAAAAAGTTTAAAAAATAATATCATTTTGATAGCACAATTCAAAAAATTATTTAAATAGGTTATATTTTACTGTATTTTTATAACTTTAAGTATATTCAAAGCCAATCTAAGCATCTTCTGTTTTTTACATATCTTTACTAAGCTCAATTACTTTGAATAACAGCGACAAATCAACCTAGCAACGACAATGTTTTAAGGGATTTTATTTGGCCTTTAAAGCTCAACGACTGTAACCTTTCGCAAGCTTCTACTTCATGAAAACATTGTTATTCTTGAATAATTTCAAATAAAACATTAAATTCGCTTCACAAAGAATTAGAATAAGCAATTACGCTGCAATGTGTCGACCCTGTTGTAATAAAAGTTTATTTATGACAAATCGATGGCATAGCGATTATTGAGCTTAGAGACCGATAAGCAACACAATAAATAAAATGCGGCACTCTAAGGAATTTATCGCACAATTGCAATGAATGACAGTTCCATGCTTTTGTTGCAGTTGTGGTTAGTTCTTTTGTGAATTAAACAGATATTTAAGATGAACATTAAGGAAGTTGTATTATAAAAGAAGAGTAGAGAGAAAAAAAAGCAAGCAACAGAGATGACAATAAAAATGAAGACATTTTAGAAATAATAACAACAAGCCCAACACAATGACAATGACAAGGCTCTATAAAAAAAACACGTCAAAAAACAACAAGGTATAAATATGAAATCTCAATGAATTAAGGAGTATGAATAGTGTAATACTTTTCAAAAATAAAATATTTTTGTTCTTAAATTATTAGTTTACACCCCAAAGAATATGTATCTCAAGTTTGAAGTGAAAATTCGAATGATAAGTATTTGAAAAGAGCGCCAAATGCTGTCATGCTATTCGAGCATGATTTTTAAACGCCGCACAGTGGCTCGATTTGAATTGCCCCGTTGCAAAAATCATAACTACTAAACGAATTGAGATAAACACATAAATTTTTTTGCTAAGCATAGAAATATTATGCAACTTGCATGGTTGTTGAAGATTGGGTCTTTTCAGGGAGGGAATAAGAGTAGAATTGGCAGAAAATAACTATTTGAGGAGCCATAACTGTCGGCTTGTACTTCATATTTCAAAAATAATTGGCAAATCATTTTATATTTAATAAAACTGTCCTATCAAACTACTATTTTGGAATGTCTATGGAATTACATTTTAAAAATTTTTTTATTAAATTTTTTATAAATTTTGTTATCTAATTTTTACATATATTTTTTACATCCATAATTTACATAATTCAAAATAAACTAATTTACAAAAATTTAGTTTTTTTAAAAACAGTCGTCAATGACTGAATAATTATTATTATCTAATAAATTAAGCATTTCTAGAGAGTAACATTTTTTTAGCTCTTTGTCTGATCTGACATGTCTTAGAGAAGGTATGTTTGGGTCCGATGAGGCTGCTAGCATGTTGAAAAGGTCCTCGTTCTGTCGCTTTTGTGAAATGTTGCATGTATTCTGATATCTGTATATTTTATATATCCTTATTTTTGGATTCTTGCTCTTCTTTTGACATTTCTGGAATTGGTAAAGATTGATATTCTATAATACTGGGATATTTTTGCTGCAGCAAATCTGCAGTTGTTGTGGCATATTCTTCGACTTTGTCGGCATTAACTTTTTCTCTACAACACTAAACATTGAGAATTACTTGCAGCCTTTTAATTATTTCTTCAACACCAGTAATTCGAGCTGTCACATCGTTTTTTTTTTTTTAAAAATTTTCTGGATGTATTTCCATCATTGCTGTTTCCATATCCTTGTTTTGGTTGGTCAATTTTTAGTCCAACCTCCTTTTGAACTGCAGCTTGAATTTTTCTTTTTTAAGCAGCCATAACATCCTTTTTGGCAGTGTTCACATCAATATTTTCACTATTTTGTGAGCCAGTCTCTATTTTTGCAGAAGAAACAATTTTTTTTATTTTTTTTTTATTCTTATTTTTAAAACGTGAGTTACAATTATTAATAATTATAATACAAATTCAGCAGCACTAGCAACAAAAAAACAATTTTTTATATGATGTGACTCTATTCATTTTCTTTAAATGATATAGTATATTTTATGTATTGATTTGTCAGTATCAGATGCATCCAAACTTTCTTCGGTTAACCTCAAATGATTTGTCTGCCAAACTAAACTCATTTTTATCTAATGCGTTTATAAACATTTAATATAACTCTGAATTTTTAATAAACATTTTTAAGTTTTTTGTCTTATTTTTTAAAATTTTTGTCGGAGAATAAAAATAAAACAATTTCACGGTTTCATATATTTTTTTAACCTTTTTGCCACCTGCTCCTAAGAATTTTTTAAAGAAAAATAACTAAGGTAGGTAGTCGAACTGTCTGTAAGGGAAAATTCCCGTCATTTATTTTTTTTACATGCTTAAAGAACGGACTTACTAAAATATTTCTGTTACCTGCTCTTGACTTTCTTGGATCACTTGGTAATTTTTAGACGTAATAACTGATATAAAAAATTCCAATAATCAATTTAAAGTTTTTTGTTTCTTTCTTCGAGCATAAATAAACTTAAAAAAGGTATGTATCTCTAAATAAGAAACAAAAGGTAATAAAAATTCGACAAAATTAAACTTTTAAAAAAGTCATATGATTTAAAATTTTTTTAAACTGACTATTATGGATTAAAAGGGTTCTGCTTACCAAATTTCACCTTTCTAACTCAAAATTTAAGATGCAATGTGTATAACTTCCTACAACCAAGACCTCTCCATAAAAATCGCTCTAGCACAGAAAGTTGCGCATAGTTGCAGCTGAGTTTTTTACAGAATGCTTAAAAATAACCATAAAATACATTTTTAGTAACTAGGACGTGTAACTATGCGTGGATTTTTTTGAAACTCCACGTTAAGTTTGAAAACAACGATAAATCAGTATTTTAAAAAAACGCAAAAAAAAGCACTTAGTTTTTAATGTCTTTTTTTATATAGACCAATACTTACTTCTGTGACAAAAACATGTCCATGTTTTAAAACGTTTCTCAGAAATTTCGGCATGAACGTGTTTTTTTTTTTTTTGAAAAAACTAATTATTTTGTAAACTTGAAAAATTATAAATAAAACTATTCATCGAAATTTCTATTGAATTTTCTATTGAACAAGTGTGGAGGCTTTTTTTGTTTTTACTTTTTGTAATAATTATGACCAATATGCTTATATATTGACCTTATTTTTTAGAATAACCAATATTCTTATGTGTATTGCGTTTATTTTTCTTTAACAAACAACAACTGAATCAGAGAATGATTGTAAAAAATTTTGTTTTTCTTTTCCTTAGTTACTGATAAAAGGCGTGCGGACAAGGACAGGGGTTAAGTAGCAGATTTTAATAAATTAAAATAGTCATAGATAGAGGCTGATTTTAGCATTGTAATGTAATGCTAGAAAAAGTACTCAATTTTTAGAAAACATCGATGTTTCTCAACGATATATCGGAGAGTATCGATGCACTGTCTCGATGCATAACATCGAAAAAAACATCGATGTATTTTCCTTGTATGTTGGAGCTTATATAATATTTGAAAAATACAAAAATGGCGGAAATGTGAATTTTTAGTAAAGTTTTTTTTTTCAGAAGAACCAGCCAATATGATCTGAATGTTGGTTTAGGATCCAATCAGTTTTATCTTCCTTAAAATAAAAAAAAAAATCAAAGTCAATTCATGTCTCGATGCATTACATCGAAAAAAACATCAATGTATTTTCCTTGTATGTTGGAGCTTATAAATATAATAGTTGAAAAATACAAAAATGGCGGAAATGTGAATTTTTAATATAGTTTTTTTTCAAATTTTTCGCTCTTTAAAGTGCTCTAAAGAAAGAACCAGCCAATATGATCTGAATGTTGGTTTAGGATCCAATCAATGTTATCTTCCTTAAAATAAAAACAAAATCAAAGTCAATCCATAGAGCAGTTCTTGGGATATCTTGGAGACCAGTTTGAAAAACATGATTTTTCAAAAAATGCATTTTAAGATTTGGTTATCGAATTTTTGGAGTTTCTTTATAAAAATATGCGCTAATTTTCGTATGCGCTAACTTTTTTATGCAATCGGTATCTGCCAAATCGCTTTGTTAACATATTTAATACATCATTAGCTATTGAAAAATTTTTAAAAAAATAATCGAGTTTTTTGGTCGAGTTTCATGAAAACCTCAAAGTAAATGATGTTTAAAGTCCTTCTAGTTTGCACTCAATATTCGTTCGAAAATTGAATTACACAAAGTCAAAGAGAAAAATTTCAACTAATTGTTATGTGTGGTGGTGACTGCAGCACAAAATCTGTAACTTTTTTTTATTATATCATGTCTGTACAACAACACCGCATTTATTGTGTGTATCTCGTTTGCATCTAAATCAAAATCTATAGCCAAAGTTCGTTGGTTCATTGGTAGCATATTGTTTTGGCAAAATAACGTTTGGCCATTATTTTTGTTGACAGGTCATGTGCTATGGTACCAGTGCGGCTGTGAGAAGTGCTGAACAAATTTCAATGCCATTGAGTGAATGTCCTTTCGAATTGCATTTTGTGGCTTTTTTGTGGCTCTGTTGTGGAATGAAAGCAATTCTTGCTTTATTATTGGGAAAAATCGACTTAATAACAACACAACCGACTTCATTATGTGTGGCAGGCATATCACCTACATATGGTGATAGGAACTTAAGAATGGGGTCAACAGGCACCTTATGAGAAAGCAAAATTTTTGTGAAACTTGAATAAACTCTGTTCTGTACGTTGAAAGGGGAGAAATTTTAATCAAAACATTCAAAGAGTGTAGGAAGGGCCATAAAAACAATACTTTATGTATTAATATAAATACGCATCTGCATGGAGCAGGGCACTTGTGATTCCCCCTTTAACTTAAGCAAAAGAAAAGATGTTTTCTTTTGACTAAATAACACAAAAAATCTGAGAGAAGTATATTTATTTCATAGAATTGAAGACTTTAAAAAATCTTAAACTTTTTATGTAGATCCAATTGATATTGGGTATTATGACTAACCTTTCAGCAGTTATACGGCAGTATAACGGCTTCACCTCACAGCAACAAATTTGGAAGTAATATTTGCTTATGAAAGCATGGTAAAGTTAACAAACAAACAAACAAACAAAGAATTTTATCACAATGGTTACATACGTGATGATAATTCAAGATAAATATTTGTTAATAATGTTTTATCAGTACATATAAAAAATTATAACAATATATAAGAATATTGCGATCGATTGCTTACTTTTTAAACTTAACTTTTTAAGTTACAAGGTTATTGCGGTTAAGAACACAAGCCAAAACTATATTTTTAACCCCCCGTCGAACACATATTCTGAAACCTTTGATCAAACACATATGCCTGGCCAGACCCCTCGTTTAATGCATTTGTATGGCATAAAGGGTACCGTAACTTTGAATTTCTAAGTATGCTCGTTTATTATTTTTGTCTTTAGACTTTTTTTTTATTTGTTGATATATGTAGCTACCTAAATGTAAAAAAATTTTTAGTCATTTTGTGAAATGCGTGAAAAACAAGTATAATCAACTTTAGAATGTTGTAGGCACACAGGATTAGTGCATTTGGTGCAGTAAAAACATGTCTTCCTACGCAACTTTTCGTCTTGCGTGGCACAAATTCTGCAATCTTTTCTGGAATTCAGTGTACTAGGGCCGCTTTGTTGGTTAGGCAGCATGTTTCTAGGAATATTCAACGGCCTTCCAAAGAAAGATTCAATGGCCAAACGGGTTGAATTTTGTCCCAAAATATGGTTGTTGTTCATGCGATTTTCAGTATTAGCAAGCACCAATTGTTTACTCAGCGTGTTCAAGAACATTCGTCGCTTCTCTTTTCTAGTTCCTTCTGTATTTTCATTGCATATGATGTAAGCGGCTAATCCCATGACGTCTATCATGTTGCCTAAAAATGCAAATGGCCAATGTCTGGTTGACCATTTTGTGGAGTAATGCGTTACCATTTGGTCCATTGTATCAACGACGGCCTTTGTTGAATTGTAAAATAATATAGCTTCCGGTTTTCTTGCTACGTCTTTAACTTTCTCGGTGTAGTGCACAGTGGATAGTAGATTTACTGCTTTGTTCTTCTTTGGAACGTAGCTGCACAGTGATACAAGGTTATCATAGAAACCGAACACAGATGAAAGTACTGGCCGTTTGCAGTCTTTTTTCTTCTTTGGGAAGACACCTTTTGTTGGATCTAATGGTGTCAACGTATGCTAGTCCAATCGACGAAAGATGTTTAGCTGCGTCTAATGTTGTAAAGAAGTTATCAGCAATAATAGTTCTGCCGCTGTTGGCTTATCGATTAGCCAAACTCATGAGCGCATTTTCGCCTTGGTTTGTCTCTCGTTGTTCTCCCTCTTTACCACTGTACAGTTTTCCTTGCAACAGATATTTGGTTTTCGCATCGCATGCCCACCATACTTTTATGCCATACTTTGCGGGCTTTGATGGGATGTATTGCGTGAACTTTCTGCGCCCACGGTATGGAAATAGCTGCTCATCGATGGTTACACTTTCGTATGGTTTAAAATTACTGGCAAGATTGTTATTCAAGAAGTTCCATATGTCGCGAATGGGAGCAGCTTTGTCGGTTTGTTGACAAATCGTCAAATCGAATACAGCGCATCAAAGTAACAAATCGTGTATTCATATAGGTCTGCAGCATGAGTTGGTGCATTCTCACTTTCTTCTTCGGATTCTTCTTCGCTGTCGAATATTTCATTTGCTTCAATTTCCAATTCATATTCTAAGTCCGAGGCGTCATCTTCGGGCACAAAATCTGTGTTTTCACCGCTTTGGTCTTCAAATAAATCTAGTTCTTCGTCTGCTTCTGTGTGAAGTGCGAAATAACGCTGATGATAGTTGTTGTTGGAAATTATCAGTAAGGCTGCCTGTACGCAAGCGCATATTGTACACAAATTTTAAATCCTCTGCCATAACAATAGTAATAATTTCACTTTAGTTTCCGCACAAAAAATTTATATTTCGGACTGTCGATGTTGTATGTTCAGCATTCAATAATAAACTAACTGAACTCAAAACCAATATCACAAACGAAAGAAAGAAATAATTAACACAAAAACTACCTGGAAGCAAACATCTGCATTGAATTCACCTAAAAACAACCCAAAATATAAAAAAAATACCTGGAAACAACAATCTGCATTGTACTTGCAGAAAAATAACCCAAAATGTGTATAACAATAATTTATTTCATACAAATTGTATAGAGGTCTGGCCAGGCATATGTGTTTGTTCGAGGTGGGACTTTTTTGCAGTTTTCTTCGTGTTGGAACAATATTTTAGAATTTTTTTTTAAATAGAAAGCCAACAGTATTTTAGGCGGCTACCGGAAAAAACAGGTATCTGCCTGAACTAGAAGAATGTTTAATTAACGCTCAAAAATGAAATATACCTGGCCAGAACCATGTTTTTGTCCAAGTGTTAAATTCAGTTTGCGCTTACTTTCAGCGAGTTTTTCTAAAATATTATCCGCTGATGGTGTCCTATCTCTGTACAGATGAAGCAATGTGAGACCGTTTAATCTATCTTGCAATATTATGCTTCTTAAATACGTTTTGAGTCGGTGAAGTACTGAAAACGTTCGTCGTTTCACATGAAGTGACTGGAAGAGTTGCAAGGATTTGTAGTAAGATAAATATATAAGGGAATAATCCTTATTGCACTGTTCTATGGCTTGAAGCACTGAATTTTTCCCATCGCTATTTTTTTATTACGTAATTTATACCAAACATTCAGTACCATTTTTAAATCATCAAAACCTTCTTCTAAATCATCTTAATAAAATCGAACTAGTTTACAAAAGCTCCTACAGTGTCATTATATAGCGATTTTGTCAGGAAATACCGTTTGAAATCCAACAAGAACGTCTCTATATTTTCAAAAATCTAAATTTATCACTTATGTTCGAGATAAATGCATCCAAGAAAGATATCTGTGTAGTTTTGACAAAACAACTTAATTTTATCTGAAATTCATAGACAAAATCCATTAAGTTGATATGAAATTCATATAGAGTTAAGTTGTTTTGTCTATGAATTTCAGATAGACCTAAGCCATGAAGCCATTGGCTTCTGCTTGTTTTTCAGCACTCACATACAATTTTTTTTAATTCTATTTCAGTACTATCCTTTAAATTTTTTATTTCCTGCAAACTTATATTGGCTAAATCGACTGCTTGTGTCAAATCAATGTTTCAAGTTTGAAGAAATTTGCATAAACCATATGAATAACCGAATATTTGGTTAATACACTGCAATGAAATAAGAAAGTCTTTTTTTTGTAAGGCAGAATTCAGTAAATTGCCTTGGTTAGAGATCCTCAGCTCTGGTATAAAACTTTTTTCAATAGAATTAATAATTTTTTTTTGGACGAAACCTTTGTATTGGCGTTTTTTTCGAATGCGTTTGTGTGTTGTATTTTTTTTTTTACTGATTTATTTTATATTATGAAAGTGTAATAAAATGTACTTGTGTGAAGATTAACGTATGTTCTTTAAAAAAATCATAAAATGATCAAACTTATGAAACTGCGAAAAAGCTTCGCTTCTCTCGTGTGCACCTGTTTTTTTATATTTTATCCTATTTTTCTTTTTGCCATAGTACAATAATTTGGGAGGGGTTTAAACCCCAAAACCCGCCTTTGGTTGCGCCACTGACATGAAAAGCTCTATAACTTAATTTACTGATGGTATAGCGTAAATCTCTTATTGACATATTCTCTGATTAGAGTTCCATGCATGCTTTCAAACTCAGGCAGATGGTTACGTTAAACATTTAATAAAAAAACGCCAAAAAGTTTATTTTAAAAAAAATAATAAATTAAATCAAAGAATTAATTCTGTTAGTGAAAGGGAAGGAAAGAGTGGTGGCCGTAGCCTACTGGGTAAGATAAGGCGTAGCCCGTAAGATAAGGAACCGCGGTAGCCCGGGTTCAATTATCAGCTAAGACAGAAGGCCAATGGAAAGGAAATTAAAGGAAAGGAAGGGACAATGGAAAAACTCAGAAAGTAAAAATTTCCATGTAAGGCTTTTTGAGAACATAAGCTTCGGAGTAGGCATAAAACTTGAAGGTCCAGTTCTCGGTCACTTGAGTTCAAACATTTAATAACACGCGCAACACAAATGATCAATAGAAGCTGGGTCAAAGTCCTTTCTGGGGTTGAAATTGCCAATTTGTTTTAGTTCTTTTTTTTAAGAAAGAAAATAAATTGTAACATTTTCTAAAATTTTATTATCCCTTTCTTTCTTATCTCTTGAATATTAAAATCACTTTTTTCTAAATAATTTTTTAGTTTCTGATGAAAGAGACTTTTTCTGAAAGCCTAAGTTCTGTTAACTTAAATTAAATAAATGTTGTTTAAATTTTTGCTCACATTAGTCACATTTTTCAAATCTATATCCTACGAATTTTTATTTTTGTAGATGAATTAGTTTCTTCAATTCGATTGAATACAAAACTTTTCATTTTTGAGAATATTTTAAGAAATTTTTTAAATATTTTAGTCCCGGTATTTATATATGTCCCGGTGTTTATGTGTCTAAGTGCGTATTATGATGGTTCTGTAAATAAACTCAAAACTTTACTGAAATGTGGTAAAGCAAATACTTCAATAGTACGATCAATCTAAGTTATAGTGAAACCTCCTTGTTTTCAAACCATTTTCTTAAACAAAAATATTTACTGAGCTCGAATGAGTTGTTTAACGGTAAAAAAATGCAGCAATGGTCATAAATTTTAATAACAATTGAAGATAAACCAGAAGAATAAGAATCCAAGTACAAATCAAGCAAAATTCATTTTATTGTGAAAATACTAGAACTGTAACTATGTAAATTAATATAACTTTTAGAATAAAAAAAAAATCTTCAAAACAAAGAAGCAGAGTTTAGCTTATATAAGAAGACGGATATGAAGTTAGCCTTAAAGTTAGCTTCAATGCCAATGTTGAGTTAAATAATCTTTTTAAATTTCTTGACCAATTGTCGGCCTTTGTAGTCTAGTGAAGAGTGCGCTAAACTATCAACTCAGAGGTCCCCGGTCCGAATCCGGGTTCGGGCATGGTTATTATCGCTATCTCTGTTCATTCCTACATTTTTGGAATTTGGGTAATGTGGAATTAAAAAACAGGAACAACTGAGGACTGAAAATGCTTTCCGAAGTTATGGTATAACACTAGCCCCAAAAAAATACACCCTTCTTAATAAAATCTCTTAATATTTTTCTAATCTATTATTGTTTAATAAGTGTAAAATGATGTTAAACGAATTGCATTTATTTTTTACGTAATTTTTCAAACACACAAGCACATAAGTATCTAACTGCTTTCTTATAGTTATATTAGTTATAGTTATACTTTAATATACATAAAAAATTCTTTCTTGCAGTTCAATGGAATTTGGGCATTACCCAATTTTGTATGTGATTTCTATATAGCCATGGATGTGATATGCTCTACGTCATCGATTTTTAATCTAGTTGCGATATCAATTGACAGGTGAGTTTTAACACTTTTTTAAAACAATTCAATATTAAGATAAAATAACATTTTGGTATAAATGTGTTCATTTTTTAAGTTGGCAGAATATGTTTTGGCCTTTCCTGCCTTCCACAATCCATAACTTTGAAGGTATGTCTCATTATGACTTTAACCTTTAGGCTGTACCATATTTTACCACCATGTTTCTGTATATTAATGAATTTTAACGAAAAAAGTCAATAACTCATCGATTTTTCTTATGTTCTAAATTTATTTGTTTATGGTTTATTGTTTATTGTAATATAAAATTGTACCATAGCATCGCTTAGCAGTACTTTTGATCTCTTGTCAATATTTTTTCACCTAATATCTAAGATTTGTATGTACTAGCACTCGTCTCGATATCACACTTTTTTTCGTATCTCTCCAGACAGTGTGTTCAACATTTTGTGTTAAATTTTTTTGAGCATTCGTGTTTGTGGCATTTTCATAAACATTTTCTAACAAATCCAAAAGGTGAGTACACACAAAATAATTAGCAATGATTCGGCTTTCGACGTTCAAAAGGATTTATGCAAAAACATTTGATGTCTTACCGACGTGGTGGGAATTTTAAAATAGTAGCGACTGGGGAGAAATGAAGCACGACAAATATGACAGATGTCAACCTGAAATTGTATTTTACATGCGTACTACGCATTATTTGTAAAAAGTTAAATGTTTAGTGCAATTCCAAGGATTTGCAAGAAAAATATTTTGTTATTTTTCTGTGTTTTCCTTTACGAAAAATAAAGTTTTTAACTTGAGGTGTTGACAAATATTAAACATATAAAATTATTATGAAATCTTTTATGAAACTTTGAAAACTATATGAAAACAATTAAAAAACTTTGAAAACTATGTGAAAACCATGAAAACTAAAAAATTTATGGGGAAACTTTGGGAAAACTACGAAAAAGCTTCAATACATTAATTTTTTCCAGTTTCTTAACTCTAATACATAATAATTTATCATTTTCTCCGATCCCAATAAGAAATTTTTACAAAAAATTCAATTTTCTGCGATTTTTAGTCGTGCTTCACAACTCCCCAAGATTTTTGAAAACTTAAAAAATCAGTTTTTTGGCCAACAGGCAAAAACTGCCGATGATTTTGGATTCAATGTAAATCCTTCACCCAGGAAGTGTATTTCAAGATGCTCTAGAGATTCTATTCAAAAAATGTAAAAAAAAAAATTATTTATGTAGTAGTTTTAACCCCCAAACAAAGCGTGCTTCAAAACTCCCCACTCTCCCCTACACTTAGAACTAAGTTCTCTTATAGTACAAAATAAAGTTTAATTATAACAACTGAAAAACGGGATTAACTTAGATACATATGGCAATAAAAATGGAAACTTAATCTTATTATATGAAAACAGACAAATGTTAATATTGTGATAAATAGAAGGCTCAAAAAAGAAGTACATCTTCATTTCTTCATTCCTTAGAAACAAAGATTAAAGATTTCAAGTTTTGGCTGTTGAAGATTTAGAGATTATAGGTAAGAAGTAGAGAAGAAAGTTAAAATAGATTGTCTAAAAATTCTAGTCCTTTACTAGTAGTCTCTCTTAGATTTTGAGGTTAAGAATTACACAGTCTGATGGCGTTAATGAAAACCGAGCGTTAGGAGTTTAATGAACTATGTCTAGGTACAATAATGTTAATGTTAATGTTGTGTGGTGGAGATGCGTACTGCGACCTAAATGAGATCTATTGTACCTCCTTCTCAAAGCTCCGCTGGGTTTGCGGATTACAGAATTTCATCCAGCCCTTTTTCTCTAATGAATTTGAGAATATTCTTAGGTTCAAGGGATGAAACCTGCTCTAGACTCAGCTCATAATTCCCCAGTGCTAGTTTACGTCTGCGAGCCACGGCGTCGCAGTTTGTAAGTAGGTGTATTGGAGTCTCCTCTGCTTCTTCACAGAAACGGCAGTTACTATCGGTCTCTATGCCCAATTTCATCAGGTGGTATTTGAGTTTACAGTGTCCTGTAAGGAACCCCGTTAGAATCCTAAGATTCGGTTTGCCTAAGCTTATGCACAATTTTGCTCTCCGAGTGTTAAAATCTCTGAGGAGCAATTTGGATTGTCTTAGCTTTGGGAGGCTTTTCCAAAGGTTTGAACGTTTATGCCTCTCCTCCCTTCTTAGTTCTTCTTTTATAGAATGTGTGCCCAATCCGCAGAATGGTTCTGGTCCTATAAATTTTGAGGCTGCACCCTGTCGCGCTAGACCATCGGCTTCTTCGTTACCCTGTATAGTAACAGTGTTATTCTTGCCTAGTTCGTTGAGTTTTGTTAGGCATTCCCATGTTATTCTCGATGATATCTCATAGGAAACTAATGCTTTGATTGCTGCTTGGCTGTCTGACATCACAACTATATCCTGACCTTTGTATTTACGGTCCAGATTGAATTGTGCACACAGCTGTATTGCTAGGATTTCCGCTTGGAAGATACTGGGTGTTGTCCCCATAGGTTCAAAGTGCTTGGTTCTTGGCCCGTACACCCCTGCGCCTATACCTTCCAATGTCTTGGACCCATCTGTATACCATGCTATACTGTGTGGTTTCTTGACTTGCGATATCATCTCGCTATCCCACTCTTTCTTGGTACTAAGCTTAATTCCGAAGTGTTTTTCGAAGTTATACCTTTTTACTATATCGTCTCTTGGTAGATCGATGTAGGGAGCGTGCTTTGCAATATTCTCCTTCTCTCTACTGCTGATAGTTTTACCTAAACCTGTCCCCTCTTTTGCAATGCACAACAGAGTTCGCTTGGCTACTCCCTCTATGACAAGGTGTAAGGGTGTTAGGTCCAGAATTACTTCAAGTGCTGCTGTAGGGCATGTCCTCATGGCCCCCGTGATGTATACACAGGCCAGTCTCTGCACCTTTGTTAGCATATTCCTCATTGTGGTTAGCTTGGTTCTCTCAGCCCATGCTATTGCACCATAGGTGAGGATGGGTCTCACCATCATGGTATACATCCAGCGGAGAATTGTTGGGTTACAACCCCAGCTTTTCCCCGCCAGGCTCCATGAGTGCGCGCGTTGCTTTGTTTATAGTTACCTCTGCATGTCTTCTCCAGAGAAGCTTTGAATCTAGTGTAAGTCCCAGATACTTTACTTCTCCTTTGAAGGGAATTTCAGTGCCATCCATTCTCATTGTTCGGAGGTTTGGCAGGCTTCTTTTGTTAGTAAAAGGTACTATGGTGGTTTTCGCTGGGTTGATATTTAATCCCACTGTGTTGCACCACTCCTTTGTTACTGACAGTTCTCTCTGTATCAGGTTACAGAGTGTATCCTCGAACTTCCCTCTCGCTATTAAGGCGATGTCGTCTGCGTAACCCTGACATTTTATGCCATTCTCGGTTAGCATCGTTAATAATTCGTCCACAACAAGACTCTACAGCAGTGGAGAAAGGACTCCGCCTTGTGGGCAGCCTTTTGTTGTTTTGATTCTTATAGTGGTGTTTCCCACTTTTGTTTCTGCAGTTCTAGTGCTAAGCATTTGGCATATCCATCTGCTGAGCATATCATTTACTCCTTTTTTGTGTAAAGACTTCTTCACAGCCTCGTGAGAAGTATTATCAAAGGCTCCCTCTATGTCTAGAAAGGCACAGAGTACGGTTTCTTTGTTTTTGAAAGCTGACTGGATGTTGCTTGCCAACTGGTATAGAGTAGATTCTGTAGACCTGCCGCCCTATACGCGTGTTGACAGGGGTGCACTGGTGCCTTCTCCAGAATCTCAGTTCTTATATAGTTATCTATTACCTTTTCCATTGTTTTAAGTACAAATGAGGTAAGGCTAATGGGTCTAAACGACTTTGGTAGCGTCTAGTCTATTTTCCCTACTTTTGGTATGAAGGTGACTATCGCCCTTCTCCATTTTCTTGGGATATAGGCCAGCACAAGGCTGCTTCTAGTTATTTTTACTAGGTGAGGCAATATAGTTTCTGCACCTTTTTGTAGAAGTGCAGGAAAGATGCCGTCTACACCTGCTGATTTGAATGGTTGAAAGGTTCTGAGTGCCCAATCTAGACGAGCCTTAGTACAATACAAATGCTCGTTGCAAGTTTCCATTCTTCTTGATTTGGAGTAATCTGCCTGTCTGCTGTCTCATACTCAGTTACCGGTGTACTGCTCGGGAAATGAGTTTCTAGAAGGTGACTGGCTCGTTGCTCTTCTCTAAGCGTATAGCTTCCGTCTGGCAATAGAAGTGACATTCTTGTCTCCACTCTGCCTTTAGCCATTGCTTTGTGTATCCTGGCTGCTGCTGGCGTGGAAGAAATGTCTTCACAGAAGGTTCTAAAGCTCTGTCTTTTGGCTTTCCTGATTTCTTTATTATACTCCGTCAGAGTCGCCGTGTAGTTGTGCCATTCTCCGTTGCGCTTTGCGGCATTAAAGCTGCATCGCACCTTCTTCCGGAGTCTGGTCAGCTCAGCGCTCCACCAAGGAGTATGTTTTGTTCTTGCCTTGTGCTCTGTTGGACAGCTAGATTCGTAGGCATTATATACTGCATTGTTTACTTGCTCTACATAGCATTCAAGTTCTAGGATGTTACTAATTCTACTCCTAGCTTTTACGTTCTGTAGGTTTTCTTTCAGGTTGTTGGTGTATGTGTCCCAACTGGTATTTCTTGGGTTTCTTTTGGGTTCTGTCTCTTGACATTTCGCCCCAAATCTAAACTCTATTATTCTATGGTCAGACATTGAAGGTTCAATTGATACCCTCCATTCCCTAATCATATCCCCCACATCTGGGCTTCCTATGGTGAGATCTAAGACCTCTTCTCTAGCCCTAGTTACAAAGGTAGGTGTTACCCCCACATTAAAAAAGTCTAGATTACTACTTAAAAGAAATTCTAAAAGGTACTCACCTCTGGTGTTGACGTCGGTGCTTCTAGGTACAATAAGAAACAAAGAAAACTGAAGTTACGTAGGACATAATAAACTTTTCTGACTACACTGTTAACATGATCAACACAAGATAAAGAAGACTTTATATAGAAACCAAGATTCACAATTTTTGGCACAAAAGTAAGCTTATTTGTTCCAATATACAGATCACAGATATATTTTATACAATTTAAATTTTTACATATATAGGGTGTTTTTTATAGAGTGACAAGCTTAAAACATAATAAAGCATTGTAATATATTTTTCATATCAATGAAACAGGCTTTATTGGATAGAAAATTTTATGACATTATTAATTTACATATATGATTTTGGCCATGTGTCCGCCACGGCTGGCGCGTACAAGGCGCAATCTGGAACACCAATTTTCACAAACTTTTCGCAGCATTTGCGGCCGTATCTCGCCAATAACTCTTCGAATGTTGATTTCCAGGTGTTCAATTGTTTGTGGTTTATCAACGTAGACAAGTGACTTTACATAACCCCAAAGAAAATAATCCAATGGGGTTAAATCACACGATCTTGGGGGCCAATTAATTGGGCCATTTCGTGAAATTATTTTTTCGTCAAAAGTTTCCTTGAGTAAATCAATTGTAGCGACCGCTGTGTGGCACGTGGCTCCGTCCTGTTGGAACCACATATCAGCAAGATTAATGCCAGCTAATTGAGGTACAAAAAAATTAGAATCATGTTCCTATACCGTTCACCATTGACAGTAACATTCTGGCCATCATCGTTTTTGAAGACATATGGGCCAATGACTCCGCCAGCCCATAAAGCGCACCAAACAGTTATTTTCTGTGGATGTAATGGTGTTTCGACAAAAGCTTGTGGATTCTCCTCACTCCAAATACGACAATTCTGTTTATTTACGTACGCATTCAACCAAAAATGGGCTTCATCGGAAAATAAAATTTTCCATGGAAATTCAAAATCAATATCAATTTGTGCTTTAGCCCATTCGCCGAATAGGCGGCGTATACGATGGTCGTTTTGCTTTAATTCCTGCACAAGTTGAATCTTGAAAGGTTTTAAGCCAAGATCTTTTCGTAAAATCTTCCATAAAGCGGAAGGACACAATCCCAGTTGCTGAGAACGGCGACGAATTTATTGATTAGGATCATTTTCAATGCTTTCCTGTACAGTGGCTAGAGATTCTTCAGTGCGCACTGTTCGGCGTCTCACGGGATGCACATTATCAGTAACAGTAAATGTGGTCCGAAAACGATATATTGTTCTTCAAATTAGCAGCTCTGAAGGACGATTATTTACGCCATAAAATGGACGAACAGGACCATTATTTTGATTAAAAATTTCCACAATTTTCTCGCGTTGCTCTGGTGTAAGCCGATCCATAATGAAATGTCAAAGCAAACTAAGCAAAAAACAACTATCAGCTGTTAAATGGGTGGTCAAATAAAGCAGTGATGACAACTCAAAGTTGAATCACTCTATAAAAAACACCCTTTAGAAAGGACATATGATTTGGATGCATTTAAATGAAGACAATTGCAAGACTAGCCCACTCATTGATGCTGCGGAGATCTTCATTCATTCTACAGCATAGGGCATCAATGAGCCCAATTCGTCGTGATAGGTACAGCTGAACATCATCAGCATATGCATGAATAGAAGCATGTTTGCACACACAAAATATATAATTTATAAAGATTGAAAATAGTAGCGGACAGAAGGATAGAACCTTGCAGTAAACCACTTATAACTAATTTATACTGCGAAAACAATTGACCAACTTTAACTTTTTGAGACATTTCACACAAATAACTAGACATTAGATTGACAGCACAATTACAGAATACAAATAGAGTCTTAAGTTTATGACACAAGTATTGATGATTTACTTTATCGAAAGCCTCAGACAAGTCAAGCATGCACCCAGTGAACCAAAAATACCGTTTTCGAAATCATTTATGATTTTTTTCGGGTAGAAACATTCATTTTCGGCACTCATAAATAAACCCTTTTTCTATCATTCGTCGGACTTAAATGCCTCTCAAAAATCAACCTTATTTTCTTCGGAAATCAATTAAAAAAAGAACCATAGAAAAGTTATTTTTCGGCACTCGGAAATGAGCCGTTTTTGAATCAATCGCCGAACGAAAATGTCTCTCAGATAATATGCATGTATAGCATTAATATATAGTAAAATAAAGTAACTATATTCAATAATAATAGTTAAAAGGAAAGGTCCCAACAGATTACTTAATTATTATTATCAGGGCTTGCAATTTCGGGCTTTTTTGGCTATCTCGGTATTTTCGGGATTGCAAGTCCTAGTTGTAATAATTTCATTGATGTTTTATTTGAAATTTTAAGCAAAATCTAAAATCTAAAGCAAACACATCTACTGTCACGCGCATCTAACCACTTCATTTGTAGCAGTATTTATAAAATTTGTCACCTTATGTTTGAACCACATGTTTGAAAGTTTATATGACGTTTGTATGAAGGTTAACATTTTATTTTACTATTATAATTAGATTATTCCTTTTTTAACTCATTTTCATATTTATGATATATAGCAAGCAGTTCAAAATGACAAAATAAAAAATAAAAAATTTAAAAAAAATCTATTTAAAAACGTTCGCAAAACTCTCATCTTACGCAAAACCTTCGCTTATGGTTTAGTGGGCAGAGTTGGGTCAAATAACTCTCATCATATTGCGATCGTATGTCATCAACAGGGCTAGGACTTCGAAGACATGTCATCTTTTTTCTGCTGCTTCTAAGATATTTCCTGCTAATTTAAAACTTCCATTTATGTTTCCTAAACTCCAATAATGAAAAGTTTTTAGGACATTTTTTCGTCACTTTTGATGGTTTTTAGTTTTCAGGTAATTTTTACTCGATTTATTTATTTATTTATTTTTATTTTATTTATTTATTTATTTGGGCAAGCAAGGCACTATACTTATTCTAACAGGTTGTTTTTTTTATTTATTTTTTTTCCTCACCCCTTACCTTGTTTTGGTGTACAAAGACATGCTAATCGAAGTGGGCGTAATCCGCCCACCTGAACGGCATGAATTTAAGAACACGTCAAACAGAAAAGGAGATAAGAAAAGAAAAGAAACAGAAGGATCTTATAACTAACATATTTTATACAAAGTAGTAGAAAATATGACTATTAAGCTACTGTACTATCTTAAAAACAGAAGGAGCTTATTACTTACATATTTTATACAAAGTAGTTGAAAATATGGCTATTAAGCTACTGTGCTATCTTATAATTAATAGGGAACAGTTAAAGAGGTATGGATGGTGATTGGTGATCGTGATAAGGATAGATGCTTAGGGTGGAAAGAGGTGATTGGAGAGGTTACGCTTGAACATGTATTTAGACATAGGTGGAAGGTAGTGCTCGCTGATAGTATTAAATATCATACAACATCTATTAATTGGTTCTTTGAAAGCGTAAGTAGTGTGGTGCTGTGACTCACATAGAAATCTTGTGTGCCTAGTTCTCCTTATTGGGTCATTAATTGTTACTTTGTTGGAAATATATTCGCTGTCAATGTTTCGGGTAATGACATCAAATATAAAACATGAACACAGTAGCGATCTTCTTGTTGACAACGGCATTAAGTTAATGGCTTTCAGTCTGTGCACATATGGTGGCAGGTTTCTATAGTCCCGAGGGTTGTACGTGTCTCTCAAGGCAAAAAGTAAGAATTGTTTTTGGATAGTTTCTATTCTATCACTATGCACTGCAAAACTTGGGTTCCATACTGTGCAACAATATTCAAGAATGGGACGCACTAGTGTGCAATATAGGGTTTTAGTTACCCAGACGTTCTTGAATTCATTTGCACGTCTTTTAATGAATCCGAGAAGCTTGTTTGCCCTGGATGTGATATGATCGAGGTGAAGATTAAAGCGCAGCCTAGAATCTAGGATAACCTCAAGATCTGCAATGTGATTGATCCTTTTTAGTTCAACCCCATTTAGCTCAAAACTACTGTAAAGCATTTCTTTTTTACGGGAATAACTTATAACATAGCATTTATTTTCATTAAGAGAAAGCTTATTTTGATTACACCAGTTTTCCAGGGATACGAGTTTACTCTGTAAGAAAACTGTATCCACATCTGATTTAATGACATACTACATTTTTAAGTCGTCTGCGTATAAGAGATGTGGGATATCATACAAAACTTCAGATATATCTGCAATAAATATGTTAAAGAGGAGTGGACCGAGGTGACTTCCTTGGGGTACGCCTGATGAGACAATAATCTTATTAGATAGAGTACCCTGAAATTTAACATGTTGGGATCTTCCACTAAGATAAGATATAAGCCAATTCAACAAAGAACCTGATATACCGAATTTTTCTAATTTTTTAGTTAAGATTACGTGATCAACTCGATCAAATGCTTTACTAAAATCGGTATATATAGAATCTATCTGATGACCTTTTTCCATGTTCTTAAGAACATCTGAAACCATTATTGTGAGGTTTGTTGTGGTTGATCGTCCTTTGCGGAATCCGTGTTGTTGTTCATTTAAGTGTGGATTAACTATTTCAGTGAGCTTAGAACATATTATTTTTTCAAAAAGCTTAGGAATAGTTGACAAGAAGGCAATGCCTCTATAGTTTTCGATCGCTCAAATAACTCTCATCATATTCCGATCGTATGTCATCAACAGGGCTAGGACTTCGAAGACATGTCATCTTTTTTCTGCTGCTTCTAAGATATTTGCTATTCTTATCGCTATTCTTATAAATTGGTGTTAGATGAGATGACTTCCAAAAAGATGGAAGAACACCTATTTCCAAAGACTTATTAAACATAATATGTACTGGTGTAATTAATTGAGCTAGGCACTGAACAAGGAGAATTGGTGGAATAAGGTCCGGACCGGGAGACTTGTAGGGATCTAATTCATTTATAGAATTAATTATGTCCTCTTGTGTAATATTGACTGTGCAAACCAAAGGGGACGTGTTGGGATACAGTAACGGCGTACGAATTGGGGTTGAAGGAGGACGAAATACTTCTTTAAAATGATCTGCAAAGAGATTACAGATCACTTGTGGGTTAGAAGAAGAAACATGACCTTTAAACATGGTTGTAGGATATCCGGCTGATTTACGCTTGACGTTTACAAAGTCGAAAAATTTTTTAGGGTCGTTAATAATTCTTTCACCAATCAAGTTGGTGTAAAGTTTATATGCTTCTTCAGACTTTTTTGAAAACTCTTTAGACAGCTCTGCGTATCTTGCCTTTACTTCATCACTAACAATGACGGTGTTTTTAACGATTTTGTAGAGACTATTTCTTGGATTTCTGAGTTGCCTAAGATTGGGATCAAGCCACGGTTCAGATAGTTTATTTCGTTTTTTTATTTTTGGAACAAAAGTATCGAGTACGGAAAAGATACTCTGATAGAAAAACGAAACAGCATCGTCCAAATCCAAGGCTGATAGTTGGTCCCAGTTAAAAGAATTTAGTTCATTTCTTATATTATTATAATCAGCGTTAAGAAAATCATACACTACAGAATTATTAAAGGATTGTCTAAAGTTTATACGGGAAGCAAGTAATTGAACTGTAAATGCAGTGTGGTGAAGGGTATTTGAGAATAAATGCTCTGCTTCACAGGTTGGAGTGACGTTGACTTCGTCGTATGAGTTAGTAAGAACTAAATCTAACCAACGTCCATTCTGGTTAGGGATGGGAGCTACTTGCAGACAATCGTTACTATAAAAGAAGCTAAGTAAATTAAAGTCGACCGAATTAGTAAGATTAATTGGAAGAAGGTGTTTGTCATTATCATCGGTAATAAAAGAAATATTGGGACGGTTAAAGTCTCCCAGTATAATTATTTTATCTACTTCGTTTAAGTTGGCTGTAACTGAAGTTATAGTTTCACATAACTCATTGTATGAACTTTCTTTTGAGTTGGGAGCAATATATATTGCACCAATATATATATAACGATTTCGATCTAGTATTATTCTTATTATTAGGAGTTCAAGGCAATTATGAGAGGATGTTGCAATTATCTCACTAGACAAGGCATTGTGTGTGGCAATCAAAACTCCTCCACCACGTGAAAGACCAGTTTTTGTATAATCTCTATCATTACGGTATATTGTCCAATTACAATCGAGAATTTCCTCATTTTTGAATGTATTATTTAACCACGTTTCAGTAAAGACAAGAACACTGAAGTGACAAGATTTAGCATCAACAAAAAGTTTACTAAGTTTACCTCTCATACCACCACAGTTATGGTAGAATAAGTTTAAAGAATTTGACGGGTTAGGCAGGTTTTGGGAGATAGGAGTCGTAATAGCGTGAGAGCTAGGAGCAGTTTTTTGTGTTAGTACGAGATTTTTGAAGGTACCAAATCCGCTTTGAATGTGTATGCGATGCGAATGCAGAGAGATCATTTTCAACATCTTTTGGGGATAAGTTGAAGCTTTCATGGTAGTTTATGCAAATTTTCTTCAAAACTTCAGGCTCCGTTGGAAGACCTTCTTGATGTATCGAAACCATAACACTTGTTTTAGTTATACCATCTATACAAATAGAATCCGATTTGTTATACAGGTATGCCAGGTACAAGCGGACATTATCATATAAACGCCGGTCACGAAGACGAGACATGATAAATCGGCCTTCACTACTTATGTCAGCCAAATTTTTTGTTAATTTCACTCGGGGGGGTAGAAGAGGATCAATAAAAGGTGGTGGCGAGTCTACGACAGGTGCATCTGAAAAGGGTGTTGCAGGTGATATTGGTTGATTTGTGGTGGATGGAATGGTTGAGGTTGTTGAAGTGGGCATCTGAGAATTAGGACATTATTTGATCATTTTTAAAGATTTTTAAGTTAATTTATTGCCATTTTTTGACGTTTTTAATTTTTAAAGCAGATTTCGGTTTTTTAGGTCATTTTAGTGTAATTTTTAATTAATTTTTTTTTTGTTGTTTTTTCGGACTACAAAATGTCAAAATGCAAATTTTTAAACATGGTAAACTGACAGGAAGAGTATGTAGAAAAATGAAACATGTGTTAGATAAAAACTCAGGATATGCTAGCATAAAATAAATTTTAATTTAGTAATGTTTTATTTTTAAAGCTTAATTTGTTGTTTATTTTTTATGCAATTGTTTGCGTTTTTTAGGTAATTTTTGGTCAGTTTTTAAGTATTTTCTGCAGTTTTTATGTCATTTTTTTAAGAAATTTTTGCAGTTTTTTAGGTCATCAAAATTCGAGCCCTAGTCATCAATAACCTTAACAACTGCTTACGCACAACCATACGCAGCTCGAAAGCCCGATTTAAAAGATAATAACAGTTTTTACTGAAGCAGATGGTTTCCATCATGAGTTTCTCGCATACTTTTGATAGCGGTGGTAAGATGCTTATTAGTCTAAAGTCATTGGGATCAAATGGATTTTGCTTCTTAGCCACTGGTAGTACAAAGGCAACTTTCCACAAGTCAGGAAATGGTGATAACAAAAAACAAGAATTAATTATATGTGTTAAAGAAATTTTATGACTATGCCATCTTCACCTACTGCATTTGATCTAATCTGCATCAAACATTTATCAACATCAAGATCACTTACTGCAGCAAATTTAAGGGATTGTTGCATAGTCGGGCTAAAAGGGGGGAAAGTATTATTCCTAGATGTAGCTACATAGTCAACAACAAAATTATTTAGAATTTCCGGATCTAGATGACATTCTTTACAATTTGTATTGCAAACCCTAAGTTTTGTTATATTGTTCCAGAGCGTTTTAATTAGGAACGAGAGTTCTAGTTTAGATGCGAAATATGTGTGGTTAAAAGAAACGGATTCATTTCTAGCGAGTTTATAGGCTTCCCAGTTGAGGTTCTACCAGAGAATTGAGTTTGTCATTAATGTTTTGATGAAGCTAACAATCATTTAATGAGGCCAAATATATATATCATCAAATAAAGAGCCATAATTAATGAGTTTAAAATCTCTTTTTTAAGAAAAGTGATGTGATGTTGCAACACGGGAAAAATTAACATATAATGAACAAAACATTAAATCATGGTCAGAAATTAAGAACAACTGGTCAAAAAGTGAGATGGCAGATAAATCAGACACTATAGTGCAAATATATATATAACAGTCAAGAAGGCTTGGATTGGCTTTTGAAATTTTTAATTTTTGTAATTTGAGGACTATAACTAAAATCAGAAATTTATAGTGGAACTCAAAATAATGTAACCAGCCAAAATCAAATGGAATCAATACCTGGGTACTATTTTGTTGGCATGAAATCCCAAAACTTACAGCATACCTGAACATACTGAAGATGTTCACAAAATATCGTTATCAAGTTTTGTCTTCGCCAGATTCAATGACAAAGATGATGCCACTTCCTTCTCATAATGAATATCAAGGGGGTACTGATTCGTGTACAAATATGTGATTTTGAACCATCTGATCTGAGTTCTGTAGCGTATAGTTTTTATTATTATATTTTTATTGGTCAGTTGTTTGGCATTCAAATAAAAAACAAAAACAACACGTGTCCATATTTACTTCCTTTAACAGTGTTAGAAAATTTAGAGGGACAGTACACACCTGAATTTTCAAAAAATCTAATATAAAATTCGAAATTAATTTCTATGTTAAAAAACGATGGGTTTAAACGCAGAGCGTCAAGGTCGTATAATCGGTGTTAAAAACTTTAAAGCGCTTTTTCTAGAAATCAAATTTATTGAGTTGGCGGGCGTGATAAAAAAACTAATACACTGATCGTTCCGAAATTTTAATATGTTATTGTACACATATAAGTCTATAGATTGAACTACAGATAGAAAAATCAGTTTTTCTCAGTTTGGTTTTCAAGGGATTTTTTTGGTCCAAAAAATCAGCTAGTTTCGAAAAAACGCCGCATTTTGTCAATTTTTGCCAAAAAAAATTCTTTTAGTTCAATCTATAGCGGCTTTGATGCTGATTAAAACCCAGTTTTTATTTTTTTTTCGGACGTTCCAGTCTGCCAAAATCACGCCCGCCGTGATTTTTGTATGTTATTTTCAAAAACCTGCATCAGAAAAAAAACACGCTGGAAAAATCCAAAAAAAAATTTTTGTGTACTTTTTTTACATAAAAATATATATGCAAAGATTTTCAATAATATATCTTGTTCCTTTCTTAAAAAAATTTGCATTTTAAAAATTTCATTTTTGAAAAATCCAGGCGTGTACTGTTCCCTTAAAGTAACTAGATTTTTTAGAATTGATCTATACAAAAAGTGTATTCATATTTTGCTACGGCGATATTTCGGGTGATTAAGTTTTATATCGTCTTAATAATAACATAGCGAAAAGCAATCACAATTCTTAATAATTAAAAATTTTTATATCAATCTGAATTTTTTTTTTTCACTGTAATAAAGTGTTACGGTTACAATTCAAAAAAAATGTCGAAGAGCAAAGTTTTCATATTCAGTGCTGCATGTAAATTTAATTTATTTTTTTGTCCACTTGTCGCTTAAAGGCATCTAAGAAGCAACAGAAACAGTGGCTTCCATAACGCAAGACAAAAAATGACATCGGCTTGACATTGAAATATTTCACATTTGCACACTGCAAAGGCATCACTTCTTTGTCAGGATAGTATGTAAAAAAAAACATCCGAAGAAATTCACATAGTCTCCTGCAGCACTGTGTTATCACACAAAATATAAATTTTTCTTTTTTTTTTCTCATTCAAATGTCTGTTATTCATCTTTTGTTCTCTTCGTTTCCTTTTGAGGTTTCAGGGTAGATATTTTATAATTTATGTCTTGAGTCTTGAATGGAACACTAATAAATGTAATTGCCATTATTTTAGTCCTAATGTTCAAATGCAAAATGAAAGCGTAGGTGGCTTAAAGCAGAAATTGAAAACCTTGCTTAATGACCGGCAATGAAAGCATCCTTATTAGCAGCTACAAATTGTGAATACGCTCTTCAAAAATATCAGCAGCAAACAGCAAGCTTTTAGTTAATTGATGCAAAATATTGTAAATTGCAAAGCAAACCATACAAATGTGCATATTGAACAAGCACAAAAAACCGCACAAAAAAGAGCGTTTAATTAGTTCTTCCTGGAGTCGGGTGGAAAAATGCTAATTGAAAAGTTATTTTAGACATTTATCAATATATATTTCATTTTATTCTATTAGAACATAATAACGTTGAAGTAGGTACATGTTCGTTTAAAAAAAAATAAATTAAATTGTTTAACTATTCACTATGACTTTGGAGCAAAAGTTTATGGCAGTATCAAAATTGTTTTAAAGTTGATTGACAATAACATTAGTTTCAGCTTTTGAAGCCCATATCTTTGCTGCATATCAAAACATTTCTCCCAGGTTTTCCTCCCATTAACATTTAATCTATTGAAAAATAAACAATTTTTTAACAACTTGTTACAAAAGAAATCTGATTAAAATTTCAAATAACTTGTTTTAGAATTTATCCTCAATAATCTGCAATAAACCATTACAACTTGGTAAAAGTGTCTTAAGTATGTCATTTTTCCCTTTATTTATTCTCAATTGGCTTAACGGCTTACAACACTAAGCTTATAAAACGAAAGTTGATATTGGCATTGGTCTGGTCAGAAATTTGATACAATAGTTTTCACCTGTTGTGGAGTTTGTCTTCTTTGTTTTTTCATTGTCAGTTGTTAGGTTGCGCCACAAGTTACTGTTAAATTCCCAATATATGTTGAAAAGAGCTGTTCATCCTAATTTTTACACGCCAAAAAATCATTTAGGCATCAAATCTCATCCTTCTAATATTACAAAATTAATGCTGCTTTTTATGTCAAAATAAAACAGATATAAGGTATGTTTCCGTACTCGATTCAAGTCACTTGAAGTTGTTTGAAAGCATTATTTTACAAATTTTTTAAGCTCCAAAAAAAGGAATAGCAGGCAAAATGTCACTCTCTATTTTATTACAATTACTTGAAGTTAGTACGGGCACAGACCTATAATCTTAAACACCTACATTAATATACTATGTGTAGCAGTTGCTTAGCAAACGCATAAGCTGGACACATATATTGGTTCGTTGAAAATGCACTTAAGTTGGGTCGCTGGCTGCAATAAACTTTTCTCAAACGTATAAAAGTGTATACCTTTATATTATTATATCACTAAAAAAATCGCAAGTTTTTGCGGTCCAGTTCCCAAACTTTCGATGCCTACAACTTCTAAGCCATATGAGAGCGGGCTGATTTTTTAATTTTCGTACCTTTCCAGCTAGCACAAAAAGGTTGTAAAAGTGTTGCAAAAGAGTTGCAAAAGTGTCGCAAAAGAGTCGCGAAAGAGTCGCAAAAGAGTCGCAAAAGAGTCAAATATAAAACGTAATTGTAATGTAATTACAACTAAAAAAGCAGATATTTTGCTTTGGTTCTATTAGGCGAAAAATGTGTTATAATAATGTTATAAATGTGTTGTTGGTACAAACTTAAGTTGCACGCCACAAGATGAAACATACTTGAAACATCCAAAAAAGTTTTTATTGTGTTTTTCTTACGTAACAATTCACGTAAAATAGCCTGAATATAAGAAATATTTTGTTTTATTGAAGCTATTTTTTGTTTGACATTAATATTCCTGATTGAAAAAAAAAATAAGTTCTTAAAAAGTTTTAAAATGTTTTGCGTACACCAATCCTTAATATAATTTTCATTAAACCAGTGATAATTTTTGGAGTGTATTTCAAAAGTCAAAGAAAAATTGAAATGTAATAAAAAGATGTAAAATTAATTTTAAAATATGAAGAGTTATGCACTAAAATTTTACAACAAAGGCCATTTTGCTGATGAATGTTTGTGTTTTACCTCTAGAAAATTCACGAGCTACCCAAAAAAATAAAAATTTGTAAAATAATTTGGGAATCTATATACATAAAAATGGATGTATGTATGTGGGTATGTGGCTTTATCACGTATAGACTCCAAAACCGTTTTATTTTATTTATTTATTTATTTTATTTATTTATTTAAGTAATCATAAGTACAATAAGAGCTATGCTCTTTTATAGTACAACATAAATGCATAAATATAATTAATTTACATTAAATTTAATTAAAATTAATATTAAAATTGAAATTAAAAAGAAAATGAAAATGAATAATTTATATTAAAAATTTGAAATTAAAGTTAAAAACTAAAAATGAAGAATAGTAACAACTGTTTAAAACATAATAATGACCTTAATTTTTAAACAATATTGGCTTTATGTTATTTTTTTATTTTAAAGAATATAAAAAATAAAAAGAATTAAAGTTAAGTTAAGATTGAAAAAAGTTTCTGATACAAAGAATAGATAAAGAATAGATAACATAGAGAAGTAAGGAAGTGAAAAGCTATTGAGTAGAGAAAAATGAAAAGATAGATTGCCTAAAAGGACCTCTCCCAGTGACCTCCCTAAGCCATCTTGACAAAGCATTCCACAACCTAATGGCTTTAATGAAAAACAAGTGGGAAGAGTTTAATGAGTTGTGCCTCGGAACTATCAAAACGATCTTTAAAGCGATCTTTATGAAATTTTCAGGGAAACTGAAACCACATCTTTAGAGGGGGCGTGGTACCTTCCATACAATCCAAATTTGCGCTAACGACCACAAACCAAAAAAAGGGTATATATTAGACGATTTTGATCGTAAAAAACTAAAATTTAGTAATTTTATTCAGATAGTTACTGTCGATAACTGTGCAAAAAATGGGCGTGGTCGCAAATTATATACGCCCACTTTTTCAAAATCATGGCAATTCCGGAATTTAATACATTTTTATAGTGAAACTTGCTGTGTAGGTGCTCCAAGAAGCGGTCAGTGTATATAAATGTTTTCACGCCCACTTTTCCCGCCCAAAAATTAATATCTAAATATATAAAAAGCAAAACGATGTATGTCTGTGTGTGTGTGTGTGTGATGCCTATAGACTACAAAACTACAGAACCGAATGACAGAAATTTTAGTAGTCGATTTGTTTCCGGTACGAGATGGTTGAGGAAAAAATGGATTTCCACGACCATTTTTACCGCCCACAAATCAATGAAAATGCTTTATTTCGAACGATTTTGGTCGTATAAGACCTTAATTTAGTAATATAGTTTGTATGGTTACTGTCGGCAACTGTACTTAAAGTGTGTGTCCACGCCCCTTTTACCGCCCACAAACCAATGAGAATGCTTTATTTAATACGGTTTTGAACGTATAAGACTTAAATTTAGTAATTTGATTTGTGTGGTTACTAACAGTAATTGTACCCAAAATTAGTTTCCACACCCCTTTTCCCCGCCCACAAATCAGTGAAAATGCTATATTTTAAGCAGTCTTGGCCGTATAAGACTAACATTTGGTACTTAAGTTTGTATGGTTACTTTCGGCAACTGTACTAAAAATTGGTTTCCACGCCCCCTTTTACCGACCACAATTCAATGAAAATGTTTTGTTTCAACGGTTTGGGTCGTATTAGACAAAAAAATTGTAATTTAGTTCATATGCTTACTCTCGGCAAGTGCACTAAAAATGGGCCTGTCCCACTTTAGTAAAACTCACTTTTCAGGGAGTCAGCGTGGAGTGAAGCAAAGTGCGCCAGGCTTAAGTTAAATTGAGCTGAAATTTTGGCAGTCGATTTTTTCGAGTACGAGATGGTTTAAGGAAAATAATTTTGCCGCACCCTTTTTTACCGCTTGCAAAACAACAAAATGCTATATTTCGCATGGCTTTGATCATACTAGACTACAATTCGGTTATTTAGTTCATATGGTTACTTTCGGCAGCAAAACTGAAAATAGTGAATATATTTCTTGACATTTTCGTATATGGCAGTAAGGCGGTCTGTGGCAGAACAACGTCTGCCTGGGAATACTAGTAAGAAATATTTCGAGTGTTTAATTTCGACGTAATAATGTTTAATATATAGCTAAATATATTTTTTAACTTCCTTGTGTCATATTGCATGGAAAATTCTAAAAGAAAATTATCAATACTAAAGAAAATCGCATTTAAATTTATTCCAATCAAAAATCATAGTGTAGAAAAAAATCATATATGGCGAGTTTGCAGTATTTAGACACTTTTTTCCAAAGTTCTTGCAACTGAATTAGAACTTCAATACATAGTTCTTGCAACTAACTAAATATTAAAAATTACAAATATTTTTTTAAAGTTGTTGCAACTGAATAATAACCTTAATGCAGCATTTACTTACAACAATTTTATTCAAAACTTCTTGCAACTGAATTATAACTCCAATACAACGTACATGTAATTAATCACATTATATAAGTTTCAGTGGTTTTTTCTAAAGTTCTTGCAACAGAATAATAACCTCAATACATCGTTCTTATATCCAGCAATATTTTATAAGTTAGGCCTTTTCCACATAGAGCAATTAAAAAGTAATGCAACTACTATGCAACAGCTCAAAAAGTTTCAAAACACTTCAATTTTAAACTGAACTGCAACCTACGCTTTCAGATGAGCAAGTCACGTCGCAACGCAACATTGAAAAATTCACAACAACACAAACACTTATTTAATGGAAGCTTTGTTAAATAGATATAAAAAATAAATTGAGGATAAAAAGGATATTTCTCCACTTCCTGCACTTATTTCATATTTATTAACTGAATAACTATTTTCGTAGCACGCAATACATATCGCAAACGTAACAAATCGCCGATTCAAATTGCAGCAAGCCGTGTTGCATGGAACTGGTTGCGAATGTGTTGCCAACTTGTTAAGTACAAGTTGTTTCATGTGAAAGTTTCGTTATAAATACATTGGTTAGCAACTTTTGTTGCAGTTGCATTACTTTTCAATTGTTCCATGTGAAAAGGGCCTTACAATTATGTTTTTTAAACTTGCATCAACTGAATAATAACCTTAATACAGCTGAAGTTCGCAAAGATTATTTTCAATGTTTTTGCAACTTAATAAAAACCTCAATTCAACGTTGTTTTTTCTAACTACATTTTTTGAGTTATAATAATGTTTACTAAAGTTGTAGCAACTGAATAATAACCTCAATACAGCATAAGGTTGCAATGACTATTTCCAATGTTCTTGTGACTGAATAAAAACCTCATTTCAACCTTCTTGCAGAAAAACAAATTCTCATAATTTCCCAATGATTTATTTTGTGAAAAATAAAACAAAAATGGATTACATGGTAATAGAAGCCTACACAAAGAAATTGACAAGCAACACAAAATTTTTTGTGAATAATAAAATTTATATTTTGCTTATGGCATTTTAGTGCTTCACAGCAAAGTTGCAAACATTTAGTTGCAGTGACTTCCCCATAACTTAATAAAAACATCTTCAAACCGAAATTTTGAACAATTAGTTATTGTGACATTGATATAACTTAATATAAACATAAAGCAACTAAGTCGCATCTAGGTTGCTAACTCGTTACTGTATTTGTTACAATTCCAATACACAAACTTTTTTTACAGATGCTACAAAAAGAAATGTTGTAATAATGTTAATTTAACCTAAAAATTACTTATACTTTTCAAAACTTTATTAAACATTTTTACAACACGTGCATTTATTCGTAACATAATTAACACCATAGTTCAACTTATTTGCAACAAAACGAAAGATTTCTTGCAAATTACTTATTTGAAACTTTAATGCAACCCATTTGTGATTAAATTTGTTTAAAAAAAACTGGAATACCACCGAATTATAACATATTCTTGTTGCAAATCAAAATCTGTGCTAGCTAGGTTTGGATTAAAACAGTCTTAGCACATATTAGAGTATATTGACTTGTATGCGAAAAATCTGACCACCAATTCTGGTACCAAAATGAAATGTTAATAAAAATCTTTTAATTGGCATACTTTTTTTTGGTCTGAATAAATTTTGGCGTTTCTTGAATTTCCTTTTTTGTGCATTTTTGCAACAACAACAAAAATCAACAAAAAAGTATCTGTGCAACTCACTACCATTGAGAAACAATTTTAGTGTGGTATTTTTCTTATTCCAGTGTAGTTTCTTAAATACTCCCAAAATTTCTTATAGAGTTTTTAACAAATCGATTGAGTAATGAAACATTTTCTCTGATAATTTCGAGTCCAAATTGGATTTTAATATGATGTGCATTTATAGGTATGAGCTGAGAACTGAGATCGCTCAATCATAGAGCTTGTCCAGTAGAGTGTATCGACTTGTATTGGAAAAATCTGCCCCCAATTCCGGCACCAAAATATATTTATTTATTTATTTATTCATCTATTGACAATTTTGTTTACAGTTACATACATTTGACCTATATATTATAAAAATGATTTTACTCAAAATTCACTTAACATAATACAATTTTTAAAAGCTACCCTAGTTAGGGATATATCAATATTAAGTAGACTGTATTAAAAGTAGTGCTCATATTATAGATTGGATCACTTCTCTCAAAGATGTCTTTTAAACACTAGGCGAGTAAACAGTCTTTGAATATTTTCAATTCTAGAGATTTGCACTGCATATTGTGGGTCCCACACTACGCACTAGGGATGGCAATTTTTGGAGTTTTTTCGATCCCGGAATATTTGGGATCTGAAAATACAATCCCGGGATCCCGGGATGGTCCCGAAATTCAAGAGGTTTTTATTACATTATTTATTTCTTTTGCCAAAAAGTGCAACACATTCACTTCTGTTCTTTTATAGTACATACTCTGTATTAAATTGATATAACAAAGAAGCACAATTTGTACCAATTCAACAAAACAAAAACCAAACATAAAATTTGACCAATCATATATCTTCAGTAATTTTTAACATAGTTTTTGTGATGCATGCACACATATTTTCGGTTTAAGCTTAGTATGCTGTAGAAGCAAAAAAAAATCTTCCGTAAGAAATGCATCGCGTTTTAGACAGCGAAAAGGTAGCGAAATTTTTTTTTCGTTGGTTAGTACGCTGTTGAACCGAAAAAATTGTTCAATGCAGCCAAGTTCACAACCATGATTGGAGAGTTAAAATGTCAAAATTTCGCTGCCTTTTATATGGCCGTACATTAAATTGGCGTGGAAATTTGACATTCAACAATAACGTTCAACTAACACAATCAAAAAACACTTTATTGTAAGTATGTGTATGTGTTAACCAAAATTTTGCGTGTAGAATTAAATGCCTAAAAATTTTTGTTCCTACAGCATACTAAGCTTTAGCAGTAACTGCTTACATATAATTATTTTAAATCAGTATGTAAACAGAAATCGTTTTAAAATTAATTTTTTTTTTTAGATTGATCATTGTTCGATTATCCTTCAATAAATCAATTCCGCTTATAATACAGATTCTACAGCGTTTAAAACCTGGTGCGCCAGAGTAAACTTAACTAAGAATAGTAACTTTTAGCACGAATTTTCTTGAAACATACTTTTTTAAAACTGGCTACACTACTGAAAAAAACTAATCGACCAATGAAAATTTATTTTAATCTGTTCCTGTTATAATTCTACACATCTTTTACCAAAATGAGCGTCTTTGGAAAATTGTTCTTGGTTTTACACGCAACAATATGGTCAAATATAATGTCAATTTTTTCCGCTTTTTTTCCACGCTTCGTAAGTTTCTTAATTTTCCATTTTGGTAAAAGATGTGCATTTAAGAGTCTTTCTTCGAAAAACATTTAATTTTTAGGCGATCAGCGTGATGATGTAAAATTAACATGCAAATTAAATTTTTTGTGTGTGTAATAAAATTTTTTACAAAACATCTTCTAAGATATGCCTTAATTTTAACCGCTTGGACCTAAACCTCTCTTTAATTATATGCTATAGCACATTCAAATTAAAATAAAAAAGTCAATACATTTAAGTAAAAAATAAATACAATACTCTTTCTATTTAGAGCTTAGTAAAAATATTCCTTCTTTTGATCAAAATACGATATTTATGAAATTAAAGCATTAATGGTCTTATCCCCTAACTTAGACCTTAATTTATTGCATATAAGACCTGCAGAGAAGAAGCACCGCTCCGCCTCAACGCTTGTTAGTTCGTTCGTTGATCGTTGAAGGGGGATATATGTGATGGTAGTTTGAAAATTTTTAGATTTAATAAGATTTTAGAAAAATTAGATATTAAAAAAATTGTTTTCAACAATCCCGGAATTCGAATCGAATAATCCCGGGATATTCGGGTCTTAAAAAAGATCGGGATCCCGAGATCCCGATATTTCCGGGACTGCCATCCCTACATCGCACCTATACTCCAAACTTGACCGGACTAAAGAGAAATAAATCGATTTTGCGGTAAAAGGATCTGTGAACTCCTGTGTATTACGTTTAACGAGCCCCATCATTGCATTCGCCTTAGAAATGATAGCATCGTAGTGCTTTGAAAAGGCTAGCTTTTTATCAAATAAAACTCCTAGATCAGTTTTACATTCAACTCTTAAAACGCTTTCGGTATTAATAGCATAATATCCTATTATTAATTGCTTCTTCCTGGTGAAAGACATTGCATTACATTTCGCCACATTAAAATATAATTTGTTGGTTTCACACCACTTTTGCAGACCATCTAAATCTTGCTGAATTAGAAGACAGTCATTCAAGGATTTAACAGTCTGAAATATCTTAACGTCATCTGCGTACATGAGGCATTTTGAAAAGTGTATCTAATTAGAAAGGTCATTCATAAACAGAACAAACAGAAGCGGGCCAAGATGACTGCTTTGGGGAACCCCAGAAAAATTAGCAATTTGTTTGGACAACTTATTTCCTATTCTTAAACCAAGATAACATGGAAGAGTGAAATCCTAAAATGCTTAGCTTTTTTAGTAAAACAGTATGTTGAACTCTATCAAATGCTTTGGCAAAATCTGTGAAAATAGCATAAATTTGATGGCCTCCCTCCATCTCACAAGCTAGAAAGTGAGTAAACATCGAAAGATTAGTTGAAGTTGATTTACCGGAAACAAACCCATGTTGGTCATCCGATATACTATTCTTATCGCATTCATATATCTTCTTTTTTACCAGAGACTCGAATATTTTAGGAAAAAGAGGTAGTTTGGATATTGGTCGGTAGTTTGTAATATCTTGCCTCAAGCCTGGTTTGTAAATTGGAGTTATCTCCAACGCTTTCCATATATCTAAAAACTCCCCATTTTGTAGGGATAGATTAAGCAGAGAGGTTAACGGCTGAGTTAGGGTCACAGCACAATATTTACCATATGGGTGGAAAGTTATCAGAGCCGCATTTCTTCTTTGCATCTAAGCTAGACAATTAACGATAAACCTCTTCTCCACATAAAGTCAAGGACCCCAAAAATTAAATAGTATATAAAAAAATCCATTCGATTGGTATACTGTTTTTTGGTCTGAACCAATTTTGGCGTCCCCGACACGCATTTTTGTAAATTTTTAAGGAAATTTTGTACTGGAGACCTATTTGTTGATTTCAAAAGAAAATCAAGCTTACCAATCAATTCCTTACATATAAAAACATAGAACGGCAAATTTTCATCCCATTTGACCAATGCAGTAACAAGATTTAATGATTTGTTTCAAATTGAATCTACTTGTTATTTTATTTTTATTATAATTTTGCTTTTTATAAAAAAGTACTTCTTTTTTTTTTAATAAAGATCAAAGAACCAAGGCATGCGCCTTATACAAACAAGGTTTGGTCTTTGACCTGAAAGGAAAGTATAGATTATTTAGAGGAATTGATTGAAACCATACGTCAATTATTGATTAGGCGAAACTGCCCTGAAAGGCAATTTGAATTGCTTTTACCGAGGCTAGTGTTATGCCTTAACCTCGGCAAGCATTTCCAGCCCTTAGTTGTGTTCCTGTCCTTTATTTTCACATTTTCCACAATTTATTTGTGGATTTTTTTTAGTTTTCCATAATTCTTAAATGTAGGAAAGAACAAATAAAGTGAAAAGAACCATGCCCGAGCCCGGATTCGAACCAGGGACCTCTGGGTTGAAAGTCTAGTGCACTCTCCACTAGACTACAAAGGCCGGCTTGAACACTTTTAGGTTTATTTTTGTTTAATGCAAAAGTAAAGTATATTTTGGAAACAAAATAAGAACAATTAACTTATTTCTAGATCTTGTAAGGGACTAAAAATCGCTTTTTGTTTCGAATTTCTGCCTTTTTGAACGGCCCTTCAACATAGAAAACATTATTACTTTTCTTCGTTCTGCAGAAGCAGCAGCCACTGAACATTCCTCTCAGTATCCTGAATATGCCAAGGTACCTGTCGTTTTTTGACATCGTCTATCATGTCACCAGAAACGGCTAAGTTGTCAATTATTTCTTACGGTGACGAACAAGTTTACGGTGGTTCCGTGAAATCGTCCTGTTGCTATGACGATCAGATATTTTTGATCTGTCATAATAGCAATATTATCGATATTTGGTGGCATGCTATTTTCAACAGACGGAATTGTTGCATATCTTACTATCTACACAGTAAAAAATTTGAGGGTAAATTTTATCTTTTTTATAACATTTGTGTGGTAAAAACTTTTTTTATTCCAAATAATTTATAAATTTTATACCTTTCAATATTATGAAAATAATAAAACAAAAGTAAAAAAGTAAAAACTTCACCGAACGAAAGTAAAAAATTCACCGAAATCGGGAAATTTAAAAATGTAGTGGTTTCGATTGGTTTGACCAGAAAAATGGTCTGGAAAAAGTTATAGGATTTGATGGTATAACTTTTAAAACATTTTTGTTTTGGATTTATATGTACACCAAATACATATATGTAGTATAAAACATGCGATAGCGCATTAAAAATCGTACTTTCGCAAAACATCTGCCTCTGTTGGTAGTTTCTCATCATTAAACATACACGGGTTTCCCAAAATAAACGCCATTTTCTCAGTTAAAACAAATTTTAAAGTGTAAAAATAATTAAAAATATACTTAAAACAATAGAACAATTAGATTTACTTTGAAAAAACCATCAAACTTCGTTAGAGCATATGTCAAATGGGTGAAAATTCGCAGTTTTATGTTTCTGTAGCTATGGAATTGATTGATAAGCTTAATTTTCTTTTTAAATCAAGCATAAGTGGGTCTCCACTAAATGCACTTAAAATGCATTTCGGGGGACGCCAAAATTTGTCCAAAATTGGTGATCGGGGGACGCCAAAATTGGTGATCAGACAAAAAAAGTATGCCAATCGAAATGATTTTTATATACTATTTAGCTTTGGTACCGGAATTGGAGATCAGATTTTCGATACACTCTAATGTGCAGTATCTCTAAGGATAAAGTAAGAAAAAAGTAACAGGAAACCCTTTTTATAATAAGGTACTGATATCAAAAGTGACACATTTTTTTATATTAATACTTATCAGTCACCAGATTCTGTTAATTACCTGATCAGATTTTGGCAAGATAAGCTTAGCCTTAAGAAAATCTGGTTTTCACTTAATCACATATTGATATGTGATATGTCTTCCTTAAAAAGACTATCGTACCATATCCGGATCATGTCCGAACTTAAATAAGATCTTCCTTAATTGGATTTTTCCTCGAAACTTTGTCTGCTATTTTAATAAAAAATTAAATAGCAGAAAGACATTTACAAAACAAATTAAGCAAACTAAATTAGTTAAATGAATAAATTTAAATACATATTTGGCATAATTATGTTTTCTTTTCAGGTATATCGCCGTGACTCAACCAATAAAATATGCAAAACATAAAAATAGTCGGCGTGTCTGTCTGACGATTTTGCTCGTTTGGGCGATATCAGCAGCGATTGGTTCTCCCATTGTACTTGGTTTGAACAATACACCGAATCGAGATCCGGATTTGTGTGTATTCTACAATACAGATTTCATCGTTTATTCGTCCTTGAGCAGCTTTTATATACCTTGTATTATAATGGTATTTCTTTACTGGAACATATTCAAGGTAAGCCTAATCGTATCGTTAGTATTTGCAACAATTTAGATACCAACCAACAGCAAAGCTCTCGCTCATGCGATATTGGCTTAGCTGTAAGTTACCTGTAAGCTTTACACAAGCTGTATCATAGCAATACAATAGCACAAAGCAATGTTAAAAAGTTCTACCACAAAACTCATGCACTCCTGCTGCCATCCACTCTTCCATTAACACAACCCGCATACACACTAATAATTCTCTGTGTCTCTCGTTGATGTCCTCCTGCACAGGCACTACGAAGTCGCGCGAGGAAACAGCGGGCCGCTAGAAAGCCCCATCTGTCGGAACTTACAGGCGGAAGTGTTATTGAAAACATTGCGCAAACAAGAAGATTAGCGGAAACTGCATTGGATAGTAGCAGGCATGTTGGCCGCATTCAGCCCGACGAGCTGGCGACGAACACGGCATCGGGCTCCAACGAGGAGGAAGATGAGAATGCAATTTCACCCGATATCGATGATTGTCATGTCATCGTTAACGACAAGTCAACAGAGTTTATGCTAGCAACGGTTGTCGAGGAAACCGGCAAGTGAGTACAATAGGGAATGGCTAACTAATATGTACGACATACAAACAAACAAACAAACAAACAAACAAACAGAGGGACAAGTTTCAAATGCTTTTCATACCTACTAGACAACACCCAATGTACAGGGTATATTAAATGAATTAGCTCAACTTTCATTGACACCGTAGTTTCATTAGTCTTTCAATATTGCAGAAATTCAATTTTGTGTTTGAATAAAAAATAGATTTTTAGCTATAAAATTAAGAGCTACAAAAAATAGTGAAAAATAGCTGATATTTATACAAAGCACACCCTGTAATTGAGTGCGGTTTGAAGTGGGACTGAAACTGCGTTATTCTGTTAGCAAATTATAAAAGTTTTGATTGTTTGATATCAGAGTTTAAATGCATTTTACATCAATTTCCTGGACAAACTTGAGCTAAACAAGGAACAGGGAAATTTTCAATAAGGACTGTGACATAACTACCACACAATTGCAGTAACAATTTATCAGATTCTAAAGCTAGTTTCCTTTGCTTGTAATAGATTGTAAGTTTAATTGATTTTTTTTTAAATTTCAAACAACTTTGCTAACCAAAAATGCATATATAGTAAAACCTTTGCAAGTAAAGCAAAAATTTTGCTAGATTTAACATAGGTTTCTTAATGAAAACGCTTAAAAGGACACTTTTATGACATGATATTTTTTCATTCATTAAAGGACATGTGGAATTTAAAATTGTAGAAGGCCAAATGTTCACGGTGTTGTATCAAGTTTCGTCCTTAACAACACTTTCCCTCAAAGCGATTGTTTGTTTTGTCGAAAACACATTCATTTTCTGCGCAGGTGTGTGTAAATTGAGTAGCGGAAATAGCGTGTACAGCAAGTTAATTTTATCATAACTTGAATGAATGGTTTTTCGTTTTTTTTTCTACTGCCACTTATTTTGACCGCTAAAAATATAAAGAGCTCTCTGCTGAATTGAATATTGCTTTTGAATATAAATTTTCACAAATTACCCGCCTTGTTGCGGTGTCTGTCAGTCATTTCACGATGTAATTTGTTACATTACACTCAATGAAACTGTCATGCACAGCAAATAAAAAAAAAAAAAGACTGATGGTTCCACTGCTGTATCTCATGAGAAATCTATTACAACAAATGTTACACTGGTTACACTTTTCATAAATAAATGTACTAGTACTGAAAAAAGGCTTTTAAGACCCTTTTTTTAGAGTTTGAAATACATATTTTCTAGATAAAACAAAAATTCCCAAGGGCTTGAAACTTAAAGGTGGCTCTTGATTGTGCCTCTTGTAAAATATTTTTAGCATAAAGCCGGTTTTATGGGTATAAAACTTTTGTTGTAAAACTTACTTGTGAGTACAAGCACACACACTAATCTTAATTTCTAGCTTAACTCAAAAAGCGAGTTGTTTACGCCAAAGAGATGCGAAAGGGCACGCTATACGGAAAAAATTCGAAATCGAATTCGAGTTTTTACATACTTAACATGTAGAACTCTTAGGAAATATTTACTGATCTCAGGAATAAATTTTTGTATACCTTCTCTTTCTACAAAAAATACAAAAAATCCTAAATATTCACCTAACAAAAGATATTTTCGAAATTTTCGTTCATGAATTTTGTAGACGGAAAAATTTGAAAATTTATATTCTTAACATGTAGAACTCTTAGGAAATATTCACTAATTTCAGGAATAAGTTTTTGTTTACCTCCTCATTCTACAAAAAAATACAAACATTCCTAAATATTCGCCCAAAAATGATATTTTCGAAATTTTTGGTCATGAATTTTGTAGACGGAAAAAAATGCGAAATCAAGTTTTTACTGATGGAAATATCCACTGATTTCAAGAATAAATTTCTGTTTACCTCCTCCTTTTACAAAAAGTACAAAAATTCCTAAATGTTCGCCCAAAATTGAAATTTTCGAAATTTTTGCTAATGAATTTTGTAAACGGAAAAAATTCGAAATCGAATTTTTACATTCTTAACAAGTAGAATTCTTAGGAAATATCCACTGATCTCAGGAATAAATTTTTGTTTACCTTCTATTTCCAAAAAAAAAAAACTTCCTAAATGTTTGCCCAAGAATTATATTTTCGCCATTTCTGTTCATGAACTTTGTAGACGAAAAAAATTCGAAATCGAATTTTTACATTCTTAACATGTAGAACTCTTAGAAAATATCCACTTATTTTAGGAATAAATTTTTACCTCCTCTTTTTACAAAAAATACAAAAATTCCTAAATGTTCGCCCAAAATTGATATTTTCGAAATTTCTGTTAATAAATTTTCCAGACGGAAATATTTATTCATGGAACTTTTAGGAAATATACACTGGTTTAAGGAAAAAATTTTTGTTTAACATCTCTTTCCACAAAAAATAAGAATATTCCTATATGTTTGCCCAAAAATGATATTTTCGAAATTTTTGTTCATGAATTTTGTAGACGAAAAAAATTCGAAATCGAATTTTTACATTCTCAACAAGTAGAACTCTTAGGAAATATTTACTGATCTCAGAAATAAATTTTTTACCTCCGCTTTATACAGAAAATACAAAAATTCCTAAATGTTCACCCAAAATTTATATTTTCGAAATTTTTTTAATGAATTTTGTAGACGGAAAAAATTCGAAATCTAATTTTTACATTCTTAACATGTAGAACTCTTAGGAAATATCCACTTATTTCAACAATAAATTTTTTTTTACCTTCCCTTTCTACAAAAAATTCAAAAATTCTTAAATGTTTGCCCAAATTTGATATTTTCGAAATTTTTGTTCATGAATTTTGTAGACGAAAAAAATTCGAAATCGAATTTTTACATTCTTAATACGTAGAACTCTTAGGAAGTATTCAGAAATAAATAAAATTGGATTTACCTCCTCTTTCTACAAAAATACAAAAATTTCTAAATGTTCGCCCAAAAATGACATTTTCGAAACTTTTTTTCATGAATTTTGTAAACGGAAAAAAATCTGAAATCGAATTTTTACATTCTTAACAAGTAGAATTCTTAAGAAATATCAACTGATCTCAGCAATAAATTTTTGTTTACCTTTTCTTTCTACCAAAATATAAAAAAATTCCTAAATATTCACCCAAAAAAGATATGTTCGAAATTTTTCTTTATGAATTTTGTAGACGGAAAAAATTTTAAATCGAATTCTTATGTATAACTTTTAAGAAATTTCCACTGATTTCAGGAATAAATTTGGGTTTATCCCCTCTTTCTACAAAAAAATATAAAAATTCCTAAATATTCTCTCAAAAATAATATTTTCAAAATTTTTGTTAATGAATTTTATAGACGGAAAAAAATTCGAAATCGAATTTTTACACTCTAAACATGTAAAACTCTTAGAAAATATCCACTGATCTCAGGAATAAATTTTTGTTTTACTTCTCTTTCTAAAAAATATATAAAAACTCCTAAATTTTATGAATTTTGTAATTATACTAACTTATATTTTTGAAATATTTCCAAATAGCCAAATAAGTTGAAAATGGGCATACTTCATGATTTAGATATGCTCTTTTGAAATAAAATATATACAAAAACATCTCTCTAAATATGTGTTCGCTATAAAATGGTATTTAATGATATAGTTGATGCGTAAAAACGTAAAACATTTTGAAAATTGAAACTTTTTTTTTTGTAACTATAATAAATTTGATGTCTGCTTTTTTAATTTTTTTTTTTCTAGTCCATATGATAGTCCTAAAAATGTCTTTATAAATCAGGCTCCGACCGTTTTGAATGAAAGGTATTGAACTTGAAGTCGATGAGTTTATATACGGGAGTTGAATATTCTCAATACGTCATACAATGTTGTTACACTGAATAAAAAATTCAACACATACAAAATAAAAAAAAACACTTATTTTAGTGTAGTTTTTTTTTTTTGTAAATGTTAAAAATCTGGTAAAATAAAAAAAAACCTTCTACATAATTTTTTATTTAATCACTATTTTGCACGGACCGAAAATAACGATTTTTTTAATTTTTAGATCAAAAGATCGTGTATAAAAATTTGTTATATAATTCTTTTAAATATAGCAATGTGACGCTAGGGAGCAAGAAATTCCATTTTATACATAATTTTTTTATGATTTTAATAAATTTTTCTAGTAAAAAATAACTTTTAGTTCTAGTTTAAGATAATTTTTTTATGATTTTAATAAAAAAAAAATTATCTCAAACTAGAACTAAAAGTTATTTTTTACTAGAAAAATTTAGAAAAATTATTTCTTGGTTGTTATTTTTTTTTTGCAAATGAAAATAAAAGTTATTTCTTGGTAGTTATTTTTTTCAATCAGAAATAAATGTTATTTCTTGGACATTATTTTTTCGATCAGATAAAACAGTTATTTTTTACTGTTATTTTTTTCGATCAGCAATAAAATTTGATCGAAAAAAAAATACGGTCAAGAAGTAACTTTTATTTGAGATCGAAGGAATAACTTTTATTTCTGATTGAAAAAAAATAACGTTAAAAAAATAACTGTTATTTTTGATTGATAAAAATAACGGTAAAAAATAACTGTTATTTCTGATCGAAAAAATAATGACCAAGGAAAAATCTTATATCTGATTGAAAAAAATAACAATCAAGAAATAATTTTTATTTCTGTTTGAAAAAAATAACAACCAAGAAATAACTTTTATTTCTGATAGAAAAAATAACGATCAAGAAATAACTTTTATTAGTGGTTAAAAATATATCGGTAAAAATATAACGGTTATTTCTGATTGAAAAAATAATGACCAAGAACTAACTTTTATTTCTGATTGAAGAAAACTACTACCAAGAAATAACTTTTATTTCTGATTAAAAAAATAACGACCAAGAAATTACTTTTATTTCTGATAGAAAAAGTAACGATCAAGAAATAACTTTTATTTGTGATTAAAAAAATATCGATAAAAAATAACTGTTATTTCTGATCGAAAAAATAATGACTAAGAAAAAACTTTTATTCCTAATTGAAAAAAATTACGACCAAGAAATAACTATTATTTCTGATTGAAGAAAATTACGACCAAGAACTGACTTTTATTTCTGATAGAAAAAAATAACGGTAAACAAATAGCTGTTATTTCTTATTGAAAAAAATAACGACAAAGAAATAACCTTTATTTCTGATAGAAAAAATAATGATCAAGAAATAACTTTTATTTGTAATTAAAAAATTATTGGTAAAAACCGTTATATTTGATCGAAAAAATAATGACCAAAAAGTAACTTTTATTTCTGATTAAAAAAAAATTATGACAAAGAAATAACTTTTATTTCTGATTGAAAAAATAACGACCAAGAAATTGTGTTTATTTTTTTATTTTAAAAAAATAACGGTAAGAAAATAACTGTTATTTCTGATTGAAAAAAATAACGACCAAGAAATAATGTTTATTTTTGATATAAAAAAATAACGGTAAGAAAATAACTGTTATTTCTGATTGAAAAAAATAACAACCAAGAAATAACTTCATTTTTTGATAGAAAAAAAACGACAAAGAAATAACTTTTATTTGTGATTAAAAAAAATATCGGTAAAAAAATAACTGTTATTTTTTATTGAAAAAATAATGACCAAGAAATAACTTTTATTTCTGACCGAAAAAATTACGATCAAGAAATAACTAGTATTTCTGATTGAAAAAAATTACGACCAAGAAATACCTATTATTTCTGATTAAAAAAAATTACGACCAAAAAATTACTTTTATTTTTGATAGAAAAAAATAACGGTAGAAATAACTGTTATTAAATGATTGATTGATAGCTATAATCGTTATTGGCGGTCCCTGCTATTTTGTTTACATTAAGCTATAAGAGTGCTGAGGTTGTTTTAACTTTTTGTTTTTTAACCTGTTTGATGGTCCTAAAAATGCAATTTTTTCATTTCAAAACCAGATTTTGACTGTTTTAATAGTAGCGATACTGAGAAATTGACATTGAGACAGTTTGAGGTCTATCAGCTCTAATACCAGTAGTAATTTTAATCGTGATTTAGTGAATAAATACATTTTTTTTTAATTTAAAGAAATTTTATCGTTTTTATAAAGTCACTTTGTATGGGAGGTAGAATTGGTTTTTATTCAATTTGGTTTTTTTTTTTAAACTCAAAGCACGTGATTAAGATTTAAGATTATTTGCGAAAATCAAAAATTTTGTATTTGCGTGATCGCATTTTTTGTTTTTGTGGAATTTAAAGAGATTTACTGTTTTTATTATTTCATTTTTTGTGGGAGGTAGCCGTGGTTTTCATACGAATTGGCTCATTTTCAAATTCTTAGTGCATAAATAAGTGCATCTTAGGTGTATCTCTTCTGGTAACAATAAAGACATTTCTGCACTTGAAATTTACATTAGTGAGGCTAAAGCTTTATATATAGAAGTTTTAAACAAGTATTTTATGCCGGGAACATTTCATAAAATTCTCTGATAATCTAAAGATATAGTGCAATGCATCGTTGGAATAAAGCAAGTATCCAGGGATTCAACCAATTGTGTTTTTTGAATCAGAAATATTAATAAAATTATACCAGCTATCTTTTGATCGTTATTTTTTCGATCAAAAATAAAAATCCATCATTGATCATTATTTTTTCGATCAAAAATTAAAACCAACATAAGATCGATACTTTTCCAATCAGAAATAAAAATCAGTCATTTATCGATATTTTTCGATCAGAAATGAAAACTAATCATTAATCGTTACTTGTTCGATCAAAAATAAAAATCAATCGTTGATCGATATTTTTTCGATCAGAAGCAAAAACCAGTCATTGGCTAAAAATCGATATTTTTCAATCAATCTTTCAAAATAAATGAAAATCAATCGTTGACCGATGTTTTACACGATTGTACACGAAAGATATATTCGAAGAATCTTCAACTGTTTTGGATGCAATACAATATTCTTCTCTTAAACGCATGTTTAAGGTTAAGGCCTTGAAGTTCCTTTTTTCTTGTTTTCTTTTTTTCTTTCTGAAAACAGCGAAAAGCACCGTTACAAATATGCTTAAAATTTTTCTTCTTTTTTTTAAGGCCAATCTTTACAAGGTTCATTCTTCTATCCTATGAAAGTATCTACACAATCGATTTATTTTATATCAGAATATTTTTCTGAAAAAATAGTGGCATTCTTCAACACACTCATTCCATACATACTTGTATGCACGATGCACATTGTATCCATTGAACTTCAGAAGCCACGAATTTGTGCTTTAAACTTACAAAATTATTGACCCGAATAGAATTTATGACCATGTAAATAAACGCAAAATTTCCCCTTCTCTTCGTTTTGTTCTATTCCCAATGCTTCTCGAATTTGAACTGTTATTTACACCTTAACTGAATATGCAGCGTTGTGGCGCAGATCACCTCCCAGCCGCAGCTAGTTGTGGCTGATCCAAATGGTAATCATGATTCTGGTTATGCACCATCAAACGTTGACGATGTCCTTGCAGGCGCAGCTGACTCATCGCCGCCGGACAGTCCAGTGACCAGTGGAACTCTACAGAGATCAAGCAAAAGCCGCAACACTGCGGAAGGTTCGCCCAAGCGGGAAGCTGCCATGAGGTGAGCTACACACACACACACACACACATTCTCACATAACACAGACTACACTCATAAATTGGTAGCTTGCATAATTTCCGTTTTTTATGCGAATAAAAGACATTTAATATCCGTACTTTTTAACCATATCTGACAATCTAGCAATTTAATATGTTGTTTTTTTTCTTTTTGTACAGTGTGGCAATGAAACCACTTGCCTTTGTTCGATACGGTGTCCAGGAGGCTATGACACTCGCACGCAACGACTCAACGTTATCGGCTACATCGAAAAGTTCCTCCCGCAAAGACAAAAAAAACTCACAAGCATCCAGGTAAGAGTGTGATTGCTGAACTGCAGGTGATAAAATTTAAAAATTGCCAGACACGCTTAGGGACATGAACCAGCTTAGAAATAAGTTACAAACTTTAAACATACTGCTCATTTTTTTTTTCTTTTTGACTTTTTCTTTCTTTTCTGTGTGTGTTTGTTGTAGGTTCACAATCTACAAGGTTCACAAAGCGTCGAAAAAGAAAAGAGAAAAATCATCGGCGAAAAAGGAGCGCAAGGCGACCAAAACACTTGCCATTGTTCTGGGTAAGTAGAGGAACTTTGGTGCAGGTTTGAGTAAAACGGTCGTTAAAGTTTTTATTATAATTCTGTTTCGAGTTGAAAATAACATAATTATAGCTGAAGTAAAATTTAGATTAAGCCAACTTTTGCGATTTCCTTATAGTATATAGAATTCAAGAAGATAAGACAAGATAAACGTTTTTTACTTAGCATGGAGCAAACTCTATTGAATTTGAGACAAATTTATTAGTAAAAAAAAGGGAATCGAAACTGAGTTTGCCATAAATACTGGCTTTTTTTACACAAAACTTGTAGAAACAAGTAGAAGTTATTTGCAAAATAATACTTAAAGATATTTGAATATTGTTTTCTGCTTATCTTATATATTACTTTTTTAGATATTAAAAAGAACAAAACATTTTATTCACTCACAAAGAAAATTTCTTACAGTTTTTCTATATTGGCTTAAAATTTGCTCTAATTTAGTTTAGTAAAACGTAGTTCGCACTTAATCGGAATTTTTATAGCAGCTATTTCAAGTCTAAGGCAAGTAAAGGTTAATCTCTTACTTACTTACATAGTTGGCGCTACAACCGTATGTCGGTCTTGGCCTCATCTAAGAATTTGCGCTAGCTATTTCTGTCTCTCGCTGTCTGGCGCTAGTTGGAAATTCCAAGCTTCGTCAGGTTGTCCTCTATTTGGTCTTTCCAATGAAGATGCGGTCGTCCTGTTATGCGTTGCCCACTGCCGGGTGCCTAATCGAATATTTTCTTCACTGGAGCATCGTCTTTTATGCGCCTGGCCAGCGAAGCCACTCGATTTTAAGGAGCTTGACTATGTCGATGTCAGCGTACAGTTCATACAGTTCATCATTCCACCGTATTCGGTACTCGCTATTGACCCATATAAGTCCGTAGATCTTACGAAGAATCTTTATTTCGAAGACTCCTGAAGTATTTTCATCTGAACTGCTCAGCGTCCAGATTTGTGATGCATAAAGTAGCATGGGCATGATGAGCGATTTATAGAGCGTGACTTCCGTTCGTCGAGAGAGGGCTCTGCTTCTCAATTGCCTACTGAGCCCAAAGTAACACCTGTTGGCAAGAGTTATTCTTCGCTTAATTTCAATGCTGATGTCGTTGGTTGAGTTTATGCTGAATCCCAGATAGACAAAGTCCTTCACAACCTCGAAGGAGGTATTGTCAACTGTAATGTGGTTTTCAAGACGCTGGTAGTGTTTTTTTGTTGACACCAAGTATTTCCTCTTATCTGCATTCACTACCAGACCCATTTGGCTTGACTCTCTTGCTAATCTGGAGAATGCTGCACTGACTTCGAGTGTATTATGGCCAATGATGTCGATGTCATCAGCATACGCAAGCAGCATAACACTCTTGTAGAATATTGTACCACTACGTCTCAGATCAGCAGCTCGGATGATCTTTTCCATCATAAGGTTGAAAAAGTCGCACGATAAGGAATCACCTTGTCTGAAACCTCGTTTGGTAACAAATGGTGGGGAGAGGTCTTTCCCGAGTTTAACTGCGCTGCTGGTGTTGCTCAGTGTTATCCTGCAAAGTCGCATTAGTTTTTCAGGAATACCAAACTCAGACATGGTGGAGTACAGTTGCTTCCTTATTGGGCTGTCGAAGGCGGCTTTGTAGTCGACAAAAAGATGTTAAGTGTCGACTTGTTTTTCTTGAGTCTTCTCCAAGATTTGTCGTGAAAATCTGGTAGAATTTTTTTTTAGACTAAACCAACGCTCAGGGGATGCCCCCCATAAATGTGTAAGCATTGTGTTTATTCGAAAGATGGGTGATAGTTAGTTGGAGGGTGGATAGATGGAATACTGTCGGTGAAGATTTGTGTTAAATTTGCACAGCTCAAAACTGCCGGGAAAACACACTTGAAGGGAGACTATTCCACAACTTTCCAAGTCTGAAAACACACTGATAAGGTCCAATCAGTTGGCAACAGTTGGGCTTCAATCTTTCACATAAAACGCTCGACAGGATCTTATATGCTGTATTAAGAAGGCTTATCCCACGGTAATTGGCACAGATAGTGGGATCGCCTTTCTTGTGGATTGGGCAGAGCACACTGAGTTTCCAATCGCACACTTTTTTTTCTTGAGTCTTCTTCACTTGAGTCTTACCTGCATTCACTGCCAGACCCATTTGGCTTGACTCTCTTTCTAATCTGGAGAATACTGCACTGACTTCGCGCGTATTATGTCCAATGATATCGACGTCATCAGCATACGCAAGCAGTATTACACTCTTGTAGAATACTGTGCCACAACGTCTCAGATCAGCAGCTCGGATGATCTCTCCATCATTAGGTTGAAAAAGTCGCACGATAAGGAATCACCTTGTCTGAAACCTCGTTTGGTAACAAATGGTCGGGAGAGGTCTTTCCCGATTTTAACTGCGCTGCTGTTGTTGCTCAGTGTCATACTGCAAAGTCGTATTAGTTTTGCAGGAATACCAAACTCAGACATGGTGGAGTACAGGTGCTTCCTTATTGGGCTGTCGAAGGTGGCTTTGTAGTCGCTATAAAGATGGTAGGTGTCGACTTGTTTTTCTTGAGTCTTCTCTAAGATTTGTCGTAGCATGAAAATCTGGTCGGTGATAGATTTTCCAGGTCTGAAGTCACACTGATAAGGTCCAATCAGTTGGTTTACAATGGGCTTCAATCTTTCATATAAAAAGCTCGACAGGACCTTATATGCGATATTAAGAAGGCTTATCCCACGGTAATTGGCACAGATAGTGGGATCTCCTTTATTGTGGGTTGGGCAGAGCACACTGAGTTTCCAATCGTTCGGAATGCATTCCTCCGAGTATATTCTGCAAAGAATCTGTTGAATGCATTTAAATAGAGCTTCGCCTCCGTTCTTCAACAGCTCAGCACGTAAGCCATCAGCTCCCTCGGCTTTGTTATTTTTAAGCCGAGCCATAGCTGTCAGAACTTCATCATAATTGGGCAGCGGAACCTCGACGCTGTCATCCGTAATTGGAGTTTCCGGAATATCATCTCTACTGGCGGGATTGTTGTCAGCGTCGCCATTTACAAGCGTAGGAAAGTGTTCCCTCCATATCGTCACTGTACTCTGGACATCTGTACTAGATTCCCGTTTTCATCCTTGCAGGAAGAGGCCCATCGAGGCCCAAGAGAACCATCGGCAAGGCATCTTATTTTTTCAAAAATTTTCGGGCCTCATTCCTGTCACCATACATTTCAATCTTCTCCTGCTCGCGCTTTTCTGCCTCTCTTTTTTCCCGCCTGAAAATACGTCTCTTCTCCCTTCTCTTCTTTTTATAACGCTCCTTAGCAGCGCGCGTTACAACCGACTGCAGGGTGGCTTTGTAGGCGGCGTCTTTCTCTACAGTGGCATCGCGACACTCCTGATCGTACACCAGGTTTCGGCGAGGGCGGTGATAGCCAATCACCTCTTCAGCAGCCGCACGCATGGAGTGTGAAATGTGTGTTCACTGCACGCATATATCTTTAATTAGAGAAATGCTTTGAAGCAGGAGTGAGAGTCGAGTGGTGAAAGCTTCGGCTGTCTGTTTCCATTGCAGCTTGTCGACGTCTAGCTTTCTCTGTGTAGGGTTGCGTGCATTCTTTGCTGCGCACAGACGTGTACGGATCTTGGCTGCGACAAGATAGTGATCCAAGTCAATGTTTGCACCACGGATCGTGCGTACATCCAATACACTGGAAGAGTGCCTTCCGTCGATCAAAACGTGATCAATTTGATTTTTGGTTTTTAGATCAGGGGATATCCAGGTAGCTTTATGAATATTGAGATGCTTGAATTTGGTGCTACTTACGACCATGTTTCGTGCTGCGACAAAGTCAATCAGCCTCATTCCGTTATCGAAGGTGTTGTCGTGGAGCCTGAACTTTCCGACTGTTGGACCAAATATATTTTTCTTGCCCACCTGAGCGTTGAAGTCACCAAGCACGACTTTCACGTCGTGACTGGGGCAGCGCTCGTAAGCATTTTCAAAGCGCTCGTATAAAATTTCCTTGGTCTCATCGTCCTTGTCTTCTGTCGGGGCGTGCGCACATATTATGCTTATACGAAAAAATTTAACCTTGATGCGGATTATGGCAAGCCGTTCGTTCACCGGTGTGAATCTCAGGAAGTGGGGCCATAATCTCTTGCCAACTAAAAATCCGCATCCAAACTCGTGCTTCTTCGCATAGGAGCCGCTGTAGTAGATATCACAGGGTGCATGCCGAATGCAACCCTGTCCCTTCCATCGCATTTCTTGGATAGCAGTGATATCAGCTTTGTATCTTTCCAAGACATCAGTCAGTTGAATAGAGGCATCTTCAAAATTAAGGGTTCGGACATTTCAGGTGCATATTCGTAAATCATTATCAGTTTTTGTGTTTCTATAGTCGTCATCAGATTTCGGGACTATCGGTTTTAACTGGAGGGCTTCAAACCCGACGATCAACCTCAACCTGACGGTTGTCAGTTTTGACGTTGACCAGGACACACCACGTGGAGGTTTGAGTCGACTTTAGGCGATTTCACAAGGATTATGCTAGCCTCGCCAATTTTGTGACATAAATTCTCTATGTATTTAACGTAGACCCCTGCCGTGAAAGCTTAATTCTACGGTGCTCCAAAACTTGGGACAAATATGATGCGTCGGCCAACGCCCCTTCGGAATTCAAAAGATCCACCAGAAAGGTTCCCATAATTCCACAGCACAGACCAACCTTTAACCATCATTTGACTTTACATGACCGTGACACTAAAATTGTACATGACTTGGTTATAAAATAACCATTGGTCATTATCGGTATACATACCGATAATTTAACCCACTTTTTTGGCACGCAACTTCGCTCACACGATCAAAGAGGGAAGTCTTTGTCATGAAAACTAGGAAGCGATACCTACATAAAACCTATGGTACTGTTGCTATTTCATAAGGTTCCCGAATCATTTGTGGACACAACTCAGACTGTTTAGGTTTCCCCGTCGCCTGTTCTCAAATTCCAAAGGTAACAGAATATTGATCCGGTAGTTTCTTGCCTTCCTAACATTTACTGTTTGAAATAACGAGAGTTTAATCTACCATCATTCTATTAGTAAAATAAGGGAGCTACCAACCCGAGTTCAACTTAAGTGTAACTCACACCGATCTTCCTGGTCTAACCACAGCCAGAGCGTATGAAACCCCGAAGAACCATACTCACGACAGCCATTACCCGGGCTCCAGACTCCACCAGACAAGACTCTTCAATATCCCGTCTACAGACCAAAAGTTCTTATAACAATTATATTTGACTGTGACACCTTCAGCCACAAGAATTGTACATGACTAGGTTAAAAATAAAGTATTTGAGGTTAACCGAAGAAAGTTTGGATGAATCTGATACTGACAAATCAATACACAAAATATACTATATCATTTAAAGAAGATGGATAGAGTCACATCGTATACAAAATCGTTTCTTCTGCAAAAATAGAGACTGGCTCACAAAAATAGTGAAAATCTTGATGTGAACACTGCCAAAAAGGATGTTATAGCTGCTAAAAAAGAAAACTTCAAGCTGCATTTCAAAAGGAGGTGGGACTAAAAATTTACCAACCAAAACAAGGATATGGAAATAGCAATGATGGAAATACATCCAGAATATTTTTTGAAAAAAACGATGTGACAGCTCGAGCTACTGGTGTTGACGAAGAAATAATTAAAAGGCTGGAAGTAATTCTCAATGTTTTGTGCTGTAGAGAAAAAATAAATACCGACAAATTCGGAGAATATGCCACAACAACTGCAGATTTGCTGCAGCAAAAATATTCTGAAAAAAACTTAAGCCTAGTGTTCATAAAGTGCTGGTACACAGTAAAAGTGTTATAGAATATCAGTGTTTACCAATTGGAGAATTGTCAGAAGAAGCGCAAGAATCCAAAAATAAGGACTACAAAAAATACAGATATCAGAATACATGCAAAATTTCACGAAAGACAGAATACAAGAAGATAGAACGAGGACCTTTTCAACATGCTATCGGCCTCATCGGACCCAAAAATTTCTTCTCTAAGACATGTCAGATCAGAAAAAGAGCTAAAAAATGTTTTTATTTTCTAGAAATGCTTAATTTATTCGATAATAACAATTATTCAGAAATTGACGACTGTTTTCAAAAAAACTAAATTTTTGTTAATTAGCTTATTTTGAATTATGTAAATAATGGATGTAAAAAATTTCTGTAAAAATTAAATAAAAAGCATTTATAAAATATTTTTGAAAAAATTTTTAAAATGTTATTCCATAGACATTCCGAAATAGTAGCTTTATGGGACAGTTCTATTGAAGTGGGCAGATCACGCCCATTTTTCGCACAATAATTTTTACTGATAATATAAAATTATTTGCCAATTATTTTTGAAATATGAAGCACAAGCCGAAAGTTATGGCTCCTCAAATGGTTTCTGAAGTGGGACTTGTATGGGAGGTAGGAGCGGACATTAAGCGATCAAGCCCATTTTCAGTACCAAATAGGCTATGAAAATAGATATTCTACATACCAAGTTTCAATCTTGTAGCTTTATTCGTTTGTCCGTAATCGTGTTTTCAAGAAAATGTCGGACAGGCAGACGGCCTCAAGAAGTGAAGCTGATAAAAAATGTATATACATCTATACCGAAGACATATAAATCGACTCAAGGGGTGTCGCTGATCATAAATATATGCATATGTCTATATCGGAGACGTTTTATTTTCTGCCAATTCTACCTTTATTCCCTCCCTGCAAAGACCCAAACTTCAACAACGCATACCGTTACATCCCGTAAACCTATTTTAATGAAATTTCTAACCATGCAAGCTGCATTACATTTTTATCCATAGCAAAATATGGATAGAAATATTTTTTATTTATTTATTTTTTTTTATTTATTTATTTATTTATTTATTTCGTCTATGGATACATTCCTTACTGACTAGTAGTACAAAAATTTGATTATAATTAATTACCTAAATACTAATTGAAAAAGTTCATAACAAGAAATAAAATAGGGTATACTAAAACAAGAAAATTTCATTTAATAAAGATTTAAAATCATTTCTAGATAAAGAAAAATCGATATTATGAATTCTATACAGAGCATTAAAATCAAGCATAGTTCTCGTTAGAGGCTCAATGACTGCATAATTGCTACTATGAAATGGAATAGAAAAAATATTATACTGGCGTAGTTGACGAGTAGGAACAAAGAAATTTACCAGATTTAATAATGCAGGACAATCAATGTGTCCAGAAATAATATCAAAAATTATCATAAGTGAGCGAATTCTTCTTCTGCTTTCAAGCGATTGAAGACGTATTAGCAAACAACGCACATTATATGAGGGAAGTGGTTCAACAAAATTTAAAGTCCTAAGGGAGAACCTCAGAAACGCACCTCGTTCAAGTCGCACAGAGTGTGTGGAGTAGAAAGGATTCCAAATAAAAGATGCATATTCCAGCTTCGATCTTACAAATGAGGTATAAAGCAATTTATGCGTATACGGATCTAAGAATTCAGAACTATTGCGACGAAAAAAAGCAAGCAAAGAATATGCTTTCGGAATGATATAATTAATATGTGGAATAAAGGAAAACTTAGTATCAAAAACTACTCCCAAGTCAAGAATTCCACCAACTGTTTATAGCATACTGTTATCTAACTTATAGGAAGAGTCAAAAATATTTTTTGATTTAGCAAAAGTTGCATGATAACATTTAGAAATGTTCAAAGATAATCTATTAGCTTTACTCCAAGTTAGAAGATAATTTATATCCAACTGAAGAGAACAAATACCTAAATGATTCTCAATTCTGGAGAAAATTTTTAAATCGTCAGCGTACAGCAAAAAATTTGAATTAATAAAACAGTCAGCGATATCATTTACAAATAAGATAAAGAGCAAAGGGCCAAGAATGCTACCTTGGGGAACCCCCGAAGTTGCAATAAAAGAGTACGAACGTACATTATTAATACAAACAAGAAAGTCTGTTTCGGAGATATGATTCAATCCATTTTAAAAAGCGAGAATGGAATCCAAAATTGCAAAGTTTATTAATCAAAATTGTGTGAGAGACCTTATCGAAGGCTTTAGAAAAGTCTGTGTAAATTACATCAACTTGACAACCAGATTCAAAAGAATTTATACAATACTCTGTGAAAAGAGCAAGATTAGTAACCGTCGAGCGTCCAGAAACAAAACCATGCTGGTTCGGAATAATAAACTGTTTCAGAAGAAAATATAATTTTTCTTTAATGATTCTTTCAAAAAGCTTAGAGACGGTAGATAGCTTAGAAATGGGTCTATAATTTGTGACATCATTCTTGGGACCTGATTTAAAAATAGGAGTAATACATGCAATTTTCCAAGTGTCGATGAATTCACCGGAAGATAAAGATTTATTAAAAATCGCTAATAGCGGATATGAGAGTGAAAGCAGACAGCTTTTTAAGAAAAAAGAAGATAGACCTTCAATATCACATTTCCGAGAATTTTTGAGATTAAGTATCCCATTTGTAACATCGGTAAGACTTAATTTAATGTCGCCTAAGTCAAAAGATGATTGGTGGTTTATAAAATTATTTGTATCAATAGGATTCAAGTCTAAGTCATTGTTAGATTCAAAATATTCAGCAAATAAGTTAACAGTGTCCAATACTGACTTCGACGATTTGTTGTTATATGTCATCGCAGTCGGTATATAAGAAGATGTCTTACGCGACTGAATAAATTGCCAGAAAGAATTTGGGTTCGATTTAATGTTACTTTCACAATTTAAAATATATTGTTTATATAAAAATTTGTTTAAAAAATTAAATTCCCTCATATAATGTAGGTATTTGCTTTTGTGATCCGAATTATTTGAGGTCTTATAAAGATTGAAAAATTTATTTCTAAGATTTTTCAATTTCTTTAAGCCTTTGGTATACCAAGGAAGCTTATATGCTTTTTGCTTTGTTCTAGGAACGAAAGCACTACAGATTTCAAAAATATTTGATTTAAAAATTTCATAAGAAGAATAAGTTCTTTTGTTATGAAAAAGCCCATTCCAATTGATAGAAGCAAAGCGTTCATTAAGCAGAATAAAATTGCAGTTGTTAAAATTAAAATTAATTGAAAAATCCTCACTATTATTGATAAATTCATAAAATTCAATTTGCAAAAATAGTGGAATATGATTTACATCAGCAGGCTGAAGGGGAAAAATACAATTTGAGAGCGCAAATTTTACATTGTTGCTTATTAAAATTAGATCTAACATTCTGTTTAATTTGTTGAGAAATGAATTAATTTGTAATAAATCATAACTTAAAAAATTATCAATAAGGTAAATTTCATGAAGCTTATTAACATTATTTGGAGTTAAAATATTATTATCCTCAAAGGAGGACCAAACAATAGAATTAAGATTAAAATCACCAAGTATACAAATATGATCGCTAGTATCTGAAGATTCACATAAATGGACTATATTATCAACATGGTCAGCATACAGCTCAGCTGAACCAGTAGGTGGTATGTAAGAGACACAGAGTCGGAGAACTCCTGAAAATCCCATAACAGAGACACAGAGTTGATCCAGCAGGGAGTCACAATTTTGCAGATACAGAAGTTGAGAGCGAAGATTACGTTTTACGGCAATAAGAACACCCCCTCCTCTGGATAATCCCGTTTTAGCCGCATCTCTATCTTTACGATATATTTGGCACAAATTTGTATCAAAAAATTCTTCATCCTGAAAATATGCATTTAGCCAAGTTTCCACTAGGACAATTATATCAAATTCACAATTTGAAGTTAGAAGACGAATTACATTAGATTTAGTTCTAATGCCAGACATGTTGTGGTAATATATTTTTAGTGAGCGAGAAAGATTGCAGTCAGGTTGTGGAACATATGTATTAGGCACCAGGCCATCAACGTTTGTTTTGTTTACCTCATTGTTTTCTTTCCCAATTGGGTATGAAAAAAATCGGAACGGTTTGACTCTGATATCTTTTTGCCAAAGAGAAGGTGAAAACAGCTTTCCGTAAAACTCTGACGACACACCAAGTATAAATGTAATCCCAGTGAGATTTTCAATTGGAGCATTTTTTTTTACAAATTTATTGCAAACCATATGCTTCCGATCAATTTGAGCATGTTTATTAACATAGTCAATAATATTTTGTTCAGTAACCGTCGGCAAAAAAGATCCTAGATGCACATATTTTTTTGGAGCAACAACATCAAGCTCATTGTTTACATTGCAACCCACAATAGCATCAAAAGATTTCGAAGTTCTCAAATATAGCACATTCTTTTTCGTATTTATATAGCACATATACGAAATTATGTGTTTATCTTAATTCGTTTAAAAGTTATGATTTTTGCAACGGGGCAACCCAAATCGAGCCACTGTGCGCCATATACATGGGTACCAGTGTAGCATACATAGGAAATATTCTACGGTTTTTTTACTTATATTTTGTTGTTGCGGCGGTGCGCGTATTGTATATTTTCTATTCTTGCAACGTGCAACGGTTCTATCCTAGACATAGAGAATACCTCTATTCTTTTGCAATAGAATGAAAAAATTTTGCAATAACTTTAATAATATTTTTGATGATAACTTTGCAAGTGTTTTTTGTTTTTTTTTTATTTATCATGTAGGTGTTTTCCTCTTCTGTTGGGTGCCCTTTTTCACCTGCAACATAATGGATGCCATGTGCGCCAAGTTCGAACAGGATTGCCGACCCGGCGTTACAGCCTTCATTTTGACCACCTGGCTGGGCTACATCAATAGTTTTGTAAATCCCGTGATATACACCATCTTCAATCCGGAGTTTCGTAAAGCATTTAAGAAAATCATGCACATGGGGTGATTAAAATTAATGCCCGCAACAAACAATACAGGCTATCCAACAAAATTAATTATAGTGATGAACAACAAAAACAAAATTATGTCAAATAGTTTTAATTGTAAATTAAGTAAGTTTACGTTTAAAGATGACCACATAAAAATTGTCAAAACAATGCGAGAAATATTTTATAAATATTTTTACTGTGCCAAGCTTCTAGGGTTAAACCTCTTTTAAGAATTGCGTTCCTTTACAATTGTACATACCTAGTTGTACTTTTTATAGCGTATATCAAAAATTCTAACATTAAGACTTTTTATATAGACCTGCTTAGTTTCGAACATCAACTGGATCATTTTTCCATACAATTTATTGCTATCATTTAAACTGTTGCCACACAACATAATGACTTTTTTTTCCATGACTTCTGACAACTTTTTAAAATTTTTTCATATTATTTTGCTAATTCTCGGCAACTGCATGAAATTTTGGGTTTAAAAATATTATTAAATATATTTTTAGGTTAATATTGATGTTGATAGAAAAAATAATTCTTCTTTTATGTACTGTAATTCCGTCCCTCTCATTACTGACAAGACAACTCAATTTTAGACCCTGTCCTTCAAGTTTAGCCTCTAAGTGAAGTATTACTAGATCAAGAGAGTTTTCCAAAAGACATTCGTATTTTTTTTACTTTTAAATATGAATTTAGGAATAAAAAGACTTAACTTAAGAATCTTCAATACTATTTGGAGTCTAAAATTCGTATCGTTAGTCTTCCTTAAGCATTCCCTGACTAATTTATTCCATTTAAATTTAAAAATTTAAGTAACTTTATTCCAATTTCAACCTTAACTATGAAACTCCCAACAAAAGTAGTCAAAACATATCATTCTTCCCAACATAAAGAATTTAAAACTTACCAACGACAGCAAAGCATATCTTAAAAAAAACACTAGATGGTAATGACTATAAATACTTTATTTTATTTTTTTTTTTATTAATTTGTGTTTATTTTTGTATATGTACTTGGTTATTGCTATAAGATTAACAAAAAAAATGGTAGAGTACAAAATTTAAACAAACAAAAAGAAGAAAATCTGGTCAACTGGTACTTAATTTTAAAAAAGTCATTGAAATGAGAATAATTCCAAATTGAAATGAATATGATGTAGTTTAGCAAAAAACAACAAAAATGAAACACCTTTAATAGACTTAAGCATCCAATACACAATAATATTACCTTAACTAATAAAATAATACAAAAAAAAAATCTTACGCTTTCTAAGGTAGAGAGGTACGTTCAGGCCATGAATAATTGTATAAAATTACTATGTATAAATAAGTTGAACCCTAGCATAATATTAATAAACAAAAGTTAATGGAACCAAGGAATCATTTTAAAACTTCTGCTAACTGAAGATTTTGAAAGTAAAAGATTTATTTTATCTAACATCAAATAAAATTCTCTCTTATTTTCAGAACTGCATTTAGTATGAGCCCCAGGTAGAGGTTTTAAAACTAATTTTCTTATGCATAAAGCCCTAAGGTCAGGCTTGTATGCGCCTAGAACATATACATATATATGCATATATATATATATATATATATACACTCAGCTGAGTGCAATAACAAAAGCTCCATTATGAACACTTTTAAAACAGCAACATTTCGAAATTATTCAGTTTTCAACATGTTGTTGTAATTGAACTAAATAAGGTATGACATCAGGGTATCTCGTTCTTAGAATTAAGCATGCTAAGTTTTAATTTAATACAAAATATAGACTTTTTTTCTTTATAGCTTAAACTTTTCTTAGTTCATTTATACTAACCGTCCTTTGAATTTTCTGTGACACAAACAAACACATGCTCAAAAATACGTACACACATATGTATTTGTATATAAGTATTAATATATTTTACATTCAACTTTCCATTTTATTTGAAAATAATAAACATTGAAACAAAAAAGAGCAATTAATTTTCGATTTCAAATCTAGTAAATTTAGTAAATTTTATGTATGCTAATAACAATAATACAACTAATGAATGTATTGCTAAATATTAAGGCAGAACACTTAAAATTTATTTTATTAGTATTAAATTTTAAAAAAAAGAAAACATCTCAGTTGTTAGAAATATATTTAGCATAGATCTTCCAAAGGAAACGCTTATTAACTATATAGTATGATAAAGATATTGTATACTTTAAATAAAACTTTGACGGAAATGTCAAAAACTTTGAAAATATTTGATGATTTTGTATATGTTTTTGGTTTTCTGTATGTTTTGTTTGTTAGTGGACATTCATTATAAGGTACCTTTTTATAAAAGTTCATTGTTATCAGCAATATTAAGAAACATGAATTGCGCAAGCAAATTTATGCAAAAAACACATTAAAACATAAAGTATTAAATTTTGTTAAACTATTAAATAAATATTTTAATGCAAAACAAGCAAATATAGCTAGTTCGAAGCGAGTTGAACAAGGTTCAAAAATGATTGCAATTAAATTTCAAATTACAGAAATCATAACGAAAATTCTATTGAGCTCTCTGTTAGTAACATAAAAGCATAAGAGTGTAAAAAAAATATTCTTTATAAGGCAATGTTAAGTTACTACAGGAAAGTTAAAATGTGTTGTAAGGGAACCACAGCAAGGCATAACTAGTTATGGAAATAAATAAAATAAAAAAAAAATAAAAAATCAATATTTGCAAATATTTTGTTTAAATTGTTTGTTGTTAAGTTCGAAATAGATATTCTATGGAGTGGTAAGTAAACATTTTTACAGACTTATTCATAACTAAATCTAGAACTATATCCTACTTTTTATACCCCCGCGTATACTGCACAAGGGGTATATTAACTTTGTCACTGTGTAGGCCGCAACCCTAAAGGTTATTACAAATAATGGAATATACAACTTGCTGCTTTATCGACTCATTCCAGTAGCGATTCTCGATACACGAAGAGGTCACTCGATCGGCTTCTCCAACGAGTTCCTTTTGCTGTTGATATCAATCACAAATTGATTGCCAACCGCGCACAGTGTAACGAGGTGGACAAAAGTAGGTATGAAAAAAGTCATAAAATCGTTAAAGTAAGTATGCAAATTTATAGTTATTAGTCTTAATTACCTGAATCTGAATGGATTATTTGATATCTTTCCACTTGTGGTAGTTATAGTCTTTACCCAGTTCGAAAAGTAGCCCTGCTCTATGTCTGCCGACAACATGCTTCGGAAGGACAGGAGACATGCTCGCCTCCATACCCGCTTATATCTTTTTTGTATAGGCGTGTCCTAGGCCAGCATGTCTGCCAAATGAACTGCCGTAGCAGCAATGCAGCATACATCATATGGTATATATGTATACATGTCTGCCAAATGAACTGCCCTAGCAGCAATGCTGCATGCATCTCTCGGCACTAATGCTGCATTCATACCATGAGATGCATGCTGCATTACTGCTACGGCAGTTAATTTGACAGACATGCCGTCCTAGGACATGCCTATAGAAAAAAGATAAAAGCTTGTATGGAGGCGAGCATGACTAATGAATTCCCAACTAATGAAGTTGTTAATAGTAACAAAAAAAGTCAAACAACAAATCATTTCCTATCAATGTCAACCATTAAAAATAAAACAACGAACCAGTTGTCAAACAAAATGAGGAACTTTCGCAAAAAAAACCAATGTTAGCACTTTTAAATGGCTGATTCCAAACGAGTCATTTGGCCAAATTTAAACGTAGCAATATACGACCAAAACTGTTTGAAATACAGCATTTTCATTGATTTTTGGGCGGTTAAAGGGGGCGTGGAAACTAATTTTTAGTATAGCTTCCGAAAGTAACCGTACAAATAAAACCACCAAATTTTATTCTTGTACGACTAAAACCGTCTGAAAAATAGAATTTTTAGCATATAGAAGACGTGAAAAGTAGGAGTGGCAACATAGCAATAGCCTATCACGATTAAGTTGAAATAACAAATAGTTTGATTTGCAAAATTAATAAAAAACTTATTTTGGGTCGAAAAAGAATAAATTTAGAAGCTACAAATTCCTCATAAATGAACTATTTTTGTTCATAAATGAGTTAAGAAATGCAACATAAATTTTTTTTTGCATTCTTAAATGAGCTCAAATAACAATCATTTTTTTATTATATCAGTAGAAACAATATCTCATAAGCGAACCATTTTTTTTTTTTGCATAAATAAGTTTAGAAATGAATCATATATATTACTTGTTTTTATACTAAAATGAGTAAAAAAAAGGAACGATTTAAACTTTTATTGATATTTTTGTAATAGTGTTTTAACATGTGAAACTTCATACAAACGTCATATAAATTTTTTTCACCAGTGCGAATTGATTCTCGCCATAAGAAGAGAGATGAATGTATTGCTACGCGTTCGAAAAACTATTTTCCTTTTCATCTATCAACTAGTCTAAATAATCATTTTTTTAAACAAATTATGGCTATGTTATAATAAATAATATTATGCAATAATAAAATTTATAATTCAAAAAGATCCCTTTTTTAACTCATTTCTGGACAAAAAAAGGTCCGTTTTCGATAGGCGACTGATACAAAAAGGATTCATTTTCGAGTGCCCAGAAATAACTTTTCTATGGTTCATTTTTTGACTCATTTCCGAAGAAAAAAAGGTCAGTTTCTGAAAGGCATTTTCGTCCAGCGATTGATACAAAAAGGGTTCATTTCCGAGTGCCGAAAAATAACTTTTCTATGGTTCTTTTTTAACTCATTTCTGAACAAAAAAGTACAATTTATGGTTTTTTAAATTCATTTTCGAACAAAAGAAGATTCATTTTCCGACGAACGATACAAAAAAGGTTCATTTATGAGAGCCGAAAATGAACGTTTCTACCCGAAAAGGTTCATAAATGAATTCGAAAACGGTAGTTTTGGTTCACTGGGTATCTACCCAGTTCACTAAAATGCCTCTCAAAAATGAACCCTATGTTGTTCGGAAATGAGTTAAAAAAAGAACCATAAATTGTACTTTTTTGTTCAGTAATGAATAATTATTTTTCGGCTCTCGGAAATGAACCCTTTTTGAATAAATCTTATTTAATTACTTTTTTGTATGGAATGTTGTCATGGTTTTTTTTATATTTGGGTTTGATCCAAATTTTTGATAGAAATGTTATGACAGACTTGTTGACAGATGGAAAGAAAAAGAGTTTTTCTAACGTGTAGCAGTACATCTCTCTTCTTATGGTGAGAATCAATTTGCACTGGTGAAAAAGTTTATATGAAGTTTGTATGAAGGTAAAAATTTTAATTTACTATTATTGTACAATTGTATTAGTATACAATTAAAAAAAGATCAACTAAGGTTTAAATTATTCCTTTTTTAAATTTTTTTTTATTACTTAAAAAAGCAATATTTATGATTCATTTTTTAACTCATTTCTGAACAAAAAATGGTTCGTTTATAAGATATTGTTTTTACTGATATGATAAAAAAAATTATTATTTTTTGAACTCATTTAAGAAAAATTTATGATTAATTTCTAAACTCACTTGTGAACAAAAATTGTTCATTTACAGGGAATTTTTAGCTTCTAATGTGATTCTTTTTCAACTCAAAATAAAGTCTTTATGAATTTTATGATTAATTTATGATTAATTAATATTAATCATAGTTTAATACATTTATGATAAATCTCTAAACTTACTTGTGAACAAAAATTGTTCATTTACAGGGGATTTTTAGCTTCTAATGTGATTCTTTTTCAACTTAAAATAAGGACTTTATGAGTTTTGCAAAAGAAGTACAGTTTTCATTCATAGGAAAAGTTTTCACGAATTTAATCTTCGATAGCAACCACTTTTAAGCGAAAAAATAACAAATCAAAAATTAAAAAAAAAATTCTATCCAAAAACGTTTGCAAAACTCTCACCTTACGCAAAACCTTCGCTTATGGATCAGTGGGTAGCATAGATAGATAGACTAACGCAATCTCAAGTCGGGAAAAGCTTGCTGACAAGGCTGCAAAACATAATTTATGCTTATAACCATGGTAGAACTAGTAAAGGTATATGCATTTCTGACTGCTCTCTTTTTCTCATAGCCAGAATTGTCAAACTCAAGCATTTTGCTATTCTTGCCTATTTTTGCTTTCTTATCGCATTCTCGTCATTTTCAGATTTTGTATGAGCTGTCAACTTCGTTTTGACAGTTCCGGCAGTCTGTCTCTCCGAAATGCATATACCTTCTCTAATTCTACTATGCTTATAACTGAATGCTGGCAATTCCATTCAAAACAATTGCAAAGAATATTAATCAACAATGTATGACAACAAGAATCTCACTGAAAGCAACTCCACAACATGGCTGCCGTGTTAAATTGAGAGAAGCTCTCGTGACAAAGAGAGGAAAGAAAACTTTGTTTGCTATTGCATTTTGCAGCTTGTTGAATGTAAGCATAAAATAAAATACGTGAACTTTGTAATAATAAAAGAATAGACTTTTCGAAAAACTTAGTAAGGGAAACTTTTATAGGAGTTGAATAATCAACTCCTCAAAACTCAAAAAACTGCTATAAAGAATTATCAAAAAATAATCTGTTCAGCGGTTACTGAGCTTGTCTGGCTTAAAACTTCGTGAGTCTCCTTTTATATAATAGTTTAGATATAGATATACTATATCATGATAATACTTTCCTCAGTAATCTATTTTCGTTTCATATAAAAAACAAAATTTTCATTTTGTTTTAATTAAAACCATTAAAAAATTTTTGAAAGATTTATAATTATCTGAAATTATGTTTTAAAGGAAGTAGTTTTGGGTTATACATTGTTCCAATAATTTTAGTTTCAAGATTTTACTAATTTTTTTTTTATTTTGTTTATTTAAAAAAAAACTTGTTGACATATAAGAATAGTTCTTTTGCATGCCGAATTAACACTGGATATAACAACATTTTAGACATGAAATGCAAATTAATGTTACATAATGTTATCAATAACAATATTACTTAAAAAGACTAAAATTTAAACAATGAATAATTATTCCTTAAAAAGTAATTAGAGAGTAACTGAAGAACAAGAAAGAGTAAGGAGAGAAATTTGAAGTTAAGAAAAGTGTTTGAAAATTAAATGCTTAAAGTTATTTTTATTAGAAACGCTTTTAATACTATTAGGTAATGAGTTCCACGACCTAATGACACTGACGAAAAACAATCTACTGGAGTTAAGGAACTTGTATCTAGGGATAATGAGGTTCATATTTCTACTTGACCTGTAAAATTTCAACTTATCAAAAAGATATGTAGGACTACGTGTATAGATAGTTCGGTGTAGGAATATGCAATTTCTAGCTTGAAGGCAACTAGGTAAGTCACGACTAAGTAATTTCTTACAATAGACAGAGGTATGATCAAACTTTCTAAGACCGTATACATAGCGAGAGCTGCATTATTAAAAGCTACCAGGAGCTTATGTAGGGACCGAGAGTCAAGTTTGCAGTACACGACCTCAGAGTATGTTATGATCGGCATAATCAAACTAATGAATTTTCTGACACCACATGTAGCAGAAATTTCGTAGCAATACCTATTAACTAATGCGCACACAGTTTGTAATAAGTTTAGCATTCATTCTCAACTTTACCGCGGCCGCGTAAAATAAAATTTGCAAAAAACAAATAATTTTCGCTCCACCTTACTGTAAGTTCAAAGTCAGGTTTTGTTCCAGCCTAAAAATATTTGTTTTTTAACTATTCGTCTGCAGTTTTACAGGTCCGTCTATTTACCTGTATTCCACATTATCCGTTTACCACTGGGTTGTTTTCAGTGTGCTCTTTAAAGCACTCATTAATACATACTCAATATGGGAGAGTATAAATGTGCAAAGCTACCCGACAACGGAATATAAACAATAGGAAAATCTATAGGAGAGAAAAAGAGAGATAAAGCTTCATGCTGCTTGTGTGTCTAACAATTTTATGAAGCAATGATTTTTAGGTTTGGTTTTTTTGGCTACTTTATAAATTTAAATTTTAGTGACTTTTGAGAGTGGTTTTAAAAAACTAAAGGATGCAAGATTTTAAGTTAAACATGTAGCTTTATATTAGTAAAGGAATTACTAAAATCCCTTCAGTAGTTTTTAAGTTTAGCTTCGTCGCAGATACGTGAGAAGCCTTTTATATAGTAGTAAAGAGTATAGAGTATGGAAGTGTAGATATAGAAGTATAGATATATAGATTACTTTCTGGTGTTTTTGTTCTTGTTTTCCATTTTCTTCGTTTGCATATAAAAACGAGCGCAAATTGCCCAAAGATTATATGCAAACAATAGCTCGACTTACCAAAGATTTGCAGATCAAAGCCAGCGCTCTTTAGTGAATCCAATATTCATCCTTCGAGCCAAGTGGTACTTCTGGAGCCGTTCCAGGTAAATTTTGAGTCCGGAGAGGAAAAACGAGAAATCAAAAAGTACCAATTCCATTATCGTACCAGCTTGCACCAGTTGAAAAAGATTAGTCGATTGTTTTTTTTTTAAGTGGCTCAAGTTCAATCAACGCGTCACACACACACTTACACACACACTAAAAGGGCTTACACATCAGCGAGCAGGTTCGTCGAGCGGCGGCCATGTTCGAGCCTGTTCGCTAGTTAAGAAGCTAGTTCGACAGTTCGTCGAACCTGTTGGCTTGTTGGCAAAAATTTTTGATTTTCTGCGTCGAACAAACGTTGTTCGACGAACGTGTTCTATTATTTGAACGTAAGCGTCATACCTAATGAAATTCTGTAGCGAAAATGAAATTCTTTATTGTTCATGTTGCTGCGTTATCAATATCTACAACAAAATTATGGCGATAAACAAGAAAAAATCGCATGCTCGACGAACATGTTCGTTCCATTTGAAGGCTAGCTTTTTCTAACAGGTTCGCCACGCCATTTTGTTCGACAAACAAGTTCGGCTAATGTGTAAGCCCTTTTACACACAAAAAACAATACATTTCGCGAAGGTTGCTTCTTTTTATATTCGTATTTTTTTTTAAAGATTTTGTCCGTCCGACGAAAGTAGTGCACTAATTTATTTGCAGTACATCAATCAAAAATTGATTGAGTACTAATAATAAAATCAAGATTTTTCACTAGATTATTAATTTTATGCAAATTAATTAGTCATAGTTGCAATAAATTTATGCAAAATAGAGACACACACACACACGCACACTTGTTTATTTGACCAGCTTCGTTTGCTTGCCAATGCTTTGTTCTTCGCGTTTTTTAACACACATGTTTTTATTACTATTATTTCGTTCTTGATTATTCAAAACTTATTATATTATTACTTTGTGTTATATTAGTAATAATTTTCACAATAAATATTAAACAATTGAAACCGATTAGAAACAAAGATCGCGGGCAAGTAAATGAACACGAGTAGTCCAGCCAACAAAAAAGAATGAAAAATACGACTGAATCGGAACAGCTGGCCGACATCGAAAAAGTGTAGCCAGTTCCTCGAAAATTTATTGCACATATACGATTTTCATTTATGGCAATTTTTCGGGAATTTTAACTATTTTAAGTAAGATTTCAATTGATTTACGCCAAGTCGGCAACAAAAATATATTACTAGGTACACGGTTTTGCCTGGGGATTTTTTTAAATTTTGTGGGATTTAAAAAAGTTGTTATATATTATTAATTAACCTTAATAAAATGAAAAATATATAAACATTAAAGTATTTATTGGGTTTTTTACGAATTCCCCACTGTCCCATTTGAACACAATCCACTGATTTTCGGTCTGTGTGAAGTTTCTACGTATTAGAAACTCATTAAAAAATATTTTTAGCAGTTTTTGCTTAAAATTACCTAATATTAGAAGTTTCTACATATTAGAAAAAAATTGTAAGCAATTCAAGCTAAATTCTTACCTAAAAATAAGGGCATTGGCGTCGGAACCGGGGGGCAAGGTGGGCAGTTGCCCCCCCCCCCACTTTTTTAGCTAGATAAACAATTTAAAAGGAAAAGTTATTCAAAATATCAGTTTTTTTGCAACGATAATATTTTTGTATTATATATTTTCCTCTTCTTTCTCTCTTCTTCATGTTTCATGTGAAGAAATTTTGGTGAACTTTTTTTGCACCACCATTTGTACTGCCCCCCCAGATGAAATTCGCTTCCGACGCGCTTGAATAAGGGTTTCTTCTTATTAGAAACCATGTTAAAAAATATTTTTAGCAATTTGAGCTTAACTTTCTCTAATCTTTCTACGTATTAAAAACTAGTTTAAAATATTTTAAGAAGCTTTATCTTAAAATTCCCTAATATGTGTAAATTTCTACGTATTAAAACCTAGGTCAAAAAATATTTTAAGCTGTTTGCAGCTTACAATTAACTAACATTTTAAGGTTTCTGCTTATTAGAAACCAATTAAAAATATTTGAAGCAATTTAAGCTTCAATTCTGTTCATAAACAAAACTTATTTTTGTTACTTAAACAAATAATGGCGAAGATTAACTCTTTTATGAGGCTAACTGACACCCTTTTTGAGCAGGAAGCAGATTTTAATGAGATTCCTAAGAATGAGCACAATATTTTCGCTCTTTCTAAATTCATAAAGAGGAATTAAAATCGTAGTGGATAAATGTTAAGGCGTCATACGAGGCGTAAAAGTCATATATCGCTAGTGTTTCCAGACATATGTTCGATATCTTGGAAAGATAAACAAACTTAGCGATAAGTTGTACACATCCAAAGAGAAAAGTAAAGTTGATGTTTCACAAGTTAATTTTCCAATGTCTGGCCATAATATCAATTAGCCGCCGTGTGATACCGAATTATTTCAGTGTGATTATTTAAAATGGCCCTTCTTCAGAGACATGTTTTCAGCTATTTACATATCAAATAATCGGCAAACACCTATTGATAGGCTCTTTTATTTCAATTAGAAAATTCGGCGGAGAGGCAAACGAGATTTTTCGAAAATTTTTTCTTACCCAGGAAGGGTTCGCAATAGCCTGGCAAAATTTAACGAACTGCTACGAAAATAAGCGTATTCTGGTAAATAGCCAACTGAAGGTTTTATTCAACCTCCAGGCTGTGTCGGATGAGTCGGGAAGTGCTATTAAAAAATTACAGAGAGACATCAATAATGTCATTTCAGCAATAACGATGCATAAAAGCAACAATAACAATTGGGATGCGATGTTAACGTACCTATGCTCCTCAAAATTGCCTGAAGCTACGCTCTCCTTATGGTAGCAATCAATTCAAGACTTGACAGAAATCCCCAAATGGACTGATTTTGATAAATTTCTAACAAGTCGATTTCAGACTTTAGAAACGGTGTCTGACTTTACAGGCGAGGTGTCAAAAGGGCAAAAATTGGACGCACCTTCATCAAATGTGAATACAGTCAACACCAAGCAAAAGAGACGAAAACCAATTGCAAGATGTGCCAAAACCAGTATCATGCATTAAAGTTCTGTTCGAAGTTTTTGGCAATGAGCGTTAAAAACAGATCATCAGTTGCGAGGCGGTTTCTTCGCTGCCCGAACTGTCTATCACCTGGGCATAGTTCAAAAAAATTGTAAAAGCGGATTCAATTGCTCCTAGTGTGGACAACGACACCATTCGTGGTTGCACAGATATTTTCGAAATGCAAATTATCATCACAATGCGGGAGGTCCGAGCATAGCATTTTTTTAGTAAGTCCAGTCTACAAGGAGCAGCGCAATCGCAGACTTCTGCCAGCGCTAGCAAAAATTATCTGACGTGCTTTGCCTCTACCATCAAAGATATTTTATTGGACACCGCGATGATAAATATTTGCTACCGAGGATCTAGTTCTGCAGCCAGACACTTATTGATTCTGGCTCAGAGGGCTTTTCTGAGAGATTGCAACGACTTATTCACCTGCCTACTCCTCGCGTTTCCGCTTAAGTCACGGAACTTACCAATGTAGTTTTGGCCAAGGTACAAAAAGCTTGCACTTTAGTCTTGGGATCACCAATTAATCCAACCGTTCGGCTGACTACAAACGTGCTCATATTGTTGAATATCACAGGAAATCTTCCTACCTGCTCATTAGATCCTTTGTTGCAGCAAGCTTTTTCAGAGCTTGTTCTCGCGGATAAACATTTTTACTGTAGCTACCAAGTCGATGTACTACTAGGCGGTGATATATTTTCCTAAATCGATATGATGTTAACCAATTTATTATTAACGCAATTTATAATAGTTAAATTTACATGATATGTAAAAATTAGTTAGAAAAAGCAAGATTAAGTATATTTTATGTACTTATTTTATTTTTTATTTATTTACTATCGTTGTTTATGAACTTTGTTTGTGAACGGTCGTACGATTTTTTTTTTTTTCATTAGTCTCGCGATATCCCACCAGTCACAATTTCTACTTTCTACATTTTCTTGTAGAAACTAAACTTGGTGCTAATCTTTTATTTCTGTTGAAATCTATTTAATCATTTCATAGCATAGACATCTGGCTATTTATGTTATTTGGACTCGATTGACAGTGCAGAAGGCGGAGTTGAGGTATTTTTGACTGTCCCACCAGTCACACTCCTTTAACCAATGAAATATCACCAAAATATTTATATGAGTTATTTTTTCTGTAAAAGTTTTATAATTCAGTTCATAATCTATTATAAAATATCTATTAGATCATTATTTTACATCAAAATACCAAGTTACAGGTCTAAACATTATGGATTCTGGAGTAAACTGTCCTACCAGTCACCATGGAAAGCCCCTTATGAAATAAAAAAACTAATTTGAGTAAAAAAATTAAGATTTTTTTTAAATTTAATTTTTTAAATAATTTAAGTGTGGTTAAAATGATTCATAGATTCAATCATTGGTCTTAGATTCAACAAGGCTGACTCGGTTTTCACATTGGAGGTATTTTTGAAAAGAGAATAAAAAGTAATTATAAGAAAATTCTTAAATTATGGTCAAGTAAAGGTCAAATATCAAAAATCTGGATATCTCGATATTTAGATTTGATTTGGGAAAAACTGAGTATGCCACTAAGATCTACGACCTAGAATTAAGTTAACGTGTCTCGGCGCTTTTTTTTTGTGTATTTTCAAAAGTTGAAAATATATCTACAATGTAATAAGCCAGTCGGGTTTTAATCAAAGCCTCAAAAATGTGTTTAAAAACAGTTCAAACATGCATTGTTCTATAACTCTCATAAGAAATGTTAAACTTGGTTGGTTTATATAACGTGAATGATAAAAAATTGGTCACTATCTCTCGAGCTACAGAATGCAGATTTATGAAATATTTTTATATTCGAGAACAAACAAATGTTGTAATTATTTATATAAGTTTTGTTTCATAATAAAATTCATTCATTCATTCATTCATAAATAAAGCGTTAAAAAAAGTTTAAATAATATAAATAAATATTTAAAAAAAGAATTTATGGTTTAAGCCCTATTTAATTTCCCTTAAAAAACTTTAAAGCAATAAATTTGATCACCCTTTAAAAATTTATGGGAATTATTTAAGTCAAACTTGTGCCCAAAAAGTGTTGCAAAATTCTACTTTAAATACTTAAAACACCGTAAAATATGGCACTTAGATAGTAAAAATAATACTGAAAATTGTTTCCTTTCTAATCTGTATTCTAAGTTACACAGACCCACCACCTTTAACATTTTTTTTTAAGAGTTATAGAACAATGCATGTTTGAAATGTTTTTAATCCCATTCCCAGCAAAATTTTTGATGCAAATGTTACGTGCATTTTTAGGGACACTGCTTCCAGAAGTGACAGAAATAGATCAAGCTGTGCTTCTTCTTATTCTTATAAAGAAGTTCTTTCAAGAGGCATTTTTATAAACTACTTCTGAAAGACATTCAAATGGCACTTAAATTCAATTAATGTACAAAAATTATATGTAATTACTAGCTGAACCCGGTGTGCTTCGCTACCCTCTCGTTTAAAATAAAATTAAAAGTATTTATATATTTACAAAAATTTATTTATTTAATTTAATTATTGCAATGCTCCGCCTCTTTTTTTGTTGTAAACCAATTAGAATTCAGCGCTGAATCGCATGTAATTTGCTTCATGCTCCCCCTTTTTATTTTTAGACCAATCAAAAAGCAGCAATTACACAATCAGCTGTTTCGCAGTCTGTTGTGGGAGAATGAGAATGGGGTTACCCCACTCTCTATTTTAATTAACACGTATTATAAAATCAGCTGTTTTGAAGACAGTGGTAGAAGAAAGAGAATTGAGCTACCCCACTATTTTAATTAATATGTATTTTAATGATTTTAATGACATGATTTGTGGTATAGCCGTTAATAAACGTAGTAAAAAAGTAGGTGCAGAAGTGTGCATGGTCGAAAAATATTATCATGTAATAAGTATTCCTGAGTCAAAGCTGAACGCTGTGAAAATTTAAGATCGGTTATCAGGTCCAGCCTCCAATATATCGCAAACAAAGGGGCGTGCTCCGCCCACTTTTCTTTTGGTACGTATTTCTATTCATGCTAATACCATATATAGCAAATACTGCCGCCGTTGGTCAAAAAATGCCCAAGATATGACGATTTTAAAATTTGGGTTATATGGGCGAGGCCACGCCCCTTCGTCCACTCACAACTTTATATAGTCAAGAATTTATTATTTCGTAAGAATATCCTATTGTGAAAATTTAATGATGATCGGTCCAGTAGTTAAGACTATATTGCGATTTTTAATTTTCCTAAAAAGGGGCGTGGTCCCACCCACTTTTCTCCTGGTACGTATTCCTAACTATGCCAATACCATATGTACCAAATAGCATCAACGTAGGTCAAAAAATGCCCAAAATATGGCGATTTAAATTTTTAGGTTATATGGGAAGTGCAACGCCCCTTTGTCAAACAAAAACTTCATATAGCCTATTATTCTTTCCAGATTCATAGTAAAATGCTGTGAAAGTTTCAGGAAGATCGGTCCAAGGGTTTGGCCTCCTATAAAGCACAAACAAACAAACAAACAGACAGACATTCATTTTTATATATATAGATTGAAAGCAGATTTATTATAATTAAAGTAAAATGGGGCGAAAAAGGGGGATTTGGTAATAAAAAATCTATGGCTACCTTACCTGTAGATAAAAACTATATAAAACTTTAGGTAAATACATATTACAAAAAAAGTATTTTGTATAGCAAACATTGTTAGTGGTATAAGTAAGTATCTGAATTAAAAAAGGGGGCGGTGAAGTGGGCGTGGTTCATAGTAATATGGCGACGTTAACAGTATTAAGAGCAATATACTACCAAATAAAAAATAATCCGTTGGAAGGAACAAATTTGTACAGAGAACAAAAAGTTTAAAACTTAAATTTGGCGTGAAAAGGGGCGTAAAAGGGGGCGTGGCGTAAGAAATGTTTATTTCTACCTCGCCTGGAGTATAATGTGTATACAATTTGAAGTAAATCTGTTAAAAACTATATGGGAGCCATTACATAATTTTAAAAAAGTGGGCGTAAAAGTGGGTGTGGTCGAAAAAGTACCCTATTAATCATGCCAGAGTCCCAGTTAAATGCTGTGAAATTTTCAGGAAGATCGGTCCAGAGGTTTGGTCTCCTATAAGGTACAAACAAACAAATAAAGAAACACACATTCCATTTTATATATATAGATAGCTTAAACCCGGCGCGTTGCTGCCGCGGCCCCGTTGCCAAACGCGAATAAAATGTTATCAGTGAAATTGTATATGTAAATTGTGGTCGAATACTCAATTCCATGGCTGTGCGACCTATAACTCAAAAGCTGTAGAATTTCTCAAATTTTGGTTGCATGGGAGGTGACACGCCCCCTTGTCCAACGCCATACAAAGTTATCAGTAAAACTGCATGTGTAAATTGAGTTCGAATGCTGAATTCCGAGGCTTTGTTTGCTTTGTTTGATTGACTCAAAAGCTATTCGATATCGCAAATTTGGGTTGTATAAGAGGTGCCACGCCCCTTTGTCCAACTCCCATAAAATTTTATCAGTAAAACACCACGTGTAAATTGTGGTCGAATTTCGAATTCCAAGGATGTGCGGCCTATAACTCCAAAGCTATTCGATATCGCAAATTTGGGTTGTATGGGAGGTGCCACGCCCCCTTTTCCAACTCTCACAAAATTTTATCTGCGAAGCGGCACGTGTAAATTGTCGAATACCGAATTCCGAGGCTAAGCGGCTTATAACTCCAAAGATATTCGATATCGCAAATTTGGGTTGTATGGGAGGTGCCACGCCCACTGTTAGTAGGAGGTTGAAATATACTTTACGACCTATTCTCATACCTACAAAATATACACACAAAATATACATACAAAATTTCATGAAAATCGGTCGAGCCGTTTCGAAGGAGTTCGATTACGTACCCCGTGACAGAAGAATTTTATATATTAGATAATATATGTTTCAGATATTTTTCGTGGGATTTTGTAAATCCCCAATGAAACCCAACAACTTACTACTTCCAACACCAAAATGCTTTGAAAATCGGGAAAAATTATATTTTATGTGGAATTTTTAAACCCCCAACAAAACTCAAACACTTCTCATTTCCAACACCAAAATCGCTAGAATGTCGGGAAAAGGGATATTTTCCCAGGGATTTTTTAACCCCCAAACCACAAAAACCATTTCATTCCATGAAATGTCTTTTTAAAGTTCTCCTGAAAACCACCTACTAGAATCCTTTGATTGAAGGGCTCAAAGTAATCTTCCATTGAAAAAGTCCTAGAAGCAATTCTAGATAAGACAAAGGAAAGCATTCCTCCCAATGACATGCATATGTTAAAAGAATGCCTTCTGGGTATGAAAGTGAAAGGGATGGAATTCAAGACTTTCCCTTCCTCTTTAGCTTCTTTTGGAAGCACTTTTTTGCTGGGTTTTGGAGGCTTTAATTCAAACCGACTGGCTGAATAACACTAGCGCTACAAATATATTTTTTTTGCAGATCTTTATTGATATCCTTAATCTTTATGAAAATGCGCGGGGAGCGAAGAAAAAACTTTTGCCCATTTCATATACTATTTCATGGGTACTCTAATACAGCGATGCCCACAAAAATTATTTGAAGAGTGCACAAACAACAACAACAACGAAAAGCAACAACATCAAAACATTTTTAAATCTGGATGCAATGACGAAGTACCAACAACACGAGTGCTGGTAGAGTCCGCGACAGTGAACTTATGTATATGTACACTAGGCCGGGTCGATTTGTGGGGAGGCAAAAAAATCGCCCATTGCTCAGTGAAAATCGTATTCTAGGAATCAAAATAAGAAACTTTGCCCGGGGAACTATACCTCTAAAACGAATTCTAATGCCCCAACTTTTGACTTTTGTAAAATTATGAAAAATCCCTCTTTGACCCATTTAAAGGGCCCCAATCGAGTCCAAATGTATGATCGACCCCCACTAACTTTGGAAGGCCGATCCACCCATGCAAGTGGTACACCCCCTGGAAACCCTGGAAACCCCAGGGGGTGTGCCCCTTCATGGGTGGATCGGCCTTCCAAAGTTAGTGGGGGTCGATCATACATTTGGACTCGATTGGGGCCCTCTAAATGGGTCAAAAAGGGATTTTTCATAACTTTACAAAAGTCAAAAGTTGGGGCATTAGAATTCGTTTTAGAGGTATAGTTCCTCGGGCAAAGTTTCTTATTTTGATCCCTTGAATACAATTTTTACTGAGCAATGGGCGATTTTTAAATCGACCCGCCCTAATGTACACCATAAAAATAATGAATCAAGTATTTCAAAATGTTTCATTTTTTTGATACTCAGAATACATTCTGATTTACCCAGCTTTAACCGCGCGGAGGTTTTCAGATATCCTTTTTAATTTTTTGTTTTATAGTTTTTAATTTTTTTTTTTTTTATTTATTTTACTTTCTTTTTATTGTTTTTCTTGTAAATTTTTTATTATTATACATTTCTTCACTTTTTAATTTTATAAGAATTTTTATTTGCTTTAATCTTAATTTTTTATATTTGTTTTTATCTTACTGTTTTATTATTAGCTGTTATTTATGAACTGTTTGTTATTAACTGTTATATTATTAAGATTAAAATCTTTTTAATCTTTTATTATATATGAAAAAAATATGAAAATTCTCAGTTTTTCGCAAATTGCTCTTTTGTCATTTTTCAAGAGTATAAAAATCCTATAAAAATAATTTATTCTGATGCAGTATCAAAAAGTACCCACCTGCAAATATTCAATAACTTTTTCTCAATGTGTATTCGCACAACGAAAATTACAAAGAATACGACGCATGATGTTAACGCCTACAATGCGAATGCCAAAAACAGTCCAAAACAGCGGCGATCCATGGTGCCAAAGAACAAAAACAACAAAGTGCAAACGCAGAACAGCTATCGATGGTTCGAAAGAGCAAAAACAATAACATTTAGAAGCGAGGTAGAAATTGCAAACTGAATTCGGCGAATTACAGCAATCATGAAAATATTGAAGTTGTTGTAAAAGAGTGGAAGGAGTGGAAAGAGTTAAGCGCTGGGCACCGCTGCTCTAATACATATGTTTATGTTTAATTAAACCATCCAATTAAAATTTTCAATAGCAAATACTGCATCGATTTGAATAAAATATTTAAAACAAATTTATTTTAAACAATCGCTTGAACACTTCATAAAGGTAAAAATTTTATTACGTAGCAAAAGAAGTAATGACGTCACGAAAATTTATAAAACGCAGCTGTGAGGGTATTTTAATTATAGTTTCGTTTAATTTTCCCTCCTATTAATTATAAGGAAAATTTGTTGTTTGGACAATTTTGCTGATTTAGCACTTAACGCATTATAGATATGAAGGGCTTATTGCAATAACGAGATAAGCCACTTGATCTAAAAAATCTATTTTTTAGGCTGAATACATTACACAATGCACCAGCAAAATTTTTGTTATATATATGCCATGCATTCTTAGGAACACTGCTTCCAGAAGACATTTTATAGATCCAATTGTGCTTCTTCTAAGCCTTATCAAGAAGTGCTTTCAAGAAGCATTCTCACAAACCACTTCCCAAAGACATTCAAATAGAATTTAATTTCAATTATTTTTTTGATGTATTTTTTCATTTTCCGTGGGATTTTTCGAACCTCTAACAAAACGCAACCATTTCCTACTTCAAACACCAACATGCCATGAAAATCGGGAAAGGAGATATTTTACGTGGAATTTTTTTTTTTAAACCAGCAACAAAATTCAATCACTTCTCATTTCCAACACTAAAATCGCAATAAAATCAGGAAAAAGTATATTTTCCGTGGAATTTTTTAAGCCCCATAACCACAAAAATCATTTCATTCCATGGAATGCCTTCTGAAAGTTCTCCTCAAAAACACCTGATAGAATCCTTTCATTGTAGGGCTCATAGAAATCTTACATTGAAAAAATTCGGGAAGGGCTTCTAGAGAAGACTAAGGAAAGCATTCCTCCCAATGACATGCATATGTTAAAAGAATGCCTTCTGGGTATGAAAGTGGAAGGGATGGAATTCAAGACTTTCCCTTCCACTTTACCTTCTTTTGAAAACACTTTTCTTGCTGGGGCATTGCCAATAACTACTGAAAAGATTTTGGTTCTTTTAAATTTTCAAACTTATTTGTAAAAGTTTCCGTGTTCAATTCCATTTCTTCATACAAAAATAATTTTTTTCGAAAACTTTAGAGTCGATATTTTCGAAACATTTTTTATGTGGCTTATTATGTTCTTGCGACAAGGCAAGATAACAGAAGATCCTTTGTATAACTCAATACTTTTTACAAGGCCGCAATTTTATCGGATGGCACCAAACGAAATAGATCTTACTTTCGCTTTCCAAAATAATATCATATCTATATAATATGTTATATAGTGAGTTTTCCAAGAGTGTGGCTGTCCACTTGAATTTCATTATATCAAATTAAATCGAAATTTCAGTTCCCAATATCATTTCAAAAATAGCTTTGTTCTTTTACAATTTCAAGACAACATAAACACCATTCCATTGTCGTATCTGACCGACTGTACCTATGCAATTTGAGCAAACGTCTCCTGAGAGCTTTCAAATGTGAATAAATTACGCTCTACATAGCTTTCATTACGGCGCAAACATACATTTCAATAAATTTAAAACAGAGTAGGTTGCAGCCGAGGAGTATTTAATGTTCGCATTCACAGGGTACATCTGCCTTCCTAAGCGTATGTTGCCTGGTCTCTGTCGTGGTCTGTTGGATTTGTATTTTAAGTCAAATCGTTTCCGCCCTGCTTTGCTCCAACAGCAAGCAAGGAAATGAGAAAAGTTTATCTGTTGCTCACTGCTTTGAATCCAGGATGTTTAGAGTTTCTGCAATTGATGGCCTCCACTCAACCCGCCTGGACTGAAACTGGTTTGAAGCGTTTGGTTCTTGGTAAGTCTTGGCTGCTCCTTTTATATCTTTTTGCCGTTTATGTGTACACAATAGGGTGGGAGATGAAACATGGAAAAGGAAAAAGTAGTAATCATTCATTAAAAATATCAGAACTCTACAATGCGTCCTCGCCAAACTCAACAAATACGTCCAACAAGAATGTCGAATCCAATTGTGTCAGATCAAATAGACAGAAAGTAAAGTCAGAATTGAGTGGGAACCTAAAAGAAACTTGATACCCCAGGCAATTGGAAACTTGTGTTTTCCGCATCAAAAGGAAAATAGAAATATGCAAAAGAAATTGAAATGGAAACGGTTCAAAGAAACTTAAGAACTATTCTGTTTAAATAAATTTGTGTGTATGTTGGTTTGAAAATAAATAAAAATTTGTGCAATTTTATATGAGTGGAAGTTACACACACACATAGAATAAAGTGGTTGGCCACACTGTTTTGCTGATATTCACTTAAAAAATTTGGGTATATTAAAGTTTGACATATTTTTATTGAAAACATTTAGATAAGACTTAATAAAGTCCAGTGAGTAGAGGAAGCTTCAAATTGACAATAAGTCATTCAAAAAATTATGCAAAATTTTTTATATATATTCTTTGTATAATGGTCCTAATATACGAGGGTTGTTGCATATATTTCGAGAATACATTTTTTTCATTCTCTTATATGATTAATATATTTTTGCATGCCTTCAAACAATTTGTCATAACATTTATCCCATTCCGCTTGGGACACCTCCAAAACATAGTTTCTGAAGGCATCAACGGCTTATTCTGGCGTCGAAAATCGTAGTCCACGCAGTTTGTCCTTGATATGCGGATCACAAAGAAGTCATTGTATGCCAAATAAGGACTGAACGGCGCACAGTAGGGTATTTTACTCTTTAAATGGATATCAATGCAACTAGAAGATGGAGGTAACTTTTGACGTTTTTTTAGTTAGAATGTGTTCAAATAAGAAAAAAGTTCCGTCCGTCCGTCTGTCTGTTTTCGACACGATTGCAGGCGTGATTTTGAAGCTATAGTAACGAAATTTCTTATTTAAGCTTGTATCTAAAATATAAAGATCAGAATCGCAAATGAATCATATCGGATGAAAACTTCGCCTACCTCCCATACAAAATGACTTTTTAAAAACGGTAAAATCTCTTCTTATTCTACGAAACTTAATGTATGTACTAGAAATTTTGTGTGTGATCTTTGATTTTTAATATTCGCTTTTAGTATGAAATTCAGCTAAATCGGATGAAAACCACACCCACCTCCCATACAAAGTTATTTTATCAGCATTTTTAAAATTCGACAAAAATTAATATATGGGCTTTAAATTCTTCACATAAATTATAATTTTTATTATGCAATCTGAGCTTGAAATTTCGTACAGTCAAATGAAAACTCCACCTACCTCCCATCACGTTTGCCACCTCAAACTCCCACGAAAAAAAACCTTTTTCCCAAAACAGCAAAAATTAATAACCACAAAAATTCACATGATATAAAATTGAAAAAAATCCCATCGTAATTAAAAAAACCACAAAAAATCCCACGGACATTTATTATTACCATGAAAATCCCACGCAAATAAAAAAAACCACGAAAAATCCCATTTGTATTTAAAAAACCACGTGAAGTCCCATTTGTATTAAAAAAACCTCAAAAAATCTCGCTTCTATTAAAAAATACCACAGCAAATAATACAGACAACAAATTGTCAAAAATTAAACAAAAAATTAAAAAGAACAACTAATATATTTTGTCGTCTGTGTTGTAAATAGTCTTTTAGTAATAATATTTAATAAAAAATATTTGTTTATTTCACCTTAGACCTGTATAAAGTTCAAAAAAAAAGAGTTCAAAATTAGCTTTTAGGCTTTAAAAAGCAAAACACAATCACAAAATTCTTATCTTTTTAACAATTATTGGTCAGCACGCACCGTATCAAAAGCAAAATTCTATTCGACTAAAAATTCGATGAACAGCAAACATTTCGACAGGGTTTGACGTTCGATGCTCGTTGTTCGATAAACAGCGAAGATTACGTCGAAAGCAACTCGTAATAAGAGCCAATCACAAATCCATTTTAAGATATACTAATTTTGTATATTGATAAAAAAAGAGTAAAAAATTCACTGAAACATATTTTCCCAATGCATGGAATTATGTCAGGAGTGAAAGAAGTAACCCTCCAAATCAAAGTAACCGAAGTCTTAACGAATTCGTTGCGAAAATCATATAGATGGGTTGAGACGATCTTAACAATGAACAAAATATGAAAAATATACACTTTTATGCATATATTAACACATATTTTAAGTTAAAAATAAAAATAAACCCTTCAAAACAAAAAACAATCCCACAAAACAAAAAAATCCCACGTGAATTAAAAAAACCACACTCAATTAAAAAATCCCATGGGAATTCCCATTTCCCACGGCAATTAAAAATAACCACAAATGGGATTTTTCCCATAAAGCTGGCAACCGTGCCTCCCATACAAAATGACGAAGTGACCTTTTTTTATAATTAAAATATTAATTTTTAATCACTTCCGCTTGATGATACTCCATCGTATGGATCATGAAAATTGGCGTCACAACTTTCGCCACTCTCTTCATCGGTTTAATCAGTGTCTTCGCCGTTGTTTTCATATGTTGGCACCAATGGCAGTACAATCAAATTTGCAGCCATTTGTGGCAACTTTTTCAACTTCTTTTGAGGTAATTTCGTTTTGCTTGAAATTATAGGATAAGAAGTTGCGTCAATTCTATGTGCTCTTGTTCAGCGTAACTTGAATGCATGAATAAACTGATTCATTATGAAGGCTGCGAAGCCTTCCTCATATTTCTCCGCAGGACATATTCGTCGCTTCATTTCATCTCTCAAATACTGAAACTTATCATTAAATTTAAAATACCCAGAGGTTTTCATTTTATCATACAACGTTTGGCGAGTTATAAAAAATGTAGTAGAAGCAGTTCCTAAAAAGTAGACAGCACTTTTAATTTTCATATTAAAGTTTGAATGCACTTGAACACCTGAATACCCATATAACAAAATAGTACATCACTATTAATTGCTTCAAAGCATACGATTGTCACATAAAATACCAACAAATTAAAAACAGATCTAACGAAGAAATTCGGCATTGTCGATAAGTGATACACGCTACATTAAACATTATTAATTAAGAGTTTTTAATTTCTTAAAAATTATTTAGTTTCCAAAACAGACTGTCTAGTCAGCTAAGTGATTGACTCTATACAGAGTTGTTGTTGTTGTTGTTGTTGTTGCCTTCATAAAAAAAAACTTACTTGATCTAAAGCTCGCAATTTAATTCATGTCTTAAAAATGTTAATGCCAAATTCGTATTCCATATATATGAAGAAATCATATTAATTAATAAAATACAGATTAATAAACGCAGAATTTTGTAAAAGTGTATTATATATTTAAAGAAATAACAATCAAAAAGAGATTTGTCACAATAAAATGTCATTTTAGTACTACGGTAGTAATCCTAATAATAGGGAACACGATTTCAGAAAATACATATAAGGAAAATTGTCTTTGTGACGTTTCATGTTTTGAATGTTAGATATACAGACTGTAGGGTATAGCTACAAAATTGAAGGGGGAAAAAATGAAAACAATATAAAACACAAAAAAAAACAATAAAAAATGAGCAGCGCTGTAGCAACAAACACACTCTTAAGTAGTTGCACTTGCCTAATTTGCGATTGCAGTTCGTTTGCAAAAAGTTTGATATTTTCTAAAACGCACAAAATAGCACAACAAAATTTTATACACTTTATAACAACAGTCCATATTAAAAGAAAATCATTATAAGATGACAACAGAACACAAAAAAATAAACTTTAACTCCACACGCATAGCAAAATATCGGCATTTTTGACACATTTTTTAATAGACACAAAAAAAAATATTTCCAACACTTTATCTAATAAATTTTTGTGGCGTTAGAACAATAATAACCTGCAGTTAAAGGTTCCATTAAAAAATTGTGCAAAAAAGAAATTATTTTATATAAAAATTTTATATAAAAATGCTGAAAAGCTGCGATTCTCCACTGCGCGCGAACGAAAGCAATAACAAGTTAAGTTTGACATCTTGTAACTTTTGAACTAGCACTCTTAAAGCATTAATTTTTTCTGCTTGTGACGCAGAATTTTATTAGCTTAAAACCGGTATCCATAAAAAATTCGTAGCTTCCATTTGATTTTTTGAAATTTAAGCCAAAATACCGACTAAATACCCCTCTGTGCGGCGGCTGACCCATTAAGCTGATGTTTTGAGTGCTCAAAAAGCTTTTGTTGGAGCTGATGTGTCTTGATGAAGAATGATTCTTCGGCGTTTGCTTATTTTTCTTAATTAACGGAACCCTTCTGGCAATCAAATGGCTGTGTACCATTCAGAATTGACCGTTCTTTGTGTCTCAAGTAGTACCATGGCCAAGTGACCAGTTTTTTGAACGAAACAGGCGACCATTTGCTTCAAGCTCGGAACAACTTTTATTGGATTGGGTTTATATGCGATTTGGTAATAATGCGAATTTGCAACGGACTCGTTTTTTTAAATAGTTCGGATTCAAAATGGAACAATAACGTTTAGGCTGTATTCAAAATATTTTTTTTATTTTTTTGTTATTTCAGTTCTTACATATTATATCTTTCTTTTATCTATATATACATAAAAATCAATTACTGTGCGTTAGGCCGCGTTCACAGTAAACGCTTTTAGCTTCGCCGAGAGATTTAGCTGAAAAACGCTTTCTGTATAATCATATGGAAAAAGCTCAAAGTGTTCAAAATGACAGCATAAAGCTTCTTTTCAAGTGCTTTTCAGAGCTTATATCTCCAACTCGCTTGCTCATACAGCAAAATAATTTTATTTTTTATGCTTTGTTGTAGAGCATTTTTAAAATGCATTCGGCGCTTTATTCTTGTTTGATCACATAGTTTAAATGTTTTTGTTTAGTTTCATTATTTATTGCGTCGTACTGCATTTTTAATTGGATTTCGGCACTTGTTTTTTCTATTTTGCCTGTTAACAATATTTGTTCGTTGATTTTGTTGTATATTTTTTTGTGCTGAAGATTTAACCATTGTTGCGTTGTTGTTGCGTTTTGTGGTGCTTTTCAGTTTTATGCACTTGTGTATTCTATCTCGTTTGTTTACAGAATTTTCGATGTTCTTGCGTACTTCTTGAGTACTTTTTGTGCTGAACTTTCCACCGTTGTTATGTTTTGTGTTTTCAAGTTAATTTGAACTTTTGTTTGTTATTGGTTTGATTCCTCGTTGATGATTATCGCGAAACTACATACTCATTTAACAAAAACCTTTCATTTACTTTGCAGAACGCAATTGAGGGCCATTATTTTCCAAAGAGACAAATGAAAACAAAGCATCAGTCAGCCACAAGCATAAAGCGCACACTATGAACACCAATAAGCTCAATAAGCTACTTTGTATAGCGTTAAATAAGCGTTTACTATGATCAGCTTCAGCCAAAGCGTCCACTATGAACGCGGCCTTAGTCTTGCTTAGTCTTGCTAAGGCTCGAAAATGGCTCAATCGATTTAAATAATTTTTGTTGTGTTTTTTTCGTCTAATATCAGGGAAGGTCAAGAAAAAAATAACATTTTGCCACACCCCCTTTTACCGCCTACAAATCAGTAAGCTTTTTTGTATGAAGATTTTGTATTTTTTATGGGAAATATTCTAATAGCTTCGGAGTTATAAGCCGCACAGCCTCGGAATTCGGTATTTGACCACAATTTGCATGTGCCGCTTCTCTGATGAAATTGCATGGCGTTGTTAAAGGGGGCGTGGCACCTCCCATACAACCCAAATGTGAGAAATTGAATACCTATTTAGTTATAGGTCGCACAGCCATGGAATTCATTTTTCGACCACAATTTACACATGATAATTTACCACTGATAACATTTTATAGGCGTTGTAAAAGGGAGCATGGCACTTCCCATGGCATAGCTTTTGAGTTATAAGCCGAAAAGCCTCGGAATTCAGTATTCGAACTCAATTTACACATACAGTTTTACCGATAACATTGTATGGCGTTGGACCAGGGGGCGTGGCATCTACCATACGACCTAAATTTGAGAAAAATTTACCCGTCGAAACTGAGTAAAGAAATGAGACTTGCAGTCATAAAGCCAACTACCGGAAAGGGGAGAACAATGTCTTCAAGGCCAGCTAGTTTTGAATAAATAAGGAAATGAAAATTTATTGTAGGGTGAAAACAAAACAGAACAGCAAATCGGTGTGCTCGACCTTTTTTTAAAAATTCTAAAAAAACTATCAAAAATTTTGTTGGGTCTGTAGATACTGGAAATGGCATTTTTTATTTCCTCGCTAATTTATTTTGCAAGTTAAGGGGGTTCAAAAATGAAAAAATGATGAAAATAATGAAAAATATGCATATTTTTGATGATTTATTTCTTAAAAACCAATAGAGATAAAATCTTTGTACTTTTTCTATTTCAATTTAAAAATATAAAATTTTAATATGTGCATCCAAAGTTTTTAAAAAAAGTGACAGTTTTGCCAAAAAGCTCTTTTGAAGATACATATTTTTTTCATCAGTTTTATAGTTTTCAACCCTGATTTTTTTCATAAGTTGATCCAAAAATAAAAACTTTTTTTTTACAAATTAAAAGATCTTTTAAAGTTAGTTTAGAATATGTCAAGAATTATGCATTTTTGTTGTTTTAAATTAGTGTTATTTACTCTCAAAGTTGAGTCGAACAACGAAAATAGCACTTTTTAACACCCTGTATCTTCCTTTAAGCATGCAATAAAAAATCTGAAAATTTGACAGAAGATGTACTTAACTGAGTTTAGTAATACGTATTAGTTTTATCATGGAGATTTAATAGTTTCTACGGTATAGCTTTTTAAAATCATCCTTTTTTAGTTTTTCAAGTATTGAAAATAATATGAATTTTTCATACCTTATCAAGATTTTTTTTCTCAGACAGTGTTTTCGGGTCTCATATGGTATACAGCCGTGTTCATAGACTTTACTATAACTCAATGTGATAAAATCAGGGAACGAAAATAATCATCATTTCTCAAATTTTAATGAAAAAATATCAGCATATTCTACTTGTCGCAGAACACTTTTGATCATACCGAATGGTTGCAATTTGTAGATCCTTTTCCATTCAATAATGACTTTTATTTTTTAAGCATTATAAATAAAAATTTAAAAGAATTGACTTTGAGTTTTAAATTGTCCGTTTTGAATTGTCCGTTTTCAATTTAAAAACGGACACAGAGAGATGCGCTCAAAGCTACTGACACCTAATTACAAAACAAACAACAATATAAAACTCACTAGACAAAGAAACGGCGAAATCGAGGGTGCTGCAATTTATTTTAAGGCAATAATTTAATTATATTAATAAGTTAATTTTGTCTCACAATGATCTCTACCAAAATTGTTAAGTGTTAAACTTTATGTCTAATGTTTAATATGTAAGTTTTTCATAATGTTAAAAATTGCTGTATATGTATATTTTTTGTTGAAACATTGTCCCTGGTGATGAGCTCCTTTATGCTTTTGATAGGTCTAAAACTACGACTATCGTTGTATGGTGGGGTCTTTTGCTATTAACGTCATACGTCAAGGACGTACTGGAAGGCACAAACAATGCATCTTCATTTGACAGTAGTGTTAAAAAACCAAAACACCTAGGCTTGTAAATATCTGGCTTAAAAAAATCATGCCACTCAAATAATTGTGTTTGCAAGAAGGTAATCTATTAAATGTGGTAGTTCACTGATAAACAGAGAAACAGCAAGCCAACAAATCAAACACACGAAAATAAATTAACCTTATTGATGTACTTGCTTGTTTTGAACTTGAACCTTGCAGGAGCTTAACCTCCTACCATCATTAATCAGTTACAGCAAGCACTTTGGCTTTCACAAGATAAAAACCCCAAAGATTAGCTTTCGAGCAGAAAAGCTTTTGGGCTGTAAGCCTACAGGGTGGAGGGGGAAGCTTGCTAGTAAGAAGCTTGACATGTGTCGTCTGACTCTGTCAATCATAAAATAGATTGCTGAAAATAAATGAAATATGATTTGCCTTGCACTCATAACTTTAAGGTCGACGTTTTATTTAACTTCTACCTTTATAGAATGGAAGCACCACAAGAATGAAGAACCTCACGTAAATTCATATAGTTTTTTATGCTGTAAAAAAAATGGTGAAAAAATACGAGTCAAATTTCGATATCTTTTGATGCCCCTAAGCATTTGTACAAACAGTGTAATAACAATATGGACCCTTGTGCAATTCTTTTCCAACTTTCAAATCAAGCAGAACCCTTTTCATCAATGACAAAATTTTGCCTGAACTGAACCGCGCGTAACAGCTACAACGAAATGTTAGCATAAATAACCACAATCAAGGACAAGTCGAGCTGCAAATCGGAAAGCAAAATACATCACATAAAGGTGATGGAAAGGTTATTGCAAATAAAAAAAAAAAAAACAACTACAAAAACTAGATATCTTACAGTCGGTCATGTGCGATTGCTGAGTTATTTGGATAAGTCTTAAATGTGAAGTGTCAAATACATATGCATAAAAATCAGCAATACCGAATTTGAAAACCTATCTAGTCTCCTATGCTTGGTTTTCACTATGTCATTTTCAGTGGTCAGTTGTTGTCAAACACATTGAAAATAACAACACCTTGACATTTTTTCTAACTTTGGCAATCTTGGAAATTTAAAAACAAATAAATAATTCAATTGAGCTATGCAAAAAATGTTTTTATGCAAAGAGTTTTATTAAGGTGATATTTCACATGATAAACTTTTGTGTCGTCATAAAACTGACATAGTGAAAACCAAGCATTATTCTCATTCCGTTTTTCGGTTATCAGCTGAACTTTTATAAAGTGACTATCATTTACTCTAGACAGCACCCAAAAAATGATAAAGCTATGCTTTAATAACAGGAAAAACATAAAAAAAATACTTCTGAAGATATATTTTAGGACTGTGGCAGCCGTAGCTTACTGGAAAAGTGCGTGACCAGCAAGCCAAGAGAACCCAAGTTCAATCCCCACCATCTACATAGAATGTTTTTTAATTGAAACCAATTTTTCTGTCGATCATCACTTAATTGCAAACATATAATATAAACAAAAAAATTAAATATATGAAGGGCTTATTGCAAGAACATGATAAGCCACATAAAAAATATTTTGAAATAATCTACTCTAAAGTTTTGAAAAAGTGTATTTTTGTATGAAGAAACTTTTACAAATAAGTTAGAAAATTGAGAAAAAATAGTCAAAATTTCTTCAGTGGTTGTTGGCAATGCATTGAATTATGTAATCATCCTAAAAAAAAATTGATTTTTTAGATTATTTGGCTTATCACGTTATTACAATAAGTCCTTCATATAGTATTTTATGAACATGCTCGCAGAGGAAAACGAGAATTCAGTATTTAATAGTTTGTCGCTGATGACATTGTAATGCAGAATATCCTTACAAGAGGGATATGGGAACATCAGATTTGTGTTAACAAAAGATTAACAGTTTTTTTCATTGTTATGATAACAGTTTGACTTTATTCGTCTGTGTTACTACATCGTATTTTCTAAAGGCCCAACCAAAATTGACCAGTTGCTCCCTAACGAGTAAAAACTGAGTTGTTTGGTTAAAAGCATTTTTTTTAAAATCAAAGAATCTTATTTAAACAAGATTTGGTCTTTGACCTAAAAATAAAGTGATAGATTATTTTGAGGAATTGATTGGAACCATACGTGAATTATTAATTAGGCGAAACAACCGAGAAAGACAATTTAAATTGACTTTAACCGAGGCTAATGTTATGCCTTAAACTCGGCAAGAATTTCCAGCTCTTAGTTGTGACCGTCCTTTAATTCCACATTTTGCACAATTTAGGTGTGGATTTCTAGTTTACCAAAATTCTTGAATGTAGAAAAGAACAAAGAAAGTGAAAAGAACCATGCCCGAGCCCAGATTCAAACCAGGGACCTCTGGGTTGATAGTCTAGCGCACTCTCCAATAGACTACAAAGGCCGGCGATGTTGTTAACCAAAATGAGGAAACGTAACTTAACGAAACTTAACGAAAAATTTTGACAATACTTATTATTTCGTAAGAGCCGAACTGCTACCATAGCAACTCATCAACAACAACTGTGTAGAGTGCGCTTTTATTTTCATCAATTTGTTTCTATATCACTCATCGTTTACATATATTTATAAAAAATTAAGCAATGCACAAATTAAAACTCGATTGCCAACTGAGCAGCTGATTGAGCAACTCGATTCATTTTGTGCAGACGTTCGTCAAGTTTCCAGCAAAATTTTTGAGAAAATGTGACATGCCTTCCTAGGAACACTGCTTCAAGAAGACATTCTTTAGGTCCAATTGTGCTTCTTCTTAGGTTTATCGAGAAGAGCTTTCAAGAGGCTTTTAAAATATTTCCGTGGAGCTTTAAGCTTTCCGTGGGATTTTTCAAACCCATTCCATGATATGTCTACTTTAAGTTCACCTCGAAAGCACCTACAAGAATCATTTCATTGAAGGGCTCTAAGAAATCTTCCATGAAAAAAATTCTCGAAGCACTTCTAGATAAGACTAAGGGAAGCATTCTTTCCAATGACATGCACATGTTTAAAGAATGCCTTCTGGGTATGAAAGTGGAAGAATTAGGTTCAAGACTTTACCTATCGTTCGTCTCGTCTATTTTGGTTGGGCCTTAACAAGAAGATTTGCAGTGAATTGCATTTGTAAAAATTATTAATATATTAATTATTTTGATTTTCTATGATTTAAAGACAAATTCTAAATGTTAAATCATACATGATTTTAAATACAAATTTTAGTTGTTTGATAGTTTAAAATCGTTTATTGAGCTTTAGGTCAGGTTAGAACAATTAATTGCTCTAACGAATTTTTTCCAAGGAAACAACAACGTTTTTCAATATGAAAAGGAAAGCGTCACTAGCTGATTTTATTGCAATTTCGGCCCTGCTAACGGCTTCATCAGAAATCTTTGTGATGCCGGTGGGAATCGATCCCGGGCCGTGCCTCGTGCAAGCGCATCTTAGCGCAATGCACCAACAGAGGCGATGAGACTTCAGTGACAATTTCTCAGTTTTTCTCCCTTTTCTTGTTTTACTTTGCTTTAATTTGCTTTACTTTAGTTTATGCTTATGTTATTATATGGAGTCCAACAGTTTGTAGGAATGCACCACTAACAAAGCATGTTTACTGAAGTTGTTTTTGTAGATTTGCTGACAAATCTTCAGGCTGTTTCAATGTGTTTTTTGGTCGTGCTCTACTATTTGATTAAAGCATGATGCACGGCCCGGGATCGATTCCCGCCGGCATCATAAAGATTTCTGATAAAGTCTCTTTAGCAAGGCCGTTGCAATTATTATAAAAAAATTATATTTTCTTAGAATTTTAAAATAATATAAAGTAACTAGCTGATATACCCGGTGTTACTCGAGAGTCATTTATATAAACATTTTAACAAACACTTCTCGATTAAATGTTTTTTAAAATCGGGAATAATGAAAAACATGTTGAATTTTATTTGAATTTTATTTTATTTTATTTTATTTATCCACCGTTTACTAGGTAATTGAACGAACATTGATCCAAAAAAGGTTAGGAAAATTTCTGTTGTTGGTGGTTCCATCTCTTGCGGTGAGCTAATTGAATTCAAAGAAGCGGTACGAAAAACAGATTTTAAAAATTAAAAAGAATTTTTATATTTACTCAATCTTAAGGCAAGCACAATTACCTTTTCAACAAAATAAAAATTATGTTGGGACTCAATGCGTCCTTGAGATATGGACATTTTAACGTCTAAACAAAGATTTATATTAAAAAACATATTGAACTTTTTAACAAAAAAAAATGTTAATGAAATATATTAAAAACAGCAGAGTTATTGGCATTAAAAGTAAAAACTTTGATTTTCATATATTTTTTTTCTCATTATTAGCTATCAATGTATTATGAAAATTCGTTGTGCTAAAAATGATTGTACCTACTAAAATTTCTAAAAAAAACTGGCAGTACTGCATTATTTTACTTTTGAAAAGTTTGGTAGCAATAGCATTTTCGCAAAATATTTCGCAAAACTTATGTGCTAGCTGCATAAGAACATCAGATATTCTTCTGTAAGCAGAAAATAGCGCCACCTGTCTGTAATCCCAATCGTGTGGGGTTAAATTTGAAGAAACTTTTGAAAAAACCTAATTCAGCTATTCAACGCAAGGTGTACGTATAGTTTGTACCCACATCTCTTACACATGTGGCGCCATCTATCTGTGAATTTAACGCACAGATCAAAACTAATGAAAGAATTGTGCTGACCAGATGCGCATATGTTTTTTAATATCGCCATATAGCTGAAACTGCTTACATGAAAATATTAACTTTTACAGCATTCTTATTCACAGTCATCTTTTCGATAAAATTGTGATATATATACAACATTTAAAGTACCATTGATAAAGAACTAATTGACAACGGTGACACAATAGTGAGAATAAATACAGCCTTCACAACAAAACAAATTTAACAGGAGGGGGGTGGGGAGGCAAAATATAAGTAGATGATCACTATAAAGAAAATTTTATATAATACAAAATGTTCGTAATTACTTTAGACACACAACTGCATTCTTAGAGAAAAATGGGGACGTTCAAACTATATAGAGAATTTTAACACAAAACTAAGTTTTATTAATAGTCTGGTATGAAAAAATAGATTTTTAGCCATAACTTTTGATTGGAAAGAGATATTGGGGTAATTTTTTCACATAAATTATTTTTGAGACTTGACTTTTTTGTAAAAAATATAAAAACAACATTTTGGAAAAAATAAATTTCGCGAAAAAAATCAAAGGGGGTTTTGATGACAAAAACAGTAAAATAATTTTTGCGCTTAGCTGGAAGAATTTTTGCAAATAAATGCTATGTCATATGAAAGGTAGCCAGATGTGCAATTTTTAATTGATTTCATTTTTACAACAGCAACAATTTTTGAGTCATTTTTTGAGTAAAAAGTCAATATTTTGGACCTTTTTTGACATAATCATAAAACATATACACACTGACTTAACGGTACAGTTCAACCTATTTTTGTGAAGTAATTTTATTGAACTTTTGAACAAAAAAAATTTGAATGAAATATATTAATGGACAGCGGAGATATTTGCAACGAAAGACCAAACTTTGATTTTCATGTCGTTTTTTTCTCATTCTTAGGCAACGATGTTTTATGAAAAAGTCGTTATACTGAAAATTTCTCCAATTTTGAAGATATGTCAATGTTTTTGATGTCAAAATAACAAAAATTTTTTAAAATTAAATACAAAAAATCTCCGATACTAAAAAGTTTTATAATAACAAAATTACCGTTAGTTGAAAAATTTCAGAGGGGGCGTGGCAAAAACTAAGTATGTAACATTTTAAGTTGGAATGTACTTAATATGTATACCTAGTTTGAGCAAAATCCGTTGAGCCGTTTAGATTTGTATAAAGGTCAAACAAACAAACAAACACACAGAAAATGAGTTTTATTACTATAGATAGTCAATTGTATGAAAAAATAGATTTTTAGCCATTACTTTTGATTGGAAAGAGATATTGGGGTGATTTTTTCACATAAATTATTTTTGAGACTTGACTTGTTTTTTAAAAAATATAAAAACAACATTTTGGAAAAAATAAATTTCGCGAAAAAAATCAAAGGTACCCTTGTTGTTTTGATGACAAAAACAGTAAAATAATTTTTGCGCTTAGCTGGAAGAATTTTTGCAAATAAGTGCTATGTCATAAGAAAAGTAATCAGATGTGCAATTTTTAATTGATTTAATTTTTACAAAAAAAAACAATTTTCTAGTCATTTTTTGAGTAAAAAGTCAATATTTTGGACATTTTTTGACATAATCATAAAACATATATACACTGACTTAACGGTACAGTTCAACCTATTTTTGTGAAGTAATTTTATTGAACTTTTGAACAAAAAAAATTTGAATGAAATATATTAATGGACAGCGGAGATATTTGCATCGAAAGACAAAACTTTGATTTTCATGTCGTTTTTTTCTCATTCTAGGCAGTGATGTTTTATGAAAAAGTCGTTGTACTGAAAATTTCTCCAATTTTGAAGATATGTGCATGTTTTTGATGTCAAAATAACAGAATTTTTTTAAAATTCCTATAGTAAAAAGTTTTATAATAACAAAATTACCGTTAGTTGAAAAATTTTAAAGGGGGCGTGGCAAAAACTAAGTATGTAACATTTTAAGTTGGAACGCACTTAATATGTATACCTAGTTTGAGCAAAATCCGATGAGCCGTTTAGATTTGTATAAAGGCCAAACAAACAAACAAACAAACAGAAAATGAGTTTTATTACTATAGATTATTATATGACATCATTAATTTTTCATTAATATTTATGTTTAACCAGAACAAGCTATTATCGTTACCATTATATAAAATTAAAGTGCAAATTAAATGTTTCCATTTTACTCCCAAAGGTACTGGGCCGATTTCAAGACGGTATTTCCCGACGTGTCCTGTGTTGCCAATTTAGAATTGTGCCTCCGACTTGACGGCAAAAACCGAAAAATCTATAGTAATAAAACTCATTTTCTGTTTGTTTGTCTGTTTACTTTTTTGACCTTTATATAAATCTAAACGGCTCAAAGGATTTTGCTCAAACTATGTAAACATATTAAGTGCTTCTTTAATTAAAATGTTGCATTCTTATTTTTTGCCATGCCCTCTCTGAATTTTTTCAACTTACGGTAAATTTGTTATTATATTACTTTTTTGTATCGGATTTTTTATTATGTAATTTTAAATTTTTTGTTATTGTGGTATCAAAAAAACTCACATATATTCAAAATTGTAGAAATTTTAAGTACAACGACTTTTTCATAAAACATCGTTACTTAAGAACGAGAAAAAAATCGACATGAAAATCAAAGTTTGGTCTTTCGATGCAAATATCTCCGCTGTTCATGAATATATTTCGTTCAAATGTTTTTTGTTCAAAAGATCAAGAAAACCACTTCACTTCAACTGCATCGTTAAGTCAGTGTATATATGTTTTATGATAATGTCAAGAAAGGTGCAAAACATTGACTTTCAATTTTTGACTAAAAAAATTTTTTTTGTAAAAATAAAACCAATTAAAAATTGCACATCTGGCTTCCTTTCATATGACATAGCATTTATTCCAGCTAAGCATAAAAATTACGTGAAATTAATTTTTCCAAAATGTTGTTTTTATATTTTTATAAAAAAGTCAAGTCTCAAAAATAGTTTATTTAAAAAAATTACCCCAATATCTCTTTCCAATCAAAAATTATAGCTAGAAATCTATTTTTTCATATCAATGACTATAGTAATAAAACTCATTTTCTGTTTGTTTGTTTGTTTGTTTGTTTGTTTGTTTGTTTGTTTGTTTGTTTGTTTGTTTGTTTGTTTGTTTGACCTTTATACAAGTCTAAACGGCTCAACGGATTTTGCTCAAACTAGGTCAACATATTAAGTGATTCTTTACTTAAATTTTCGCATACTTAATTTTTGCCATACCCCCTCCGAATTTTTTCAACTAAAGGTAATTTTGTTATTATATTGCTTTTTTGTACCGGATTTTTTTATGTATTGAATTTTGAAATTTTTTGTTATTTTGATATCAAAAGCATTTACATGTATTCAAACTTGTAGAATTTTTCAGTACAACGACTTTTTCATAAAACATCGTTACCTAAGGGCGCATTTATAGTGGCGACTTGTTGCTGGACCGGACCGAACCTAGAAGGAAAGCTGGAAAACGCTGCACAAACAATCATATGAAACAAGCTCAAAGTGAGTATAGTGCCAGCCGAGCTTGCAACTTCAAGTGACTTGTGCGCTGGTTTCCATCTTCCCGATTGTTGCTTTCTCGCTCGCTCGCACGGTTTGCTTGTGTTTTGATTCATTTTGCACGTTGCTTGCTTATTACTTTCGTTAAATAACATGAAATTTAAAAAGAAACAAGGAAAACAATTTTTTTTTTGTTTTTGCTGTTGCTCCTTTTCTTCGCCTTATCTTTTTTTTTTTGTGCTCAAAAGCAAGTGTGTAAAATGAACAAACAAATGAAAAGGGATTTTTCCCACAAAGTTGGCAACGCTGGCGGTAGCAAACTAAATTCCTCGGAAAACACTTGACTGCCAGCGTCGCGATCGATTCTGTATTTCCTTGAATTCATTCATTCAAAAAAAACAAAGAACCACACGATAGCAACAAAGAAGACCAAGAAGAAAAGTAATAAGCATACAAAAACACGAAATTTCGCTGTAGTTATGCTGTATTTTCTTGCCCGCAAAAAATACACACAGAAACAGCACTATAAAGAAGCAACAAAGATAAATTTCTATCAACTGTTGCACACAGAAAACAAAAAGAGAAATAGTGAAAAAAGCTAAACCAGCCGGTGAAGCAATTCGTCGATTAGCGGCTGCAAGTGCGTTTCATCTAAAACAGAGAATCGAAGATTATCAAATTTTTTTATGTGCGCTCTTCCTTTCCATTTGATTTTAAGCACAAAAGTAAACAAACAAAAATAGTAGCAACAAGATATAACGACTTTGTTTAGATTAGTTTTGTATTGCTTTGTTGCAATATCAAAAATAATACAACAAAAACAAAACCTAAAGAAAAAAGTTAAAAAAGTTAAAACCAGTTGGATGATCAAGTGGCTTCATGCGGCTTGAAGTGCGTTTTCGCTGAGTCATCGCATAAAAAAATCTTGTGCCAGCAGCTGATGTACGTTTTTTTAATGTGCGTTCTTTCTACGATCTTCTTTTTTGACAAAAAAAATTTTAAATAAAAACCCAACAAGAAGGCAACAAAAACCAGCAGAAAACACCAGCGAAAAAAGTCGAAACAAGTTGGTACCTCAAGTGACTTGAAACGACTTGCAGTTGCAGGAAGCGCGTTTCAGCAGCGTTTTTCGCATTTTCGTCTCTGCGCTTGTTGGTTTGAGGAAAGCAAAATGAATGAACGAAATCATGTGGCTTTTTTGATGCTTCGGTTGCAAAAATAAACAAAAAAAAAACTAATATATACAAACAAACCCAAAATAGTCAAAAACCAGCTGAAACACGTCACCAGCGACAAGCGCGCACTATACGCACTTCCAGCTGCTTTTGGCAGGACGCGTTTCCAGCTCGGTCCGGCCCAGCAACAAGTCGCCACTATAAACGCGCCCTAAGAATGGAAAAAACGACATGAAAATCAAAGTTTGGGCTTTCGATGCAAATATCTCCGATCTAAATTATTATATTTAATTTAAATGTTTTTTGTCCAAAAATTTAATAAAAGCACTTCACAAAAATAGTTTTAACTGTACCGTTAAGCTAATGTATATATGTTTTATAATTATGTCAAAAAAGGTCCAAAATATTGACTTTTTACTCAAAACATGACTTAAAAATTGTTTTTGTTGTAAAAATTAAATAAATAAAAAATTGCACATCTGGCTACCTTTCATATGACATAGCATTTATTTGCAAAAAATTTTCTATCCAGGCGCAAAAATTATTTTACTGTTTTTGTTATCAAAACAACTAAGTTCTGATTTGATTTTGAAATGTATTTTTTCCAAAATGTTATTTTTATAATTTGTACAAAAAATCAAGTCTTAAAAATAATTTATGTCAAAAAATTAACCCAATATCTCTTTGGTATGAAAATATAGATTTCCAGCCATAACTTTTGCTTGGTATGGCTGGAAATCTATATTTTCATACCATTGACTATCTATAGCAGTGGTCCCCAAACACATACTACTACAATTTTCGGATTTTGTTCTTATGTTAGTAGCTCTCTCACTCTCTGCACTGAGACAAATTGTTGTGCAGGTATTAAGCAAGAATTTTATAATTATTATTATAAAAAAACTATTTTTAGTAAATTATAAGTATTATAAAGAAACAAATATGGGAAGACTTTTTAATTTGTATCAATTTGTGAATTTTTCATGTGAACATTCCAATGAGTCCTGAATAAATTTTACAAAGTATTCTTTCTCTAGTTTAAGAACTAATGCATTACGTTATTCATTTTGCGTAAACGAATGTTGAGGATCCATATTTCTACAGTGCCTTTAAGAAATATATTGCAATGTGCCACTGTGCGTTGGCAAGCCAAGCATTATGGCAGTCCATAAAAATTTTCTGCAAATAAGAATCATATTCATATTCCGATTTAATTTTGTACAGTGGATAAGCTGATCAAGCGGCGCTAACCTCTTCGTTTGAGGTTTCAGCGCCAACTGAATAAGAGAACTTTGTACGTGTGATCGTGTTGGTGTAATGTTTGAATTCGAGTTCGCGAACTATTAAATGGGAACCACCAAGATGTATTTATGAAGGTGAAAGAAGTAGGTGACGTCTTTCAAATCGGCACCGTATCAATGTCAAAATTTTGGTACAAGTGCTGCCACTTGCTATTATTTCCCATTTTGTGGGACAAACACTTTGAGAGGGAGTTTTGCAGTTGGGAAAGAAGTTTCAGCTACGGAACATCACAAACAGCCAAATTTTAGATGTTTTTTTCTTAATACAGCTAAGCAATGTAAATTGGTGGTCTTTTCTTTTTTTAATATATATATATATATATATATATATATTAATTTTTTGTTGCAAAAACATATGTTTTCCTAGATAAATACTATTGCAGATAGCACAGCTTTTTTGCATATTTTATATTTTTTGTATCACAATATTTACACACTTAACAAAAAAATTACAAAAGACAAGTAACACACGTTTTTTTTCGTCAAATCAAATAGATCAAGTAACAAAACATGGGATTTTTTATTGAATTGTCGTTCAAAATATGGCAATATTGAGTTTTTTTTTCTCTGTTAAATTTGTTTTGTTGTGATTGTACTTTTTCTGCTCGCTATTGTGTCTTGTGTCACTCAGTTCGCTATCAATGGTACTTTAAATTTTGCATTTATATCACCATTTCATCGAAAAGATGACCGCGAATAGAATGCTGTAAAGGTTAATATTTTCATGTAATCAGTTTTAGCTAGATGGCGCTAGAATAAAACATATGCGCATCTGTTTAGCATAATTAGTTCATTGGTTTTGATCTGTGTCTTAAATTCACAGATAGATGGCGCCGCATTAGTAATTACTGTGGGTACAAGCTATACACCTTGCGGTAAATAGCAGAATGATGTCTACCACATTTATCTTCAAATTTAACTTCACACGTTTAAGTAGCTCAATTAGTATTTTAGTACAATATTTTCTTGCATTGAAAACGACTTTTTCACAAAACATCGATACCTTACTCTGCAGTTACACGTTCAAGTTTCTGTTCAAGTTTCCTTTCAGGTTGCACACTCATGCATTTTTACTGTGTTTACACTCAAAAAGAAACTTGAATGTGTAACTGGCAGCTAAAAATGAGGGGAAAAAATTATGTGAAAATCAAAGTTTTGACTTTCGATCGCTGTTTTTAAATATATTTCATTAAAATTTTTTTTTTTGTTCAAAAGTAGAATATATTTTTTAATGTAAATTTTTGTTTAGATGTTAAAACGTCCATATCTCAAGAACCCATTGAGTATATTGTTAAAAAGGTAATATCTCAAGAACCCACCATAATTTTTATATTGTTAAAAAGGTAATTTTACTAGCTTTAAGGTTAAATAAATATTTAAATTATTTTGAAATTTTAAAATATGTTTTTCGTACTCCTTCTTTGAATTCAATTAGCTCACCACAAAGGATGGAACACCTTTTTTTAGATTAAAGTCCGTTCAATTTCCTTTCTTACGGTAACTCAAACTTAAAATTCAACACGTTGTTCATTATTCTAGAATTTAAAAAAATATTTAATAGAGAAGTGTATACTAAAATGTTTACATAAATTACTCTCGGGCAACACCGGGTATATCAGCTAGTGTAAAAATAAAAATTACTCGTATTTCAAAGGAAACGATATCGAAGATCAGTGCATTTTTTAAGATTTAGGCAATCTTTGCATTTCATAAATTGAAAATATAGCTTTCCAGGCTGCCTGAACAAAAACAAGATTGAATTTTTTTTTTGAGTTTTAAAAACAAAACTCTAGAAATTTTAACTTGAAATTCATGGACTATTGTATAACTTTTCAAAATAAATAAGCATTTCACAAAATTTAGCTCATTCTCAAATTTAGCCAAAAGGAACACTCGGAATATTTTTCATTAGGCTGTTGTCATATTTTTATTCTTTGAATAAATAGAGTCTTTGTAATTCATTTTAATAACATTCTTTAATACACAGTCCAACAACTTGTATAATTTCAGACATCGATCAATGGACTATAAAAACAAAAACTATAAAGTAGAAAAAAACAAAATTATACGTAATTATACAAAATGACGTCTGAGTAATTTTTAATCTAGATTTTAAGTTAACTCTAAATATACACAGAGCCAAAAACCACTATATAAAACCAATAAGATCACTTCAATCAATTTATTAGGTTTTCTTATTAATGCTACTAAATAATAAGAATTTTCCATAGAGAAATCTTTTTAATTCCATAGAGAAATTCTTATAAAAAATTTACAACTACTATAAAACATTTTTTAATAAGATTTCTTATTAAATGAATGAAATGATGTGGTAATCTTATTAATACTTTACTTTAATAAGAAAATCTTTTGTTCACTCTCAGAAAAGACCACCTTAAATTAATAAGATAATCTTTTTGATATGCTGTTATAAGATTTTCTTATTAAACACCCTTTTAAGAAGGTAATAACGGTGAAAATGCTATTTATTCTTTGCTTTAGCTTTCAGTCGTAATTGTGAAGTGAATTCATTAAGTTTATGTGCATTTTATGGATTTAATTTTTTTAAAGTAAAATAAAAACTTGTGATAATGGATAATGATACTTATGTTCCCGAAATCGTTTTCGACGATGCTGAAATTTCTGCCTTTGCTGCCTTTGAAATTTCGCTGCCTAACTTACATGTACTAAGTAAACTTATCGCAATCTTATTTTTATTACTTGGCAACTTTTTCCAAACATATGTTTCGATAATTATCGTAAATTATTTCATTTACGCAATCAAGTGCAGGTCATGGTGATGCAGGCCAAGTTGCAGCTAAAAAATGGATGCTTACCAAAAAAATAGGTCTGAAAAGCCTACTTCAGCAAACAAAGACCCACATCATTTGCCACTGGATCCAAATTCATGTGCCATAACACTCTCTAGCGAACCTCAAAATGATGAAAACTGTAAAATTTTGTTAATCATTTTGCATTTCTTATTTTTACAGAATAAATCTTTGATATCCGACCAGGATACCATGTCACCACCATCAACTCGCAAGGTCATGGAATGACTGGAAAAAATATCAAATGACCTGAGCAACGCAAGTTCCTCTAGAGCTTCAAGTTCAACTCTTTCGTCCGCCGCGGAGTCCACACAAAACGTATATGCATCAGGCGGCATCGATGTTTTAAATCTTCTGAAGACTTATGGATATCTTAATAACAAAAAGCCTAATAAATTGTAATAAAGCATCAAAATGTCTTTTTATTTAATATTACAGGCAATTAAAAGTATATTTCTAGGTAAAAGGTTAATAAGATTCCGTTTTGATTTAAAATATTTCCTTATTAAATTTAAAAATAAATACTATTAAACCAACAAGATGTCTTTATTAAATTTCAAAAATAAATCTTATTAAATCTATAAGATTTCTTCCTAAAAAAAAATGCTAATTGAAAAGTAATATTTTTTTTATAAAAATACACCTTAGACAAATATTGCCCAAAGAAGCATATTGGAAAGTTGATAATATTTTAACCCTTCGCTACTAGCTTTTAGGTTACTTACTTAATATTTTTTTCAAAAACGGTCTAAAGGTATCCATAACTTTAGATCTAGATCGAAAGGATTAAAATATTCTTGGTAAAATAATAAACATAAAATTTCCACTTAGGCCTAAGAGCACAAAAAATTTCGGTAATTATTATAGTTAAGTAAAACTATTAAATAGTTGGTTTAACTTTTTATGTTTGTAAATATGTAGCTTAATTGAGAATAAATTTTAAGCTCATATTAAAAATTACTTTGACGTAAAGTTTTACAACACTAAAATATGTATAATTTTTTTGATTTCTCTACCAGAATCCGTTGATCAAAGTGTATAATTTTGGAAAAGGTTCAAAATTGTCAAACCGTGTGTGATAACCCAAATCCTTTAGTTTTTCATTTATAGTTTTCATTAAAGGACTATTACCGTGTTAACACACAGACACACATGCACACATATACATATAGTAGACCGTTTGCTGGGTGTAGCAAACGAGTGCACAAAGTTTACAGTCCTGATTTTAAATGTACGGGACACAATCGCTTCAAGAAATACTTAGACATCAGAAACATGTGTGCTTTCACGTCGACCACAGCTCTTCGCACCCAAACTCTTCAAACTCATCAAGGTATTGGGGCAGAGAGTATCTGCAGTAGGTATTCTAACGCTCATTTATCAAATAGAACATGACATTTTGTAGTGAAAACGTTGCTGCAGACCAAACCAAGTCGGCAGCATGTACAAATTATTCATTCATAACTTTTGATGTTGTTGTCGCTGTCTCATCTCATCTCAACAACGGTACAAGTAATGGTGCAATAGTTCAACATAGCCAAAACTCAACTTTTAGGGGGCAGGGGGGGGGAAGGGTCGGGCAGTATTTTGTTGTTGAATTATTGTACAGAAATAAGTGAAGTTCCATCCCACATATTTACCACTTTCACCACCCACATTAAGTGCAAAGCCATTATTTCCAACTTGTTTAAATGATAGGATGAATTTATAAGATTTCACCGTTCATTTGAAAACATGCACAGGGTCGTATGCATACATAAGGATCAAATAAACAAAAAAAAAGTAAATTTTGCAAATTATTATTCTGCTTAATGCAAAGTGGAAATTTTTTTTTCAGCTTTATATCAGCTACATATATTGTTAGAGCATCTGAAATCTGATTTAGAATTTTTGTACAAAATCTTTTTCTCTGATGCGGCCCATTTTTAAGTTCCGGTTATTTCAACGTTCCAAAAACCACAATCAAGTCAAGGAAAATTCTTACATGATTATGTTCAAATACATTCTACTTACTAAAAAACAAATAAATAAAAATAGAATAAAATAAAAAATTTTGTATCTGTTTGATAAAATTTGTATGCAGGCGATTTTTTGTTTTTATTTCTTTAAAATTTTTTTAAAAAAGATCATAGAACAAAGGCATGCACCTTATACACACAAGATTTGGTCTTTGTCCTGAAAGGAAAGTGATAGATTATTTAGAGGAATTGATTGGAACCATACGTGAATTATTGATTAGGCGAAACAAACGTGAAAGATAATTTGAATTTCAAGAATTCATTTGATTTGGGCCAATATTGAAAAACTTTTGGGCAATTGTTTATTTCAGCCACTTGGACAATTTTCTATTGGTCGATTATTCTTACATCTATTTTTTTATTTCAATATTGACAATATTAAGTTGGAATTTAATTATCTTTTGTTTAATGTATATATTTTAAATTGATATCGGTTTTAATTTAAAAGTCCAAATAGGAAAACTAATAAACTGAAACAAACAGTCGTTTCTTAAAATTTAAAACGCCTTTGTAGTCCAGAGGAGAGTGCGCTAGACTATCAACCCAGAGGTCCCTGGTTCGAATCCGGGTTCGGGCATGGTTTTTTTTACTTTCTTTATTCTTTGCTACATTTAAGAATTTTGGAAAACTAAAAATTCACAACTAGTTTGTGAAAAATGTAGAATTAAAGGACAGAAACAACTAAGAGCTGGAAATGCTTGCCGAGGTTAAGGCATAACACCAAGCGCGTCGGAAGCTAATTTCATCTGGGGGGCAGTAGAAATGGGGGGCAGTAGAAATGGGGGGCAGTAGAAATGGGGGGCAGTAGAAATGGGGGGCAGTACAAATGGTAGTGCAAAAAAAAGTTCACAAAAATTTCTTCAAAGAAACATGAATGTGAATAAACAAATTTTTTATTTTAGTTTAAAATAAAAAAAAAATATAAAAATATATAAAAAATATTAAAATTTCATTATTTTTAAAAGTTCTTCCAATTTCAATATTAGAGATCAAGGATCTTTCATACGGTAATATGAAAATATAAGAAATAATGGTTCCTTTTATAAAGCAAGACTAGGCATATCTTTACATGGTTTAAATGCAATAAGGTACAAAAAGTTATATCAATTTAAATTATTCCAAAATGTTTCTTTCTGTCCTTGCGAGAAACATACTCTTTCACCACCTCCATCGAATTCAATTCTTCGGTTTTATCTTTGTGAATGTGTATAAGTGCTGCATGAGTGAGTTGTTTCTGTGTCATAGTTGCTCGAAGATACGTATTAAGTCGTCTTAGTGCACTAAAAGAACGCTCAGATGAAGCTGCTGATGCAGGCACAGTCAAAAGCAAAGTAATAAGTTTTTCAACTTCATTTAATAGTTTTTTTACAGTATCCGAATTTTTCGCAAATTGGGATACAATGCCACTACAATTTCAAGGTGTTTGGCCAGGCAATTGCTTCAGCAATTTCATCTGCATAAAGATCTAGTTTTGTTTTTAGATTTTGTTCAGAAGGCACTTTTCCGTTGAAGGCTTCGATTACAATATTTTCCAACGATTCCAGAGTGTCAAGATCTGTTTAAATGTACAATAAGATTTACAAAGTGCCAGTTTACACTAGTTTCACTCAACCGACTCACCGAATGTTAAATCAAAGTGAGTCGGTTGAGTTAAGCTGGTGTAAACTTGCAAAAATAAAAAAAAAGTACTCAAGGAACCGGATTTGATGTTTCTTCAAAGCGTCGAGGTGGTTTTTCATCAGCTAATTCACAGTAGGGGCTTTCGCATTTTCCAAAACATTGGACCAACATGGCAGATTGTACAACATGTAGTACCATGCGTAAGCTAAAACGAAAGTCGAAATTTTTGGTTTTTTTCTGCCGATTGTACAATATTGTACAACTATGTAAAATTACTGCTCAATTGTTAGGGCATCTAAAAGTTGCTTAGCTATTAGCCGGATGTGTTCTGCTTGAGAGCTTACAATTAATGATGTTGCTTTACAAGTTTTATCGTTCGAACGCTCAATCAAATAGTCCCATTAGTTTTCCATCTAACTTATCGTACAACATGTCGTCCAATAAGTGCTGTTCACATTTCAAACCGCTCATCAAATCATTTGTCAAATCGTTTGAACACAGAAATGTTCTGACTCTTCAAATATTTCGTCAAATTTCATTTTATCTTGAACACCGAAGTAAGCACATCGCGATGATGGAAAAATTTTAATACCTTTTGTTTTTAAAATCGTATTGGAAGAAGAAGAAATTATTTTATAAATTATTATAAATTGTTTGCAACAGTTATTTATTGTTATTTTGATATTATTTTCTTCCGCTCCTTCTTTTGCCGCGATGTGCACAGGTTGAAAACTTTATCTGAACTGACAAAATCGTACTACACGATTTGACGAGTGCTCACACTGGTCAAATCGTTCGGCAAATCAGCAGAAAAATCAAAAAGTTTTGATTTTCATCCAACGATTTGACCAACGATTTGATAAGTGTTCACACTGGTCAAATCGCCATCAAATCCATACAAATTCTGTTGGTCAAATCAATTGTCAAATCATTTGATGATCGATTTGATGAGCGGTTTGAAATGTGAACAGCCCTATATGGAAAGCCCCTAAGAACATGTCAAATTTTTTCTTACCAGAGTTGCAAAATTAACAAGCATTAAGCTACATACTTAAGGGTGCTTTTAAACTGAAGTGGTGGGTTTGCAATAGAAACTCTAGATTTTGTTCTATCTTTTTGCAAACACAGAGAAAGAAAATGGTTATCCGCAAGCATGCTTATGAAGAAGAGAGAAAGGAGAGGAAAATATATACAATAATACAAAAATATTATCGTTGTAAAAAAAACTGATATTTTGAATAACTTTTGAAGTTTTCCTTTTAAATTGTTTATCTAGCAAAAAAGTGGGGGCAACTGCCCCCTTACCCCCGCTTCCGACGCCAATGCATAACACTACTAGCCTCTGCTAAAAGCAATTAAAATTGTCTTTCACGGTTGTTTAGCCTAATCAATAATTCACGTATGGTTCCAAGCAATTCTAAATAATCTATCCCTTTCCTTTCAGGTCAAAGACCAAACCTTGTTTGTAAGAGCCTAAACACAATGACTGCAACAAGCGACAAACGCCAATTGTCAACATATAGAAAGCATGTTTTCATATGTAGACAATTTTTATGATGTCAGCACAACAAAGAGAGGATGCAACGGCAATTGTTGCTGTCGCAGACTTACATCTATTTTTGATTTGACTGACGACAAACAGTGTGACCAGAGTGGAATATTACATTCCACTTTGGCATATTTTAGCTTCGGGAAGCATATCTTTTTTTATAAAAATATGCAGCATAAAAAGTGGAATATTTTTCGTATGATTATATTTTTCAAAATTCACAAAAATATCAATAAAAAATATCTATTTGGTTACTAAATGAGTTTTTTTTTGGCTATCGACATTTTTTTTTTATCTCTGAACCACCTTGTAAAACGCAATATAAGTAATTAATTTTGTGGTTAACTTCTTCGTTGTTAATTTTATTGCAATTCATGTAATGACTTCACGCAGCTTAAAAAGTGAAGTAAATTTGCTTATATGTATGTTTGGTTAGATTTTTTTATGGATTATGTTACAGCAGTAAGTAATTTACTTAAGGAAACATTAGGGGTATTCACGATGTGTTTTATTTTCCCTTATATTGTTTATTTTTAATAAATTTGATATATGTAGTAAATTTTTTAATATAACAAAAACAAAATTCAGTTTTCAAAATACAACCCTGTGGAAAATATACAAGTTGTGTATTAGATCAGCTGATTGTACAAGGATTTCTACTCAGCATGGAGCAAGCTAAAGGCTACGCTGTGAGTTTATTTAATAAAAATTAATATAATTGATTTTAAAATACAATATGTACTTTACTGAAGGTTCGATCACAATAAGTTGTAAGTATTGTAAATTTTGCAAAAATTTATTACAAATGCACCACATCGTGAATACCACTATTATTGCTAACAATAGCTATTTCTTTTAACTATTTTAAAATGTGGATTCAAAACAATAAAGCAGAAAAAAGTTATTGATCAAAGTTCTGAATCTGAAGATTTATCAAAATTTGTGCTTTTCTCTCTAAGCTTACCATTTAGCAATGCTGAGGCTGAGAACATTTTTAGTTATATGAATCTTTTTTTATTTAAACGAAAATTCGAAATAGAATGCAAGAAAAACTCTTAAATAATTTGTTGAATGTAAAAACATGGCTGCATGCTCAAAAAAAGTGTTGTAATGCCTATCAAATACCAGATAGCTTAATAAAAAAATTTAGAAATGCGAATTTCTATGATAATAATACAAGCAACAATTTAAGAATTGACCTCGAAGATGTGCCTGATTTTTAGTTTTGTATATTGTATATCGTTACTTAAAATTCAAAAAACCATAACAATGTTTATAATTTTTTATAGGAGAAGAAAATAAATTTAAGTGCGATAGTAATTAAATAAATAAATGTTTTTAAACTTGCTTCTGTGTTTTTTTTTATATGCCTATTTAGACTTATTTAGATATATATCTTTGAAATTGAAAGTGGAATATTTTTGTGAAATACAAAAATTGAGAGTGGAATATTTAGCATATTTTTTTTAACAAAAAGCATATTTTTTCAAAAATCTTCTGGTCACACTGACGACAAGAGCGAACATGCAGATTTTGTTTGTGTTTTATATGAAATACAGATTGTCGCTGTTGCATTCATTATAATCAACTAGTCGAGAGCACTGCAACATTTTTCTCTGACGACAAGTTGCTGGATTGTTGTCAGACGCATGTTGCAGTGATTGTATTCAGGCTTTATAAGGCGCATGCCTACGTTCTTTGATCTTTAAAAAAAAAAAACTTCATAACCCGTACAGTTTTAGCATGTGCCTCCAAAATGGCATACTCAAAATAATTGATCCTATGAAACCCTCATAGAACCAAGTATATATTTTGCATTATAAAATTAGGAACATTAAAATTTATTTGTCTTAGCAATCCGTAAAGCCAGAAACAATGGTGGTGTTTGGAATAAAAACTGAGTGCTAGTGTTCACTCATGATTTTTGAGGGAACACTCAATTTGGGGTGAATAAAATCTGCTTTCGTTACTGTCTGACCAGAATCATGTCGTTGTCGTGTCGGTGAGAGAGAATCGCTAAGAGTTGGCCCAGAATTGTAGCGTTGGCTTTGTCGTTTTGCTTTTATTCAATCTGCCATTGTTGATTTTCTTGAACTTGCTTCAGTGTTCTCATCGTACTCCGATTGAACTAATAATTACTCCATTTATTACACTACTTTTTGCAATACTCTTCATATAAATTTACTGCATTTTCAACTGAAGGCTACTCCTATCATTATAAGAGCAAGTAGGAACACTGTTTACTCGCTACATTGGTTGACAGATTCTTCAAATTTTGTTAAAATATGGCAACATTTTTAGAGAGAAGCTGAGAGAGCTATCAAATAAACGACAAAGTCGAAATAGAAATAGAAACATTTCTATCTTGGCGTTTTCGTTGTCGTATTCTGCCGCAATTTTCTCCCATAAGGTTTGCATTGTCTCTGCCAGCGCTCTGCCTGCCGACACGACAACGACATGATTCTGGTCAGACAGTTAAGCTTAACGAAAAAACAGTGTTGCCAGGTTAGAGGACTTGCCCCTAGATTCAGGGGTTTTTTAACTGTGTTGAGGTAATGAATCTTTTTTAACTGATTTTGGGGTAATGAATCTTTTGGGGCTCTTAGGGAGATTTTATGTTGTTTTGGGCTATCTGAAAAATTGACTTTTGGAAATAAAGTTTTCTTACCTTTCCCCTAAATTATGCTAAAAAATTTAAGAAAAGAAGAAATTTGGCTTCTTACCAATCATTTCCTATTTCACTTCAAACTAAGTGCGTGAAAATAAATTCGTCAATCCGACACTAACTTAGCAATGACTCGAACCAATACTTTTGATTCGCAAAAAGTTAAATTCGTGCTTTTTGCAAAGTACGATTTTAATTTTTGGGAGGAAATTAAATTCGTTCTTTTTTAAAGTACGAATTTAACTTTCGGGAGGAAATAAAATTCGTTATATTTGGAAAGTACGAGTTTAATTTTTGATTCGAATATAGCTTTTGGCAAGAATCTTAAATTCGTACTTTTGCAAAGAACGCATTTAACTCTTGGTATGATTTTAATGCATTACATTAGATAGGTAATTAAACAACATTTTCAACGATATATGGCCTATAAATGCACAATTAAGACTTTTGTCCTAAACATTTTTTTAAAAAGAAGTGAATGTTACGTCCAAAGTACTAAGGTTCAAAAATGCAAAAATTCTCAAAATCTGTCGAGACAATGTTTTTGTTATTCATATCATTTTACAGGTTATTAAAGCATCTTTCTACCGATATATAGCCCATAAGTGCACAATTAAGACTTTTGTACTAAACATTTTTTAAAAAGTAGTGAATGTTAGGTCCAAAGTACTAAGGTTCAATGCAAAAATTCTCAAAATCTGTCGAGACAATGTTTTTGTTATTCATACTATTTTACAGGTAATTAAAGCATCTTTCCAACGATATACAGCCTATGAGTACACAATTCAGACTTTTGCCATAAACATTTTTTAAAAGTAGTGAAATTGGCGATCGTGGTACTAATTTTCAAAGCAAAAATTCTCAAAATCTGTGCGTTACATATTTTTGCTAAGAATATTATTGGAAAGGTCGAGTTTCAACATCGTCTATTAAGTCATCAGAAACGGCAAAGTTGTCAATGATATCTTTAGGTAACAAGCCAGTGAAAGGTGGTTTCCGAAAATAGACCCCATTTTCTAAGTTTAAATAAATTTTTAAGACTTCAAAGACTTACATATGTATAAAAACAAAAATATAATGTAAATAAGATAAGCAGATTCACTTTGAAAAAAGGCATAAAATCTGGTTAGAGCATATGTCAAGTGGGATGAAAATGGGCAGTTCTATGTTTTCACATGTAAAGAATTGATTGACAAGCTTGATTTTCTATTAAAATCAATCATCAGTGGGTCTTCAGTACAAACATTGCTTAAAAATGTACAAAAATTCATTGCGGGGGACGCCGAAATTGGTTCAGACCAAAAACATGTATATCAATCGAAAGGATTTTTTATATACTACAGGGACCGCCATCTAACTTTTTTTTTCAAGTGCTTATTTCGTGAATGGTAACACTTAGCTCATGTCTGATTTGACAGATAATTAGTTTTATCCTTCCGCTGAACGAATATGGTTGTGTATACGCTTAAACAACGCTGGGAAATATTGCGACATTACTTTGAAAATCATGGTAATGTTGCAGAATGTGCGAAAATTGCGAAAATTGCGTATGGATTTTGGAAGAAGAGAAGCACCGTCAGATCCGAATGTTTGTTATCTTGTGACAAAAGTGAAAGAAACTGGCATCCTCACCGATAAACCAAAGCGTGAAAAGCCAAAAACAGTGCGTACACCCGAGAATATTGTTGCTGTGGCAGAAAGTGTGCGTGAAGCGCCATCAACATCAATTCACCGTCGTTCTCAACAATTGAACATTTCGGAGACATCATTGAGACGAATTTTGCATAAAGACCTTGGTATGACGCCATACAAAGTCCAATTTTTTCAGGAAATGAAGCCAACTGACCATCCAATGCGTTTTCGCTTCGCTAAGTGGGCCTGCGATCGACTTACAGAAGATGCCGATTTTTCCAAAAAAAAATCATCTTTTCAGATGAAGCTCATTTTGATCTTGGCGGGTATGTAAACAAGCAAAATTTTCGCATTTGGGGCACAGAAAACCCGCACGCATACATTGAAAAGCCGCTGCACCCAAAACGAGTTACTGTTTGGTGCGGATTTTGGTCCAGAGGCATAATTGGGCCATTTTTCTTCGAAAATGAGCAAGGAGTGGCCGTTACAGTCAATGGCGATCGTTATCGGGCCATGTTGAACGAATTTTTGTTCACAAAATAGAAGAGGAGGATGTTGGCAACATTTGGTTTCAACAGGACGGCGCTACGTGTCACACAGCCGAAGCTACACTCGATGTTTTGCGCCCTGTTTTTGAAGATCGCACTATCAGCCGCAGAGCTGATGTCGTTTGGCCACCTCAGAGCTGCGATTTGACACCGTTGGACTATTATTTTTGGGGTGCTCTTAAAGATAAGTGTTACGCCGACAAGCCAGAGACAATTGACGCTTTAAAGGACAATATTCGTGAAGCCATTGGTGAAATACAGCTGCACACAATCGATAATATGCTTAAAAATTGGACCGATCGTGTAGGCTACTGCATAGCCAGCTGAGGCAGCCATTTGAAAGAAATTATTTTCCATTATTAACCGGAAGGGTTGTACTTTCAAATGAAAAAAGAAATTTGTGAAAATATCCAGTAGTTTTTTTTATAGAATTTTAAAAAAAAAAAGTTATTTGGCGGACCCTTTATTTAGTTTTGGTACCGGAATTTTGGGTTCAGATTTTCGATGCACTCTAGTACTTACTTAGGTTCTTTTTTAACGTATTTCTAGATTGCTATTACACGGTTAAAAATCTTGGAATAAATTTTAGTCTTGCTTTGAGGCTTAAAACTTAAAATTTTACAAATACTAAGATTTTTAACTGTGTAGATCTTTTCACGAAAAATGCCAACGACAAACGAAAAAAGAAATTATCATAAAATAACATAGTACAATTATTATGATACTGTTGGTATTGATGCTTTGTTGTTGATAATTTTTTAATAATAATATTATTAATATTAAATTTTTTTTCTAAATGACCTTGTTATTTATTATGTTGATTTTATATGATTTAAATACAAATTCTAAATGTTTGATAGTTTAAATCATACTTGATTTTAAATACAAATTCTAGTTGTTTGATAGTTTAAAATCGTTTATTGAGCTCAAAGTCAAAGTTAGAACATTTAATTGTTCTAACGAATCTTTCCAAAGAAACAACAACAACAACAACAACAACAACGTATTTTCAATATGAAAAAAATGAATCACTAGCTGATTTTATTGCAATTTCGGCCATGCTAACGGCTTCATCAGAAATCTTTGTGATGCCCGTGCAAACTATCAAACAACTAGAATTTGTATTTAAAATCAAGTATGATTTAAATTATCAAACATTTAGAATTTGTATTTAAATCATATAAAATCAGCATAATAAATAACAAGGTCATTTAGAAAAAAATTTAATTTTTGTAATTTATTTATTGAATTTGGTTTTACTTATTTTACTGATTTATTAAGTAAATCTTTGATAGTCACTATGATCCAAAATATGAAATAATTTTTTTTATTATAGTTCAATATTACTTTTTCTCAAAATTTTTCATATATAATAATTCTCGCATTTTATCATTACGATTTTTGTAGTTCTTAAATAAATTGTGGCGATACAAAAAATAAAAGCGATTTGGAGCTATGAAGGTTAAAAGAATTAAAAAGAAGTATCAATAAATATTTTTTGCTGCTGATAGATATCGCGATGAACAAAACAGCTGTCTAGTTGCTTGTTGGTTTTTTTTTTAGATAACTTGTTGTTGTTGTAAAGCTTAAATATAACTCTAAAAACATTGTATATTTTTAAGAATAACAAAGCACAAAATGGTAATTAAAAAGATTCCATCATTATTTTTATAACAATGATTTTTGGTTATTATTTATTTCTTGTCAACTAGTGTAATTAGCGATTTTCTTAAAGGCTAAATCAATTTTCTTATCACTAAATAACATATGTTAAAATTAAAAAAAAAATACACAAAATAATTATCAAAATTCTATTGCCTAAGAAAAGTTAATTTAGTTTAATTGTTTACAAGGCGCAGAGGAGATATTTTTACCATCAACATTTTCGGGCAAATTTAGCGTACGCGAATTTAGCGTAAGAACTTATATAAAATATATTACTTATACTGCAAATATAACTTAAAAATATTGCCTCTGCCTTATAAAGAGTTAAGGCTGCTTTATTAAAAGCTGTTACAACAACTTTACTTCCCATACATACGCGGACTTTCCATCATACTTTCCATACATACTAGGGAAGACAATCCCGAGATCCCAATCGATTTAGGCCCCTTTAAATCCCGGTAATTTTTTTCCGGGATCCCAGAATTTGAAAATAAAAAAATTTCTATTGAAATATCCATTTCATTTTCAGTTGATATGAATATAGAATTAGAAGCACCTTTCATTGAGGCTAAAAAAAGATTGTTAGGACAACGAGTGTAATCACTGGAGCAAAGTTTTAGAAGAATTTGCAACATCGGGAATCAGGAATCTATTTAAAAATCGTCAGATATTCTGACTTAGGAAATAATTTTGTTTTGTGGTGAAGGCAATCGTGATCGAAACTTACAAATTGCTTACGATTTTCGTTATATTTGTAATAATATCCGAACAATACTCTCGAATGAAAAATAAGATGCGTTGATCAGCTTAGTGTATTGCTTTACGAATAATTAAAACAAACAATTTAATTTTAAAAATTATTTTCCAACCTTAATTTGCCTTACACACAAAAAACATGAAGACGCTGTCTAAAGAAATGTTTAAAATTTGTATAATAATAATAACTTAAACTGTTCTGCATTTTATTATTTTTATATATTTTGTTCTTTAAATGAATACAATTTGCTAGTAATTAATTTTATTCAAGTTTTTTTGTGTTTATTAACAACAAGGGTATTCACAATTGTGTGGTATCGTGGTATTGTGGTTTTTTGCCATAGTTGAAAACCACAATGATGAGCATCCTTTAAAATAGAATTTGTGGTTAAGAACCTCTCACTATAGCTTTTTGTTAGTGTGCAAAAAATAAACTATCCAATTCGGTATATTTTATTAATACAGGGTTGCCAATATTCGAAGCGCCTATTTTATTTTTAAATAAATCAAAGAAACCACAATTTTTTGTCTGTTCGTCATGAATATCATTTAATTGGGTTCAATTAGATTTGCTTACATTATTTCTTGAATATGATATCTCGTAAATGGTCACCATTGGCCTCTACGACATATTGTGCCCGTTTTGCAGCATTTTCCATGGTTTTCTTCAACATTTCGATGGGAATGGCGGTTATTTCTTGACGGATGTTGGTTTTCAGCTCTTCTAGGGTCTTTGGCTTGTTGACGTAAACCTTTGATTTCAAATAACCCCACAAAAAGAAGTCTGGAGGCGTTAAATCTGGTGATCTTGGCGGCCAATCGAAATCACCATTTTTTGACATCAAACGGCCAGGGAACAATTGCTTCAAAAAATCGATTGTAGTGCGGCTTGTGTGTGGTGGCGCGCCGTCTTGTTGAAACCAGTAGTGCCTGATACGCTTTCGACGAACGATTGGCATGAAAAAATTGTTTATCATATCGCGATAACGCTCCTGATTGACAGTAACTCTGTGGCCATTATCATCTTCGAAAAAGAACGGCCCAATGAGCATTTTAGCACAAACGCCGCACCAAACAGTGACTTTTGCATCGTGAAGAGGTACCTCTTGAATCTCTTGTGGATTTTCAGTGGCATAAATACGGCAATTTTGTTTGTTTACCGTTCCGTTCAACTGAAAATGAGCTTCATCGCTCATTTTTTGAAAGCGATTCGCGTGGCGTGTGCTGTTCCATTATAAACATTTGCTTGGAATGACGCTTCAAACGCGGTATGTAATTAGTCGATTTGGCATCACTGCGGAAAGTTACAGTGTTGCCAGATGGGCGCTTCGAATATTGACATGTATATGGCATACAAAAATTTAATTTGCATATTGAGCTTCTTTCATTTTTGCAATTAGAAAATAACTGGCAACCGATCAATTGTTAATTATCATATTGTTATAATATGAATTGTTTATATCATTGGGCTACTTAAAATGACCAAACTTTTAGTTTTGAGAGATTTCATGTAAAACAACAAAAAATATATAAAAACCGCTCGGTAAAGTGTAGTATCAAAACCACGGGGTTTTTTTAACTACACTAAAAACAACACAGTTATGAATACCCTTAATGTTTTTTGTTTGTTTTTGCTGCTTCATAAATAAATTAATTTACATTTTTACTTTCAAGTAGTAAATAATTAAAAATTGTATTAAAAACATTTTGAATTATTTAAATCTAAAAGTTTTCAATCCCGAACTAATGCTGGGATCCCGGTATTGAGATTTTCAATCCCAATAATGCCGGGATTGAGAAAAGCTTCCGTGATTGGACTCCCTAATACATACATACGCAAAATGAAATCAATTAAGGTATTGCATAACTACAGAAAACTTTTGTGAAAACAATTTTTTACCTTAGCAATTAAAAAGGATTGTTTTTTGTAGATTTTTCTCTGAGTAACCTGTCTCTGAACACACTTCAATTTACTGCATTGTGTACATACACGAACATATGTACAAATACGAAAATTTAATTGCAGTTTTAAATATATTATATTTTATATTGATGTTTTATATTGATGACCTCGACTTTTGTAATGTGCAGGAAAATGCAGTAATTAAAAGGATGAACAAATATAAATGTAAACAAATCATTTTGACTTGGTGAAATGCTTTACTTGTTTCAATTAAAAAAAAAACACAACAATAAATGGCAAGTAAGTAACGTGAATTAAATTTTTCACAGTTTTCATATTTCTTATCATAAAACTTTAAGGTGTACAGCCTGGAGCCCGTTTTAACAACGACTCTGTATTTATTGTTTGTATAAAATTGTATAAATTTTATTTGTATAAATTGTATAAAAAAAGAAACATGCATAAAAATCACTTTAACATGAAAAGCATTCTGGTACGATGTTAATGACTGAAAATTTCTATCACAACCTAGCAAAAAGAAAACCATACACTTTGGTCAAACATATAAAAAGTTTCACAACATATCCTGCAAATCGCATGAATAAAGTTGCATAATATTATTTATTGTTGTAAAGAAAATGTTTAATGGCACCAATACTGATATTAAGAACAATGGATGTCTCCCACACATCCAAGTAATTGACAATATAACACATATCATGTCACACCCAGAAAACATGCATAATCTGTAGCAATGTTGAAAAAAATATGCTATGTGTACATCCAACTTTAAATATAGAACAATTATATGATGATACGACTATTCTTTATCAAATAGGCATGACATTTGGATACCGCTATTTATTATTTTCTTTTCATTACCAATCTGCTTTAGTTTAATTCGGAAACCTTGAAGTTATGGTTTCTTTAAAGAACCATTTCTCAAAGAAAGTCTAATAGTTGGCGTTGCATTATACAGGGTGTCCAGTGTAAGACACAAATATTTAAGGAGGTGAAAGAGGAGGTTGAGTTAAGCAAAAAATCGTACGAGAGGGGGGTCTATTTTAACACCCTTAGAATTTACTGGGTTAGTTGGTATTCATAACGAGTCCTAACGGGTTACTGCCTGATCGGAGCGCATGCCCTTCGGTTGGGAGTTGCATCGAACTATTTCTGCAGAAGCTGCAGATGTGAGGAGGAGGTAGAAAGCGTTCAGCACCTCCTCTGCGAATGTCCGGCTCTAGCTAAAAGGAGAATGGCAACTCTGGGCCTTCCCTTTTTAAACGGACTTGCCGAAGTCTCATGCCTGGAAATCAAGCATATACTCAATTTCATTATCCGCTCGAACTGGTTTGAGGAGGGAAATCTCTATTAGGTTTTTTTTTTTTTTTTTTTTTTTAAAGAGATCATGTGGTATCACAACGGGCCTGCATTGGCCTAAGTGTACGAGTCGTCTATCGGCTCAGCCACCGTTACCTAACCTAACCGGGTATTTCATGTCTTGAATTCATACTATTATTTCTAGCAAAAAACCAACGCATGGGAAAGTTTTTTTAGCCTTAATCGGTTCTTTGTGTAAATTTTACACACTTTTCAACTTCAAGCTGATATTTATTTAATAAAAGTTCATCAAATCGAGCTAGGATTTTGGCGCAATGTAAAAATCGTATGCAAAATTTATGTTTTCAACGTTTTTTTACGCTAGGTGTCGCTGCTACCCTACAGAAAAAATTACCCTAATAGGTTCTTGTGTGTAAAATTACACACCATAATCTTGTCCTGTCACTGTTCTTCTGCTTTATTGTTAGGTTTTTCTTCGATATTTTCTCAGATTTTAATTTTTGTTAACTAGCTAAACCCGGTGCGTTACTACCACGCCCCCTTGTCCGTGCGATCTATAATTGCAAAGCTATTCGATATAGCAAATTTGGGTTGTTTAGGAAGTGCCACGCTTCCTTTTACAATGCAAAAAGCATCCTTGATATGCGTTTAATAACTTCCTACACTGAACCAAAAAGGCACATTAAATTAATGAAAAGGTGCATTAATTTCAATGAATTATTCATTGATTTTGGTCCAATGAACTGTGGTCATTGATTTCAATGAATTTTTTTCATACTTTAATGAATAGTTCATTAAACTTAGTGATTTTCAATGAATGGTTCCTTGTATATCAATGTACACTTCATTGAATTCAATGAACACGTTCATTAAAAAATGCCAAAATTAATAATTTTTTCATTGAATTTAATGACAAGTTCATTGAAATCATTGTAAAGTACATTGAATTCAATGTAAGGTTCTTTGAATTCAATGTATAGTTCATTGAATTCAATGTATAGTTCATTGAATTCAATGTATAGTTCATTGAATTCAATGTATTATAGTTCATTGAATTCAATGTATAGTTCATTGAATTCAATGTATAGTTCATTGAATTCAATGTATTATAGTTCATTGAATTTAATGTATTAAGTTCATTGAATTTAATGTATTTAGTTTATTGGATTCAATGTACAGTTCATTAAATTTGATGTATTCAGTTCATTGAATTCCATGTTTATTTCATTAAATTTAATGTATTTAGTTCATTGGAATGAATGATCTATACATTAAATTCAACGAATTATTTGTTAATCCCTCTCTAAACATTTTTAAAATAAGGAAATAATTACAATTTCAACAATATTTTTTTATTTTAAAGAGTCAATTAATATACAAATTTTCGAAGATTTTGAATAGTTTTTAAATTTATAAAAATATATGGCAATAACTCCCACACGAGAGTGTATGCCGCAGGATATTTGAATTGAAATAATTGAAAAATTTTAAAGCACATATCTACGGCTCTAATAAAACTAGCAAATTGAAATTTTACACCATCCATGAACATATAAAATTGTTGGAATGAGGAAAAGTTCTTCTCTCCAACAGCAAGGATTAATGGTTGAATATTTTCGCCTTTAGTTTTTAAAAACTGAATATGCTCCTCGACTTCCTGGATGCTGCTTCCAACGAAAACGAATGCCTCTTGGGAACTGGTAATTGTATGCTTTAGGAAAGTTTTTCTTCCAAAGTTGTCACTACTGCATACTTTTTGAGTGGGCACCAAATACCCATGAAGGCTCCAAAGAAGTTTCATAGCAGTACTGTCTGGAAAGATATTAATTGAAAAAAATAACTATTTATTTATTTAGCCTCGAGAAAAATTAAGCTTACCACTGTAATTAGTGAAATCTTCAATTTCTGCCAACTTTGCCCGCACAACTTTATCTTTTATGTGGTTTTCATCCTTTAAAAATGTAAAAATTTTTTGAAAATGATGGCAGCAGTCACTTAAAATGCCAGGTATATTTCCTATTATTTACTAATACTAATAGTAATTCAACAGATTTAAATTTTCTTTTACATTCAAGCACAGCATTTTCTTCACTTTTAATTTCATTTATATCACCTTTTATCTAAAATTTACACACACAATTGCCACACGTCTTCACAACTTTGCGTTTCACTTCAAACAAAATTGGGAAGGGAATAAATTTGTATGATTGAATTTAATAAACTAAATACATTGAATTTAATGAACTATGCATTGAATTTAATGAACTACACATTGAATTCAATGAACTATACATTGAATTTAATGAATTATACATTGAATTCAATGACCTATACATTGAATTTAATGAACTATACATTGCATTTAATGACTTAAACATTGAATTCAATGAACTGTTCATTAAAAATCAATGTATGGTTCGTTAAAATTTGATTTACAACTGGAATCAATGTGCTTTTCATTGATATCAATGAAAAGTCTATTAAAATAATGAAAACAAATCATTGATATTTATTAAGACATTTTTAATGACTATAACTTCATTGATTTCAATAAACAGTACGTTAAAAACTATGAGCAATTCATTAAAATTCAATGATTATTTCATTAAAATCAATGAATTAATTTTAACGTATGCTGTTCATTAAATTTGTTTTTTCTGTGTAAAGTTTCAAGAAACCAATTTCCGATGCTGTGCGACCTATTGTTCCAAAGCTATTCGATAACAAAAATTTTGGGGTATATTTGAGGTGCCACGCCCCTTTTTGCAATCAGCACCAGACTTCACAAGAACATTTTGAAGACTTTGCTGCCGTTTCCCTGAAAATTTCATAAAAATTGGTTCAGCGATTTTGGAGTCTACATGATATACACACATGCATTTATTAATTGTTTTTTATAAAGATATATAGGCGGAAAAAGTAGGCGTGGCAACATTTATACATATATACTGATCGCTACTTGGTCCTATTGCACAAACATACCAATTTTCACTACCAAAACGTGAACATTTCAGGAATTAGCATGATTTCAATAAAGTGGGCGTAGATATATTGCGAATATAGTAAACATATGAACTAAACTACCAAATTTTAGTTTTATCCGTTCGAAACCGTCTTATGTATATAAGTTCCATTGATTTGTGAGCAGTAAAATTGGGCGTGGCCACATTTATATATACTATAGTTTACCATCAAAATTTGTACAACTCAGGAATTGGCAGGATTTCGAAAAAGTAGGCGTAGATAAAGTGTGACCACGCCGATTTTTATTACATTTATTTTATTATACAGTTACAAAATTTTAGTATTTTAAAATCAAAACCGTCCGATATATAGCATTTTTTATGGTTTGTGGGCGATAGCGTAAATTGCATAAACTGCGATGGTTGAATGGATAAGCTTATGGACTTACACTCATGCGACCGAGGTTCAAGTCTCCGGATAGTGGTAGTTTTTCAATTAAAATCAATGTTAATAATAATAATGTTTGCAGTTTTCCATCAGTATAAAAATAATAATTCTCACAGGATGCTGTGTAAAATCGTAAAAAAAGTGTGGTTTTTTTTTTTAATTATAAAATTTTTCCAGGGATTCGATGAAAAATTTATTATTTTCAAAGAAAAAGTTTTTCTTAGCTATAGCCGATTACACTATGCGCCAAAATGGAAAAAATTTCTGTAATCAGTATGTCACTATTTTTTTCTTATAGAATTTTTGACCTGCTTTTTCTTGGATATAGCTACATACACTTTACCACATCTTCAGTTTTAATTGACCGATTTGGTTATAATAAATATCAAATTAAAGAAAAATAAATTTACTTTAAATCTGATTCATCGATTTTGCAAATCTGTTGAGTAGTTTTCGCACAATTGAAAGAAATATAAAAAAAGAAATAATTTTTTTCAGTGAAAATTAAAATCGAAAAATTCTTAAATAAATTAGCAACAATAGTAGACACAAAACTTTGCACAGTTTATCATTTTATGAATAAATACGGCTCTTTAAGAAATAGAATGAGGTACTGATGGAGAAAATTTATGAAAAAATAACGAAGTTAGAAACAACAAGGTGAAGGTACCAAAAATTTAATTTTTTCCGTTTTTTTAATTTTGCTTAAAATAATTGAATTTTTTGAATAATTGAATTTTATTCAATTATTTTATTTTTTGTAAAGTTAATAATTAGGTCAAATTTTATTAAAGTAATGGTAAATGTATATTTTTAAAGTGATTTCGGCTCCTTTTTTCTGTTATAATTTTCAGAATTTGTTTGTCTAATGAGAAACCATATAAAATCGCCCATCATGTTCACTTCCCAGGATTCCTGATTCGTCGCTCCATTGATTTCATTTGTCGATGGAATTGTTCACCGTGTTCGTAACTGACGTAACGACATTTTGGAGGGAAAAAAAATCCAAATGGGAGTTTAAAAAGTGGATCTTCAATGACTTATTCTTCTTCTTCAGTAGCTCATTATTTTCCTTAAAGAACCTCATGCATCAAATTATAAACAGTGCATATTTTGCGAATTTTTTTTTTTTGCTAATATTTTTAAAGATTTTTCGATTTCATTTTTCACTGAAAAATTTTTTGAAAAAATTATTTTTTTATATTTCTTTCGATTGTGCGAAAACTACTCAACAGAATTAGCCAAATTGATGAATCAAATTTAAAGTAAATTTTTTTCTCTAATTTGATATTTTTTTATAACCAAATCGGTCAATTAAAGCTGAAGATATGGTAAATTATCCAAAAAAATCGGCTCAAAAATACATGTCTCGAAATCCTATCCATAAAAAAAATTGTTATTGCGATTTTCGTGTTCAGCAGGCCGAAATCTATAACAAAAAAATAGTGGCATACCGATCACAAAAATGGTGGAGCATAGTGTTATTAATAAATAGTATAAAGTTTATTATTTTAAGAGAAAATGTTTCTCTTAGTCATAGCCGATGATAAATAAACAGTAGAAAAACTTACTCAAATGTCATAAGATTTCAACACAATTGGGCTAAGTTTCCTCAATTTAGCGAATTTCGTAATATGTATGGCGAAAAAAATAAAAAATAGTTAAATTCACAAAAAAGGACATATGAAATCAACATGAAATCTAATTTTTTAAATTTCTTGCAAGGATGCAGCCTTTTATTTAGAGGCTTAACAAACATTTTGGTGCATAAATCGTCCTTTTATGATGTATGGTTTAGGAGTTATGGCTAAAAAACCAAAAAAAAACTAAAAAATCACCAAAAATTACGTAGAAAACTAAGATCCTTGAAAAAGAATCTAGATTCTAAGATTCTTAAAACTAAAATTCTAAAAATACAGTCTTGTGTATATATGTATTAGAAACATTTTGGTGCGTAAATCGTCCTTGTTGGATGTATGGTTTGGGAGTTATGATGAAAAAAGAAGAACTAGTTCGTAAATGATTGCATAATTTTCCTAAACTATGCTACACTTCTGGTGTCAATTTAACGAAAAATACTTCGAAAAATACTTCATTTATAGAAAATCGGCCATGGCGCTAAATGAAGCCCGATTTTCTAACGATTGGGTGCTATTCTTCTAGATTTTCTGGACATTTTTTCTGAGTGTATTATAAAGTGTGGTTACAATTTTCCCCCACTACGGGGATCGACATAATAATAATAAATTTAATAAACGTTGTAGCGAAAAGGAGATGCATTTAAAACAAACAAAAATTGTATTTTGGAATATTGTTTTTTATATTATTATGTATGTCTTTTCGCAATAAATGTTTTAAAATAAGTATTTACCAATTCCAATGTCATCTAAAAATCTTTGTCGTGACCAGTGTGACCAGAAGATTTTTGAAAAATATGCTTTTTGTTAAAAAAAATATGCTAAATATTCCACTCTCAATTTTTATATTCCACAAAAATATTCCACTTTCAATTTCAAAGATATATATCTAAATAAGTCTAAATATGCATATAAAAAAAACGCAGAAGCAAGTTTAAAAACATTTATTTATTTGATTACTATCGCACTTAAATTTATTTTCTTCTCCTATAAAAAATTATAAACATTGTTATGATTTTTTTAATTTTAAGTAACGATATACAATATACAAAACTAAAAATCAGGCACATCTTCGAGGTCAATTCTTAAATTGTTGCTTGAATTATTATCATAGAAATTCGCATTTCTATATTTTTTTATTAAGCTATCTGGTATTTGATAGGCATTACAACATTTTTTTTGAGCATGCAGCCATGTTTTTACATTCGACAAATTATTTAAGAGTTTTTCTTGCATTCTATTTCGAATTTTCGTTTAAATAAGAAAGATTCATATAACTAAAAATGTTCTCAGCCTCAGCATTGCTAAATGGTAAGCTTAGCGAGAAAAGCACAAATTTTGATAAATCTTCAGATTCAGAACTTTGATCAATAACTTTTTTTTCTGCTTTATTGTTTTGAATCCACATTTTAAAATAGTTAAAAGAAATAGCTATTGTTAGCAATAATAGTGGTATTCACGATGTGGTGCATTTGTAATAAATTTTTGCAAAATTTACAATACTTACAACTTATTGTGATCGAACCTTCAGTAAAGTACATATTGTATTTTAAAATCAATTATATTAATTTTTATTAAATAAACTCACAGCGTAGCCTTTAGCTTGCTCCATGCTGAGTAGAAATGCTTGTACAATCAGCGGATCTAATGCACAACTTGTATATTTTCCACAGGGTTGTATTTTGAAAACTGCATTTTGTCTTTGTTATATTACAAAATTTGCTACAAATATCAAATTTATCAAAAATACACAATACAAGGGAAAATAAAACACATCGTGAATACCTCTAATGTTTCCTTAAGTAAATTACTTACTGCTGTAATATAATTCATAAAAAAATCTAACCAAACAAACATATAAGCAAATTTACTTCACTTTTTAAGCTGCGTGAAGTTATTAAATGAATTGCAATAAAATTGACAATGAAGAAGTTAACCACAAAATTAATTCCTTATATTGCGTTTTACAAGGTGGTTCAGAGATAAAAAAAAATGTCGATAGCCACAAAACAACAATTTAGTAACCAAATAGACATTTTTTTATTGCAATTTTTGTGAATTTTTAAAAATATAATCATACGAAAAATATTTCACTTTTTATGCTGCATATTTTTATAAAAAAATATGCTTCCCGAAGCTAAAATATGCCAAAGTGGAATATAATATTCCACTCTGGTCACACTGGTCGTGACCATTAACACACAACGACTGCCATGTTTTGCTGAGAGTTTCTCTCGGTGCTTTTTGAAATTCAATCATTTGGGGGAATTTAACCCCAAAATCCTCCCCTGCTTACGCACCTGTGATACACCATTGGAAAGGTCGATTCATTGCTTTTAAAATGAGCTCTCAAAATATTTTTCCATGAGTTAGTTTTTCTGTTAGAGACTATAGTATGAATCAAAGGCATGAAATACTTATTAACCCCGTAACTCCTAAGGGTGTGAAAATAGACCTCCCCTCCCTCCCATACGATTTTTTGCTTAACTCGACCACCTCTTTCAGCTCCGTAAATATTCGCACTCTGACACTGGATACCCTGCATATTAGTAAATATTTACTAATACAAACATAAAATAAATGCTCCAAAAACTAGCGATTGGCAAAAAAAGAAAACGTTTTTCTTGGTTTTCTTGTGTGGTGTTTGAATTTTCAGTCAGAATTGTTTCATTGAGGTTTGCCATGCATTGAAATTTTTACTTTAGTTATAAAACCACTCTCGAAGACCACAACCAAAACCGAAATACACCATCATCCATCATTAAGCTAAGCCACAAGGGGTTTAAGCAGTAAATAAATACTTATGGGACATCAATAAATATGTAGTTGTTACAATTAAGTGCCCAAGAAAGCTGTCAAAATTATGTGTCAGAGGTATCTACAAGTAATAAATGGTTCATATCGATAAATTAGCACAAAACTATCATCATGAAGAAAATAAATTAGGTAAGTAACAACAATTGCTTCAAAATAAGAATAATTTTCAGGAACTAAATAAAACAAGTATGTATCTAATTTCAATGAAGGAATATTATTATTGCAAAGTGTGTAAGTTTAACTTTTCATAGTTAATTGAAGTTCAGTTAAGAGATTTAAAGGGATTTTAACTAAATGATTTTCAAAAACGTTATAAGATCTACTACAAAAAAAGTTCAACAAAATTTTTAATTACTTCGTTTTTGATTCCAAGTTAAAGATGGTCGTACATAATTGTGTTTTTCGTAGTACCGTAAGTAGCATTGCAAAAAAAATTTTGTGTGCCGAATTGCTAAAATATTAGGGGTATTTACGATTCAGTGCACTTGCCTGTGCAGTTGAGGACTTGAGGACTTGTGCACTTTACAAAAACAAATTGTACGTACGTCAAAAATCTGCACAAGTGCTTTTCTACTATTACCTTCAAATTGAGGACTTGAGGACTTGAGCAGTTGTGCACTTGTGTGCATTGAAAAATGTTGACAGCTTTGAAATGGTGATGGTGGCGTGTTCACGAAAACCTAACTGCACAACTGCACAAGTCCTCAACTACACAGGCAAGTGTACTGAATCATGAATACCCCTATTATTTATTGTTAATCGACTGTATCAAAAACACGTGCACATGAGCGGTGCAGTGCATTCAAAAGTTGTCAAAATGTGTAATGAAGGTTTGGCTCTGGATAGCTAGGTCCCCTCCATCAACGTCTTCAGCTTAAGTTAACATCGCTGAAGTGAACGAAATTGTGTCTGAAAATCGTCCTTTAAGTTTGAGAGAAATAGCCGCAGAATTTTCGGCGATCAAAAGTCAAGCTAATTTTGACTGTTCTCTTTGATTATCGTGGTACTATGCACTCGGAATTCTTATCAAAAGGTCAAATGGTAAATAAATCGTCGTCCGGGGATTCACGTACTCCACGTGCAAAAACACATTTTGAGTCAATCGAAGCAATTTTTTTCGAAAATTGTCCAATATGATTTTCTGAATATCTCACCATAAATTTGTGTAAATGCCAAACTCAAAAACATATTTCCTTATCCTTGGTCTCACGTACAAAAGGACATTTTCTGACGGTAAAAAAAATCAAATTTGTTCTATACGTCATTATAAACAATTTTTGGTGTGAACCCATACACGTATAGCAAATTAGCATCCCAGCGTGCCAAACGGATCCGTTTCGAATTCGAGACGGACTTACTTCTTAGTATTTTTTATCCGAAACGGATTGCATTTCGCATTCGGAACTGATTCTTTTTCGTATGAAACTCCTCTCAAAAATACGAATCGCTTTATGCACTTGTTCGTATTCGTCAAGGACTCAGAACGAACTTTATTTACGAATCTATTTCAGACTCTTTTTTATACAATGCGAATTCGAAACGAACTCGTTTTTTTTAAATAGTTCAGATTCAAAACGGAACAATAAAGCTTATGTTTTTATTCAAATTTTTTTAGTTATTTTCTTGCTATTTCAGTTCTTACAATCTTACATATTACATTTTAAATATAGAAGGAAATGAGCATTTATTTAAATAATGACATATGCACGTGCCTACTGATCAGGGCTGCCAACTCGTTTTAACCAAATTCCCCAATTCTGGTGATCGAATTCCTCCATTTTGCAACCGATTCTCCCACAAAAATATATGTATTTAAAAACAGTGTTTATTTAGTAAAAATTTTTACCAGTAAGATTTTTTAGCCCATATGCAAACATCAACAAAAAATTTGACAAAACATTTTTAAACTACACCATTTCCAATTGTAATTCAGAAAAGATCAATTGATATTCAGAAATTCCATTTGAATTTCAGAAAAGATCAATTCAAATTCAGAAATTCCACTTGAAATTCAGAAAAAATCAATTGAAATTCAGAAATTCCATTTAAAATTCAGAAAAGATCAATTGAAATTAAGGAATTCCATTTGAAATTCAGAAAATATCATTTAAAATTCAGAAGTTCTATTTGATATTCAGAAATTCCATTTGAAATTCAGAAAAGATCAATTGAAATTCGGAAATTTTATTTGAAATTCAGAAAAGATCAATTTAAATTGAGAAAATTAATTTGAAATTCAGAAAAGATCAATTGAAATTCGGAAATTTTATTTGAAATTCAGAAAAGATCAATTTAAATTGAGAAAATTAATTTGAAATTCAGAAAAGATCAATTGAAAATCAGAAATTCCATTTGAAATTTAGAAAAGATCAATTCAAATTCAGAAATTCCACTTGAAATTCAGAAAAGATCAATTGAAATTCGGAGATTTTATTTGAAATTCAGAAAAGATCAATTTAAATTGAGAAAATTAATTTGAAATTCAGAAAAGATCAATTGAAATTCAGAAATTCCATTTGAAATTCAGAAAAAATCCATTGAAATTCAGAAATTACATTTGAAATTCAGAAAAAATCTATTGAAATTCAGAAATTATATTTGAAATTCAGAAAAAATCATTTGAAATTCAGAAAAAATCAATTTAAATTCAGAAATTCCATTTGAAATTCAGAAAAAATCTATTGAAATTCAGAAATTCCATTTGAAATTCATAAAAGATCAATTGAAATTCAGAAATTCTATTTGAAATTCAGAAAAAATCCATTGAAGTTCAGAAATTCCATTTGAAATTCAGAAAAAATCATTTGGAGTTCAGAAAAAATCAATTGAAATTCAGAAAAAAAACATTTGGAATTCATAAAACTTTAATTTTAAGTTAAGAAAATATCAATTGAAATTCAGATGTGTAAATTTATGTCTATAACATTTTTTGAGTTATAAGAAAACTTATATGTGGTCGTCACAAGTGAAGTCAAGCTTTTGCTTTTGAATTAAAGACATATATTGCAAAGTAAATGGTGTGGAGTGAACACATTTTATAACGATTTATGATCTTATTTTTAATCATGCCTTACCATACCTTACCATACCCATACCATTACAATACCATTACAAATTTTTATAAAAAAACACTTCCGATATGTAGCATGGTTTTTGAAGTAGGCTTCGACTTTGATTTAAAAATGAGTTACTAAAATTTCAACATGTTTTTGAAGTAGGCTTTGACTTTGACTTATAAATGTATTGCTGAAATTTCAGCAGTCGTACGAGCAACACGTTTAAATAAAATCATAGCAAATTTTGATATAATGGCACTGAAAGACATATGTACGATTTTTCGTGTTAATATGACTCGTGGAGAGATTTGAAGAATTATTCCATGTCGTCAGTTATTTCACGAAAAGTGCTTTCAAAACTTGACTTCAGAAACCGATTCAGTAGCCGATTGGACTGAGCTTGCAGCCCCATTAGGTATACCATATAAAACCGCATACACCTGGGTAGCTGAAAATAAGGACGTTGCACTAAGACGCGGTGGAAAGAAGCCGAACGTGATTACTAATTCGGAAAAAGACGAGACAATGTTATGGGTGGAAGCAAAACCGGACATAACATTAAAAAAAATAAAGGAAAGAATGTTCAACAATTTTGAAAAAGCTGTGGCAATTTCTACAATAGCGAACTCTCTCCATGGCATGATGTACTCTGTGAAATACTTTCATACCCAGCCTGAAACTATGAATAGCACCCAAAATAAGCTTCAAAGGTCAGAATATGTCCAAAAATTGAATGTTATCTTCGCGAAGGGAAGCAAGCTATTTTCGTTGATGAGACAAATTTCAATTTATTTTGTCGTCGTAAGCAAGGCTGGTCAAGAATAGGCAGTCGAGCGGTCCAAGTACTACCCACATCTCGAGGGCCCAACGTTCACCTAATAGGGGCGATTGGAACAAACGGAATAGTCAAAATGGACCGACGCAGAGGTGCCTTTCGAGCAAATGATGCCAATGACCGGGTTAAAAGTGTGCTGGACAGATGGGAGGAAATAGGAAACCATTTGGCAGAATTAGTTGTTGTATGCGACAATGCTCCGTGTCACCGAAAATTAGAAGAAATTTTTTTGGACTCTGAAGCAACACTGCTAAGGTTGGCACCCTTAGAAACGAAAGACAAAATGTCAGTTAAAGTACATTTAGGTGTTCCAGAGGTTTCACCCCCAAATATAGGTGAACAACGACTCCAATATTTGGAACTGGTTATAGGCGAAGCCAGGGCTACAAATGCTGTTGGCGATTGTAGCCGTGCAATACAGCATTCTTCGACTTTCCACCCGCAAGCATTAGCCTTGGAGGACATGCCTGTTGGACATTAAATACTTTGTTTGTTTATTTGATATTTGTTCATTTCTACATTTTATAATTTTAAATCTTAAAATAAAAGTATTTCATTCACTTGGATTTAAATAAAAAATTTATTTATTAGAAAAGATTTATTATTTAAATAAGAGGGCCACAGACGGTCGTTTACCACAGTAAAATTTTTGTTCTATACAAGTCGTATGGAAAAGTGAAAATGGTAAAAGAATGAGATGGTTTATGTAGTTGAAAAATGAAAAGTTGGTAGCTCACTTAAAAATTGTATGTGCATAGAAAGCTTCTCGAAAAAATAAGCTTTTTATATTTAACGCAATAGCTAGCAAAACTATGTAATATGATCATTCACCATTTACCTTGCGTAATATGTCTTCACTTTAACTAACATACAAGCTTCACTTCTAAGATGCTTGTCGACACAATCATTTGTATAAATTTACACATCTGAATTTTGATTGATATTTTCTGAATAACAATTGATGTTTTCTGAATTTCAAATGATTTTTTCTGACTTTCAAATGAAATTTCTGAATTTCAATTGATTTTTTCTGAATTTCAAATGGAATTTCTGAATTTGAATTGATCTTTTCGGAATTTCAAATGTAATTTCTGAATTTCAATTGATTTCTTCTGAATTTTAAATAGAATTTGTCAATTTTAATTGATCTTTTCTAAATTACAATTGATTTTTTCTGAATTTCAAATAGAATTTCTGAATTTCAATTGATTTTTTCTGAATTTTAAATGCAATTTCTGAATTTCAATTGATCTTATCTGAATTTCAAATGAAATTTCTGTATTTCAATTGATTTTTTCTGAATTTCAAATGAAATTTCTCAATTTCAACTGATCTTTTCCGAATTTTAAATGAAATTTCTCAATTTCAACTGATCTCTTCTGCATTTCAAATGATTTTTTCTGAATTTCAAATGGAATTTCTGAATTTTAATTGATCTTTTCTGAATTTTTAATGGAGTTTCTGAATTTTAATTGATCTTTTCGGAATTTCAAATGTAATTTCTGAATTTCAATTGATTTCTTCTGAATTTTAAATAGAATTTGTTAATTTTAATTGATCTTTTTTGAATTACGATTGATTTTTTCTGAATTTCAAATAGAATTTCTGAATTTCAATTGATTTTTTCTGAATTTCAAATGGAATTTCTGAATTTCAATTGATCTTATCTGAATTTCAAATGAAATTTCTGTATTTCAATTGATTTTTTCTGAATTTCAAATGAAATTTCTCAATTTCAACTGATCTTTTCCGAATTTCAAATGAAATTTCTCAATTTCAATTGATCTCTTCTGCATTTCAAATGATTTTTTCTGAATTTCAAATGGAATTTCTGAATTTTAATTGATCTTTTCTGAATTTTTAATGGAGTTTCTGAATTTCAATTGATCTTTTCTGAATTTCAAATGGAATTCCTGAATTTCAAATGATTTTTTCTGAATTTCAATTGGCTATTTCTGAATTACAATTGGAAATGGTGTAGTAAGGAATTATCTTAGACTGGGCCGAAGTTAAAATACCCCTACGGCCGAATTAGAGTATATATAAAGTCTAAAGCAAACTGTTAAATATATTTATAGAGATTTTCCCGTTTTGGTTAAGTCACTTTGTATGGGAGGTAGGCGTGATTTTCATCCGATTTTTACAAATTTAATACCCAAAATAAATATTAAATATTTAAGACACTGTGCGAAATTTGAAGTCATTAAATTGATTTTTGTGGAATTTAAAGAGATTTTCCCGTTTTGGTTGTCACTTTGTATGGGAGGTAGGCGTGGTTTTCATCCGATTTTGCTCAGATTCGAACTTGACCTCCATTTTTGTATAAAAAGCTTATATTTTGAATTTCGTTATGATAGCTCAAAACTACGGCTGCTATCGTGGACACAGACGGACAGACGGACATGGCTAAATCGACTCAGGAGGTGATGCTGATCAGGAATATATATACTTTTCTATACCGGCCACGCCACCTTATCGGCGTTACAAACGGAGTGACAAAATTAATATACCCCCATTACGTTTTTTAAACGTGGGGGTATAAAAATATCATAAAAACATAACATAAAATAGGTTATAAGAAACAACTAGAATAAATCCTTTTAAAATTTATGTATAAACATGTTTAAAAATCTTTTACTTTTTTTAAAAACGCACTACATTTTAGAGATCTATTATAGGTTTTTTGATAAATTAAATATTAGGGAATTATCTTTGACTGGACCGAAGTTAAGATACCCCACATCCGTATATTCGAAGATGTCAATGTTGTATTATTTTGATGACACCACTTTTATGGGTCGTTGTTATATCCAAACATTTTAAATTTGAACTCTACAAAGAGTACATACTATTTATCAAAGCATATGAGTAAAATATCAAGTTTAAATCATTATTTTTTGGAATTTATTAAGGTTTTACTATTATATTTATGACGTCACTTTGCAGGGAGGAAAGCTTAGTTTTTAGTTTCTTTTTACGAAATTCCAAACATCGAGTGCATAATTAAGATTAAAACATATTTACAAAATTTTAAGCCATTGTACTCATTTTTGTGAAATTTGAGGAAATTTCACCGTTTGCTTAAAGTTACTTTGTATGGGAGGTAGGCGCGATTTTCTTTCGATACCTACAAATTTCATACTCACAGTGCATATTTGCATATTTGGAATTAAAAGAGATTTTACTGTTTTGGTAGTCCCTTTGTATAGGAGGTAGGCGTGGTTTTCATCAGATTTGGACAAATTTCAAATATGTGATTAACATTTCACGCCAAAGCATGTGTGCAAAATTTAAAGCCAATGTATTTATTTTTGTGGCATTTGACTTTTGCTTAAATCCTTTTTGTAGTCACTTCTTGTGATCGCAAATTAGCTGATCAAATCAGTCAAAGCGAATGTCAAAAAAGGAAAGCAATGGGAATGTTCAGGAATATAGAAACTTAACAAAAGTTTCTAAGCATATTAATACGGAAAGTTTTGAAATTTGCTATGATTTATAAAAGAATTTAGAAACAAAAGAAAATTTTAATTAATTCCCCCCAAAAATTAACTCATTCCCCCACTCCCCCATCGCGTCAAAATTCCACCCAAATGGGGGAGTTCCTCCGAGTTGGCAAGCCTGCTAATGATATAAAATAGTTAAGAAAACGAAATGCGCACTGACGGACTCTTAACGGGTTCGAAACGGATGCGCATCCGTTTTTGTGCACATTGGGATTAGGAAATATTTTCGCATATTTAAAATTCTTGGTCAACAGCAATTTATTCAATTATTCAAAAAAAAAACAAAAGAAAAAGATATTCGTAAGGCTATTTAACAAAAATTATCAAAAAAAAAATGATTCATTTACATATAGTAAAAAAAAACATCCGTTTTTTTATATCTGCATGAAATTTTATCAAAAGCAAAAAATTACTTTCAATATGTCAGAGTTCATTTTGCAAGGATTTAAATAGATTAAATTGAGTGAGCCAAGGTGTGGGTTTTTTGCATTTGAACAGTATCCGAATCCTGACAAATGCAATTTAAGTCCTGATGCAAATTCTCATCGGAACCCACTCAACGCACTCGTAATTTGAAATTTATTAAATTATTTACTTTTATACATTTTACGCTGATACTGATGAATTTGTATCATTTTTTTTTTTATTATTATTATTTTGCTAATGCCTGGAAATAAAAGTAAGTCGCACTTTTTTGAATTCAGATTATGTTAAAACGTACCCATGCTCGCTACTTTCAAACGTTCTCTGTCACTGAGAGCAAAGCAAAATAAACTGAAAGGTGTGTTTGCCAGGGGACCAACAAGTTGCCGTCAATGATGTTTGAAATGAAAAAATTATTCAATTTTTTTTTTTAATATTGTTAGCGAGCAACTCGAAAGCATGGATTTCATGCGTTGTATGAGAATCGAACAACCCAGCAGGTAAGAATCTTTGGTAGGTGAAACAGATCTGCAACCAGAATTTTACATGTAGATGGGAGATGTGGGGTTTTATTAAAAAATGTATTGGTACATATATGATATGGGATTTTTTATTGCGAATTGAATTACATTAGTTTTTTTCTTAAAGGAAACTCTAATTTTTAAATGCCAGAGTAAAAGTAGCTACCATGCCAACTTATTCTGTAATTTTGTAACTTAAATTTTTATAAAAATAGTCATATGGCAGAAATTCAGACTGGCACCTTACAATTGTACGTATATTTTTGCTCATATTTCAGTGTTCTACTTTTAAAATGCTTCAAAGTGTTTTAGCTTTGAAATAATTTTGTTTGGCCAATTTTACAACATCCAAACATCTACACGTAAGGAAATAATATTCTTAATAATATATGAAGCAAATATTTTGCTTGATTTAAGAAAATTTAAAATTAAGTCTCATTTGCTCAAATCAAGCATTAAAAACTAAAATTACTAAAAAAAATAATTATAATGAGAATTTATTGCTAAAATTGAGTAAAATAAAGTACTGCTTGAAACAAGCATAAGAGACTTGATCCGAGAACCTGTAACAAGACTTGAATCAAGAATATATTTTCTTAATTTAATCAAACGCAGAGTTAGTTATTTAAAATGTTATTGAATTAAAGTGATATTGCACGTTGGAAAAAATAAAAACAAACTCAATTTAACCCTCGGCTGGGTAATGATACGAATAGACAGTAAATGAACTATTTCATATATATCAGAACTATATCAGAACTAATTACTTGGATTAAACAAATACTTTTCTTTAAAAGAAAAATCAAAGCATTCTAATATTGGGAAAATTGTTTTTTGGATGAAGCAAATTGTTCACAATTCTACAAAAACCAATTTTTAAAATCGAGCAAATTATTCTCGTTTTCAGCAAATTGTTTACTTGGATCAAGCATATTCTGCTCTTATCAAGCATATTCTTACTCTTAGAAAATTGGCGTTTCTAATCTCAAGCAAAACATTCTAGTATTAAGAAACTAGTTTACTTGAATCAAGCAAATTGTTCTCAATTCATGGAAAATAAATTTCTCAAATGAAGCAAATTATGCTAGTTTTCAGTAAATTTTTTACTTCACTCAAGCAAATTGTTCTCAATTCAAGGCAAATAAATTTCTCAAATCAAGCAAATTATTCTAGTTTTCAGCAAACTGTTGACTTGGATCAAGCAAATTGTTCTCAATTCAAGGAAAATAAATTTCTCAAATTAAGCAAATTATGCTAGTTTTAAGTAAATTTTTTACTTCAATCAAGCAAATTGTTCTCAATTCAGGGCAAATAAATTTCTCAAATCAAGCAAATTATTCTAGTTTTCAGTAAATTACTTACTTGAATCAAGCAAATTGTTCTCAATACAAGAAAAATTAATTTCCGTTAAATCAAATCAAATTATACGAATTTTTTTTAGCGTTATTTTTTTGTATCAAAAATAAAAATTAATCGTTAACCGATATTATATTATTAGATATCAATCATTGATCGATATTTTTTCATTAAAAAAAATAACACTGTAATTCATTTTGAGGAGCTACTGTGAACAGTAAGAACAAATGCAATATTGTCTATTTCATATCTTTATTTAAGAAAGATCAAAGAACAACGTTTGGTCTTTGATCTGAAAGGAAAGGGATAGATTATTAGAGGAAGAATTGATTGAAACCATACGTGAATTATCGATTGGCCGGAACAAACGTGAAAGACAATTTGAATTGCTTATAACTGAGGCTAGTGTTATGCCTTAAACGCAGCAAGCATTTCCAGCTCTCAGTTGTTCTTTCCTTTAATTCCACATTTTCCAAAATTTAGCTGGTGATTTTTTGTTTCAATAATTCTTAAATGTAGTAAAGAACAAAGAAACCTAAAAGAACCATGCCCGAACTCGGATTCGAACCGGGGACCTCTGAGTTAATAGTCTAGCGCACTCTTCATTAGGCTACAAAAACCAACAAAATTAGTCCATTCCTCAATAGCTACACGGAAAGAAAAAAATCAAGCATTCTCTGCTTGCATCAAGCAAATAGCCTCTCAGTTTGCACTCAAGCATTAAATGCTCAATTCAAGCATTAATTTGCTAGAATTGAACAAATGAAACACATAAAAACACATGATATTAAGCCAAAAAAATGATTAATTCAAGAAACATTTGCTTAAAACTCTAGAATATTTTTTCTTCATTCGAGTCTAATATTTACTTGAAGTGAGAAAAGTTTGCTTGATTCAATTCAACAATTTGTTGAAAACTAGAATAATTTGCTTGATTTTAGAAATTTATTTTCCTTGAATTGAGAACAATTTGCTTGGTCCAAATTTACGCTCGCGCGTAAATAGTTTGCTGAAAACTAGAATAATTTGCTTGATTTTAGAAATAATATATAATAAATATTATCCAAATTCATTGAAACTCAATCAATATTCCTGTCAAAATGAGATACCTTCACTTAATTTTGAATAAAAGCGAAACGCATACATTGATTTTCATGATGTATGTCTCATTTTGTTTAAAAATTATGTGACTTTGCGTGAAAGTAATAGGACTTCACAGTTCTTTCCGTTTAGGATTTTTTATGAATTTAAAAAAAAAAATTAATTTTTTACTGCGAAACTGTTGCTTATGTAGCGAAACGTCATAAAAAATATTTGTTTGAGCAAAATCGGACTAGTGGTTCTCGAGTTATGTCAAACAAAAAAGCCTAAAACGTGACAAAGTCCCCTATATGATCCTAACTAATTTCAAATCGATATATCTCGATTCCTAGATGAGACCCAGCGAAACGCCGGGACACGTATAACTTCTTTTTTACCGATATAACTTTCCCCGGTAGTTTGAACCCTACCCTATCACTGACCCCTACCATTTGTCGCACAGTGCTATTAATTAGTAATTTGGATGTTTAATGAATTTGAATTTTTTTTTATTATTTATTTAAAAATTTGTATTTTTTTAATACAAAAATGTATTTTTGGATTTTTTAATTTGTTTTAAATTTTTGTATTAAACTTTATTTTTTTAAAAATGTTTGATTTAATTCTTTATAGGCATAAGTTATTAATAAAAAATTCATTTCAACTGAAAAAAACAACGAGTACTCTTTTTGGCAGTAATAAATCTAAGTAGTTACTCTTTGAGTTATAAGTTATGCTGGAGGTAATGAGTTACATTCTGACTTACAAGTAATACGAGGGGTAATTAGTTACCCTATGACTTATAGGTAATACTGGAGGTAAGTAGTTGACCTCTGACTTGTGGGTAATGGAGGTGGTAAGTAGTTGACCTCTGACTTGTGGGTAATGCAGATGGTAAGTAGTTGATCTCTGACTTGTGGGTAATGCAGGTGGTAAGTAGTTAACCTCTTACTTATGGGTAATGGAGGTGGTAAGTAGTTGACCTCTGACTTGTGGGTAATACAAGGTAATAACAGCCTCTAATAGTTGGCTGTTTCCTTAAGGATTCATGGAGGATTCATGTACGAAAATTCCCAATCACCGACGAAACTTGCGGAGTCGCCCATACAAATCGTTCAGGAAAACTTAATACAAGTGTCCAAATTTTCACCGATGAAACTTTGTAAGAAAAATGCAAGAAATTTCGGTATAGAAAACAAGAGTCAAATATGTAGTAAATATCGCCAAGAAAATAAAGCGGAAATTCAAAGAAAATTTCGGCAACGAAATAAAATGAGATGGTTCAGGGAAATAACGCCCAATGAAATAACGCCCAAAATAAAAAATTAAATAAAGCCCAAAAAATTTTGGGCATAAAAATTGAAACAACGCCTATCATAAAAATGAAATAAAGGCCAAAAAATAAAATAACGCCCAAATTGAAAATGAAATAAGACCCACAATATTTTAAAAACCCAAATTGAAAATGAAATAAGATCCAAACTATTTTGGACTTACAAAAATGAAATAGCGCCCAAAATCAAAAATGAAATAAAGCACAAAAAATGAAATAACGCCCAAACGAAAATAAAATAAAACCCAAAATCTTTTTGGAAAAAAATTTGGAAAATTTTACCGGCTCCGCGAGATAACTCTTAATGAAAGAACTCCTAACAGTAAATGAAATAAGTCCTAACGTTGAAAGATGAAATAACTCCTTATTCCTGGCGAAATAAGACCTAAAGAAAAGATGAAATAAGCCTGATATTTAGGAGTATGTACATTATGAAATTAAACCTAAATTAAGTCCTAATTTTCAGAATATTAAAAAAAAATTGTTGTTCTTCTGACCGCGACCATAAAGCGAGCAGGGAAGGCTCTAGACCTCTGGAAAAATGCACACAAATCGAAAAATTAAATAAGGGCCCAAATTCAGTATCTTTTTTTATATGAAATATTTCCCCACCACAAAAAATTATATTTGGCCGATAAAATAGTTTTCCCTTGTACGGAATTTCAAAGCCACATTTCATTTAAGGGCAAATCGTTACATCATAAATAAAAAACCATTTGGGTTTTATACGGACATGCCCTTTTTTTGGTTTTACAGTACTTCTGGATATAATTTTTTTTTAATAGGCCCTCAGTAAGTCCAACACCGACTTCGCTGTCTACAGTCATTGGCGTCGGAAGCGGGGGGCAAGGGGGCAGTTGCGCCCCACTTTTTTAGCTAGATAAACAATTTAAAAGGAAAAGTTATTCAAAATATCAGTTTTTTTGCAACGATAATATTTTTGTATTATATATTTTCCTCTTCTTTATCTCTTCTTCATGTTTCATGTGAAGAAATTTTGGTGAACTTTTTTTGCACCACCATTTGTACTGCCCCCCCATGTCTACTGCTCCCCCAGATGAAATTCGCTTCCGACGCGCTTGTCTACAGTACTTCTGAATTTAATTTGAAATTGCTCTAACATTTTGATGACAAATAGCTCACATAAAAACATATTTGGGCATTATTTCATTATGAAATAACAACCAAATTTGTATGGAAAATTTTTGGGCTCTATTTCATTTTTAATTTTTGGACGTTATTTCATTATGAAATAACGCCAAAAATAGCCAAATTAAAAAAGCCCCATTTCAATGAAATAAAGCGGTTCAGTGAAATAATGCCCAATGAAATAACGCCCAAAATGAAAAATGAAATAAAGCCCAAAATATTTTGGGCATAAAAAATTACATAACGCTCAAAATAAAAATGAAATAAAGCCCAAAAATGAAATAACGCCCAAACAGAAAATTAAATAAGACCCAAAATACTTTGGGCTTACAAAAATTAAATAGCGCCCAAAATAAAAAAAAATAAAACCCAAAAAATGAAATAACGTCCAAACCGAAAATAAAATAAGACCCAAATCTTTTATGGGTTATGGCCAGTTTCAAAAAGATAAGACCAAAAAAATGCTGGTCGTAAGCCGTAATCGGCTTTGTAAATAAAGCAGATCAATTAAGGTAAATATGCCTGATATAATAACTTTCCGTACAATGGAAAATAATTTTATCGTAAAAAACACCATAAAACACTTGATTTGCCCTTATTCGGAATGGTAATATCAACATTTCGTACAAGGGCAAATTATTTTTTAATATGCACCTTTCACAGAAAAAAATTATGCCAAAAATTATCAAATATACAAAATGCGAAAAAAAACTTTTAATAAAGTTTTAAATCTACCCACTTCTACCGTGTAATTGGTTTCATAATGAAATAAGACCCAAACAAAAAAAATAATTCCCAAAACTTATGAAACAGCCCCAAAAAATGGGGAATGTAATACCCAAAAATGTTTGAATTTTTTTGGGGTTTACTTCATTTTTTTTGTTTGGCTTATGCCAATTGGGGTCTATTTTGTGGTGCCAAGTCCAACATCGGCTTCGCTGTCTACAGTACTTCTGAATTGAATTTGAAATTCATCTAACACTTTGATGCGAAAAAGCAAAAATGAAAAAATTATGAAATAACGCCCCAAATTTTGTGCTTTATTTCATTATGAAATAACGTCCCAAATTTTGGGCTTTATTTCATTATGAAATAACGCCAAAATTTTTATGCACGATTTTTGGGCTCTATTTCATTTTTCATTTTTGGGCGTTATTTCATAATGAAAATAGAAAAATGAAATAAAGCCCAATTTCAATGAAATAAAGCCCAAAATTTTGGGCATTTTCATATTTGTATGGAAAATTTTTGGGCTCTATTTCATTTTTTTTTTTGGGCGTTATTTCATTGGGAGTTATTTCCCTGAACCATATTAAATATACAAAAGAGATTTCTGCAACGAGAAAATGAAGAAAATTTCGTCCACAAAACAAGATGTATTTTCTTTTTTTTTTTACCTTTATTATAAATTTTATTCAATTATATTTTTGCACAACTTTTTAATTTTTGAACATTTGTTTGATTATGAATACAGCGTTGCCAGATTGGTGCGTTGGAAACAGGGAGACCACATGCCGGTAGGAGAAAATAGTAAAAAAGTTCGTTAGTAAATCATAATTAAGTGTGAAAATTCTTTTCAGATTCACAGACGATTACACTGTGCAACACATTTTTCTAACGGAAAAGCGGATAACACAGGATGATAGTACTAGTGTATAGTAGGAAAAGCCTAAAAGGAATTTGCAAAGTTAGCTCGCTTTTAAAATATATAGGCATTAAAAGTTTGCCTCTTGTAGAGTATTTTTTAAAAATAAAGTGCTCATTAAAGCGTATCGAATTACAATTTTTTCGAATTTCACATATTAAGAGGTCTTAAAAGTTGCATGGTGGTCAAGATCTACAGAAAAAAAAAGAAAAAAATTATGTCTTCCTCTTACTCAAGGACAAAGTTGTTTTTTGAAAAAAATAGTATAAAATAACGATCTATAAATGCTTTGATTTTTGTAAGAAAAACTACATATGTCTTGAAGCAAAATTAAATACAGACTTTAACTAAAAATATCTCGCCAAACAAGATGCAACTCTTGATTTCTACACAGAAAAAACAAATTTAATGAACAGCATACGTTTAAATTAATTCATTGATTTTAATGAAAAAATCATTGATTTTTAATGAATTGCTCATAGTTTTTAACGTACTGTTCTTTGAAATCAATGAAGTTATATTCATTAAAAATGTCTAAATAAATATCAATGATTTGTTTTCATTATTTTAATGGACTTTTCATTGATATCAATTGTATTTGATGTCAATTGATTTTGATTCTACTTTGATTTGATTTTGACATTGATTCCAGTTGTAAATCAAATTTTAACGAACCATACATTGATTTTTAATGAACAGTTCATTGAATTCGATGTTTAGGTCATTAAATGCAATGTATAGTTCATTAAATTCAATGTATAGGTCATTGAATTCAAAGTATAGTTCATTGAATTAAATGAATGGTTCATTGAATTTAATGTATAGTTCATTGAATTCAATGTATTGTTCATTGATTTCAATGTATAGTTCATTAAATTCAATGTATAGTTCATTGAATTCAATGTATAATTCATTAAATTCAATGTATAGTTCATTGAATTCGATGTTTAGGTCATTAAATGCAATGTATAGTTCATTAAATTCAATGCATAGTTCATTAAATTCAATGTATTCAGTTCATTAAATTCAATGTATACTAATTTATTCCCTTCCCAATTTTGTTTGAAGTGAAACGCGAAGTAGTGAAGACGTGTGGCAATTGTGTGTGTAAATTTTAGATAAAAGGTGATAATAAATTAAATTAAAAGTGAAGAAAATGTTGTGCTTTGAATGTAAAAGAAAATTTAAATCTGTTGAATTGCTATTAGTATTAGTAAATAATAGGAAATATACCTGGCATTTTAAGTGACTGCTGCCATCATTTTCAAAAAATGTTTATATTTTTAAAGGATGAAAACCACATAAAAGATAAAGCTTTGCGGGCAAAGTTGGCAGAAATTGAAGATTTCACTAATTACAGTGGTAAACTTAATTTTTGTCGAGGCTAAATGAATAAATAGTTATTTTTTTCAATTAATATCTTTCCAGACAGTACTGCTATGAAACTTCTTTGGAGCCTTTATGGGAATTTGGTGCCCACTCAAAAAGTATGCAGTAAGGACAACTTTGGAAGAAAAACTTTCCTAAAGCATACAATTACCAGTTCCCAAGAGGCATTCGTTTTTGTTGGAAGCAGCATCCAGGAAGTCGAAAATATTCAACCAGGCGAAAATATTCAACCATTAATCCTTGCTGTTGGAGAGAAGAACTTCTCCTCATTCCTCATTCATGGATGGTGTCAAATTTCAATTTGCTAGTTTTATTAGAGCCGTAGATGTGTGCTTTAAAATTTTTCAATTATTTCAATTCAAATATCCTGCGTCATGCACTCTCCTGTGGGAGTTTATTGCCATATATTTTTATAAATTTAAAAACTATTCAAAATCTTCGAAAATTTGTGTATTAATTGACTCTTTAAAATAAAAAAATATTGTTGAAATTGTAATTATTTCCTTATTTTAAAAATGTTTAGAGAGGGATTAACAAATAATTAGTTGATAACTCGTAAATAATAGATCATTCATTCCAATGAACTAAATACGTTTAATTTAATGAAATATACATGGAATTCAGTGAACTGAATACATCAAATTTAATGAACTGTACATTGAATCCAATAAACTAAATACATTAAATTCAATGAACTTAATACATTAAATTCAATGAAATAAACATTGAATTCAATGAACTATACATTGAATTCAATGAACTATACATTGAATTCAATGTAATGTTCATTGAACTATACATTAAATTCAATGAAATATACATTGAATTCAATGAACTATACATTGAATTCAATGAACCTTACATTGAATTCAATGAACTTTACATTGAACTTTACATTGAATCCAATGAACTTTACATTGAATTCAATGAACTTTACATTGAATTCAATGAACTTTTCATTAAATTCAATGAAAAAATCATTAATTTTGGCATTTTTTAATGAACGTGTTCATTGAATTCAATGAAGTGTACATTGATATTCAAGGAACCATTCATTGAAAATCACTAAGTTTAATGAACTATTCATTAAAGTATGAAGAAAATTCATTGAAATCAATGACCACAGTTCATTGGACCAAAATCAATAAATAATTCATTGAAATTAATGCACCTTTTCATTAATATAATGTACCTTTTTGGTTCAGTGTACCCTCATTATCCAGTGTGAGAGATACTCGAATCTTAAGGTACACTCGAAATAGCACAGAACTTTTGATTGTTATCGGATATTCTAAATTTTGGTGTTATTGGTTGAAGTGTTTACGTTTTCTTTAAATTTGGCGAATTAAATATTTGCATATTTTTCGCAAAAACATTTTCTTGTTTTCGAGAAATGTATTTTGAATGCAATTATATAAGTTTTAAAAAAAAATAAGATAAGGGTTTATATATTTTTGGCATCAGAAGTGGTGCCGAAGATAATTTTGTGAATTTGGATTCTTAAAATATTTCTGAACGAAACACTGTCTGACAGTATTTTTTTTATTAAAAAAATAATACCAGGTTAAGGCCACGATTCGTTTTTGTGTTTCTATTTTTTAAAAAATGTTTCTGCCTAGCATGAAATTTATTATTTCGTCAAAACACCTCAGCTCATCATTTACCAAAATGTTAAACTAAAACTTTGAGTTTCTTAGTCTGATTTAACAATTGCTTTTAATATGTATTTTTTTTAAAAAAATAATAATTTTAAAGAATCTGAAGGATAAGATATCTGAAGAATTCAAAAAACGAAAATTATTTTACCACTTCTGATGCCTGAGATATATTAATATAGTCTTATATTAATTTTTTTTTTAAAAAGTTGAAAAATTGCATTCAAGTATACTTTTCTCAAAAAACAGTAAATGCATAGGCAAAAAATGTGAAATACTACAAATATAAGGAAAACGTAAACACTTTAATAAATACCACTAAAATTAACACAATCAGATAACAATCAAAAGTTCTGTGCTATTTCAAAAGTACCTTAGGATTTGAATATCCTTCACACAGGACACTGTGAGTAAAAATAAAAGTGGCATCTTGTTTGGCAAGATATTGTTAAAGTCTTTATTTACTTTTGCCTTAAGACATATGTAGTTTTTCTTACAAAAATCAAAGCATTCACAAAATCAAAATCAAGATCGTTAATTTTTACTGTTTTTCTCAAAAAACAACTTTGCCCTTGCGGGAAAGGGAGACATCCTTTTTTTGGGAACTTTGGAGACTTTGGAACTTTGGAGACCTCTTAGAATGAGAAATTAGAAAAAAATTTTAATTCGATACGCCCTTATGAGAACTTCGTTTGTAAAAAATACTCTGCAAGAAGCAAACTTTCAATGCTTATATCTTTTAAAAGCGAGCTAACTTTGCAAAACCCTTTTAGGGTTTTGTTAGTCTAGATCAGTACCACCGGTCTGTGGTGGTCGCTTTTTCGTTAGATTCCATGACCCTTGAATTGTCGCATAGTGTTATTCGTCAATGGATTTCTAGCCTACGGGGTAGTTCACCTCTGACTTATAAGTAATGCTAAATGAAAGCACCACACATTACCGCCTATGACAAGCCCATGTTAAAATAATGCCTTATTTGTGTGTGTGTTGTAATCCAGCAGGGAACTACCTCACATTACCAAGTTATCATTACATAATTAGTTCAGTAATGATTACTTTCCCTACTGGGTTGTAACTGATCTATGCTCTCACTGATTGCTATTTCATATTTGCTTATATCGTAACATACAATAAAATGGGATCCCCAGACAAAAGATGATGCACAAACTGCTAAGCCTTGATATTGTTGGTCTCTCAATGATTGTAAAATTAATTCTTTCTTGCTTGGTCTTTACATTTTTTTTTTTTTTTTATTTGCCTCATGATTATAGTCTCAATATTGTATGGATTTTTTCGCAGCTCCCGGTCAACGGATTGACTTTAGCTCGACCACAATGCTGCAGCGTAATCCTTCTTTAATGGCTAAATAAGTTTTTTTTCTTTCAGTGTAAGTTGTCGATATTTTCCTTTATAAGTCCAGATAAATATTAATAGAAATAGCATGAAGTCTCTGAGGAATTCTGCTACAAATGATGTCCTTTTTAATAAATAGATTTCACAATTTCGTATAAAAGTAAGCGCAATGCAATTGCAAAATAGCTAGCTACATATGAACGCAAAGCACAATGTACAACAGCAGCTGCGTAGTTAAAGGGGGCTTGATTGGGTGCAATTATCTCAAAAAAGAGGAATTTAAACTTTAAAGCTTAAATCATAAAAATATTTTGTGAAATTATGAAGAAAAAGTGATTAACAAACCGCCATAAATCTGTGTCGACAAAGAATAACGACTAAACTCAAATTATCGTAAAAAACGATATTTTTATTGTAGTAACTTCGACCTTTTTCCTGAAATGAATTTAAACGTTACAAACGGTAATAGGTGCAGAATTAAGTGGTTATCTATTCTGTGCAAAAAAATATTTTTCCCAATGAAAAAAATGCCACATCGCTTTTTTACGATATTTTGAGTTTAGTTGTTATTCCTTGTCGACACAGAAATATGGCGCTAGGAAATATTGCATAAAGGAAAATCGCCCAATATTTTCCCATACATATTTGGGTGATTTTTCGTATGAAATATTCGGGGCTAAATTTAACTTTAATTTTTTTTTTTCGTTTTCAATATTTGATAACAAAGTGAATAATAAATTCTTAGAGATAACGATATTTTTGGTATTTTTTAAAAAAAAAAGTATGCAGGATAGAACCTTATTATTTATTTATATGAAATTTAAAATTTTTTTTGATAAACATATAATTAATAATGGATAAATGCGATTCCTTTATGCAACACCTTATTATTTTCAGAAAATCAAGTAATTTAAAACTTGGCATATTGCAAAAAAAAAAACGATAAAGAAAATTATTTTAAATTGTATTTTGTTCAAGTAACTAATTTGTTTTTTTTTTCAGTGAATATTTTTTAGAACGAACATATTTACACAATTTAGTGGCCTGATTGTGTAAATAAGTTGGATAAATCAATAGAATCTTTTTTAAATTTAATTTCATTATCATCTAAACTTCAAGCTATATATCTATAAAAAAGTTCAAGCTGTAAAAAATATATCACAAAATTTTATGTATAGAAGTTTGAATGTAGGTTACTACTGCTTTTGCACAGTTTTTTTTTAAGGAAAAACCTAAGCGGTTAACTTTGCATATTAAAATAAAGATTTATAGCTTTCTTTTCCCACACAAGTTTTTTGAGTGGGTGAAGAAAATATGTGAGTATAAGAAACGAAAGTTTCCGTGAAAATGTCTGAAACTTTATAAAAGTTAAATGTCATCTTCACGGTGCTGTTTTTTCTCAGTTAAGTTTGTCATCATGGCTATCTCAATCAATTAATGTCAGTTATTTATGTATCCCAACGGTGCAAGGATTATATACATAAGTATAACTAAGGTCTTTATGGCATGTATAAAGGAATAATTATTTTTAAGTGTCGCAAATTATATTGTCTTTATTTGGGTGAACCGAATTGATGATAGACATATTTTACATGCATTTTTTATAAGAGGACCAAAAAAAACACAATTCCGGGGAATGTTTTCTTTTTTTGTGAAATACAACGGACCTTTTATATATAACTAGCTGATATACCCGGTAGTACTCGGGAGTCATTTATGTAAACATTTTAATACACACTTCTCGATTAAATATTTTTAAATTCTGGAATAATGAAAAACATGTTGAATTTTATGTTTAAGCAACTGTTAGAAAGGTTATTGAACGAACTTTAATCCACAAAAGTTATGGAAAATTTTTGTTGTTGGTGGATCCATCTCTTACGGTGAGCTTATGGAATTCAAAGAAGGGGTACGAAAAACATATTTTAAAAATTAAAAATAATTTAAATATTTACTTAATCTTAAGGCAGCAAAATTACCTTTTCAACAATATACAAATTATGGTTGGACTCAATGCGTCCTTGAGATATGGACATTTTAATATCTTAACAAAAATTTGTATTAAAAAATATATTGAACTTGAAAAATATATTGAGCGAAGATATTGGCATTAAAAGTAAAAACTTTCATTTTCATATAATTCTTTTTTTCATTCTTAGCTATCAATGTTTTATGAAAAATGCGTTGTACTAAATATGACTGTACTAAAATATATATTAGCTGTTTTTTTTTTCATGGAATATCAGGATCATATCATCGCATTTTCAAGCAAAGCAAAAACAACAAATGATCCAGCGACAACATTTTGGAAAAAATAAAATTCGCGAAAAAAATCAAAGGGACCTTGTTGTTTTGATGACAAAAACAGTAAAATAATTTTTGCGCTTAGCTGGAAGAATTTTTGCAAATAAATGCTATGTCATATGAAAGGTAGCTAGATGTGCAATTTTTAATTGATTTCATTTTTACAACAACAACAATTTTTGAGTAATTTTTTAAGTAAAAACTCAATATTTTGGACCTTTTACTCAATTTTTTGGACATAATCATAAAACATATATACACTGACTTAATGGTACAGTTCAACCTATTTTTGTGAAGTGATTTTATTGAGCTTTTGAACAAAAAATACTTGAATGAAATATATAAATGGACAGCGAAGATATTTGCATCGAAAGACCAAACTTTGATTTTCATGTCGTTTTTTTCTCATTCTTAGGCAACGATGTTTTATGAAAAAGTCGTTCTACTGAAAATTTCTCCAATTTTGAAAATATGTCAGTGTTTTTGATGTCAAAATAACAAAAAAATTTTAAAATTAAATACACAAAAATCTCCGATCTAAAAAGTTTAACAGTAACAAAATTACCGTTAGTTGAAAAATTTCAGAGGGGGCGTGGCAAAAACTAAGTATGTAAAATTTTAAGTTAAGATGCACTTAATATGTATACTTAGTTTGAGCAAAATCCGTTGAGCCGTTTAGATTTGTATAAAGGTCAAACAAACAAACAGAAAAGAAGTTTTATTACTATAGATAGTCAATTGTATGAAAAAATAGATTTTTAGCCATAACTTTTGATTGGAAAGAGATATTGGGGTAATTTTTTCACATAAATTATTTTTGAGACTTGAATTTTTTGTAAAAAATATAAAAACAACATTTTGAAAAAATAAATTTCGCGAATAAAATCAAAGGGGGTACCCTTGTTGTTTTGATGATAAAACAGTAAAATAATTTTTGCGTTTAGTTAGAAGAATTTTTGTAAATAAATGCTATGTGATACTAAAGGTAGCCAGATGTGCAATTTTTAGTTTATTTCTTTTTTACAACAAAAGCAATTTTTGAGTCCTTTTTTGAGTAACAAGTCAATATTTTGAACCTTTTTTGACATAATCATAAAACATATATACACTGATTTAACGGTACAGTTGATATATTTTTGTGAAGTGATTTTATTGAACTTTTGAACAAAAAAATTTGAATGAAATATATTATTGGACAACGGAGATATTTGCATCGAAAGACCAAACTTTGATTTTCATGTCGTTTTTTTCTCATTTTTACGTAACGATGTTCCATGAAAAAGTCGTTGTACTGAAAATTTCTACAATTTTGAATATATGTGAGAGTTTTTGATGTCAGACTAACAGAAATTTTTTAAAATTAAATACACAAAAAATTTCGATAGAAAAATGTACTATAATAACAAAATTACCGTTAGTTGAAAAATTTTGAAGGGCGCGTGTCAAAAATTAAGTATGCAGCATTTTAAGTTGAAATACACTTAATATGTATACTTAGTTTGAGCAAAATCCGTTGAGCAGTTTAGATTTGTATAAAGGCCAAACAAACAAACAGGAAATGAGTTTTCTAACTATAGATTGATAATATTTCCTCTATGTCAAACTACCAAGTAATGAGCAAAACTTGATCACTCTTTTTTTTTCTATACTATGTTAAATTTATATTACATCTGTTAACTTTAACATTCAATATAAGCTTGATTGCATTACTATACACACCTGTCATTGCTTTAGACAGTACAATTTAGTCTTAAAATTAACATAATAAATTAAATGTATTGTAACATTCTAATATTATAAAAACTCTATAAAATAAAACAATGAAAAATAAAACGATTTGTTCCTATTAGAATTACAATAAAACTTTGGCTTTATTGTAATATGTACTCAATTTTATACGGAAGCCCCTAATGTTACGTTTTGTTTAAGCTGATGGCAAAAATAATATCATTTTCTCAAAAAAAACTTAGCCATGCCAATTTTTGGGAAATCGATCGGCCGAAAACAAAGTTACAGCAAATCAAAATGTAAAAAAAATTAAATTTTTTCTATTCAATTTAATTTTTAACTAACTTAAAAATCAAAAATGGTCGGCCTTTATAAACTAGTGAAGAGTGCGCTAGACTATCAACTCAGGGGTCTCCGGTTTGAATCCGGGTTCAGGCATGGTTCTTTTCGCTTTCTTTTTTCTTTACTACATTTAAGAATTATTGAAAAAAAAAATATTTAGCTTAACTGTGGAAAATTGGAAGTTATAGGACAGGAACAACTGAGGGCTTTAAATGCTTGCTGAGGTTAAGGCATAACACTAGCCTAGGTTAAAAGCAATTCAAATTGTCTTTTACGTTTGTTTCGCCTAATCAATAATTCACGTTTGGTTCCAATCAATTCCTCTAAATAATCTATCCTTTTCCTTTCAGGTCAAAGACCAAACCTTGTTTGTATAAGGAGCATGCCTTGGTTCTTTGATCTTTAAAAAAAAAAATATCTCACAAGTTCCAAGCATGAAATATGTCCCGTTTATTTCAGTTTGTAATAGAAAATTTTAGTTTTGCTCATTGAAAACCAACTGTACTTTAAAAATTCTAGAACGGTCTAGAGATATTGCGGTAATAGTAAAGAAGAAAGATTGGCTTAAATAAAAAAAAATGCTACAGTCTAATTTTCCGCGGTTTACCTTTGTGGTTCCCAACTGATGGGGCGAGCCTCCCTAGGGTGTCGTGAGACATTTTCAGGGGGGGGGGGGGGGAACCGGAAACTTTCAGCAAAGAATCTTCTAGTTTCTTACCTTAACTACCTTTCGTCAGAAAACTTAAAATACAAGTTGGTTCGTGACATATTTAGTAAAGAGTGATTCATGTGCCAAAGGTCAGCTTTCTCTTATAATTTGTGAGGAGTTTTGGTCAAAATACCGCTTAATTTATACTCTGGTTAGTGCAGTGACATTACGCCTTTTAGTGCAGCTTTCCTCCACATTTTATGTGAGTCAAGCTTCTCAGCTTTATTAAATATAAAAACAAAAATAAGTCAAGACTTAATGTCGAAAACGATATCAGGTGCACTGACTTAATCTAGTACCAATATACAAATATAAAAATATAAAAAACTAAGTGATTTTTTGGAACAAATTCAATATAAATAAATTAGTTTAATATGTTGTGGAGGTTTTTAATCATTACTGTTCAATTGCAATTCTTAAATGTAAACTAAAAATTCAATTTCTTCCCGACGCTTTGTCACTTTTTTTAACAGAATATTTAACAATTTATCAAGGCAATTAAACATTAAAAGAATTAACAATTAGTTTACATTTAAAAATTGCAATTGAACAAAAACCTTCACAATATATCAAAATAAAATTTTAAAACCATTTGATCAAAACATTTGTCAACAATCACATTAGCCAGCACATTTTTATATAAAGTTTTTTAAATTGTTTTTTTTATGTTAAATGTTATGAATTATTTTCAAAAAGTTTACTGAAATATATTTTTTAAGACCAATGATCTCATTTTAACTCGTTTTTATTAGCTTCACTTGATCTCTGTAACGTACAAATCTTGAAATCTATATTTAACCAACTGCCCGATGAGCTAAAGTTTTTTAACTTACAGCCCTATTCTGGCAAATTAACAAATTGTTAACCAGTATTTTGAATATTTCAATGTGTTTGTTGTAATTTTTTGATTTCAAAACAAAATTTGAAGCTCAAAAATAATAAATTTTGATAAAAATTATAAACTGCTTTTTAGTTTTTGACAATTTCATTCAAAAATTTTGTTTTTTGATGGAATCATGTTAAATGTAGCTCAGAACTGGATGACAACACAATTATCACTTATTTCTTTTCTGTACGTTTATTTGTTTGGCTAAAACGCGAAATTATCTGATACATATATACAAACATACATATTTAAAGTCAAACAAAAATACTGAAGAGCTCATAGACATTTTTAAATTTCAAAATTACTCAACTGAAGTGAATTTTTTATCTCATTTATAAAAAGTGTTGGTGTGAGTTCTGTAGCTCATAGCGTAAAGCGATTGATTTATATTCACAAGGTAGTGAGTTCGAACCTCAACAATTTGGATGGATTTTTTGTTTTTTTTTTATGAAACAAATTCGAATTTTTAAAAACTCAGCACTTAGTGTAAAAAAAAATTGTAAAGAAGTAGTTTAAATAAAAAATTTTTATTTGTTTTATAAGAAAGTATTTTGATTTATTGCTATTCAGAATATATTTTTTTGTGAGTTCTGTAGCTCAGAGCATAGGGATCTTGCTTTATAATCGTAAGGTTGTGAGTTCGAGCCTCAACGATGTTAACCCTGCTGTTAGATTAGGACCATTTGGTCCATTTTTTGGATTGTTTCTTTTACAACTTTTGAATGGAGGCATATATTACCAATAAATTTAGGCTCACGTGCCTTTTTATAAAACAGTGTTATTTCCATAAAATCAGCTGTATGTCATAAAACAAGACTGAGAAAAATTAAAACTTACTTATCTTGGATTAGGGACCATTCGTACATTTTTTTTAATCTAACAGCAGGGTTAATGGATTTTTTCCGTTTCTTTTTTTGTTTCAGTTTTAATATTTATAGAATTATTTCGGTTTTTTGAACAAATTCTTTTGTCACCTTCGGCGGTGAATTTTTGAAAATTCTGATTTTTAAATTTTTGACAAAGACTAAAAATCAGAAAAAATTATGTAAGTAAAAACAAATTTTTAATATAACACGTTTTTAAAACGAACTAAGAAGTATAAAATAATTTCTCCTAAAGTGGACTTTTAGTTGTCCTAAAAACGTGGGCGCTTGCTATAGAAAATAGTAAGGAGTAATATTAACAATTGTAGTACGTTAGTGAACAAATTATTTCTTAACCCAGGTACCTTGGCTGTCATGCTAGAAGTCCTTGCATGGATGGTAGATTCAAGTTTGCTAAGGTTAGTGATGCAGGGTTAATATTCCTTATAGCATGCGCCCCACGTTTTTAGCAGAACTAAAAGCCCTACTCTATATACTTTTATACTTCGTTTTAAAAACTTGTTATATTAAAATTTTTTTTTACTTAAATAATTTTTTTATAATAATTATATTTTTTTATTTAAAGTTTGCTTAAATAAAATTTTTAAATAAAAACTGTTTATATAAAACAGGAAAATTTCTTGAACTTGAAAAAATTTTTGGAAGGGGGCGCGAGTTTGACGTGAATAAAGAAAGGGGGGCACTACTAAAAATGGTTCAGAACCACTGCTTTAGAATTTTACAGGTGAAAATCGTTACCTTTTTGTTGGAAAGGAAAAGTGTTGCTAAAAATAGTGAAATGAAAAAAATGGAAAACGAGCAAACTTTGCAGATAACTTAAGGTTCATCCTATGCAATGCAATTTTTAAGAGAAACTTCTGTAGCACCTTTGTGATTTTAAACTTGATGAAACGAAAATGACATATTTTATAAACAAACCACCGCTTAGTATGTACACAATCCATTTTCAAAGAATCTTAAACGTTGCTGTAGCTACTGAAACGTCGGACAATTTAAAGTCCACTTTTATAAAAATTTGTAAAATCCAATCGAAAACATAGATGGCAAATGCACTTTGTGTGTCTCGTCTGTGCGGTACTTTTTAAAAATATAAGAACATTTTAAAAAAATAACAAAATAAAATATATACAGGGAACATTGGGTAGTTTTGAAGCATGGAGAGTTGCGAAGCACGGCCATAGATGTCGCTAAGCAAAGGTTTTGTTGGCTCTTACCTACTTTCAACATTTTTTCACCTAATATCTCAGTTTTGCACTAGCACTCGTCCCGATAGCTCACTTCTTTCGTATCCTCCAGACAGTGTGTTCAACATTTTGTTTCGAAAAGTTTTTTGAGCATTCGTGTTTGTGGAATTTTCAAAGACCAAAATTCCACAAAAGACTTCTGGTGTTGATGCACTTTTTGGACGACCTTGACGTGGATCGTCTTCAAGACTTGTACAACCACGTTTAAGCTCAGCAACCTAGTTGTACACTGTTGCTAGTGAAGGTGTAGAGTCTTTATACACTTCAAATAATTGTTTATGAATTTATAGCCTTTCAAAAATAAAAATTCAATCGCTGCACGATACTTCATTTTTTCCATATTAAAAAAACACTTTAACACGTCTACTTTCAACAGCATTAAATATATGAGTTGTCAGATCTACATGACACTTTACACGTGTTCACAAAACAGTAGAACCATTTCTAAAAAAAATAAATGGCGAACGTACTACCGCCATCTATGTGTGATTCCAGAAACTTATTGAACAACCGTAGATTATTTTTGTAGAAGACCGTAAAATATAGGATGCACACAATATCCCACTGAACCATAACCGAAGGTTTTGCGTAAGGTGAGAGTTTTGCGAACGTTTTTGGATAGAATTTTTTTTTGAAATTTTTAATTTTTGTATTCTTTTGCTTAAAAGTGCTTGCTACAGAAAATTAAATTCGTGAAAACTTTTCCCATACATAAAAACTGTACTTCTATTGCAAAATTCATAAAAAAAACTTATTTTGAGTCGAAAAAGAATCATTTTAGAAGCTAAAAATTCCTCGTAAATGAACAATTTTTGTTCATAAATGAGTTCAGAAATTAATCACAAATGTTTTTTCTTTTATTTCTTGTATGAGTTCAAGAAATAATAATTTTTTATCTTATCAGTAGAAACATTATCTCATAAAGGAACCATTTTTTGTTCAAAAATGAGTTCAGAAATGAATCATCAATCTTACTTTTTTACATACTAAAATGAGTTAAAAAAGGAATAATTTGAACCTTTGTTGATATTTTTATAAGGTTTTGATCAGGTTTAATAAGATACAATCACGTCTTTTTTGCTTTAACTCTTTCGGGATGCAATTCAAGTGATGAAGTTATAGAAATTTTACGTATTGGAATTATTTAAGGTGCTTATCAAAAGTATAATTCATAAAAAAGAGTATGTGAGATTTTAGGGATGTTTGATCTTTTGATGATACACATGTGTACCGTGCGTCCCGAAAGGGTTAAAATATCAATATCAGTATGCTTGAACTACCTGCCAAATTATTTTAAAACTTACCCAATGAACCAAAACAATCTTTTTTGAATTCATTTTCGAACCTTTTCGGGTAGAAAAGTTCATTTTCAAGACTCATAAATGAACCCTTTTGGATTCTCATTCGTTGGACTAAAATGCCTCTCAAAAGCGAATCTTTTTTTGTTCTAAAACGAGTTAATAAACGAACCATAGAAAACCTCTTTTTCGGCACTTACAAATGAAGCTTTTTCAATCATAAACTGTCTTATTATTGCATATCGATAATATGCTTTATTTGAATATATTAAGTTGTAACATATCCAGGGCTGTCGCTCATTAGAATATGAAAAAATAACATTTATTATTAATTTCGGAACTTATTCATGAATAAAAAATGGGTTATTATAAGTTATGGTGCTAAAATGATAACAATATGTTTGTTTTTAGGCTCAATAAATTTTTTAATTATGTAAAAAATTTTCACGAATTTTATATTCTCTGGAAAGATAATTGATTATACAAATCAATAAAAACAAAATTCACAAAAAAATGTCTACCCGAAAACGTACTCAAAACTATCACTTTACGCAAAACCTTCGCATATGGTTCAGTGGGCATAATTTCACTTATGAAATATATGTTTAACTGTGGTCGAAACATAAGGTGACAAATTTTAAAAATAATGCTACAAATGAAGTGGTAAGATGTGCATGACAGTAGGTGTGTTTGCTTTAAATTTAGATTTTGCTTAAAATTTCAATTAAAACATCAATGAATTCAATACAATCATTAAGTAATCTGCTGGGACCTTTATATTTAACTATTATTATCCAATATAGTTACTATATTTTATTATATATTAATACTATACATGCATATTATCTATATGATAAACTAAATAATCATTTTTTTTTAACAAATTAGTGCTATGTTATAATAAATAATATTATCCAATACTAAAATTTATAATTTAAAAAGATTAATTTTTAACTCATTTCTGAACAAAGACACAAGTTAAATAAAAGCTTAGAAAAAAAAGTCCGTTTTCGAAAGGATATTCAGCCCGACGATTGATACAAAGAGGCTTTATTTCCGAGTGCCGAAAAAGAACTTTTCTATGGTTCATTTTTTAACTCAATTCCGAAGAAAAAAAGATTCAATTCTGAGAGGCATTTTCGTCCGGCGAAAGATTCAAAAAGGGTTCATTTCCGAGTGCCGAAAAATAACTATTCTATGATTCTTATTTTAACTCATTTCTGAACAAATTACAAATAACATTTTTGAGAGGCATTTTAATCCAATGAATGTTTTATTCCGAGTGCCGAAAAAGAACTTTTCTATGGTTCATTTCTTAACTCAATTCCGAAGAAAAAAAGATTCAATTCTGAGAGGCATTTTCGTCCGGCGAAAGATTCAAAAAGGGTTCATTTCCGAGTGCCGAAAAATAACTATTCTATGATTCTTATTTTAACTCATTTCTGAACAAATTACAAATAACATTTTTGAGAGGCATTTTAATCCAATGAATGATACAAAAATTGTTCATTTATGAGTGCCGTAAATGAACGTTTCCACCCGAAAAGGTTCATAAATGAATTTGAAAACGGTAGTTTTGGTTCACTGGGATGTGTACTAAAATTGAGTGAAATCAAACCAACCATTTAGATTTGTAGAACAAACAAACAAACAGAATATGATTTTTATTAATATAACATTTTTTTTACAAATTTTAAGAATATCAATTAACAACTTGAAATCCATGCATATTTCAAGGTCTTTATAGGCATTTGTACATTCTAAAGTACTATCTTTAATTTCGTATTCAACTATAGAATTATTCCTTTTTCGCGAAGAGATTATAGTTTGACATTTATTTGGATTTATAAATATGTTTTTTCTTAAACTTTTAAATTTTATTTAATTTTATCAGGTTTTTTGTAAAAATATACAACTTGGAAATTAGTTAATTTGCGACTATATGGATCAAACGCAAACTATTTTACCTTCAATCAAATGTATATACTTTAGAGGAACAGCAAACATCTTCAAATTCTAATCGACTAGCTTAACCAAAACTCATCGCACTTCATCGTCATTTATCTCTTGAGGCAGGATGCAAACGCACTGATATCGCCTTGAACTCAATGGAATGAAGTAAAGTGCTTTTTGAGGTATATGAATGACGAGCGCATAAAGGTGTTATCAATACCATATGAAGTCGACACATTCGCCCTCCCAAAAAGCCAAAACCAATAAATATTGTTCATCCACTCGATTTCCTTTGAACATTCTGCTATTCCAAATTCAAAATGAACCAGAACATAAAATTCATTCATACCACCAGCTCAAAGACTCATGCCATAAACGCATTCGAATCAAACACACTGTGAGCGTGAAGGCATGCCACTGAGTTGTCTTGTTGATGCCAAGCTTCCAATTGAATTTCCTGCCTCATAGCCTCATATACCAGTGATGCCATGATACTGAAGTAAGGACCATGCAAGTGGGCTCCATTGAAGCGTGTTGAAGCAAACACAAATAATAAAGGAATTAGTTCCACCCTCAATAACCCATATTACATAAAAATAAAATATTGAACCAACCACCCGGCAAGGCATCGGTCCATCGTCATCATCATCATCATTGTGATCGTCAACGTCAAAGCAAGCGTAAAATAAGAGAAAGAGTAGCCTTTCTTGACAAGCGTTTGTGACAACCGCGTTCTTGGCCCTGTCCTTCCCAGGATGTTTTCAATGTAAGTTTGTGTGAGTATAACTAAACATTCCATGCCATTCCCAGTGCGTTCATGCACATTCACAATCTGAAGTACGTGCGAATACAACAAAGTGTAAAGAAGTGTGGTTACAAATTTGAAGCATTGCTTTACTACGATTCGAGCAACTGCTTAGCTGAGTATCGGATTTAACCAACTTTCTGGGTGTGCTGGCCATTTGCTATTTTTAAGTTTATTTTTTATTTCTGGCAAGAATCTCTTCGCATCATGTCAGAGAGCATCTTTGAATTACAGAACGATACAATGTTAAAGTTTTATTTAAACGTTTGTAGAAAAACTCTTTAAATGTGACTAAGTCTTCAAAAGAACATGGTTTCTTTACACGTACGTTTATAAATATAAAAACGTTTAAGCATGACTTATGTAGTGTGTGTATGCTTAAAATGCTCGTTCGCTTGCAATGATTATACAGGGTCTTGAGTTTATGCTGCTGACAATTAAGGTGTAAAAGTTATTTGCAAAAACTATTTTATCAAAATTAATGTCCTTACGTAAATACCAATATCACATTAAGGGAGGGGCGATAAAAGAAACATAAGGTATTTCCAAAAGTTTTGTTTTGCTAGAAATATAATAGTTCACTACGTCTATCCTCCACGCGGATGATTTTAATCCTCCGATTAAAATCATCCGCGGAATCATTCTCGGACTAGACCTGCTTTCGTCATTATACAGGGTTATGCAGTTCGGTTTTCAGAAAATGGAAAGTGCAGCCCTGGCATTTGACAGCTGTCACTATGTTTAGTAATAATAAAAAAAAAATTTTAAATAAATTGCATGTCATCTAAACTGGTTTTTTTGCCATTTTACAGAAGATTATGATCGTCATAATCGTCCTACTGAGCGAACAATTTCCAATAAAGTGAAGAAATTTGGAGAAAATGGATCGGTCACAGATATTGTAAGGCATGTGCATCATCGTAAAGTACGGTCCACCAAAAATATTGCTTCTGTTAGAGAAAGTGTGACTGAAGACCAAAATTGTTCAATTTCACGGCGCGCTCAGGAATTGGGGTTGTCTTACGACTCGTTATGCTGTATTTTGCATTTGGACTTACATCTTCATTCCTTCAAAATCCAATTCGTACAAGAATTCAAGCCTGCCAACCATGGCAGGACAGACATGTTCATATTCATGGACAGCGCAGAATATATATAGATTGGGTATTGGAACCAGCAAACATTAATGCTGATTTTTCAAAACAAAATTTTTTCAGCAATGAAGCCCATTACGCGCTCGGTGGAAACGTGGAAAAGAAAATTGCCGTATATGCATGGGGCTTTAAAAATCCTTAAACGATTGTAGAGAAACCATTTTATCTGCAAAAAGTACCCGTCTGGTGTGCATTATGGTTTAGTGGTACCATTGGCCCGTATTTTTTTGACAACGATCAAGGGGCAACCGTTACTGTCAATTCTGAACGTTCTGAATAATTTTTTTTTACCTGAAACTGAAGATGTGGATCTGGACAATTTATGATTTCAACAAAATAGGGCCACTGACCACACAACAGCAGCAATTAAGGCTTTGTTGCAACAGAAATATCCAAAACGATGTTTTCTTTACATTTGGCGATGTCAATTGGCCTATGAGATCGTGCGATTAGACGTCTCTGAATTTTTTTTTTTTGTGGAGCTACGCAAAGGATCGAGAATAAACTCCTAACTCTTGAGCAGCTAAAAACCAACATTCGTCAAGCCATAGCCCAGCTAGTGCCCGAGTTGTGCGGAAAAATCGTCGTAAATTGCCTCAAAAGGATTGAGTCCTGCAAAAACTCCCGTGGAAGACATTTTAATGATATTGTTTTGTTCCATGATACCGAATTAAAAGTAGCATCGAAATATGGATTTCTAGTGTGTTTTTTTAAACTTTACTTTCCTAAGGAATAGCAAAACCTTCAAAAATTCTTACAATTTGATATTTTAAAAATACTCTTGAGTTTGAAGTTTGAAAAATGTGTATAAAAGTCACGCTCATTAAGAGTGACGTCATCAAAATAAAACATTAAAAATGCTCAATACATTTAAACACGGCTGTAGGAGTATTTTTACGAAGACAAATCCTTCGTATGGTTATGGTATGTATAATGTATGGTTATGGTATGGTTATGGTATGGTTATGGTATGGTTATGGTATGGTTATGGTATGGTTATGGTATGGTTATGGTATGGTTATGGTATGGTTATGGTATGGTTATGGTATGGTTATGGTATGGTTATGGTATGGTTATGGTATGGTTATGGTATGGTTATGGTATGGTTATGGTATGGTTATGGTATGGTTATGGTATGGTTATGGTATGGTTATGGTATGGTTATGGTATGGTTATGGTATGGTTATGGTATGGTTATGGTATGGTTATGGTATGGTTATGGTATGGTTATGGTATGGTTATGGTATGGTTATGGTATGGTTATGGTATGGTTATGGTATGGTTATGGTATGGTTATGGTATGGTTATGGTATGGTTATGGTATGGTTATGGTATGGTTATGGTATGGTTATGGTATGGTTATGGTATGGTTATGGTATGGTTATGGTATGGTTATGGTATGGTTATGGTATGGTTATGGTATGGTTATGGTATGGTTATGGTATGGTTATGGTATGGTTATGGTATGGTTATGGTATGGTTATGGTATGGTTATGGTATGGTTATGGTATGGTTATGGTATGGTTATGGTATGGTTATGGTATGGTTATGGTATGGTTATGGTATGGTTATGGTATGGTTATGGTATGGTTATGGTATGGTTATGGTATGGTTATGGTATGGTTATGGTATGGTTATGGTATGGTTATGGTATGGTTATGGTATGGTTATGGTATGGTTATGGTATGGTTATGGTATGGTTATGGTATGGTTATGGTATGGTTATGGTATGGTTATGGTATGGTTATGGTATGGTTATGGTATGGTTATGGTATGGTTATGGTATGGTTATGGTATGGTTATGGTATGGTTATGGTATGGTTATGGTATGGTTATGGTATGGTTATGGTATGGTTATGGTATGGTTATGGTATGGTTATGGTATGGTTATGGTATGGTTATGGTATGGTTATGGTATGGTTATGGTATGGTTATGGTATGGTTATGGTATGGTTATGGTATGGTTATGGTATGGTTATGGTATGGTTATGGTATGGTTATGGTATGGTTATGGTATGGTTATGGTATGGTTATGGTATGGTTATGGTATGGTTATGGTATGGTTATGGTATGGTTATGGTATGGTTATGGTATGGTTATGGTATGGTTATGGTATGGTTATGGTATGGTTATGGTATGGTTATGGTATGGTTATGGTATGGTTATGGTATGGTTATGGTATGGTTATGGTATGGTTATGGTATGGTTATGGTATGGTTATGGTATGGTTATGGTATGGTAATGTTATGGTATGGTTATTGTATGGTTATGGTATGGTTATGGTATCGTTATGGTTTGAAAAAAAAATTTTAAAATTTCTTGATAAAAATATATAATACGACACTAAGAATTGTTCCATATAAATGTTTTCATATAAAATTCATATGATATGTTTGAGTTCTTGTGGCACAGTAAGCGATTTGACCAATCTAGCAGGACAAAATTCTAAATATTTAGGATATGATTCCTTGGTTCATTCCTTACCAAAAAAAAAGTTCTGGAGTTGGTGTCTATATCAATTACCCTGTTGGTTACAGGGTGTTTCATTGAATCTGAAATTTCCATTTCCACTGAAAAGTCCACCTTTACCAAAAATTTAAAACCTATTAAAATTTATCATTTTATGATGTTTTCTAAGAGAAAATTCTTAATTTTATTAATTTAAGCAATTTGTACATCAAATCGTCCGCACTATTTCACAAATGTAGTTTTATTTTTTTGTAAAAGTTTAGTAAATGTTTTTGTTTTGTAAAAATGCAAGGCTTAAGGCTAAAGATAATGGAAAAACGGTAAAATCAAGGAAAGAAATCTATATTATGTTTTTATTTTAATTACTTAACTACGCAAATACTTAGCTGCCTAATAACTTTATTACCCCATTGAACTACAATTGAAATTTAAGTAACGTAATGCCAGTAACGTCACGCCAGAGCAAAAAACCTTTAAAAAAACAGACCACTTGGAAAATAAACTAATATTACTTTATATCCTTCTAAAAAAAGTTAATTACAAAAAAAGAAACAAGGAAAGGAGAGAATGGAAGATGTTAGATGTTAGAATAAGTTATATATGTAATAGTAAATTGTAATTAAAGTAATCTACCAGAGTATTTACTCTATTGATGAATCAATAAATAAATAAATAAATAAATAAATAAATAAATAAATAAATAAATAAATAAGTAAATAAATAAATAAATAAGTAAATAAATAAATAAATAAATAAATAAATAAATAAATAAATAAATAAATAAATAAATAAATAAATAATTAAATTAATATATAAATAAATAAATAAGTAAATAATTAAATCCATGAAAAAAAATAAAGAAACATATAAATAAATAAATAAAAAGTTTTGCCCAATTCAAAGAGTTTTGCAAATTTTGTAATCCAAATCAAAAATTATTCCTGTTTTTTGTAACTTCAATTTTAGGACCGATTATTGTCATTATTTTTGCTTAATATAGTGCTACTTTATTACTATGCAAATATAAAAAACTTTTTAAAATTGACTTTTTTTAATATTTCTTCGCACAAATCGTACGTACCGCCATTTTGGAAATTCCCATTTATAAAAGAGACTGCCGTCCGTATATGTGATCATAACTCGAGAAAGGATAATTAAATGTTCACGATTTTGGGCTTTATGGATTCGTATTAGCCCAGAAAAGGAGAGTATTGAAGAAAATATGGGGCGTGGTACCTCCCATGCAATCCAAATTTACGATATCGAATAGCTGCCTATAGAGAATAGCCGCCACTTAAAAGGGTGTTGGATAAAAGGGCGTGGCAGTAACGCTTTGTAGTTCAGCTAGTTGCCTATAGAGAAAAATGCACTCTTTGTATTTTGACTTCGAAACACTAAATTGTATTAGAACAACAGAAAGTTTTTTAACTTTCTTCTTTGTTATAACAATTAATATCTATTTAGAAGAATTTGCAGGCTCTTTTGGTTTTCAAAGAAAAAATATTTATTTCTTATCAAAAAAGCTGTAAAATATAAAAATACTTAAGATATTAAGGCCTCTCCCTAAAATGCAAATATTTTTAAAAAATGCAAACAGTGGCAGCTAAATTTTGGTTTTTACTATCTATAAGATTGACTCTTAACAACAAATTCAATTTGCATGCAAACATATGCGAACAAAATTTTTGCCAGTTCAGCAAAGTGTTAGTTCAATTTTTCTCTCTTTCCATCGCTAATTTGAATAAAATATAGATTTATGAAGCAACTTATTTTATTGTAAACTAATCTTCATACCCTTCGCAAAGGTTTTTCTTTGCAAAAGAAATTTAAAAGTTAACACCTTTAATCAGCGCACTTATTAGAATAAACTGCTATCTTGGAGTTTGAAATAATTTTTAAAAAACACAAAAAGCACCGTTTAACGACAGTCATTTTAAGTATATCGGATAAAGCATTCGTTTTTAAATTTTTGACATGGTTTCCTGTGTGCTTTATTTTCCAGAATAAAAAAAAATCAATTTTTGCAAGTGTTTTCTTACTTTTGTCCTCCTAGATTTATCAAATCCCACACTGTGCGTGGGTTCAAGACCCAGCTGGGACACAAAATAAAGTTTTCTTTTTTTTTAGATTTAATAATGGCAAATTTAATAATCAAAAAACCATAACTTATACAATTTAAGTTAAGAAAAATTCACTTGGCGTCTTGACACGAAGTATCACATCAAAGTTCTTTCATTACATACATAATTTTTTAATTTTTTTTTCACTACAATCAAACATTTCATATTCTGCAAAATCCTTTTCTGCTGTGACTTATGTTGCAACACGACCCAAAAATCATGTAACTTCTTGACAAGAAAGTAGATCACTACAATTTTTACTTTTAAATTATGCGAATAATGTTGAAATCTGAGTGAAAGAAATACATTATTCAACATTTACTCCCTCACATGATGCCACATGGAATTTCTTTTCATTTATGCGACGAATGCGTGCCATTCTTAACAATCCAAAATTTGTTGAATACATTTTATTCGCCATCCATAGTTTGGCATCGCTAAAACATGACGACATATGGTGATCCTTTGTATCCAAGAAGTATGTATGTGCGTGTGTGTACGTTTTGATTTTAAGTCCTGAATAATCTGCCATCCAGCTATTATGCAGATTCTCTTTTATCAGCATCTGCCATTTGGAAGATAATTTCGTTTGTTAAATAAATACATATTCAATAATAAATTGTCCTATTTCAAAGACATTGAGGTGGTGATGGTGGTGGTGGCACCTATACAAAAGACATGTGCGACATTTGCCATTGTTGGTTTATTCCCCGTTCCTCTTTCATTTACTTATTTCCTGTCTTTATATGTCCAATTCTGATAATTTTCCTAATTTTATGTGGCACATGCACCTGATAGTGGATCCCAGCACAAACCGAAGACAGCAAAAAAAAGGAAAATCCTCATGACATTTGGAAAAAAGCTCAATTATATTATAACACATGTACACTCAAAAGGAAGTCTTATCAACTTGTTAACTTGTGACACAGCGATAGCTTTTATGGCCTGGTCTTAATACGATTTCCAAATCAAGGAGATGGCGTGAATGGAGGCAGCATAAAAGCAATACTGATTAAATTTTGTTAAAACTTTTACCCAAACTTAATAAACAGAGACATGCTAAGATTACCTTTATAATTTATAAAAATTTTAAAATTCGTAAAATAAAACAAAAAATAAGTTTTAAGCCGCTTTGACTACGTTGCATTGCGGTACAACACATTTTGGTACAGCTTGCGAGCCAGCCAAAGTTTTGCATAAGCCACAATGCTAAATTTTTACCCACTTGTCTGACATATTTTTCAGTTTTATTTTTTTTTTTATTTTTTTTTTTTTTTTTATTTAAATATTACTTGAAATAAAATGAAATCAAGTAACCGGAAGGTCTTTTCTCTTCATGTTGATGTTTGTTTAGGTTGTTGGTTGTTGTATTTATCTTCGCACACTCAGCTAGAATTTTTGGGTAGATGAATGAATTTTGACATGAGTATTTTAAAAAATATTGCTGAGTAAACATATTGTAGGAATTAAAAAAGTTTCTTAAGCACTTTTGAAAGTTTGTTTATCGACGCACAAGAAAATATAATTCCGTTTTTTTAAAGCAGAGTTAGAGTTTGTTTGCAAATCAAAGCCACATCTGTTTTTGCGTAGAAAAGGAAGCTCCATTCAATTCAATAGAGAATATTAAAATTGCTTGAAATGTTTCAAATAATGCCTGCATGTCCCTGCCATACCCATGTGTATATGTGTGGCTGTGTGTGTGTGTGTGTGTGTGTGTGTGTGTGTGTGTGTGTGTGTGTGTAAATAAAAATACCAGCGCAACAATTCAATTTAATAAAATTTGTTATTAATATGAAATTTTTTGCAACTGACATTTTTTTTTACATCTGACAAAGGTACCATTTTTTCACCCATTCTCACTCCCAACCTACGGCGAAATAATATATCGTGACTCAAGATTTGAATCCCAGTGGATTTGCAGAGGAAGTAACAGTTTTGATTAAAAAAAAGAGGTATTGCTCATTAAAAATGTTTGTTTATATGCGCAACGGTTAAAACAAATACTAAAACTTTCATAAGTCCTTTTATAAAATATTCATAAGTTGAAAAAATATTAAACCTAACAATGCAACCTTTACAACTACCACCTCTCGCTAAGGCAACCACCATCACTTGGCTTCAATTTGCAAATCCAGGACTTTGCAAAATTTGCGAGTTAAAATAAGAAGAAAAAAAACCATCATGAGGCCAGGTACAACGAAAGGCCATTATCATAAATTGGAAACACTCTAAAAAGTCAAAAATGTATACACATGCGATTTAAATATACATACAGCTATACGCTTATGACAAACATATGGAAGTGGAGTGATAGTGGGTTGATAATGGAAAATATGACAGTTGGTGAGCTGCTAAGCTCACTAACAATTTTTAAAAATATAAAGGACTTTTAATATTTTATGGTTAGAATAACTAATTGTTTTGTTTTGTTGGTAAAATATTTCATTTACCTCCTGGTATATGAATGGCCTATACCATTTGTATAGTTTCAACTTGTATAGCTTCATTCTTAAAGATTTAGATAAGACACTTTTATTATTGCCAAAACGATATTTAAAGTAATAATTTTTCTAAAAATTTTTTTTTTGTATTTTTCACATTTAAATTTATCATATAAAGTTATATTTGCCCTTATTCTTGAACCCTCGCTAGCTCTCAAAACGACGTCGAAACAAAATTGTGATATTCTTGAAACTTTCAATTTCGACGTTGAGATCTGCAGTGATTGTTCATGGCAATTATTGAGCAAACGTCGTCAAATAAATATTTAAATTTTTGATCGTCGAAATGATCTTCGACGAAAATTTATTGGCGAAAGTGAGCTCTCGACGACGACATTTACTCGACGCGGGTTCAAGAATAAGGATGATTTTTTTTTGATCGAGGATAGAGCGATCCTTAAAATGAACCAAAATTAGCCCATTTAGGAATGAATAAATGAAAAATTAAAATAAACACCATAAATTCTTAGAAAAGTTTCATGTTGAGGTGCAGTTTTCATTTTGAAAAATGAACAATAAAAGTTAACTAAACTGAATACATTTCATTTGAAAAAACCGAGCGCCATCAAATGGGCTAATTTTTCGCTTATTCTTTTAAAGAAAAAACACATTGCCTAAAATTTTCTGCCAAATAATAAAAGAGTATTTTTTCATTGTCTTTGAAAAATAAATAATTTTGAAAATTTATCTACCAAGTAGACTTTTGGTGAATTTTTTTGTGTAGGAGTCAGGCACAAAATCTTGTCATGCACACCAGAGAACTGCAGCAAGCCTATTTAAAATCTATTTCAAGTACTTGCTTAAAATACAAGTTCAAGCTAGCTTGAGCTTGATAATTTTGAATCAAGTATAGCTCGTAATTGAATATAAATAAACCCACGACAGCTAGCGACTTGCAAGTATGCCAGCTTACAAGCAAACGGCACCAAGTTTCAAGTAAAGGAAGGCTTGATGCCTTCGGCAAAAAGCTTGAAAAGCTTGAAGTTGAAGGCAAGTATCCAATTAAAGCAAGTATCTCAAAAATTCAATGAGCTTTTTTAGAGAGAGCTTAAGCATAATAGGACTTTTAAGGATTCTGTGGACTCCGTGGTTGGAAGTTTTAGGGGTAACTTATTTCGAAGATGATGTCAAGCCTTAAAATTTAAGATGGCGTATAGAGTTGCCACCTTGATTTTTTTTTGTTTTTACGAATTCTTGTTATTTTGAAATTCTGACAACGGATTTGATTTCGAATATAATGTCACAGTTTTAAAATTTAAGACGAATTTAAGGGTTGCCACCTTAATTGTTACCACAGTATTGCCACCTAATAATATGTATTTTTAAGAGTTTTAAACATCTTTTATCAGTGTTAAGAGGTCGCTGATTTCGAATCTAAGGTCCGAATTTTAAAATTCAAGATGGTGGATAGGGTTGCCAGCTTAATTTTTTGTAGTTTTATGAATTCGGGGCTGGCAAAAAAATGGTACACCACAAACGGGTCCCTGAATCCGAATCCGTACTCAGAATTTCCAAATTATAAAATTTTAAAATTATAGGGTTGCCACCTAATAATATGTCTTTTCAAGAGTTTTAAACGTCATTTAACAGTGTTAAGGGGTCGCTGATTTCGAATCTAAGGTCAGAGTTTTAAAATTCAAGATGGTGGATAGGGTTGCCACCTTGATTTTTTGTAGTTTTATGAATTCGGGGCTGGCAAAAAAAATGGTACACCAAAAACGGGTCGCTGAATATGAATCCGTTGTCAGAATTTCCAAATTATAAAATTTTGAAATAATATGGTTGCCACCTAATAATATGTCTTTTCAAGAGTTTTAAACGTCATTTATCAGTGTTAAGGGGTCGCTGATTTCGAATCTAAGGTCAGAGTTTTAAAATTCAAGATGGTGGATAGGGTTGCCACCTTGATTTTTTGTAGTTTTATGAATTCGGGGCTGGCAAAAAAAATGGTAAACCAAAAACGAGTCGCTGAATATGAATTCGTTGTCAGAATTTCCAAATTATAAAATTTTGAAATAATAGGGCTGCCACCTAATAATATGTCTTTTCACGTCTTTTAAAGTCAGAATTTTAAAATTCAAGATGGTGGATAGGGTTGCTACCTTAATTTTTTGTAGTTTTATGAATTCGGGGCTGGCAAAAAAAATGGTACATCAAAAATGGGTCGCTGAATCCGAATATTTTGTCAGAATTTCCAAATTATATAATTTTGAACTAATAGGGTTGCCACCTAATATTATGGCAATAACAACCGAAAAAAAGTTACACGAACTCCGCATAACAAATGAAACGAACAACGAAACAAACGATCGTCAGTCGCTTCCGACGGCAGTGCAGTCGCATAGAGTCGAAACCAGAGTTGAAAAGTAGAAAACTTGACTTTTTCCACCAACTCATGTGGGGTAGAAACAAAATAGAATCACGTCAGATATATGATTCGTTTTTCAAAAGCCAGTCGCGAATTGTAAGGAAAAAAATAAATCAAGTTCCTGCAATTCAACTCAAAGCTTGATATTTTTTCAAGTAGCTTGATTTTCAATTTACTTGTTGCAGATCTCTGATTCACACATATTTGGTGATCAACCTTTTTTCATACATTGCACAAGTGTGTGAAGATAAATTCGTCAATCCGACGCTAACTTAGCGAAGACTCAAACCAATACTTTTGATCCGCAAAAAGTTATATTCGTACTATTTGCTAAGTACGAATTTAATTTTGGGAGGAAATTTCTTTCTTTTTGCAAAGTACGAATTTAACTTTTGGGAGGAAATTAAATTCGTTCTATTTGCACAGTACGAGTTTAACTTTTGAATCGAATTTAGCTTCTGGCATAATCTTGAGTGCACAATAAGGACTTTTGCCATAAATATTTTTTAAAAAGTAGTGAAACTGGCGTTCATGGTATTAAGTTTCAATGCAAAAATTCTCAAAATCGGAGCGAAGAATGTTTTTGAAATGCATATCATTGAACAGGTGATTAGCCCACCTTTATAACGACACATAGTTTGTAAGTGCACAATTAAGACTCTTGCCATAAATATTTTTCGAAAAGTAGTGAAACTGGCGTTCGTGGTACTATGTTTCAATGCAAAAATTCTCAAAATCTAAGCGAAGAATGTTTTTGAAATGCAAATTATTGGACAGGTAATTACACCACCTTTATAACGATATATAGCTTATAACGATATATTGCGTTCTTTTTGCACAGTACGAATTTAATTTTGGGAGGAAATTTCCCCTTGGTAAAAATTACGAATTTAACTTTTTGCTGATCAAAAGTATTGGTTTGAGTCATCGCTAAGACTAGCGTCGGATTGACGAATTTATCTTAACGCACTTGCATTGCACAGTGTTCGATATTTTAAGTTTACCGGGACAAAAGTCGGTAACTTCGAAAGCACTTACGTAACGGAACAACAGATGGTAGGGGGCATTTAAGCCCATAACGCAAATAAACTTGGGCGATAGGCAAATTTATGTTTTAAAGTAATTAAACACAAGAAGAAAACAAAGTAAAATAAATTTAAGAAACTAAATATTTTCCCAAAAGTCGGCTTAAAAAAATCGTTTTTCTGCCATAAAGATGATCCAATTTGGATAATTTTTTAAATTCTTGTACACTTAATAAAATTGCTATTAATCTTGCAGCATTTAAATTTGAGAAAATTGCAGCGATCTGGGCGAGGAAAAAGCTTCTGATTCAAAAGCAAAAAAATCGCTTTTGAATCAGAAATCTTTTTGAACAAAAAGAGATTCTGAATAAAGTAGGCTAATTTTTGATCAAGCACTAATTTTTAAAAAAATCTGATGGCAAATTCTTGTTATGAAAACGTTTTTACATTAGAATATCTTATGGTCAAAAGTTATTTTGTGACTAAAATTTAAATAGGAAACTCGTTTTGAAACATTTATTTTATACTTCTTCAAATTCACGTTTTTGAACAGGCATCCACCCATTTTGAGAATTTTCTGAATTTTTTCGCGTCACATGCTTATATTACATCCAGGATTTAGAATCAAGCTTTGCAAGGAGGTTCTGGAATATGTTTAGAAAATGAATGGAGCCCAAAACTCATCTATACATATGCCTCTTTACATATTTATTCATACATTTTGAATTAAAAAACAACCAATTTTTTAAATAATTTATATAATAGGTATGTTTTCAAAATCGATTTTAGGCTGTGTGCGAATTGATATAAATGCGACCGTAACTAAATTGGGTCGGTAAGGAAGTGCTTCCAAAATAATTTAGGAAATTCTCGAGCTACCCAAATGCTTCCTAAATTAGGAAGCCATTGGCGTCGGACGCGGGGGGCAAGGGGGGCAGTTGCCCCCCACTTTTTTAGCTAGATAAACAATTTAAAATGAAAACTTCAAAAGTTATTCAAAATATCAGTTTTTTTTTACAACGATAATATTTTTATATTATATATTTTCCTCTTCTTTCTCTCTTCTTCATAAGCATGCTTGCGGATAACCATTTTCTTTCTCTGTGTTTGCAAAAAGATAGAACAAAATGTAGAGTTTCTACTGCAAACCCACCACTTCAGTTTAAAAGCACCCTTAAGTATGTAGCTTAATGCTTGTTAATTTTGCAACTCTGGTAAGAAAAAATTTGACATGTTCTTAGGGGCTTTCCATATTAGACGACATGTTGTACGATAAGTTAGATGGAAAACTAATGGGACTATTTGATTGAGCGTTCGAACGATCCAACTTGTAAAGCAACATCATTAATTGCAAGCTCTCAAGCAGAACACATCCGGCTAATAGCTAAGCAACTTTTAGATGCCCTAACAATTGAGCAGTAATTTTACATAGTTGTACAATATTGTACAATCGGCAGAAACAACCAAAAATTTCGACTATAGTTTTAGCTTACACATGGTACTACATGTTGTACAATCTGCCATGTTGGTCCAATGTTTTGGACCATGCGAAAGCCCCTACTGTGAATTAGCTGATGAAAATCCACCTCGACGCTTTGAAGAAACATCAAATCCGGTTCCTTTAGTACAGTTGCCATTATATGATCGGCTACGAAAAGATTATTTCGAAATTTTAGATCTTCTCTCAAATGAGATAACGGCTAGATTCGATCAAACAGGTTAATATTTTACTTTTTTTTATTTTTGCAAGTTTACACCAGCTTCACTCAACCGACTTACTTTGATTTAACATACGGTGAGTCGGTTGAGTCAAGCTAGTGTAAACTGGCACTTTGTAAATCTTATTGTACATTTAAACAGATCTTGACACTCTGGAATCGTTGGAAAATATTGTAATCGAAGCCTTCAACGGAAAAGTGCCTTCTGAACAAAATCTAAAAACAAAACTTGATCTTTATGCAGATGACTTTTTTGCATATGAAATTGCTGAACAAATTGCCTGGCCAAACACCTTCAAATTGTAGTGGCATTGTATCCCGATTTGCGAAAATTCGGTTACTGTAAAAAAACTATTAAATGAAGTTGAAAAACTTATTGCTTTGGTTTTGACTGTGCCTGCATCAGCAGCTTCATCTGAGCGTTCTTTTAGTGCACTAAGACGACTTAAAACTTATCTTCGAGCAACTATGACACAAAAACGACTCACTCATGCACTTATGCACATTCACAAAGATAAAACCGAAGAATTAAATTCGATGGAGGTGGTGAAAGAATTTGTTTCTCGCAAGGACAGAAAGAAACATTTTGGAATTATTTAACTTGATATAACTTTTTGTACCTTATTGCATCTAAACCATGTAAAGATATACCTAGTCTTGCTTTATAAAAGCAACAATTATTTCTTATATTTTCATATTACCATATGAAAGATCCTTTAAAGAATGATCTCTAATATTGAAATTGGAAGAACTTTTAAAAATAATGAAATTTTATTATTTTTTATATACATATTTTTATATTTTTTTTATTTTAAACTAAAATAAAAAATTTGTTTATTCACATTCAGGTTTCTTCGAAGAAATTTTGGTGAACTTTTTTTTGCACCACCATTTGTACTGCCCCCTCATTTGTACTGCCCCCCAGATGAAATTAGCTTCCGACGCGCTTGTAGGAAGTTATTCATGTTATTTCGCACTGTTGCAGTCGTCGTCAATGTGTTCAGTACATAATTCGTTTTAGTTAAGCTTTCGTTTTAATTCGTTTGAGTGATGTTCTGAACACATTGAAGACGACTGCAACAGTGCGAAACAACATGAAGAAAGAAACAACAATCACTCATTGGCCTTGCAACATTTCCACCACATTGACCTCCATAAGAAAAGCATGTAAAAATAATTTGACATTTGACGCACTGTTGCTGTCGTCGTGAATGTGTTCAATGCATTATGTACTGAACATATTGACGACGACTGCAACAGTGCGAAACAACATGAAGAAAGAAACAACAATCTGGAAGTATCATTAGATTGTTTCATTCACGTATGCACAAACACTTATATTGCTCTGTTTTCGCACGACAAATTGGAAAAAATTCTAAACCGACGACAGCGACTTTGTTGCAATCCCTCATTGTCGTTGCAATATTTTCACCACTTTCACCTCCATAAGAAAAGCATGTAAAAATAATTTGACATTTGAGGAATACCGAAAATCACATGCAACAACATAGTTTTTTGACGCTCGATGTGGGTTTTTCAACTCATCAATTTCAACGTTATTTTTTGTCAACGTAAGTTACTCTCACAGTGGCGTCATCAATATCACATTGCAAAGCAACATCAGCAGCATGTTTTTCGAGGTGAGTTACTCTCGCAGTTGCGTCATTAATCACTCTCTCATCTTATGGTTCCAACCAGGGTTGCCACAGCCTAAAATATTTTTTTGACTAAACTTCTAAAAAATGTTCACATATAAAAAAAAAGAATTTCAAATCCAAAACAAAAGTTTATCAAATATGATAACTCAAAAAATTATTTATTTAAAATAAGTTTTAAGGTATCGAACGAACATATAATTTATAGTATATATATTCGATACATAAATATTCAATTAAAAGTATTATTTTATTGTACTTATATGGTTGCATGAGATCAATATTGTATCAATTTTTTTTTGTACAAAAATCTAAAAAAATCTTAAAAGTAACATAGTTGCATTTTTAAAAATAAATAGTTAATAATTCTTAAAGAGTAAAAACTTTGAATGTTAAAGCTAAGAAACATTTACAGTGGGTGGATAAATTGCAATTTTCTTTTATATGACGGTATTTATTAGCAAAAGTTGCTCCAGTTCAACGAACCTATTTTACCTTCACTTCACTTTCTTCAAAATGTTTTTTTTAATATTAACAGAATGATCTAGCTTCAAGCAAAATTTATGTAAAAAATTTATACCAATATCTCTCTTCGATTAAAAGCAATCGCTAAAAATCCATAAATCTAACAATAAATTTAATTCAATATACTAACTATGCCACTAAATTCTAATACCAAAAATTAAGTTTACGTGTCTCGGCCTTTTTGAGTGTCTTTTCAAAAGTTGAAAAAAATCAAATAAACAAAAAGTTAAAAGGTATTTTTATAATTAAATAACAAAAATGATTAAAATAAAAAAAGCAAACAACGTTTAATATAAACGTGGGAAATACTTTCAGTACATTAATATAAAAAGACCGATATTAAGAAAGACCTTTATTATCTATTTATATACATAAAGAGATATATATAGATAAAATTCTTTGCAGATGCCCTGCCCCTAGGTCTACCACCTATCCACCCGAGTTCTGACAGAATCCAACCGAAAAATAAATTTTTAAAAATGTTAGTAAAGGTCTTTCTATATTAAGGTAACGAAAGAAATGAATAGGGATATAAAATGTGTTTTTTATAGAGTGATACAACTTTGAGTTAGCGTCACTGCTTTATTTGACCACGCATTTGACAGCTTATAGTTGGTTTTTATTAAGTTTACTTTGATATTTCATTATGGATCAATTTACACCGAGCAACGCGTGCAAATTGTGGAAAGTTTTAATCAAAATAATGGTTTTGTTCGTCAAACTTATCGTGAACTTCATCCATTTTATGGCGTACATAATCGTCCTTCAGAGCTGCTAATTCGAAGAACAATAGATCGTTTTCGGACCACATTTACTTTTACAGATAATGTGCATCCCGTGAGACGCCGAACAGTGCGCACTGAAGAATCTTTAGCCGCTGTACTGGAAAGCATTGAAGATGATCCTAATCAATCAATTCGTCGCCGTTCTCAACAACTCGGGTTGTTTCCTTTCACTTTATGAAAGATTTTACGAAAAGATCTTGGCTTAAAACCTTTCAAGATTCAACTTGTGCAGGAATTAAAGCCAAATGACCATCGTATGCGCCGCCAATTCGGCGAATGAGCTGAAGCACAAATTGATATTGATTTTGAATTTCCATGGAAAATTTTATTTTCGGATGAAACCGATTTTTGGTTGAATGGGTACGTAAATAAACTGAATTGTCGTATTTGGAGTGAGGAGAATCTACAAGCTTTTGTCGAAACACCATTCCATCCACAGAAAATGACTGTTTGGTGCGCTTTATGGGCTGGCGGAGTCATTGGCCAATATGTCTTCAAAAACGATGATGGTCAGAATGTTACTGTCAATGGTGAACGGTATAGGAACATGATTCGAAGTTTTTTCGTATCTCAATAAGCTGGCTTTAATCTTGCTGATATGTGGTTCCAACAGGACGGAGCCACATGCCACACAGCGGACGCTGCAATTGATTTACTCAAGGAAACTTTTGACGAAAAAATAATTTCACGAAATGACCCAATTAATTGGCCCCCAAGATCGTGTGATTTAACCCCATTGGATTATTTTCTTTGGGGTTATGTAAAGTCACTTGTCTACGTCGATAAACCACAAGCAATTGAACACCTGGAAACCAACATTCGAAGAGTTATCTGCGAGATACGGCCACAAATGCTGCGAAAAGTTTGTGAAAATTGGTGTTCCAGATTGTGAATTGTACGCGCCAGCCGTGGAGGCCACATGGCCGAAATCATATTTAAACATTAATTTCATAAAATTTTCTACCCAATAAAGCCCGTTTCATTGATATTAAAAATATATTAGGGGAAGAGTGGCATGAAAGAGCCAGTTTTTAAAAGAGGTGAAAAATGTTAAAAGGATATAGGAAAATAATGAGACTTATATTAAAAGAACGTGTTTATTCCATTATGCACGCAGTATCATGAAACTTTTTCAAAAATCAACAATATTCTTGGACTTCTATTTATTTATAAGAAATATTAAATTCGGCTCTTTCATAACACATAGGCATTGAAAGAGCCAACCAAAGTTATGAAAGAGCCACGTTCTTATTGCAAGACATCAAATGTGTTCAACAAAGATATATTAAACATTTATTTATATTTATTATAAGTATTATTATAAACATTTTTTTTAATGCAATAATACTAAAAACAAAAATACATGGTTTGAAAGCTAAAAAACATTTTTGGACAAAATAATGAATTATTTCATCTCTTCGAAAAATAACCCGCAAAAAAATTAAAAACAAAAATAAATGGTTTGAAAAAATTAAAAACATTTTATGCAAAATTTTTTTAGCTATTTCAGATGCCATTGTTGCTTTCAGAAAAAAGGCCTATTGTATTGTTTTATCAAAATAAAATAATTCAATAATTAATGTAATTCATAAGTCAAGGTATGCAATTACAATGCAAAAATAGCTGTTTGTTGACCGGCTCTTTCATAACACCGCAACCAGGCTCTTTCAAAACATATTGTCCCTAGAAGCATAACCTCAAAAATTATTACGAAATTAAAAGTTTTCCGGCAAAATAAATATGCTATTGTTAGGCCTACATTATGCATAACATTATAGTTTAATGATATGATTGCTAATTTTAAAGGTATTGACGTAAAAAAATATATTAAATGCACTTAAAAACGTACTTTATGACCACGAAATTCTAAATCCGATGTACCAACGCCGTATATTATCGCTGAACTGTCAAATGTTTGTGGGTGACATCTGGCTAGTGCATCTATTTACAAATTACAGTTAATGTATTATTCGTTCGAAAACTACCGTGTAATTCGTAGTGGCTCTTTCAAAACCTGGCTCTTTCATGCCACTCTTCCCCTACTACAATTCTTCATTTTCAGTCAAATTGAAATTTTTTTTAAATATATGAAGGGCTTATTCCAATAACGTGATTAGCCACATGATCTAAAAAACCAATTTATTACATTAGATTACACAATGCTTTGCTAACAACCACTGAAGAGATTTTGGATATTTTTTATTAATTTGCTAACCTATTTGTACCAGTTTCCGTGTTCAATTTCATTTCTTCATACAAAAATACATTTTTTTCAATTGGCTTATCATGTTCCTGCAATAAGCCCTTGTTTGTAATATACAGGGCTAGGATTTCGATGACATGTCATATTTTATCTGCTTATTTAAAACGTCCATTTATATTTCCTAAATTCTAAATATAAGGACTTTTTAGGACATTTTTTGTCATTTTTCATCGATTTAAGTTTTCAGGTCATTTTTACTAGATTTAGGGCATTTTTTGGTCATTTTTAAAGATTTTTAAGTTATTTTATTGTCATTTTTTTACGTTTTTAATTTTTAGAACATTTTTCGGCTTTTTGTGTCATTTTAGTGTCATTTTAAATATTTTTTTTTGTTTTTTTTTCATACTAAAAAAGGTTAAAATGCAAATTTTTAAACATATTCCTTTAACACTAGAGTCCCTTCAATCAAAAACATTATCTCTCGACAAAGGAGTAGCTTTGTTTATAGACTTTATTGAAAAAAAGCTCTGCACGTGGTGAAACTGACTAAAGGGTATGTAGAAAAATGAAACAAGTGTTAGATAAAAACTCAGGATATGCTAGTATAAAATAAATTTTAATTTAGTAATGTTTTATTTTTAAGGCTAAATTTTTTGTTTATTTTTTATGCAATTGTTTGCGTTTTTAGGTAGTTTTTGTCAGTTTTTAGGTCATTTTCTGCAGTTTTTAGGTCATTTTTGTCATTTTTTTAGGTCTTTTTTGCAGTTTTTTAGGTCATTAAAATCCGAGCCCTGATAATATATGAAGTTAAAAAACCAAATGTCATGTTAAAATGTAATGCTAAATTCACACTGAGAGCTAAATGCGCATTAAGAGCATTTACTCTATATATTTGTCTCAGTTACTCCTACAACGAGTAAAGGGTCGTTCGTTTATGTGCATTTAGTTCTCAGTGTGAACATAACATAATTTATTTTATTATTTAAAAGAATTAAAAACTTACCAGTATATTAAAACGTTTACTTTATTTTTATTACCATGTATACTAAAACTCTTCACTTAAAAACAACAACAAAAAATTTGCGGCACGATTACGATTTCCGGGGCACCGGGTAGAAAACAACAAAAATGTTTGGCCGAACAAAAAATCGATTACTCAACTAGTTATCGAGTTATCGATTTTTTTTTTTTTTGCTAAAAGATTTTCAAAAAACATAAATTTCTTTGCCATTATCCAATGGATCTAAAAGATTGGTAAGTCATTTGAAAGATAATTAAATTACCCTGAATTCCGATTAGTTCGTAACTGTTTCGAGAATTCTTAACGAATTCGTAACTATTTCGCAACACTAATTTCGGAACACTTCCGAATAATTCGAAAGAGTTCCGAAATCAAATTTTCAAATTTAAATTGTGAAATGCTTTAAATATTTCGAATTGAAAAAAATTGGTAGGCCATGAGCCTAGCGGCATTTTAAATAATTTTCCATTTGTAAAATAATTTAATTTTAAACAATTTTTTCTTTAAAACAGATGATTCAAAATATGGTTCTAATTTTAATTTTTACAGATGCAAATACAAACGACATGTCAGATTCACATTTACATATGTTCCGTAATAGTAATTAAAAGGATCTGTAATTTTTGGCATGTCATATATACGAATCATATAGTCTGAGGCATCTTAAGCCCTAACTAAACTTTGATTCGAAATTGTTATTTAATTTTGTATTACATACGGTACAAAAATCATTTAAAGATCGTTGCAAATTTGATCGGTGCTACAATTCGTTAAGAAATTGTAATGAATTTGTAAATAATTCGTTACGAAAACGATAATTCAAGTCTTTACGAATTTGTTACGAATTCGTTACGAATACGATACTCCAATTCTTTACGGATTTGTTACGAATTCATTACTAAACTCCTTCCGAATTCGTTACGACAATTCGTTACGAATTCGTGTCAACCCCTCCATACGATTGTCGTTACGAAATCGGAACGAATTCGGATGCCGAACTCGGAATAATTTCGAAAACTTCGTAACGAATTCGTTATGAATTCGGAAACTTTGGTTTGCTGGGTTAGCTTTTCAATAATATACATTACTTATATCAGTGCAAGCGTATTTGTAATTTTATAAGCAAAACAATATCATATTTAAAATTTGTAATTAAAAAAACCGTTATTTTCTACTAAATTTGCGTAATTAAGGTACTAAAATTATATTTTATTTTTAAAGCTTACAATTTAACCTTTCATTTGATATATAAATATGCATATATATATTCTTTACAATTTATACTATATTACATAAAATTAATAAAAATTGATATTTATTATTGCATTGTCCAAAACTGATCAACTAAAAATTTCAAATTTTTTTCGCTGGCTAGAAAATCCGATTCGTCAATATAAATATTACAGCTACAGTGCTACGTTGAGAACAGTTATTTATTGTAATAGTGATATAAGAAAATATGGAATAAGAATGCAAAACAACTAAGGTAAATATGCTTGAATTAACAACTATCCGTATAAGGACAAATTATTTCATCATAAAAAAACACATCGAAAATCAAATAAATCATATGCATTATATACCAAACGAAAGATAAATTTTCAGGCTTTAATAATTTACTTTTCATAATCCATAGTAATAACGGTAGTTTTTGAGAAAATAGCGGTTTTATTTATAGAAGCAAATATTTTACTTTTGCATACAAATAGCTATAAAATATTAAGTACTCAACGGATTTGATTTATTTTAAATTAATATAAAAGCTTTATGCATTACCTTTCACACAACACCTTAATCAGTAATATCGGTTATACACCTAGAAAAATATAGTTGGTTTTCTTAAAACATCTAAAAAAATATATCTTAAAAAATCGATAACTTGAAAACAAATCGATTAATCGATTTTTCCTTCTGCCATTCTTATTTCTTGTTGAAGACCTTTCTGAAACCATTGTCAAATCGTGGCACCCCGAAAATCATAATCTCCCCACATTTGCCCACAATACTTTAGAAGAATTAATGTGCTCCATTATTCATTGCATAAAAGGTAATTTACTCCAACACTAAACATTTTTTTCACTATATAAATATTTACCTTTAAAAAAGGAAAAAAAGTGAACATATTACGTGCACACCCACATACACTGTCTGCCTTATTCTTTTTGACAGCATATTCAGCATAATTGCATTTATTTTTCCTTTCTATTTAACACTATTTTTAAATTTTTTTATGTATATAACTTTCACTTTTTTTCAATTTTCGAGTGCTATAATTTACTTTACGACCGGCGTTGTTTATTTAGTTATGTCACACTTGTTTTTTGCACTTTTTACATGTTGCGTCTACTCACCACAGCACGTACTCGTTGAAAATTGTAACAACGAACCGGTTGTGTTGAGTACCACAACAGGGCTGCCATCTAAAAAAAAGAATATATCTTGTATTATTTGTATAATAATGCAAGACTTAATTGGCAATTTAAAAGATATATTAAAAAACTTTAAAAACAACACCAAATCGCAAATATACAGCAGAATATTTAATAACTATTTGTCAAAAAGTTACTAAATTACAAACAAATTTTAAAGAAACGCTTGAAAACTGTTCAGTAAGGTTTGGCAAATCATCATGAATCGTTTAACGTCGGAACAACGCTTTCAAATTGTGGAAATTAACTTTGAAAAATGAATCTGTTCGCGAAATTTTTATCAACGCAGTCCATGTGCTCTTTACCAAATCCAGCGCTCTTGTCATATGACGCAGAAGCACAACTTCCATTGTTACCATCTCATGATCGTAGCAATGATCTTCTTGAACTCTCTCTTTGAACTATTCAACGCATATTGACGCGCAAACTACAGCCCCACTGCAAGTTAGGGACTCTCACCGTTGCCGCTCAATTTATTTTCAAAATGCGGGTGGTCTTCGCACTAAGCCATGCACGCTTTACAATTCATCGCTCTCACACGACTACGACATAATTGCCCTAGTTGAAACCTGGATGACGTCACACTTCACATCTAGCGAACTCTTTGACTCTCATTACACTATATACCGTAGAGATAGAGTGCTGCAACATGGTGTATCAAGAGGTGGCGGTCTTCTTATTGCCATAACTTCGTCTCTGGCTAGCAAAGAGATCAAGCTTCCACGCAACGATGCAAATATTGAACAAATGTGTATTGTAGTAGTTTTCAATGATTTTTTAACGAATTGTAAGAATGAAATAGTTTTAATATTAAGTTACATTCCTCCTGTAAGTAGCTTGAATATATATACTGATCATTTATTCAATATTGATTTTGTACTAAATTCTTTAAATGAAAATCAAACGCCTTGTGTTCTCGGTGACTTTAACCTTGGAAATATTGATTGGAAATTCTGCACCGAAGAAAAGATTTTTATTCCATTTAAAGTGAAAGGTGTTATAGAATCCACATTATGTGATACGTTATACTCTTTGAGCCTTATTCAAATAAATAATATTTTCAACGACATTAATCGTATTTTAGATGTTATTTTTATTAACAATGATTTTAAATACGAGCTTAATAAATGTGATATGCCTGTAGTAAATGACTCTTTTCATCATAAGGCACTTGTTCTTAAATTCAATTTTTATATTTTCAATAACAACCAGCAAACTGAACGAATTCTCTCATACGACTTCGGGAAAGCAAACTATGAAGCTCTGAATAAATTTTTTGGTTCGATAAATTGGAACTTGTTATTCGAGTTCAAGGACTTACACAACATGTACTTTTCTTTCAAAAAGGTAATTGAAGAAGGCCTGTTTTTATATGTACCTACTAAGGCACAAAAAGCTTGCTTTAAGCATCCTTGGTATAATAGAAGACTTATTCACCTAAAAAACCTTAGAAATAAGGCACATTCAAAATTTTAAAAAACTGGTCTTCTAAATGATCAATTCATTTTTAACCTTCGCAGACGCGAATTTGAATTTCTTTCGACATTTTTGTACAAGAATTATATATCTTCTATGGAATCAGATATCAAATCAAATCCAAAATCTTTCTGGATTTTCTTTAATTCAAAAGGAAAAACATCTGGTCTTCCTAATTCTATGGAATTAAATTAAATCACTGCAGATAACCCATCGGATATTAGCGAATTATTCGCTAATTATTTTGGAAGTGTGTTCAAACGTACAAATTTACAAGCACATCTAGATGATTTTTCCAGTCTTCAACAGTTGGCTGATATACACATTTTAGCAATTTCAGAAGGAGATGTGTTGCAATCCCTTATCGCTCTGGACTGCAAAAAAGGTGCTGGTTTTGACCTTCTTCCCCCCATATTTCTAAAAAAGTGTGCTGAAACTCTACACACAGCTTTGAGTAAAATTTTTAATAAGTCCCTTTTGGAAGTTTCTTAAAGAATGGAAGACAGCATATGTTACACCAATTTTCAAATCAGGACAAAAACATTTAATCGAAAGCTATAGGCCTATAGTAAAACTGTCGGTTATACCCAAAATTTTTGACAAAATTGTGAACAAATTGTTATTTGGTGAAGTGCGTAACATGATCTCAACTAAGCAACATGGTTTTTTTTCCGGTAGATCTACGAACACAAATCTCGCTGTTTTTTCAAATTTTTGTCTGAGTAGCATCGAAAGCGGCTTGCAAGTCGATGTATTATACACAGACTTTTCTAAAGCTTTCGATAGCGTTCAACACGAAATACTACTATTGAAACTTGAGAAGTTAGGATTTCACTCTCAGCTCTTAAAATGGATTCGATCCTATCTATCGGACAGATTTATGTTCGTTAAGATTGGTGAGTGTTTATCAAGCCCTATTGTAGTCAAATCGGGCGTGCCACAGGGGAGTCATTTGGGTCCGTTACTTTTTATTTTATTTATTAATGACTTACCGCAAAAACTTAAGAATAGTAACAGCTTACTATACGCAGATGATTTTAAAATATACCAGAAAATCGGCAACTATAACGACTGCATAAACTTACAAATTGACATAAATTGTCTTCTTATTTGGTGTAAAAGCAATCACTTAGACTTAAATTTTTCAAAGTGTAAAGTTCTTACTTTTTCTCGGAAAAATTTTCCAATTGAGTTCGACTACGTTTATGACTCCAATGAAAATTTTGCAAGAGTCTCCCAAATTAAAGACCTTGGTGTCTACTTTTCTTCTAATTTTTCTTTTGAAATACACCTTGACTATCTTGTTTCTAAAGCTAACTCTCAATTTGGGTTTTTGAAAAGGAACTCGAGAGAATTTTTAGATCCATTTACACCAAAGGCAATTTTTGTAAGCTTAGTGAGATCAGTGTTGGAATTTGGCAGTGTAATTTGGGAGCCATTTTATAATAATTCGATTAATAGAATCGAGAACATTCAGAAACGTTTCACAAGGTTTGCTTTACGTCGTATGTACTCGTGGGAAAATATGCCTAATTATTTGGTGCGGTGTCATCTGTTAAGTGTTTGTAGTTTGGCTCAAAGACGAGTAATGTCAAATATAATGTTTATAAAAGACATAATTGATGGAAGAATAAGCTCTCCAGAGCTATTAGCCCTAATTCCGTTTCATATCCCAATTCGTTCTCTGAGAGAAAATCAATTATTCTATACTCCTCGACATAGAACTAATTACGGACTCAATGAACCAATAACGAGGTGTTTATCTCAATTCAACTATTTTGCGAACCAAATTGATATCTGTACAGAAAGATATATATTCAAAAGACAGTTGGAGGAAATTATTTCAATTAATATTTAAATCTTGTTCAAAACTGTTTAAAAATATTTTTTAGAATCGAAGAAATTTAAATTTCGTTGTTTAGGATTAAGTACTAAAGTATATGTTAAGTTTTGGTAATCTGTAAGGGTATAAACCCGGTAGATGGAAATAAATAAATAAATAAATAAATTCATAGAGCATTGCGTCAATTTTACGGTCAACATAATCGGCCTAGTGAGCAAGCTCATTTCTGGTTAAATGACTTCGTCCATAATAAATAGATAAAATATAGTAACATACTTCATAGATATGAAATTGGTTACAAATACGCGATTTTTAATGCATGCTCCCAATATTTTATATGAAATCATATATATTTTTTTTATTAACGTTTTTATTTTTCGGTGAAGGTAAACCTTTATGTTAAAATGTCCTCATATATGTATTCCATTATAAGACTGTTAACACTTATTTACTCTGTACGCAGCTCTGTTTTATAGAACAAGGAATGAAATAACATGTTCCTTTAAGAAACCTTTAAATCATTTTTCAATGTTTCTACATACAGCTATAGTCAATAACGCCACAAACAAATAAGACAGTAGCAGATATTTTCGTTGCCAAAACATTAAATAAATTGGCACAAAAATTGCATTTTTACCCAGTTCAATGCTAAATTTATTTGTTTTCATAACTTTAAGCAGTCGTAAACAGAAAAAAGTACCTTTAACTATATCTCAAGCAATTCTGGGCTTTGCAACTTAAATGCTGAAATTTAATAACGCGCAAGCAACATGTTTTTCATTATTTGGGATTTTTAAAAGCATTAAAACAAGAAGAGTATATAAAAATGTGTAGAGTTATACACATCAGTATATCAGCTAGTCATAAATAAATTCGTTGCTGTGAAGTGCATAAAAATTTTTATCTAAATTTTTTTTTTATGAATAAATTTAATATGCTGATTTCTTTTGAAGTTTCTCTGTTGCTTGCGTAAGGCTTAGGACCCCTTAAATCGCAAGGCCCTGAGGCAATTTCCTCAAAATTTGTTTGATAATCCGGCACTGATTCTTGAATTTATTTGCGTAATATTGTCAGAAATTTTTTTGTGTGCAATAAATATTTTATGATAAACTCATAAGTTTTTTTGAACCCAAAAACAACCAACCAACAACAATTCAAAGGCAGAGAGCACATAAAATATCTATTAAGTATTTACATCAAATGTCACCATATTTTAATGTATAAAATATTTTGAGTAAATTTATGAATGCAGGCAGTATCAGAAAACATATCGTCGCCCTAATTCTAATAGGACGTATGTCAAAATTGGTCAAAATAAAAGTAACTTTTATTTGCGGTTTAGGTAGATTGGTCAAAACTACATCTATGTACTTTTTCAGTTTTTAAAGTTTGTATGAAATAAAGGGAGGTAGAACGTTTGAAACAATACATTGTCGTATGAACTTCATACAAATAATAAACAGTTTTCTTTGTCTCCTGAACAATAGATAATATTGACTTACGTCGTATTAGAATTGGGCTGACGATATGTACAATCGATTTTATCGATTACAAAGCGCTCGTTTTCTTCAATAACGTCAGAACTAAAAAAAAACTGGTTTTTCAGTCGGAGCATTTTAAGTTCGTTTATATAGGTCCTTATCTTTCAAATTATAGCTAAAACAGAAACCATGCCATAAGTTTTGAAATAGTTGAATCTACACACAAAAATAATTTCAAGTAGCTATTTTTGATGGAATTAAAATAATAATTTATTAAAGTAATGTAATCACAAAATCAAATCTCACGCGGAGAATTTGAAAGACATTGCCACCAAAATAACAAATAATAAAGATCATGGTAGAACAAACGTTTCTACATAATTAACTCGATTTTTATGTTTTTTTTAATTATGACGTTATTAAAGATAACGAGCGATATGTACATTACGCCGGGTCTATTTAAAAATCGCCCATTGCTCAGTGAAAATCGTATTCTAGAGATCAAAATAAGAAACTTTGCCCGAGGAAACTATACCTCTAAACGAATTCTAATGCCCCAACTTTTGACTTTTTTCCCGTAGGGTCAAGTTTTAAAAAATCCCTCCTTTGACCCATTTAGAGTGCCCCAATTGAGTTCAAATGTGTGACCGACCCCCACTGACTTTGGAGGGCCGATCCACCCATGCCAGTGGCGACCCCATTTCGCTTATTTTACCTTGTAAAGTGCCAATCGATCCACCCATGCCAGTGGTTTACCCTCTTACAAACATTTTAAAAAATCACCATTTTTGGCACTTTACATGAAAAAATCAGCGAAATGGAGTCGCCACTGGCATTGGTGGATCGGCCCTCCAAAGTTAGTGTGGGTCGGTCATACATTTGGACTCGATTGGAGCACTCTATATGGGGCAAAGAGGGATTTTTCAAAATTTGGCCCTACGGGACAAAAGTCAAAAGTTGGGGCATTAGAATTCGTTTTAGAGGTACAGTTCCTCGGGCAAAGTTTCTTATTTTGATCCCTAGAATACGATTTTCAACCCGGCCTAATGTACTTTGTACATTTAAAGCTATTTTGATACTTTAAACTTACTCAGCCGATTTTAGATACAAATTTTTTAATTTTAAAGCCTATATTTGTGCATTTTTGTTTTTTAGGAGCACCTAAAAACTATCTTTATTGATTAAAAGCTTTTCTTGTTCAAGAATAAAAATTCAAATATTTTTTTCAGATAGAAATAGATTTCTGACTTCCATCCCTCTCCCCTCCTTTAAAACAGATTTAATATAATGCATACAGGCCTGTAGCCAAGGTGGGGAAAAGGGGGCCAATGCCCCTCCTACTACAGCCGTTTTTCCCCCCTGGCAAAATCAAACAATGAAAAACTTTAAATGCATAATTAATATGCATTTTGTAGATATATTTGTTTATTGCTTTAAAATTAAATTAGTTTAAAATAACAAAAAATATACACATTCACCTTATTCACGACTTGAATATGTATATGAAATTTGTTTAACAAAACATTTCAGACAAATTGTTACAATTTTTCAAATTTCTACTGGGTTGCCAACATTTGCTACCAAGAAATTAGATTTAAATTTTAATTATTTTTAACCCGCATAATTCATTGAAATGTTTTTAATTTAAAAATTTTTTTATGCATGATGAATTTTTATTAATTTTAAAATATGAAAAACTGCAAATCCTAATTCTAGCAAAAATTCAAAGTAAAAGATTTAAATCAAAACATGCATGTTTGTTCTTAATATATAAATATGAATAAAAAATTTGCATCAATTTGATGCACACGACGGATGCGGGTTAATTCATTTTTTTATTTGTTTTACTTAAAAAATGTCTTATACATACATATGTTAGCCCATTTCGCTACTCTTTCTTATATTTCTAGCCACTTTAAATAAATCTTGTATTTTTACCTTCATTTCAGTACAAAGTCCTGAATTAATTTTTATATTATTTTTTATGTATTAATCTCATGTATAAAAAGATCTATATATCCATGTAAATATTACAAAATTTACTGTTGTTTAATAAATGCGTGTAATGTATTCATTTCACACGTTAAAAATTGTTTTTTTTATTTAAATGAAAAAACAAATAATTTTCCTCCCAAGATTCATACCTGCCCCCTCTGTCTTCTTGGTCTGGCTACAGGCCTGAATGCATCTTAAAATTTAAAACTACCGTTTAAAATAAAATCTTAAGCACCTTGTTATTTATGTCACATATAAAAAAAGGATTGTATCGCTTTTGCACAAAGGCATAAGTAGTTGCATATATCTATTAGGTAATATATCTATATATATGTGTGTGTGTTTTTTTAAATCGTTATCATTTTTGTTTGTGGTGTTTGTTTCAATGTTTTGATGGGATGACATTGAAATCGCTGAAAAAAATTATTGTGTACTCAGGTTGGAGTGAGCCAAGGACTAAACCTTATTTATATGCTTATATGGGTGCAATCTAAAACACGAGACAAACAAAAGGCATTAAAATAAGTTATAAAAACAAGCATAAATATTCATATAGTCAACTTCCAAACACTTCCTAAATCTAAACAATAAAAACACATACTAACGCTGACATTGTATCGGCTTATTGCCAGAATTTATGTCAGCCTTTTATTTTGTTTTTTTTTCTACAAAGTACAGAAAACATTCGATTAAGAGATATCGATTTTTACTGAGTTTCAATAGTCTTAATAAATATATAGTAATGATAACTTTGGTAGACATTTATTGTGATTATTTTTATTCTTATGCACAGATAATCTACTTTGAACACACTTATAAATTTTTTTAATACAACACAGAATTTTATATATTTTTTTAAGAAAATCTAGGTTAAAATATGTATGTTTGACACAAAAATGCGCATGAAGGTTATTAGGTTATTAGGTCTGTTTCCGTATTCGACTTAAGCAATTGTAATAAAATAGGGAGTGAGGTTTTGCATGTTATTTTTCTCTCTCAACTAGGGCGTCCGCAGGATTTCTTCTAGGGGGCCAAGGCATAATTTTCACATGATTTAAAATCACAAATGATTGTTTTCTTTTACAGCTCTGTTATCAATTTCCTAAATTAGGAAGCGCGGCTCTATCAACACAATTTAGTTAAGGTCGCATTTAGATCAATTTGCACATAGGCTTAAAACTTAAACTAAATGTATTTAGATTTATCTTTTTAATAGGCGGCCGCTGCTAAGGGATAACAACCCTTAGTAAGTCCAACACCGGCTTCGCTGTCTGCAAAAGCAAATTATTTTATCGTAAAACAAAACCATAACAAATTTGATTTGATGTTGTTATCACAGTTTCGTACAAGGGCAAATCGTTTTCTCTTATATCTGTATTAAGAAAAAATGGCTTAAGTCGACTTAAGACAGATCTAAGTTATTGATGCAGCTGTGTTTCACCCATATAGCACTTTAAACTCACAAGGAGCTGTTAGCATGACCTTAGCCAAAGTTATGACACAAAATTAAAAGACCCTTTCATATAACTTATATGGCGATTGAAAACTTTGAAGCAAGATTTCTCGAAACTTTGAAATAAGACTTAAGCTGTTATTGCTTATCAGCACAGATATCAGTATTTGTTGAAACCACTTGGGATTACTACTTTAAAAGCGGACATAGTCCCCAAGGGGTCAGAACCCCCATTTGGGATTATGACCGCGTATTAATTTTTGGGATTATGTCCTCTTTCAAAGCGGTCATAATACCAAGTTTGAAATTTGGGGGTTATGTCCCGGGGCTATGTCCCGGCACCTATCCATACGTTATATATCCATTAATAAGCTGATTCCTGAAGATTGTTGCAAAGTTGCCAGTTTCAGTGAGAACCCTCGTTTTCGTCGCTTCGAAGACTCAAAACATGCATTAGAAGTAAAACTGGAGAAGAAACGCTCAATGGGTTAGCTGTTCTAAATGTTCACAGGGATGTGGAAGTGACCACGGAAGAAATTTTAAATGTACTAGCTCGAAAAAAAACAAATATCGTCGACCTCATTCTCTTACGACATATGAGCTGCTCAGAGCACAAGTGGCGTAAGTCCATTTTTGGTAGTTTTGAGAAAATTGAACATTTAGAAAAATTCTTATAACAAATTCCAAGTATAAAGAACTAAGTTTTGCTTATAAGCTAGGTCAAGAACATAAATGGAGCTATCGATTTCGTAAAAAATAAACTAAAGAATACCCAAAATTGATGCAGAATTGCATATTAGTAAAAACATGTGGACTTGCGAAACTGAAAGAGATTTTAAATTTCTCGTTTCCGCTGTAGGAATTTAATAGGAGATATTTTTCAAGAATTTTTTGATAAGAAATGGCAGCATTTTTACTTAGAAGTTTGACAAAACTACCCCTTAGCGATTATCTCCATTATTAAGGGAGATATAAAATGAATGGACTTACGCCACTTGTGATCTGAAAATTTTTTAAAATTCCTCCTTTCCGCTGTAAAAATGTAATGGAAATTATTTTTGAAAATTTTTTACGAGGAATGACAGCACTTTTACATAGGAGTTGGACAAAACCATCCCTTAGCGATTATCTTCGTTATTAAGGGAGTTTTGTTATATACCTTTTCGGAAATTTACCATTGCTCCAAATAACGATAACGATAAAAAAGATAACGATAACGATGAAAACTTATATATGTAAAGATTTTTGATTACATTTTTTAATATATTAACAAATATTACATATTATTACATTCCTACTAAATAGAAACAACTATGTTTAATTGCAACTGTGAAACTTTTATAAGAATAAATGCATTCTGGCCTCCTCAATTATTCAGAAAATCACAAACGGATTCAGAAATCGCACTTCTGAAACTAAATTCAGTCAATCCTTACCAAAAAATTCTTAAAAAAATATTTTCCATTACATTTTTACAGCGGAAAGGAGGAATTTTAAAAAATGTTCAGAGGACAAGAGGCGTAAGTTCATTTATTTTATATCTCCCTAAATAATAAAGATAATCGCTAATGGGTAGTTTTGTCCAACTTCCATGTAAAAATGCTGTCATTCCTCATCAAAAATTCTTAAAAATATTTTCCATTACATTTTTACAACGAAAAGGAGAAATTTTTAAAAATTTTCAGAGGACAAGTGGCGTAAGTCCATTCATTTTATATCTCCTTTAATAATGGACATAATTCCTAAGGGGTGGTTTTGTCCAACTTGTAGGTAAAATTGCTGTCACTCCTCATCAAAAAATTTTTAAAAATATTTTCCATTACATTTTTACAGCGGAAAGGAGGAATTTTAAAAAATTTTCAGAGGACAAGTGGCGTAAGTCCATTCATCTTATATCTCCCTTAATAATGAAGATAATCGCTAATGGGTAGTTTTGTCCAACTTCTAGGTAAAAATGCTGCCATTCCTCATCAAAAAATTCTTAAAAATATTTTCCATTACATTTTTACAGCGGAAAGGAGGAATTTTAGAAAAATTTTTAGAGGACAAGTGGCGTCAGTCCATTCATTTTATATCTCCCTTAATAATGGATATAATCGCTAAGGGGTGGTTTTGTCCAACTTCTAGGTAAAAATGCTGCCATTTCTTATCAAAAAATTCTTGAAAAATATCTCCTATTAAATTCCTACAGCGGAAACGAGAAATTTAAAAAACTTTCAGTTTCGCAAGTGAACATGTTTTTACTAATATGCAATATTCTGCATCATTTTCGTGTATTATTTAGTTTATTTTTTACGATATGGATAGCTCCAATTATGCTCTTGAGCTAGCTTATAAGCAAAACTGAGTTCTTCATACTTGGAATTTATCTTAAGACTTTTTCTAAATGTTCGATTTTCTCAAAACTACTAAAAATGGACTTACGCCACTTGTGCTCTGAAAAAATAATGTTATTTGTCAGAGCAATAACAAAGTATTGCGTTTTGTTCAGAAATTACGTAAGCTAGGAGTTTCTAGCCCGTACTCATAAATAGGTTACATTTTTCTCTACGTACTTAACTCAATTTCCCTAAAAATTGGGCTTACGCCACTTCTGCTCTGAACAGCTCATATGTCAAAATTATCTAGTGTTCAGGAGGCAAAGAAAACTGTTTATAATTTGTATGAAGTTCATACAATAATGTATTGTTTTAAACGTTCTACCGACCTTTTTTTCATACAAACAACTTTTCATATTAACAACTAAAAAAGACATAGATGTAGTTTTGACCAATCTACCAAACCGCTAAGAAACGTTACTTTGCCCAATTTTGACTTACATCCTATTAGACTTAGAGCGATGATATATTATTATTTTAATATATAAAATTCTTCTGTCACGGGGTACGTAATCGAACTCCTTCGAAACGGCTCGACCGATTTTCATGAAATTTTGTATGTATATTTTGTAGGTATGAGAATAGGTCGTAAAGTATATTTCAACCTCCTACTAACAGTGGGCGTGGCACCTCCCATACAACCCAAATTTGCGATATCGAATATCTTTGGAGTTATAAGCCGCTTAGCCTCGGAATTCGGTATTCGACAATTTACACGTGCCGCTTCGCAGATAAAATTTTGTGAGAGTTGGACAAGGGGGCGTGGCACCTCCCATACAACCCAAATTTGCGATATCGAATAGCTTTGGAGTTATAGGCCGCACATCCTTGGAATTCGAAATTCGACCACAATTTACACGTGGCGTTTTACTGATAAAATTTTATGGGAGTTGGACAAAGGGGCGTGGCACCTCTTATACAACCCAAATTTGCGATATCGAATAGCTTTTGAGTCAATCAAACAAAGCAAACAAAGCCTCGGAATTCAGCATTCGAACTCAATTTACACATGCAGTTTTACTGATAACTTTGTATGGCGTTGGACAAGGGGGCGTGTCACCTCCCATGCAACCAACATTTGAGAAATTCTACAGCTTTTGAGTTATAGGTCGCACAGCCATGGAATTGAGTATTCGACCACAATTTACATATACAGTTTTACTGATAACATTTTATTCGCGTTTGGCAACGGGGCCGCGGCAGCAACGCGCCGGGTTTAAGCTATCTATATATATAAAATGGAATGTGTGTTTGTTTATTTGTTTGTTTGTACCTTATAGGAGACCAAACCTCTGGACCGATCTTCCTGAAAATTTCACAGCATTTAACTGGGACTCTGGCATGATTAATAGGGTACTTTTTCGACCGCGCCCACTTTTACGCCCACTTTTTTAAAATTATGTAATGGCTCCCATATATTTTTTAACAGATTTACTTCAAATTGTATACACATTGTACTCCAGGCGAGGTAGAAATAAACATTTCTTACGCCACGCCCCCTTTTACGCCCCTTTTCACGCCAAATTTAAGATTTAAACTTTTTGTTCTCTGTACAAATTTGTTCCTTCCAACGGATTATTTTTTATTTGGTAGTATATTGCTCTTAATACTGTTAACGTCGCCATATTACTATGAACCACGCCCACTTCACCGCCCCCTTTTTTAATTCAGATACTTACTTATACCACTAACAATGTTTGCTATACAAAATACTTTTTTTGTAATATGTATTTACCTAAAGTTTTATATAGTTTTTATCTACAGGTAAGGTAGCCATAGATTTTTTATTACCAAATCCCCCTTTTTCGCCCCATTTTACTTTAATTATAATTAATCTGCTTTCAATCTATATATATAAAAATTAATGTCTGTCTGTCCGTTTGTTTGTTTGTTTGTTTGTGCTTTATAGGAGGCCAAACCCTTGGACCGATCTTCCTGAAACTTTCACAGCATTTTACTATGAATCTGGAAAGAATAATAGGCTATATGAAGTTTTTATTTGACAAAGGGGCGTGGCACTGCCCATATAACCTAAAAATTTAAATCGCCATATTTTGGGCATTTTTTGACCTACGTTGATGCTATTTGGTACATATGGTATTGGCATAGTTAGGAATACGTACCAGGAGAAAAGTGGGTGGTACCACGCCCCTTTTTAGGAAAATTAAAAATCGCAATATAGTCTTAACTACTGGACCGATCATCATTAAATTTTCACAATAGGATATTCTTACGAAATAATAAATTCTTGACTATATAAAGTTGTGAGTGGACGAAGGGGCGTGGCCTCGCCCATATAACCCAAATTTTAAAATCGTCATATCTTGGGCATTTTTTGACCAACGGCGGCAGTATTTGCTATATATGGTATTAGCATGAATAGAAATACGTACCAAAAGAAAAGTGGGCGGAGCACGCCCCTTTGTTTGCGATATATTGGAGGCTGGACCTGATAACCGATCTTAAATTTTCACAGCGTTCAGCTTTGACTCAGGAATACTTATTACATGATAATATTTTTCGACCATGCACACTTCTGCACCTACTTTTTTACTACGTTTATTAACGGCTATACCACAAATCATGTCATTAAAATCATTAAAATACATATTAATTAAAATAGTGGGGTAGCTCAATTCTCTTTCTTCTACCACTGTCTTCAAAACAGCTGATTTTATAATACGTGTTAATTAAAATAGAGAGTGGGGTAACCCCATTCTCATTCTCCCACAACAGACTGCGAAACAGCTGATTGTGTAATTGCTGCTTTTTGATTGGTCTAAAAATAAAAAGGGGGAGCATGAAGCAAATTACATGCGATTCAGCGCTGAATTCTAATTGGTTTACAACAAAAAAAGAGGCGAAGCATTGCAATAATTAAATTAAATAAATAAATTTTTGTAAATATATAAATACTTTTAATTTTATTTTAAACGAGGGGGTAGCGAAGCACACCGGGTTCAGCTAGTTATATATAAAAAAAAAATAGAATAAGTCTAAAAAAAATAAAAACCCGCCCCTGAAATTTTTGCCTGAGTACGCGCCTGCCCCTGGCAAAGAGACAACAACAAGTATAACATTTTTGTTAGCAGAAAAAGCATATGTAATATAAAACAACAAAAATCTGTATATTTTAAAATATGAATTTTAAAAATCAAATGGCATGTAAAAATGTAATTTACTTTATTATTTAAAAGAATTAAAAACTTACCACTACATTAAAACGTTTACTTTATATTTTTAAAAATGTATATTAAAACTTTTCACATAAAATTTAATGGAAATAACAACAACAAAAAATTTACCCACAATACTTTAAACATTTTTTTGTTTCTCTGCATAAATATTTACTTATGAAGGTGCCTCTACACTATTAGGGTATTCACAAGGTGTGATATCATGTCATATTGTCATATTGTCCTAGCATTTTACAACTAAAATTTAAAAGATAAATAAATGCAAATAAGAAACAGCTGTTGGATTACGACACTTCAATAAACATAGCTTTCATAGTTGTAATATATTAGTACTTTTTTTATATGGAAGGCAACAATAAAATGTTTAAACTAGTGTAAATTCTTAGGACAATATGACATTATGACAAGATAGCACACCTTGTGAATACCCTTTATATGTTTCATACATATGACACGTCAAATAATTACAAATGGTTCTTAGCTACAGATAGTGTGGAACATATGAAAATGTGGTTTTGAAATGTCGTTTGTATTTGCGTCTGTAAATTTTTGAATTAGAACCGTCTCTAATTTTGTTTTTTTTTTTTCATCGGTACAAAATGTCAGTTCGATAAATTTTTTGTTAGAAAATGGAAGAAAAGGCAAATTTTAAGATATTTATTCAATAAATTGATTTAAAATGAATTTATTCTTAGTTTGAATGGCTACAGGAGGACACTTAAGAGCTTTAAGGTTTACAAAATTTTCAAAAGCTGTTTTTATGACGTGTCGATAGTGTGGAGACAAAAGAAAAAACCTGTCTGACAAAAACTTAATTCTGACACACAGATGAAATTCGCTATGTAATTTTATTTGACATGTCATATGTATGAAACATATAGTCTGGGGGCACCTTAAAGAAGTAAAAAATGAGAGAACATATCACATGCACTCACACACACACACACACACACACGGTCTGCCTAATTCTTTTACGCAGCATATATATCATAATTTTCTATTTTTTTCTTTTCAATTTAACACTATTTTTACATTATTTTATATGTATAACTTTCACTTATTTTTTTTTAAATTTTCGAGTGTTTTAATTTACTTTACGACCGGCGTTAAATATTTAGTTATTTCACGTTTGTTTTTTTGCACTTTCTGCATGTTGCGTCAACTCACCACAGCACCATCAGGTTGTGTTGAGTACCGCAACAGGGCTGCCATCTAAACAAATAATATATCTTGTATTATTTAAGTTATGCAAGACATAATTAGCAATTTAAAAGATATATTAAAAAACTTTAAAAAACATCAAATCGAGTCAGACTACGATTTCCGAAGCGACGCGATTTGAAAATGGATTCATGAAGATCTTTAATTAAAAAATAAGAATGGCCGAAGGAAAAACCGATTTATCGATTTGTTTTGAAGCTATCTATTTTTTAAGAATTTTTTAACGATTTTTTTAGGACGTTGTTAATGAAACATGCAAGACTTTTATTTTAGCCCCAAAAAAGTTAATTTTTGATTAGATGGACAGTGTTGCCATATAGTTCGATATATCGGATTTGTAACGATTTTCAGTCTTGAATTCGATGATCCGATATTTGACCAAAATGTTACGATTTCAGGACAGGATGTTCGATTTTGCATATATTTTTTTTAATAAGTCAATGTATTAAAACCAACAAATATCATCAAATCAATTTTTCGTTAATTTACTCGAAGCAAAATCACCGTTGTTGTGGTCTTTAGAGTTTTACAAATGCGACGATAAGTGTTTCTTTACAATTAGAAAATAGTATTTGAATAAGCTTTTCCAAGTGTTTCTTTTCAATTGGAAATTAGTATTTCAATGCGCAACTTTTATGTATTAATATATTTACCAAACAATGCGCAGCCATCTCAAATTGACAAATAAGAATAAAAAAAGAAAGTTCGCCGGTTCGAGAAGCTGTCGTCGTACCGTCCTTATTCTTATACAACACTTACTTTTAGTTTTTACGCAATAATTCTACAAATCAACTTGGAAATTTACTACCTACGCAAGTGTTTTACAAGCGTGCTTGGAAAAGGCTTGCTTTTTGCATTGTATGTAAGCTTAATCCAATCACTATTTCTAAATGGCTGATTGGGTTATTCCAAGCTTGTTTGGCTGATTGGGAACATATTGCAGAGAAACATTTTAAAGGATTTTTTATGTATAAGAACTACACGGTTAGAAATCTTGGAATAAATTTTAATACAAGCGAAATATTAAAGAAATTTTTACTACAAAAAGTATTAAATTGAATATTTCTCAAATGATTACATAATTTTTAAATTTATTTTGTCTTACATTTCAATACAGTTCAAATATGTAATAAAAATATGTAATATGTAAATATATATTTCAGTAAAATTTTATATTAAATTTTAATACAATTCAAATAATACAACGAAATATTATACTCTTTGAAATTAATTTGACACAATGGTTAATTTTATAATTAATTTTTAATACAAAATCTGTATTAAAAATTAATACGAAATGAGCATTAAATTTCAATACATATTTTTATTAAAAATAATTTTTAATATTTGGCGAGTATTTAATTTTAATACAACTTTGGTGCTTACAATATGTAAGCCAAAAATTATTAAAATTTATTCCAAGATTTCTAATCGTGTATTTCTTAAAATTCTTCAACATTTTTGAGCACTTTATCAAAGGCATGGAATACAAAATTAAAAAAATATATACAATATATATATACAAAACATCTGGATTTTTCGCCATTACTCCTAAACCATACATCCTACAAAAACGATTTATGCTCTAAAATGTTTCTAGTTCATTTACCCACAAGACTGCATTTTTAGAAAAAAAATTTTGAAGAATCTTAGTGATTTTTTGGTGATTTTCTAGTTTTTTTTTTAGCCATAACTCCCTAACCATACATCATAAAAGGACGATTTATGCACCAAAATGTTCGTTAAGCTACTGCCCACAAGACTGCATCCTTGAAAGACTTGTAAAAATTACATTTCTTGTTCATTTCTTATGTCCTTTTTTATGAAGTTTTTCTTCTTTTTATTTTTTTGCTATGAATTCCCCCTAAAATCCAAACTACATATCAGAAAAGGACGATTCATGCACTAAAATTATCACCATTGCATTGTCCTTAAGGCGGGTTACTTCTTTGTCGAAATGCATTTTGCTCTATCTCTTGTACTTTAGGAATTGTAGAACACTTTTTGGAGTACAAGTATGCCAAAAACATCTGGATTTTTCGCCATAACTCCCAAACCATACATCCTACAAGGACAATTTATGCTCCAAAAAGTTTCTAATACATTTATACACAAGACTGCGTTTTTAGAAAAAAAAAATTTTTAAGAATCTTAGTTTTTGGTGATTTTTTAGTTTTTTTTTTTTTTTTTTTTTTTAGCCATAACTCTCTAACCATACATCATAAAAGGACGATTTATGCACCAAAATGTTCGTTAAGCTACTGCCCACAAGAGTGCATATCTTTTACTGTATATTATGTTTATTATACATATTTTCTTTTACTTTTAAACCATTTTTCCTCATACTAAATACCCAAAATGGAGTTTAAAAAAAAATGCCGCTACTAAAGAAGATTCCCTGAGATTCCGCTGGTAATTGAAATAATTTATATGGTATTACTTTCTGTAAGATTTTTACTTTAAGAGGGATATGCATACTTTTGCACGTTTTTAATAACTTTCGAGAAATTTTTAAAAAACGAACGTCGTGCAGTACTCTCAAACCAAAAAAAGACGACCTAAATCAAGAAGCATATAGTAGACAGTAAAAATACTGGATAGGCAAACTATAAGCAAGCTGGGTCAATAACTTAAAGCGCAATTAAATTACGACAATTGAGCTTTTTTGAGTTTTGCAAAAATCAAGGACTTGTGTTCATAGTGTTGCGTTGAGCGAGATCGTCTTGTATTTCCAACATTCCATTTGTGTACTATTGAATAAAAATGGTTAAATTTTCAAAAAGAGAAATTCTAAATTGCATGTATTCACATAACGACGATGTCAATTTCGCAATTGACTATTTCCTACAAAAAAATTCAAAAAATAAAAAAATGTATAAAAACAAAAACTAATTAAAAAATGTAAAAATCAAAAATTAAAAAAAAATATAAAAAAAATAAAAAGAATAAAGAAAATAAAAACAAAATAGCAGACAAAAATTTTAAATAAAATAAAACATGGGCCTCTCCACGTAGTGACCCTAGAAACTATATGTGTCATTAATGTAGGCTAATTGCGGGTTTTTTGTTTCTGGATTTTATAACATATATAATATTCTAAAGCCTTGTATATTTTTTTTTTAGTTCATACATCACACGTCATATTCGGCAAAAGCGTGCTCTTATTCTCTCTCGTATCCCGCCTCTTTTTAATACCCCAGAATCAATAATAACCACACTACAGTTTTTATTTAAATTTTAATCCCTTTGTTGAATCCCGCCCACTTTTTCCAACATGCTCGGAAACGATCCTACCCACCCCTATATCCGATTTCAATAAGGTGGTACCAATATAAGACGATATACATTATTTTATTAAAAATGCCACGCCCCTTTGTTTCAGAAGATCCGACTTACTACTGTATTGAATTTCAATAAAATAGTGCCAGTATTAGACGAGATACAGTATTTTATTGATAGTGCCACGCCTCTTTGTTGAAGCCCACCCACTTTTTCCGTCGCGCTTGTAAAAGATGCTTTATTCCAAGTATGCTGCACCAAGTTTTATTAAATATCTGGCCCAATGCGCATTGGCTTAAAATTTTTCAAAACTGAAACTCCGCCCGCCTTTCATACAAAATGACGTAATCAAAATACTAAAACCTTTATAAATTCCAAAAAATTAATGTTTGAACTTGATGTACACAACAGCTTTTAAAAAGTAAAAAGGACTGCGAGTTTCAAATGTGACATATTTGAATAAAAATCGCGACCAATAAAAGTGACTATCATCAAAATAATACAACATTTAAGACTTCAAATAATTTAAAATACGGCAGTGAGTGTATTTTAACTTCGGTCCAGTCGAAGATAATTCCTTACTAGTTTAATTTATAAATTTGTTTTTTATTTGTGTTAAGTTCCGTTGAAAAACTTGTTAATTTTTAAAAAAAAATGTTCTTTATAAATTTGCTTTTTTTTTTTGTTTAGTTCCACTGAGAAACAGTTGGCAGGTTTTTCCTGCAAGATACTTTGAGCTAAAAGCACTAACAAGTAAATTTCGCGAAAAATTTTCACAACAAATAACGGCAATAAAACTAGTCCTTGTCAAGCACAAAAAAACAACAATCACAATGCGCTAAAACTTTTTATTTTGGTCAAACAAAAGTTCATGCAATTCCAGGTACATCGAGCTGATCTAGAAATAACTTGTAAAATGCGATAAACATACATACATATTTACCTTTAAAGAAGCCATTAAATATAGTTTTAAAACTAAGCATTTATATTAATCCAAAAATAAGTTGAACTTTATGTTTCATCCGTTACTATAATTAAATGTTGTATTTATCCTGCTGTGAGTTACAGGAGCTCCTCAAGGAATTTTAAAACTAATGCCATTTGGTGCAAAATAAAAAATTGTATACAATTGTGTTTATAAAAACAGCTTAAAACAACTTGTAGTTAAAATTAACACAAAACTAAGTTGAATTTATGCAAAAATTTAAAAAAAAACTTTTAAAAATTTTCTGAATAAAACGAAGTCAAGTGTTGTCAATTTTCAAACATTTGGAATTTTTTCAGTGTAAATGTATGTGGTTTGATTAGTACGAGCTGCTGACATTCAAACATCTAGCCATTGTGTAACCGTAGTTCTCAAATTCCATTATTTGTTACTTAATCTAGCTGCCACAACGACACAAACAATGTCAATGAAATAATTATCGAAAAGTTTCTACAAGAGTGGGCAAAATAAACAGAATCCTTTAAGGATATTTCACAAGAGCAGCACCACCTGCTGCTCTATTTGCTGAGTGTGAGCCTGCGGCAGGTGAATGTTGTTGCTGCTGTAGTTGTGGATGTGGATGTGGCTGTTGCTGCTGCTGCTGCTGCTGCTGTTGTTGTTGTTGTTGTTGATGAAGCTGATGAGTGGCAGCTGTTGCCACAGGTCCTAAAACTTGATTTGATGTGGCTGGAGCTGGCGGATGAAACAAATGTGTCCCGTAGTGTATGGCACCAGGATGGCTGAAGTATGGTAGCTCTGCAGCTTCCTGCTGCAATGTAGGATACTGATACCCAAATGACATTTTCGGAACGATGCCCTGCTGCAAGGACGAGTCAACTTGTGGATAGATATTTCCTGCAGCTGCCGGCACGTAAGCTTGTCTGATAAAATAGGGTGATGCTGCCAAATGGTGCTGATGATAATGTGCGAAACTCATGGGAAGCTGCAGATGACCTTGCTGCTGCTGTTGCTGCACATAAATTGGTTTATAATGAATAAAGGGTGGTGGTGGTGGTGGTGGTAGATGGGGTTGAGCTGAGGTTGATGGAGCAGTTTGGTGTTGATCAGCTGTTGCTTGGCTACCGCTTGCCTTAGCGACGCCAATGCGGACAATAGATTGCTGATGCGGCTGCTGTGTCTGATGTTGCAGCAGCTGATGCTGGTGCTGTTGCTCCTGCTGCTGCTGCTCCTGTTGCTGATGAAAGGGATAAGCTGTAAGAATGAAAGCAATTTAAGTTAATGAGACATTTAATGAATAAGCATTTCAGGCTTTAGCTATGCTTACCATAGACAGCGTTTTGCTGCTGCTGCTGCTGTTGCTGATGGTGCTGTTGACGTTGATGCAGAGCCGCAGGCTGATGTTGTGGGTAGAACGTCTGCTGGTATAGAGGCTTGTGAGGGTTTGGGGCTTCAAGCGATTGTAAAATACTTTCGGGTACTTGACTGTATTGGTGCATGTAAGCAGTCGGTGATGTTGATGGAGCAGGTGGCTCTGCGGAAGAGGCAGTCGTGTAGTGCAGGTTTTTGTATATGCCCTGATATGTCTTGCCTGGTGACCCAGGAGCGAGTGTTGGCAATGCATTTGGTGCTGGTGCAGGATGAGTAGGTATTGCTCTTAAGTGTTGTTGTAGTTGTCGCATGTACTCCACTGGTATGGCAATGACGTATTGTATTTGTTTCTGCTGTTGCCGTAGTTGTTGTGGTGGTGGTGGTGGTGGTGGTGGTGGCGGCGGATGAGATAGTGGCTGCTGTTGGATTTGCCCGTACATATATTCTGTCTCGGGGTCACTTGCCAAGAATACTTGCGAAGTGTGGTGTTGATGTTGCGCTGGTGGTGGTGCTGGTGCTGGTGGTGGTGAAGCTGAAGTAGGAGCTCGTGCATACTGAGCAGATGCATCAGCGTGACCAGCTTGTTGATAATTGGGACTAAAAGGACCTCGATAAACACTTGATCCTCCGTAGTGTGGAGCTTCTTTAGAGCTCTTAGCAGCGCTTGTTGACGCGTATAAAATGCCACCATTTGGTGAAACACTTTGTGATCTGGCGGGTGGTGCGTATTGTATGCCACCTGTTCGGTCTAACTTCTCGTAATATGCCTGAAAAAATGGAATAGTAAAAAGATAACACGTCAAAAGTAAATAAAATAAAGAATCTCAAGATTTTTGAAAAGAAGTTGACTTTAACTGCAAATGACACGAATGGTGTGCCTTTGAGCGATAAGCAATGGGGTGATTTTATTACGACTAGAAATCGCCAGTGGTCGAAATTCGACCATTTTACTGCAACCTTCGACCTATACTGTGATATGAAATCGCTTTCGTTTTTAGATGAGCGTAGAAAAGGGTTAAAAATCGAATCTATTTATATTTTCAGCTTATCGCTCAGTGCTAATCAATGACTTTCATAAAAAAATACGTTGTACTGAGAAAAGCTACAGTTTTTGAGATATCGCCATAAGTTTGATGTCATAATAACGCGAAATTTTTTAATATACTACCCGTGAAAAATATTGCTAAAAAAAGCTTTCGTATACTGTTATTTTTCTCAAACAATAAGGGTTCTCATCTAAGCATGTAAACATGTATAGCATTTAAACTTTTCATGAGCGATATAGTGTAAATAGCGTAAATGTCGAAAAAATGGCGGCTGCAGCTACGACAACATTATGACTTTTTTAAATTTTAAACCTTTTAAAAACCTTCATTAACAGAAAAAATAAATAAAACGTGTTCATATTTACTCCAACTACTTTAAATATGTAATTATTAGCGCCAAAGCCAAGCCACATTCACACACGTAGACTGAGGTAGACTGACGTAGGTTGAGAAACACGCGAAAAAATCTCCTGAGAAAACTGTTTTTCCTACGCCTATTTATGTATCGGTGAATCCATGTCAAATAGCCCACGATTCTGACATCACTATTTTTGAAAATTATGAAACTCTCTAGCTGGATAGTTCTCCTAAATAGTATTATATACCCGTACTATTTTTTTGGATTTAAAATTTTTTTTAAAGATATGCACTGTGAAAAATATAAAAAACCTTAAAAAATACAATTAGTGCTTTTATTCAAATAGCCTGTAACTTTGAAACCTAAGTTGTACAGAAAAAGAAAACACATATATTTAAAAGACCTTAAATGTGCCTTTTTGGTGGTATATTTTTTGTAGCATTTTTTTGATAAAAAATTTTTTTGCAACCTAAAAATTTCAGATACATTTTTCATGGTCTTCGCAAATAATTTTTATATTTTTAGTGTAGTTTTGAGTTAAGGCATCAATTTTAAAGACTAACACACAAGTTTAGGTTGGGATTCCTACAAAAAATTTCCTATTTTAATACCGAAAATTCCATTTTTTTATTTTTTTTATGTTAATACCCTTGAACATCTTATATACATATTTAAATAAATCCATTAGTATTCAAATGAAGCCAACAATTTGTAAAACCAAACATTTTTTATTTCTATATATTTTTAAAAACTTCCATTTGTATTTTTATATTTTTGAAAATATGGATTTTTCGGTGTAAGAACAAGAAATATTTTGTAGGCATTTTTGGAAAAATTCGTTAAAAAATAGCAATCTTTGGAATCCCAACCTAAAATTGTGGGTTAGTCTTTAAAATTGATGCCTTAACTCAATATATATATATAAAAAAAAAACTAAAAATATAAAAAATTTGTTGCGAACACTATGAAAAATGTGACTTAAAATTTTAGGTTAAAAAAAAAAAGAATTTTTCATAAAAAGCCTACAAAAAAAATACACCACCAAAAAGACAAATTCAAGATTTTTAAAACATACGCAAACTTTTTGCTGTACAACTTACGGTTTCAAAATTACATCTATTTGAAAACATGCACTAATTGTATTTTCCATGTTTTTTATACTTATATTTTCACAGTGTATAAGTTTTGAAAAAAAAAAATTTCGCAAAAAAAAACACAGTTTTAATTATTTTTATAGGCACTACTAACCTACAAAGTTACAAAAAACTCGAAAACACAAAGATCAGATTTTGGTCAAAATTATTCGAATTGATTTGGAATCATCATAGATAAGGAAATGGCTTAAAACATAGATTTGTGTATATAACTTTGGAGTGGTTTGAAATATTTGAAAATGTTTTCCACAGAAGCTGCGTTCCTTTCGCCTTAATATAATCGCGATAACAAATTTTTTCAAAAGAACGGCTGAAAAACGACTCGTAGAGGGCACTACCGTTGCAGTCAAAATTAAATTCAAACAAGCAATCATGATACAATAACTATAAGGTGTCATGAGAACGTGTGTTTTTCAAAACTGTTGTGAACTGTTATGGTAGCAATTCCTTAAGGCCACTTTACATTATCCTACTGTGTCTTAACACATGTCAGTATTTTCATGTGTAATAGAAAGTGAGATGGTGTAAACAACGGAAAGCAATGTGTGTTCTGAATTTTATGGCATGTCGTATTTTATTTTTTGGTTTGTTTCTAATTTCATCACACATTCTATCCCATCAGAGATGCATTTTACCACAAACTTACTTGAAATTTATTATTTAAGTGAGAAAATTTTAAACTCGTAATGTATTTTCAAATGGAATAACAGAAGGAAGCAGTTTTACAGCTTATTGAACTTTGTAGGGACTTTAAATTCATTAAAAACCGATTCATTGCTCAAATTTTCACGTTTTAGTATAGTGTAAAGTATAAAAATGCGGTGCGTCTCTGTGAGATAGTCTAAAAGCGAAAAATTTATTTCTTCATACAATAATTAAAAATGACATGCATGAAATTCAATAATACTTTCTATCTCACATGTGGTAACACACAGTAGGACAATGTAAAGCGGCCTTTAGTGAACGATGTTTTTCTCTGAATCTGTTTTACTCTAAACGTCAGAAAAATTGTAAATTATTTAATTTAATTATTAATATTATGCAATTATATAAATAATTTAAGTGCAATTGTTGGCTCCGCTGAATGCGTCCAATGTGCGTGACGCACGCGGTTTGTTTTGATTTCTTTTGTTTAACATTCGATGGTAGCAGCTCGTGAGAAAATAGTTAGCTGTCATGGCTACCTTATAGTCATTGTATCAAACAAACAAAATATTCAAAAAATTATATGACAACTCATAAAAATATACAGGTGCGGCACCTATGTTTCAAATTTTTCAAAGGCTATATCACAATTTTATATGGATAGCAGAAATAATCCTATTTGTTATAGGATTATTATTTTTGTTTTTGCTTTGCATGCAAAAAAAACATAATCTGGATTATTTTGAAGCGAATGGAACGCAGCTAGAAATTATTTTTTTCTATAGACTTTTGTAAAAAGTATAAAAACAACATTTTGAAAAAATTCATTTTCATCAAAAAAACATCATGATTTTCGACGATAGAAACTGTTTATTAAATTATGTGTCAAAATGAAGCTGATAGATGAGCTAAAAGAGTGTGGAAAAAAGAAAATTTAAAATTAAAAAAATTTACAACAAAAACAACTTTTGGTCTACTTTTCTAGCAAAAATTAAATATTTTAGAGGTTGTTTGAGAACAATATAAAACATTGAATTGGTGAGGTAACGGTAAATATTTTATTACTTCTTCAGAGTCATTTAATTGAACTTTTAGACAAAGAAAATTTGATGAAAATCGATTGGAAAATGGATAAGATATTTGCTTGCAAGCTCAAAACTTGAAATTTCAATCGTTTTTTTTTTCATTCTGAGGCGATGGCCTTGCATTTGGTTATGGCATAAGCAAACATCAGCAATTTGATTTAATAAAATGGAAGCCATTGTCCAAAACTGATCAACTAAAAAATCCTCGTTTTCGTCGGTTTGAAGACTCAAAAAAAAACACATGAGAAGTACAACTGGCAAAGAAAGGCTAAATGGGTTAGCTCACCAAAATGTTCACTGGGATGTGGAAGTGACAACATTTTAAATGCACAGGAACGAAATAAAAGAAGACTAGACATTATGACATAAAGATTATTTCATATACAAAAATTGGAATAAGTCTAAATAAAAAAAAAATTAGAACCCCCGAAATTTTTTTCTGTGTACGCACCTGTGTCTTGCATTAATGATATAATACAAGATATATTATTTTTTTTAGATGGCAACCCTGTTGCGGTACTCAACACAACCTGTTCGTTGTTGCAATTTTCAACGAGTAAGTGCCGTGGTGAGTAAACGCAACATGCAAAAAGTGCAAAAAAAACAAACGCGAAATAACAAAATAATCAACGCCGGTCGTAAAGAAAATTAAAACACTCGAAAATTGAAAAGAAAACAAGTGAAAATTATAAATAAAAAAATTTTTAAAATAGTTTTAAATGAAAAAGAAACAAAAATATACAATTATGCAAAATATGCTGCCAAAAGGAATTAGGCAGACAGTGTGTGTGTGTGTGCGTGTGTGTGTGTGTGAATGTAATATGGTCTCTTTTTTTCCTTCTTAATAAGTAAATATTTATATAGTAAAATATAAAATAGTGTTGAATTAAATTATTAGTTAAGCAACGAATAACGAAGTGCATTATTCTCAAGTATTGTGTGCACATTTTTGTGTTATTATTTCAATTAAATTTTATTTTTAATAAATGTTAAGTGAAAAGTTTTAATATAGCTGCTTAGTAATAAAAATAAAGTAAACATTTTAATATACTGGTAAGTTTTTAATTCTTTTAAATAATAAAATAAATTATATTAAAGTTTTTTCTAAATTATGTTGATTTTATATAATTAAAATACAAATTCTAAATGCTTGATAGTATAAATCGTATTTGTTTTTAAATATAAATTCTAGTTGTTTGATAGTTTAAAATCGTTTATTGAGCTTAAGGTCAAAGTTAGAACAATTAATTGCTCTAACGAATCTTTCCAAAGAAACAACAACAACAACGTTTTTGATGCAACTAGCTGATTTTATTGCAATTTCTGCCCTGCTAAAGGCTTCATCAGAAATCATTGTGATACGCCGTGCAAGCGCACTGCACCACAGAGGCGATAAAATTTCAAATGTCAATTTTTCAATTTTTCTCCCATTTCATATTTTCATGTTTGTTGTTGTATTTGTATTTAAACAACTAGTAACAACTAGAATTTGTATTTAAATCATATAAAATCAACATATTTAACTATATCAACATATATAGTATTTAAATACCCAATCGGCTAATCCGGGTTCTTGGTGTTAATAAAAATTTGCATATATGGCAACATTCTTTAGTCACATTGAACACCTGATAAATAGAGGATATTAGAGGCAAACTGACCACGAAGTTTTCCCTAGATCTTTCCATTTTCTTATTTTCTACATAGCTTTATATATGCATTTTGTCATTTTTGAAAATCACACATTTCCGATCTCGAAAAGGAACCTTAATTGTATGAATTTCGTTTCACATTATAAAGACAATAAATAGTTTCATTGTTTCGTAATGTTTTAAAACAAATTATTTTGATATCTCCTACCACTTTCGAGATATGGCCTTTTTCGTAAACACTGTTTTACGGGTATTTAAATACCCATTAGTCATTAATGGGTTAAGATTTGTGCAGAGAATAAAAAAGTAAAAGTCCTTTGACTTTCTTGTCAACCTATGTTTTTTATGTAACGAAATTAATTGACTTATAATTTATACATATATTTCGGACGTAAACTTTAAGCCCCTATAACTCCACAAACCGTGCCTTTAACTTCCTTTCCATTTGCATTTCCTATGTACTCGGATTAGTAAAACAGCATTACCAAGTTTCATCCAAATTGACCTGTTTTGCCCCATATCTATAGTAATAAAACTCATTTTCTGTTTGTTTGTTTGTTTGTTTGGCCTTTATACAAATCTAAACGGCTCAACGGATTTTGCTCAAACTAGGTAGACATATTAAGTTTATTCCAACTTAAAATGTTACATACTTAGTTTTTGCCACGCCCCCTCTGAAATTTTTCAACTAACGGTAATTTTGTTATTATAAAACTTTTTAGAATCGAAGATTTTTGTATTTTTAATTTTAAAAATTTTTTGTTATTTTGACATCAAAAGCACTCATATATCTTCAAAATTGGAGAAATTTTCAGTACAACGACTTTTTCATAAAACATCGTTACCTAAGAATCAGAAAAAAACGACATGAAAATCAAAGTTTGGTCTTTCGATGCAAATATCTCCGCTTTCCATTAATATATTTCATTCAAATTTTTTTGTTCAAATGTTCAATAAAATCACTTCACAAAAATAGGTTGAACTGTACCGTTAAGTCAGTGTATATATGTTTTATGAGTATGCCAAAAAAGGTCCAAAATATTGACTTTTTACTCAAAAAATGACTCAAAAATTGTTGTTGTTGTAAAAATGAAATCAATTAAAAATCGCACATCTAGCTACCTTTAATATGGCATAGCATTTATTTGCAAAAATTCTTCCAGCTAAGCGCAAAAATTATTTTACTGTTTTTGTCATCAGAACAATATGGTACCCCCTTTGATTTTTTCGCGAAATTTATTTTTTCCAAAATGTTGTTTTTATATTTTTTACAGAAAAGTCAAGTCTCAAAAATAATTTATGTGAAAAAATTACCACAATATCTCTTTCCAATCAAAAGTTATGGCTAAAAATCTATTTTTTCATACCAGACTATTAATAAAACTTAGTTTTGTGTCAAAATTCTCTATATAGTTTGTAACGTCCTCATTTATCTCTAAGAATGCAGTTGTGTGTCTAAAGTAATTACGAACATTTTGGATTATATAAAATCTTCTTTAAATGAACTACTTATTTTTGTTAAATAATGCAGTACTGTCAGTTTTTTCAGTCGCAGCGTCATCTAGCGTCATAAACACTTAAAAACATAGAATTGGATCAATTTAAATGTCCAGCTCACTTGCTGGACTTTTTGTTGTTTTTGCTTTGCTTGCAAATGCGATTATATGATCCTGATCTCCAATGAAAAAACGCAGCTAATAGAAATTTCAGTAGGTACAATCATTTTTAGCACAACGAATTTTCATAAAATATTGATAGCTAATAATGAGAAAAAATTATATGAAAATCAAAGTTTTTACTTTTAGTGCCAATAACTCCGCTGTTTTTAATATATTTCATGAAAAATTTTTTTGTTAAAAAGTTCAATATATTTTTTAATATAAATCTTTGTTTAGACGTTAAAATGTCCATACCTCAAGGACGCATTGAGTCCCACCATAATTTTTATTTTATTGAAAAGGTAATTGTGCTTGCTTTAAGATTAAGTAAATATAAAAATTCTTTTTAATTTTTAAAAATATGTTTTTCGTACCCCTTCTTTGAATTCAATTAGCTCACAGCAAGAGATGGAACCACCAACAGCAAAAATTTTCCTAAACTTTTTTGGATTAATGTTCGTTCAATTAGCATTCTAACGATAGATAAATAAAATTAAATAAAATAAAATTCAAATAAAATTCAACAATTTTTTTCATTATTCCCAATTTTAAAAAACATTCAATAGAGAAGTGTATGTTAAAATGTTTATATAAGTGACTCTCGAGTAACACCGGGTATATCAGCTAGTATAAAAATAAAATTCCGAAAAATAAAATATATTAAAAAAAAAACTTTCTTGCCTGTCCTGTCAGTACTAGAATTCACATTACATTTACAGCGGCTTATTTATTTGATTGCGTATTAAATTCCTATTTCGACCCAATTCCAGTCAGAACAGTAATCTTAAAAATTTTATTTAAACCTTATGTTAGTCAAAACCCTTGTTGTTTTCAACAATATGAAGTAGTGTTGCACATCCTTGGAGATTACTCTCGACATGCAGTCAATTTCCGTTCTAAAGTGGATTTCTTACTGACACTAAGCGAAGTCATCCTCGCCTGCAGTTCGCCTCAGAAGCTACTATATTATAAGAATATGTCTGTTCAAATGCTCAAACACACAATAAATGCCATCGTAGACGAATATCCAAATATATTGGACACACACAAATGTACATACTATATTTTTATGAAAGCAAGCAACGACCAAGCAAGCATATTTCGTATATATATATATATGTATACGTAGAATAGAACAGCGGTGGGCAAATGCGGCTCTTTCAATTCAATTCAATTCAATTTATTTGTTTGATAAAACACAGTACGACAAAATCAAATATTTTGAGTACACATGAGAAATGTTAACAGAATATGAAAATATGAACAGAATATGAAAATAAAAATAAAGAAATACGTGTCTCGGCGTTTTGCTGTAGCACGTCAGAATTTTGAGAAAATCAATTTTTAAGCTTCGAAGGACCGTGGAGCTTCACTTGTAATGTAATACTATTATAAAAAGTTCTATAAAAACAGAATGGGTGAACCGATTTTAATGCTTGAGCCAGTTTTGAAAAGGGAATTAAATTTGAATTTTATTTTATTAAAAAAAAACAATTTTTTCTCCTCTAGATGGCGCTTTAATTTTCATGTTAATTTAAAAAATAACCAAAAATGTACGAAATTCACTAAAAATATTGCTGAATCAAGCTGTTCCCGGCTAGCGAACCACATTTTACTTTAGCTATTGGATTTCAAATTAACAGCATTGTATTTTTAATGAATTTCGTACATTTTTGGTTATTTTTTAATTTGACATGAAAATTAAAGCGCCATCTAGTGAAGATAAAAATTTATTTTTTTATAAAAAAAAGTCTAAATTTAATTCCCTTTTCAAAACTGATTCAAGCATTAAAATCGGTTCACCCATTCTGTTTTAATGGAACTTTTTATAATAGTATTACATTACAAGTGAACCTCCACGGTCCTTCGAAGCTTAAAAATCGATTTTCTCAAAATTCAAAAACACCGAGAAACGTATTTTTTTTTTATTTTAAGCCTATTTTCATATTCTGTTAACATTTCTCATGTGTAGGGGAAGAGTGGCATGAAAGAGCCAGGTTTTGAAAGAGCCACTACGAATTACACGGTAGTTTTCGAACGAATAATACATTAACTGTAATTTTTAAATAGATGCACTAGCCAGATGTCACCCACAAACATTTGACAGTTCAGCGATAATATACGGTGTTGGTGCATCGGATTTAGAATTTCGTGGTCATACAGTAAGTTTTTGAGTGCATTTTATATATTTTTTTACGTCAATACCTATAAAATTAACAATCATATCATTAAACTATATTGTTATGCATAATATAGGCCTAACAATAGCATATTTATTTTGCCGGAAAACTTTTAATTTCGTAATAATTTTTTAGGTTATGCTTTTTGGGACAATATGTTTTGAAAGAGCCTGGTTGCGGTGTTATGAAAGAGCCGGTCATGAAATAGCTATTTTTGCATTGTAATTCCATACCTTGACTTATGAATTGCATTAATAATTGAATTATTTTATTTTGATATAACAATACAATAGGCCTTTTATTCTTAAAGCAACAATGACATCTGAAATAGCTAAAAAAAAAATTTCTGCATAAAATGTTTTTAATTTTTTCAAACCATTTATTTTTGTTTTTAATTTTTTTTTTGTGTGTTTTTTTGAAGAGATGAAATAATTCATTATTTTGTCCAAAAAATGTTTTTTAGCTTTTAAACCATGTATTTTTGTTTTAAGTATTTAATTGTTTTTTATATAATATATTTTTTCAAAAAAAAAATATTTATAATAATACTTATAATAAATATAAATAAATGTTTATAATATATCTTTGTTGAACACATTTGATGTCTTGTAATAAGAACGTGGCTCTTTCATAACTTTGGTTGGCTCTTTCAATGCCTATGTGTTATGAAAGAGCCGAATTTAATATTTCTCATAAATAAATAGAAGTTCAAGAATATTGTTGATTTTTGAAAAAGTTTCATGAAACTGCGTGCATAATGGAATAAACACGTTCTTTTGATATAAGTCTCATTATTTTCCTATATCCTTTTATCATTTTTTCACCTCTTTTAAAAACTGGCTCTTTCATGCCACTCTTCCCCTACCAACCACTGTCGTACTGTGTAATATTACAATTTTTCTTATATATAAATAATAATAAAGAGTTCAAGATAGTTATACTATTTCTGCAAATGTCATAAAAAAATTTCACAAAAGTCGAAGGACTCCTTTTGTTTATTTCTCGCATTTGTATGATCTCAAAGTACTGTGCATCGTACTTTTTTGAGTTTTTATACTCCACCATAAAAAATGTAATGTCAAAATATCGCTCACAAGTTGACTATCAGCAACTGACGGAAAAAAACTGACTTTGTAATATCATTCATTGGTCCAAATTTAAACAAATTCACAATCTAAACTGATGCATTTTCCAAACTATACGATATTTCAATTTTTTTTTAAACTTATTATGTAAACGCACAAGAATTGCTAGTTTTGAACTCTTAGGGCCAGTTTTTCAGCACGAGTTTAAAGTCTAGTCAAATTTAACCCAGATTAACTCATCAAAATTGAGTTCAATTTTGAGTTCAAACCGAGTTTAAACGGTTTAGGCAAAAAAGGAACACATTATATGATCATTTAAGTCAATTTAACTTCAACGAATGCTAAAATATCTAGTTAAGCAGAGTTTAAACGTCCAATTTTGGTGAATTAAGCTAGGTTTAATTTGACTAAAGTTTAAACTCGTACTGAAAAACTGGCCCTTAAGCGCTGATTATAATAGACAGAACGGAACGGAGTCAAGTGACATTGTGGCGGGACGAAACGGTTTCAAACGGAGTGGCGATTATAATAGCAACGAAAGAGGAGTTAATTTTTTCTAAAATATATTTTATTACAAAACAAATTCCATCAATTCTTCTTTACTTATTATTTTAAAACATGAATTCAATCAAATTTTATCAAAAATACGGAAAACAAAACAAATGCAGAATAAAATTAATGGTAGCATCTGTCAACATAAAGTTTTTGCTCAAAACGTAACGGAACGCAGCGGAAAAATCAAAAATCTATAGATCTCAACGTTACGTTCTGCTCCGTTCCGTCTTATTATAATCGAACTCATAAGAAACTCATGCAATAGATTGTAAAGTGTAATTTCTCAACATTCTATAACGTTCCGTTCCGTTCCGTCTATTATAATCAGCGCTTTATAGCTTCTTCGTTTTGAAACTTATGAATTTTTTTTGGGACAAAAAGTAAAATAATATGTAAAAGAAAATAGTAATTTTATGAGGGCTTACAAGTCGAATATGACTTCGGAAGTACAAATGCTCTAAAGAGGAAATGTAGTACTTGTAAGCCCTTTTTAACGACACAAGATTTTTAAGATCGGACATGTTGTACTTAAAATATGAAAAAATACAATTTCGGTATTTGTGAATGAAATTTTACTGAACTTTTTTTTAACCTCCATAATAGAAAAAAATGTTTCAATTTATCTTGTGAGAGTAATGAAAGCTGATCTCAGTTTAAAAAAAAAAGCAACAAACATGATGAATGGCAACAAAAGTTGAAAAATGGTGGCAAAAGTTGAAAAATTTTAACGAACATTGGAATTTTAAAAATATAAGAAATACTTGTACACGGTTCAAAATCTTGGACTAAATTTTAAATTTTTTTGGATAACATATAGGACAACACAAAAAAATTACATTTTAATCCATAAAGTTTTTTAAAAGTTTAAAATTTTTAATCCATAAAGTTTTTTAAAAGTTTAAAATTTTTCAATCCAAAAATATTAGTTTTCGATCCGCAAAAAGTTAAAAAAAAATAAATATAAATATCAACTTAAAAAAACTCTATTGAACACATGATTTGAACACACGTCATCTGTTGTGCCGGTCCAACACCTTACCACCCGTCTGTCTTAAAATAGTTACGCTTATTTTGCATCATAACGAATGCAAGTAAGCTTGCAGTAAGTAAAGCAAGCGAGCAGAAACGTGGGTTCTATACCCAGCTAAGTTAAAATAAAATAAAAAATATTCTGACCAGTTCGTGATTTGAACACACGTTCCCTGATGTGCTGGTCCCATACCTTATCCACTCTTCCAACTCAGTTGTTAACACAGTTTCGCTTATTTTGCATCATTACAAATGCAAGTAAGTTCTTTTCAGGAACGTGGGTTTGAGACTCAGCTAAATTAAACTAATGTTTGGATTAAAAAATTGTACTTTTTAGATTAAAAATTCCTTTAAACTAAAGTTTGAATTAAAAAGTAGTCAAAAATTTTTAGCCGTGTATAATACAAAGTTGAATTAGAAATTTTTTCAGTTTTTGATTTTAACGGTCCTGAATTACACTTTATATGTTTTTCTAGTTTAATTAAATAAATAAAACTTAAACAATGTGTAATTCTTTTAAGGGAAAAATCTGTATCGTAACGTATCATATTATGGTTTTTTTCAACAAAACAATTATAAATATATAGCAAAATTATTCCAGATTATATTAAATTAACATTCACAAAATACTCGAGCACACTTTGCGGATTTTTTTTTTTTTTTTTTTGTTGTTTTTTATATTGATGCTGACAAAAACCATTTCTATTTTGTGTTACGTTACGAGTCCTTTTTTGTTTGCTTTTATTTTTGGACAATACTTTCGATCAGGGCTGCGGATTTGGACCAAAAAATATCGACTCCGATCAAATAATTAAAAACATTTTTATTTTAATTTTTAATGAATAATATTAAAAAAATTACTCTTTAATATAAGCAGTGTAAAAAATAAAAATAAAACAATTTTTTAAGTGAAGCTTGGTTTTTAAAAGAAAGCTGGTTTTTTTCTTGCTACTAAATTACTTGCAGTGCTATTATTGTCTTTTTTAATTATAATTTTCAATATTTCTGGATGAAATCGTTGAAGGTGCTTTTTTAGGTTAGAGGCTCTTAATGGAGCGTTTTTATCCGTTCCCCAAAAAATTATAGTTTAATCATCACAATTTGTTTCTTTATCTTCATCTTTAAATGAACTCCTGACTTTAGCGACATTTTTTTTGGCATTTTCTTAACCGTTAATACAATACAATACTTAAATTCCGATTTCAAGCTATTACTGACACTTCAGTCATGATAGCTGTAGTGTTTAATGTAAACGTGTAGTCGATAATTTCACAGGATGATTCAAATTAAAAAAAAATACTGTTTTTAACGAAATTTACAAAATTATGCGAAATATTATTTGTTTGTCACGCCAGTTTTGCCAGAGTCAAGGCATTTTTCCCGACTCCGACGCCTTTGCACAAAACTTCCCACCGACTCCGCAGCACTGCTTTCGATCGCTTCCACCTTTTACAGTAAATATAGTACTACTAGAGTGCTATTCAAAAATTGAAACAGAGCAAAAACTACAAATTTGTCCTTGCTTCTTAAATGTTGAGCAACATAAAAGGCAACATAAACGTTACGTGCGCGACCATGGAAATTTTTTTTGGAACCCTGGAAAAAGTCCATTTGTGGTAATTTTTAATTGCCGTGGGAAATGGGAATTCCCATGAGATTTTTTAATTGTGTGTGGTTTTTTTTTTAATTCACGTGGGATTTTTTTTTTGTTTTGTGGGATTTATTTTTTGTTTTGAAGGATTAAATTTTATTTTTCAGTTAAAATATGCATGAATATATATACATAAAAGTGTATATTTTTCATATTTTGTTCATCGTCAAAATCGTCTTAACCCATCTATACGATTTTCGCAACGAATTCGTTAAGATTTTGGTTACTTTGGTTTGGTGGGAGGGTCTTTCACTCTTGACATCATTACATGCATTGCGAAAATATGTTTCAGCGAATTTGTTTCCTTTTTTATCAATATACACAATTGGTATATCTTAAAATAATTTGTGATTGGCCCTTATTACAAATTGCTTTCGACGTAATCTTCGCTGGTTATAGAACGTCAAAACCTATTGAAATGTTCGTTGTTCATCGAATTTCCAGTCGAATAGAATTTTACGTTTGATGCAGTGCGGGCTGAGCAATAATTGTTAAAATGATAAGAATTTCGTGATTTTGTTTTGCTTTTTAAAGACTAAAAACTAATTTGGAGCTTTTTTTGTAAACTTTATACAGGTTTAAGGTGGATTAAACAAATATTTTTTATTCAATATTATTACTAAAAGACTAATTAAAACACAGACGACGAAATATACTAGTTCTTTTTAATTTTTTGTTTCATTTTTGACAATTCGTTATGTCTGTATTATTTACTGTGGGAATTTTTAATAGAAGAGAGATTTTTTGTGGTTTTTTTTTTTAATACTAATGGGATTTATCGTGGTTTTTTTAAATACAAATGGTATTTTTCGTTGTTTGTTTTTTATTTGCGTGGGATTTTCGTGGTTATATTAAATGTCTGTGGGTTTTTTTGTGTTTTTTTTTTAATTACGATGAGATTTTTTTCAATTTTATACCACGGGAATTTTCGTGTTTTTTTTTTTTTTTGCTATTGTGGGAAAAAGGTTTTTCGTGGGAATTTGAGGTGGCAACCGTGCTCTCGATGCAAGTTTTGGAATGGGGTTGGTTTTTTCAAACTTTTTGTTTATGGAGGAATAGTATTTTACTTTGTATAATTATTTGTATTAGTGTTCTTTTGCTTCATTTGAAATACGTTGGTGTGGTTCTTTGGAAGATATGGAAAATTTCTTTGGCTCTTATTAGCGCCACTCATGCCCACCTCTGGTATAGAACATTCCAAGCAAACAGTTGGCATCGTATTCAAGTCGTGTATTACACAAGGCACTAGTTGAGAAGCAAGTGAAAATAAACTTCACTGACCATCAAAAAATTATCCCATCCTTCCATTAGCCTTTTTTAATTGAACTCAATGTGTTTCAATTCTAAAAGTTCGTTTACTGGGTTGTGCGCTTAGTAGCGTATTTCACTATGTGCTCGTCAATGTTGGCTGTTGGTGACGGTTGGTCACCAGTTAGCGGCGTTATTGTACTCACAAGTGTTTCTATCTCTGAAGAAGTGACACTTTATAACGGTAATTATTAATGTACATGTTGACATTACAAACATGTAGGTGTGTAGCATTGTGTATGAATAGTAGTATAGCTACTATAGCATGTGTCTCTGAGCCTTGACTTTACTTGACTTTTGCTTTACCACTGCCCCCACTTAAGTTCCATTACCTATACTTAAGGTTGTTTTCACAGACACTTGGCTCTTTGAAATGATTGTGAAAACACGCCTCAAAAGGATCTTAACATTCAGTTGTAGGTATGAAGGTACGTGTTGTTAAGTGTCCTGCATACACAGACTGACTTATACACAAGTTGGATTCATGCGCTGCTCTTCATTGATTCATGAACATGCAGCAAACAGTTTTGAGCACACACACACACTTTCAACGGCACTTGGCAGACGAATGCAGGCAATGCTGCCTTAAAAACATAAAAACAGAGCATAAATGAAAGGCCAAAGTTTATTAAGTGGCTGTGAAATATCAATTATAACGACGTTGTAAAGTAAGTTCATAGCTTTTTAACTTAGTTAAGTTCATTTTGTCCGACAAGCGTTAGTTGTGAGCTTAACTAACCGACTTTTAATTATGTATGTAGACGATAAATGCATTTGATAAGAATCCTAATTCGATTCATGGTTGTCTGTATTAAATCTTAAAGATTTACGTTTCTTCATATAGGTACTTAACAGTGAAATGAAGAGTACGATTGAAGAAGATGTAGTTGTGCACACTTGGTTTAGAGTAGGTTTGGAGTATTTCAAATAAAGTTATGAGAAGGATTATCTGCTTAACCCATTAAGATAACAAATGATATAGCATACGCCATTAAAGCATTTTTCAAAAATCTGCAGCCACTGTAAAGCTTTTGCTTTCAACAGTGTGAGAAAGCCAAAACGTGAAGTAGAGTGATGTGTAATACGTAAATATTTCTGCACTTGGGCCGACGCCAATCGAACACTTTTCACTGAATTATAAAATTTTGACAGTCAGAAGGTAAATGTTTGATATATGTAAAGCTTAGTATGCTGTAGGAACGAAATATTTTGGAATATAATTCTACACGCGAAGTTTTGGTGTAGAGTCAAAATTTTTGTGTGAAGAAAACGCACTTGCTGTTCTGGTTGACAGATTCATATTTTTATTGCTGCAATTTTATATTGTATAAAAGGCAAGACTACACATAAATAAACTATATAAATGCAACAATAAATTTGTTAAATAACAAATTTGCTAAATAACATTAACTACACATTAATAAACTATATAAATGCAACAATAAATTTGTTATATAACAAATTTGTTAAATAACAAATTTAACACTTAAACATACTTACTGTTTATTTTTTATTGTTGAATGGCAAATATCCGCGCCAATTAAATGTACGGAGATATAATCGACAGCGAAATTTTGATATTTCAACTCTCCACTCACGAATGGAAATTTGGCAACAAGCAATAATTTTCGCTTCTACAGCGTACTAGCTGGCGAAACAAAATTTCGCTGCCTGTTCGTTGTTAAAAATCTCAATGTATTTCTTATGGAAAATATTTTTTCGTTCCTACAGCATACTAAGCTTAAGGTGAAAGTGATTGTTAAAAATTGCACTAACCCTAGGATCTAGCATAAATTTTAACAATCGGCAAGTGATATTTTGACACAAACAAAAATAAAAATAAGACGAATTTGCGGCAATAGATTGTGGAATTCACTGCCTTTAAGTATAAAAAGTATTACAACTAAACGCAACATTAAGCATGTAATTTTCCAACATTTCTCTTAAGTATCTCTCTTTCACTAATTCTATGCAATTGTTTTTAAAAAACATTACTTTAATTAAAATTACTTAATCTTTATTTGTTGTTATTCTTGATTTTGTCGATTTTTCGATTTTTGTTTGAATTAATTTTGAATTAATTACAATATTATTTTGATTAGATCTTTTAGTTAAATTACATTAATTGTATTAAATTAAATTTTTAATTATTTTTTTTTTGTTGTTTATCACTTGTTATTTTTGTATGTATCTATATTCTTACTGCATTTAAAAGACTTTGTCTTATTTGTGAACGTTTTCTTTAAATAAATAAATAAATAAATAAGGTTCTTGATTTGCATGTGCTTCAATTAGTGTTGTCATTCCCGGTTTCGGGTTATTCGAAAAACCGGGTTTTTATTGATGTTTCGGTTTCAGTTTTTTTAAAATTAACAATTTCGAATTATTCCGAACCGGCTTTTTCTGGTCGGGTTATTCGACATTTTCGAAAACTTAAAATTTTGAACTTTTTTTAAATTTTTGTTTTAATTTTTAGCGTATAAAAATATTTATAAATTAGACGATACACTGTGCGCATTTTTGTAAAATTGTTTCTCTGTATTTGATAATTTAAACTTTTTTACTTAATTTTGGTGTTAGAAATCTCGTGGTAATATTTTTTTACCACTTTTCCGAACATTTTAGATCAAAAATTTTTTAAGATATGCACTCCTTTTCATGTTGATAACTCTTGAACCATGAGGATTTTCACTGTGGTTTATTTGGCAAAGTTCTTCCTCTTACTCTGGCCAACAACTCTGCTGAACAAATAAATTTGAAAAAATCGCTTTCAGTGGGTCTTATCGAGTGAGTCTTACAAAAATTCTAGCTTAAAGTCAGCATAAACTATGCAACAAAAAAATTATATCAACACAGCGTATGAGTAACATTAATTACTTTACAGCGCACAATGGGGTATTTTATGGGCTTTTATGGCTATAATTAATAAAAATTGTTTGAGGTACCAACTTTTTTTTATACCAGTTTAAAGATAATAAAGTTCTGCGTCACTAACAACAAAAACTATTTACCTGACATTACTGGTTGAAAATTTATCGCGGTTAAAAATCAACAGTGCGCAGTGAAAGTTTGTGAATTTTTAAGTTTTTAAAATAAAATTTTTTTTAAGAATAAGATATTTGTGGAAAGTTTTTTTAATCAAACCTTTAATTTCGGGTAATTGTGGTTCTTACTGCATACAAATTTTTTTAAGTAAATGTTTAAAAAATTCGTTTTTGTTGATTAAATAATGTATAAAAATATTATTTTTTTTTTTTTTGTTATTCAAGTGGTGTTAAAGTGTTTTCTTTTGTGCAGCATTGTCATCTAATTGTGATTTTCTTTAAATATAGACTGTCCATAATAAGTGTTTAAAATTTGGTTGTGCCATGTTTGCCTCTTCGGAATTTATTAAGCTTTTTGTAAAAGAACTCCAGTCGCTATAGTCAAAACAAGCAAATGCAGGCACCCACCAACAATGTAATGCAATGCAATTTTTTTTTTATTTCTTTTTGTTTTGTTATTCTTCTTAAGCTGTCGATGTTGGTGTGCGGTATAGTCCTTACAACTGACTTAAAAAATTAATTATTTATGAAATGTATTCACTGTTTAAATGAGACCCATGTAATATTACTACTTTTGAATATACTGTCCTAATTGATATTGATCTATTCTTTTACAATATGAAATACATATTCTTTTTAAAAAATATATAAGATACATTAAAAAATAAAAGATGAGTAAACTTACAAAAAAAAATAAAAATATTTTTAATGTATCTAGCGTGTATTATTTGTCTTTAATGTGAAACCGTTCAAACCTTGCCAAAAAGTCATTGTTGCATATGTTTGTGTTTTATTTGACAATAGTTTGTTTTGTCGTATACTAGTGAAGTATAATTGTGTTAAATGGGTATTCGGGTACTTAAGTGCAGTTCGATTTATCTATAGTAATAAAACTCATTTTCTCTTTGTTTGTTTGTTTGTTTGTTTGGCCTTTATACAAATCTAAACGGCTCAACGGATTTCTCTCAAACTAGGTATACATATTAAGTTTATTTCAACTTAAAATGTAACATACTTAGTTTTTGCCACGCCCCCTCTGAAATTTTTCAACTAACGGTAATTTTGTTATTATAAAACTTATTATCATCGGAGATTTTTGTGTATTCAATTTTAAAATTTTTTGTTATTTTGACGTCAAAAACACTCACATATCTTCAAAATTGGAGAAATTTTCAGTACAACGACTTTTTCATAAAACATCGTTATCTAAGAATGAGAAAAAAACGACATGAAAATCAAAGTTTGGTTTTTCGATGGAAATATCTCCGCTGTCCATTAATATATTTCATTCAAATTTTTTTTGTTCAAAAGTTCAATAAAATCACTTCACAAAAATAGGTTGAACTGTACCGTTAAGTCAGTGTATATATGTTTTATGATTATGTCAAAAAAGGTCCAAAATATTGACTTTTTACTCAAAAAATGACTCAAAAATTGTTGTTGTTGTAAAAACGAAATGAATTAAAAATTGCACATCTGGCTACCTTTCATATGACATAGCATTTATTTGCAAAAATTCTTCCAGCTAAGCGCAAAAATTATTTTACTGTTTTTGTCATCAAAACAACAAGGTTTGATTGATTTGATTTTTTTCGCGAAATTTATTTTTTCCAAAATGTTGTTTTTATATTTTTTACAGAAAAGTCAAGTCTCAAAAATAATTTATGTGAAAAAATTACCCCAATATCTCTTTCCAATCAAAAGTTATGGCTAAAATTCTATTTTTTCATACAACTGACTATCTATAGTAATAAAACTCATTTTCTGTTTCAAGTCTCAAAAAGAATTTATGTGAAAAAACTACCCCAATATCTCTTTCCAATCAAAAGTTATGGCTAAAATTCTATTTTTTCATACCAGACTTTTAATAAAACTGAGTTTTGTTTTAAAATTTTCTATATAGAGAATGAAGTTGTGTGTCTAGAGTAATTATAAACATTTTGGTGTATTTAAAATCTTACTTTTTGCCTCCCCACCCCCCTCCTGTTAAATCTGTTTTATTGTGATTTGTCATTTTTCTCACTATTGTTTCACCCACACGTTGTCACACAGTTCTTTATCAATGGTACTTTAAATTTTCTATATATATCAAAAGAAAAGATGACTGTGAATTAGAATACTGTAAAAGTTAATTTTTTCATGTTTAATGTGTTATTTGAACTTTATTGTTGAAAGTCAAATTTCCACGCCAATTAAATGTACCGACATGGTTGTAAGCTTGGCTGCATTGAACAAATTTTTCGGTTTAATTGCGTACTAACAGAAAGTATGCTGAAAAGTATGCTGGAAAATATTATAAATTAGAACTAAGTACTGCATTACCGACACGATTCCAATATATTAGAAAAGTCGGTAACTGTTATCCAATTTAGTTCTTTTCGCACACAGCGTAAACTTGCAGCAAATAACATAATGGCACTTCTTGCACTGTTCCTGCAGATTTTTCAGCTGGATTTATGTTGATCTGTTAACGTCGATAATATTGCTACAGGTTGCTGCATATACTATAATAAAAATTAAAAAGCGACTGCTTTCTTAACTTACACCTTTTTGCTAATTTACATTAAAAAACGATTTTACAATTTTTCGTATAAAAGAGTAATTCAGAAGATTTAAGAAATTGCATCAACTATCAGACTCAATTTATATTAATTTTTTATTTAGAGACAATCCAATTGTTATTTTCCAACTGGAAAAACTACTAAAAAATTTTAGGAAGATTTTTATAAATTTGATTTTCATTAGCGAAGTGCAAGTAACATGCTTACCAGTAGCCAGTAAATTCAGTTTAGAACTACAAAACAGTTTTTGATTGTGAAAAACCAGTGATAAAATTATTTCTTCGTTAAAAGAGCTTGGTAAATTTTTTAACTAATATTTTTATAGTGGTCTCAAACTTAAATTTAACACGTTCTTACAAAATTCCATAATTTACAAAAACATTTAATCGAAAAGTGTGTATTAAAATTTTTATATAAATGACTCTCGAGTAACACCGGGTATATCAGCTAGTATAAACATAAAATTCAGTGTCTTTTTTACGAACTGCTTTAAGCACGTTGTTTATATCTCGTCAAAACTTATTTGATATAATGAAAAGATCTGGGCATTCCCAATTTAGCGATAAATTCAAATATTTGAGGGACACAATGATGAGTCGAATTCGTCCTGCAAAGGGATGTATGAATGATTTTGATGAAATAATTAATCAGTTTATTTCGGCATTTAAGATGCGGTGGACAAGGTCACATAAAACCGAGGGAAGATTTCTTAATTCAAATTGCGATTGGTTGGCTTCATCAATAGCATTCTCCATTTCTAATTCTAAAAAACGCGGGCGAAAGGAACTGTCCATTGAAGATTCCTGCGAGAGAACTAAAAGAGCGAAGTGTAAAGAGTAAAGAGATTCAACTCCATTATCAGCTATAGCGTATGCCACAAAAATGAGTTTGCGTGCTGAAGGTCACATTGAAGCATCAAAATTGTTACGTGAATTGACAACTTCAACTGAAAGGTTGGTCAACCGATTTTTTTTTTTGATATAGCTCAATGCATTTTAACATATCTTCAGTTTTAATTGACCGATTTTGTTATAATTAAGATAAAAAAAATAAATAAATTAACTTTAAATTTTGATTCATCAATTTGCTAATCTGTTGAGTAGTTTCCGCACAATCGAAAGAAATATAAAAAAAGGAATAATTTTTCAGTGAAAAATAAAATCGAAAAATCCTAAAAAAAATTAACAAAAATAGAAGTCTAGAAAATTTTCACAGTTTATCATTTTATGCATGAAAATGGCTCTTTAAGAAAAAGAATGAGCTACTGATAAAGAAAATTTATGCAAGAATAACGAAGTTAAAGGCAACGAGGTGAAGGTACCAAAAATTAAATTTTTTACTTTTTTTTAATTTTGTTTAAAATAATTTCACTTTATTTTTTGTAAAGTTAATGTTTAGGTAAAACTTTATTAAAGTAATGGTAAATGGATATTTTAAAAGTGATTTGGGCTCCTTTCTTGCTATCGATAGTCGATAGTTATCGACAAACCCAACATGCCAATGACTTTTACATCACAAAAAACCTTCAAACAATTTTAAGTTTACTTATATGTCCGATGCTGCACAGAGTTGGATTTGCATAATTTAATTGTCTGAAAACTTTAAAGATGAGCAAGAGATCGCGAGTTTTTTGTGCAATAAGCATTCCGACGATTTTTGTTACTACGATTTTTGGTGAATAAGTCACTAATAAAAAAAACCTATATATATTCACACCCTCCAAAAAATATATGAGTAGTTCTTTGGAGTGGCACCCACAAGTCTTGATCAACTGTGGGCACCAAGTTTGATATGCCATGCGTCCCAATCAATTTTTACGGAATGCTCTTACAGCTCTAGGTATGCATTTTTTTAAATAATAATATATTTATAACAGTGATTTCTTTTTCTTCTATCGACTATCGATAACAAAAAAGGAGTCGAAATTTCTTTTTAAAAAAATATACATTTACCATTACTTTAATAAAATTTTACCTAAACATTTTACCTAAACAATTTTACAAGAAATAAAATTAAATTACTTTAAATAAAATTAAAAAAAAATGGAAAGAATTCAACTGTTGTTGGATACTTTCACCTTGTTGTTGGTCTAACTTCGTTATTCTTCTATAAATACTTCATCAGTACCAGAGAACTGCACAAGCCTACTTAAAGCCTATTTCAAGTACTTGCTTAAAATACAAGTTCAAGCTAGCTTGAGCTTGATAATTTTGAATCAAGTATAGCTTGTAATTGAATATAAATAAGCCCACGACAGCTTGCGACTTGCAAGTATGCCAGCTTACAAGCAAACGGCACGAAGTTTCAAGTAAAGGAAGGCTTGATGCCTTCGGCAAAAAGCTTGAAAAGCTTGAAATTGAAGGCAAGTATCCAATTAAAGCAAGTATCCAAAAAATTGAATGAGCTTGTTTAGAGAGAGCTTAAGCGTAATAGGACTTTTAAGGATTCTGTGGACTCCGTGGTTGTAAGTTTTAGGGATAACTTATTTCGAAAATGATGTCAAACTTTAAATTTTAAGATGGCGGATAGAGTCGCCACCTATATTTTTTTTTATTTTTGCGAATTCTTGTAATTTTGAAATTCTGACAACGGATTTGATTTCGAATATAATGTCACAGTTTTAAAATTTAAGACGGATTTTAGGGTTGCCACCTAAATTTTTACCACAGTATTGCCACCTAATAATATGTATTTTTAAGAGTTTTAAATATCATTTATCAGTGTTAAGAGGTCGCTAATTTCGATTCTAAAGTCAGAATATAAAATTCAAGATGGTGGATAGGGCTGCCACCTTGATTTTTTGTAGTTTTATGAATTCGGAGCTGGCAAAAAAAAAATGGTGCACCAAAAATGGGTCGCTGAATCCGAATACTTTGTCAGAATTTCCAAATTATAAAATTTTGAAATAATAGGGTTGCCACCTAATATTATGGCAATAACAACAGAAAAAAGTTACACGAACTCCGCATAATAAATGAAACGAACAACGAATGGATCGCTGATCCGAATCCGTTGCCAGAATTTCTAAATTATAAAATTTTGAAATAATAGAGTTGCCACCTATGTCTTTTCAAGAGTTTTAAACGTCATTTATCAGTGTTAAGGGGTCGCTGATTTCGAATCTAAAGTCAGAATTTTTAAATTCAAGATGGTGGATAGGGTTGCTACCTTAATTTCTTGTCGTTTTATGAATTCGGGGCTGGCAAAAAAAATGGTACACCAAAAATGGGTTGCTGAATTCGAATACTTTGTCAGAATTTCCAAATTATAAAATTTTGAAATAATAGGGTTGCCACCTAATATTATGGCAATAACAACAGAAAAAAGTTACACGAACTCCGCATAATAAATGAAACGAGCAACGAAACAAACGATCGTCAGTCGCTTTCGACGGCAGTGCAGTCGCATAGGGTCGAAACCAGAGTTGAAAAGTAGAAAACTTGACTTTTTCCACCAACTCATGTGGGGTAGAAACAAAATAGAATCACTTCAGACATATGATTCGTTTTTCAGAAGCCAGTCGCGAATTGTAAGGAAAAAAATAAATCAAGTTCCTGCAATTCAACTCAAAGCTTGATATTTTTTCAAGTAGCTTGATTTTCAATTTACTTGTTGCAGATCTCTGAATTCAGTACCTCATTCTTGTTCTTAAAGAGCCATATTTATGCATAAAATGATAAACTGCGCATATTTTGGTGTCTTCTGTTTTGCTAGTTTTTTTTAGGGATTTTTCGATATTATTTTTCACTGAAAAAAGTTATTTCTTTTTTTATATTTTTTCTTCGATTGTGCGGAAACTACTCAATAGATTAGCAAAATTACTGAATTAAATTTGATGTAAATTTTTTTTTTTTATTTTATATTTATTATAACAAAATCGGTCAATTAAAACTGAAGATATGGTCAAATGCATGGAGCTATATCCAAAAAAAATTGGGTCAAAAATTCAAAAATATATATCTCGAAAACCTATAAATAGAAAAATTTTTATTACGATTTTCGTGTTCAGAGAAAAAATAGTGGCATACCGATCACAGAAATTTTTTTCTATTTTGGCGCATGGTGTTATTAAGTAAATTTTTTATATTTGAAGGGCTTATTGCAATAACGTGATAAACCACATGATCTAAAAAATCAATTTTTTTTTTAGGCTGAATACATTACTCAACGCATTGCCAACAACCACTGAAGAGATTTCGGCTATTTCTTTTTCATTTTCTAACCTATTTGTAAAAGTTTCCATGTTCAATTACATTTTTTCATACAAATATACATTGTTTTAAAACTTTTGAGTCGATTATTTTAAAATATTTTTTATGTAGCTTATCGTGTTCTTGCAATAAGCTCTTCAACTTTTATGATATCATTTTTATATGATAAAGTTTTCTATTGACTTGGATTTTGATCTTGCCATAGTACTTGAGTTCTCAATGCAAAAACAACTACTTTTTCATTTTAAATTACCACAAGTAAAACAGTGGTACGATAAGAAAACGGTTTTTATTTATTTATTTATTTCAGTCTCCGGATTTTACAATCTTACAGACTATAAGGATATTTGATCTTAAAACTAATTAAAAATAGTGAACAGTATTAGTCTAAATTGGTGCTCAGACACATTAAATTTTAACATATTAGAAAGACTGTTGCACAAGTGCATGCACCTAGCTATTGGTTCATTATTAGCATAATTGGTCCTATGGAGATTTTCTTCAAACATACGAATGCGCCTCAAATCCCTTGGTGCATTATAAATTTGAAAAAGATTTGACAATTCAATGCAGTTAATTTTACCAGAAAATATGTTATACACAAATAAAAGAGAAAAAACCGATCTTCTGTCTTTAAGGGATTGCAATCCAAGGAATTTACGACGAGCCTCATATGTGGGAAGACCATCAGGCCAGTAAAGCTTTTTAAGTGCATATTTACTCATTAGTTTTTGAACTCTCTCTATTCGGTTTGATTCAATAATATAACACGGGTTCCAAACAATCGAACAATATTCGATTATACTTCGAACCAAAGAAACATATAACGATTTTATAGTTAACGGATCTTTAAAAATTTTAGTATACCTTTTGATAAATCCAAACATTGAATATGACTTAGATATAATATAATCATAATGGCTTTTAAAATTTAGCTGAGTATCAAAAATAACCCCCAAATCCTTTATCTCAACTTTGCGCTCCAAAATACAATTATTCAATGTATAATTGAACAAAACGCTATTAGTACATTTAGTATAAGAAACTATACAACATTTTTTGATATTCAAGAACAATTTATTTGACAGACACCAACTATGCAATGCGGAGAGATCACTTTGGAGACATATGCAGTCAGACTCGTTCGAAATTTTAAGAAATAGTTTGACATCATCCGCGTACAAGAGACATCTAGCAAAATTTATAAATCAATTTCCATTAATAAAAATCAAAAAAAAAAGAAGAGGACCGCAATGGCTACCTTGTGGAACTCCTGACAAAGCATCAATTGCAACGTCCGCAATAGTTGACCCAATTTTTACATAAAGCTTTCTATCTTTCAGATTACTTTTAAAAAAAGCAATTAAAGTATCCGACACACTGAACTTTTTTAATTTGCTTAGAAGAATAAAGTGATCAACTTTATCAAATGCCTTAGAAAAGTCAGTGTAGATGATATCTAACTGACTACCGTTCTCCATAGCATTAATAATGTTTTCGAAATAAGCAGTAAATTTGAACATGTTGATCTCCTAAGAAAAAACCCATGTTGAAATTCAGAGATGGCACACTTCACATGCTCGAATAATTTGATTTTTAATATATGATCAAACAATTTGGCTATTGTGCATTGTTTCACAATGGCCCTGTAATTATTTACATCACAACGATAACCAGTTTTAAAAATCGGAACGACCAAGCAAATTTTCCATAAATCTAAAAAAATGCCTTTTACTATACATAGATTAAAAATGAAAGCTAAAGAAACAGCAATATTTTCTGCACAAAGTTTAAAAAACATTGGCGGGAAATCCCCATGTTCAAATGTAATGCTAGGTTTAAGATGATTAATTGCTAAAACTACGTCTTCTACACTTATATTAAAGACATCCAAAAAATCAATATTTAGGTCTTCAAAATTGAGATAATTTAGATTTGTTGATGATCTATGATTCTCATACACATTTTGGAAAAATTTAGAGAAAAGAAAGGCTGATTCCAAAGCATTATTAGATTTTAAACCATCAAATTCCATACTGGTTGGATACCCACTGGTTTTTTTCTTAGAATTTAAGTACTCCCAAAAATACTTTGGATTTGATTTTAAATTACTTTCTACATTTAAGGAAATTATGAAGGCAATCAAATTCATTCCTTAATCGAGTGAAATGTAATTGATCTGCTAAGCAATTAGTGTTTTTGAATTTTTTAGCAGCTTTGTTTTTAAGATTTTTTAACTTTGCTAATCTCGAGTTAAACCAAGGTGGTTTATTTCTTACGTATTTACTTTTTTTAGGAACAAACAGAGAAGAAGCAAACAAAAGTTTAGAGCAAAAACTTTTATATGCGAGAGACGGACTATCCATATAATATAAAAATGCCCAATTAACAGAGCTTAAGTATTCATTAATAGCTGTAAAGTTACCTTTTGCAAAATTTAATTGGATTAAAGAGTCATTATAAGTTGAATCAAACTTGTAAAACCCGAGTTCAATAAATAATGCATTATGATGAATGCTGTTATTAACTATGGGTGCCAGGTTTTCTTTGCAAACCACTTTTAGATCGTTACTGACAAAAACTAAATCTAGAATTCTATTTAAGCCATTCTTAGTCGAATTTATCTGTTGAAAATTATTAGAAAAAAATAGCTCATCACTAAATTTTCATTTTGAATGGTAAAAGATTATTATCATCAAATACCCAAGATATTTTACCTAAATTAAAATCACCCATAACTACAATATTGTGATTTGAGCTAAAGCTATCGGCTAGAAAGTTGATGTTATCAATATGCTTTTGATAAACTTCTGTTATGCTATTTGGTGGAATGTACGATAAGAAAAAATAAATAATATCTTGATTTGAAAAACTTATTTCTACACAAATCTGTTCAATAGTTCCATCAACATTAGGAAGTTTTATTAATTTTTGTATCATTGATTTGAAGGTCCTGTAGTCTCTCTTTCAAAGTGCTATTGACTTTGGAGATCGGTTAAGAGATGAATAAAACCCAGCCATCATTTTGTATCGCGGATGAGCAGAAAGCGATTCTTCTTGAAGAACAATTTTTCGTAAGCGAGCTCGCTACCTTTTCGCTTTCTGCCCTCTCGTGGAAGAAAAAAGTCCATTGTGGCGAAATCTTCTAGAAGAGCAGAAAGCAAAAGCGACTGAGGAGCAGATAGCAAGTCTTCCTTAGGAGCCGAAAGCGAAAGTTGCTATAAAATAAACAGTAAATTGCTGAAAATTGTAGTATTTTGATTTTGAAAACAAAATGTATCACCAAGAAGTAAAAATAGCGAATCGCTTTCTTTTCGCACAAAAAAAAAAACTCGCCTTTATATCTTCCAAAAGTATCGCTTTCGCCTCACCTAGGCGAAAGGCGAACAATTTCTCTTCCAAATGCTGGCTGGGAAATATAGAGTAAAACGTAATTACACATATTTTCAAGTTTTCACTTTCTAGCTCCGAAGGGTGGTGATCCTCATCCATAAAGTTTTATACTCGCCTAATCAAGGAGAATCACCATCGGAGCAAATTAATGCTATATCTGGGGCACGTTGTATATAAAGCATGCAGCTTTAAATATAAGAATACAGGTGTCCCTATTTCTTTGCACATCACTGTATATAAATGCAGCGCTGCGCTCCAAAACAAAGTAAAACAAAAGAAGACATTTTTTATTTCGTTTGACATGTATTGTCTTATGGAGATTAATAAAAAAACGTTGACAAACTGCGGCCTGCTAGTTTTAAATATTTTTAAACTTTCAACAAAGGCCGCTACTTTAAAAGTAGAAATAAGCATAGCATTTAAAGCAAACTCGCTTCTAATTATTGTTTTGTTTAAACACCACCCACCCCCCCTCTCTGGAAATTTGCCAGGGCTTATCTGAATACATCTAATTTCGTTTTCACACTTACAAATTTTGTGCTTACTATTCTCTTTCGATGGCTTGCCATCAGCTTCATTTGATAACCTTTGATGGGAAAAAAAAAACCAAAAACAGGCAGATAAAGAAACCCTTTGAATTAGCAGACAATAAAGTGAAAACTTGCTGTGCTTAAACTCCATTGAGCAACATTATATAACGTTATGGGTAAATTGAAGCCAACCGCTGAAGGCAAAGTCATTGTTTCCGAAATGTGTGGTTCACTGTGCGGCGAAGGCCAAACACACGCTTGTGAGCCAAATGCTGATTATCGGCAGTTGTTCGTTGTAAAACTGACTGAAATTTTGTGCTATTTTAACCCTTCTAAAGCTTGGCTCAAGGTCACAGCAATGCCCGCCTTGGCTATCTCAGATGCTTCGGCAAGATTTTCATTGCCGTCAATGGTTTCGGTTCTTTGTCTTCACAGACGCGCGCGTGTAACTTCTAGATAATGCCAAATGTAAACAAAGGAATTGTTGAAACTGTGCGAATAAAATAAGCTCAAAGTTTTCAGCATTGTTAGCTGATTTTAAATATTTCATGGTCTTAATCGCGCAGGGATGATGATAAAATAAATATGCTTACCTGTGGCGCAGCGCCTGAAGCGGCGTATCGAATCGTTGTCGGCCGAAACGGTTGCTCCTGATATGGCACACTGTACATGGGTTTAAACGGTTCTTCTTTTGGCTTTCCATTGTGAGATGCTGAATGTTGAAAATGAGATGTGAAATTGTTTTGGTTTTATCAAGATGATATTTTTTTCAAGGCAATTACTTTCTTAACAGTGGTGATGGCACATCCTTAAAGATATATTTTACCTGTTTGATCTGAAGAATCTCTTTTGGCAGGATTATTTTTCTCGTCTATTGGAGCGATCCCGGGGCTAGCTGTCAATAATGTTTTCGACTCGCTGATTTTAGTAAATTCAGACGAAGCAAAACCACACGCAAGCACCAACAGGCAGACCTTAAAAAGTGACACAGAATAAGTAAATATAATAACTACAGTGAATCAAAAAAGTTTAGGCACAAAGCTATTAAAAATGATAGTAAAATTTTTTCCACTTCACACAGAGAAAACAACATTTTCAAAAGTGGCAGAAACGAGCTACTTTTACAAACGTTTGACCCAGATTTTGCACTTCTAACGTTTATTTTAATTTTAAAAACGAACATTTTAAAATGAAATAGTAAAACGTTTATTTTCATTTTAAAAACTTACATTTTCAAATGAGATTCTAAAATGTTCGTTTGATTTTTAACAATGGATATTTTAAAATGCTGTAGTAAAACGTTTATTTTCTTTTTAAAAACGAAAATTTTAAATCGATATTCTAAAATGTTCGTTTGATTTTTAATAATAAATATTCTCAAATGTAAAATGTTTATTTTCATTTTAAAAACGAAAATTTTAAAATTAGATTCTAAAATGTTCTTTCGATTTGTAACAATAAACATTTTAAAATGCAATAGTGCAACAATTATTTATATTGTAAGAACGAAAATGTTCATTATTTCCCGTTTATTCATAAATTTACAGAAATCCGCATTTCCTATATTAATTAAAAAAAGGTTTATTGGTTTTCAACATTACAGTTTTACAGTTTTTAGGCAAACTGCAGAGTGATGAAATCGAGAATGAAAAATATTTCATTTTCTGAACAAATATCAAATACATAAGTCAAGGAAACATATATAACAAACAATTCGTTATTAACAAGTGTTTTGAAACAAAGTATGTGAATTTTACTATGTCATGGTAAAACGTTCGTAGTTGTTTTAAAAACGTTTCGTTTCACTTTTCTATTTAAAAATGTGCTTTTTCATTGTTGTATGGCGCAAAATGTTTTTAAAAATATTAATTTTATCCTAACATATCATAGTAAAATATTCGTGGTTGTTTTAAAAACGTTTCGTTTTACTTTTCTATTTAAAAATGTGCGTTTTCATTTTTGTATGGCGTAAAATTTTTTTTAAAATATTAATTTTGTCCTAACATATCATAGTAAAATATTCGTGGTTGTTTTAAAAACGTTTCGTTTTACTTTTCTATTTAAAAATGTGCGTTTTCATTTTTGTATGGCGTAAAATATTTTTAAAAATATTAATTTTACTAAACTTTTTTAAAATGTGCGTTTTTGATTTTTTGTTTTCTCAGTGCATTTACAGAAAATGTAGTGGGCACTTATAAAATATACTTTTAAATATGTATTTATAACAAAAGATTGTTTAATTTCAATTTTATTTCAGATTAAATGTTAAAAAAAACTAAAAAAAGACATGGTTTTTAAATCAAAAAAGTTTAGGCACAAGTGAATAGTAATTTTGTTTTATCATCAGGATGAGTATATTTTGCTTCATCTAATACTTAGTTAGGCCTCCTTTGGCCTAAATTACCTCCTCTAAACTTCAACGCATACTTTTCACTAAATTTGATGTTTCCTCAGGCGTTATTTTTGTCCATTCGGTGCGTATGGCCTTCTATAGCGTATTTTTGACGTTATATCACGTGATGATTTATAATTTCTTTTTTTCAGTTAGTGCCAAATATGCTCAATGGTGTTTATATCAGGTAACTTCGGAAGTTTTTTGAACTGCTTACAGTGGTAGATAAGCCATTCCTACACAAGATAAGACGAATGTTTTGAGTCGTTTAAATAATTGTTTAAATAAATATTGTTTCCCAGTTAACCCCAACTTTTCAACACTGGGCGCCAAATTTTCCTTTAAAATATTCAAATTAAGTTTCTTATCCATTTTCTCATTTATAAAAACAATATTCCCAACTCCAGATGCCTCCACACACCCCTCAACCATAACATTGCCACTACCGTGTTTCACTTTGTTAATTGTATTATTTTTTGCTGCTCTTTGTTTGGCTTTCTCCATATTGTTTGAGCGCCATTCGAGCCAAATAAATTGTATTTGAATTTGAACACTAAATATAACGCAATCGCAAAATAAATGTGGCTTATTTGCTTAAACTCCTTTTCTTGTTTGTAGCTGAAATAAACGTCTTGTGCCGAGGTACTCGTCCATGATATCCAGCTATAATTATTAATATATTTCGAATTTTTTGAGCAAAGTTTTTTAAACCATTACTGCATTTCATGGCATAGTTTAGCAGCTGAAATCTTTGGGTTTTGAGCAACTGCAGCCACTGCAATTGGCTCCTGGCGTGGCGTAAATGTTTTTGGCCACCCAGATTGGGTCCTACGCTCTACTTTACAGGTATTTACATAATGGTTTATGATGTTACGCACACTTAAATATGGCTGCTATACTATTTTACCAATTTCGCGATGTGACTTTTTCTGTAAAGTAAAGATTTATTATTATTTTAGGAACTTCAACCGAAATTTCGGTTCCGCTGCCCATTCTGCTGAATTTATCACGAAATCAAGATCAACACTTACTTTAATCAATTGACATTTAGACGACTACGCAATAATTATGTGCAGAGAAATAAAAAAAATTAAAGAAAACTAATATATAACCGTTAAATTTGCAAAAACATAGTACACACACATCATGTACCTACACTTTTTTGATTTCAAAAACATGTCTTATTTGAGTTTTTCTAACATTTAATCTGAAATAAAATTGAAATTAATTTATCTTGTGTGGTGAATACGTAGTAAATAGTTTATTTTTTAAATGCTCATACTAATTTTTTTTTGTAAGTGAGGTGGAAAAAATTTTACTAACAAACTAACATTTTTAATAGCTTTGTGCCTAAACTTTTTTGATTCACTGTATGTGTGGAAGTTTTTTTGGAAATGTTTGTTTTTGTGTTTTAGTATTTTTTATCAAGAATAAGCATAGAAAAATTAAATATATATATATATTAGGGTGTCCCAAAAATATATTTTTTTTATTTTGACAGATGTCCGCTGCTTTAATACTTCCACTTGAACTCAGAAACACCCTCTGTGAAGCGCATCTCATTTGATAAAGGTTTCGAGGTCGCGAATTCATTTTCAAATTTTCCCCTACGTTTTGTATAGGGAAAAATTAGTTTTGCTGAATTTGAATTGAATTTAGAGCCATTACATTTTAAGCAAAATAGTTAAAATAAAAAGTGTTCCCTTAAATTTTCTAGTCTGTTATGACTAGGGTATGCAACTATTCGACACTATAAAAAACCGGTCTCAAATAGTGCAATTTGTACAAAACCGGTTTTCGAATTATTCGATCAGAAAAAAACGGTGAAAACCGGTTTTTAAATTAAACAAATTTTTTACTTTTTACCTACATGTGTATGATTTATCTATGCGGTTTTTATTTAACAAAAATAACAATTAATTTTTATATAATAAATAAAACTACTTATGTTATTAAAATTATGGATATGATTTTTACTTAATGATTTGTTTTAAAATAATATACCTTAAAAATAAAATAAAATGTAAGTGTATAGCTTTTAGGCGGTTTTTGGCTTTATTTTTTATGAAATAAGAGACTGAAAAATACGTTCACTTACAGTTACCATCCGTACTGTATAATACAGTACAGTACTCTTTTTTAAGGCAATGCCCTGTTTAAATTATTTTGTTATGCAAAACATATAAATGTTTTGTATTTTATAAAATGTTCTGTTTTGGTACTGTTTTCCACAAAAGTTATTGATATTTTTTTATATATCAATTTGTATTTTTATATTAAGTTTTCTACTATCCTCATTGAACAGAAACCTTTGATATAGATTAAAACTATTCATAAAAATTAACTACGTTAAACTATTTTTATTTTTAATGTTCAAACGCTTTTAGTGTCAATTTGACACTATTTTATATAGGAAATTGTATATCTTTCTTATTTGAGCTCAAATTCACTTGGGATTTTGGCTTAATGCAAAAATCATGCCTAAACTTAGAATTTACCAAAGAAAAAAATTCCGATTGATGTCGTTGTTAAGCTGTACACAAAATTTTCCTTAAACGACGTTCCGTGTCAAATTGACACAAAGCTAAGAAAAGCACGAAAAGAAAACATAAAAACTATAACTATACATTTTTTGTTCATTTTTATAAAATATTATCTTTCTTTGTTACTGGTCATCTTCAGTTTGTCCAATTCATCTTCTTGCCACATGTTTATAATATTTACATTTTTGGTTTGTCCTGTATTATTATGCGAGTATTATACTTATAAAATTTTTTTTGGTTTAGTTTAGTTTAGTTAAAAACTAACTCGTATTTTGCTCTAAAAAATAATGTCACCGTACTTATAGTAGATGCGGGACACATTGTCAACAATGCGTTAAACAAATTATCTAATTTTTCAGTTATTTTTTTAAATTTTTTGAAAAGCTTAAAGTCTTCAATTAAGGAATTTGGGTTATTTCCTTTCAAAAATTTCTTGGGAGCTTGTTTTATATATATTTTTTTTTAATAAAAATAATTCATTATTAAAAAAATCATGTTTAACTTACTACTATTAAATACACCAGCCGCTTGCAAATGCTGCTTTAACAAAATGAAATTAAATCAGAGATAAGAAATGTTAGCAACGTTGGTGAAATGTCAAAACGCAAGTAGATACAATTAAAAAAGTGGTTTAAAGACAATTTTATATTGCAGATTTATACATTTCTTGACTATTCGAGCAGTCGAATAATTCGAGTAAAAACCCCGGTTTTCGAAGTATTCGAAATTTGCGATTTTTAAAAAAACCGGGTCGGTTTTAAATGAAATGGGTGAAATGTCAAAACCCAAGTAGAAAATAAACAGGGTCGCTAAAATACAATTAAAAAGTGGTTTAAAGACAATTTTGAATTGCAGATTTACACATTTCTTGACTATTCGAGCAGTCGAATAATTCGAGTCAAAAAAACCGGTTTTCGAATTATTCGAAATTTGCGATTTTTAAAAAACCGGGTCGGTATAAAAAAAACCGAAATGCGGAATAATTCGAACCGGTTTTGCATACCCTAGTTATGACATATCCAAATTTAGTTTTCATCGGATTATTATTTGGAAAAGCCGCGGACATCAAACACGATTTTTTTGGGACACCCTAATATATATATATTAGGCCGGGTCGATTTGTGGGGAGGCAAAAAAATCGCCCATTGCTCAGTGAAAATCGTATTCTAGGGATCAAAATAAGAAACTCTGCCCCAGGAACTATACCTCTAAAACGAATTCTAATGCCCCAACTTTTGACTTTTGTCCCGTAGGGTCATATTTTGAAAAATCCCTCTTTGACCCATTTAGAGTTCCCCAATCCAGTTCAAATGTATGACCGACCCCCACTTACTTTGGAGGGCCGATCCACCCATGCCAGTGGCACACCCATGCCAGTGACAGAACTTGAGCTAGCTTTTCGTTGATTTTTGACATGAGCTATAGCCAGCTCGAGCCTATTATGTTTGAGCCTTAAATTTTTTTTTTTGTCAGCTTCAATTAAAAACTGTTATGAAATTATATTGTTTTTTTGTTTTCATACATAAAAATTAAAAAAAAAATTTGTCAGCGAAAAACTTGACTTTTGTTTTCTGCTTTCCCCAGACAAGAATAAATTGAATACGTTTTTTGTTCAATTGCACTTGTTTCTTAGGCTTCATAAAAAATATTCTATTTATATTGATTTAGGTAAAAAACGTTCCTTTGAACCTTGGACATTTAGTTATCAATTAATTAAAAACAACTATCAACTTCACAAAAGTGAAGCAAATTTCCATTTCAACATCTTCTCTGATGGCTTTTATTTTAATTATTAATTAGTTAATTGAACACCAAACACAATGCTTTTTCTTATGAAAAGGATTATATTTACAGCCAGCAAGGATAGATAATTTTTACTGCAAACTTAAAATGATTGGCAATAACATTAATTGAACAAAGATATTTACGCCGGGTATTTAATGAAAAATCATTTTAATAATTATAATGAAATTTTTTTAATGCTTTTCGACGTAGTGTTGAATATCTGTAGCAAAAATAAATTAGTTGCTAAACGACAAGTTCATGGTTTAATCCAGTGATGTCCCACGTAGGGTAAGTACCCTACACTAGGGTATAGGAGTTTTATAGAAAGAAGAGGCCTTAAGCAACGCCAGACTATAAAATTTAGAGGATAATAACCGTTGCTTCCTTGTTTCTTAATAACTTAGCGTTAAAGAGCATTTAAACAGAATGTTGCGGCAAGGACATATTTTAAAACCGAAAAGTCTCACCCGGTTTTTATGAAGAAAAATTATAATTTAGTTATGTTTGATGCAGATAATCAAATACTTGTAGTTTGTCTCTTTAATAAAGGGTTAAAAAATAAGGACTTCGCAGCTTGCATCAAGGCCTTGCTAAGTTTGGCCACAACGAATTTGAAAAACTTTACTTTTTTTAAAGTGAAAGCTTCTTTTGACGCGTTGAACGATTTTTGGTAGAGGGTAAATCTGTGGTTTGTGTCATCATTGCAGCGAGTAGCTTTCGTCATCAAGACAGCGAGTAGCTTTCGTCATCAATACAACGATAAGCATTCGTCATCAATACAGACAGCGACTAGCTTTCGCAGTGTTGCCACTTTTTTAAACTGAAATTGCTCAAAAATTCCTCTAATTTGATAAAAATTCCTTAAACAATTTTTTTACAATATTTGTATCAAACCATACTTATACAAAAATGCTTATTTTATACCTTTTTTCATTCTTTTGGATACTTATATTTTAAGGCACTGTTGCTATTCGTAAAAAAATATTTATTTTTAAATATTATTTAGATAGATAGCAATTTTGGGATTAAGGACTAATCAGTTTACAATCAGCTATCATATACCTTAAATCCAGAATGAAACTTTCTGTTTTGGGGCAAGTTAAGGGGTGTGGGATTCTTACTTTCATAAAAAATCGCGATTTTTTACTTTTCATCTAAAAATTATGGAACCAAAGAAGATGGAACATGAGCATAAACTCATTCGATAAAACACATAAAAATACATTTTTGAGCAAAAATGTAGAGTGGAACCTTTTCACCTTTTATATTTTTTTTTTTCGTTTTAAAAATACATTTTTTTTTTCTGAAGTGATTATTTCACTTCAATACCATTTTATGGTATGGAGGACGAAAGATATCAATTTTAGGCTTAAGGACTAATGTCACCAGCTTGCTATCACATATCAAAAATTCAGGATGGAAACTTTTAGTGTGAGGCAAGTTTTGGGGTTTGGAATTCTTACTTTTATAAAAAAATCACAATTTTTGCACTTCAGCCTAAATATAGGTACCAAGGACGATAGAGCGGGACTTGAGCATAGTGCTGTTTGATTAAACACATAAAAATACATTTTTGAACAAGTGGAACATTTGAATGGAACCTTTTTGGCTTCTATAGTTTATTTTGTTTTAAAAATAATTTTTTTTCTTTTCTGAACTAATTATTTTACTTCAAGACCATTTTACGGTATGAAGGACGATAGATAACAATTTTAGGATTAAGGACGAATATATTTAGTTTGCTATCAGATATCAAAAAATTCAGGATGAAACTTTTTTTTTTGGGCCAAGTTTTGGGGTGTGGAATTCTTACTTTTATATAAAAATCACGAGTTTTTGCACTTAAGCGCAAATTTAGGTACCAAGGACGATAGAGGGGGACTTGAGCATAGTGCCATTCGATTTGGCACATCAAAATACATTTCTGCCTAAAAATGCAGGATGGAACCTTTTAATTTTCCATAACTTTTTCGTTTTTAGAAAAAAAAGTTTTTTTTACCTTAACTAAGTTTTTTAGTTCGAAAGCTGTATATACCAAGGACGATTGATAGCAATTTGGAGAAGAGGTGACATATTTATCAAATAAATATACATTTTTGCAAAAAAATGTATGTTAAACTCAATTTTGTAAATGCGGCGAATTCAAAATTTTTATATGTTTTGCGGCGAATTCGGCAAAAACTTGGGCTGAAGATTTTGGGCTATCTTCACAGAAGTGCTTGAAGCTATTAATTTCACTTAAACATTGTTTTCGTTTTTATTTTTGTCACTTATTTTATTTTGAGTAAAAAATGAAAACATTACATGTATGTGAAAACGACAACAAAAAAGGTGTAGTATAAAATCGATAGGTAGAAGCGATTGTCAATTTGATAATCAACTCGTAACAGGGACTGTAACGATTATGATTTTTTTCAAAAACATCAACAAGTAATCATAATTTTTTAACTTATTTCACATCGATCAAAAATAAAAGTTAAAATTTGACTTTTATTTTTTCGATCAAAAATATAGGTTAAAATTTGACTTTTATTTTTTTTAACCAGACTTAAAGTTAAAATATGACTGTTATTTTTTTCGATCAAAAATATAAGTTAAAATTTGACTTTTATTTTTTTGATCAAAAATAAAAGTAAAAATTTTCTTTTATTTTTTTGATCAAAAATAAAAGTTAAAATTTGACTTTTATTTTTACAATCAAAAATAAAAGTTAAGGTTTGACTTTTATTTTTACAATCAAAAATAACAGATAAAATTTGACTTTTATTTCTTCAATCAAAAATAAAATTTTAAATTTGACTTTTATTTTTTCGATTAAAAAAAACCGTTATATAAGTTTACTTTTATTTTTCCGATCAAAAATAAAGATTTAAAATTTAAGAATGCTATTTCTTATTAACTGTAATACTAGTTTAAATTTTTAAAACAATTAATAGAGCACTTTTTTACGCATTTACGCCTATATTAATAACATTTTTGCACAGAAAAAAAATCATTGCTATCAATCTTCACATCGTTGCATTGCATCGCTTACTTGCTTATTATTGCACGTCCTGTTTTCATTTATTTTGCAAACAACTGAAATAGCGACTTCAAGCAGATGATATAGGAATTAAAAATTACTTTTACTTTTGATCGAAAAAATAAAAGTCAAATTTTTGATCAAAAAAATAAAAGTCAAATTTTAATATTTATATATGATAAAAAAAAACTAAAATCAAATGTTAACTTTCAATTTTGATCAAAAAATAAAAGTCAAATTTCAACCGTTATTTTTTATAGAAAAAATAAAAGTCAAATTTTAACAGTTATTTTTGATCGAATAAATAAAAGTCAGATTTTAACTATTATATTTGAGCAAAAAATCTAAAACCAAATTTTAACTTTCAATTTTGATCAAAAAAATAAAAGTCGAATTTCAACTGTTATTTTTTATCGAAAAAATAAAAGTCAAATTTTAACTGTTATTTTTGATCGAATAAATAAAAGTCCGATTTTAACTACTATATTTGAGCAAAAAAAACTAAAACCATATTTTAACTTTCAATTTTGATCAAAAATATAAAAGTCAAAAATTAACTGTTATTTTTGATCGAAAAAATAAAAGTCAAATTTTAACTGTTATTTTTGATCGAAAAAATAAAAGTACAATTTAACTTTTATATTTGATCAAAAAAACTAAAATCAAATTTTAACTTTCAACTTTGATCAAATAAATAAAAGTCAAATTTTAACTGTTATTTTTCATCGAAAAAATAAAAGTCAAATTTTGAATGTTATTTTTCATCGAAAAAATAAAAGTCAGATTTTAACTTTTATTTTTGATCAAAAAGACTAAAATCAAATTTTAACTTTCAATTTTGATCAAAAAAATAAAAGTCAAATTTTAACTGTTATTTTTGATCGAATAAATAAAAGTCAGATTTTAACTATTATATTTGAGCAAAAAAAAAACTAAAACCATATTTTAACTTTCAATTTTGATCAAAAATATAAAAGTAAAATTTTAACTGTTATTTTTGATCGAAAAAATAAAAGTCAAATTTTAACTGTTATTTTTGATCGAAAAAATAAGAGTACAATTTAACTTTTATATTTGATCAAAAAAACTAAAATCAAATTTTAACTTTCAACTTTGATCAAATAAATAAAAGTCAAATTTTAACTGTTATTTTTCATCGAAAAAATAAAAGTCAAATTTTAAATGTTATTTTTCATCGAAAAAATAAAAGTCAGATTTTAACTTTTATTTTTGATCAAAAAGACTAAAATCAAATTTTAACTTTCAATTTTGATCAAAAAAATAAAAGTCAAATTTTAACTGTTATTTTTGATCAAAAAATAAAAGTCAAATTTTAACCGTAATTTTTAATCGAAAAAATAAAAGTCAGATTTTAACTATTATATTTGAGCAAAAAAACTAAAACCAAATTTGAACTTTCAATTTTGATCAAAAAAATAAAAGTCAAATTTCAACTGTTATTTTGATCAAAAAAATAAAAGTCAAATTTTAACATGTATATTTCATCGAAAAAATAAAAGTCAAATTTTAGCTTTTATTATTGATCAAAAAGTAAAAGTAAAATTTTAACTAGTATTTTTAATCAAAACAACTAAAATCAAATTTTAACTTTCAATTTTGATCAAAAAAATTAAAAGTCAAATTTGAACTAATATTTTTGATTGAAAAAATAAAAGTCAAATTTTAACACTTATATATGATCAAAAATAATAAAATCAAATTTTAACTATCAATTTTGATCAAAAAAATAAGTCAAATTTTAACTTGCATTTTTGATCAAAAAAAAAATAAAAGTCAAATTTTAACTATTATATTTGAGCAAAAAAACTAAAATCAAATTTTAACTGTTATTTTTGATCGAAAAAATAAAAGTCAAATTTTAACTTTTATATTTGATCAAAAAAACTAAAATCAAATTTTAGCTTTCAATTTTGATCAAAAAAAAAATAAAAGTCAAATTTTAACTTGTATTTTTGATCAAAAAAATAAATGTCAAATTTCGACTTTTATATTTGACCAAAAAATAAGACTAAAATTTTAACTTTTATTTTTGATCAAAATAAAATTGGTCAAAAAATAACGATTTTTATAGTAAATCAAAAACTTCGAATAGACTTACTCTTTCAGTTCGATTTTTTGAATAGAAATTTTGGAAATAACTGCTATTTTCGGTTCCTGCTCGGTAGTCACGTAAAGCAGTCAATTTACACATGCAGTTTCACTGATAACATTTTATGGGCATTGGACAAGGGGGCGTGGCAGCAACGCGCTGGGTTTCAGCTAGTTCAACAAAAAATAAAATAATCCAGTAGGTCAAAATCATAGAATCGTTAGTTTTTTATGTGTTTGTGAAAAAAAATAAACGGTAATGGCCTTAAAAAACTCCTTTCTACTCTTTAAAGCTCAACCAATATGCAATGGATATCTATTATTGCTACAAGAAAAATATGTTTAAAAATAAAAACTTTTTTCCTAATTCGAGCTGAAAGAGTTCCTTAAACTAATCTAACTACTCCACATCAATATAAAGAACTCAATAATTCAATTTAGTCCATCCAATTTTTATTTAAATGAAAAAAAAAACAATTTAATTTATGCTTTCAATAAATCCAGCATTCATTTAATATGCTTTTTTTTAATGGTTTTAAATTTGATTTAGTTACACGTTTAAGTGAGAGAGAACTTGTTTATTTTCTACACTATTTATTGCCAATTTATGCAAATCGAATTATCACATACATACCATATATGTATTTACAAAATTTTGTTATTGCCAAAATGCAACTGATAACAGAAAAATGTGTTAGTTTGTGTTGAAATTTATTTGTGTGTCCATTCAAATGTTTGTCTGAGGACAACCAACAACGGCTGAATTTAAATATTATAAAAGCTATTTACCCGTAACGCTATCATATCGTTTTATTTAAGCGGAAGCGCGTTTGTTTTGCTGTTTTGTTTTTTTTTCTCAATTAAAACACATCTAGCAGTTTGCGGCCTATTTGCAGAATATCTGTGGCAGAAATAATGGAAGCAGCACCTGAAATTTTAAAATAAATGTTCTTTTAATATTTGTTATCGCGGCAACCAACCGATATCACAATGCAACACCATTGCGTAACAACGACTTTTTAATGTCATAAAATAGCGTTAACTGTTTTTAATTTGTTTTCTGCTTAAATTTGTGTAATTAATTTTTACATCGACAATTATATCCCGGTGGAAATCACAAAAAAAAAAAAAAAAAAAAAAAACTAACTAAAACGACCGCACGAATAGCGTTTTCAACTTGGCACGCAACATTTAGTTGGCTGCAAAACGTATTCACAGCAGACTTTCAGGCGTTTTACATAATTGAAGAGTTCCTGAAAAGCGCAACTTTACCACGCACGAGTGGCGCTAGAAAGCGTTTATGCCAGCGACGAAACTTGAACACAAACACACAGACGCACCTGTTTCTCGAGTTGCTAAAACGTATCGAAGCGATACTTGAGCTTAGAGTGTGGATGTGCGATATGCCAAAAGGTTTAACTGAAAGTGAAACTGCGGCGTCTTACAGTTTGGCTTTATATTCATGTCAGTCAGTTGCAGTCATGTAGCATCCATCCATTTGTTCGCCTCTTCGACACTCAACACTTGGTCGCACAAAGCCGTGGCGCACCGCACTGTGGAAACTTAAGGCGAATTTTGTGCCAACAACTTTGGAGTGAATTACTTCATGCAATTAGATGGATAAAATGGTGATGAGCAGATAAAACTGGTTTTGGGAGCTTTTTGAGAAAACAGGTTTCTAGTTTTTTTCTGCAAAAAACAAACCAGTTTTATTTTTTTTTTTTATTCAGTTTTATTGTGTAGTGTATAAATAATATACGGTGGCGGCCGTAGCCTACTGATTAAAGTGATTGAAGGTTCAAATCCCATCTGAGACAGCATGTTTTTTAGTCGAATTAGTGTTCTGTTAGGCCATCACCTCTCTTCAAACAATGACAAACCTCAGAGAGTAAAAACTTGCTTGTACAAATTTGTCTGTGATGACGTTGTAATGCAGAATTGTAACCGAAATATGACAAAATCTGAATTGCATCAATAGTAGTTTATTATAATTTTTCATGAAAAAGTTTGGCTTCATTCGTCTGTGTGGCTAGAGCGTGTTTTCCCAGCGGGCTTTGAAGCACTCTTTAAGGACTTTACAAGCGCTCCTTTTGCTATACAAAGCGCTCCGTTTATATTCCCATCTACATTATAATTTTAACTTTACATGTCATTGGAAGGAAGCACTAGTGCTCCATTAGCGTTACAAACGGTGCCGGAGCATAGCCCCAAGGCACATAATCCCAAATTTCAAATTTGGGATTATGACCGCTTTAAAAGATGTCCGCTTTTAAGAGATCATAATCCAAGTGGTTTGAACAAATACCTATATCTGTGTCGATAAGCAATAACAGCTTAAGTCTGATATCAAAGTTTCGAGAAATCTTGCATCAAAGTTTTCAATCGCCATATAAGTTATATGGAAGGGTCTTTTATTTTTGTGTCATAACTTTGGCTAAGGTCATGCCAGAAGGTCCAAATTCTGTGTGTTTATAGTTCTATATGCGTGGAACACATCTGCATCAATAACTCAGTTCTGTCTTAAGTCGACTTTAGCTATTTTTACTGTAAACAGCGAAGCCAGTGTTGGACTTACTGAGGATTGTAATCCCTAAACAGCGGTCAAAGGCCGCCTATTAAAAAGAGAATTATCGCTGTCTACAGTACTTCTGGATATAATTCCTTTCTTAGTAGGAGGACTTCGGCCGCTGCTTAGGGATTACAATCCTCAATAAATGCAACACCGGCTGTTCTGTCTACAGCAAGAATTATATATTCAAGATTCCGCCTTGCGCATGTCCGCTCTCTTTGTGAGCACGTCCATGTGACGTCAGAAGTGCAAGAGAAAAGAGAGTCAAACTGACTGAAATAAACGTAGTAACAAATTTTTAATAGGGGTGGTATTAGATTTAAAAATCTCCTCATTTTCTTATAAAATCTTGATTTTGTAATAGAAATAATTTTAAATAAAAAAACAACGCTTGTACTGAAAAAATATTAATATTTTTCATTACTATCTTTGATAAAAATTTTATATCTTATTGGGGTGTTGACTTCCGTGTTGACCCCTTCACAAAAAATAGCTATGTTGCTCGATTTATTTTGAGAGCAGTTTGACTGTTTCTTTGTGTGTATTTCGTTTGTTTCCCAATCAGCCAATCAGATTCATTTGCTTAGTTTCGCTTGTTGTTTATGTGATATTTTTGTTTGGATGTATTTTCACTTATGACGTAGACCTGCGCAGTAGATTGCCATTTCTTCGCACTTAAGGCGTGATCTTCTTTATATTGTTCTTGTGTCTACAGTACTTCTGGACATAATTCTCTTTTTAATTGGCGGCCTTCGGCTGCTGCTTAGGGATAAGGGGGGCGTCCATTAATTACGTGAGGTGATTTTTGCTATTTGTTGACCCCCCCCCGCCACTCCCCCTTGTGAGATATCACCTCCTCTAATCTCACGTGAGATTGTTTAAAATGCGTGTCTTCAGTGTAAATATGTTAATCTATGCTTCATTGTGTTTGATTAATTAAAAAAAACTCGTCATTTATATCATTATTTTTATTTAGGTATAGTTGAGTCTAGAATTTAAGACTACCCAGCAAACCAAAGTTTCCGAATTCATAACGAATTCGTTACGAATTTTTCGAAATTATTCCGAGTTCGGCATCCGAATTTGTGCCAATTTCGTAACGACAATCGTATGGAGGGGTTGACATGAATTCGTAACGAATTGTCGTAACGAATTCGGAAGGAATTTTAGTAACGAATTCGTAAAGAATTGGAGTATCGTATTCGTAACGAATTCATAACAAATTCGTTAAGAATTGACGTATCGATTTCGTAACAAATTCGTAAACAATTGAATTATCGTTTTCGTAACGAATTCTTTACAAATTCATTACAATTTCTTAACGAATTGTAGTACCGAATTCGTAACGAAATGAAGAATCAAATTTGCAACGATCTTTTAATGATTTTTGTACCGTATGTAATACAAAATTAAATAACAATCTCGAATCAAAGTTCAGTTAGGGCTTAAGATGCCCCAGACGATATGTTTCGTACAAATGACATGCCAAAAATTACAAATCCTTTGCAACTACTATTACGGAACATATGTAAATGTGAATCTGACATGTCGTTTGTATTTGCATCTGTAAAAATTAAAATTAGAACCATATTTTGTATCATCTTTTTTAAAGAAAAAGTTGTTTAAAATAAAGTTATTTTACAAATGGAAAATTATTTAAAATGCCACTAGGCTCATGGCTATCAATTTTTTTCAACTCGAAATATAAACACCTCACAATTTAAATTTGAAAATTTGATTTCGGAACTCTTTTGAATTATTTGGAAATGTTCCGAAATGAGTGTTGCGAAATAGTTACGAATTCGTTAAGAATACTCGAAATAGTTACGAACTAATCAGAATTCAGACAAATTTGTTTGTCTGGCAGGCTACTTTGGTTTGCAGGGTACTGAGATCGTAGTTTAAAATGACAATTAAAAAAAAAACGAGCAATAAAATACTTATTAAGTAAAAGTAAGTCATTTGAAATGAGAACTTCTAAAATTAGTGAAGGCAAATTCATTCTCATTCAGTTCATGGGTACTCATATGCGGTCCCGAGAGTGACTACTGGAACCAGCATGTCCATGTGATTTTCAGTAAAATCATCTGCTCTTTCAATCTCGCTCTGATTTAGCCACTCTAATTGTTATCGCTTGCACTCATTAGCTTGACGTGTGATAATCCGTGAAGATCGCACTTTGCGCGCTGGTGCACGGTGGACTGCTCGCCGATGCTCTGCAGCTCTTGTGATGGATGAAGAGTTAATACCGCATGTATTGCAGCATCACTTTTCTAGATCACAACGTACACTGGGGCAATAGAGGTCATAGGGGAAGTCCATGAAGGCATGCAAAGGTTGGATCGGTAAGCAGTGGCAAATCTAAAAGGGACCAAATAACTTTTCGTCATGCTCACCAGGAACTGGAATAGTCAGATTCCCATCAATCTGCGTGATAGGGTATAGAGGTGACAGAAAACGGTCGTGAAGAATCAAGTGCATATCACTCCGGCGTGGGCTACATCAGGCCCGATTGGGATTTGGCTTAACCGAAGGCCGCCTACTAAGAAAGGCATTATATCCAGAAGTACTGTAGACAGCGATAATTCTTTTTTAATAGGCGGCCTTTGGCCGCTGTTTAGGGATTACAACCCTCAGTAAGTCCAACACTGGCTTCGCTGTCTACCGTAAAAATAGCTAAAGTCGACTTAAGACAGATCTGAGTTATTGATGCAGATGTGTTCCACGCATATAGAACTATAAACACACAGAATTTGAACCTTCTGGCATGAACTTAGCCAAAGTTATGACACAAAAATAAAAGACCCTTCCATATAACTTATATGGCGATTGAAAACTTTGAAGCAAGATTTCTCGAAACTTTGATATCAGACTTAAGCTGTTATTGCTTATAGTATTTGTTCAAACCACTTGGATTATGAACTCTTAAAAGCGGACATCTTTTAAACAGCATTGGGATTTTTTGAACATAGTTAAATTATTTCTTACTACTTTTTTCCCCTGTGTTTCATAGAGTCCGGAGTAGCATGCATACCCAGTATGTCCGTAGTATCATGCATACAGGAAACCTGCATGCTGTATGCAGGCAGAAGCATGAACAAGGCATGTATGGTCATAAAAAAACCAACAATTATCCAAATTCGCTGAAATGCTTGTGTTGCCGTTATTTTATTCTAGCAGTATGCGTGTTGTTTATACACAGTAGCGTGCATACTAAAATATGCATGCTGTATTTTTACTAAGACATGAACCCGAGTAGGCATTTTAGCAAGTGCTCCGCAAAAGAAGGCATGCTAGCACTGCTATTATTGGCGTCAATACACCTTCCATGATCACTGCATTGATGAGTACTTCTGTAAGGCCTACCTTTTAAAGGTTCCGATTCTTTTCATACTATTTTATATGAATAAAATTTACAAAAAGAAATTCCAAAAAATTTTTAAATACACAGAACAGTTTGTAAAAAAATTTAGATTTAAAAAAAACAAAAAAAAATTTTTTTTGTCAGAGTTGGGTCTCGAACCCGGTCTCCCGAAAACTAACACATTACATATTAGGTCTGCTCGCGTAGTCGAATGCAAACGAAATATTTCAAAAGTTTTTACTAGAAAGTGCCTGAAAAGCGTTCGTTTACTGAGAGAATTGGGTAATAGAGAGGAAATCACATTTTCTCTCTGTTCAAGTTTTTTAAAGATTTTACAAGAAGAATTTCATCTAGTAAAAAGATGAAAACTGTCAAATGGTAGCCTTGTGTGTGTAACAGCTGAGATTTATAGTTTTTCTTAGACGTATTTGACATTTTTCATTATTTTACCAGAAAGCGTTCGTTCACTTTTTAAAGTTGAAGTTAATTCTCTCTCAATTTTATTACTTAAGACCTTTTAAATTTTTTTACCAGAAAAGTACGCGAACAGACCTATTATATTATATGAAAATATTTATATGGAAAAACTCCAAGTCTTTTCTTATATTTTTGTATGAAGAAAATTTATAAAAAATTCAAAAAAAAAATTTAAATACACAGAGAAGTTTGTAAAAAAAATGTAGATTTAAAAAAACAACAAAGAAATTTTTTTGTCAGAGTTGGGTCTCAAAACCGGGCTCCCGAAAGCTTACTTTCATTTGTATTGATGCAAAATAAGCAATTGATTCTTAACAACCACGGTAGATGAGTGGGAAAGATGTCGGAACGCCGCATGAGAGGACCATGGTTTAAATCAGAAATTGTAAGTCATTTTTTATTTTAAGTTGATATATATATTGCTTTTCCTTCTAACGTGACTTCTCGAAAGAGCGCTTCTGGCAGGTCTCTTTTGAGCAAGGAGAGCGGAAGGCCTGACAAATTTTCCCATTTCATATAAAAAAAGCAAGTGTAATTGTATATGAGTGCGGCAGTACTCTAAAATCAATACGAAGGCCTGCTAGCAGCGCTGCCAATGCCTACTGGGACCTTGCATGCATAATAGTCTTGCTTAAAAAATATGAACTCCCATTCTGCATTTAAACTTTAAGGAGTGCGCTTGTACATAATTTATTAACAAAATATAAATTAATATAACATAATATAACAACTTTAAAAACTAAACTAAATAAGATGATTAATTAATGACAACAACAATTTTTTTCTTACAATATTCATGACAATGTATGCATACAGTATTACTGATAATGTATGCATGCAGTATTAATAACATTGAATGCATAGAGTACTACTAATTCCCCATGCATACAGCAATAGTAATTGTGCGGGTACACAGTACACATGCTCTTGTTTGACATCGCCATGTTAAATGGAAATGAGCTTGCATTTATGCTGGCATGCATACAAAACATCAAACATATGCCTACATCATCAATGCTGTATGCATGAATGTACTTACTGGAATGTGCTTCATGTGTACCGACCACTGAACTAAACATTTACGTACGTCAACACAACAAGTAGAGACTTGTCCATGCGTCGCTGTCAAAAGTCGCAGCGCGCGTCCAATCGCGAGTTCGGCTAGCCTGTGGTAAAACAATTGACGAGCTACTATGCTACTTTGTTGCACTCGCATAGCCGCGAAAAATATTATAGTGTAAAATTTAGTCATATTTTAGTAGAGAAACATGTTTTACTCAATTTAACCAGTTATCTCATAATTCTGCATTGTTTCTTGCTGATAAAAAATTACGTCATTTTTGCGAAAACCCCCTCTCTCGCCCACGTGAGAGCTAGTAAGAGTCTGCTTAACCCTCCCTCCCCCCTAAACACCTCACGTAATTAATGGACGCCCCCTAACAACCCTCAGTAGGTCCAACGGTTGATTTTTCATTTTTTTTTTTTGTGATTTTTCATAGCGCTGGCGCTTTCTTCTTCGATCATTTAGGTAAATTAGTAAATAGTTATTTGAAAAATTCAAGTTGTTATCACTAGTGTCCGACCGAAACCAAAACCGAAACCGAATATTCGGCCATTTTATAATATTCGACCGAAACTGGTTATTAATATGAAAATTTAAATTTTTACAAATAATTTTTTTTTATTAATTGTAAACAAAAGTACTTTTATACACATAAGAAAAAAAATTGAATATAAAAAACTATTATATGAATATTGAAATTTATAATACTTAATTTAAAAATTTTACTATAATAATAAATGGGATAATATTTTATTTTAATTTTATTACAAAAGTATTGCATACCTTATATCTTTCGTACACAATCAAAATAGTGGTCACCTTCAATGTACATTTTTATAGAATTACAAAACATAGTATTTTTGTTGTTTTTTTTAAAGCTTTAGTACTCGTATTATAAAAATAGAAATATTTCGTTTTCTTTTCCTTTATTTCAAAAACACAGAACTCGTTCGGAAGTTTAATTATCTACTTTTGGCTTCAGTACCATATAAAACTTTAATATCAATTGCAACAGAGATGATAAAATCGAAAATGATAATGAAATAAATTTGTTTATGACGAAATAATTTGCCTTTGTACGGAAAGTTGTCAAATACTTAAGTAAGTAACAAATAAAACATTAAATTTTTTTTTTAATACTAAACAAAAACAATTTATTAATCCAATTTAAATATAATAGTATTGTATAAAGGGTCCGCCAAATAACTTTTTTTTTTTGAAAATTCTATAAATATATAACAGTATAAAAGAAATTAATATCCAATTGCATGAGAATATCCAATCACCCTGAGTAAATTTTTTTTTAATTTTTTTTAATGAGCCATTCGGTGTGGGCATTAAACTTCGAGACTTCAGTTTGTGAAGAACGATCATTTGTCTTTAAACATTTAATAACACGCACAACACAATTATCATAAGAAGTTCGGTTAAAGTCATTTCACGGACTGAAATGGCCAATTCGTTTTTATCAATAAAATACTCAAAATAAATTATATGTCACTAAGAAATTTATAGGTAACATTTTCAAAAGCTAATACTTTTAACATTCTTTTGAAAATTTCTTTCTGTTATTCTATCTGTCCAAAAATTTAAAACGTATTTCTTCTCCAATCAATATTAATAAAAGCAAAATCAGAAACATATTCAGCCCAATCATAAAACATTTTCTCCCGGGAGTTGTAAAAGGGTGTTTCCGTTTTTAAGATAAATTTTTAAAACTTTTTGGAAATTTTTAATGCAATTTTGTTTATCAACCGCCAATATTCTTTAGTGTAAAATAAAGATATGAGGTGTCTTTATCTGCTATCTTAAAGTCGGAAACTCCCTTTTATAACTCCCGGTAGAAAATGTTTCATGATTGGGCTGATTAGATATACTCTATGATATATTTTTTGATGTTAAATGAATATAATTTTTACAATTCCGTGTTCTATGTATATTATTGCAGCGAGCATGCCAAGCTACCATGGAACAGCTCGTTTGAAAAATGTTTGAATAAGCATATCTCTGAAACGAGTTGAGTGATTTGAATTTTTTTCTAAACTGTTCAACGCTTCTAAAATTGTTTCCTAACGAAGCCAAAATTTGGAAATTCTATTTAGTTGATAGATTAGTTGAAAAAAATATTTCCATATATTTTGTTGTTGGTCGTTGAACTCATTTTGCTGCTAGCGTAGTACTTCTTATGCAAACTTTTTTTATGCAAACAAAACAAATGTATGTATGTGTCTGTCAGAAAACCGAACGACATGGAACGACCATAAGTTCGCGTTTATTTTCCGGTGTACGATTAGAAAGTATGAAGAATATTGAAAAAGTGCTAGTGTTTGAAATATTCCGCATCAATTGTTTTCAATAGAATACAATGGCTTACAGCCAAAATGTACAATGAATGCCACTATCCATTTCTAATTTAAATTTGGTCGGTGCTTACAAAAATGTCATTTTTTCACTCCGTTTTCGTGATATTACCCACTGTAGTTTATTTACAAAAAATGGATCCACTTAAAAGCATATATCTCCAGGAACAACAACAATAATCAAATAAATATTATATTAAATTAAAGCTTATAAAATTCCCTACAAATAATGGCTACATCATTTTTTAATTAAATTGTTCATTTCGGTAAAATAAATTGAATTTTTGAGGATTTTTCGTGTTTTTCAGAAAACTTTACACAAAAAAGCCAAATCTTATCGCAAATTTGGCTAAGAAATCACAATATTTTGTAAAATATCGTATTTTTTACCTCAAACCTTTGTTTTTCGAAAAAAATAAGATATTGTTGCAGAAAATCTATGGAGAAAAGGCAAAGTATTTAATTGAACGAAAGCACTCAAATAGAGTGATTGCCTATTTATGCATTTCGTCTTATTTTATTGTCATATAAATACATAACTAGCAAAGGTTGTTGTAAGTAAAATAATTTTTTTTTTAATTTTTATTGTTTATAAGGCACTAGCTGAACCCGGTGTGCTTCGCTACTCCCCTCGTTATAAAATAAAATTAAAAGTATTTATATATTTTTCACGCCATCGAATTTTCGAAATAAGTCCACCCCAGCGCCACCTACCGTGTCCATTTATACACAAATTATTTTCTTATGATCAAACAAACATACATTCTGGATTTCAGTTATTTTATAAATTGGTCCATAAACTCAAATTTTCGATATAAGTCCACCCCATGATACAAAGAGCTACAGGTAAAGTATTCCCGGCGCAACAAACAAAATTTACTGCGCACCTCGTCATCGGTGCTCGTTAAATGTGACACTTGATGAATACATTCAAAAGAAAATGTCGAAAAGTGACGAAGATAGCAAAATGAAAACGAACAAACAGTCAAAATTCTGTCAAGCACATCAAGCAACGTAGCCGCTTTTTGTGTAAATCGGTAAAAAGGGAAAAAAGCACCCCTACAAAATATGCAAATTTTTCTTCACAAACAGTACTAAAAAATATATTTACATTATTTTGGACATGTGCTTTATATAACAATATTTATTTCATATCAGTAAAACAAGTTTTCATAAGAAAATGTAGGCATGTTAAAATCTTTATACCCTATGAATAAATTGTGACTACGTTTTAACCAAGGAGCACCTTGCACGTCATAGCAAAGATGGCGGACATGCGCAATACTTTATCTGTAGTTCTTTGTATCATGAGTCCACCCCATATACACATCGTATATTATATATATACAGTTTGTCAAGAATGAGTTTTGACATTGGAAATAAATAAAATTTTTCGATTTCAATAGCAAAAATTATTAATTTTTATTTATTTTTGACTTCTTTTTTGTACATATTCATATAATGACACAGCATTTAAAGAGCATTCATTAAAAGAACTGCAAATTCATAGGAAAAACAACAGTAAAAATAACATAAACAAAAAACACTCTATTTTGATGCTGTCAAGAAACTGTTTTTACAAACTAGAATACAGGCTTTTATATTAAATATATTAAGTGAATACAAAATTCAATGATGTAATTAGTATATGGTATGATAACCGTTAGCATCAATAACGCATTGGAGCCGCTTTTTCATCGAATGAACCAATTTTTTCAAGTCGTAACTGCTTGGAATGTTCTGCCATTCCTCCACTATTGCAGTTTTCAACGCTGCTGCATTCTTTGGCTGCCTTTTAGCAACTCTTTTTTTTAAATAGGCCCACAAATTTTCAATTGGGTTTATGTCAGGACTCTGGGCCGGTGTATCTATAACTTGGCCGCAATTATAAAGAAGCCACAACCGCACATTAAGCTCCTTGTGCTTCGGATCGTTATCTTGGTAGAATTTAAATTGCGGTTTGTTCTCAGAAATAAGTCCAAATTTTGTAGCACTACTGACTAAGGTGTTTTTCAAAATGTTTAAATATTGTTTGGCGTCCATAGTGCTATCGATAAACGCTAAGTCTCCTACTCCTCTGCTACAAATGCATCCCCAAACCATAACGGACATCTTACCAAATTTGACAGTGGGAATTATATTTCTATTTTCTAAAGCTGTCAATGGTTTGCGCCATACTCTGGTTGGTCCATCGTTGCAATACAACATTATCTTTGTCTCGTCGCAAAAAATTACGTCGTCCCAATAATGTACTGGTTCGGAAATGTGTTTCAAAGCAAAAGAGAAGCGTTTTTCAACATTTTGTGCAGACAGCAATGGTTTCTTGCGTGCTGATCTAGATGAATATTTTTGTCGCAGTATGGCTTGACGCACTGTCTCATGAGAAACAACAATGCCACACTCTTCGTTAAGCTCCTTTGCAAGAGTTCTGACAGAAATTTTTGGATTTTGAGTCAACTTCCGTATCATCAATCGTTCTGTACGTCCATTAATTTTTGTTTTAGGCCCACCTCCACGCTTTTGCTCTAATCGACCCTCTTTTTCAGCGCGATTTATTACGTTATAGACAGTCTGGCGTGTTACCGCAAACATTTCAGACACTTTTTGGACACTTTTACCCAAGTTGTAATTATAATATATTAGTTGCGCCAAATCAAACGATAATCTTTTACCAGGCATTTTAAAAACACGCTATTCAAATTTGAGGTGCGAACAAAACAAAAATTTTCCACTAAATGATAAAAGGAAAGCATTGAAGTGGTCATTGTAAAGCATAGTTAACTGTAAATCGAAGTTAATCGCGCAACAAATTGTAAAGAAATTGAAAAAAACAAAATGTAAAAACAGTTTCTTGACAGTATCAAAATAGAGCGATATTTGTTTTTGTTGCCTCAGCTGTTGTTTTTCCTATGAATTTGCAGTTCTTTTTTATGAATGCTCTTTAAATGTTGTGTATATATATGAATAAGTACAAAAAGGAAGCCGAAAATAAATTAAATAACTATTTCTTGCTATTGAAATCGAAAAGTTGAATTTATTTTCAATGTCAAAACTCATTCTTGACAAACTGTATATAGATAGATAAGTGTCAAATCAGGTGTTTTGAGAAAAAACATTTTTTTTTTAATTTAAAGCCTAGTACTCTGTTCGGTTCCGTGAAATTTCGCTGGCAACATCTATTTATATGTTGCATGAAATTTCTGACTTAAAGTTTGTTGCGAGGAATTCCTATGGCAACGTTTCTCAGAGAGATTCAGAGAATATGTTGGGAGATTTCATATGATCTCTCTCTTTTCACTTCAAAATAAATAGGCAGTACAAATAAATTGTCGTGAAAAAATGTTGCTCAGAAACATGTTGCTATAATTTCACGCAGCGGAACAGAGTACTGCTCTGACGAATATATTGTGAAAATTTCCACGCTTGTTTCGCAGCTGTTACTGTTTGTATGGAGATTTGAGTGGAATTTCACATGAATCTGAACAGAGTACTATGCTTAACGCTTCAACATGAGAAAAAAACTAAATTAATGCTGACTGTTTCTAGTGTACACTCTTCCCTCTTAAGCTGCAGTGCGAATCCAACAAGACCTTGACTAAACAGAAATAACTTGTTATGTTCATTTACATACCTACACACATTCACAGGTAACAATACTTTTTAACACAAAAATGTTCGACAGGCGCCCACTGTGCACCTTGCCATGCTGCTTTGTGATGTTTGCATGGATGGACTTGCACTTGGCGCAAAAATGATTTGCAGTACGAAGTACGAACCATGTTAGCAGCTTGCTACCATTTATAACTTGTTATTGTAACAGTGCAAGCACCTTGACGGCGGGCCATGCATAAAACAGCAACAAGCTCAGCGCCATCTCTGCAGAGCAGCAGCATGTCAATATTTTGGAAACAAACTATCTGGCTCGAATTCAATTTCATGAAACGACGAAGTAGCGTTTGTTTTGGTTTGGTTATATTTGCAAATGCGGAAATGAGTGCCAGACAATCATTGCTTTACCATATCACCATTGCCAGAAGCTCTCATAGTATCATTAAGGATCATGTGATTAAATGTCTTCGACTTTCAGCATATCAGCGTCGTTATAAATTGGTGTAGCGTTAAATCAACATAATAAGAGTTTTCAAAGGCATCGAATAATGATATGATTTTACGAGTTTTTGTTTTTTTTGTGGGTTTAGAAAAATAACTTAAATAAGGCAAATTTAAACATTTAATCCAACTTATTTTTGGCATATTTTACAGTATTCCAAATATTAATCGAAAAAAGAATTGGCCATTTCAGCACCAGCCCAGTAGCGGATGGAATATATTCCGAATATATGAAGCATCAATTACCTTGTAATGACCACTACTTCCGACTATATTACCTTACTATGCATAAAAGGCCTTACATTTAACATTGAATGAGACAGGAGGTAAGTGATCGCCTCCCTTTAGCATTACCTAGAAGTTATGGAGTAACATACTACTTGTATTAAGTTATAAAAATCACTGCATTACTTTTCCTTGTATGCTACATTACAGGTAATGAGCTATGAGTTAATTGCTTCTGCTATATGCAGACGCATTACTTTTTGAAAAAAGTAATGCTTCCTTACCTGGTAATTTATTCTGTATTAGGTCTATGGTAGCCACTGGCAAATCCGCTGCTGGGAGAAAAGGCTTTGACCGAGCTTCTATTGATCAATTGAAGCGTCGCCGCGAATAACGTTGTAAGCGAAAAACGAATGAAACATGTTTTTTTTACTTACTACTAGGAGGATAGTTTTTTTTGTACATAAACCCACATTTGTTTACAACTCTTACCCAATATAGAGGAAATTGAAATCAAATGGTTCTAAGTGCGCCATTAAAAACTTTTTTTTTCAATTCCAAAAAACTTATAATTTTGTCGCTTACAACGTTTTTCGCGGCGACGCACAGTGGGCCCATATGGACGTTTGCGTCTCATAAATGATTTTTTTAAAATTATTCTTTCAGCCTGTATCATTATGAAAATAATCTATGAAAAGGTCAAATTTTGTACTACAATGAAAATTTTATAAAAAATTGACACGATGCAGTTATATGGCTTGCTAAATTATTTTCAAGACACAGTCCTTTATAAGCAGCGAAATGAAGAACATTTTAATCGAATTTTTTTCAAATCTTTTTAAATTGATCATGCAAGCACACCGCCGTTGGACCCTTACGTATTATATACCGTTGGAAAGCTTAATATATAAGCTTTTTGAAAAAATAAGAGAGAAAACAAAAAATATTTTAATATAATAAATTTAATATTTTGTATCAACCTGTTTTTTTTTTACTTTTTTTTCATCTTTGATTAAGGTTTAAATAGTTGCGCTGTCTTGCTCTGTTTTCTTTCATAGTGCATTTGGTTTCTAAGTGTATTGGTAACTAGATTAGAAAAAATATGTTGCTCCAATTTTGCCCTTTTTGAAAAATTTAAATTTTCATAACGTAGGTGTATGGCAAAAAAATATCCCATAAACTTTATATTTTTTCTTCTTCCATTGAGCTCCGTTGATGCAGTTGTAATTGAAAGTTCCGTTAAAATCTGCATGTTTCTCAAATACATGTTTGTCTAGAAGAAACCAGTGGCGTAGAAATGCAAAAGGGGACCTTGCTTCCCTTTCTAACTCATCACATATTATGAATTTGTATTTTTGGGATCTTTGTGGCAACTTTGCACAATTCAACTATTTCTTTAAATTTTTTATGGATCCCACGCCTTTGTCCTGCATCTTATTATTCTATAAGATACGTTTTCTTTTTTATATCAGAATTCATCAACAAATACAGTTTTTGTGTTGATGTGTTGTCTTCCATGGTCATGGTTACATATGCGGAGCATGGAGTCTGCTCCATAATCTCACGCATGCGGTGCCCAACTTTTGCCACATACAACAAAACACTAAACTTTAAATTTAAATTTTAGATTTAAGACTTTATTTTTAAGATTTCAAAAATTATAAAAATTTCTATCAGTTTGTAAAAATAATCTTAACAATGTTTGAACAATAAAAATAATGAATTTTGAAAAAGAGTAGTTTGAATAATTTATTGAATATCATAGAAAATATATTTTAAATTTGGCTTCGTTATTGCAAGATACAAAAAGTAACACAATTTTGAAACGCAAAATCGTATTTTTTTAACTTGAAGAAAATTAGTACAAAAAACTTAAATGGATTTTGGAAAAAATTAGTTCAAGCGATTTATTGAATATCAAAGAAAATACATTCCAAATTGGACTTAAATATTTGAAGAAACCAAAAAGCTACAGACTTTTTAAAGCCAAAATCTTTTTTTTCAAATTTAAAAGAAAATTTTGGTACTAAAAACTAAAATGTATTTTGAGAAAAGTAATTTTAATGATTTATTGAATATCATAGAAAATATAATTTAAATTTAGCTTCACTATTGCAAGATATAAAAAAGTTACACAATTTTGAAACGCAAAATCGTATTTTTTAACTTGAAAAAAATTAGTACTAAAAACTAAACTGGATTTTGGAAAAAAGTAGTTCAAGTGATTTATTGAATATCAAAGAAAATAAACTCTAAATTGGGCTTAAATATTTTTTCAGAAACAAAAAAGCTACAGATTTTTTAAAGCCAAAATCGTATTTTTTAAATTTAAAAGAAAATTTTGGTACTAAAAACTAAAATTTATTTTGAGAAAAGTAATTTTAATGATTTATTGAATATCATAGAAAATATAATTTAAATATGGCTTCACAATTGCAAGATATAAAAAAGTTACACAATTTTGAAACGCAAAATCTACTAAAAACTAAACTGAATTTTGGAAAAAAGTAGTTCAAGTGATTTCTTGAATATCAAAGAAAATACATACATTCCACATTGGGCTTAAATATTTCAAGAAACAAAAAAGCTACAGATTTTTAAAAGGCAAAATCGTATTTTTTTAAATTTAAAACAAAATTTTAGTACTAAAACTAAAATGTTTTTTGAAAAAAGTAATTTAAATGATTTATTGAATATCATAGAAAAAATATTTTAAATTTAGCTCAATTATTGCAAGAGACATGAAAGTTCGAGAACTTTGAAAGGCGCCAGTCAAACCATAATCGTATATTTCCTAAATTTAAATAAAATTTTAGCACTAAAAAATTACATGGATTTTGAAAAAAATAGTTCAAACGATTTATTGAATATCATAGATAATATATTCCAAGTTTGGCTTAATTAAGCCAAGAGACAAAAAAGTTACAAATTTTTGAGACGCAAAAGTCCATTTGGGGCCACTGTGCGGTGTTTCAATTGTGTTGAGTGTGTTATTAAATGTTTGAACTCAAATGATGGAGAACTGGACCTGAGGCAGCCCGCAGAGTAAGCGCCGAAGCAAACAGGCAGGTAGACGCAGGCAGTGCCATGAGAAGAAACGAGATAAAAATAAAGCCAAGCTTCTTTTATCTCGCTTGTTCACATAGTTTTTCTGCGCTTGTCTACCTGCCTGTCTGCTTCGGTGTTTACTCTGCGGGCAGCCAAAGATTGCAAACAGAGTGAACGCCGAAGCAGGCAGATAGGCGCAGAAAAACTGTGTGAACAAGAGAGAAAAAGTTATTTCTATCTCGTTTCTCCGCAGGGCACTGCCTGCGCCTGCCCGCCTGACTGCTTCGGCGTTTACTCTGCGGGCAGCCTTAGATCCAGTTCACCATCATTTGTGTTCAAACATTTAATAACACGCACAACACAAATAGGCAACACTAATAACCCATAGTTTATATATACTATACTTATAGTCTTAGGCAGCCCGCAGAGTAAACGCCGAAGCAAGCAGGCAGGCAGGCAGGCAGGCGCAGGCAGTGCCTGCGAAGAAACGAGATAGAATTAACTTTTTTCTTGCTTGTTCACATAGTTTTCCTGCGCCGGTCTGTCTGCCTGTCTGCTTCGGCGTTCACTCTGTTTGCAACCTTAGACTGCCCACAAAGTAAACGCCGAAGCAGGCAGGCAGGCAAACAGGCGCAGGAAAACTATGTGAACAAGCGAGAAAAAAGCTAATTTTATCTCGTTTCTTCGCAGGGCACTGCCTGTGCCTCACAAAACTATGTGAACAAGCGAGAAAAAAGTTAATTCTATCTCGTTTCTTCGCAGGGCACTGCCTGTGCCTGGCTGCCTACCTACCTGCTTCGGCGTTTACTCTGTCTAAGGCTGTCCGCAGAGTAAACGCCGAAGCATAAGTATAGTTAATATAAACTATGAGTTTTTAGTGTTGCCTATTTGCAATAGCGTATTAAATGAATGACTGTATATTTTGTTAGTGTAGAATTAAAATATACTCTACCATTTTGCAAATGCTATGATGCAAGACCATGTGCACAGTATTGTGACCAGCCCTAATATGAGATTAGTTTAATATTATGGCAATTCGCGTTCTAGTGTGCACTACATTGCAAAATTATGCAATTGCAAACATTTTCTATCGGTTGTGAACAACTTTCTTTGGGTTACTCTGCAACTAAACACAGCTGTTTTGTTAAAGAAAGAAACAACAAAAGTGTATTGATTTCCTTCTCCGGCCACTTTTTTTTGGGCTCTTCCCTTTTAATTTTCTTTTTTATTTTAAAGCACTAAATTGCAATTCAACGAAATTGATTTCTTCGCAAAATTTTTGGTACTTTTTTGTTTTCAGCTAAAATCAGTTGAGATTGCAATGCAGTGTTGCGTTTGCGTAGCATTTAGCACCATTTCATTGGTGCATTTTTGCAAAAACATAGCAAGTGCAAATATAATGGGAACGCACTCATGCAATACCATTTCAACTAGATCGTGAACTCCACTATTGATTTACGAAAAGTAGCTTACATTAGATTATTGAACCGAAACCACGCTCTAGAGTCTAGACATGCGTGCATCGAAAGGTTTTTATTAAAACCAGTCATTAAACCTATAATAAGATCTCTAGGGCTAATATTCAACCCTACCGATCTTGAAGCAGCCAATCACTGGTGATTCTTTTATCTTGAACATTCAAAATATTATGGTTATAAAAAAATAAAAATTAGAAAAGAGGGAAAACCAGTATAAAAACATACTATAGCTCCTAATCGACTCCTAGGCAAAGTTCCTTTCATCTATTTCCATTTATTAAGTGAGCACTTGACTCTGTCTCCTGCTGTTGTCGCCAAATCCACAGAAATGCACAACAGGCAACAAAAACAACAACAACAACGATAAACATCACTAACAAAAAGTGCGAAAGTGACTCGAATTGCCGCATTTCAAACAACTGCAGCTCGTTTATTCAAAGTTATTCCCTGCAGCTCTTGCTGTTGCTTGTTCCAATTTTCATTCAAGCTCAAGCAAAGAGAGAAGCAAAAAGATTACTTGGACGACAGGAGAGATAGTTGGAAATGACTGTTACAACCTACCGACTTCGGCGTGGTTTTCCAAACACTGCAATATTGCAATTGTAGTGCACCTTTGGTGCGATGCGCTCGTTAACTTGTTATTATGCACTAACTTTTCCTGCAGCTGTAGTTTTCCGTCGCTTCAACAAATGGAGTGCATCCATCCATACCTGTCGGCCAAGTCAACAAGATGTGTGAATACAGCTTCGATTGAGTTTTTATTGTGGTCTCCTAACGCAATCGATCTAATTATGGACAATTCCATAAAATATTGTGTAATAAATGAATGATGAAAGACTCACTCGAGGATTTGTAAAACTTGTTGAAGAAATGCGTTTGTTTCCTGTTGTGGCAAAAAGAATGTGGACTGGTTTTACTTTCACAGTATTTTGGTTATAGTTTTTATGGACAACTTGGCTAAACAAGATTTGGCACACAGCATTTCAACATTTGTATAGCGGATATCAGAAGTCAACATGCTATTATAGAAAGGCCATTTTAAAGTTACAACTCACAGTTGGTTTGACTGTTTCTTGTAAGATTTCAATTTAAATATGAAACATTTTAATAGAAGCCGTTTTAATTCTGTGGTCACAAGGAATAACGACTAAACTCAGAGTATCGTAAAAAACGATATTTTAATTCCACGAACTACGACCCATTTTTTTTTAAATATATGAACCGTTACAAACAAAATACCTGCACACATAAGTGATGATCAATTCTGGACAAAAAATGGATATCTGCATACTTCCAAAAATTGGCAATAAAGTAAATTCCATATCGCTTTTTTACGATATTTTGAGTTAAGTCATTATTTCTTGTGACCACAGAATTCTCTATCAAATGTTTTCTATTCCAATTGAGTTGATTCTAGAAGTAAATTTTGAATTTTGTTTGTGAGTGCCAGTGAGCGTAGCTAGAAGTTTTGGCGCCCAGGGCGAATACACAGTTTGCCGCCCCATTTTTTCTTTTTTAAACTAGCAAATATACCCGGTCTTTGCCGGTAAGAATTTCATTATCAATTCGAACTCTTTAATAATAAAGCACAATGATATTTAATTAAATTGCTCATTTTTTTGTCATTAAAAATTAAAATAGAGCAGTTCAAATATTGCAAATGCATAGATTCAATTGGTGTGAGTGAGTACGCATATCTTATATATTAATATTATTAATAGAATATATCTAATAGAATGTTGTCGTACACTTTTTTAATATTTATTTTAGAATAAGGGCAATGAAACGTATATCGTACGAAAGGTACTGCACCATAGATGTCTCGCATCATGTTAGATTTTACATTAATGACCTCTGACCCAAAATATTAATGTTGAAAATTTATATTAATTTTAGTAAGTAATCTCAGGGTTAGGAAAAATTAAAATGGTGAATAAGGTATCAGATGAAAAGTCTGGCTGCACAGTGTGATTGCATTTTTGATTGGTGACCTTCGGCCTGAAATATGAGCGTTAAAAGAGCTTTTTTTTATAAAAGCTAGGCTGTAAAAGATGGAAAAATATTATGGAAGATCGAATATTAGACATTGATAATATGTCCAACAAGCACTTTAGACATTTTTCGCCATCTTTTACGGATACCCTACAATAAGCATTTTTTATGCAACATGTGTGAATATGAATTGTGAAGGTGAAATTTCTTGCAAATAGTAAATTCTGAAAAATTTCCTTTATTTTGACATCAAAATTATGACGATATCTCGAAAACTATAGCTTTTCTCAGTACAAAGTATTTGTTATGAAAAGCCCTGGCTGAGAAAAATAACGCTGTACGAAAGTCTTTTTTGAGTAATTTTCTTACAGCTAATAATTTTAAAAAAATTTTGGCTATTTTGATATTAAAATTATTGCGATAATTTGAAACTTAAAATTTTTTTAGTACAACACATTTTTTAAAGCAAGGTCATTGCCTCAGAATGAGAAAAAAACGATTGAAATTTCAGAAAGTTGGTCGAATTTCGGCCACAGGCGATACTAGTTAAATTAAATAGTTGATCTTCGCAACAAATATATTAAATATAGTGTTAATTCTAAAAACAAATAAAGACTTTTATATATTAAATGAAAGTTAAAGCTTTAACATTTTTTTATAAAGTATAGTTTTACCATCTTAGTATTGCACATTTTTGATAAAATAACGGTTTAACCATTACTTAAAGCAGAAATATCTTAGAATTTAATTTAAAAATTTATTTGATTTGTTTTTTTTAAATAAGCAATTTAAATATCTTTCACATGACATGTCAATCTTTTAGATAATGGCAAAGATATAGGTGACATTCTTTGTCAAAACGGTCAACAAAAATATCAACCGACGCAAATCGTGCTGATATGAATATGATAGTTTCCATCGTGCAATTAAACACAAAAAAGCATTTTTTTAAATTTTTTTCTATAATAACTTTTAGTGGAGAAGTAAAAGATGTTTATAATAAATTTAATTAATTGCGAAGAACTTTTACTTAACATTCAGTATGAGGTCTGGCAGACCTTTTGACTTTTTGAATGTATGCAACTTTTTTAATGACAGTGAAGAGCGGAATAATTGCACGACTTTTTCAGGCTCCACGAGAAGAACACAACGAAAAATCCAAAAGAATTAATTTAGTATTGATAAATTTTTCTTTTTATGTCATTTCGTAAATGCAACAGTATGAGGTCTGGCCAGACCTCAAATAAAATGTACGGAATTTGTATGGCCCGGTGTGAGTAAACCAAATTTTAATTTTTAAGGTGTGTTTTGCAAGTTATATTGCGGGATTTAAACTTATTTGTACAACATCGGATGAGCAGTTCTCGAGATATTGCAAAAATAATGGATCCCCATTCGCCCATACGATTTCTCACATAAAATCGCTATAGTTTTGCAATTATCGTCGCACAGCTTCGGAATTCGGTAATCTACCACAATTTAAAAGTTACGTTGGACATGGGGCATGGCACGTCCCACACAACCTATATTTGCGATATCGAATAGCTTTGGACTTATAAGTCGCACAGCCTCGGAGTTCAGTATTCGACCTCAATTAAAACATGCCGTTTTGCTTATATAATTTTTTAGGCGTTATACAAGGGGGCGTAGCACTTCCCATACAACCCAAATTTGCGATTGAATAGCTTTAGAATTATAGGTTGCTCAGCCTAGGAATTCGGTACTGTACCACAATTTACAAGTGCCATTTGACTGATAATATTTAATGAGTGTTGGACATGGGGACATGGCACCTTCCAAACAGCCCAAATTTACGATATCGAATAGCTTTGGAATTATACACTGCGTCTCATAACTATAGCACATTTTGAAATATTATTTTAGCTGAACATGGAAATTAAATAAAACACCCTGTGTAAAAAAAAATAAAACAAAAATTTCTTTCTCTCTTCTACTTCTTTTTGCAACATTTTTTTAATCTGCTCTCTAAAATGAACCGTTAAAAATAGCAAAGTGATCGCACATGTGCACCTCTTTTTTCGTTTCATAACAACTATAGCACACATTTGAAAAGGTAACGTTAAGGTGGCAACACGTGTACTTAAGATAATAATTCTGTGTTTGACAGCTGTAAGAGATGGAAAAACATGATAAAAGAGAGATTTTTAGACATTGATAAAATGTACAAAAAACATTTTTGCTATCTCTAACGGATACCCTACAATAAGCATTTTTTTATGCAACAAGTGTGAATATATACATTGTGCTGGTGAAATTTCTTACAAATAGTAAATTTTGAAAAGTCCCTTTATTTTGTCATCAAAGCAATGACGATATCTCGATAACTGAAGTTTTCTCAGTACAACGTTTTTTGTTTTAAAACTTCAGATTTTGTTAGTGCATCACATTTTCTTAAGGCAAGGTCAACTCCTCATAATGAGAAAAAACTATTGAAATTTCAGAAAGTTGGTCGAGTTTCGACCACAGTCGATATTAGTATATATAAATAGGCGTAGGAGAAACAGTTCTTTCGTATTTCTGAACCAATTTTGATAATTTCTTTTAACTGAATTAGAGTAGGGAGAAGGAATTCACCGAATATTTTTGTGACCGTTGACCTGAAATATAAGCGTTGACAGAATATTTCTGAAATAAAACCTAAACTGTAAGAAGTGTAAGAGGAAATTTTAGACATTAATAAAATGTACAGAAAACATTTTTCACTAGCTCTTACGGATACCCTACAGTAAGTATTTTTTTACAAAAAAGTAAATTTGGAAAAGTGCCCTTTATTTTGACATCAAAGTTCAAAGTACAACGTATTTTTGTATGAAAAGTCCTGGTTGGGGCAAATAATAGTATACGAAAGTTTTTTTTTTGACTTTGTTTTTACTGATAATATATTTAAAAAAAATTTCGGTTTTTTTGATACAAAAATTATTGCGCTAATTTGAAACTTAAGATTTTCTTAGTACAACACATTTTCTTAAGCCAAGATCAACGCGATACTAGTAGTACGAATTGGAGATAAAAATGGGCACGATGTATGTTTTCATCTTTTTGCTACAGTACGCGCCAATTGTTTTCAGATTTTAAAATTGAACAAAAAAGTGATGTGTCATACAGATGGGTCTGTAGATGGTTTTGTTTTAAAGTTTGACCCGGTAGATGGCGCTGATGTTGCTGTGGCAGCGTTTAAAGGGGTATTTGAGAGTATAACTCAGAAAAGAATTAAGAAATTGTCCTGATTCTTTCACTTCACCATTACTTTTTATGCAAACAAAATTACAAAAATACAAAATGAAGTTTTTGAAAAATAAACAAAAAAAAATCTTAAATTTTTATGATAGTTGTTAGGCTTGATTTTTCGATCGTATAAAACTTTTTAATTTTTCACGATAGAAACTTTGCATACCATATGAAATAACATTAAAAAAGTCATTTTTGGTTCTAAATATTTTTACCAAAGTGGGAAATAAAGAAATTCTTTAAGGTTTTTTTTTTGGAAAATTATAAAAATTAGAAAGGAAACGAAAATGAAAAAGATTGAAACACGATTGGACGGATTATAAATCAAAATTTCAAACAAAAAAAATTAATGCAATCCTTTGTAACATGACCGAGTTATTCACTTTCAAAGCCAGCCCTTTCATTTTTGATTGATTTTTTTTTTATTTCACCAAAAAATAAAATTAGTATTAAAAACTTTTTGTGAGTTTAGGTACGAAAGTTTTTGTGGTGTCAATTTTTTGGAAATTTTAAGCAACTTGCGTGTTTCTCAAGAAAACGAAATTTTTCAAATAAAAGACATCTAAGCCAAAAATGTTACTTACTTAAAGGTATACAATTACCAAATTGCAATAATATAACTATGAAAATTCTTGCATGACAGATTATTTGCCTTATATATTTAAGGTGTTGGATGAATCTGAGGACCTGTAAAATTTTTTCAATGCACACAAGAACACAACTGCTCAAGTCCTCAAGTTTTAGGCAATAGTAGAAAAGCACTTGTGCAGATTTTTGGCGTACGTGTAATTTGTTTTTGTAAAGTGCACAAGTCCTCAACTGCACAGGCAAGTGCAGTGAATCGTGAATACCCCTATTGTTTTGTAGGCTTGTCAATCTGGCAGGTAGTAGATTTGAAAATTTTCATTAGCAAATGAGAAAATGTAGGAAAATCACCCCTAACAATTCCCGTTTATAGATTTCTGCATATTTCAATAAATCTGCAGAAATTTTTTATACAGAAATCACGATTACAAAAAATTCGATTTGTAACGATTATGTATTAATATACATATTAATGTACATATTTTGTCTTTGAACCCTGACAAATTACGCGACACACACTTATTTGTATGAAAATATTCGAGCAAATTCGTTTGTCACTTAACAGATAACGAAACATATTTCGAAATATAATAATGTTATCAGCTTTGCAGCTAACACTTTGAGCCTTTGAATTTTTAATATTATTTTAAGATTAGTTTACAAAATTTAGTCCAAAGCAATACATCTTTCGCAGCGTTATTCGAGGTTCACCACCATGCATATTTGGAGCGCCAAGTGTCTCATTGTATTTATACTATTTTGGGTTTTCTGTGCACCACACAGAATTCATCGCGACGTAAATAGTTACAACGAAATAGACGATAATGATTCGGAATCAAAGGAACACATTGCATCGATTAAATCCCGAGCCATTGCAATGGATCGTGAGTTGTGCGCCAAACTTTCTCGTTATCATCCACACTATCCACTTTGTCAGGAATACTGTTCCAAGCTGAACCATTGGATTGGAATGTGCCGTAATGAAAGCTGTCATTGTTATTCTTAAGTTATTACTGGATCCCAAGTTATTCCCAATATTGGATCTGGAAAAAAGTTCGTTACGTTATTTTAGTGAAATTCAACTGGTTTTCTTATAGTTTAAAAATGAATTTGTTAAAACCAAATATGCCTCATTGTTTACGACAATATGTCTTCACCTTTCCAACGAGCGTTTAGTGGTTTTGTTGCGATCTGTGTTCCCCGAGTTATTGCAATTAAAGCCGATCGTTGAGAAAAACGCCACGAACTTTTTCCAGACTCAATATTTTAAAAATAAAAATATATGAAAATAAAATAGTTCTTTCACCAAATAAATAAAAATAAATTTCGATCAAAAAATTATGGTAATAATCAGAAAGTGCGACAGACACACGAAAGACATAAGTCACGGAGAGTTGATTAATTTTTCAGAATCTTCAAGGTACTGGTTGATCTGCCTTAAGAGTTATGGGCAAAAAAAATCCAATAGGAGAGACCACAACTTCTCGAACCTAATTTTGATTTTGACTAATTGGTATAATTCAAGAATAGCGACAACTCTCTTGTTTTATATTCTTAAATTTTTGACTTTTGTCCCGTAGGGTCAAATTTTGAAAAATCCCTCTTTGACCCATTTAGAGTGCCCCAATCGAGTCCAAATGTATGACCGACCCCCACTAACTTTGGAGGTATATGACTCATTGGGTTTTCGATAATTGTTGATGTTGTTGTTGCTTCATCTTGCGGTGTAGAGTATGATGGATTCATTGTAAACTTATTGATTTGGAATGGTCACTTCACTACTTATTTTTTTATGTTCTGATTGTGTTCTGACTAAATAAATTTCTAAAGAGAAAAAAGTAAATAAAATAACAAAAATAAATAAAATAAATAAAACATAAATAAAATAAAGTGCCAACAATTGTGATATTTTTCCACAAAGTATAAAAGTTGGGGCATTAGAATTCGTTTAAGAGGTATAGTTCCTCGGGCAAAGTTTCTTATTTTGATCCCTAGAATACGATTTTCACTGAGCAATGGGCGATTTTTAAATCGACCCGCCCTAATATATACAGATATATAGATATAGATATAGATATAGATATAGATATAGATATAGATATAGATATAGATATAGATATAGATATAGATATAGATATAGATATAGATATAGATATAGATATAGATATAGATATAGATATAGATATAGATATAGATATAGATATAGATATAGATATAGATATAGATATAGATATAGATATAGATATAGATATAGATATAGATATAGATATAGATATAGATATAGATATAGATATAGATATAGATATAGATATAGATATAGATATAGATATAGATATAGATATAGATATAGATATAGATATAGATATAGATATAGATATAGATATAGATATAGATATAGATATAGATATAGATATAGATATAGATATAGATATAGATATAGATATAGATATAGATATAGATATAGATATAGATATAGATATAGATATAGATATAGATATAGATATAGATATAGATATAGATATAGATATAGATATAGATATAGATATAGATATAGATATAGATATAGATATAGATATAGATATAGATATAGATATAGATATAGATATAGATATAGATATAGATATAGATATAGATATAGATATAGATATAGATATAGATATAGATATAGATATAGATATAGATATAGATATAGATATAGATATAGATATAGATATAGATATAGATATAGATATAGATATAGATATAGATATAGATATAGATATAGATATAGATATAGATATAGATATAGATATAGATATAGATATAGATATAGATATAGATATAGATATAGATATAGATATAGATATAGATATAGATATAGATATAGATATAGATATAGATATAGATATAGATATAGATATAGATATAGATATAGATATAGATATAGATATAGATATAGATATAGATATAGATATAGATATAGATATAGATATAGATATAGATATAGATATAGATATAGATATAGATATAGATATAGATATAGATATAGATATAGATATAGATATAGATATAGATATAGATATAGATATAGATATAGATATAGATATAGATATAGATATAGATATAGATATAGATATAGATATAGATATAGATATAGATATAGATATAGATATAGATATAGATATAGATATAGATATAGATATAGATATAGATATAGATATAGATATAGATATAGATATAGATATAGATATAGATATAGATATAGATATAGATATAGATATAGATATAGATATAGATATAGATATAGATATAGATATAGATATAGATATAGATATAGATATAGATATAGATATAGATATAGATATAGATATAGATATAGATATAGATATAGATATAGATATAGATATAGATATAGATATAGATATAGATATAGATATAGATATAGATATAGATATAGATATAGATATAGATATAGATATAGATATAGATATAGATATAGATATAGATATAGATATAGATATAGATATAGATATAGATATAGATATAGATATAGATATAGATATAGATATAGATATAGATATAGATATAGATATAGATATAGATATAGATATAGATATAGATATAGATATAGATATAGATATAGATATAGATATAGATATAGATATAGATATAGATATAGATATAGATATAGATATAGATATAGATATAGATATAGATATAGATATAGATATAGATATAGATATAGATATAGATATAGATATAGATATAGATATAGATATAGATATAGATATAGATATAGATATAGATATAGATATAGATATAGATATAGATATAGATATAGATATAGATATAGATATAGATATAGATATAGATATAGATATAGATATAGATATAGATATAGATATAGATATAGATATAGATATAGATATAGATATAGATATAGATATAGATATAGATATAGATATAGATATAGATATAGATATAGATATAGATATAGATATAGATATAGATATAGATATAGATATAGATATAGATATAGATATAGATATAGATATAGATATAGATATAGATATAGATATAGATATAGATATAGATATAGATATAGATATAGATATAGATATAGATATAGATATAGATATAGATATAGATATAGATATAGATATAGATATAGATATAGATATAGATATAGATATAGATATAGATATAGATATAGATATAGATATAGATATAGATATAGATATAGATATAGATATAGATATAGATATAGATATAGATATAGATATAGATATAGATATAGATATAGATATAGATATAGATATAGATATAGATATAGATATAGATATAGATATAGATATAGATATAGATATAGATATAGATATAGATATAGATATAGATATAGATATAGATATAGATATAGAATCCGCAAGGGTATCCTCAGAATAGGATAACGGGAGTAACGACCCCGCGGACCCTAGTTGTGGCAGGTATGGAGGGCGTACTAAAGTGGTGCATGTGCCCAAAGAAGTCCTGTGACAGGGCGAGTGGATACCGCCCTTAACTAGGTATCCAACCACAAGGGTACCTTCGAGAGAAGTGTAATTAGGAGAGTGACGTCTCTGTGGTTTCCCTAGTCAATACCCGCCGAAAGGCATTAGGATCAAGCCCAGTACGGTTCTAATTATGGCATTGCTGGATACTGTTTTGGATTTGAAGCACCCTGGGCTGACAACTGTGGCAGTCTATGACCTCAGTAAGTGGAAGTGAAATTCCAACGAAATGGCTTATAGGTTAATGTCACAGTTGCCCTCCGTCTCGTTAAAACGTAGCGAGTCTCGGAGTACGTTCAATGTTTGTCACCATTGAGTTGGTGGTGTAGGTTCAGATGGATATTTCCTGATTAGTACGGATTCGGCACTGGCATAATACCCCATAAGGATCTTATGTCAACCCTCGCATGGCCTCCCTGCTTGCATAGATAACCATGGGATCAAAACGTAACTACACTTCAAACGGCGATAGCGGCTTCGAGTTGAGACCCAATTGAAATGGAGAGTTACAACAACAAACAACAACAAGAAAAAACAAAACTAACCTACAACAAGGAAAACGGAGATGAAGACTTGTACACGAGGAACGGTGATGAAAATGTCTTAAAAAATCCCTTTGTGAAAAGCTCGGTGATAGTAAGATCACCGCAAGCAAAGGGGTCAGAAAAACCACCTGGTAAAAATGTGTGTACCATAAGAGATTACACGAGCACACCTGTGAATACTCGTAAAGCAGATAGCTTAGAAGGCGAAAAAAGACATCAAAGTCAGCTCAGAATTTCAGAAGAAAAAGCGTTTATTGAGTTAGGCAATAAACTTAGCGCAGCAAATGGCATTGTCTCCGGCGCAAAGAACATACACAAGACGTTACGCGATAATCTTAACTGTGCTTTCGCACTGTACCAGCAACTAAAAGAGTACAGGGAAGCGATAGGTAGTAACCCAGTTTTGTCATGCGACGAGCGTAAGCAAGTGCTATCTAAAGCCACTCAAGTTGACCCTATTTCTCCTGCCCAAGAGAGGAAACGAAAAGTGCCGAAAACACCTGCAACAGTCAAAGCACTGCAGACCCAGGCTGAAATAAATATTCCAGAGACTCCGGCTGTGGCAAATGATTGGGAGCTAGTGAGCCACCGAAAAGCAAGGAAGAAAAAAGATAATCAAAGTAACAAACGCCGTGAAATGCGAATCCAAGGAGAGGCAATAACAATTAAATCCAACACGTCTGAGTCATACGCAGATGTTATAAAAAAGATGAAGCAACAAGTAAATCCCACTGATATCGGTGTGGAGATAAGGGGTATCAGAAGGACAAAAGCTGGAGACTTACTCGTTCAACTAAAAAAAGGCGAAGGCCAAGCCGAAAAGCTCAGAAACGCTATAGGTAACACGCTTGGTGAAGATGTCATGATTAGAGCGGTTACCAAAAATCATATTCTTGATATCAGAGACATGGATGAGTTAACAGATAAAGATGAACTTGTTAATGCTCTTATGAAGGCAACAAAAGTAGAAGAACCCACAACGTTCAAAATATTAAATTTTAGAACATCGTTTGGAGGAACCAAACAAGCGCTCGTTCAACTACCTGAGCACTTAGCAGCTCCACTACTCCGTACGAGGCAAGTCAGAGTAGGATGGGTTATGTGTAGGCTGAGGAGTAAGATTAGAGTTCAGAAATGCTTCAGGTGCCTAGAACAGGGTCATATTTCGAGCCAGTGTAAAGGGACAGATAGAAGCAATCTATGCAGAAAATGCTGTAATCCGGGACACAAAGCTAAAGAATGCAAAGCGGAAACGAGATGCATACTATGCCATGAAAGTGGCTCAATAAATTCTCAGCATTATATTGGTAGTACAGCGTGTGCAATCAACATAAGAAATAAAGCAAGAAAATGATCACGAAATTTCTACAGATCAATCTAGGACGGGGTAGAGAAGCGCAAGACCTGATGATACAGAAGGCGACAGAGATTAATGCAGACATACTTTTAATAAGCGAACCGTACAGAAACCCACCATCCCAAGTTTGGTACGAAGACAAAAACCATTGCGCAGCCATCATGGTAAGAAACAGAAGATTAATAATAAGCGAAGTTGATGAAAGCAACGCTGGCTTCGTATATGTCACAGTGGGCAAAATTAGGGTATATAGTTGCTACTTTTCACCAAATATAGACTTTAATTTGTTTGCAGAAGCCCTTAACATACTTGATGTTTCTATCAGGTCCTCAAAATATAAAGTGATCATTGGAGGAGACTTCAATAGTAAATCTACAGAATGGAACTCCAAAAAAATGGATAAAAAGGGTACTACAGTGTGTGAAATGGTTGCTAGTCTTGGTCTTACGATATTTAATATCGGAGACAAACTTACCTTTCGGAGAGGTACAGGTGGTAGTATTATCGACATCACCTTTGGAACGACAAACCTCTACAATGAAAACATGAATTGGATAGTGCTGGAAGATCTCACCTTAAGTGACCACCAGTATATCTCATTTAATATAGATGAACGTCCAAATATGAGTGTAGAAGATGCAAATTTCCCAAGATGGAACGTCAGAAAACTTGATGACAAAAAATTGTCCGATTATATTACTCGGGCTAAGGATAGAAATATGGATAACCAATCCGAAAATATAAATGTAGAAAATGCCGCAGAGTCGCTGACGAAGATACTCACAAAAGCGTGTAATTTCGCAATGCCAAGAGCTCAAAAATACAATAACAAGCGCCCAGTATACTGGTGGAATGCTAAAATACGTGAGTTGAGGGCGAAATGCCTTGCAGCACGTCGAGCGTCAACACGAAACTATGATAACCAGCTCTTAACGGTTGAGTATAAAACGGCACGTAAAACCTTAAGAACAGCCATAAAAGAGAGTAAGAAAAGATGCTGGACAGAGCTATGTAACGAAATAGATTCCGACCCATGGGGCAAACCGTACAAAATTGTGATGAAAAAGCTTGGTAGCATTAAACCTATACCCGGCATTAAAGAACCAGTGTGGGCAACAACAATAGTAGAAACACTATTTCCATTCGATGAAGATGGGCTAAAAAGAGAACCAAATTATCAAGTCGAAGGTTTCATCCCTCTGAACGTAGATGACATTACACATGCATGTAGTAAACTAAAAATAGGTAAGAGCCCAGGACCAGATGGTATACCAAATGAGGTCATAAAAGTAGTATGTGAGATATGGCCAGATCTTTTACTTGAAGTCTTCAATTCATGTCTAATAAACGGAATCTTTCCAGCTAAATGGAAAATACAAAAGTTAGTTTTGTTACGAAAGGGAAATAAACCATTAAATGAGCCTAGTTCCTATAGACCACTCTGTATGTTGGATTCACTAGGAAAATTATTAGAGTACGTAATGCTAAAACGTTTGGAAGAGCGCATAGATGACCTTGGCGGACTATCCCCTATGCAACATGGCTTCCGCAAAGGGTAGAGTACAGTTGATGCCATTAGCGCAGTATGCAATAAAGCTATACAGGCCAAAACAACAGGAGAATACTGCTCAATAATAACACTAGATGTTAAAAATGCTTTTAACACAGTAAAGTGGAAAGTAGTACTACAAGCTTTCAGAAACCGACGTTTAGATAACTATCTCTTTAACATAGTATCAGACTATCTGGATAACAGAATTTTAATCTATGAGACGGAAAATGGTATAAAAGAGCACCAAATAACAGCAGGTGTACCTCAGGGCTCAGTATTAGGACCATTCCTGTGGAATGTAATGTACGATGGTCTACTGAATTTGGAATTACAAGAAGGTGCAAAACTAATAGGTTACGCTGATGATATTGCTCTGGTAGTAAACCAGCGAACTGCCGAATTAATCGAGATAGTGGTAAACGATAGCTTATGTCGTTGTAACAGATGGCTGCGAAGAAACGGTTTGAAACTTGCAGTTCCAAAAACGGAAGCAATTCTAGTGACAGATCGTAGGGTCTTCAAAATACCGAAAATACGTCTACAAGATAGAGAGATACCCTTTAAACGAAGCTTATGCTATTTGGGTGTGCAATTAGATGACAAACTTAGCTTTGGACAGCACGTAGTAAATATTCGTGACAAAGCTTTGCGAACGGCAGCATCATTGGCCAGAATAATGCCAAACTGTGGTGGCCCAAGGCCGCAGATGAGAAAATTAATAAACAGCGTAGTACACTCCCAGCTTCTTTATGCTGCTCCAACCTTTGTCAGGGCACTGAATCTGAAGAATAATATGAGGGAACTACATAAAGCACAGAGAGTTAGTGCTCTCCGTATTATATCAGCGTACCGTACAGTGTCCACAAGTGCGGCTTTAGTGCTTGCAGGTCTGCCACCAATAGACTTATTAATACTGGAAAGAGAAGAAATATATACCCAAACTAAACTTATAAGTTGGGCGAACACTAATACACAAGAGCGAAAGAAAAAAATTTCAGAAATAAAAATTAATGCCAGGGACAATGTAGTGACTAAATGGCAAGAACGTTGGAATCAAAACATGAACGGGAGCTGGACATATAGCCTTATCCCCAATATAAAAGTCTGGCTGGAAAGACGACATGGAAGCATGGGATATTTTCTGACTCAGGCTATGACAAACCATGGTAGTTTTAACAAATACCTGCATAGATTTAAACTTAAAGAAATAAGCAGCTGTGATTCATGCGCAGCGCTAGAAGAAGATGCAAAGCACATACTTTTCGAATGTGAAAAGTGGTTGGAGGAGAGACGAGCTTTAAATGATATGCTAGGTGTTACATTAACTGAAGAGAATCTGTTGAACGAAATGCTAAAATCTGAACATGCATGGACTTTGTGTGAAAGACACATAAATAAAATATTAAAGGAGAGAAACTTCAGTAGTTCCGAACCTCCTTGCTTAAGGAGGACGTAGGAATCTTACGAAATCAAACCCCCGTCCTGATGAAATGCTGACGCGGTTCCGGGGTGGAGCTGGTGGAGTATCGTGGGGCCACTAGATGATAGCGCGCTATCACTACGTCCAACAAAAAAAAAAAAAAAAGATATAGATATAGATATAGATATAGATATAGATATAGATATAGATATAGATATAGATATAGATATAGATATAGATATAGATATAGATATAGATATAGATATAGATATAGATATAGATATAGATATAGATATAGATATAGATATAGATATAGATATAGATATAGATATAGATATAGATATAGATATAGATATAGATATAGATATAGATATAGATATAGATATAGATATAGATATAGATATAGATATAGATATAGATATAGATATAGATATAGATATAGATATAGATATAGATATAGATATAGATATAGATATAGATATAGATATAGATATAGATATAGATATAGATATAGATATAGATATAGATATAGATATAGATATAGATATAGATATAGATATAGATATAGATATAGATATAGATATAGATATAGATATAGATATAGATATAGATATAGATATAGATATAGATATAGATGATATAGATATAGATACAAATATAGATATAAGATATAGGACATAGATTTAGACACAGATATAGATATAGATACAGATATAGATAAAATATTATAAAGTTATTAATTATATAATTTTTTTTTAGTTATATTTTATATATATTTAATTTAATTTAATTAAATTTTATATATATTTAATTTACTTTAATATTTGCTTTGTATTTAGCTTCCCTTCCATTTTTGTTTGCAATCATAAACAAGTTACTACCCTACGTAAAAAATAACCGGTTCTGAACCTATTACGTGATAGGTCCCCAAGGACCTGTCCCAATTCTGCCACTAACATAGGAAAGTAACCTGTCACTTTAACATGGTGTTGTCATTAACAGGGGTTAATTGCCACCTGCTGCATCACCTAACCCCTGTCCAGTGACTGGCCTCGAAAAACAGAAATTTAAAAATGTCCCGTAACAGGCACAAAAAACTGTTCCGTGACGAGTTATTTCAGAGTATTGAAGCTGCCACGGGACTAGTCATTTTAGGGCAACTGACACTGCTTTCTCCGTTGGGTAGTGTTGCTTGATGGCATATATCCCGAAAAATCCGAAAAATATCAGCAAAACCACAACAAAACCAACAGTTTAATCCCTCTATTTGACATTTATTGGAAAATCCACGGTGTCTTCAACAGTGAATCAAATGTGAGTGTGTTAGTAAAAATGTTTAAATGTATTGAGTTTTTCGAACTTACACTGTCTCATGTAGACGCTATGCAAGTTCCCAGTTGGAAAAGCAGCCCTGTTGTATGTCTGCCGGCAACATGCTTCGGAAGGACAGAAAGCCACTATGTTTTTTAACGTTGACCCCTGCCGTGAAGGCTTAATTCAACGGTGCTCCAATGCTTGGGACAAATATGAAGCGTCGGCCAACGCCCCTTCGGAATTCAAGAAAGACCACTTTGTAAGGTTCCCCTAACAACATGCAACAGAACCCTATCTATCTTGTCGTCAGATTGACGCAATACATGGCCGTGGCACTTTTAGCTACTCGAATTTGTACATGACTTGGTTATTTTAATAACCTTGGGCTATCTCGGTAATCAATACCAATAATATAACCCATTACTTTTTTAGCCGCAATAATCATCACTCCTTGACACGAAGACTAAGGCGGCAACTACATAGGCCTGTCAACATATTATCAAGTTCCTCAATCTCAGTGGACACAACTCAGACTATTTAGGTTTCCCCGTCGCCTGTACTCAAATTCCAAAGGTAACAGTATATTGATCCGGTAGTTGCTTACCTTCCTAACATTACTGTTTGAAATTAGCGAGATTCAATCTACCATCATTCTCTTAGTAATTTATGCTCTTCAGGCTCTTCAACATCCCGTCTTTCAGAACAAAAGTTCTTAGAACATTTATATTTGACTGTGACACCTTCAGCCACTCGAATTGTACATGACTAGGTTAAAAATAACCATAGGTTTCCCAGTAAAACCGGTAAACCTCAATTCTACTTATGCAACGTCGTTATCCTAATTAAGACTTAATTAAAAGCCTTTTTCAGAAAACTAAGAAGCATGAGCCGTTGTATACCAATTGGCTTATACAACGGTCCGAAGGTTAAATGTTTCCTACATAATAATCTTTATTCTAAGATAGGTCTGCAGAACAACGATAGATCAGGTCTCCTCATCATTGACTCTCCCCGCTCTTCAAGTTATGTTGGATTGATCGTCCATCGAAAGCATATTACAGATGACGGTGTTATGATAACTTAATATCAAAACCATGCTTTCTCTAAGAATTGGGCAGCAACAACCAAGGCTCAAGGTAAACCTTTTTATTTTACAGATTATCAGATGAACATTCAAGAGCCGTGCCTCAAGAATGAACTCATTATGAGATCAGTTCATGGGCCGTGCCCCATGAACTGCCCATCCAATAACAAACCCTCACCCTTTTACCTGGCTTGGGACAGGCAGATTCCCCGAAGGTCCTCTGGCGGGTTTACTTCGGAAGGACAGTAGGAATGCTAGCCTCTATACCAGCCTATATATTTTTTTATAGGCATGTCCTAGGCCGACATGTCTGCCAAATGAACTGTCGTAGCAGCATGCACCTTATGGTATGAATGCAGAAGGTATAAATGTCTGCCAAATGAACTGCCGTAGCAGCATTGCAGCATGCACTATATGGTATGAATGCAGAAGGTATAAATGTCTGCCAAATGAACTGCCCTAGCAGCAATGCTGCATGCATCTCTCGGCATTTATGCTGCATTCATACCATGAGATGCTGCTACGGCAGTTCATTTGACAGACATGCCATCTAGGACATGCCTAAAGAAAAAAGATATAAGCGGGTATGGAGGCGAGCATGTCTGCTGAATTTCCAAGTAATGTTGCCGGCAGTTGAAAAATTACCATTATCCGGAGACTTGAACCTCAGCCGCGTGAGTGTAAGTGCATATGCTTACCTATTCGACCATCGCAGCTGTTAACTAATCATCGCTTAATTTGCTTCGTTAAGAATAAACGACGTACGATCACGAGTAAGAAAATTAACGCGTTCGCTTTGTTATAATAAGCAATTAATGCAAAATACAGAACGAAATCACTAAAAAAAACCGAACAAACTAAAAAAAAAAAACCAAAACAATACTAAAAGCCATTAAGAAAAAAATTATGTCTCTGATGAAATTTGAACCCCTTTACTCAAGATTCCAAAATCTATCTATCTATGCATCGTCACATGCATGCCAAAACCATGAATGTGTTTTTTTATAGTTTTTGGGAAAACGAGTTTAAAAGTTTGAATGCTTCTGGAAATGAGGGAAATAACATTTTTTTAAATTTTCATTTACCGAATGGAAAGTATTTAGTGACTTAAAAATAGTTTAAAATTTGGCTGGCCTACTTCTCTCCAAACAGATTTTAAAACACATTCATTATTTTGGCATGCAGAAAAATTCCAATTTATGAAACTTTCATGCTGACAAAGAATCGAGTAATGTAGTATGAATGTTGAAGATCTGTTATTTGTTGATACTTTGGCTTGCAGATATGTGGGCATTAGGTCCCTTGATTTATGATTTAAATTTGGTTGGCCTACTTTACTTCTAAAGAGAACATTGACACATGTGGCACATTTATTTTTTTGGCATAATTTATTTATTTATTTATTTACTTGCTAAGCCTTAACAGGCTTTATAGCAATTTAAAATTATAAAAAAGAAATTAATTACAATTCAATTACATATTAAACGGTTCCACAAATAGTTAAAAATTAATAACATAATAAATAAAAATACATAATAATTTAAAAAAAATAAAAAAATTAAAAAATCACATTCATTGATTTGGAACTGTATTATTGCGGCAGATCTGATCCAAATTTCTATTCCAAATGTTGATACAAAGTCCCTTATATAAAATTGCAACAGAAACAGCAATAAACCCAAAATCGAATTTTTTCACATTCATGGTTTTGGCATGCAGGGGACGATATATAAAAGAGAGTGGAGTTAGTAACAAGAACGAACGTAACTGGACCGATTACGATGATTCATACCAATTCTAACTGGTCTCCGGCCAAACAAGAAGAATACCTTTAAAAATTCCCGAAAAATCCTCGAAAGAATATGAAGAAAATTAATTTCCCATACATTTTGTATGGAGCTACTTTACGACGCATTCTGGATGATCGATGACGTTTTTTCTTAGCATTTTTTTTTTTGTCACATTTAAAACGAACATAATTTTAAATGCCAAATCCGTCAGAATTTTTCAGTTTTAACAATTTTTTAAGTATTCGACCACAATTTACACAAGCAAGATTATATTTGATGGGCGTTTGGAAACGGGGGCGTGGCAGCAAAGCGCCTGGTTTCAGCTAGTACATGAATAAAAACTAAAGCCCTAGCCAACTGAGCCATTCGCACCGTTGTGATTTTGTTGAAATAATATACATAACAACATTGTTGCTATCAAAAGTGCTTCGACGAAAACACAAAGTGTCGGCGAATTACAACAATCATGAAAATATTGAAGTTGTTGTCCCTTAAAATTAACCGCAATTTTGCATTAGCAAACATGATACATTATTATGATACAGTTGTTATTATGCTTATATTGAATATATTTATGTTGTGCTATAAAAGAACTTATTCCTTACTGTACTGATGCTTTTTTTTTATAGATAATAATAATAATGCACCTCACTTTAAAGTAAAGTGAGCATCGCCTCATTTAGAATTTACAAAAATAGACTCTTAGCATTAAAATTATAAGCTGCCACATTCCTTCCATCGGCAGGCCTGCTTTGTTTTTCATCTGGGTTTGTTTCAGCTCTCTCTGCAAATTCTCTTTTATGTCTTCTATCGACTGAAAACGGTTGCCGCTTTTTTAAGGTTTCGAGTTTTGAACAGAGAAAATAGTCGGCCGGAGCCATAACAAGTAAATACGTTGGTTGTTGGATTGTATTTGTTGATTTTTTCACCGGAAATTTGTTTACAATTATAGCCTTGTGAGATGGTGCTTTATTGTGGTGCAGACTTCATGAGTTTTTTTTCCCACTAATCTGGCCTTTTCCAGTATTAAAAACTTTTTACTTCTTTATTAGAGGCTCATACAGTTGTTCATTCCATCATCATTGATTGCTCCATCAAAAATCAGTTTTCTGTTACAACTTCCGGTGATAAATTTTACGCTTTACAAAATTGCCCGCTTCTATTGCCTGTTGATTATCATTAAATTCGGCTCAATGATGCACAAAATGACTGAGCATCAATCTAGGCATCAAGGTTGTCAAAGAATACATACATATGTTATTCAATAAATTCAAAGGACCCCTGTGCATAAGCCACGGATACGCAAAAAGGCCTGCAAACTAATATTACAACAACAAACTAACAGTGCATTTCGTATCTGTAAGGTGAGTGCAAATATGAGATTTAATTTGCATTTAGATTGGACATTATTATTTTGACATTCAAAGCATGACTTACAATGCGGATATATTAAGCACTATCTTATGAATATATTTAAGACCTTATCAAGTATTCATTTATGAAACGGTTCATTGGAATAGCTACGGAGTGGAAATATTAAAAGTAGAATTTTTATCCAAATAGATCTTGCTTCTTCTTACATATACACAAATTCTTGTATCCAAACTTTTGAAGAAAATTACTACAAGTAAAAGCGGGTTTATGTAGATGACAAAATATCTAATGCCGAAATCCGATTGTACTTAGCCAACACGCAGCAATGCTGTACTGTGCTAGATTTCAGTGAGGCTTCCCTGTCAGCATTGACGTATTAAAATGTCAGCATAAATTAAATGAAAAATTATATCATCAAAAGCGTTGTGGGTAAAAAGCAAGCGAATAATTTTAGTGAAAGAAAAAAAAATTTTAAAAAATCCAACAAACAAAAATAATAAATAGTGCCAATACAGAAAACAACATATTAGGGCAGTTCACGATCTAACTTGTAAAATTATGCAAATGCAAACATTTGATAACAACTTTTTTGGGTTACTCTGCAACACTTGTTGCGAAACTAAGCTCAGCGGATTTTTAAAAGAAAGTTAAGAAAACATTAGGGGTATCCACGATGTGGTGTATTTGTGATAATTTTTTACAAAATTTACAATACTTACAACTTATTGCGAGCGAACCTTCGATAAAGTATTGTATTTTAAAAATCCGCTGATTTGTGTATGCAATTTTGTTTGGAAATATCAATTTGAATCATCATTAACTAACGCAAACTAACGCAACTAAAGCAAATCATAAAATAATTAAAACAAAACACTACATTATATTAATTTTTATTTCAAAAAAACTCACAGCGTAGCCGGTAGTTTCCCACATTCTGAGTAGAAGTGCTTTTTCGATCAGCTGATCAAATACGCAACAAAATTTACAAAGAATACAATAGGGTTTCGTAGTTGTATTTTTGACACAGGGTTGTATTTTGAACACTGTGCCTGTTGTTTTTGTAATTTTACAAAATTTACTACAAATATCCAATTTATCAAAAATACACAATCCAAGGGCAAATGCACCTCATTGTGAATACCCCTAATCAGTTTGTGAGATATTTAGTTTTTTGTATTTTTTGTTTAAATCTGCAATATTATGCAAAAAAAAAGTGATAAAGAAACCACAACAGACTCTTTAATAGAAAAAGCTTTTATAGAAATCATTTTCTATATTATTTCTATTTTATAGAAATCAAATTAAACAAAATTGTTTTCTTCGCAAATGGTTCACAATTTTTTGTTGACGCACTTTTGACTGTCGCAATTTACACGTCAGTCAAAGTAAGTGACCAGTCAAAATTTGTTGTTGTTTTCCCAGCTAAAAATAAAATGAACTCTCTGCGCGAGCGAAAATGAACTTTTTACAATTCATCGTATCAGTCAAATTTTCAGTGAGCCTAAAACCTGCATCAGTCAGTCAATAGGTTGCAAAATTTTAACTGTCTACTGCCTAGTATATATTCTTAAAGTAGTAAATTCAGCATAAAAGTACTTTTATTTTATCTTAAATTTTCGGCGTATCGATTTGCCAGAGTGATCAGTTTCAATCCTAAAAGATCAGCAATGTTTTCATTATCACACTCCATTAAAATTAAATTAATAAATAACTAAAATATTTGTTAACACTTCCATGCACACAGATCGACCCAAAATCACAAAATAGCAAGTAGTAGGAAAGTAGTAATAAATGCAAACAACTGACCACTGGAAATGACATAGTGAAAACCAAGCATAAGCGGTAATTCAGTCAAATATCTCAGGGAGAGTAAAAAAGAGCAAACAACGCGGTATGCTTCAGTCAATTTTACTGACATGTAAATTGCCCCATTGAGCTAGCAATCCAGTGTTGCATAAGCATAGCTTTATAAGCTACAGGTTTTCCGTGTCGCATTTTTTCAAGAACGTAGCAAGTGCAAATCTGTAGGGCAATTCACAATCTTGTGCATTTGAAATTGCAAATTTGTGCAATTGTAAAAGTTTGCCACTAATTGTGAATGGTCTTTTTCGGTTTGCTTGCAACTCTTGTTGCAAAACATAAAATTCACAGCTGATCGATGAAAAGCAAAAATTATTTTCAACTGGAAGTTTGGCTTAAACAAAATTCATGTCGAAAAATAGCTTTATGGCTTACTTTATTTTCCCATATCAGTTCCTTTTTCAGTTTTTTTTTTCAACTATCAGCTGTCAGTGTGCATTTCAGTATTGCATACGTATAGTCAATATAAGCAATAGGGCAGTCTACAATCCTGTGCAAATGGTCTTGCATCATTTGCATTGCATTTGTTAAATGGTAGAGTATATTTTTACTCTACACTAACAAAATATACAGGGATGCATTTACTACACTATTGCAAATAAGCAACACTAAAAACCAATAGTTTATATTTACTATACGTATGCAATACTGAAAGGCACACTGGCAGCTGATAGTTGAAAAAAAGAAAAACTGAAAAAAGAACTACTATGGAAAATAAAGAAAGCTTTTAAGCCAAATTTACAATTGAAAATAATAATTTTGCTTTTCATCGATGTGAATTTTATGTTTTGCAACAAGGGTTGCAAGTAAACCGAAAAAGACCGTTCACAATTGGTCGCAAATTTTTACAATGGCACAAATTTGCAATCTCAAATGCACAAGGTTGTGAATTGCCCTTATGGGTTTTTAATGTTGCTTATTTGCAATAGCGTAATAAATGCATTCCTGTATATTTTGATAAAAATATGCTCTAAGATTTTGCAAATGTTATGATGCAAGACCATTTGCACAGGATTTTGAATAGCCTTTTGTATTTTGCTAGTGTAGTGCAAATGTATGCAATAATATTTTGCAAATGCACTTATGCCAGACCATTTGCATTAGATCGTGAACTCCACTATCGTAAAAATTTGTTAGTAACTAATTGTGATTTACTGTGAGAAGGGCAGTAAAATGTAGACAATTTTGACTGTTCTGATTCTGGCTTCAAATAAAGGGTCGATTGCGTTGTCATTTGGTAAAATTGCAACGAATGATCTTCTAGCAATTTTAAGAAAACACTATGATTGTAAATGGTTGCATAGAAAAATAATAGTATTATTTTTCTAATCTTACACTTTTCCTTTGATTTTTATTTATCCAATTTATCTATTTAAATTAAAAACGATCTCATTTAAATAAAAGCTCATTTTAACTTTATCTGATATGTAGTTTGGATTTTAGATTTGGATTTGGATTTGGATTTTTCTGAATATGCAGACTTGTGTATATATGTATTAAAAACAATTTGGTGCATAAATCGTTCTTGTAGGATGTATGGTTTGGGAGTTATGACATGTTTTTGTCCAACTACCACTACAAAAAGTGTTCTACAACTCCTAAACTACAAGAGATAGAGCAAAATTTTAATGCATGAATCGTCCTTATCTGATATGTAGTTTGGATTTTAGGGCGAATTTATGGCAAAAAACTAAAAAAAATAAAAATTAACAAAAAAGGACATATGAAATTAACATGAAATCTAATTTTTAAAATTCTTCCAAGGATACAGTCTTATGGGCAGTAGCTTAACAATCATTTTTATGCATAAATCGTCCTTTTATGATGTATGGTTTAGGAGTTATGGCTAAAAAATCAAAAAAATCGCAAAAAATGACGTCAAAAACTATGATTCTTGCAAAAAAAAATTTTAACTAAGATTCTTGCAAAAATGTATTCGTGTATATATGTATTAGAAACAATTTGGTGCATAAATCGTCCTTGTAGGATGTATGGTTTGGGAGTTATGACGGAAAAACCACATGTAAGGTTAAAAAGAAAATGAGATTTAAATAAAATTTTAAATTTTATTCATCTAATGCTGAAAATAATTATATAATGTTATTTTTGAAATTTAGTATATTCTTATATATATACATATATATTCTAGCTCAAACCCGGCGTGTTGCTGTCACGCTCTCTTTTTCAACGCCCATGTAATGTTATCAGTGAAATACAGGGCTGCCAATATTCGAAGCGCCCATTTTATTTTTAAATAAATCAAAGAAACCACAATTTTTTGTCTGTTTGTCATGAATATCATTTAATTGGGTTCAAGTAGATTTGCTTACATTATTTCTTGAATATGATATCTCGTAAATGGTCGCCATTGGCCTCTACGACATATTGTGCCCGTTTTGCAGCATTTTCCATGGTTTTCTTCAACATTTCGATGGGAATGGCGGTTATTTCTTGACGGATGTTGGTTTTCAGCTCTTCTAGGGTCTTTGGCTTGTTGACGTAAACCTTTGATTTCAAATAACCCCACAAAAAGAAGTCTGGAGGCGTTAAATCTGGTGATCTTGGCGGCCAATCGAAATCACCATTTTTTTGACATCAAACGGCCAGGGAACAATTGCTTCAAAAAATCGATTGTAGTGCGGCTTGTGTGTGGTGGCGCGCCGTCTTGTTGAAACCAGTAGTGCCTGATACGCTTTCGACGAACGATTGGCATGAAAAAATTGTTTATCATATCGCGATAACGCTCCTGATTGACAGTAACTCTGTGGCCATTATCATCTTCGAAAAAGAACGGCCCAATGAGCATTTTAGCACAAACGCCGCACCAAACAGTGACTTTTGCATCGTGAAGAGGTACCTCTTGAATCTCTTGTGGATTTTCAGTGGCATAAATACGGCAATTTTGTTTGTTTACCGTTCCGTTCAACTGAAAATGAGCTTCATCGCTCATGATAATTTTATGCCAAAATTGCTCGTCTTCTTCAGCCATTTCGATGACTCTTTGGGCCCATTCCAATCGACGTGGCTTATTGGTAGGCAACATTTGCTTGGAATGACGCTTCAAACGCGGTATGTCATTAGTCGATTTGGCATCACTGCGGAAAGTTACAGTGTTGCCAGATGGGCGCTTCGATTGGCAACCCTGTAAATTGAGGTCGAATACTGAATTCTGAAGCTGTGCGACCTATAACTAACTCCAAAACTATTCGATATCACAAATTTGGGGTTGCATAGGAGGTGCCACTTCCTCTTGTCTAACGCTCATAAAATGTTATCAGTGAAACGGCACGCGTAAATTGTAGTCGAATTCCGAGACTGTGCGGTCTATAATTCCAAAGCCATTCTATCGCAAATTTGGGTTGTATGGGAGGTACCACACCTCATTTTTCAATGCAAAAATCATATGCACCTAGGTATATATTTGTTTAAAAACTTCCTAAAGTTTCATGATATGCCAAAGTTATTCGATATCCAAACTTTGGGGTGTATTTGAAATGCCACGCCAGCTTTTACAATCGGCACCAGATTTCACAGGAACACTCTCAAGATTTTGCCACGATTTCCCTGAAAATTTTATAAAAATTGGTTTAGTGGTTTCGGAGTCTTTACGTGATATATACACAAACCCACATGCTTACATTCATTTTTTTTATGTATACATAGATAGATGGGCAGAAAAAGTAGGCATGGCAATATATAAATATATAGTCACCGCCACTTGGTCCCATTGCACCTACATACCAAGTTTTACTATCGAAACGTAAACAACTTAGGAACTATAATGATTTTTGAAAATTGGGCATAGATAAAGTGCGACACGCCCATTTTTTTACAGTTTCCGACAGTAACCATATGAACTAGATGACTAAATTGTAGTCTTGTAAGGTGAAAACCGTCTGATATATAGCATTTTTGATGATTTGTGCGCGGTAAAAGTAGGCGTGGCAACATTGATATATAAAGTAACGACTACTTGGACCATAGCCCGTACATAACCAGCTTCACTATCAAAACGTAAACATCTCAGTTATTGAAATGATTTATGAAAAGTGGGCGCAAAGAGTGAGACCACGCCCACTTTTTGCAAAGTGGTCGAGGGTAAACATATAAACTAAATAGCCAAATCTTAGTATTATACGATCGAAACTGTCTGATATATAGAAGTACTATTTGCTTGTGGGCAGTAAAAGTGGGCGTGTAATCATTTAAATATTTAGTTATTGCCATAAGTTTCACTATCAAAACGTGTACAATTACGAAATTAGCATGATTTCCAAAAAGTGGGCGTAGATATAGTGCATCCACGCCTATTTTTTGCTGTTGCCATAGTAATCATCCGAACAAAATAAATAAATTTTAGTTTTTTACGATCAAAACCGTCTGATATACTATAGCATTTTTTTTTTTGCAATAGCGCAAATTTAGGTTGTATGAGTACCACGCCCCCTTGTCGAGTCGACACCAAACTTTACAGGAACACTCTCCTAGCAGAGAGGATACGTCCTAGCAGAAAAATAAAAAGTGCTCGTAGAAACACCGCATTTTATGCGCAGTTTTGGTACGCTTTAAAGACGCGCGTAACATCATCATCATTCAGACTTCAGAGTTGTTGAGCGCATATTTTTATCTACATTTTTTTCATACAGAATCAAGCAAGAAAATAGCACAGTGTTACATTTGACTCTAAGCTACGCAGTCCGAGTTCAATCCCTGACTATGCAAATCAATTTTTTTATTTAACTTTAATGTCGTTTTCGAAGTTAACTGCATCCTCAAAGCTTACCAAAGATGCAGTAAAAATGCGTCTACTTTTGCGGACACGTAGAACAAAAAAGAAAGTAAGCTGCATCAAAAAAGATGCGCCACTTGCTAAAAAAAGAGCTCATCATCATTAGTGTTTCAGCGCTATTTTTAGCCGCTGGGTTGATATACATACATACCCACATGCATGCATACATCCATTTGTATATACAGGGTGTCCCAGATCAACGCTTCGATCCGGAGCTGGTTGATTCCTTGGGCTAATAAAAATTAAATGGCAGGGGGGTCCTTATCGCCCCTCCTTCGAATTATAAGCGGAAGTGTAGCAAAAAATGGCATTCATAGGTGTCATCAGTTATAAAAAGAACCAATTCGGAACGGTTTTTTAAAGCTTTTTAATTAGTTAACTAATGTCTGTCAAATTTTTTGGGTATTTTCAAGTAATAATTTATAGCAACCCAGTGGTAAATGGACACATGACGTAACCAATTATTTCTTAAATACAATGTAGTTACGAGGCCTCCAACACCTGTATACAATTCTGAATAACCTTTGTTCGGGCATGCCCACTAAAACACTGATGACCTCTACCTTACATAGTAAGCGACGCACAGAGGGTTGAAATTGAAAAAAGTGGAGATTAATTGAAAAATGAATATTTGTTTTTATGAAAATTTTTACTACTCCATTAAAGAGCACAAAGTTGTGCATCACTACTGAAAATTTCAATGTTATATGTTGCTTACTTTTTCTGCTGCATATCTGTAAAATTGAGAAATTTTTCGTTTTCTGGCGATCAGTTTAACAAATTGAAATTTGACATAGTTCAAAAATCAATATTTTTTTTTTGTACATCAAAAGTGATGTTTTTATTATGAAACCTTCAACTTCAGGTATTTAAGCGTGATTAAAAAAAATGGTTAAAAATAATTGTGAAGAAATATGAAAAAAGATTTGTTTAAAATATGTCAAAATATGCGCTATTTTTTTTTAAATATTTGTGGAGTTTTAAATAAGAATAACGTATCATCAAGTAGAAATGAAAATGTTGTATTAAACTTTAATATCTAAGCTTCTATATTCAGCAATAAAAAGTTGCTAGTTTTTAACCGAATCTTTTTTATTTCGAAAATCGTGATAATAGTCACTCTTACAAAAACAAACACTATTGTCTTTAACTTGTTTTATCATGTGGCAATGATGAAAGTGACGAGGTCGATGCAGAGGAGTATGACGACTTTGGGCATCAGGAGGAATATTAACAAATTCATAAATATTTTGCTACTCTTATATAATACTAGCTGAACCCGGTGTGCTTCGCTACCCCCCTCGTACCAGGATTGCATTTCAAAATTGTGGCAATACCAAAATCACTTTTCACGCCATTGAATTTTCGAAATAAGTCCACCCCAGCGCCACCTACCGTGTCCATTTATACACAAATTATTTTCTTATGATTAAACAAACATACATTCTGAATTTCAGTTAAATTGGTCCATAAATTCAAATTTTCGATATAAGTCCACCCCAGCGCCACCTATCGGGTCCATTTATACACAAATTATTTTCTTATGATTAAACAAACATACATTCTGAATTTCAGTTAAATTGGTCCATAAATTCAAATTTTCGATATAAGTCCACCCCAACGCCACCTATCGGACTTTCCCGGAGGGTTTTTCCAAAATTTTCCTTCGTAAAAACCTTCTCCTGGCAATTATAAACAACTGAAAAAAAATTTTAGACAAATCGGCCCAGCCATTCTCAATTGATGTTTTACTATACATTTTTTACACCATTTTTATATATATAGATTGATGAAGTTATACTCGTATTAATGAAGTTTTAAAAAAAAAAGTAATAAGGAATGATTTTACTGGGCCGAAGTTTTAAACTTTTTACTATATTGATGACGTCACTTTGTATGAAAGATAGGCGTGGTTTTTTCCAACTTCTCAGAATTTCCAATTCAGAATGCATTTTAATTATTAAAATTATTTATAATATGCAATGATAATAATTTTTGAGGAATTTATGAAGGTTTTTCTATTTAGATGACGTCATTATGTATGGGAAGTAGGCGTGGTTTTCATCTGATTTTGCCGAATTTCATAGTTACAATTTATATTGAAGAGGACAACTTACGTGCAAAATTTCATGGCATTTTTTAATTTTTGTAGATTTTGAAGAGATTTTACGTTTAAAATTTAGTCACTCTGTATGCGAGGTAGGCGTGGTTTTCATCCGATTTGGTTCATTTTTTAACTTAATCTTAACATTTTAGATACAAGTCAAATACGAATATCTACTTGCATGAAGATAACTTCAAAATTTCGACTTTAATCATATCGAAAGACGGAAAGACGGACGGACGGACAGATTTTTGTTTTCTTATATGGACCCAATCTAACTAAAACAAAAGTCAAAAATTATCTCCGACTTCTAGGTGAATTATTTTCCATGTTTTGGAATTTCAACCCACTGTGCGACGATGGGGGTATGCACAAGATAGGAGAGAACAAAAAATTACGTACAAAATTTGAGAGAACAAAAAAAACTTGAGCGAAAATACTCTCTACGCCAAAAACACAACGTAAACGACAGAGAACACACCGAGAAAAAAAACAAACAAAAGCAAATGACGCGACCAGTGATGACAATAATTTTTACAATTTAATGAACGAATTTATTAAATTTTATAAAACATTTCAGAATAAGTGTTTAATAAAACTAAGTTATTTTATACATAAAACTTTGTTCTGGTTTAAGCATAAAGATTAATAATTTTCAAAAACACACATCACTGCAAAACTTCCTATTAGAAAACACGATGTTGCTACACAGGCGAATAAAGTCAAAGTGTAGTTTAAACAATGAAAGGAAAATAATTAAAGCACAAACAAGAAATGAGCACAATAAAAAATCTGTTTCCGCTTACAGTTCTGCATTACAATATCATCACCGACACATTTTTACAAGCGGGAACTTAAATATATAATTTTTTATTTTCTTTTTTCATTTTAAGCTTAGTATGCTGAAGGAACGAAAATTTGTAGGCACTTAATTCTACACGCAAAATTTTGGTGTAGACTCAACTCTAACACAAGCTTACCATAACGTGTTTGTTGAATGTGTTAATTGAACATTATTGTTGAATGTCAAATTAAATGTACGAACATATAAAAGACAGCGAAATTTTTACATTTTAACTCTCCAATCATAGTTGTGAGATTGGCTGCATTGTAAAATTTTTCGCTTCAACAGCGTACTAACCAACGAAAAAAAAAATTCGCTACCTTTTCGCTGTCAAAAACGCAATGCATTCCTTACGGAAGATTTATTTTCGCTTCTACAGCATACTAAGCTTTAAGCTCGTTTTACGAAAAAAAAGTAATGATTTTTTTCTGATGCAATCTGACTCTCCAAGGAGTTCTTTACAATATTTCATTATGAGACCTTACCGTAGAGCAACGAATAAGAGCGATTTAATTATTTAATGAAAACATAAAATCAAAAACTCGTAAGTGGGAGAGCAATCGTCCTTTTTCTTTCCTAAAATTTTTGTTGGGAGATTTTGACAACCCCATGCAACTTCTGAGACCTCTTAGGATACGATCTAAATTTTTCGATACACCCTATTGTGCAGAGCAAATAAATATATATAATAAATAAATAGCGTGGCGGCCGTAGCCTAGTAGGTAGAGCGCGTGGCCCCTAAGCTAAAGAACCGTGGTAGCCTGGGTTCAATTCCCAACTCAGACAAAATGTTTTCCAATTAGATTAATTTTTTGTTCGGTTGTCATCTCTCTGCAGACAATCGCAAACCTCAGAGAGTAAAAAACTGCCATGTCAACCTTCTTGAGAACATAAGCCGTTCGGAGTCGGCATTAAACTCGTAGGTCCAGTTGTCGATCAGTTGTGTTCAAACATTTAATAACACGCACAACAAAATTGATCAATAGAAGCTCAGTTAAAGTCCTTTCTAGAGTTGAAATGGCCAATTTATTATTTTTTTTTAATAAATATTTTTTGAATAAAACTTAATAACTTTCCCCTAAATCTCACACAGGGTCAAAACAACCTTATAAAATAGAAGAAAATCAATAAGATTTCTCTATGGTTTTCATCCAAGAAGATTGTCTTATTAAAACCATTCAGAAAATCTTATTAAAACTGTGAGCTTTTTTAATTAGGCAAACCACATAATTTTAAGAAGAATCTTATTGTTTTTTATAAGAACACTTTTAAAAACAATAGGAAAATCTTATCAAAACTTCTTGGTTTTTAAGAAGAAATCTTATAGATTTAATAAGATTTATTTTTAAAATTTAATAAGCACATCTTATTGATTAAATAGGATTTCTTTTTAAATTTTAATAAGGAAATTTTTTTTAAATCAAAACGGAATCTTATTGTATTAACCTTTTACCTAGAAATATACTTTTAATTGCCTGTTATATTAAATAAAACGACATTTTGATGGTTTATTACAATTTATTAGGAAATAAAACTTGGATATGCTTATATAAAATACATCTGTTAAAATATAATTTCACAAAAAGCAAAAAAAAAATACCTTTGTATAACAAAATGACTTTGTCACCAAAATACCCGGCGCTGTCGAGGCCTTCAAAGAAAGTGGCGACATCCTCAATCTCCATTTTTTGTAGAACCTCCTTCGAGTTTACACCGAAATTGAGTCACTCAAGCCCCACGACTGAAATATGGCTTGAGTTTCCAGAATTTCAGCCTCGTCGAAAACAAATTTGGGTACATAAGTATCAGTATCCATTATCACATATTTTTATTTTACTTTAAATAAATTAAATCCATAAAATGCGCATAACCTTCATGAATTCACTTCACAATTGCGACTGAAAGCTAAGGAAAAGAATAAGTAGCATTTTCACCGTTATTACCTTCTTAAAAGGGTATTTGATAAGAAAATCTTATAAAAGCAGATCAAAAAGATTTTCTTATTAATTTAAGGTGGTCTCTTCTTAAACTTTGGAGAGTGAAAAAAAGATTTTCTTATTAAAGTAAAGTATTAAGCACATCCTTTCATTCATTTAATAAGAAATCTTATTAATCTATAGTAGTTGTACATTTTTAAAAAAATTTTTAAAAGAATTAAAAAGATTTCTCTATGGAAAATTCTTATTATTTGGTAGTATTAATAAGAAAACCTAAAAAAATAACTCAATTAGGTGATGCTATTGATTTTATGTGGTGGTTTTTGGCTCTGTGCATGATTCTTTATCTATCTTTAAAGTTTAAACCAATTTGCTCTCTTTGAATGAGAAACGATTCTTTTAACCATCATCTTGGCGACTCTTTTAGGATCACTTTCTGTGATTGAGTGTTTTATGATCAACTGTGGCGTGTGTCATCGCAAACGACTCCTTTTACTGAGTTTCTTCCGATACTCAGAACTTTAGCGATCATAATACGAGATATTTGACGATTTTTTTTTAATTGTTTCATTAAACGGCGATTGATTTAAGGAGAATCCGTTGGCATACAGCAGCAGCTGTTGGATGCGGTGCAACACTACTATGCGCAAATGTAAGTTAGGGATCCATGGTTTAAAGAATTGCTCCATTTAGAGCAACGAACTTCGCACAGCGCCCCAGTTTTAAGACATGTGGCCGCAAGTGGAAAGCGCTTTTGGCAATGACGTTGGTTTTGATGACCTGGAGCATCAAAACTCACAAGTTGATTCAAATTAAAAGTTTTCCTTGCTTAAACGACGCATCCACGTGTTCAGCAATTTTAAAATTTTTAAGTGCAAAAATGTCTTGACCTTTGTGCGGCTGAGTTAGTTAGAAGTTGAAATAAAAAGGTTATTAAAACTTTATTGAGACAGTCAGAGCCCAAATCAAATCAAATCAATTCATGTGATTCTAATTATTCTAATAAATTAATTCAATTGCCAATTGTCCAGGCAATTTTAAAATCCAATTAACTTTAAATATTCTTCGAAACCATGTGAAATATTTTCCACAATCTGCAATGTTAACAATGTTTAATTCCTAACAACGTTGCTGTGCTGGATTGCTTGAGAACATTGCATATAAATTACAAAAATTCTCTTAGAAGGACATCAGTTTCATTGGACTGGCTCTCGTACATATCGTTAAAATGCCTGCAGACATTCATACATGGCAAGCATTCAAATATCACTGGATGGTTTGGAAGTTTTGTGGTCTGCAACCACCAAGGAGCACCGCCTGGAGGATTCCCTACACTATTTATGCACTTATTCTGAATCTTAGCGTAACACTACTGTTCCCAGCCACACTAATAATCAACTGCTGCCTCTCCGACAATCTCAATGAGTTCTGCGAGAACTTGTACATCACCATCACTGATGTGGTTTGCAATTTGAAATTCCTGAACGTGTACATTGTACGCAATCAACTGTTAAAAATTCGCCCTATTCTGGAGAAGCTTGATGTTCGTGCTAAAACAACAAACGAGATTAAAGTCTTGCAGGATGGCATGGATGCGGCCAATTACTGTTTTATCATTTTTTTCAAAATGTTTTGCTGTGCCATTGTTACCAGCCAGTTAGTCGTTTACTTATCCAAGGAACGTATGCTTATGTATCCGGCATGGTTTCCATTCGATTGGAAGAGTTCGAAGAGAAACTTCCTTCTGGCTCATTGCTATCAATTGTACGGTCTAACGGTGCAAGCTGTTCAGGATCTTGGTAATGATACCTATCCTCAGGCATATTTATCCATTTTGGCTGCACATATCAAAGCATTGTCTCTTCGATTTCGATATCTGGGCGTTCGGACACACAGTTTGACCAGTGCTAATGTATTTGAGTGGAGGGAACAAAATTATAGAGAGCTTGTTGAGTGCGTCAAGGATCACAAAGTAATAATAGAGTAAGTATTTCTATCAAGTGGAGGGAAGCTATTATCAAATGAGTTAAAATCTAGTTAAACTGCTCTCTTGTCCAGTTGGTTTTTATGATTACTACATGGACGAAAGACTTTTTGGCCTGACAGGTCCTTTAAAATGTCGATGCCTTTCTTGTAGTGTTTGGCGTCAAGTACCCAAAAGTAGGCATTTGTGTCCAACTCGACCTCCTTATTTGGGTACAATCTCTTGCCAGCGTGCAAAGTTTTCAAACTGAGAAACAGAAAAAAGTCGCTGGCGACCAGGTATGCCGGTGGGTGGGGAACCAGTTCGTACCGCAATTCCTTCAACTTTTCGATCGTAACGCAAGTCTAATCAGCTGGAACACACAGAGCCAAAATGACCTAATAAATAGAACAAATTCAATAGGATTTCTGTATGGTTTTCATGCAAAAACACGGTCTTATTAAGCCCATCGAAAAATTATCAAAAAATTGTCTTAAGACCTTGTAATTTTTGTAGTTTTAAGAAGAATCTTATTGTGTTTTATAAGAAAACTTTTTAAAGCTATAAGAAGGTCTTATTAAAATAAGTTATTTTTTATTAATTTTAAAAATTATCTTCTTGATACTTGATACTAAGGCTGTGTGCGAATTGATCTAAATGCGACCTAAACTAAATTGAGTTGATAAGGCAGTGCTGCCTATACAATTTAGAAAATTCTCGAGCTACCTAAATGCTTCCTAAATTAGGAAGCACTGCCTTATCGACACTATTTAGTTAAAGTCGCATTGAGATCGATTCGCACATAGCCTTTATAAGGAAATCATATTGATTTAATAAGATTTCATTTTGTTTTTTAACCCTCATCGGTCCTCTGTATGCGCACGCATACAATTTTTATCTTTAACCTTGAATAAAATAAAAACGGTTCAGCGGAATGACCTTGTATTTTGCAAAGAAGAATTATTTTGCCTGAACAACCAAAAAAAACCCTTTTTTGAATTTGTACCCTTACTGTTTTTGCCTGTGCAGTCAGTGTTGCCATATGGTCCGATATATCGGATTTGTTACGATTTTTAGACTTGAATCCGATGATCCGATATATGGCCAAAATTCTTTAAAATGTTACGATTTCAGGCAAAATAAATCCGATTTCCGATTTTGCATGTACAGTACACACTCGATATATACCAATTAATGGTGAACTTGTAAATAAAAGCAATGGTTTCATATATAAAATAACCAAGAGTTTTGAGCAGCTTTTTTCTATATTGAAATTCCATTTTCTAAGCAAATGAGACAAGTTAGACAGTATTTTTTATGTATGGTCAAAAAATAACATGTCGAAGCCAAAAATACCGAAGAAAACCACATTTTTCAAAGCGAACAAAAAATGTATAGTGTTAATTATTTCAGTCTGGAAAATGATAATGAATTAATAAATAAATTTAATAAAGCAATTACATATGACTATGAAAAATAATTTTTTTTTTCGAACCAAACCTTTTGGCACTATGAAAAATTGGCACTATGAAAAATCGCTCAAAAAAAAAATGAAAAATCGCATTAAACATTTGGTTAAAGTTTTAAAGCTGTGTGCAAATTGATCTAAATGCGACATTAACTAAATTATGTTGATAAAGCAGTGCTCCCTAATTTAGAAAATTAGTAATCATATTAATTTTTGTTAGATTATTTCTGTTTAAACATTATTAACAATTAAACATTTAAACAATTTTTAAAAATTGGGTAGTTTTTCATGTTTTTGGGTGATTATTTAATTTCTTTGAGACACTTCGCTGTCAACAGTACTTCTGAAAATAATTCTCTTTTTAATAGGCGGCCTTCGGCCGCTGCTTAGGGATTACAACCTTCAATAAGTCCAACACCGGCTTCGCTGTCTACAGTACTTCTGGATATAATTATCTTTTTAATAGGTGATTTTTTGATTTTGAAACATTATTTTAAAATTGGGTAATTTTTCAATTAATTTTTTTTTTTTGAGTCATATTTCATTTGGGTGATTTTAATTTTCTTTATAAAAGTTTTGGGTGATTTTTAATTTTTTTGGGCGATTTTTCATTTTATTTTTTGGGCCATTTTTCATTTTATTTTGGGCCATTTTTCATTTGGGCGATTCTTCATTAATTTTTTGGGCGATTTTTCATTGAGCGATTTTTCATAGTGCCTGGAAAATTTAGTATTGTAGCTCTCTATATTTAATTTTTAATGATTTAAGAGATCTACATTAAAGTAAACTGTGTAACAAATTTATTTAATTTGGTTTTTAAAATTTAAAATAACCGAAAAAAAGAAAATTTCTACGAAGTTGTTGTTTTTCAGAGTTTTACAAATCCGACAAGAATCCGACGATCTGAGTGCAAAAGTTACGATAAAAACATTTTTTTCATGGCAACACTGTGTGCAGTTATAGTTACGAATCGGTCCCTGTGTATGTGCGCGCATACACATAAGCAGGTACCTGCCCAGTAGTTCGCGGCATCATTGAAGAAATTTTCGTGATGATTTCTTAAAGGAAGTTTCCAGCATGAGCTGCTGGACTTAAAAAAAATTCATACAAAATATAATGCAAAGTAGCGGTTGTCAGCGCCAAACTTTTTTCACTCTATTACAACAACTTCAAGATATTCATGATTGTTGTAATTTGCCGAATCGTTCAGAGGCTAAACTGTAGAGTTCGCAAACTATCGATAACACTATCGATACTATCGATAATTTCACACTATCGTGACTATCGATAGTTTTGGACTGACTATCGATGATTTTCGATAGTATTTAAATATTCATTGACACCACTGTTTAGGTATCATTGCCATTGCTGTCGAATTCAATGATTTTGACAATTTGGTATAATTTTTTTCTGTTTTGTACAAAGCTCAGGCGATGTTTCTTTTAAATGTATGAGCGTTGCGTTAATTTAGAAGATGGGTGATAGTTAGTTAAGAGGTTGAAAAGATGAAGTAGTTTCGGTGAAGATTTGTTTCAAATTTGCACAGCTCAAAACTGACGGGAAACACGTTCGTAGGGAGACTATTCCACAACTTTACCGTACGACTAAAGAACGAATTATCACTACAACGTGAGGTTCTGTGTGGCATCAAAGCAATGGTAAAGGAATGGGCTTGGACAGCTGCCCGAGTGGACCTAGTGGCGTCAGGCCATTACGATACCAACATTACGTCGATTTCCAATAGAGTTGAGAGAGGATGAAATATTTTTTTATCCTCTATGAAATATATCACATCACGTTAAATTCGGTCTAGAAGCACGTTTCAATTTTAATTCTTTGGCGAATTTTCTTTATATTTCCATCTGCTTTTCGTTAACGAAACTTACTCATTATTTCGATATTGGGTTCGTGCATGATAAATCCCGACGTTTCTGCATTGCGTCTTGCACGAATTTAAAACATTTATATGAAATTTTCGGCAATGAAATGTATCGCCAAATCAGCATGTTTCGTCAAGGATCAAGAAAAATCGTACATGATTCACTTGAGATTTCTTCAAGACTGGAACTACTGGGTGGAATTGCCGCTTATTTTTGTGTGTGGATTTATAGCACGCTCTTATTTTTTCGTTTTATGAAATTCAGTTTGTTCTGGAACACACATAAGTGAAGTTTGTTTGCGCATTTATTTGAATTTTGGTTGTGTTTCGAAGTATTTGATAAAAAATGGATAGAGTTTTACGTGAAAGAAGGCAGCGAGATGAACTAGAAATGGATTTTGATTTGGAAAGCGAATCTCCGTGCAATATTGACGATGATTTTGCATTATCAGACGAGGAGAATGATGAAAGTGAAGTTAGCGTGCATTCGGATGAAGACGACATTGAGCCACTTGAGCAAAATATAGCAGAAGAAAATGCAGCAAATCCTGAAAATAAATATTTTTCAAAAAATAAGAAAATTGAATATTCATCGCAACCATTTGAAATAAATCGAAGAAATTCATTTCGACGTGCATAAAATTTCACTTCAGGTAAAAACCTACCCTCTTTGTTATGGGTTCAAGTTCATTATATGTTTCATTTTTGTTATAATTCAGATCCAAAAGCATTAGCAGCTGCTGCTATAGTTGATGTTTCGTCAGCATTTCACATGTTTCTTGAACCGGTTGAGAATATTATTTTGAACATGACGAATTTATATGGTGTGCGAAAGTACAAAGACGATTGAGAAAACATTAATTTGGACACTCTGCACGCATACTTTGGATTGTTGCTGCTTTCTGGTGTGTAACGGTCATACGGTGAATGTGTCACTAAACTGTGGAATGACGAAACTGGCCGGCCAATATTTAGAGCAACAATGTCTTTGAAAATGTTCAAGCGTATCCATGGTTGCATTCGATTTGATGACCGCGAACAACGTATGGCCAACACTGCATCTACAAGTACTTCTATACGTGACAAATTGGCACCGATTCGAAATGAATACGATAAATGGAATCATAATTTGAAAGTTGTATACACACCAGGAAAAAACATTACCGTAGATGAACAGTTAGTTCCGTATCGTGGGCGATGTCCGTTTCGTCAGTATATTCCATCCAAGCCGGCGAAATATGGCATCAAAATTTGGGTGCTATGCTACTCAAAAAGCTGGTATGCATACAACACACAAATTTATGTTGGTCGCAATCGTAATGCCACTCCTGAACGTAATCTCGGACGGCGTGTTGTTTTGGATTTGGTGGAAGGACTTTCTGACAGAAACGTAACGTGTGACAACTTTTTCACTTCGTATAAATTGGCAAAAGATTTACATAAGAATCGCATGACTATTTTGGGAACAATAAGATAAAATAGGACTGAAATTCCTTTTTCACGCCTTTTTGTCGATTAGCTTTGATTGAATCTCGTTGAAAAACAGATCACGAAACGTAAAAATCAACCTCAAAGTAATGATGCTTCCAGTGTTATTCAAAGAATTCGGGAGATTTGCCATTTACCAAGTACATCAAAACAAGGCCGATGCTACATCTGCACATATAAAAATAACAAAAATCTTTTTGATACACGCTGTGAAAAGTGTAGAAATTTTATGAATTATTTCAACAATTTCCAATAATTTCATTGATCATAAAACTAATTAACTAACTATGTAGAAATTTTATTTGTGCTGAACATAATTTCAATTTATGCGAAAAATGTACAAATAATTGACAAAAGTTAAAAATTCAATTTTTTTTTAATATATGTAGTATTCTAATTAATTTCATTCTAAACCTACCTTTATGAAGTGCAAATGTATTAATATGATAGTAAACAAAGTAATAAACATAAAAAATCACAAAACATAAATGGTTGTTAATTTTTTTTAGCTTTTTTACAATTAAAAATATATGTGTATGCGCGCGCATACAATGGGACCGATAAGATGTATTTCTCGAGGGACCGATGAGGGTTAAAAAGGAAATATTTTTGATTTGATAAGATTTCCTTTTTCAATTTCAAAAGTGAAGCTTTTTAAAGCAAAACGAAATCTTAATAACCTTTTATCTGCAAATATGTTTCCTTTTAATTGCCTAAAAAATTAAGGAAAAATATATTATGGAAGCTTTAATTATACAGTCAAACTGTACTTTAAATAAAAATATTCAAATTACTTAATTTGCATTTATTTTCTTTAACAGCCTTTATTTAACAATTCAAGGAACTATTTCCAACACTTGTCTGGCTCAATTCATTTGCACTGGATTGGCCCAATGTACCATTGGTGTCTACATGCTTTACGTTGGAATGAACTATTCAAAATTACTCAATATTGTAATATTCTTTAGTGCTGTAACACTGGAGATCTTTATTTTATGCCACTATGGAGATCGTCTCTGTCAAGAAAGTGAAAATCTCAGAGAAGCTATTTACTGTTGCAATTGGACCGAACAGAACGAAGATTTCAAAAAAGCCATACAATTACTTCTACAAAGATCGCAAAAAACTATGGTAATCACAGCGGGAAATCTTATTCCTGTCCGTTTACCAACATTTGTCAATGTAAGAAATGTCAAGCACATCATACAGTCAAACTTCAGTTGAACTTCTACATAACTCATCAAGTAAAAAAAATATTGACACGGGAAGAGAGTTCCCTACTGGGAAGACTGGATGGCCCGTGACCTCAGTAGTCCGGGTTCTATTCCTAGCTCAGACAGAATTTTTATATTTTCAATTGAATTAATATTTCGTTTCGGCCGCTATCTCTCTGCAGTCAATTGCAACTCTCAGAGAGTAGAAAGTTGACATGAAACTCGTAGCAAGGTTCATTTATAAGGTTGTGGCACTTGAGAGAAATGCACTCTTTTTCCGCCTTTGCTTGAACTATCGCTGTTCTTTTCTTTGTTCGATGCATTCAGTTTTTTTATTTCTATGGTATAAGGATAGAGGTAGCTGCAGCGATAGAGGTCTGTCGAATTCAGCTGTATGGCGAATGGAAATAAAAGAAAAGACATAAAAATTTTTTTCAGTTAGCTCGAGCTCGCTCTCAAGTGCCACAACCTTATAAATGCGCCTTGACTCGTAGGTTCAGTTCTCCATCATGGAAAAATTAGACAAAGTAGTGTTAGGGCGGAGAGCCGGTGACCGAAACTGTCAAAACAAAGTTGACATTTCATACAAAATCTGCAACAAATGAGAATGCAATATGAAAGCAAAAATTGGCAAAAATACCAAAATGGCTGAGTTTGACAGTTATGGTCACTAAGAAAAAGAACACATCCAGCCCTAACACTACCTTGTCTAGTTCTACTATGTTCTCGATCATTTGTGTTCATGTTGTGCACAACTCAATTGATTAATAAGAAAACTCGGTAAAGGTCCTTTCAGGGCCTGAAATGGTCAATTTGTTTTTGTTTGTTTGTTTTTGGTGATTCAAGTTAGAGAAGTTTGGCTGTATTAATATGTCAAGTCAAATAACTTTGCTTGAAAATGCAAGGTTTTTGATCTGCTTAAAATCCATCCATAGATTCTTTGAATGTTTCAATCTTTTTAGGTTGTTAAAACTGCGTATTCCGTTTTTACTGTCTTAAACGAAGTAAAATAATTGGGTAAACTATGGAATCAGTAATAGTAATTAATTGGTAGTGGCAAAAACATAGCTTTACCTAACGAGACTAAAGAAAAAGGAGGTGCATATTTAGTATATTTTATTTACAGTGTAATAGATATATTTAATATTATTAAAATAAATAACAATTTATAGTACATTCACGAAAATCTCAAGTAAGATTTTTATTTAAATAAAATTATCATTTTATAAGTATTTTTTTTTTTTTTTTTGTTAAAATTGTATGTTTGAAATTATATGTTTTATGATATCCAACCCACCCAGCATTTGGAAGATTGTTTTGTAGAGAACCACCTAAGCGAGTCTTTTTCGAGTCCGCTTTGTGATCTACAAAAAAATATACATGTCGTGTGCGGAAGCATATTTTGTTCCTCACAGTTGATCAAAAACTAGCTACTTGTTTGACTCGAAAGTGAGTCGTTTCTTAAATTTTTTTGGTATTTTCGGAATCAAAAAACGACTCGAAAAAGACTCGTCAAGAAGAGTTGCGCCTAGGATACCATTTTCTACCGAACAAAAAGTCTTTTCTGATCAGAAAATGAGCGCACTTTCGACTGTCACCATCGCGGAGAAGAGTCTAAAACGACTCTTTTATGTTCAAAAATTTCAAAAAATGCTGGGTGGGAATATGAAGCTGTAGCATTATGCTAAGCATTTAACAATAAATGAGGAAAACATTTAAAGTATTTGGTATAATGTGTGTATCAATCTTTTAGTTTTTAAAACAAATAGAAAAAATATTCTATGTTGCATACTTCATTAAAATAATTTCACCTGCATACATGCACAGAGGGAAATTTTAACAACCTCCCAGTGTGCCAAACGGATCTGTTACGAATCCGTAACGAACTCACTTCTTCGTACATTTTGTCCGAAACGGATTGCGTTTCGCATCCGGAACGGATCCTTTTTCGTATGAAATTCCTCTCTCCGTTACGGACTTCAGTTACGAATCCGTTTCGGACTTCAGATACGAATCCGTTTCGGACTTCAGATACGAATCCATTTCGGACTTCAGTTACGAATCTTTTTCGGGCTTCAGATACGAATCCGTTTCGGACTTCAGATACGAATCCATTTCGGACTTCATATACGAAACAGACGCTTCAGACTCTTTTTTTTTAAATAATGCGAACTCGCAACGGACTCGTTTGAGCTACAGATGTTAAAAATATAGGTTCTCTAAACAAGTTTGACGCATTCAAATTCGAAAACTTTTTGCAGGAAATTAAACGTAAATTAAAACAAAAAAAAATTATTTTGTAATCAAATTTATAAGAGAGTAGTGGAGGCTAGTTTAAATGGCAAAAAAAAAATAATTCAAAACATCAAATAAACGCGTACAATGTTGGCGAGTTCCAGGATGGCTCATACTTGTTTCTTCAAACAGCTAAACATTATTTTTCATTGAAGCATCCCAATAACTTTTACTGCTATAATGACAAAGCGTACAAAATTCACGCAATTAAAAAAGTTTCCGAAAAATATCTTGTGTACGGCTATCCTATAGTCACATTTAACTTGATCACTAATGATAATTATTTAAAAATTCTGACAAGTACTTTTCTTCGATTTGAAGGAGAGCTTGAGGAGCACGAGCCTAATGAAATAAAAAAGTTGTTTAAAATAAAAATAAGTACACAATTGTATTTCGTATCCCTAATCCACTGAAAATAAAATAAGAAATTGTAAAACAAATTTTAGACTGTCTTTTATGCTCGTAACGGGTTCGTAACGGGTTCGTAGCGGGTCCGTCAAAACATAAGAGCGATTCCTCTCAAAAATACGAATTGCTTTTCCATTTTTTCGGATCCGCCTCGAACTCAGAACGGACTTCAGAAACGAATCCGTAACGGACTTCAGATACGAATCCGTTTCGGACTTCATATACGAATCCGTTTCAGACTCTTTTGGCGGATTGTAACGGGTTCGTAACAGGTCCGTCGAAACATAAGAAAGCGTAGTGCGTACTGACGGACTCGTAACGGGTTCGTAACGGATTCGCATCCGTTTTTGTGCACATTGGGCTAGGACAAAAATATAGACAAAAAAGGAAAAAAAGAAGTTATTAAAATAGTGTATTTTTACATATATTATATAAATATGTCCTACTATTACGAAAATGGTGAAAAAGGGAGAAAAAAAGAAACCCCGTTATAACAGTACCTTAATTAAAACGAATTTTTTACTTTATTTTCAATTTTATTGTAAGTAAATACGCAAGTGAGGAAACTTAACATTGTAGAAAGCTTTTATGTGCTATTTTGCAACAAGTTGCCATAAAAATTTTACCTTTAAATGTTTTTCTTTAAGTACAGTGCAGCACATGGTGTAAGAAATAGAGGTGCTAGTGAGTTTGACATTTCTCTCTCAAAATGATAAAATTATGTTTCTACGCTCTTGTCAAAAACAGCTGATGATGAATTGCAATGAAATCAAATTTTGTTAAATTCGTGTCTTTCTGCAAGTTTATAAGATTTTTACTGAGATTAAAGTGAGAATAAAGTGATATGGAAAACAATAAATAATATATGATACGCTGTGCGTTATGCAAAAAAAACACGATAGGGCAGTTCACGATCTTGTTGCATCGTTGCAAATGCAAAATAAACAGCTTTTACAAAAACAAAAAGCATTGAAAAGCTTTTGCAACATATGCTTTTTGTTTTTGTAAAAGCTGTTTATTTTGCATTTGCAACGATGCAACAAGATCGTGAACTGCCTAGATGTGAATGCAAGACAATTAGCATGCTGACCAAAAATTCATGTCGGCGCCACCTTCCAGCGCACGTTTCTGATAAAATGGCCAAACCATTCAATGACAAACTTGGCAAATCGGCGAAGATAACTGCAATAACTTTTTGTCAACACAACACGGCACAATTAATTGCATTTAATATTTATTTACATTTAATTCGCACAATAAAAACTATAGCACATCATCTAGCAACTCAAACAAATTACACAATATGACAACTATCAACAGTTCCGCTCTTTCGCTCACAATTTTTTGACAGAAGCGAAGAAATTCATGGAAAAAATAACTTCTCTAACTTCAGAGAATCAGGCATGGCAAGGTTCAAAACTTTATCGTATTTTCCGATAATTTGAGTTAAGCTGTTATGACTTGTGCCCACAGAAATATGTTTCTATATGAATTTTATATAATATTGTAACATTTGGTATACATACATTTATAGAAATAATTTTGTCCACCTAGATTGTTAAAATTTCCCACTGTGCAATGCCTTGAACTGATAAATTACATTTGAAATGTTGCGTTTATAAGCCAAGATGATATGGCATCGATTAATTTTTTTGTTTTGCACTATTAAAATATCTAATGAAACTGTAGTATTTTTTGATAAAAAATGATTTAGATAAAATTCCTCAGTGTATGCAGGAATCGAACTTGCGCTCTCTCAATCGTAAGATGGAAAACATATCCTCTAAGCTACGTATGCATTAAGGTGGATCGAAAAAAACAAACTGTTTTCGACACTCATATTCTGGGAGCTGAGGGCCGTTCTCACAAGTTGGCTTTTATCGAAAATGGTAGCGGAATTGAATTTTACTATTACGCAAATCGACTCTGTCTTGTTTGTGTTCAAATCCGCCCTAATATGAAACGTAAGGGGCGAATTCAAGCTGACGTTCGTTTATGAATACGATTGCCATTTCTTGGCGGATTTGACACAAAGAAAGTAGAGAACGCAAAATGGCAAAAAATAAATTAAAATAAAATAAAATAAAATAAAATAAAATAAAATAAAATAAAGGTAAAGGTAAAGGTAAAGGTAAAGGTAAAGGTAAAGGTAAAGGTAAAGGTAAAGGTAAAGGTAAAGGTAAAGGTAAAGGTAAAGGTAAAGGTAAAGGTAAAGGTAAAGGTAAAGGTAAAGGTAAAGGTAAAGGTAAAGGTAAAGGTAAAGGTAAAGGTAAAGGTAAAGGTAAAGGTAAAGGTAAAGGTAAAGGTAAAGGTAAAGGTAAAGGTAAAGGTAAAGGTAAAGGTAAAGGTAAAGGTAAAGGTAAAGGTAAAGGTAAAGGTAAAGGTAAAGGTAAAGGTAAAGGTAAAGGTAAAGGTAAAGGTAAAGGTAAAGGTAAAGGTAAAGGTAAAGGTAAAGGTAAAGGTAAAGGTAAAGGTAAAGGTAAAGGTAAAGGTAAAGGTAAAGGTAAAGGTAAAGGTAAAGGTAAAGGTAAAGGTAAAGGTAAAGGTAAAGGTAAAGGTAAAGGTAAAGGTAAAGGTAAAGGTAAAGGTAAAGGTAAAGGTAAAGGTAAAGGTAAAGGTAAAGGAAAAGGTAAAGGTAAAGGTAAAGGTAAAGGTAAAGGTAAAGGTAAAGGTTACGGTAAAGGTAAAGGTAACGGTAAAGGCAAAGGCAAAGGTAAAGGTAAAGGTAAAGGTAAAGGCAAAGGCAAAGGCAAAGGCAAAGGCAAAGGCAAAGGCAAAGGCAAAGGCAAAGGCAAAGGCAAAGGCAAAGGCAAAGGCAAAGGTAAAGGTAAAGGTAAAGGTAAGTAAAGTAAAGTAAAGTAAAGTAAAGTAAAGTAAAGTAAAGTAAAGTAAAGTAAAGAAAAGTTAAGTTAAGTTAAGTTAAGTTAAGTTAAGTTAATTAAAGTATAATAAAATAAAATAGTAGTAATTTGTAAGGTAGCGTTCGATGTGTTCTTGATGCTCACAGGAAAAACACATTTTTAATAGAAAATAGGAAAAACATTGTTTTAAAAGAAAAACTTTGTTCCAGTTTTTTCTTTTAAGAGTTTTTAAAATAAATAAAAAAATAGAATTTTTGCAAATTTTCAAAAAAAAAACAAAACTACAAAAAACAACAAATTTTGCAAATTTGGATAGACATTTACTAATACCATGAACATATTTTTTGATATATATTTTGATTCATATTTTTTATATATATTTGTCTACTTCCCATACAAAATTATGTAAAAATTAAAAACACATAGGTCAAAGGGAGGCACCCCTAAAAACTCATCGATTTAAACCATTTTAAGTATACATCTATAACTTTATATTTTAAGCCTTTTGATCAAATTTTATTAGAATCAGTCAACTTTTGTTTCTACCTCACATACAAAATTTTATAAAAAATAAATCTACAGAGGTCAAAAAAAGGTACCCCTAAAAACTAATCGATTTAAACATCGGTTTTAAGTATACATCTATAACTTTATATTTTAAGCCTTTTGATCAAATTTTATTAAGATCGGTCAACTTTTGTGTCTACCTCCCATTCAAAATTATGTATAAATTTAGGGTTGGGTTCTTTTCGCAGAATTTCCAAATCTTGAAAAAAAATCTTGAAATCAAAATCTTGAAAAAAAAAAATCTTGAAAACAAAATCTTGGAACAACAAAATTTTTAAACGAAAATCTTGAAAAACCTACGCATATAATGTATTTTTTAACCCGCGCGATCAAGATTTCTTAAATGAAAATTTGGCACTATTGCAAAAGTGTCCAATTTCAAAAGAAGTATCAAATTTTTCAAATAATGTCAAATTTTAAAAATAAACAAAATAATGTATAATTGTCAAGTCACAGAAATTGTCAAATTTTTAAATAAATGTCAAATTGTCCAATTATTTAAAAAGTTTCGAATTTCGAAAAATGAGTAAAATTGGGAATAAATGCCAAAATTCGAAAAAATTATCAAATTTTGAATAAGTGCCAAATCTAGAAATATGACAAATGTTGCAAAAAAATGTTCATAAATGGACAAAAACCACCACGTCCTCGTTGTTTGTCTGAATGACGCTAAGTGTGGGACCATAAATATTTAAAAAATTTATAATTTTGTCAAAATATGACACTTTTGTTTTCGAAATTACGAACTGGAACCTTTTCACAGAACTTCAAAATCTTGAACAAAAAAATCTTGAAATCAAAATCTTGAAAAAAAAAATCTTGAATCGAAAATCTTGAAAAAACAATCTTGAAACTCAAAATCTTCAAAAACCTACGCATAGAATGTATTCTTTAATCCGCGCGCTCGAATTAAAGAGTACATTCTATGCGTAGATTTTTTCAAGATTTCTGAAATTGAAAATTTGACACAATTTCGAAAAGTGTCCAATTTCGAAAGATGTATCAAATTTTTCGAATAATGTAAAATTTCGAAAATAATGAATAATTGAAAAGCCCCAGAAATTGTCAAATTTTGAAATAAATGTCAAATTGTCCAATATTTAAAAAGTGTTAAATTTCAAAAAGTGTCAAATATCGAAAAAAGAGTAAAATTTGGAATAAGTGCCAAAATTCGAAAAAACTGTCAAATTTTGAACAAGTGTCAAATTTCGATATGTACAAGTTCAGCAAAAAATGTCGTATTTAATTTTGAATAAGTGCCAAATTTCGAAAAGTGACAAATTTTGCAAAAATATGTTCATAAATGGACCAAAAATCACCACGTCCTTGTCGTTTGTCTGGATGACGCTTAAAGTGTGGGACCATGAATATTTAAAAAATTTATAATTTTGCCAAAATTTGACATTTTTGTTTTCGAAATTGGACACATTCTCGTTTTTTCTCGAAATTATACATTTTATTCGAAAGATCATTTCTTAAAATTTCAACATTTTTTTCAAGATTTATGCATTTTTTGTGTTTTCTAGATTTTTTTATTTCAAGATTTTCGTTTCAAGATTTTTTTTTTGAAGATTTCGCTTTCAAGATTTTTTTTTAAGATTATTTTTTTTTCAAGATTTTGGTTGTTTCAAAATTTTGACCTTCAAGCATTCGGACCGCTCCCATAAATTTATTATGGGTCCAAGGGAGGTACTCGTAAGAACTAACCGATTTCAACCATTTTTGGTATTTTTCTTAGATACCTTAAACTTACTAAGCATACCAAATTTCACTATAATAAGGGTACTCCTTCTATTTTTTTCCAAATTTGTATGAGCGTAAAGCACTGTGCGGCGACTTTGTCTGCAGTAGCGTCGCGACACTCCTGGTCATACCACTGTTTTCGACAAAGGCGGTGGTAGCCAATCACCCCTTCAGCAGCCGCACAAAAATACAAATACTTAACAATAAACAGTTAATTTTCCTCATTAACGTGGAATTATTAAAACATAATTAACTAATGATTCCTAAAAAACGTTTAAAAAAAACTCGTAAATCTGTTTTAATTGAGACTTTAATTTAGCTATTAACTTTAAGAGTTGATAGCTTAATGCCCAAGATATTTGCCTCACCCCCCCCCCCCCTCACACTTTCCGTGAGTGTACTAAGAAAAAACGAACAAATTTATTAAAGTCGTTTAATTTTATTATGTAATGAAATATTTTCTTAAGAATACAATAAGTGTTTGAGACTATATTGAGACATTGATGATTTTTTTTTCAATTATATTTAGTTGCATTGTAATTACAAAAAAATAAACGCAAATCTGACTAGAGTGGAATATTTTAATTTACATGATTATAACGCATCAACGGTAAGGTAAGAGAACGGCATCAATTCAAATTTAACCATGTTCCATCACGGTTTGTATTTATGCCAACTAACCTAATACATATTTCAAATATTTATCTAATTGTAAGCAAAAATTGAAATAACATTTGATTTTAATTAAGTTTGAAGGAAAATGCCTAGAGAGATTTCAACTATAAGCTATGGAAATTCTACGTATGTGCGTTCTTTACAAATGCATATGTATGAAGTAATTAATGTAAACAATTCGGCAAAACATGGCGAGTATCAGTTGACCGTACTGCATACTTGGTTGCCAGCAATTCAAAATCTCTTAATCAAATTAATAAAGAAAGACTGCACAAGAGAATAAACACAGTTATATAAAATTATTAGAGACGAAACAATTCATAAACTAAATAGAAATAAACAAAAAAACTACAAACAAGAATTGCATTTAGCCATAATCACCTTTCAGGTACTTAAAAATACATATATACATTTGACATACACATAATATAATGTAATATAATTTATTTTAAATAAAAACGCCTAAATAAAACTCAATTCCGTTTTAAAAATTATTGGCAAACGACAGTTACTGCTCCATTATAATTGTGTCTTCAGCTTTTACGCTACCACCAGTTATAGCCTCCATTGCCTTGGTTAGCAGTGTAGCATCCTTTAGACTGACGACTTGAAGTACTTGTGGCTCAGTGCCGGGTGCACCTTGAATCATCATCTGATGCATGCCTGGCGATACAGTTATTGTTTCCAGTTGGTCACCGTTTTCAACCTTTAAGAGAAAAATAAAAAATACATTAAATAGTGCCACAAACAAGCTCACGCTGCATTTTGTTAAAAAAATGCAATCAAAACCAATCGATGTGATCCATAAATAAAAAGTGGTACTTGCGCCGAATCTCAGGTCGATATTTTCTTTGCAAACTCATAGCAAGAGCTCGTACTACAAACAAAAATAACGAAATAAACGGCAAAAATGAAAATTCAAAATCTGAAAAAAGAGGGGGGGAAATAAATTAAATGTGTAATCAAATTAAGATGTAAAAATAAATACTACCAAAAAACAGAAGAACCTGGAAAAATATGTTTTACAATCAAATATTGAATAAATAGCTTTCATTGAATTGCAGGGTGATTTATTTTACCAAAACTATGCTAATTACAATAAAAAATATGTGTAAAAGAAGAAATATGCGTAATAGTTGAAATAACACAAATCACATAAACAAAACAATAACTATAAACAATTATTTAACAAATCGAAAAATTTATTGCTAAATAATATAAAGATATGTTAACAAAAAATAGCGTTTCAGTTTTGTATCGATAACTATTGCTATATATTACACAAAGTAAAAATTTCTTTAAATTTTTAGGTAATTTTCTAGAAACCATCCAATTAAATAAACTTCACCAATATGTACAATATTTAATATATATATATATACTCTTTCGTATATAACATATATATACTTATAAATATACTAGGAGCATACAAACATTTTACTACGCAAACAATATTCGGCTAACTGAGATGAATTTGTTATACCAATATTTTTTTTTAACATTCAAAATTGCACTTTAAGGAATTTCAAGGCTACATCGCTTGTGTTTTTTGCTTTCAAGCTTTAAAGAAGTTTGTATGATATAAAAATTTAATTTTTAAGCAAACACTTCATTTCTGGTTATCGGTGTTAAAATCAATAATAATGTTATTGTCACATTAGGAACTGTAAATAACTAAAAAATTAAATCAAAAGATTTACAAAATAAACTTTGGTTTCCTGTTAAAGCAATTTTTTAAAACATAAAAATTTGGCAATAAAGCATTCAGGATTTTTTTTAATTGAAACTAACTATTCAATACCTACTAAAATAATTAAAATTCTAATTTATATTTGATATATTTTTGGTGGTATAATTATAAAAAAAATTTAGGCAAGCATTAGTGTAAAAAAAGTTAAACAATAATTAAATGATTGTCAATTCTAAAACTTAAAAAGAAAAAACTTTAACTTAATATAAAAATTATTGCAACAGATATAATTATGAAGTTGCACTTGATCCCTAAACTAATAAAAATGGTTTTACATCGGATTGTACTAATATGCAAGCGAATTGTTTTAAGTGATCGGGCCAGCAAATAATGATGATTCAGGTTATAGAACTGTTGTATTTATAAATTCGTATTTTTTTTTTTTTTTTTTTTGAAAACAGATTCTCTTTTGATTCTTCAAAAATTAATAGTATGTAGATGTTTTTGTTTCTTCATACATAGAATATTTCAGGCAAATTTATTCCATGTATGTATTGTAAACAAGATTTTTTAATACAAAATGGACATATTATGTCCTAGTTAAAGAATTTTTTTAATCACTTTTCATTGAAATCAATTTTTTTATTTTTTTTTTGTTTTTCTTGGTGATGCAAATCATAGCGCATCAAAATTTCTCTAAAAAAATATCAAATTCTCCCACAATCTAGTCATGAATTCGGAAAAATCAAATTCTAGAATTAATGCTAAAAACGTTGGAAAACAAAGTTAGACCAAATTTAAATGCCCTTGCACAAGCGAACAGTTTATGCTTTCGACTTGGGACACCGACCATAATTCAATTTCATTATTCAAGAGCATTTTTTATTCATTATTAATTTTTCAATTTTTATTCATTATTCATTTTTTATTCTTTATAATTTTTTATTCATTATTCTTTTGTTATTCATTATTCATTTTTTATTCATTATTAATTTTCTATTCATTATAATTTTTTATTCATTATTCATTTTTTATTCATTATTCATTTTTTATTCATTATTAATTTTCTATTCATTATAATTTTTTATTCATTATTCACTTTTTATTCATTATTCATTTTTTATTCATTATTATTTTTTATTCTTTATTCATTTTTTATTTATTATAAATTTTTTATCCATTATTCTTTTGTTATTCATTATTCATTTTTTATTTATTTTCTATCCATTATTAATTTTTTATTCATTATTCATTTTTTATTCATTATTAATTTTTTACTATTCTTTTGTTATTCATTATTCTTTTTTTATTCTGTATTCATTTTTTATTCATTATTAATTTTTTATTCATTTTTTATTCATTATTCATTTTTTATTCATTATTCTTTTGTTATTTATTATTATTTTTTATTCTTTATTCATTTTTTACTCATTATTCTTTTGTTATTCATTATTATTTTTTTATTCTTTATTCATTTTTTATTCATTATTCATTATTGTTATTCATTACTCATTTTTTATTTATTATAAATTTTTTATTTATTATTCTTTTGTTATTCATTATTCATCTTTTATTCATTATTAATTTTCTATTCATTATTAATTTTTTATTCATTGTTCATTTTTTATTCATTGTTCATTTTTTATTCTTTATCATTTTTTATTCATTATTCTTTTGTTATTCATTATTCATTATTCATTTTTTATTTATTATAAATTTTTTATTCATTATTCTTTTGTTATTCATTATTCATTTTTTATTCATTATTCATTTTTTATTCATTATTCTTTTGTTATTCTTTATTCATCTTTTATTCATTATTAAATTTCTATTCATTATTAATTTTTTATTCATTATTCAGTTTTTATTCACTATTCATTTTTTATTCATAATTCTTTTGTTATTCATTATTATTTTTAATTCATTGTTTATTTTTTATTCATTATTCAGTTTTTATTCATTATTCATTTTTTATTCATTATTAATTTTTTATTCATTGTTCATTTTTAATTCATTGTTCATTTTATTCTTTATTCATTTTTTATTCATTGTTCTTTCGTTATTCATTATTCATTTTATATTTATTATTAATTTTTTATTCATTATTCTTTTGTTATTCGTTATTCTTTTTTTTACTCTTTATTAATTTTTTATTCATTATTCTTTTGTTATTCGTTAATTTTTTTTATTCTTTATTAATTTTTTATTCATTATTCATTTCTATTCATTGTTCATTTTTTATTTATTACTAATTTTTTATTCTTTCTCATTTTTTATTCATTATTTTTTGTTATTCATTATTAATTTTTTATTTATTATTAATTTTTTATTCATTATTCTTTTGTTATTCATTATTCATTTTTTATTCATTATTAATTTTCTATTCATTTATAATTTTTTTATTCATTATTCATTTCTTTATTCATTATTCATTTTTTATTCATAATTCTTTTGTTATTCATTATTATTTTTAATTCATTGTTTATTTTTTATTCATTATTCATTTTTTATTCATTATTAATTTTTTATTCATTGTTCATTTTTTATTCATTGTTCATTTTATTCTTTATTCATTTTTTATTCATTATTCTTTCGTTATTCATTATTCATTTTATATTTATTATTAATTTTTTATTCATTATTCTTTTGTTAGTCATTATTCATCTTTTATTCATTATTAATTTTCTATTCATTTTTAATTTTTTATTCATTATTCATTTTTTATTCATTATTAATTTTTAATTCATTATTCTTTCGTTATTCATTATTCTTTTTTTGTTCTGTATTCATTTTTTATTCATTATTAATTTTTTATTCATTATTAATTTTTTATTCATTATTCATTTTTTATTCATTATTCATTTGTTATTCTTTATTAATTTTTTATTCTTTTTAGCCATAAATAAAAAATTAATAACAAATGAATAATGAATAAAAAAATAATAATGAATAAAAAATTAATAATGAATAAAAAAAGAATAACTGAAAATTCCGAAATTTTTTATGAATTGCATTCTTTGTGAATAGCATTCAAATGAATAAAAAAATTGATTCATTATTCTGAATAACGAAAATGAATAATTGAAATGAATAGTTAATCATTTTTTTAAAAATGAATGTGAATTAAAAAATTTATTTATAAATCAATTTCGCATTCATTGAATGCATTCTGACTTCGTTATTCACTGATTCACTTTTTTGTAAATAAAATCAAATTGAATGCATTCTATTACAGCTCTGGTTGATACAAATATTTTTCAGTTACACTTGCACAAATGTTTTATAGAGTTTGGTGCAGCTCTTGTTTTAGATGGTCTTTTATTGACTCCACGTAAATAACAAAGGAGTCTGAGAAGGATTTTCGATTTTGTTAGCTAAACTCGTTTCATTTGAATGTAGTTGTTACTAAGAATGTGAAACTTATGAAGATGGGTAACAAAATTTATGGTTGTTTAATGTTCTGTGTTGGGATTGATTGATGTTTGAAAACACTTTAACTTGAAAATTTCTTTTATTTCGATATCCATGTCAAATGTCGTGACATGCGTATGTCAAATTCAGATGGATGTGACTACCAAAATCATAACCACTATCTATCAAAAGCGCAATTGCAAATAATAAAGTTATTGGGCAAAAATTTCTTGAGAAAGGCCACACTCAGATAGAATGCGAAGTGCGCCGCTCGCAAAAATATAAAAAAAATTAAATACCAATCAGTTTACGATTATGTGCGAATTATGAAAGAAGCCAGAAAGTATGTCAAAATTTATAAAAACCTCGTTAAAAAATCGTTCGATTCAAAACATCAAAAATTTTATTTTTTTTTTTTAAATTATAAGAATGAAAAACTGATTCGGTTTACTACTTTTGACCTTATTAGACCTTTGACTAATTCGACCAGTAGTGGAGTTCCCAAATGCATTAACGATGATTTTCGATATCGTTAGTTAGCAAAAACTTTAATTTTCTGTGAACATGGCACGCACAATGGCCGATAACGACAACGATTATTATAGTTAAATTTTTGGGAATTCCGCTACAGGTCGCAAAAATGCTGATCCTACACCGACCTGTCCGTTAAAATTCAAAAATGCTTTGGACATACGACAGCTGCCCAGTTGCATACAACTCAACTTTCAATCGCATCGAACAAGTGGAAACATCCACTGGAACTGAAAGTGGAAACATCAAATACAAATAATATAAAAACATATTTTTTCTTGAGATTCCCATGTAAATATATCTGTATCTTTGACTTTTCTTTTTTTTTTTAATTAAAAAAATGTCGATAAACATCAAAAATAAAAACAGAAAAGTTTTAACTCTTGATCTGTTACTAAAAATGGCGCTTTTTGCTACTATACAAATACCTCTATCTGCATTTATAGCAATTTTTTCTGGATATAACCCACTATCTGCCATAGCAGCTAAGCTAGCGAAAAAATTAAAAAAAAATGTATGCACATTGGTCCGTGGATCTTTTTGAACAACATTGTAGAAGATCGTTTTTTCACAAATTGTTTAATAAGAAGATGAAACGTTTTTTACGATCTTCTGAAAACTTGTACTTTTGCATAGACAGGAAAATGAATATAGACCCTCGATATGCTTAAAAAGAATATTTTAAAAAATGTCTGATTATTTCCTAATTTTGTCAAAAGATCTGTATTGAAATTGCGAAAATTGTATTCAACTGTGATATCGATAATTGTTTTAAAAGTTGACTGGATTAGTTAATTCTTTCATTTGATTTGTGCGAAAGTAAGCTTTTATTTTCCATGGTCTGAGTTTGGAGGTCAGAATATTTGGTCTTTTATTAATTCAGCTAATTTAATCAATATTTCCGAGCCTATGACCAAATTATGGAAGAACGAAATGTGATGGCTAATTATTATCTTTGCTTACTAATATTTGCGTATCGCATTTTTAAGATAACATTTCTGTGTATAACTATCTCTGTATATTATAACATACTATATTATAGCATATAAATTATTATTATTTCATACAAAGAAAGCCAAAGTTACTTTGTCGAACTCTTTTACGAACCCATTTGGGCAAAAACGTTCGTTTACGTTCTTTACAAATAAGTAAATCTTTCGTCGGTCTAAAATGCCTCTGATAAAAATAGCGTAATATGTTGTTAAACGAGTTCGCAAAAGAATCATAAATTAAATGGCTTATTGCAAAAACATAATTTTTAAAATCTATATTTTATGTCCGTTACATACATTTATCCGGCCCTATACGAACTATTTTTTTTTAACAAATTCAATTTTTTTGTACAAAACTACTATTTTCAATACCTTGAAATTAATTATTCAAATTTTTTACATGTATCATGTTTTTACTTTTAGCCCATCAGTTTTTAACAGAGCAGTAAAAGAATGCATTAAATTTGGTTTTATTCACAAAAAAATGAATCAGTGAATAACGAAATAAGAATGCATTCAATGAATGCAAAATTGATTTATAAATAAAATTTTTAATTCACATTAATATTTAAAAAAATTATTAATTATTCATTTTCGTTATTCAGAATAATGAATCATTTTTTTTATTCATTTGAATGCTATTCACAAAGAATGCAATTCACAAAGAATTTCAGAATTTTCAGTTATTCTTTTTTTATTCATAATTAATTTTCTTATTCGCTATTAATTTTTTATTCGTTTGTTATTCATTATTATTTTTTTGTTCATTCATTTGTTATTCATTTGTTATTCATTATTAATTTGTTATTCATTACTCTTTATTTATTCATTATTAATTTTTTAAGCATTATTCATTTGTTATTAATTTTTTTTGTATGGCTACTTTTTTTAGTCCTACTAAAATGAATAAAAAATTAATAAAAAATAACAAATGAATAATGAATAAAAAATTAATAATGAATAAAAATTAATAAAGAATAAAAAAAGAATAATGAATAACAAATGAATAATGAATAAAAAATATATAATGAATAAAAAAAAAAAATTATGAATTAAAAATTAATAGCGAATAAAAAATGAATAATGAATAAAAAAATTATTGAAAATTCTGATATTCTTTGTGAATTGCATTCTTTGTGAATAAAAAATTATTAATTATTCTAAATAACGAAAATTAATATAATTAAAATTAATAATTTATAATTTTTTTAAAAATGATCGTGAATTAAAACTTGTATTTATAAATCAATTTTGCATTAATTGAATAAAAAATTAATAATAAATAATAAATTAATAATGAAAAAATATTAATAATGAATCAAAATTAATAAGGAATAAAAAGACAATAATGAATAACAAATGAATAATGAATAAAAAATATATAATGAATAAGAAAAGAATCAGGAATAAAAAATTAATAACGAATTAAAAATGAATAATGAATAAAAAAAGTAATTGAAAATTCTGAAATTCTTTGTGAATTGCATTCTTTGTGAATAGCATTCAAATGAATAAAAAAATGATTTATTACTCTAAATAACGAAAATTAATCTAATTAAAATTAATAATGAATAATTTTTTAAAAATAATTGTGAATTAAAAATTTTATTTATAAATCAATTTTGCATTAATTGAATGCATTCTTATGTGATTATCCAGTTGTACTTAAAATTCTGAATATGAATGCCGATTTTACAACTCTTGTTTTTAAGCAGCAACAATTTTTGATTGCTTATAACTCGGCAACCAGAAAAAGATAAATTTAAACTGTTTGTAAAGCATAAACTAACACAATTTAATGAGGAATTTTTTATGAATTAAATTTTTTTAAAGAAAACAATTTGTTTGTAATACGCTTAAAGCAAAAGACCTTTTAAGAAAATTGAAAAAAAAATTTAAATTAATAAAAAAAAAATACATGAATTTTGCCGTTGAAAGGCTGTATGTACTTTAAAGAGAAAATAAGTTAGCATAAATGTATAAAATTCGTTAATATCTTATTTAAAATGTCTACTCCAAAGTGTCCTTGAACATAATTTATAAAAAATATTGTTATCGCAATAACCTTAAAATGAATCAATAACACTGTGCACTTTTTTTTGCAACAAAAGCTTGCGACATAGCATTTCAGCATAATTTAAGGACGCTAAATTTAATGGCGTTAACCGATTTTTAAATCTTCGGCCCATTTTCGACAAATTCTAGTTTCGAGGTCAAGTACATGTTAATGCAGTTTTTTTAGAAAACTTTTTATTAGCTTCAGTGGCTTCATGTCTACAGGTGAAACATAAACAATATCTGGGAAATAATTTCGTAGAACATAAATAAAACATAACCCTTAGGGTCCAAATTGGATGCATAATTAAAAAAGCTGATGTTTCATATAAAAGCTTTATTTACACAAAAAATTAAGCTTTTTTAAGCAATAATATTCCCCTATAAATAGCGCTAAATAAAAGTTCAAATAACAAAAATTAAGCAATTTTATGGGTCCCCAAAATTACCCCAAAAGTATGAAAATTAAGTATCTTCCTATATGTTGTTCTTGTAAGTAAGTTTAAACAAATGTGTAATTACAGAGCATCTAGTTTTTACATGCTCTACTCGAGCTTTTTGACATAGTTGACTGTGATCATTAATCGAATTGAAAATATCGCAACAAAACCTCGAATTTAATTATTTCTATACAGGCAGGTCCAGTGTAAGAGTACGAATATTTACGAAAGTGAAAGAGGTCAAGTTCAGCAAAAATTCGTATGGGAGGGGGGTCTATTTTACATACTTAGTAGTTACGGGGTTATTTGATATTTCATGATTTTGATTCGTACTATTGTTTCTAGCAAAAAAACAACAAAACAATTCATGGAAAACTGATTTTAAATTCTCATCCAATAAATTGACCATTCTAACGGTTAATCAACGAACACACCATTAACCCTCATCCATTACCGAGCTATGCTCGTGTGAAGATGAAATAAATCCGTTGAAACAACAAAATTTCAAGTTTGAGCGCAATTTTCTCAGAATTTCGCGTAATAAATCAAAATTTTGTGATTAGCAACATATTTGTGATTTATTTAATTTGCTTTTCAATGACATCAAAATCATTAACATATCTTCAAAAATAACAAAGTTAGTTGAACTTAAAAAATTTCACTAAAATGAAAACATAATAATATTACCTTCTACGTAATTGTATTTTGCTAAAAAAAAAAAAAATTCTAAGAAAAAATTTTGTCCAAAGTGAAATTTTGGAAATACAACATGTTATTTTGAATTATATGTTTATGATTTTGATGTCATTGGAAAGAAAATTAAATAAACCATAAATTGTATGCTCCATTCAACTCGTGTCGTTTCATCACCGAGGTAGTTGTGTTTGTGGTCCATCCGCTGATGCGACCGACACAATTAAAGTACAGTTTTAAATAGAATCAAAAAGATTCGTAATATGTGATGGCGTTATAAATCTACGATTTGGCCAAATAATTTCCTCTTCAGTGAGGATTCTTCTTGAGCTAAGGAAGCCTAGTTTTCGGAGTAAATTAAATCAAAAAAAAAATTGTATGCTCAAACAAATTTTGATTTATTACGCGAAATTCTGAGAAAATTGCGCTCAAGCTTGACCCCAATTACGGGTCAATTTTGACCCTAAGGGTTCGGTTTTGAGGGTTAAACTGTTCTACAAAATTGTTTCCCAGGTAATTGTTAATGTTTCACCGGAAGACATGAAGCAACTAAAGCTACTAAAGTTTTTCTAACAAAAACTGCATTAACATGTACTTGGCCTTGAAACTAGAATTTCTCGAAAATGTTATGAAGAATTAGGAAATGGTTAACACCATTAAATTCAGCATCTTTTAATTATTCTGAAATGTGATTTCCCTAGCTTGTTTGATTTTTGGACACGCACAGTGTTATTATTAGGAAGAAATGCATATATTTGCAATTTCATCTCCATACAACAACATATTCCTTTTCAAAATGTTCTTAAACATAATGGTTTTCAAGAAAATTCTATTTCTTTTCTCTTTTGTAGACGACACCAATATATTTATGATCGCTGATTCTAAATCTGTAAACAGATTTTTTTTGTATTCTATTATAATTCGATGAAGAGATTAATAGTGTTGAAGGAAAGAATACGCATTTTCAAGGCATATTTGTATAAATATAATGAATTCTCATACTAAACTAAGATTATAATATAGAGTCAATTTTAAACTTTGATTAGGCATTGTCTTGTTTCTATGTTTCAAACTGTAAATTTCAGCAATTTCTATAAAAATTCGACTCTTCTCTTCAATTTTTTGTTAAATTATTAAAAATTACATACGAACAGTGAATGGAAAAAACTCCTACCTTATACGTAACGCTACAAAAGCACAAACTCGCAAGCTCTATCTCCTTCAATTCCGTGTGTGACTCTTCGATTTAATAAACCTTAACGAACGGTTTGTTTTTGATCTGTTCTGTTTTAACCTTTATTGCGCTTTTTTTGTATATCGCTCTTCGATTCAAGCACAAGCACTACCACCAGTAGGCCGAAAAGAGAGTAGGTCGTTGTGTTAAACGAGCACAAAACATTAGGTCTATTTGCGTACTTCTCCACTGAAAACTATCCAGCAGCAACTTGCAAGAGAGTAACGCACAATTATCTCTCAAATAGAAAAATATCCAAAAAAAGTACGAGCTACCTCATAATAATCCTATGTATCCGTTTGTTAAAAAAAATACGTGGCCTACTCCTGCTGTTATTGAACAATTTGGTCATAAATGGAATCAACTTCCTTTGAAACCGTGTTTTGAAATTCCAGAAATGATAGATCCATCTATAATTTATCATAGATAGTCATTTCAACATAGTTGTTGAATGTTCAGAAGTGAAATCAAAAATCATATATTGGAGAGACCAGGTACATTTATTCCATCAAAGAAAGTATTGAAGAACCTTTAGATAAGGAAACAACAGATTGGAAATCTTTCCTTCATAAAGTTAATGAGTTTGGATTGGATATTGATGTCTTAGTTATAGGATGAAAAGAAAAAGAGCGTGAAATAAAAAAACAGGTCGTTTCTTCTCTCTTATGTCTTGGGAAATAAGAGATTATTTTGTAATTACGGAATATTTAATTAAAAAAACATTTTGTACCGTTATTCTATGGTTTAACTATGGCAGACGACTTAACTACAGTCATGAAAAAAATGATGGAGAGCTCAAATGGACAAGGCTTAAACTATTATTCTTACATTTCAATTGCAAACCATATTGACTACGAAAAGTGGAATAACCATCAGCGGAAGAAATCAACATCATCTGTATTCAGAGTGATGGGTCAATTCTTGGGGTATCCTGAATTAATTTCTTACACACATAAGTTATTCGAGAAAGCTCTAATATATCATGGAGGAAGAGGCGATCTTATAACTATGCAAAACGGAGATATAGTAAATGCAACATCCCATAGAGTGTGTTGGGAAGGGCAGGAAGGGATACTACAAGGTTTAAGACAAAAAGGTATTTTGAATCTTCTTCTGATTCGTAGAGAAGGTAGCCACAGAAATACACAAATCAAATGTCTGGCCCAAGGCGACAATCAAGTTATATGCACACAGTATGAAGTACAGAAATTTCGAATACCAGAGGAATTGATAGATAGATAATATAACAAAAATAGTTCAAAATAGCAATGCAATCTTATCAACAATTTAAGAAGGAACAAAGAAACTAGGATTAATAATCAATAAGGATGAAACTATGCAAAGTGCAGATTACCTAAATTATGGAAAGATCCCTGTATACAGAGGAAATATAAGAAATTTAGAGATAAAAATATGATCTAGGGTCACATGAGTAACGAATGATCAAGTTCCTACTTTGGCAAATATAATGGCGACCGTATCTACAAACGCTTTGCTTGTAGCTCATTACTCGGATTCGCCAATTAATGCAATGTATCATATGAACTTCCTCGGAAATTTTGTCACAATATTAATTGAATTTCATAATCTGACTCTTAGGACTTCAGTGAAACGCATACTAGTTAATCCAAGCAACTTACACAGTAAATCACATAAAATTGCCTGTCTCTTTTTAGATCCATCTCTAGGTGGAGTATGTGAAACAGCATTGACAAGGTTTCTGATTAGACAATTTCCAGATCTAATTACAGAAAGCCTATCCTTTATAAAGAAAGTATTTCATGGATCAAAAGACAGCAATTTAAGGAAACTTTGTTACGAATTTGGAAATGTTCGTTTAGGTGATCCATACAACCTTGATTTACGAAAACTAATTAAAGATCCACTTTCTCTCAATATACCAAGAGGTGTGAACGCGTTGACTTTACTTAAAAGCCATATAAAAGATCGTCTTATTGAATCAGTAGGAGATATAAAAAACCAAATAGTAAAATATGCTATCATTTATCATCAGACTGAAAAAAATGTTTAATGGAATTTTTGTTTTGAACCAACTTATTTTCCGGCTACACGAAGTTGATCTCCCTCAAACTTGGTTTTAATTTTAAGTAATGTCCCTTATCTTGTCTCTCAAACCTTTCCGTATAGCGAATTAAGTTCTGATCATTATCCAATTAACTTTAATGTTTCGATTGATCCAGTTATGGTTGAAAATTTGGATCATGACTACTCTAATTCAGACTGGAAATTTGTTCGTGCATTTCTAAAAAATTCTCTCTATAACATCTCAACCGATCTAAGAGTGATAGCTAATACGAGAGCCAAATTGACGAAAATTCGGAATTCTTTCATTTAAAGTTACTGGAGTACGAAAGAGTCGCAATACCTAAAAAGCGTGCGGTAACTAATTTTATTAAGCTGCCGCAAAATATATTGAACACCAGCAAAACAAGAAATTATTATCGAATGCAAGGGTGTCGTTACACTCAAAATTATGATTATGCTACTATGGTTCGACTTTCTTCACAGATTCTTCAAAAACCATAAAATGGCAAATAATGTTTTGTGCTGGTTTAACACAACGCTACCATTCTGTTTCGCGCTCTCTTTTCTGGCCTGCTAGGGGAAGTGCTTGTGCTTGAATCGAAGAGCGATATACAAATTAAGCGGAATAAAGGTTGCACTCTTTAAAAAAACAGAACAGATCAAAAACGAACCGTTCGTAAAGGTTAATTTCCAATCCTACATACGAATATACTCATAAAATAAAGTATATTCATAAAGAAAAGGGTTGAGTCTATCATTCCAGTCTACTTTAAAGATTTTACCATGATATATTTCTTAAACAATTACTCAATACCTTAGAATGTGTATTTTTGTAAAGCTTTATATATCAACATGAAAAAAAGATAAAAATATCTGTTTGCTGATTTGGAATCAGTAAAGGCCCAGTTATAATAGACGTAATGTAAAGTAACGTAATGTTGTCAACTGTCATCGTGACGGGACGTAATGTAAGAAAACGTTGTAGCAATTATAATAGGCAGTAGCCAGGTAGTTGTTTGTCGTAAATAATTGCTCGTTCCTGTACAAATACAATTAAATCTTCGTCATCCATAGCTGTGGATACATAAAACTATCACATTAATAACGAAAACTCAACAAAAACCGTAGTTCAACAATATAAAATAGCAAAATAATCGAATCTAACCTCAATGTTTAGTTGTTCTTTGAACAGACGTAATGTAAAGTAACGTAGAAATCGAAATCCAACGGATCTTTACGTCCCGTTACATTACGTTACTTCTATTATAATCACTTGTATAAGAAAAGTATTGATTGAAACAGTAAGTGACAGAACACACTGCTGCAGTGACATTTCACTACATTACGTTACGTCTATTATAACTGGGCCTTAACCATTAAACTATTACAATCGACAAAATTGAAAAAATAACATTTTCTTGAACACTTTTATATTAAAGGACATATTGGAATAGAAAAATGTGGTTAAATTAAAGCAAAATTTTGTATAAAAGATTTTCTGCGTTATAATTATTGATACTGATCAAGCTTATTGCGATATTATTCAATTACTTACTTTACCGATAAAAACTACTGATTACTTAAATTTTGTTAGCAAAAATAATGTTCGCAGAATGATTGTTTATGTTCAATTTGTGTACTAATTTTCAAAAAATAAATTGGCCATTTCAGCCCTTGGCAAGACTTTGACCGAGCTTCTATTGATCAATAGTGTTGTGCGTGTTATTAAATGTTTGAACAAAAATGATCGAGAACTTAATCTACGAGTTTAAGACGACTCCGAATGGCTATGTTCTCAAGAAACTTTACATGGCAATTTTTACTCTCTGAGATTAGCCATTTTCTGCAGAGTGGAACAAAAATATTAATCCAATTGAAAAAACATTCTGTCTGAGCTGGGGTTTGAACCGCGGTTCTTTGGCTTACAGGCCACGCACTCTGCCAGTAGGCGTTACGTGATGACTCTACGGTCATCACAATCTGAGGACTTAACCTTGTTTTATTCGTATTCTCAGAAATTCTATGTCGTTTACTATAATTAGGTAAGCTAAATAGATCCGGAATGATGATTTTTTTATTGGGTGTAGGTAGCAGAGATCTGCAACGGATAGCTTTTTTGCGACTCTGAGTATATCCGAAAAAAATAAGTACAAAAACCTACTCACCCTTAGCGCACGCAACTCGACTCATATTCTCTTCTACGAAGCTAGAATGCGGCGGCTCAAATAAATATGAGTATCCTAAGTCATGAGTCGGATCGGGAAAGATCGAGTTTTTTCGGTTCATAAATACTTATGGTTGCTGTCGTCTTGCTGATACTTATCCTACTTGCCGAAATACTCACAATCGACACAAGTAGCCGAATCACTCGGCTCATCTGCCACAGATATGAAAGAGAGCGCAGTAGAGCGCAGCAGTAAATAGTGAGCGAGTTTTTTGTATTTGTTTTGTGCTATTTTTTCCTGAGCATTTAGATACCAACATATGTGTTATTCTTGTGTTGCTTTTTATTTTTATCTGACACAGAGAAAGCTGCGCATGAGTTAAAGTTGTTGAGGCTTAAAAATAATACGCAGTTTCGATAGCATCGTAAGTGTAATTAATTTTCTGCAATCAGCAATTATTATTAAATTTGTAAAGTATTTTTTTTTATTTTTCTGTAACCTGAAGTTGCTAAATCACATGCGCATATTTTAAATTAAACTTCTATTGCACGTGTTTACGTACAAGAAGCAAACACACGTGCGCCGCACAGTGGTTGAGCCCCATACAAAAGTCAATAAATAGATGGACTCATCGTAGATCAATTAAATTTCGTGTATTATTTGGAATTTGCTTTAAAAGAATACACACAAACATATTTTTAAATCCGCCCTCAATCAAGCCTACCTCCCATACAACACAAATATTTAAAACGCCATATTTTTTTTGTCTTGAACCAATACAAGAACCATTCTGTCAGAAATCTTTAATATATGTCTAATATATAAAAAAATTTTTGCCACGCCCACCTCCCACAAGGAATTTTCCACTTCACGTGTTTTTCCCAATTTCAACTTCAATGAAGCGCAGCATCTAAACTGTTTTAATTAGTGGTTTATAGTACATATTCAAAGATATTATTTGTTTGCTTTTTATACTTTTAACCTAATGCGTTTTGCCAGAAATTGGCGCTGGTTGTAAATGTGATGCTATCAATAGTTAAAAAAGATAATAGCATACTTTTTGGCAATGTGATAAAGTGAGCACAGATCGTGTAGCATAAAAACATGGCTTGCATATACGGAGAAAACTGTTTGCTAAATTAGTATAGTGGTTAAGCAAAACTTGCGCTTGATTCTCAGCCACTTCAAAATTATGCTTAATTTCAGCAATAACTAATCAATATGTGCTATTCCAATTTATAATAATTAAGTAAATATTTGCTTGAATTAAGTAAAAATTTGCTATTCCAATTTAAAATAACTAAGCAAATATTTGCTTGAATTAAGAAAAAATTTGCTTTTCAGTTTATAATAACTTAGCAAAATTTTGCTTGAATTTAATCAAAATTTTGCTTATTCCTAAATACACGAGGAGTGATTGCAAATTGCACTAAACAAGCTAAATTAGCAATCTTTTTTTAAATCACATTGTGATTAAGCTAAGTTTTGCTGATTTGCTTTTAAGCAAAACATTTGCTTGATTCAAGCAAATTACTTTTCTCCGTGAACGTATTCTAATTCTGTTGTTTGGAATCAAAGAATATATATTTCACTTTCAGCTTATTGAAGATGTTTGAAGAGCATTTCTTGACAAGGGAATCTGAATATTTGAATAGTTTTGAAAGCATTTTATTGCGAAATTCATTAAAATGTTTCATAGTAAGCAATAAAATAATGTGAATTAATTTAACTTTTTACATATCACATTACTGTTTTACAAATTCAATTTAATTGTAATTAATTAAAAAAGTATACTATGCATTAACATAGCAAATTAATAAACTGAGAAACACACTATAGAATACTCAAGTACTCTTGTAGCGAGGGACTTGGTAAGACAGCAAATAAAGCGTCAGTACAAATTTACTCGCGTTAGTTTGAAAAAGAGTTGTACGTTTACTTGGTACGCTTTTCAATTAAAAAATAATATTATTTTCTTTTCAATATTTTCTGTCCTAATGAAAATTTTATATTACAATTTTGAAATATCTCAAATAATTTTCGTTGAAATACAAATTATATTTTAAAATTTTTTTAAAGTAAAGTATTAAATATTTAAATAATATGACAAAGAGTGAAACTATATAATGACAAAAATTGCAATCGTTACACTCTGTAAATATATTCTAGTATTGCAAAAGAAGAATTATAACATTTTAAACCATTTATCGTATTTAGTAAGTAAATGCTTTCACTATTTCCATTAAAAATGTAACTATTTAAAAAAAAAATACCTATATATTAATATGCCACACGTAAGAAGTGATCGGTTAATAAAGAAATGCCTAAAAGCATACGAAAGAAAATGACTATAGTAATAAACCTTGAGACTAAACAAATCTATATTTTCTTCGAAACGCATTTAGTTTTTACCAAATGTTGTTCAAGGACGCAAAAAATTCTGTCAGTTTTTTTTTAATCGCTGAACTAAAAGTCCAATTTATTTATATATTTAAAATATCGTCGACATCCGAAGATCATTATGTTTTACTCTGCTAAAATAAATGTTTTTTTGTCATATCAACTTTGCCTAAGAAATTTATTGCAAAAATAAAAATTTTTTTTCAAGTATGCAAAAAACTTTTTCAATAATGCTTTTTGTACTTAAAATAAAATCAGAGTGCAATACATTTTCTCAATTGTTTGTAATAACTCTTGAAAAATATCAATATTTTACGACATTTTTTCAAAATTTTTACATCAATCGTATTATAAGGCGTCTAACAGAAGACCTATATATATTTATGATAAATATTTTAGAATCATGCTAGTTAGAATGTTCTTAAACAACGCAAAGAAAAAAAATTCACATAAAGAGGTTATCAGTTTTGGCATTGATTTCCAACTTTCAACCACTGTGCGCCGGCCTTTTGATTTTGTTTTATTTTTGTTTATGTCTAACAAACCAAAATCACAAGCGTTGTTATTGTTTTTTCTTCAAAGAGTGCAACAATAAAATACCAAGAACGCGTTTTCGAGAAAAAACAAACAAAAAATGAGAGCTCACATGGCCTGCAGACATGTACTTACGAAAAGTGCATAAGCAAAAAAAACTAAATAGCGCTGAGAGACGTTGGCAGAGAAGGAGCAGTACTCAGAGTACACTCAAAATACATTCGGATCGAGCGCCTTTGTAATAAACTGACTCAACGCACTCATTAAAAACGGCTCGAAGTGGATCGGATCACGCCGCTCTGGAATATGAGAATGCACTTATACCCGAAGAAATGCTAATGAGCCGAATGCCTATGAGTATTTTCCACATATTATTAAGTATGGATAGAGTTGAGAACAGCACGACATTCGGGTATGATTTGAGTATCCGAATTCTGTCGGATACTCATTGCAGCTCTCTGGTAGGTAGTGTATTAAAAAATAGAACGTGCCTAATAAATCGATTTTGGAAATAATGTAACTTATTATGTTTTTGCAATAAACCATTGAATTTTTTTATTATTATCTTAGTATGAACAATCATGATGACAACAAACAAGGAAACTCCTTTAATTTGAAGAAAAATAAAAACAGCTAAAAAAGCTATTTTCCAAGAAGTAAATGACTCAAGAGTTAAAAAAAATTATATACAAATGTTGATTATGTTTTTTAAGAACAGCTAAATAAATGAACAAAATAATAGTAAAAGCCACAAAAATTTAAAAAAAAACGACTTTTATACTTATTTTAAGTGTAAAAATTTTTTAAAATATTAAAATTGTTCAGCTGTTGATTAGCGAACCTTTCAGAATCTTTCTGAGTCAGATCTACTTTTTAATAGTCGTGCCTCAAAGAAATAGGTAATAAAATTATTGTTTGTATTCAAACCATCATATAATGTTTTTGTTATGTCTCAGAACTTTAAACACTTTACTTTAACCTTCAAACTACAGTATCTACCTAGATTGCATTAGCCCAAAGAACTAGTATATATGTATATATTTTTTTTTAGAACTATCTTCTTTTATTTTATTATCAAAGATGCTAACACCTTAATGTTGGAACCCTCATAATGGAAAACTTTAGAGATATTTTAAATTTTTTAAAAATTTAAATTTTTATAGCACAACAATAAAATTAATTAAAATTTTAATTTTTATGTTCACTGAAAGATCGATCTACGACAGCAGTTTTTCAGCTGCATTCAATCAAATCAATCACAAAACGGTTGGGTTTATATTTGGCTCTTCGCTGACTAGATTAAAATTAGTTTAACTTTTCTATTCTATACAATAAGGTAAATCTAAACTATGGCTAAATATATGTGTTATTATATTTAATTGTTACCTACAAAGACTTGAACTATTTTTACTTTTCTACACTTTCTATTTTAATGGCTTTTGTAGACAGCCCTTCGCTGTTCACTACTTGTACGTTAAGAAGATTTTCCGTCGTGGACTTCTCCACTTTGATGGAGGTTACTTTGGCTTGCTTTCGTCGCTTATTGCTTTTTGGCGTGCTGCCAGCTACAACAAGCCGCGTTAAAGCAGCTGAATTCTTATTACTATTATTGTTATTGTTTGCAGTAATTTTATTATTATTATTACTACTGTTATTATTATTATTGTTTGTAGTAATTGTATTATTATTGTTGTTAATGCAAGCTTGGTTAGTACTAAGGTTGACATTGTTCTGATTCGGATTTATATTACTTGTCAGAAACACCTTTGTCGGTACTTGAATTTGTTGTTGACTAGAGTTATTATTGTTTAAACTAGAACTAAATATTTGGCAACGTGAATTGGCTATTGTTGACATTGTCGTTGGAGGCATACTTTGACTATTTGGTGTGATTAGACGTTGGCCAGCAGCTGGCGTTGTCATTATCGAATAGCACTGATATTGGTTATTATTATTGTTGCTGCTATTATTACTAGTGCTATGATTATGTGAATCTACCTGCATGGGTGTGATGCAGACGGTACCATCGCTATTAGTGTGGAGTTGTTGTATATTTGCCATCATTGACTGATACATGGATGCAGAAACCGGAACTGTTATCATATTGCTGACGGACACTGGATAGCCTAAACAACAAAATACAAATTTAGAACATTATTCGGCAACTTAATTTATAAAGCAAAAAATAAACTAACCTTGTCCATCTTCAGCCGTTATATAAATTTGTCCATCTTGTGCTACAGTTGCTTCTGTAAGATCTACAGTCATATTTTCATGTCCATTTAGATCGGCTAAGCTCTGTACGGTGTGTATAGTTGCGCCACCTTCACCTTGATGAAGCTTTATTAAAATGGTAGAAAATATTTAAAATTAAACTTTAGATATAGAAGAAATGCGTATAATTACAGTTGCCACGCCTTGAACTTGTGCCGTTGTGCCATCAGGAAGTGTTATAATAGGATTATTTGGATCGACTTGAATTAGAGAAACGGTACCATCTGCATTTTGTATCGTCGAGAGAACTGTTTGTGTGTACTGTGAGAGAAAAAAGTCAATGAAATATTAAACAAAAGAGTATAGAATAAAATACTAGAATATTAATAAAAAAAAAGACGAGCCTTGCGATCAAAAACAAATCATAAGCAAAACAATTAGAAATCATAATGTAGTATATACTGCAATAACTTTAGATGAATAACTGAAAAATAAACTGCTCAAATCAACAACAATCAGCAAAAGAGTGTAATAGTATAAAAAAAATTAACAGCACGCAAATAAAGAGTAACAACATCAAAAAACTAGATTCTTTGCATTAATTGGTTAGTACGAACATCGACTTCACTCAAAGACATCGGATCGATGCAAACCTGAGCGTTTGCAATGTTTTGGGCAGACGTTGAATTAGTTTGTTGTGTTTGCTGATGTTGCTGCTGATGTTGCTGCTGATGTTGTTGCTGATGTTGTTGCTGATGTTGCGGCACTGTATGTATTTCAATTTTAGTTGATGCTGGCAGTGTCGCAGTTGTTGTTATATGATGATTATTCGTATTTTGGATAATTGTCGGTGCCGAATTGTGTGTCTGTGCCGTTGCGTTATGTGTTGTTATAACAGTTCCAGCGCTGTTGATCTTCACCACATTTACTTGTTGCTATTAAGTTAAATGCATAAACATATTGTTCAAAGTGTATTTAAATTTTAAATTAAATATATAATTAATCAAGAATTTTTAAAAAATATATTTAAATTTTATTTTTATATATAGTCAAAAATAAAAACATACTTTCTATAATAAATTTTATAGTTTCTTTCGCTAGCCTTAGACAAAAACAAGCCATTTTTACACGGCTTTCTCATCTCATTCTTCAAATTACAAAAACGTTTAAATTTGCATCCTATGAGTCAAACAAAATAATGCTGTGCCAAACAAGCTGCTTTCGTATTACTAACATAAACATTTTATAGCCTCATTAAAAACTTAATTTACTATGTACCTTTTTTTACGTTCGCATCACTTAAAATTTTTATTTCAATAATATAATTTTGTAAAATATTACTTTTATTCATTTTAGTATAAAATTGGTCCATTATATTTACGTACTCGGTTTAGCGAAAAATAATTTTAACGAGTTGGCCTTGATTTATTAAATAGGCCTCTATTAAAGTCTTTTAGAGTTAAAATGAAATAATTTAGATTTATCATAGCATAAAATGTTTTTGATTCGTTTGGAAATTATGAATTAGAACAACCGATTATTTTTAATAGCTATAACTTTTTAAGATTCTGCGGCCAATTTAAATTTATTAAAAAAAAACTTTTCAGTTCCAACTGTTTCCAAAACAAACAACGTTCAATTATCTTAATCTTATTACCTAGCCCTAAAGTAATTCGACTGTTTTTGGATAACTAATACTGATAACTATTATACAATACCTATGGCTTCTTTCTTTAATAATTCAATGTAAGTATAACCTCATAACTTTTATACACATTAGCTGTTTGTGGCAAAGTCAATACACATTAAGAGAATTTATTTGACAACACTAATTAGCGCTTTCTCTAATAAAATACTTATATGATCATAATTGTTAGATTTCAGTTAATAATGTCAAATGTGTACTTTTAAAAGAGAAAACCATTTTTGAAAACATATCGAATCTTACATGGTTGTTGTTGTTTGTTGTTGTTGTTGTTGTCACAACTGTGGGAGTAGTTGCAGCTGAGCCTGAGTCCATTGCGGCTTGATTTACAATTTGAGTCACCTTGTCTTCTTCGTCAGCAAAAGTGGGTAGCAAATCTTCACGGCCATGATATTTATAACAGTTAATCACAATTTTACGTAAAGCATGGGTCCAACTTATCTACGAAAGCACAAGAACATTATCAATATGAAGAAAATCAATATTGAATTTAATTAGTTTCTGGTCAACCTTTTGTTTGTCATCCTCTGATCTTGCATCCATACGCACATTAGCCCAAGGTAGCTCTTTTGGCCACCAGGGCGGCCGTGTTGATTCGCGGCCCCAGCCTGGCTTTCCACGCCCTGTTGAATATTTCAACATGAGCGGAATGAAAGCACGCAACTGAGCTTGTGTCATTTTCTCCACCGGAGTCGGTATTCCGTCGATTATAAGTGGCGGTAATTCAAACAGTGAAGGATCATCTTGCGGAGGTGGTGGTGCCTGTTGTGCCAATGCATTCTCCAACTCATCCATAACTATGTTTTTCAAATTGCGCACGACATCTTCCAATGGTTTTGCACCAAACACCTTATAGCTTGTGTTGGGCTTGCCTGGTGTGGCTACCAAAACAACTGCCTGCTTACCGACACGTCCAGTGAATTCATAAATGATGCCACGCAGCTTGCGCAGCAAACGATTCTGTTGACGCTTGCGTACTGATGGGTTAGTTTCGAACGAATGTGGTCGTCTGCGTTTCTTCGACGAGGCGATGGCTGCAGCAGCGGCTACACCAACCGGACCAGCGGCTGCGAGCTGATTTGCCACATCATCCTGTATTGACATTTGTATCATATCGCCTTCGGCGTACATGCTGCCATCGCTGCTAATTATATCGTCTTCGTCATCATCCGAGGCCATGCTCAATTGACTATCGTCAACCATTTCGATTTTGTAAGTTTTATTATTTATAGTGGTGGTGTGGGTGGTCGTGCCCGAAGTAACGGTGGCTATATTCATTTTTGTCTCCTTATATTTTTAACGTTAACTTAAATTAGATATAATCGGGGTATGAGCCCGCTCTTTGGTTTGGGTTTTTCCAACTTTATTCTTATACTAGAATTTCTTCCAAGTTGTGGTAAGATCAATTGATTTTAGCGCCTGTAACATAGGATATTTATTAATTAGTATAGAATAATATTCACTGATAAATAACTTATGTTAACTAAAAAAACAAAAAGAGAAAAAGATTGCATTTTATGAGAGTATAACTTATGCATTGGAAAAATTTTTGATTCGATTGATTCGTTTTCCCCCTTAGAAAAACATGAGTTTTGTTACATTCCAACTTATGCAATCGGAACTGAGCCTTAAGCATTAACGTCACCAAATATCTGAAAAAGATCTCCATCAAACTGCTGGTGTTGGATTTATAATAAGACGTGTAAGAAGCTTAGTAACTCATTAATAATTTCTACTATAGGTTAGATATATCTGTGGTCACAAGAAATGATGACTAAACTCAAAATATCGTAAAAAAGCGATATAGAATTTACTTTATTGCCAGTTTTTGAAAGTATGCAGATATCCATTTTAAGCCCAGAGTTGATCATCACTTATGTCTGCACATATTTTGTTTGCAACGGTTTATATATTATAAAAAATGTTCGTGCAATTAAAATATCGTTTTTTACGAAACTTTTAGTTTAGTCGTTATTCCTTGTGACCACAGATGTATGCAGTAGTGCTTTTGAAACTACCAAATAACTTTATGATTATCTTTAGAGAAACTTGTTAAAGAAGGTGAGACATTTTTATAATCACCCCCCTTCTGTATTCGGTAATGATCAACAATCAAACTTTTTATTAATCTTAACAAATAGAGCGAAGTTATGTGTATAAATTACACTAGTTAACAAAATCGAAAATTTTTTCTGCCCACCATATCTCACTATGATTTTTTTCATGGACTTTGGTCCACTAAAAACGAAAATTATATTTAAACATTTTTTAATGGTAGCGTTTTCGAGATATACATTTTTGAAAATTTTACTACGTTTTCAACTATATCTCGAGTTTTAATTAACCAAACAAGCACTTAACTTAAAGGTAATAGAGCCCTATGCAATTTGTTATTACAAAGTTTTAAGATCGGCCCACTAGTTCTGACACTAGCGATGTTTATAAGTAAAAAATACGTTTTTTGGCAAAGATTGGGGTAAAAACTTCACATATCGTCCTGGAAAAAAATTCGCAAAGAACTTTAATTATGAACTTTTACAAAAAAACATGCTGCTTTTAATGAAAACTCATGCCAAAAAACTGAAGTTATGAATTTTTTAGTGAAAGGCCTCAATTCAATTTTTTTACCATTTAACCCCGTTTTTTTAAATCAGATGAAATTCAGCTTTTGATATTAATTTTTAATTTATTTATTTCGCCTACTTGTTTATTACAATCTTATAGACTATATTTTCCACTAATGCCAAGTTGGTGCTTTTTCCATCAGATTTGTTGCATTTTGAAAATTTTGGCGCAAGAAAAATGAGGTTTAGTGCCTTCTTTTAATTTCGGAGCCACCAAATGTGCCTTAGTTTGTGCATTAATATTTAATGGAAATTTATCTCAAGATGTGCTCTAATGGTACAAATACATGAAAGCATTAGTAATTTTTTTAGTGTTAGATTAGTTAAATTAGCTTAATTGAATTATTTTAAATTTGTGTAAACTGTGAAGTAAATTGTTTTGCAAAGAAATAAAATTACTGGTAGTTCAGAATATAATTTAATTTTTGAATTAAAAATGTTTTTAGTCTAGTTAAAAATCTAGTGCATTTTTGAGAAAAAAGCGGATCTTTTTCACCTTTTTGGTGGATTTTAGAATTGAAAAGTTAGCAGCACTGATATTTTCCAATCTTACAAAGTACGTAAAAACAATAAATAGGTTACTTTTGTTCATATCCTTTGGATGATCGTTAGTGGAGTGTGTATCGATCGTTATTCGTGGACACTCTGTTGGCGTTCATTGTCCAAATGATCGACGTTCTACAATAGTGGAATTAGGATAATATTATAGCATAAGCCCTGAAATAAAAATATTGTAGTTTTCTAATACTACTCCAAAAAACATGGGAATGGTGGAGTAGCTCTAAGTTCTGGGTTACTTTTTCATCAAATCTCCTTCAGAGATTTACCTCAATTTACTAACATATCCGTAGTAGACTTTACGTAACCGTAGTCAATACATTTTTTCCTCTGTCGACAGTGACAAAAGAATCATATAGGGAAGAGCGTGAGGTCACCCGTCTAAATATTTTTTCTAGGCGGCTTAAAAGAACCAGTGTGATGCTCCTTAGCAATATTTTTATTTCTTACAGTTTAACTAACTTTTTTCGATAGTTTTCTAAAATCCATATTTTTTATATATATCGATCACTACATATATAATATTATTTTATATGTACCCCTAACTTATTTTTTTCAAAATAAGTTTTTTTTACAGATTTTTGCAAAAAAAATTGCTATAGAAAAAAAAATTGCTGCAAAAATATTGCTACAGCATTGAATTGGTTAGTGTCTTAAATAAAAAAAGACACAGTTTCGATAGTATCGTAAGTATAGACGTAGAATTCCTTTTTATACTGTAATAGAGAAAAATTCGTGTATATTCTTCAAAACTTTTTTAAAGTATTTCATCTTCATCTTTTTCCTGTAGTAAAAAGCATATACATTAGGGCGGGTCAATTTGTATGGACGAATTTTTTGGAGGTCTGGCTCAGCGAAATTCGTAAAATACATGTAATTTCAAGACTTTTTCTCCACTACAGCATATACAAATTCTGAAAAAAAGCTGTGCGGACTTTCGTAAATAGATTTTGTTCTCAATTATAAAATATGAATGTATGAATGTATGTGTATGAATCTATTTACGAAAGTCCGCACAGCTTTTTTTCAGAATTTGTATATGCTGTAGTGGAGAAAAAGTCTTGAAATTACATGTATTTTACGAATTTCGCTGAGCCAGAATTTGACCCGCCCTAATATACATATATGTTTATTTTAAAAGTAATTTAAAATTAAAATTTTAGTTAACAAAATAAATTTTTAATATGGAAAGAATATAATGCATAATAAAAATAGTTGGAATTTATTATGGTATTTAAAAAATAAATGTAGTTTTTAAAGCACAACGCATGCTTGGTAACGCATGCGCAAATTTGCGTAGTAGTATACATACATGCTGAAAATAAACGTTCGTTTTATTCTTACTCCAACTCATGGCAGAATAACCAGGTGGGGCCGACTCGGAGAAGAATGAAGTAGAAAGTAGAGAAAAGCGAGCTAGTTGTCAAATACAGCTGTTCATGTCGAGTAAAAATTAAGAACATCTAAAAAAATTTCAGCTAACTGAACCAATAACAATTACCAAGCAAATCTAAAACAACGACGCACAGAAAAGAGCAAGATCACAGGGGTTGAGCAGCGTTAGAGGGGATGAACCGATCGTCCACAGACAATAAACAGAACTTTGCTTACTATGTCCCGCTTTTCACTCGTTACACACGAAAATTCTCGAGCTTGCGGAGAAAGCAATTATTGCTCTGGTAGCAAGATCTCTTTGTCCTGCTTTTCACTCGGCAATAATTGCCTTTGCCGCAAGCAGTTTGTGGATTATTCGCCCGCATGAGGGGGTTTACGAAAGTCCCCTTTAAACCCGAGTAGTCAACAAACTACTTGCGGCGAAAGCAATTATTGCTCATAGAATTACCGAGTGAAGAACGGCCCTTTGCAGCGCATGCAGAACCAAAACAACAATATCAACAGCTAGAAGCAACGTTGCCATTTATGTTGGAAAAACCCCATTCGTGGTAATTTTTAATTGCCCTTAGGAATTTTTGTTTTTGGGAAATCCTATTAAATATTTTAATTCAGCGTGGTATTTTTTAATTGGCGTGGGAATTCAGTGGCGTATTTTTTGAATTTCCGTAGGAGTTTGGTAATATTCTTCTTACATTTTTTTCTTTTTAGTAAGCAAAATTTCGTTGTAATATTTCTAAATATTTTTTAAATTGTTTGTGCATATGGGACTTATTGTGGTATTTTTAATGCGAATGAGATTTTTGTGGCAATTTTAAATGCATATGGAGTTTGTGGTGGTATTTTTAAAACGGTCAGGTTAGAACAATTAATTGCTCTAACTAGTTCTGTCAATCAGCTAACTAATTAATCAGTAGTGATGTTTTTTTCTTCTTTTCATATTGAAAATGTTGTTGCTGTTGTTTCTTTGAAAAAAATTCGTTAGAGCAATTAATTGTTCTAACCTGACCTAAAGCTCAATAAACGATTTTAAACTATCAAACAACTAGAATTTGTATTTAAAATCAAGAATGATTTAAACTATCAAACAATTAGAATTTATATTTAAATCATAGAAAATCAACATTAATATACAACTTAATAAATGGTACGCTTATATGAAACACACAATGCATAGTTTGCTGACAACGAAACGGTCCGCTTCAGTGCTTTTAAAAGTGCACACCGTTTTCAACCGAGCGGATTGGCTGTCTGGGAAACGAAAAAATTAAACCAACTGATGTACAGTCATGTAAAAAAAAATAGAGACACCTATATTTTTATATATGAAGCTGCATGAATTAAATACAAGGTGCCCCATATATAGCATTAATTCCCTCGGCTGGTGATTTTTCTTGATAAGGCGAGTATAACACTTTATGGAGTTTCCTCATACATTGTAAAAATTTCAAGGTACAGGGTGTTTTACGGTTTTGGTTCGTGTTTAGTATTATTGATATAGAATCTATACTACTCACCATAAAATGAAAAATAATATTTTCTATTTTAGAAAAATATCATCTTTTTCATTAGTGTTTTAGTGACTTTCGTGTCCTGTGCTGTAGCGGAGCTAAAATTTTGAGATTATCCAACGAAATATCAACAAATTTTGTATCTTTTCTTTTAGCGGAGCTGTTATCATCAAAAGTTAGAATTAGAAAAAACTGTTGACAAGGTGTATTTTAACATGAAAAACAGAGATTTTTAAATTTTGACGATTACAGCTCCGCTAAAACAAAAGATACAAAATTTGTTGATATTTCGTTTGATAATCTCAAAATTTGAGCTCCGCTGCAGCGCATGACACATATTTTTTCTAAAATACAAAATATTTTTTTTTTTATGGTGAGTTGTTTAGATTCTAGAGTGCGAACTATGCAAATGATTCGAGTTTAGATTGTGCTGTTTTAACAAACTTATTTCAAACAAGATTCTTTTTTGAATTTTGGCTCCCTAATGCTTTCTGAGTTCGATGTTTTTGAATCGTTAAGTCAAGTGAAGAACTCTGTGAAGGCTGACATCGACGGGTTTTTCCGAATTCTTTTATTAAATTGTGATCTTGCTTTGTCTGCTACCCTGTGCCATATTTTTAGCATGTCATTAGCATCTGATGTTTTCTTAGATAGTTGGAAAATTTCTCATATGACTCCTGTTTTTAAATCTGGATCAAAACATGATATTTCTAACCATAGACCCATTTCAGAACTTTCTAAAATTTATAAAATTTTTGAGAGGATGATTAAAAATAAGATATTTTTCTTGTTGAACGTAAGTTTTGTCCAGAACAGCTCGTTATACCATCATGATGATCTTCCTCCATATAATGTAAGATATTTGCTTTTAGGCATAAAAACATTAGAGACGCGAAGGAAATTTCAGTCTCTTATTGTAATTGATGATATTATGTGAGGTAACATTGATAGTCTTTCTCTTTTGGCTTCAATAAATTTTAATATTCCTTCAAGACAGTTGCGGCGTTTTAAATTATTCTAGATCTAATTATGCACGTAATGACAATTTCATAGATCTAATTATGCGCGTAATGAACCGATGCAAAGAGCTCTGTCTATATGTTATAACAACTTTTGTTAATCTTAGTCTGTAAGGAATGACTACTCCAAAGATTCAAATAAATAAAGAATATTGATTAGATTTCACGGTTGGAAATCAGTGGAATTCTCGGAATAAGCACTTCTCCTCCCTTGAATTTGCCCTTTTAGTATCGTTGCTTGAATGCCATTATTCTCGAATTGCTTCACGACATTGCACCGTTTCGTTCCTTGAGGTTCCGCAGGATGACGATAATAGATCCAATTCGTAATATATGTGGTGGTAAGCCTGGTAAATTCAATGAATTCAGGAACTCCGTTTCGATATCCTTTTTTTGCGCTGCCAAAATCGCAAATCGTAGTTGACATACAATTTTTTTAAAAAACTGCAAAAATATCCTAAACTTCTCATGAATTTTGTTAAAAATTTGTACTACAGCGACCGCTAATGTTCAAAATGGATCAAAATAAAAAGCCATAAAACACTCACCCAAAAACTGCATGCATATTATTATGTTAATCGTAAAAGCAGTTTCGAAGTTTTCGGCAGTTTTGTAAAGAATTCGCACTATAGCTCCCTCTGGTGTTTTTCCAATTATCTTGACGTAAAAACTTTCTTTGGTCGCAGACAAACGCAATAAAAAAAGAAGCTCAAATCGGACTCGAATCTATTCTGGAGTTATGAGCGCTCTTACGTATTCCACACACTTTTATATATAAGATAAGATAAGAATATGTATTTCCATTTGTTTCAAAGCTTCAAATAGATCCTTGTCATAATGAGCGAAATATTTATTTAAAACATGTCCAAATCGTAAAATTTAAAAGTTTTTTGTTCACTGTGTTATTTTATAAATATTTATTTAGAAAATAGAAAAAAGTTTTTACTAAAGTCTTAATCGTATCGTACACGCAAACGCAGAAAGCTTCCACACACAGTCGAACCACCCCACAGACTGAGCAACAAAAGGAAAGCTAAACAAAAATCAATACAGCCATGCGTCAGCATTAACCAACCCCTATTTATGGTGGCATACAAACAATATACGCATGCACTGCACCCTTAAGTTTGCGTGGAAGTTCACTTTCGTCTTGCTATTTATTATATCTTCATAAGGCAAGGTAGAAGACATCAACATTAAGTAACCCCTATGAAAAAGAAAATCATTGTAGCTGGTTGACGGGCGGCACGAGCCAAAACAAATCAAGTAACTTGCAAAGCAGTGGTAAATAAAACAAGTTTCCATACAGTTACAGGGTGGGTATTGAGTAAATTGTAGCTAGAGCAAGTATTCATAGAAGTGAAGTTACGATTCTTAGAAAAATATTTTGAATAAAGTTTAGTTTATTTGAAAGTCTTTATAAAAGAAAGAATGCTTAAGTTTTTATGAAAATACTGTTAACAGAATGTTTAAATAATTGTTTCAGAACAAAGAGATCAAAGTTGTAAGCCATAATTAGTTTATTAAAAAGTATTAAAGCTCTAGTTATAGGCTTATTTAAAGCATAATTAGTTCTGCAATATTTTATAATATCTGTGGTCACAAGGAATAATGACTAAACTCAAAATATCGTAAAAAAGCGATATAGAATTTACTTTATTGCCAATTTTTGGAAGTAGGCAGATATCCATTAATCGCCTAGAATCGATCATCACTTATGTCTGCATTATTTTTTATTAGTTATTAGTTATTATTCCTTGTGACCACAGATATATATATATAGTTCATATGAATTCAGACATAATGGAAATATTTTAAAAGTTGCTCTAATTTTATTTCATATCTTTGCTGCAAGCTTTTCATCTTTAACTGCGTCAACGCACAGTCTTGTGTTTTTCTTTAAAACAAACAAAAAAACTAAATTTAGCACATTTGTATAGATTTTTTTGAGTACCTACGCATAGAATCGGCGTTTATAGTTTTATTTTAATTCTGTGCAGGGTGAATGACATGGTTGGCTTTGCGCACAAAAAACACATCACCACAAACATGCGTGCATGCGTGCGTGCGTGCTAGTTGAAAATGGGAATGTATAAAATCACCTAGCAATTCCAATTGGAACTGTACATTTGAACCATCTAAAAAGTTTCGCCAAGAGCTTCAAATACTCTTAACAGCACACACAAAATTTCACCACAAGTTTACATAATATAAAATACGATAAAATTTAGCTATGTGTCGAGAGTATTGTTAAACACATACAAAAAACTAAGGGTGGGTGATAAATAAAACACCACTTTATGAGAGTACTAATGAAATTCGACCCTTTAAAATTGAGCTCAAAATTCTTAATAAAAAATAATGCTAATATTTACAACAAAATCATGTCTGAATTTTTGAACTCATGCAAAATTTATGCACTATCTATATCTGTTATATAAAATTTAAGTTAACATTTTTTGTTACAGTTAAACTCCAAAAGTACTGAGCCGATTTCTTGATAAAAAATTTTAAGATATCATATTAGTAGCACTAATATGCTACAGCATGTGTTAGGGGTTATTTTTTCGAAATTTTAATTGAAAGTATATTTAATTAAAGTGTTACGGTATTTAAGAAATTATCTCAGTTGCCACGCATTGCGTATTCGTTTTCTTTTCACGCGTTTGTGTTGCAAAAGTTTTAATAAACTCCACGTTGCTCTCTACTACTCATTTTTTTTCTCAGCTGGCACAGCGCAACAAAAAAACAGATGAGCCTCAAACAAGGCGAAAAGTGAGATAACAAAATAACACTGAAGAAAAAATGTTTTTTATTTCATGTGACATGTATTGTCTTAAGGAGATTAATTTAAAAAAACTGAGAACTGCGGCCTGAAAAACTATGGCCCTTATTATGAGCTGCTTTCGATCTTCGACTGTAGTCGAATGGCCTGATCGATCGAATTTGCATTAGGTACTATAACGTGCTTTCGACAAAGAGTAGCGCTATTGTGAATTTCGTTAATTTTGCTTGTTCACAGTAGTATATTTCTATTAGGTGATCGTTATTTTATTTCAACTAAATACGATTGGTTTAAAAGTTGATTGCAAAAAATAAGACAAAAAAGTAATGGCTATTACGAAATTATGGTTCGACGATTCGTCAGAAGAGGATGAAAGCTTGACGGAACTGTCTAGAAGTAGAAAACGGTTGAGCAACGCTTTCTTTAGCTAACCCTAAGCCACTTTGCTGTTTTTCTAACTGGTGGTCCTTAGCAATTTAATTCCAGCGTTAGTTCTTCCTATTTCCTTGGTGCCAGCACTTTGAAACAAATATCCTTTGCAGTTAAAGTTTGCCTTCATCAATGAGACCAGTTTTTTTAACTGCGATTTGTTGCTCACCAACTTAGACCTGCATAAAATTTACGAAAACAGTTGAATATTAGTTTTTAAAAAGCAAAACACAATCACAAAATACTTAAATTTTTAACAATTATTGCTCAGAACGCATCGCATCGAAAACAAAATTCTATTCGACTGAAATTTCGATGAGATTGCTCCTATCATACCAAAAAACTGCGCTTCATCGATTTCACTACTACTATTCATTATCTTTATCAAATCACTATCAACAGGGATATTCTTAGATACTTGGAAATTGTCCAATATCACACCAATTCATAAATCTGGGTCCAAACATGATGTCGCGAATTATAGACCTATCAGCAAACTAGCCTCAATTCCTAAGTTTTCCGAGAAAATTGTAAGCGCTAAACTTACGTTCGCTGTTAAAAATATTATGTCTCCTCATCAACATGGCTTTATGTGTGGCAAATCCACATCTACCAATCTTGTTCTCTTCTCGAACCATATCATTCATAATATGGTAAACCACTTACAAACGGATGTAATTTTTACCAATTTTGTCAAAGCTTTCGACAAGGTAAATCACGACACCTTGTTATCCCAACTTTCAACAATTGGTTTCCACTCTAATCTCCTCACTTGGGTTAAATCATTAAATTGTATCCAGCGTGTTCAAATTGGTGATATTACTTCATATCCCATTAAGGTAACTTCTGGTGTACCAGAGGGCAGCCATCTTGGCCCGCTATTATTCTTACTGTTCATAAATGACCTGCCCTAAATCGTCAAACACTCTCATTGTCTTCTATTCGCAGATGACTTAAAACTATTTTGACAAATTAGATCGGTCATTGACTGCTCCTTTCTTCAGGAGGATTTAAACGCTGTTTATGCATGGTGCGATGCAAATCACTTACCACTTAATATATCTAAATGCAATTACTTAATTTTTAGCGTAATAACATCTCCTATTGTGGGCAGTTATCACATATACTCTATACAGCTGGAGAGAATTTTCACTAAAAAAGATCTAGGACTAATTTTGGACCCCCAACTTAACTTTACGAATCATATTGACTTCATTGTCAATAAGGCCATTGCGATGCTTGGTTTTCTTATGAGAAATAGTAAGGAATTCAATGACCCATATACTTTCAAATCTCTTTACAAGTCGTTTGTAAGGCTACACCTTGAATATTGTTCTATTATTTGGAACACTTCGACCAATCTACACTCTGAACGAATTGAAAAAGTTCAAAGAAAATTTACTCGTTTCATGTTTCACCAACTGAACTGGTAATTATTCCTTGTGACCACAGATATATTCGCACATGTTACATTAAAAAAATGCTTATTGTACATTTTTTTTTCATTTTTTTTGTCTCATATTTTTGTACATTTCAGCAATGTCTAAAATTTTCTCTTAAACCGTGTTCTTCAATCTTTTAAAGGCGTAGTTTTTATTTAAGAAATTATTTTTTTAACGCTCATATTTCAGGTCAAAGGTTACAAAAAGTATTCAGTGTACTCTTTCTCCCAACTCTTATTCATTTGAAAGAAAAATTATTAAAATCGGCTGAGAAACACGGGAGAAGTGGTATCAAACTGTTTTTCCTACGCCTATTTATATATAAATTACTCTGTACCTATATCAGCAAAATTTTTATTATTTTCGTTTACTTTAATTTTTTTTCATATCTTAAGTCAAATCTTGAGTTTAATCTTAATAATTGCCACTTATTGTTAGTTGTAATTTATGAACGGGTTTTTTGTATAATATGATTTGTTAAGAAGTCTATAAGAGTTGAACTCTGCCTGATGAAATAATAACTAATAAATAAATAAGTAAATGAATAAATAAATACATACATAAATAAATAAATAAATAAATAAATAAATAAATTTATAAAAAAATATATAAATAAATAAGTAAATAAATAAATAAAAAATAAATAAAAAAGTCAACATAATAAATATAGAGGTCATTTAGAAAACACTTTAAAAAATAAATAAATAAATAAATACAAACAAGTAAATAAAAAAAATAAATAAATAAATAAATAAATAAAGAAATAAATAAATACATAAATAAATTAGTTAATTAATAAATAAATAAATAAATAAATAAATAAATAAATAAAAAAATAAAAAAAATAAATAAATAAATAAATAAATTAATTAATTAATAAATAAATAAATAAATAAATAAATAAATAAATAAATAAATAAATAAATAAATAAATAAATAAATAAATAAATAAATAAATAAATAAATAAATGTATAATAATAAAACAAATAAGAAAAAATTAAAATAATCAGATAATAATGTACACATGGTGTAAGAATTATAAAGTGTTCTCATCCCATGACATTTTTCAATATTTTTCTGTGACATGCTGTCTTATTTTGACAATTGAAAGGGTTTCATAAGAAAAAAATCAAAATGAAATGCCAAAATAAGGCAGCCCATTTTTTCTGATATTTCAAATGAGAACACCTCATTCTGATTATACCATGAATATACACAAATAAATTATCTAATTTGACCAAGACATCAATAGGAAAAGAAATTTAAAATTATTTTTTACTTTGTAGTTATTTTGAATTAATTTTTATTTTTTTTTTTTTTAATTTATTTATTACGAATGTAATCAATATGAATGTTCAACGATAGCTTAGAATCGTTTTGACAGCAAACCAATATTTTTGACTGCTTCTGCACGACTTGAAGCAATCTTTTATCTTATAATCAAAAATAAAATTATTTATTTTTCGCGAAAAGGTCATAGTTTGGCATTTATCTGAATTTAGAAACATTTAATGTTTATGTTTAATTTTAAAAAACTGATAAGAAATTTGAAAGTGTTGCCGCATTTAAATATCCTTAACCCGTATTATAAAATAAAATTTCAAAAACGCTGGTCATTGTATATACCAGGAGCCGAATAACAGCATCCGTGATCGAGCAAAATTGTACAAGATTTATAAGCACTTGTCTCGTCGTGCTCTTTTTTCAGCTACTGCAGCTTTTTCGCACTTTCTCCGAATTAGATAATCTTAAGGACCAGCCCAAATTACATTTAAAATATCTCAACGATATCGATAAGAGTGGTCCAAAGCAATCTAAATTGAGAAAAATTTACCCACCATAATATGGGCTGGGCTCAGGGACAACACAAGACATAACAACTAACCATGCATTTACATAGATCTAATCATACATTAGTTTTCAATCTACTTTTGAGTTGACCTTTCGATAAGTGAATATCAAAAAAGCTAGTTGGTAACAAAGGTACTCATGCGATTTAAAGGAGCAGTAGCCATATAATTTGTTCTACTCTTTGTAATTTATATCGATCACGGACGCTGTAATTCGGCCCCAGATTTTATAAAGTTATGCCATAATTTATTGAATTTTCATTTTCGAGGTAAATTTGTATTATTATTTATTATAAGCTAAAATAATATCAAATTTTGTTATATAATGTAGCAAAAAGTGTTAAAAAATGTGCCCATGTACAGGTGATTTTTCATAATTTCTTTTACTATTTTTTTTAACATTTATAATAAAAAAATAATAAAAATATGCCGTCGTTATACTATGGGCGTAAATGGGTTAACTACGACATTTTTAAGCAAGCACTGAAAAACAGATACTGAAGTTAAGCTCAGGTTAGTTTTGATCAACGAGTACGTTCAACTAATTTAAAGTTAAATAACACTGAAAAACTGACCCTTAGTCGTATGTCTCGGTAACTTTTGTTACTAGGGAAATTTTGTGCAGGAATTTTTTAGTGTTAAATTAGCAACAAAAAAAAATGTAATTTTATTTCGACAATATTTTTACAAATTTCAATAATTTTTCTTCAATTTTACTCAGCCAAAAGTTTTGATACCACAGAAATTTTGAAAGGATACTATTTGAGATTTTTGGAAAAAAACAAAATTAGAAATCTTTGATCGTAACTTTCTTTTTTGCGCACACGATTTCTCAATGGACTTTTTACACTTGAGTTATTTTGACCAAATAAAGCTAGTCCGTCCCGGTGAAAAATCACGTGGATTTTCATCATTTAGAGAATAACTCTATCAGACTACTATATATCGATGGCTTAATATAGAAAATATCGATATCGCGTTTTTAACATATTCTGGTAGATCACTATCAAATAAACCTCCCTTAAAAAAATCAGAGCGAGCTATGATTGAAAACTTGCTGTCTATTTTTTTTTAAAAAACTGCACTTAAAATGTTTTTATATCCAAAGTTTTTTTAGATTTTATTCAGTTTTTTCCTTCTCCTGTAAAGCATCAAAATTGGAGTTATGCCTTTTCTATATTAAGCCATCGATATATATATATACAATTTAGACAAATGGAAATCTTATAATTTATTTAACTCATTCCATTTTTGGAAACATTATAGAGATAAAATATGCATTTTTTCCTGTTTTTAATTTAATTCTGATAAAAAGATGTATTTTAATACTAGTCAATATTTTATAGACATCATAATAAGCGAAATGCAACTGAATCAAAATTATCGATTTTTTACTATAAAAAAGCAACAAAGAGTAACACCTTTATAAATGGTATATCTTAAAACAACTAGTTATGCATTACTTTTCTCTTAAATTCAACAAAAATTCTAACTTTGTTTACAAACTAAGCAGATTATGCAGTCCTTATTCTTTTGCTGTGCCAATCTGTTAGTATTTAAATTGTACAAAAAATCTGAGTGTTAATTTTCAGGCAAAATGTAGCAAAAAGAAGGTTTTAAACATCAGAGAAAATAGTGCAGATTTAAATCTAAACACTGAAACACAAAGCATGGTGGAACATTTGCTACAATTAGTAAATGTTTATTATAAACAAAATTATTTTTTGATTCCGTATATCATTGAAATCATCTCAACATCGAGCAGAGGCGTATTTTCGCCAACTAATAACTCTCTAACTATTATTTAAACCGACAACATTTGGTCTGTGGGCCCGTTCAAGAGCCCACTCTAGTTTCGTAAAATATTTTTGTTTTTGAATATATTTTAATTAAAAATGCGTCCTGCGCTGTCTGCAAAAATAACGAAAACAATCTAGGTACACAAACAATTTTTAGACGCAAATGCAAGCAAAAAATATGACCGATTCAATTTTCCATTGAGCATGCATGGATTTGTGACATTCGCAAAGCGGCTCAAATGGAACCCCTAGCGATGCATCGCCAAAGACACCAGACAACTCGCCAACAGTCGGAGCAAGACAGTGGAAGCAACAGCAACATCAACGACAACAGCATTGGGACACAGTTTACCAGAAATAAATCAAGATTCACCTGAGTCCACACTAATTAAGGGTTTTACGTTTTCTAATCAATCTAGCAAGTACATCACATTGGATTATCGCTTGGTTTGTGGTGGTGCACAGTTGTTATCTAATAGGAAAGTTACGACCACTTCGTACACCCTGTCATACCGCCTAGTTTGGGTTGCCCACAGCCTCACGTAAGCGGTATACACACATTTTCTCAGTATCCAAATATTTCGTTATTTTTTTCTTTCTTTTAAGGCACCCGTAGTCAGCTATGAAGCTATTTCCAATTGGACTTTTTTACACAATTTTAAGGTGAACTCGGTCAGCAGCTAATGTCGTTGTCGTTGTTGTTGTTGTTGTGAATTTAATATTGCGGCCACTTTGGTTCCCTTTGGTTTTGGACACATAACTTGAGTTCTGTATTTTTATAATCGATAGTGTAGAATTCAACACGAAGTTCTTGGTTTTTTGGAGCAAGCCCAGTGCCAAGGAGTTCGTCACGTCTGCGTACGCACCTGCGTGTGATTTTCCAAAGAATTTGATGATTTTACAGTTGCTGCACTCTCATTGCACACTTATTTATAAATATTTTGCATTGAATTTGTTCACTTTTTGTGAAAATCGACATTTCTATGGGAAATGAAAATTTTTCACAGTAGCACGACACGACCACAAATACGCCAGACACACAGCGAAGAGCAGAAACGATGAGAATCGAATCGAATCAAATAAGAATCCGCAGAGGGGAGGCGCAACTGAAATGCATTTGTTTCCCTCCTTCACCTCTTCCAAAGCTTCTTATTATTTTCTATTTTCTTGCACTGATAGCACAAACGCACCGACGCTGCTGGTGTAAAATATTGTAAACAACTTGTACGTATACGGCAAACACCAGTATGGTTGGAACGAATGTGTGCGAGAATTGCATGGGGCTACAAATATTAAAAATGGTCGACTTTATTTCGTTACACGAGAATATTATTTACACACAGTGGGGTGAAAATTCAATTGACATCCACCCCCTTTGCAATGGTTTTAATCGATCAACAGCGAGTAGAAATAGTAATAGATTTAGTATGGAAGAGATGAGGAAGCGTTTGGAAACTGCGAGCGCGTTCACAACAATAGTTCAGTGTTGGTATAACGCACTTTCGATTATTTGTTGAGTGCAGACCAAACAATTTATTTGTAATTTTTCTCCGAGTTCTCAACTGATAAGACATCTTTTATTTGCATTAATAGCACGAAAATAACGTTTTCGGAGCTACTTTACGTGGTCTGTCTCATAAGCAACTAAGCCAAAAAGGCATTTGTGTCTATTAGAATCAAATGTAATGTGTTTTACTTGTTAAAAAATATAATTCGGCTTAACTGAAGATGAACGGAAACTCAAATTTTACATTAAAAGTAGCATTGACAGAAGTGAGCCACCGTGATAAGTGGGCCACCCGCCAGTTTTGTGTATACAAGTAACATATCTGGGAACAGAATATACATTTTTTTTTTTATCGACAGAAGCTCAGTTTTCAGTAGATCATTGGCCCCATTGAGCCGAAAATTTGCTACGTAACTGTTCCACAACTTTCGGACTGAATGGTAGGTATCATAATGTGCTCAAACAACATGTTCCCCGTTCGGTCGCCATGTTAGGTATCGAAAAATATGTATGCTTCTTTGGTTGAGCTGCTTATGCTCTTTTTATTTGGACAGCTAAAAACATATGGCTGCAAATTGTTAACTGTTGCTGAAGTTGTGCTGTGAAGTGAAAATAGATAATTATTAATTATTAGAAGATTATTCTTCAATAAAGCTGTTAATTAATGATTTCTTGTGTGAAACGATTGCACAATAGTGTAAACAAATTTTAGATGTTAAAAAAAGAACAACAAATGGCGAACAGCTGTTTGCCGTTTGACGTTTCGCAAAAAAACCCATTCAGCAGAAAGTATCACTTTATGCTACTTCGTTACCTGAGCACTTCAATGGCTGGAATGCTGCCATTGAAGTGTGGATACGTACATTTGTGTTCTTCAGCAATTAGTGCAAAAAATTATCTACTTTTTCCTTTTTTCAAACTGTGAAAGTTATCGTTGTTTGCATAAGTTACATAATTATTTAATAATTATGTTGTTTGCATAAGAACAACTCGGTTTAACCCATCAAACGCCGGCATTGCTATAAAGCAACGCTTATATTAAAAAATCTCAAAAATCAACGCATTGAGCTTTTGGCTTGAAATTTGGGGGAGACATCAAAGTTTAACCTATTGACTCTCAAGGCAGCTAATAAACGCTAAAATTTCTTAAGGGGTAGCGGTACCTTTGGAGTTACTGAAAAAGTCAACTTTTTTAGACATTTTTTTAAACAGTTTACTAAACTTAAACAAATCTGTTATTTAGCAAATTATGACGGAAATGTAAAGATAAAAAATCAAACTAAAGTTCGACACATAAAAGCTCTACTTCAAGTGATCTTTCAACCTTTTAAGTACTTAGATATTTTTTGTAAATGGTGTTGCTTTAAAAACACCTGATATAAAAACCCCTCCAATACATGTTGTTTAATCTTTGTTCAAGTAAAAGTAAATACTAATCTGTTTTATTTTTGTTTTATTGCATTGGGTGCAAAAAACTTGTGAGAGAAAAAATTATGTTTCGAGAAAATCGAGTCTAAGTTTTGAGTTTGTAGCTCGTAAGCTTATCTTTCAATTTTGCTGATTTATTTTTTAAAATTAACTCTGAATTTATTTCAGTGAATGATGAAATTTATTTATTAAATTTTTAAAAATATATATTAAATGTAGTTATTTTAAAAAGTCATGTTGGACGTTTATTTTCTGGCATACCAGAATTTTGGTTTTTTTAAACTCAGAATTTGTGATCTAGGGAGCAAAATAAGCAATTCCTGAAAAAATCATCAAAATCGGCCGACGAAATCACATGTCGGCGATTAATGGGTTAACTAGATATTTTGGCATTCGTTGAAGTTAAATTGACTTAAATCATCATATAATGTGTTTCTTTTTGGCCTAAACCGAGTTTAAACGTCCAATTTTGGTGAGTTAAGCTCGGTTTAATTTGACTAGAGTTTAAACTCGCTCTGAAAAATTGGCCCTTAGGACAAAAATTTTGTTTGTTGTACTTTTTTAGTCTCAAAACAAAATTTGAAATTCAAAAATAATAAATTTTGATAAAAATTGTCACTTTGCTTTGCAGGTTGTGACAATTTCATTAAAAAGTTTTGTTTTTTGAGCTTTAAATTTTGTTTTGAAATCAAAAAATTACAACAAACACATAGAAATTGTAGTAATACTGGGTAACAATTGTCACTTTGCCAGAATACGCCTGTTATTTTTATTTGCTTATTCATTACATATTTATTGAGATTTTCAATTGGCAAAGAAATTTGTAATGCCTGCAAAACTTTTGTATAAAAATTAACTACTTACCATTTCTGTAAATTCTGTATATACAAAAACCATGGCAACCCTTTTTTTGCGTTTCTTGTTTTGATTACTTCAAAGATGAAACCGTTACTTTGCTTATGGCAAAAAAGCAAAGATCAATTGCAAAACAATTAAAGTATTTTTCGCTCATAGCAAAAGTTAATTAAATAATATTGCTTTCAAGAGAAGTGCTTAAAGCAGTGTAACATAATATCGACAAATTATTATAAAAATAATATAAAACATATTTTAGTGGCACCTGTTATTAGACACGCTGATTTTTTGATGTTTGGCATTTGGCAAGCATATCAATCAAGCAAAATGTGTGAATAAAGTTTATAGAAAAAAATTTGTGAAAAACTTAAGCACGGGTGAAATTGAAGCAGTCCGCTTGCTGAATGTAAAGTTTAATTTAAAATGGCGATCATGTAATAGAACCAAGGAAACTCTTAATAACAATAACCTCACATGGCTGCTATCAAAGTTTTCATTTGGTCAATAAATCATCAATTCGCAAAAAGTTAAACAGAGGTATTTATTTATAAATACATACATGGATTAAAAAATGATAATTTGTAGAGAATATTTCATATTAAGAAGAGTAAGCAAAGGATTTAATGACAAATTTAACAGCTTTGAAGAAGTGATAAAGGTGTGTTCACGAAAATCTAACTGCACAAGTACCCAACTGCACTGGCAAGTGCACTGTATCGCGAATACCCCTAATTATTGCCTAGAATGCAACGCATCGAAAGCAAAATTTCGACAGGGTTGAACTGCTCATAGTAAGAATTTGACATTCGATTATGCATATATGACATTATTTATGTATATTAAGGGTATTCACGATTCAGTTCACTTGCCTGTGCAGTTGAGGACTTGTGCACTTTACAAAAACAAAATGTACGTACGTCAAAAATCTGCACAAGTACTTTTCTACTATTGCCTTAAACTTGAAGACTTGAGCAGTTGTGCAGTTGTGTGCATTAAAAAATGTTGACAGCTTCGAAATATTGATGGCGGTGTGTTCACGAAAACCTAAATCAAGTCCTCAACTGCACAGGCATGTGTACTGAATCGTGAATGCCCCTAGTATATTTAAGACTGACAGCAGATTTAAAAAAATGTGAAGGAGAAAAAAAACTGATATTTAAGATAAGCATAAAAAAATTAATTGTGCATTAACCTTCTAACGCTTGTGCGTGTCATTATTACTAAAAAGAAAACCTTTTATTTGTGCTCAAATCCACTTGGGATTTTGGCTCAGTGTAAAAATTATGCTTAAATTTATATTTTACTAAAGAAAAAATTCTAATAGATGTAGTTATTAAGCTGTACACAAAATTAGCTCAAACGACGCGACGTTCAGTGTCTAATTGGCACTAAGCATAGAATATAAGAAAAAGAAAAAATAAAAACTATAACTGTTAATTTTTTGACTGTATAAATCAATTGCAAATCTCCACAGAACGCGATGTGGTAACTGCGATTCCCATGTTGTCTCTTTTTACCCTATTTAAAAAATGTGCCCAAACTTTAAGAAATTTGTGAATAACAATCAAATTTTTATTTTTAACATTTCATAAACTATTTTCATATTATATTACTAGTGTGGCAAACATATCTTAAACAATAACTTGTAGAGTTTTTTAAAAACAAATATTTTAATATTTCATAAGCCGAAAAAATGAAGTTTTCAGCAGGGAACCTCTTTACTAGGTAAAAAATAACAGTTATTTTGTGCCTTTTATTCGATCATAAATATCAGGCAATTCGAATTTTTTTAAAGGCCGCTTGAACAGCAAAAAAGTTTTATGCAAATTAAATCGCCTTTTTTATCGCACGTACATTTTGAGCTAAAAAACTAGTTTTAATAATTTTTTATTCGGTCAAGATGCCTTTGAAAATATACAAATTGCCTGATATTTTGGACCGAAAAAATAAAAGGCACAAAACAACTGTTATTTTTGACTTAAAAAAAAAGTCAAAAGTAACAGTTATTTTTGCCCGAAAAAATAAAAGGCAAAAAATAACAGTTCATTTTAAATTTTATAGTAACAGTCAAAAATTTAAGAGGCTGTTAATATTCGTGAAGCTGCTACCTTTACTATAAAAATGGCATACTTAAAAAAGTCCACCGGCAACTTTTTCGTTATGCCTTTCTCATCTGAAAATTGTAAAATAACAGTTATTTTCGGTCCCTCGTTTTCAGTGGTATTAAATTTAAATCTCTGGTTGTAAAATTGATACTAAACGTCTTTTACTTATGCTCATCTGAAAATTGTAAAATAACAGTTATTTTCTGTCCCTATTTTCAGTGGTATTAAGCTTCAATCTCTGGTTGTAAAATTGATACTAAACGTCTTTTACTTTACAAAAAATCAAATGCGTTTGCAGGTTAAAGTTTTTTTTCTTAACAGAAAATTGATTTATAATTGTACTTTTCATCAATCACCTCTGAATTTCATGTGTTGCAATAAGTGTTGCAAAGTAAAGCGAAAAAGACCGTTCACAATAGGATAGAAAATTTTAGCAATTGCTAATTCCTTATATTTATTTATTGTACTCTATTGTCAATAACTTCAACATCTATTTACGTAGAGAAATAGTTTTCTTGCATCGAGAAAATATTTGGCTTGATTCTAGAATATGTCAAATCAATCCTTATTTACTTGAATCAAGCATTTTTTACTATTTTTTTATAAGATTTAAAAGACTACTATTTAAATTTTTTTGAATCCTGAATAAACTGTTTGATTCAAGTAGCTGAAGCAAAATTTTAAAAATTTTCTTATATAAAAAAACGATCTGCTTAGGATTAGCAAGATAGTCTCATTTTAAGAAAATAATTGAGTTAAATAAAAAATATTTTATTAGATAAAATTAAAAAGATTATTATTTAAGATTTTTTGAATCCTGCATAAATTGTTTGATTCAAGTAGCTGAAGCAAAATTTACAAAATTTTCTAATATAAAAAAAACGATCTACATAGGATTAGCAAGATATTCTCATTTTAAGAAAAAAATTTAATGAAATAAAAAATATATGCTGGGACTAAACAGTTTTTTGTTATGATATTCGTTTTATATGTTTTTGTGTGTTTTCAATGCTACGAAAATAATACTTAAATTTAAGGTCTTATTGCAATAACTTAATAAGACACATGATCAAAAAATAAATTTTATTAGACTAGATACATAATTTATTGCATTTCCAGCACCCATTGAAGATATTTCTTTTCGCACTTATTTGTAAAAGTTTTCTTGTTCAATATCATTTCTTACAAAAATGCATTATTCCAAAACTTTGAGGTATATTTTTCAAAATATTTTTTAAGTGGCATATCATGTCCTTGTTTAAGCATAGAATGCTTGATATTTTCTATTCGTATTTTCTTCCAGCATTAATTTTTCATTGTAAAACTAATAGATACCTTCTTTTCTACTGGAACGCTTCAGAACATTTAAGCTCGATGTACAATTAATATTCGTATTTTACAGATCATAGAAAATATTCATAAATTTATACTAAAATAAATAACTTGCCTTACAAAAAAATCACTTGTCTGAATACAAGCTTTAATAGTTTTGAAGATAACTAAATGCAAAGCTTTGCAATTATTTGTAAACTAAAATTTATTAAAACATAATAACAGTTTAAAGAAATTTTAAATACTATTTTATTATAAAATATAAGCATAAGAAACATCATAACGAAAAAATTTAAATTTCTCAATTTTTAAACAAATAGCTATTAAAATTACTGTAGAAACTAAACTAGCAGAAGCGCCGTATAGTGAATACCCTAATGTTATTATGATAAATATTTGTTTGTTATGCACCAATGTTCCAAATTGTACAGAAATGCTATTCTAATATTGAGGCTTAATTCGAGAAAAGCAATTATTTTAAAAGGTTAGTAAAAATAAAAATGTAAGAAATGCATAATATTTTATTATTAACAAGAACAGAATAGAATGTCAGTTGTTTTTGGAGAATCGTAAAAACTTTAATCCTGGGCAATTTTAAAATTAAGTTGTTTATTTTAAATTGATTTAACTTATTTTTCATGCAACCGTTTTTGATCCTTATATAAAAAGCTTTATTTAGTTGAAAAAAACATTTTAATTTTTTTTTTTTGTGAAAAATCTTTAACACTTTTTGGAAAACTTTTTTAATTTTTTTTTCTGAGCTAAATTTAATAAAAAATACAAACATTTATTGTTAGTCAAATTTTCACCACTTTCTACAATTGCGTGTTTTCCCTTTATATTTGAATTTTGTCCAGGAAAATTAACTTTTAACAAACTACGGCGACTGTAAAAACAATTTGCAACGTTTATTTTATTTTAAAATATTTTATTTTAAATTTATTTAAAAAAAATAGCTTTAAATAAAAGACTTGTTTTTTAACAATTAATGACACTTAACAATTCTCTAGAGACTTATAGCTATGACATTGATCACAAAGTTGATTTCAAATTACAAGGAAGCCCTTCACAAGGCAGCTAACAATCAGATACCGCTAGATTGCCAAATGATGGACCGTCTTGTAGATTTTGATATACACAAAAAATTTGCATTTCCACTTTTAATCACTACAAACGATGTTTACACCATAACTTAACTGGAAGCACTGTAAAATATTTCGAAATATATTGTCCTTTATATTAACTAACTATAGCTCAGTTGTACAAATACGATATATCATATATATATGTATATGTAGAGGATATCTGCTGCAAAAGTTTTAGATAAGAAAACAATTTTATATTCAAGCAGTGGCACAGAAGAAGCTGAAATGAGCTATGCTTTATCAGCAAGTGTGTAGGACACGCCTTTAAAATTAATATATATATTACACCAACACCACTCAAGTGACGATTTGTTTCTCATTTTTGCAAATGGAATTTGTTTTTATTTTAGTAACCGAACTTAAGTTAAGTATATTTTATTCGTTTACTGTGTTCAAGCAAATGATTTCATGCAAATCTTTTTTGTAGATTATTATATAGCTGTATGTTTGTGTATAACGCATCAACTACGGAAATGACGTAAAGTTATTAAATCTTCGTTTGGGAGAAACGTTTAAAATTCTGTCAAGAAAGTACCAGGAATTGATGGTATAAAAAGCCCGTTTAAAGGTATTGTCAAAATGGGCACGCTTTCTTGACAGAATGTTATTATAAACCTACATGAGCTAAAAAGAAAACTTCGAAGCAAATTTTATAATAATAATTAGACTAAACAAAATTAAATTGAAAGCTCTTTGATGGAAATTATATTTGAACATTTTTTTTTTTAATAAAAGATAATTTTTTGAGGTAATGCAGAAAAAATTATAATTTTGGCCTATAAATCCTTCTCTCAAATCGATTTTTTCCCCAAAACAAATTTTGAACTCCTAGTAAAAATTAGTGTAGGTCTATTTTTTACTTAAAAGTAGAAACACTCCATAAAAAACATGTCCTTAGTGTCATTTATTTTAATACGGACTAAAGTGATCGAAACAAAAAATTGATTTAATATATATTTATTAAAAAATACGTAGTATGTTTTCCATTAAAACTTCCGTAGTAAATCAATTTTTATAATTTTCACAAAACCTGAAGAATGCAACTTTTTGTTACTTATTTATTTAGTGAGGGGACATAATGTCCACGGAGCGGACATAAGGTCCTTGGACATTATGTCCGCAAAAAAAAATTAAATGGAGCTTGGAGCGGACATAATGTCCATTGACCTTCTGTCGAAGCTCCATTTCCTTTTTTAATGATTTGTAAATGATTTATTTGGGCAAATCATTTACGTCGAAAATGTTCATCCTTAATAAGACATAATGTCTTAATAGGACATATTGAGTGCATCCTAGATTAAAATGTTACATACTTAGTTTTGCCACGCCCCCTGCGAAATTTTTCAACTAACGGTAACTTTGTTGTTATAATACTTTTCCTATCGGAATTTTTTGTTATTATGGCATCTAAAAGACTCACATATAATCAAAATTGTAGAAATTTTCAGTACAACGACTTTTTCATAAAATATCGTTGCCTAAGAATGAGAAAAAAACGGCATGAAAATCAAAGTTTGGTCTTTCGATGGAAGTATCTCCGCTGTCCATTAATATATTTCATTAAAATTTTTTTTGTACAAAAGTTTAACAAAAGCACTTAAAAAAATATGTTGAACTGTACCGTTAAGTCAATGCATATATGTTTTATGAGTATTCCAAAAAAGGTCCAAAATATTGACTTTTTACTCAAAAAATGACTCAAAAATTGTTGTTGTTGTAAAAATGAAATCAATTAAAAAGAGAAAATCTGACTACCTTTCATATGACATAGCATTTATTTGCAAAAATTCTTCCAGCTAAGCGCAAAAATTAATTTACTGTTTTTGTCATCAAAACAACAAGACAACGGATTCGGATTCAGCGACCTATTTTTGGTGTACCTTTTTTTTGCCAGTCTCGAATTCATAAAAATACAAAAAATTTAGGTGGCAACCCTATCCATCATCCTGAATTTTAAAATTCTGACTTTAGATTCGAAATCAGCGACCCCTTAACACTGATAAATGACGTTTAAAACTCTTGAAAAGACATATTATTAGGTGGCAATACTGTGGTAAAAATTAAGGTGGCAACCCTAACCTCCATCTTAAATTTTAATACTGTGACATTACATTCGAAATCAAATCCGTTGTCAGAATTTCAAAATTACAAGAATTCGCAAAAAAAAAAATCTAGGTGGCAACTCTATCCGCCATCTTAAATTTTAAAGTTTGACAGCATCTTCGAAATCATTTGCCCTAAAACTTCACACCACGGAGTCCACAGAATCCTTAAAAGTCCTATTACGCTTAAGCTTTCTCTAAAGAAGTTCATTGAATTTTTGAATTTTAAATTTTGACATCAATTCCGAAATCAGCTACCCCCTAAAACTGTCAACCACGGAGTCCACAGAGCCCTTAGGCTGGGGCCAAATTACGCGGTTTTGCCGCGTTCGCGAAACCGCTCTCACGCTCTTTTTCACAAATGTGGCCGAAAAATACTGAATTTTGCATGTATTTAAATTATTAAATACATTACATAAATAAATTTCTTACTATACATGCAAAATCCAATATTTTTCAACCGAATTTGAGAAAAAGAGCGTAATTTGGCCCCAGCTTAAAAAGTCCTAACACGCTTAAGCTTTTCCTACACAAGCTCAGTGAAGTTTTTGGATACTTGCCTTCAATTTCAAGCTTTTCAAGCTTTTTTCAACTTTTCCTTTACTTGGGACTTTGTGCCGTTCGCTTGTAAGCTAGCATACTTGCAAGTCGCAAGTTATACTTGATTAAAAATTATCAAGCTCAAGCTAGCTTGAACTTGTATTTTAAACAAGTACTTGAAATAGACTTCAAGTAGGCTTGTGCAGCTCTCTGCCGCGAACTACTAGGTGGTTGAACATCGAAATATTCGCACACATTCTCTGTTGATTCGATGTAATATTTATGTTAAAAACATGTGTTTTTCATAAAAATTTGGCATCACCTTAACTTTCCTAATGAATTAGCCACCAGTTCTCTCGCTCAAAAGGGAGCGCAATGTGAGCGGCAAAAAGCGATGCCGAAGGACGATGCGGTCGTCATTTGGACAATTTTGAGATCTTTGTGACGACGTAACGATTTCACTGACAAAAATTACGATTTTTAATATTGCTCAATTTAAAAAACTTCACACTGTAAATTGTACCCTATATAGGTATTAACATTTTTACAACCCTGCAGTCTTGAAATTTCTATTGTGAATTTGAATTTGATTGCTAGTGCTTGACCTTAATTTAAAAATAATTTCTTTTGAATAACATATTAAAAAGTAAAACTTTTATATAGAAATCTGACAATTCAACTGAATTCCAATTTTGTAGAAGTTTTTGTGACCCTTATTATTTGTTATAAATAAGTAACTATAAAATATTATTTGTTCTTTTATAGACATGATGGTTTTGGCAGCAAAACTACGATTTTCAAAAAAGTTTGGGATAGGGGCCGAAAATAACAGCTATTTTCGAAATTTCTATTAAAAAAGTCAGATGGAAAGTATTAGTCTATTCACTTTTTGAATATAGCAATGTGATGCTTGTTAGCTAAGGAATAATAATCTTTAATGATTTTAATTTTTCTAATTTTTTTAAAAAAGTTTTTTGATCAAATATAAAAGTTGAAATTTTACTTTTATTTTTGTGCTCAAAAATAAAAGCTAAAATTTTACTTTTATTTTTTCGATCAAAAATATAAGTTAAAATTTTACTTTTATTTTTTTGATCAAATATAAAAAGTTGACATTTGACTTTTATTTTTTCGAAAAGTAAAAATTTTACTTTTATTTTTTTGATCAAAATTAAAAGTCATATTTTAATTCCTTATGCGAAATAAATTAAAACAGAACGTGCTAAGCAACTAAGCGATGCAATGCAACGATATGAAGATTGATAGCAATGATTTGTTTTCTGTGCAAAAATGTTACCAGTATCTATTGTTGTATCTACTACATACATGATACATGTATTTAATTGTTTTAAAACTTTTAACTATTACTATAGTTAATAAGAAACGGCTTTGTAAAATTTTAAATCTTTATTTTTGATCGGAAAAATAAAAGTCAAATTTTAACTTTTATTTTTGATCGAAAAAATAAAAGTAAAATTTTAACTGTTATTTTGTATCTAAAAAATAAAAGTTAAATTTTAACTTTGATTTTTACTTTTGATCGAAGAAATAAAAGCAAAATTTTAACTTTTATTTTTGATCAAAAATTTACCTACTGTGTAATTCACATTTCTTTTATTAATATATGCGCTTCACAGAAGAATTGTCATAAAATAGCATACATTTTTTGATCGATGGCGAACTTTTTTTCTATTTAAAGCCAGTGTGCAGAGGATCATGTGATTTAAATTTGGATCGATTCGCAAAATTTGAGCATTTTTGACAGTACCGTTATATTCACTTATAAAAACAAAATAAAAACAGTTTGCTATTCAAAATTGTGCTTTGCAGAAGAATCGTCAAAAATAGCATACATTTTTTGATCGATGGCGAACTTTTTTTTCTATTTAAAGCCAGTGTGCGGAGGATCATGTGATTTAAATTTGGATCGATTCGCAAAAGTTGAGCGTTTGAGCATTACCGTTATATTCACTTATAAAAAAAGTAAAACAATACCTTGGTATTCAAATGCTTGCCTTGGAAGATTTGCCAAAAAATAAAATACATTTTCGGATCGATGCATAGTAAAATTAGAGAAGGTAGAAGCATTTCGGAGAGACAGACTGCCGAAATTGACAAAGCGAAGTTGACAGCTTATAGAAAATCTGAAACTGATGAGAAAGCAAAAATTTACCGCATTCAGCAAAGTCAACTGCTGTGAACTGTTATGGTAGCGATACCGTAGAAGAGTTGACAATTATTTCATTTAATAATTATAATTATTTAATTATGTAAAAAATTTAATTGCAAAGGTTTTATTGCAAATTTGCAGCGTTCTTTCGGTTTTTTAGCGAATTTTAACAGAACTGCCAGTTACCAACTGTTGACTCCGCTGAATGCGGCCACTGATTTCCTTTTGTTCTCATTCGCAAAAAGCTGACTTTGACAATTTTGGATATGAAAAAGAGCACGCAGTCTGAAATGCATCTACCTTCTCTAGTTCTGCCATGGATCGATGGGAGCTTGATTTTATTTGAAGGCAGGGATCATGAGATTTGCATTAATTCGCAAAAATTTAACGTTTGGTCGCACTACCCCTTATAACTACATTGAAGCATACATAAAAACATTGGCCCATTATCATAGTCAAAATAAAAGTAGACTCTAACTTTAGTATAAGCATTTTTGACAGTTTTTTAATATAATATGTTGTCAAAAAGCTTGCACTAAATTTAGAGTCAACTTTTATTTTGACTATGATAATGGGCCTTACTTTTTATTATTATCTAAAATATTTTGTGCCAGATTTTTGGACACTTTTTTAAAATTTGAATTTAAACAACACTAATTCATATGCTTAGAAGACGATATAGAGTAATATTTTTGCTTATATTATTTGTGGTTTATCCTTTACAAAGCTCCAAGACGCTATTCGAAAATGGGATAGCTATTTTAGTGTTTAAGCCCGTGCTTTTAAACGCTTCGAAGACTCAATTAAATTTTATAGGATTTACCTTTAAAAGTAAAAGTAAGTAAAGTAAGACATTGCTAAAATTTAGCATTTATTTTAAATGAATTAATAACTTTTTAAGGAAAATTGATTTCATTTGCATTGAAATTATTGTAAGTTTTCTCGATATTTCTCCAAATTTTTTTAATTTATTTATAACCATTGAAGTTTTTTGCACTTTTGCACATTAAGATTAAGTTTAGAGATGTTCAATTTAAGCTTGCATTTTTACTTTAATGTATGTATTTGCCAAAAACATTCACAATATGTTTATTTTTTTATTATTCTTTAGCATTTTTTTTTATTTTTTTATTTTTGTTTTTATGTAATCTGTAAACTTCATCGCAGGAATTCTACAAAACATGCAGTTTTTAGGTCACGTGCGAATGTATTTCAACGTAATACTAACACAAATATACCTGCGTATACACATATATGATATTATGTACTTATACACTATACACATAAGCGTGAATTTAACGCTATATATTTATCTAATATGTACCGAATAATTTTATGTTTAATGTGTTTTTCAATCATATTGCAATATTTAAAAATGTAGATACAGTCACTTAGTATTGTTTATTTTTAAGCATGCATATGTACCTTTGTAAATGGCTATGTAAATTTATTTATTTTTTTCATATAAACACATACAGATATACATATACACAATTATACAAGAGCCTCTAATATTGGACGTTGAAAGATTTAATATTTTGCAGCATTTATTTCTGAAGCAACCCTTAAAAAAGTTGTTATAATGTATTATTTTAGCACTATTTTTCAATTATTATGTAAAACTGTGTGTCTCGGAGCAGAAAAACTATTTTTATTTAAAAAAAATTCATTTAGGGTGTTCACTTGAATAATAGTTCACCGGAACAACATACCAAAACAGAACGAATCAAAATAACAATAAATAGGTTGGCTCTTTAGTACGTACGTACATACGGCACAACACGAGGACTGTAGCGTAACCGACAAAGCGCATGCTCCTTCGTGGATATACGATGTCCTTTTTGGGAAGAGAAGGTTGAAGTGCCTGTAGTAAATATGAAATCGATACTAAGGGATTTCGTGAAACATTAAATTTGGGTGAACCATAAAAAGGAAACAAAAACAAAACGACTACCCAGTAAAACTTATGTAGAATTTACTCGCTTCCGAGTAAGATATTACACAAAAAGGCACAACAAATTCAACGGCATACATGGGACAAAGCCCATTGGTTACACGGTGTGACAAAAAAAACTTAACTACATGCACTTTTGAAGTTACCTAGTCTAGGTTGTAGGTCTGCTCGAGTTCAACACGAAGTGCTCCCAAAAGAAAAGCAATCAAAAAGGTTTTAACTTTTTTTTACAATATATACAACTTTGCCGATGGTTTTCCTACACAGTTTCTTCAAAAAAAATTTCTTCAAAAGCATAGCAATTGTATTAATATTAGGAAATAAAGGTCTTTTACGAGTAAATTTAGTGTTTGCATTTCAAAATCAACCAGCAATTGACGTAGTTTTGGAACTTTATTCAAAAACTTTTTTCAATTTCTTTAATTTTTGAATAACTTCTTGAATTTTTTTATTTTTAACTGGCTGATATACCCGGTATTACTGTGGAGCATATTTTGTAGAAAGTATTTTTTGAGGATTTTATTTTAATTTTCCTTAAAAATAGCAAATATTTGCTAGAATGTGTTTTAAAATGAGAAAAAATATATATATTAAGAAAAATATGTTTTTATGAGTAGAATTGTTTAAATTTGTAATAGTTGTAATTTGTTCTCCGCAGATGGGCCCTCTGCATACGAAAAAAAGCCATTGGTTTGTGACTAAGATATGATAAAAAAACTGCTGACGTTCTTTCGAATCAAGGCCCATATGAATAAAAAGTAGCATCTTCAGTAATTCGTAGTAACTACCAAAAAGTAAAGTGCTACAAAAAAGCTTGGATTCCGTATGAATAAAAATTTTGTTCGAAATTAAATTGCTACTAATTTCGAAAGTAACATATACTACAAAAATTTGCCATTTGCTCGTCGCAGTTGGTAAATTTTAATAGGGGTATTCACGATTCAGTACATTTGCCAGTGCAGTTGAGGACTGAAGCAAATTTATACTTGTGCACATTGAAAATTTTGACAGCTTTGAAAAAAGTGATAGTAGTGTGTTCATGAAAACGCAACTGCACAACTGCGAAAGTCCTCCAGTCCTCAACTGCACAGGCAAGTGCAGTGAATCGTGAATACCCATAATAAAGTGAATCTGAAGAGCGCTTTAGAATTGTCCATAGCCGATTGCCTATTTGTAGTTTACTTTCAACTTAATAGCCACGTTTTATTATTGGGGTTCACATGATCCTACATATTGTCGCGCCTGGTGTGATGGCCTTGAATTCAAAACATTTTGAATTAAATGGTCTTACCTATTGCAATATCTATATATAAATAAATAATAAATAAATAAAATAAACTGGCCATTTCAGCCCTTGGAAGGACTTTGACCTAGCTTCTATTGATCAATTGTGTTGTGCGTGTTATTAAATGTTTGATCACAAATGACCGAGAACTGGACCTACGTGTTTAATGCCGATTCCGAACGGCTTATGTTCTCAAGAAGCTTTACATGGCAATTTTTACTCACTGAGGTTTGCCATTGTCTGCAGAGAGGTGACGACCGAACAGAAAAATTAATTCAATTGAAAAACTTTCTGTCTGAGCTGGAATTGAACCCGGGCTACCGAGGTTCTTTAGCTTAGGGGCCACGCACTCTACCCACTAGGCTACGGCCGCCACGTCACTATATATAAATAGGCGTAGGAAAAACAGTTTGGTACGATTTTCTCTCGTGTTTCTCAACCAATTTGTATAATTTTTCTTTTAAATGAATAAGAGTAGGGAGAAGGAGTGCACAGAATAATTTTTGTGACCTTTGACTTGAAATATGAGCGTTCAATACAGAATTTCTAAGATAAAATCTAAGCTATAAGAGATGGAAGAACACGGTGTAAGAGGAAATTTTAGACTTTGCTGAGATGTACAAAAAGTATGCCAAGCATTTCTCGCTGTCCCTTACGGATACCCTACAATAAACATTTTTTATGTAACATGTGCGAATATATATTGGGATTGTTAAATTTCTTACAAACAGTAAATTTTTAAAAATTCCCGTTATTTTCCCGTCAAAATCATGATGATATCTCGAAAACTGTTGCTTTTCTCAGTACAACGTATTCTTTAATAAAAAGTCATTGGTTGAGAAAAATAACGGTATACGAAAGCCTTTTTTTGGTAAAATTTTTCACGGATAGTATTTTAAAAAATTTCCCGTTAAAATCGGGTTAAAATCTCGGCCCTCGACGAGATTTACTGCTAAATCTTGTTGAAATATATTAGATTAGCCATATAAAAATCAACCTCATTCTGTAGTAGTTTAATAATTAATCTCCATGCTTATCTTCTAAAAAACGTATGCAACTCTGAAAATATTGGGAATTTCTTAAAAATTGCAACACTGCAAGTGGGAATACCAACAATATATAAGGGGTATTCACGATTCAGTGCACTTGCCTGTGCAGTTGAGGACTTGAGGACTTGTGCACTTTACACAAACAAATTGTACGTACGTCAAAAATCTGCACAAGTGCTTTTCTACTATTAACTTGAGGACTTGAGGACTTGAGCAGTTGTGCACTTGTGTGCATTGAAAAATATTGACAGCTTTGAAATGGTAATGGTGGTGTGTTCACAAAAACCTAACTGCACAACTGCACAAGTCCCCAACTGCACAGGCAAGTGCACTGAATCGTGAATACCCCTATAGTTTAAACTTAATATGCACATCGAGTGCATAGTAAAGATTAGAACAAATTTGCAAAGTTTTAAGCCATTGTACTAATTTTTGTGGAATTTAAGGAGTCTTTACTGGTTTCATAAAGTCACTTTGTATGGGAATTAAAAAAAATTTTACGGTTTTGATAGTCATTTTGTATAGGAGGTAGGCGTGGTTTTCATCCGATTTTGCTCATTCTCGAACTTGAACTTTATTTTTTAATAAAAAGCTTATATGTTGAATTTCGTTACGATAGCTTTAAAATTACAGCTGTTATCGTCATCACAGACAGACAGAAGGACATATGTGCATGGTTGAATCGACTCAGGAGGTGATGCTTATCAAGAATATATATACTTTTCTATGCCTGCCACGCCTTCTTAACGTCGTTACAAACGGAATGACAAAGTTTTTATACCCCATACGTATTTTTACATGAGTGGGAGTATAAAAACGAAGATATTTGCATCGAAAGTCACAACATTCAATTTCCAATCTCTTTTTTTTGGGTAACGATGTTATATTCAAAAATTTCAAAATATGATAATGTTACATATTTGTGTCAAACTAGTGGAAAATTTTTTAACTCTTATTATCCTTGAGAAAATTTAAAAAGTAACTATACATTAACATGTATTTGATTAAAAAAAAAATGCCTATTGTAGGGTGTTCATTCGAGATAGACTTAAAACAGTCAAAGTGGTATTTAAAGCCCTTCCAATAGCCATAAATTCTTTCATAGCTTCTTCAAATGTATCTCCAATTTTAAACCCATTTTTAGCTGATTTTCCTTTGCATTCTTTTTATGTAAAAGAGCCCTTATTTTGCGAAGAATCCTTTTTTTCCACACCGTTTTATCTATTCGTAGAATTTGAGCTTGTTTTCTACTGCGATTCTATGTAGAATTACGTGCAAAATTTAGTGCTGTATAAAACAAAGTCTCCACAATTTTTGTTTACCAAATAACTGCAAAAAGTTTAAGTCAATGGCATTACTTTTGCACATGTTTCGATATATGCCCTGGACTTTGTGTCTTTCTATCTCGAAACACAGATTTTATGACTTGATTCACTTCTACTCTGAAGCGTTAAAATAAAGCACAGCATTTGCTTTTCACCTCCAAATGTAACTCGGATTTTCTGCTACTTAATTTTTTCAAACATATTTTTTTCATACAAACGTAAATGTTAAAATAAAATTTATGTATTAACTCTATAATTTTTAGTTATTCTTGAAGATATTCACTGAAAAAAATACTAATGTCTAAAGAATCCTAATAGAGACATAAATTTCAGCTGAAATGTTTTTCATTCAATAACTGGACACAGTATTATATCCTTGAACAATGTCAGGACGTAGCTTTGCATGACAGAGATGGATTATTTTTTGGTCGCCCAGCTGGATTAAAGAATAAAGGTTTTAACAAAATTTAAAAAAAAATAACAGACCTATTTAGTAAGCTTTAAGACTTATTTTTAATTTTTAATTTAAAAATTAACGAATCTCAAATTTATTACTAACTAACTCACCTCAATAATAATAACAATTCATTTGAAATTTTAATTTAACAATACATATTTTATTTAACATATCATATGAATGTATTTCTCAAAAAATTATGTGCTTAATAAATAATACTACAAAATACAACGTGCGTGCTAATATGAAAGTCATATAGGTTGCAATGCAAATCGGTAAGTTCCACCTTTTTCGCCATTTTTCAAACATGTTTCAACTTTAGCTAGTAGCAACGAAAAACAGTTTTTTTCGATAACAAAGTGTTATAAGAGAAAATACTTGAAATCACTAACAAACTAAGCACTTCTTCAAACTTACAATTCAACATATAACATTTCAGAATTAAGAATAGTAAGGTTTGTAAACCTACTCTTACGCTTATATATATTTAGTTGAGGGAAAAATGTGCACGACCATTTCAGCATAACACTAATGCAGTCGTTGTAGCCGTTGCAGCATAGGGTTCTTTGGACTATTGCTAACTTATGTGGTGATAATTTTCTTAGGCTTCTTGTTTATTTTTAGGAATACGGTGTACGTGGATTAACATTTATCATTTCCGTAGTGCTGCAAGAGAAGATAAGTGAATAAGCATAAACAAAATATGCAGCAATATTATCAAATTAAAAACATTCAGTTGCAACCTCTCGGCCGTCGCACCCATAACACGATAACAATTTGACTGCATCATATTGTGCGTATGGCGATTACGAACCTTTTGCTACATTTTAAGTGTATAAAAAGTAATACGATTCCCAGAACGAGACATATGCAGCCGACAACAATGTATGCAATGCCTAGGAATGGGTTTTTTCCACCCAATAGCGATGTTGTCGATAAAATCATCTTTTTTGAGCCGTCAAAAGCTGATACAGGATAATCTGAAACAGCAATAATATTAAAAATAATTCCATTTGTGCAATGTTTATCAGATTACTATATTCAACGCTAAGTACGTAAGAGCCCTTAGAAAGACCATTCATAAAATTGGCATCTGCACGATTGAGACGTCGATAGAGTTTTCTAAAGCTGGGCAAAGCAGCTGTGCGCATCCAAACTATAAGATCTTCATTCTAAAAATAAAACATGTATTCAATTGATTTTGCTTGAATATAATTTTATATGTTAAACTAAAACATACTTGAAAGCCATTATTGTCGGGTTTGCTGGGATCTAATTCCCATAATTCCTTTTTCCAAAACTTCGGTTTAGCATAATGTCCTTTGAGCACACTCTGAAGATCGCCGCTTGGATTGCGGAATTTAATTTGTTTGTCAGATGGCCATGCTATGCCAGTGTTCAACAAAGGCACTGGTGTTGAGCCGTAATTTAATGTTAAAGTATCTAAAACAAAAACGATTTTTATATTAGTAAGAAAATAAAATCAAAGTTTTTTTTTCCTTTATTTACCATTAAAAAGTGAATTTGCTATAGCACCACAAGGTGCTATTGGTATTTGATCATCGGTATATGCAAATGGCACGCAATCAGTCGAGGGTGTGGTAGATAAACGACCCAAGAGTTGATCATCATCTCGTGATTTTACATATCGTCGATGATTCTGATAATAGTTGCTCAAGCCATAGTACATATAAACATCACCCTATTTTAAATGACATAAACATGAATTAAGGAAGTTTAATGTAATGCTTATTTACAGATCTCATTAATAAATAAATAGCATGAGAAAAACTGTAAAAAGATTATTAAATAATAATATTGGCTGTAGTATCGTTTTAATTTGTATTTCATTTATAACATTTTCTTAATGTTTTGGTTCAATATGTGTTTAAATTTATTTACTGGCGTATTTGTTAAATAACACTTGTTCACTTTTATTTTGTTGTTAAATTTTAATTTCAATTTTTTTTAAAACTTTTAAAAATTTTTATTATAAAATATTTTCGATTTTAAATAAGTACTTTAATGTATATAAGGCTGGTTCGATTTGAAAACCGGGCGGTTCGGGTACAGAAAGTTATTTTAAGTTATTTAAGTTATACATACGCACCAACGCTAAGATTATACCTTGAGTTTTTTAATAATGTTTGACGATAAATTTTTGTATAAAGCAATTCACCATGCTCCGATTTTGCTTGAGTTGTCTAATATTCTTTATCAAAAGCAGAATGTCATTGGAAAAAATGTCTATGATTACAATAACGGTACTTTTCAAGCCATGTGCATTTATCTGGATTCATTTTATTGGGACATATTACTTACAGGACTAGATCTCAGTAGTATGTATAATAGACCGTCCCACTTTTTTGAATTTTGCGAAAGTTCCCGGGATACGTTGATTTCTGATTTTACTCTTAAAAAGATGAATTTTGGTATATAACACTTTAATATTAACTAACGGTAAATATTCGCGCAAAAGGCTTAAATGGGTTTTTGGCTAAAAATCCATTATGTCGAAAAAACAAGAAATTTTTTCTTCAGTATTTTGCATATAACTAAAAAACTAATAAAAAGGTTTTCATCAATTTATACTTGCTTAAAACCTAATAAAATGTGCCATCCTCAACTATAAGAAATGTTTCATATTGTTTGGTAAATTTTTTAATATATATATATGATATAAGCTTTAATTGCAAAATATTTAACTTAATGTGCAATTTTTTGCAATGTGCAATTATTTAAATTACTAAATATTTCAACGAATAATGACTAAACTCAAAGTATCGTAAGAAACGATATTTTTATTGCACTAACTCCGTTACAAAAGAAATATATGCAGGCATAAGTGGTAATCTATTTTGTATAAAAAGTGTTTTCCTGCATTCTTCCAAAGATTGGCAATAAAGAAAATGCCTTATCGCTTTTTACGATATTTTCAGTTTAGTCATTATTTCTTGTGACCACGGATTTTGTGCTATTGATCACTCTTTGGAACAATAACAATCTCTTGTTTTCTTAGAAGAGCAATTCACAATCTCGTGTATTTTTAAAATTTGTTCATTTACCAAAATTTTAATAATCTCTTATTAATTGTGAACGGTCTTTTTGGTTTACTTTGCAGTAATCGCTACAAAACTTGAAATTCACAGCTTATTGATGAAAAGCAAGACTATTTAATACTAGACATTTTGCTTAACTCGTTTTTTATTTGCTTATCTTCCATATTAGTATTTTTTTGTCTTTGCTTTTTTCAAAAAACTGTCAGCTTAGCTGTCAGTTTCCAATTTAATATTGCAATGTAAATTTAGTAATGCATCCCTGTTTATGTTATTAGTGTAGAGTAAAAATATACACTACCATTTTGCAAATGCTATGATGCAAGATCAATTAAAAACCGAATTGTGTACAGCCAAAGAAATTGTGTTCTCTGCATTGCTATGCATTGTATTGCATTCAGCTGCTATTTTTTGTTGTTATAGTTTTATTGCTAAGAGTTGTCCTCTGATATTGAAATGAATGCAAATATTCAACTCTTTGACTAATTTCTAGATTCTAAAACTTGGTTGACTGGACCCGTCCGGCACGTGACAGTAGATGTCTTATTTTTTTCTCTTGCATTTAATAAAATTTCAAGAAAATTTGAACGTACAATGAAAAAAACAGAATGCAATCTATTTAGTTAGACAAAAGGACTTCACTTCCAATGTGTAAAAAAATAGTTGAATTTGTCTGTGTGTGACCATGGAATGCTGCTTTAAGCCCTTTTCGCGACCATTTACCGTTAGTTAATATTAATGTGTTATATACCAAAATTCACTTTTTTAAGAGTAGAACCAGAAATCAACGTGTCCCGGAAACTTTTCGAGAAACGTTGAAAAAGTAGGACGGTCTAATGTATAATAGGTTTTAAGTAGTTTTCAAAGAAGCAATAGACAAATTTCTACCAATGAAACATCTTAGAAATAACAATAATCTCCCATGGTTCAATAAGCGACTTTGTAATCTTAAAAATAAAAAGAATAAAGCTTACAAGCGATTTAGACAAACTAATGATGACATACAGCTAAAATCCAAATTCTGGCTTTGCCAACTTAATTTTGATACTCTAAATAAATTTATTTATCCGGCTTACATACTCTACTGAAGAAAATTTCAAAAATAATAGTAAATCATTCTGGGCTTTTGTTAATACATAGTTAATAATAAGAGAAAATCTAATGGTCTTCCTATCTTGATGCACTTTCTGGATGACTCCTCTGAAGATCCTAAAATTCTTTGTAACTTTTTTGCAAACTTCTTTAAATCGATATATATACTCCTATATTAATAATAATGTTTCCTATTCCATAACTCTTTATCCTATTTGCGATTTGGAGAGTATTAGCATTAATACCTTGATGTCGAGCTAGCTCTTATTAATATTGATGGTAAACAAACTGAAGGTAAACATACTGAATATACTAGCTTTCATGGGGAATTTTTCTTGATACTTTTTATTATTAATTAACTATGTATTAATTATCGCTACCACAACAGTTAACTCCGCTGAATACGGCCAATTTTCGCTTTTTCATCGTTTTCAAATTTTCTATGAGCTGTCAACTTCGTTTTGACTGTTTCGGCAGTCTGCCTTTCCAGAATGCATGTTCTACCATGGGCGCTACCAATGAACTGTGACGCTTTTTTCGTAGTTTCTACGATATTGTACTACGACGGGACTAAGTGATTATATCGTAAAAGGGGAAATTTGCACAGAAATTTGAAGTTACTGCGAGTTTTATCTCCTAAACCAATTGAGAGCGACAATGTTTGCTTGCATATTCAAGTTTAGGCGGCCAAATACATTAAATAACCAGAAAAAAATTTGCGGGTCCGGGTCCTTCAGTAAAACTATGTCATATTTCCTTGTCCTCAACAAATTACTTCTACGCAAGGAATACTTTTTGTGCTTTAATTCTGTTGGCAGGTAAAAAGAGCCTATAGTGCCAGGGTCTGAAAACAATGAATCAGTTTTGATTCAATTTGAAAACTGTACTTTAATTGTCAGTCGCATCAGCGGATGGACCACAAAGACAATTACTGTTGACTACTAGTGGCAAAGAATATTTAACATTTTTTACTTACAACAAAATTTTTTGTCAGATTGAATTCAATCCTACACTCGCAGGATTCACTAGAGTTTGTTTTAAGGAACTGTGAGCAAGTTGTATTTGTTTTTCCAACCATGAGACAATCCGTATAGTTGATAACATGTTCGCTGACCTCGTCCGAAAAATAAAGAAGAGCGACACCAACAGGTATAAAAAGAATTCCAATTATAAAGAACGTCGGGAGCACCGTGGCAGCTGTAAGCACTGGTTGCCAAGCTGGTAGACGCTGTTGCTTGAATGCGGAATCTAATGTTTAAATAAGAAAAAAAAGAGCTAGTTGCATTTCCTTTTATTTTATTGCGTATAAATAAGATTGGCATAATGACCGAGAAGTATTAGTCATAAATCGATTGTCGATTTTTTTACCTGAAGGTCGCTTTGATTTCTGCTGCAACGTCTGACCGTCTCCCTGTGACGCCATTATTTTTGCTTCTTCTATATTTAATTATAATTTGTTTTTGATTTCGCAATTTTTCGTTGGCAGATTTTTATAGAAAGTGTATTAAATTACATTTATGTCTTGCTGAATAGCAAAGAAAAATCTTTTAAAGCTTACGATTTTCTCATCCACAGGTGAGAATTTACGAATAAAAAATACAAAAGAATAACATTGACAGCTGTCATAAGGTCTAATGCTGTTATGACACTGACTTTTTCAGAATGTCCCGCTTTTAGGGGGTTTCGGACTGACCTACATGTAGGATGAACCTTATTATAATAATACATGTAGTAGCGATTGTTTTAGGTGCGGTCAATTTCTTGAGATATATTTCAAGAGATGATCTGTCACTTTTCAGTAAAATATGTAAGTGTGTGCAAATATTGCAAAAATCATTAAAAAGTGAAAAACATAAAATATAATGACGAATGGAAGAAATTACAAACAATTCCAAAATGAAATTTCATGAGATGAAGTGCACACCTAAATATTATAGCATGAAATCTGGACATCATGAAATTCAATTTGACAGTTCGCATGCAATCAAATATTGTAAATATGTTAATAGGGGGCTTCGGACATGTTCGAGTTTTCAGACTATCCTACATGTCTGAAGTACTGAATTACTTTTCAGCGTTCAAGAAGATAGCATCATGCAATGGCAAAACAATTTTTTGCTGTTTTATAATATATGAAGTTTACTTCTCTAAAGTTTAATTAACTTTTTTTAAAAAAACTCTGTTGACGTTTTTCTTTATATGTTCACTCCACGACATTAGAAAAAGAGAAAATGTATGAAGTCGGATGAGCGTGGAAATCAAAAGTTTTTGCTTTTTATCCTTCATGTAGGACGGGCCGCAGTGTCAAATCCGTTCTACATATAGGAGAGTCCGAAACCCCCTTTTCACTTGGAAAGTCCCGCTTTTGACACGTTTTTCACTTGTAAAATCTTGCGAAAAATTGCTGGCAATTATCTGACGTTTCCTTTTGAACTTGTCGAGGGCTTATTCATGGGTAATTCACGAGCAATTAATTGCTGGCAATTTTTTTCGTTTGCAGCATGATTTTCTTGAAAAACTTATTTCTCATGGCTCTCAAATGCACCTACACGAAGCACACAACCAAAAATTCGCAAAGAGCGCATGCGATGTACAAGAATTGAAATGGAACACACAAGAATTGTCAGTACAGGGGCCCTATTCTGTAACTGTGAGTTTTAAAGTATACACGAGCTATATAAATATTTCATGAGATCATATTGTAAGTGTAGACAGTAAGAACCAAACTTTTAGCGTCTCAACTCGTCAGCTAACGCTTTTCAAAGTGTGCGACATTTTTTTCACTCATAGTTCACAAAATTTAAATTGAAAATTAATTGATAGCTAAAATACACTCTCCCCCTTATGCAATAGATTTCAGAATTTAAACAACAGATTTGATTGTGCTGTTTTATATTGGGCAAGACGACTACTGTTGTTTAAAGCCTGCTAGCCCCTTTTTCAATAGATTTCAATATTTAAACAACTGATTTGATTAACATTTATTCAACGAATAATGATGTTTAAAACCTCCTTTTAGCAACGCAGCCTTTAAAATGGGTTTATGAATAAGGGGGTCTGTTCGCAATTGATCAGCTGTTTCAGACGAGTTAAGTTTAATTTTGGGTTAAATGTGAAAACAGACGAAACGAGTGCAGACATTAGGTAAGTTGCAATTGTCTCGTTTTGTCTATTTTAGGCAGGCCTATAAGTGACAGCGGGTGTCACTATTTGACGAGTGTTCAGATCGGTCAAATCAGCATAAAAATAAAAAAATTTTAATTTTCAAATGGTTTGATGAGTGTTCAGACTCGTCAAATCGCCATCAAATCCATATATATTTTTGTTGGTCAAATCGTTTGTCAAATCATTTGATGAGCGATTTGATCAATACGCCCACCCCTATTCTCGATTCGATTGGAAGCATGAGGCGTTTTTCAATAGGCAATAATTGCCTTCGCCTCAACAAGTTTGTTGCTTATTCGCAAGGATGAGAGGGTTGACGAAAATCCCCTTTCATTCCGAATGCTTGCGATTAATCAACGAACTGTTTGCGGCGAAGGCCGCCTAATGAAAAAATAAAATAATCTAAGGTGTATTTACGATTCAATGTACTTGTCTGTGCAGTTGAGGACTTGTGCAGTTATGCCGTTAGCAGCGTTGTCATTTTTGCGCCATAAATCGTACCTTCGGTATTTTTTTCAGCCCAATTCTGAATGATTTTCCCCGGGGAATCGGAAAAGGGAGTTTTCATTTTAAAGATAGCAGATAAAGATATCACATAATTTTGTTTTTAACTAATGTCTATTGACGGCTTATGAACAAGTTGGCAAAATCATTAAACAAAATTATTCAGAATTGGGCTGTTTAGTTCTTGTGGGATGCTGCGGGACAAAGTAAAAATCAACGCAGTATGTGAGAAAAAATTCATTACATGTGCGATATTTATCAAGTGAGAGATAACAAATACCACAGTATACATAATATTACCACAAAGATATTTCTACCACGTGTGGTAAAAATAGGAATGAAGAAAACTACGTGTAAAGCAAAGGTTTGCGGAATGAATGCACTTGTTTATGGTGGTGTGTTTGAAGTTTTTTTGGTGTTTAGTGAGCAAAACGTTAACAATTTAAATTGAAAAACAATAACAATTATGTCTGGAAGAAAAAAACACTGCCGCAGATTACTTCATGGAAAAACAAAAAGAACCGAAATATTATGAAAATGATTGGGCCTTCGTAATATTAAACATTTTAAAGTTAACTCTAAATTTACTGTGAGCTTTTCTGACATTATTTCAATAGAATTTGCTGTCAAAAAGCTTACACTAAATTTAGATTCGACTTTAAAATGTTTATTACTAAGGCCCATTGTTTTTGTTGAAATTTATTGCAGTTTAGGTCTGCTTTCGTAAAAGTCTTTGAAACCTTGTTATAATCACTGTATAATTTGATATTTTAAAGTATTTCGGTATTTTAGGTAATTTAAGGTATATTTTAAGGATAATTTTGAGGTATTTCGTTGACTTGCCGGTATTTTGTGGTGTATGTGACGTATGGTAATGAGAGATAAAGATATTTTTTTAAGGAATTCTTATCTGACAACACTGGCGTTGAAGTTTTCAACGTCAAATTTTTTCATTGGCGTTGAAGTTGTCAAAATTTTCGAAAGGGTATTCACGATTCAGGTCACTTGTAGTGCAGTTGAGAACTCCATCATCATTACATACTAATGGCCCAAAATACACTGTAGTGTTCAGTCTGCGTGAAACCGGGTTTCTTAGGGAAGGGAGGTGAAGTACGCGACGTGAAGTGCGCAGAATTTCACTCTCCAAAAAAGCTGTAGTGACGATGTACTGACACGTACACATAAGCGAAGTCATCATATTTTATTTAGGGGATACCTACACCAATACAATCAAACACAGTTCATGTACACAAAAGAAAACTGGTTTTAAGCAGACTGATCAGTAAGAGGCTGTTCAGACTTGCCTCAAAAGAGGCGACTCACTGGCCTCATTTTGGCACAAGCTAGCTATCAGGTGTTCACACATAAATTGTTGCCTCAGTTTGAGGCAGCCTTATTTCGACGTTTATTGTTTTTTTCCTGTTGTTTTCTTTTGAATTGTTAAACACAGAAATGTTCATAATTTAAAAAATATTAATTTGCGAACAACTATGAATAAACAAAATTCAATTCGCGCCAGTACTGTGCCTGAATAGCCTCAAAAAGAGGAAAATAAATCAACAGAACAAACTTCACTCTGACGTACGTCAAAATGAGTCGCAAAATTTTTAAAATTTTTAAAATTCTTGCCTCACGTAACATGTCACCTTCCCGCTTGCCTGTAGATGTCAAAAAGAGGCAAGTGAGTCGCCTCATTTGAGGCAAGTCTGAACAGCCTCTAAAGTGTGTTTTTGAATAGCTGACTGAGTATATATTGATCCAAAAGCAGTGCAATATTTTTTTCATTACGGGGCGTCTCGACAAGCAATAATACATTGCTTTCCATCTGTCAAATTCAATGGCAAACAATGGCAATATTGAAAGGGTGGATTTTCTCATGTTATGAAATCAACACATAATTTTATCATTTATTATATAAATTATTTATTTTATACATTTCTTTTGCACGTTACTTCATTTTTAAGATTTACACATTAAAAAATGCAAAATAGCTGTCAAACAAGAAAAAATACAGCTCATTACCAATTCAATCTTGGCAATCTATGGCTTGCAATCTTGCATGCCATATATTGCCAACTTCGGTAATTTTGTGGTCTCCATTGGCAATATTTGATGTTTGACAGATGGAATGCAATGAATTATTGCTAGTCGAGACGCCTTGTTACGATTACATACTAATGGTAATGTAATTTTTTTTCCATTACCATTACATGTCAATGGTAATACAAATTTATTTTGCATATAATTGCAATAATTGTTCACATTAGGTCTATTCCCGTACTAACTTCAAGTAATTGTAATAGAATAGAGATTTACATTTTGCATGTTATTCTTCTCTCTCGAGCTTAAATAATTTGTAAAATAACGCTTTCAAGCCACTTCAAGTTACTTGAATTGAGTACGGGAATAGACCATTTATTACCCACACTACTTTTTACATTGTGAATTATTGTAATGTGAACATCATAAATAAGAAATAGCACAAAAAATATACAACTTTGTGAATTCAATATATGTAGTTAAAATAATAGTGCGATTCATGCCTTTTTATAGCTGCTTCGTAAGCTCGTATTTCATAACGAAATACGAAACTTCATGAATAACGAAACTTCACTTTTTTATATGGACATCGAGATACGAAGCTTGTAACATTCTACGCACTAAATATGTCTCGTATATCGTAAATCGTAAATAAGCCAGCATAACCTGTGCACTGTCAAACTGCAAATGTCAGCTGTTTTGTGTTTCTGATTTTTCAAGCGTGTTTCTAGCAAATAAAAAAAATGGACAAAACAATATTTGTGAATAGCACAAATAGATTTTCACTTGACTTTGATAGTCTCCGGTTTGTTTTGTGTCAAAATAGTGTTTACGAATGAAGTTACGAAAATTCTTATAAGTGCGTTCATGTCAAAAAAAGTTACGAACATTGCAATATACGGCCTACAAAAACTTACGAAGTGACATGATTCGCACTTGTATTTTCAATTATTAAATTAAATATTTGGATATTAAGTGAACACAACCTAGCGTAGAGAAGTGCTGAATAAATAAAACTAAATGTGGTTTTCGAACGCATCATATCAAAATATCGTAAATTTAAAATGTGTCACATATTTATGATAATATGGTGTAAACTTGGTTAAATTATAACTTAAACACAGTTTTAAGAGTAGGCCATGATTATTTTCTACGATATTTCGTTTATATAATTAGTGGTTTAGGCGCTAAGCATCAATTGTGTTTAACACTACGGGCGTGTTCAAAGTGGACTGTGAATTCAAATTCAGCGCCGTATTGTAAGCGCTTACATTTTCAAGCGATTAATTTACTTGCTCACTGCGACGGACGTGTTTTCACAGATGAACTTATTCTGGCTGTTCGTATCCCAAGTATCGGATGTCCTGATGCACGCAAATTAAAAAAAAAAAATCATAAATAGTCTGGAACTGTGTGAGATTTACGAAAATAAGTGGGTTTAATGTGGTATCTGATTTGATTGCGTCCAAGCATCGGTTGTGAAACGAACAATTTAGCGAGATTTTATCTTATGCTGAGAGCAGCGTAGGCATAAACTGAAGATCTCGTGAACCAGCAACGACTTCGTGAAACTGAAAAAATTGGTGCTCTCCTTGCGGATTAAATAAAATTATTACTAAGTTATTTTAAAGCTTCTGGAGCTAAGAAATCTAAAAGCTGGTTAAACTCAGCTGGAAAGTTGGCCGAACGTAACAACGCTCCGCCTTTTGTTCTGCTTTGTGAAATTTACGGTCTACGGTCGTTTACTGAAAAGTAAACCTGTTCGACACTCACGTATTTCGCTGGTAGCGTTAAATTTTTATTTCGATTCAACTGAAGCCAAATTCAGTTTGATTTTCTTTTCTGCTCCAGTGTCATCGCTGCCGTAGTATAAAATTTGCATTTATTGTTTTGGCGTTTACGGAATCTTTGGTATTGCAGTCTTTTGTAAGACGGCTTGTTATATCTTTTTGTTTTGTGCTGGAATAAAAATCGCTCTACGCTGGAGAAACAAAGCCGTGTTAAACTGATCCGGGAGAAAATGGTTTTGGCTGAGCGAAACACTGAAGTTGTAAGAAACGGACGCAGATCGCGAGGGCCGAGCCCAAACGGACATGGTGCTGCCTTAGCTGGTGGAGGTGGCACTCCGGAAACAAGCTCCGATGACGACAACTGTAAGTTTAACATCGTGTGCAATATTAATTTGCTTTATGATAAAATTTTCCTTTGACAGCCATTAAACGCAATGGAAAATCCAAAACCAAACAGAGTGAATATGAAGGTACGTAAATGACTGGTTATCTTTGCTTTTCCAGTACTTTTATTTAGCTCGTATTTACTTTGTTATTGTAGAAAAAATACGTGTTGGACGCGACTATCAAGCAGTTTGCCCACCACTCATTGCAGAGCAAGAACGCAAACCAGAAATTATCAATGACCGAGCATTGTTGGTTTGGTCACCTACCAAGGATATACCAGACACCAAGCGTAAGTGTTGGAATCTCTTGCCATTTGTATATAAATAAGGCATAATTTTACTCAAATGCAAAGATCCAAACAGGTTTTTTTTTTATTAAATATGGAGTTTTCTTTGAAGTGAATGTTCGCATTTGACTCAAACTTATTGCGTTTGCGTTTCTCGAAAAAATTTTGCATTTTTTCTGCCCTCTTTCTGCCATCTTTCAGAATTCCAATTTTTTCTACTTTTGAGATCAACATTTTGGAGAAAAAAACACGATTTATTTACAGAGGTCACTATTTTTTTTTTCTCAAGTGGTTAAAATTTCCAAAAAGGGCATAAAAAATGTTGCAGTTTTCGAGAAACAAGCACCATTAGAAAGCATATTACGTATTATGCAATCGGTTGAAATCCAAAAAATTGTGGGGCGCGTATCACAGATTCGTTTTGTTTTATTTGATATATATTATGACCTTTGATTGCTTATTTTATTTCTCTAAATGACGTGTCTATACCCCTTCCGCCATAAGATAATCTCTAAGTACAATAATTAAACATCAAACACATTTAACTGGAAAAATTAAATCACGATTTTTCTAAAAATTTTTGTGATTTGGTAGAAATCGTCACGTAACAGTGAGATTGCTATGTGTATGCGTGCAGACTACAAACAAGGGATGGAATTGGACATTTTAAGATTGTGCTTAATTGGAGAGAAAAATAGTGCTTAATCTATTTTGTATTCAAAATTTTATCGTGCTCATTAGAAAAAAAAATTAAGTGAAAAACTGTCAACTTAAAATTTCGCATTTTTAAGATAAGTATAAAAAAGGAAAAGCTATTAAATCTCTGTTTATGCTCCAAGATTAACTTATTTGCTTTGTTCAAATAACAGTTTAAAAAAAGCTCTTAAAAAAGTGTACACCACACTCATGAAATACTGATTAATCCTGTAACTCTTAAGGGTTTGAAAATATACCCCCTCCCATACGATTTTTTTGCTCAACTCGACATCACCTTTCACTTCCGTAAATAGTTGTGGGACACCTCGACCTGCAATTTGTGGTTTCTCTAATAAAATTAAAAAAAGTTTTTTTTCGTTTTATTTTTTAAAAGGAGGTGTTTCGATTCAGTTTTTTGCAGTTTCTTGGACAGAAATATGTAACAAACTAGTTTCCTTTGAAAAATTCCCAGTGCAAAGACCTCGCAATTAAACTTGTCATATATGAATCGTATGAGATCAACTCCTTATTAATTTTAAAAATAATAAATGTTAATTTGAATATTTCTATAAATATTCAGTCCTATCATGAATAATTTTTCACGCGGAATCGGAAAAGGGAGTTTTAATTTTAAAGATAAAGCTCAAGAACATTTTGGAAATTTTTAATGCAAATTTGTTCATCAACAGCTTAGCAACCAATTTGCATTAAAAATTTCTAAAATTATCTTGAGCAGTATCTTAAAAATTAAAACTCCCTTTTCGGATTCCGAGTGAAAAATTATTCATGATAGGACTGATTTGAAAATGTTATTTAATTTTATTTTCATATAGTTTTTTATACGAATATTGAAAACTAAATCAATTAGATCAGTTGCTCCCAACCTTTTTTCGGTCACGTACCCCTGGTTACCTATTTGAGAAAAATTATACTCCTGAAACAAAAGCTGAATTTGAAGTAAATATTTATTTTTCGAAAGATTTGTTCTTAAAAAAATAACCGTTCTTAACAATTCGAATTGTTTTGTTTTTTAATGGTTAAATGTATTTAATATATTTGAGATCTTGTTTTTTAAACAATAATTAATAAATAATACTGTTCATTAAATGATTGTCTATTAGATCATGTTGTTTTTTAATTAGATAAAGAATACAAGAAAAAAAACTTAATTTTTTAAGTAATTAAGTCATATTATACGGGTGTTCAAGATGTTGCCGTGACGTCTCCAAGTGACGGCTCTTCAAATGCATGGAATTTTTGTCAACCTTAACATGAACACACCATAAATGTCCGATCTATTTGTCAATAAATAGTGACGTTACAGTGTTATAAATTAAACACCTTTTGGTATTGTTATAAAAATGGATAAAGAAGAATTTCGTGCCTTGATTAGGCATTACTTTAAGCATTACATAACAAAAGTGCGGAAGAAACAAAAGAAAAACTCTATTAATATTAAGGTGAATCTGCTCCGTCGTATTCAACCGTAAAATATTGGATTGCAGAGTTCAAAAAAGGTCGAATCAGCACAAAAGATGAACATGCCGGAGGAACACCAAAAACACTGACCACCAAAGAATGTATTGGAAAAATCCACCATTTCGTATTTTACAATCCGCAAGTGAAAGTGCGTGAAGATAGCTTCTGCCGTAGGCATATCAAGTGGGTCGGTGATTTCAATTTTACATGAACATTTGGGTATCAGAAAGCTCACTCCAAGAAAGGTGTCGAAGCGTTCGTTAACAATCAATCAAAAACATGAACGTGTTCGCATTTCCCAACAATGTTAGGGCATGTTTAAGCAAAATTCGACTGATTTTTTGCGTAAAATAGTGACCATGGATGAAACATGGATCCAACACTGTACACCAGAATCTAAAAAATCAGCAAAAGAGAGGGTAGCTCACAGTGGCAGTGCACCAAAGCGAGCGAATACTCAACAAACGGCCGGAAAGGTGTTGGCCGTTGTTTTTTGGGATTGGAGAGACATTTTGTTCATCGACATTTGAGAAAAAGAAAAACAATCAACAGTGACTAATACTGCAAATTATTGGACCGATTGAAGAACGAAATCGCAAACAAACGGCTCCATTTATCGAAGAAAAAAAATCATATTTTTGCAAGATAATGCTCCAGCTCACAAATCGATCGAAACCACGGCCAAATTGCACGAGTAACGACGCTTTGAACTGCTTTCTCACTCCCCATATTATCCAAATTTAGACCTGAGCGACTATTATCTGTCCCAAACTTAAAAAGGTGGCTCCAGGGAAGGAGATTTGCGACGCATGAACAGGTCGAATTGGAAACTGAAGCGTATTTCGGAGATCTTGAGAAATCTTACTATTCAAAGGGCAAACACAACAACAACAACAACAACAACAACAACAACCCGTATAGAGTCAATCACTTAGCTGACTAGACAATGTTTTGGAAATCGCTACACTTCCTCTTCAGTAGTCTTTGAGTGATTAAGCTGTCATCAACTCACTGTTTAAAGTAGTATATGATTTCAGACATTTTGGAACTCATTCATTTGAATTATAGACAAATTGAACGTTCAAACTGGATACTTAATCATATGACATTTTAAAGCAGTAGGCTATTTATAGATCACCGCCATCATCCATACCAAGATTGCCATCGGTTCTAGTTGCTTATTATTATTTCAATATTTTTCTTAAAATATATTTGTCTTAATATTCAGTTAACGTAGACAGCGCACAGCATTAAATTTCTTAAAAAATTTGCTTTTGTTTAGATTAGTTATGCTTTCTGTCATCATCTTTTGGGAAGTATTTCGCTCATCAGAAAGAAAAATTATGGACAGCATGTTTACGCCTAAAAAGTATAAATAAAACTTCACCAATCCGGCGACACCAATTTTTTGATTTGGCAGTTTAACATCTCAAGTTTATTTATTATTATATGTGACCTTCTCCGAGAAAAGGGACCTAGTGTGTCAAAAAACGGGTTTGGACTTAAGAGTGGATTCTGGTAACTAAAAGGGTGTGGAATAAGATGAAATGAGTTAGATTTCTGATAAAAATTTATTTACCCATAAAAACGTACAAAACGAACTTGGGAAAATCGATAAAAATGCGTTATTAAACTTTAAATGCGTTTTTCTCAAAACTTCATTTTCACACACTAGGTCCCTTTTCTCGGAGAAGGTCACATATAATTGCGACAAGTATCTTCTTCTTCTGTTTCCTTTAATAGCGCGATGACAAATTCTTTCCATCTTTTTCTATCAGCTGCTAGATGATACACCCTTTCAGACCTGCATTATATTTCGTAAGAAAACAATTTTCCTTCCTCTTTTTATTTTGATCATTGTTTGACTTGCGACACGAATAAAGTGACGGGTGCAAATCAAAATTCGGAAGAAAAAGACCGTCTGAAGCGACTCCGCATAAATTTCATCGTTCATTTCTTGTATGCAAGCTAAGAGCGCTTTATTCTCCTTGAAAATATTTACTTTCCGTAACGAAACCTTGCACTTGAAAAAAAGTATTAGATATTAAAGTTAAAAAATTAATTTTCAAAAACTGTAAATGAAAAATCAAATAAAATGCATAAAAATCCATATATTTTTGTATCGTTAATTTAATTCTAATAGGATGTAAGTCAAAATTGGGCAAAGTAACGTTTATTAGCGGTTTAGGGGTCAAAACTACATTTATGATTTTTTAGATTTTAATGTTTGTATGAAAAAAAGGGAGGTAGAACGTTTGAAACAATACATTATCGTATGAACTTCATACAAATAATAAACAGTTTTCTTTGACTCCATAATTTTGACTTTCGTCGTATTAGAATTAGGCCGACGATAAGAACTATAAAGGAAACGAAGCCCTCGGTTCTCGCTAAATTTTTATATCAACTACAAGGAGAACAAAGCGCTCGGTTCTTACTACGTTTTTATATCAAATACAAGCAAAACAAAGCGCCCGGCTCTCGCTACGATTTCATATTTTCTACAAAGGGAGCGGAGCGCATACATCTGATGACATGACTATGTTAAAAAATGCGCTATACACAAGGAGAATGAAGCGTTCTACTGTTTTTTTGGAGCACTTCAGATGCGCTAATGGAGCGCTCGCTTCCCTGCTGGGGACCTCTAGCAGTGAGTAGTAGAAATGTGCTATTGCACCGGTAATGCAAACCTTTGAAGTTGATGGTGGCAATTGCCACCGCCAGGGCCGAAAGGGTTAAGGCTTGATTACCCAAGCGTAACGTGAGGTGGCGCAGCGGGATGTAGCGTAGTGCGACGTTGCCTCGAGGATAAGCGATTACCGAAATCGTAATCCAACGTAGTGCAGGTGGCGTAGTGCAGGGCACTCATTTTATTCTAGAAGGCTTATTTACTTCTCCTCGTCAATAAAAGATTGCATTCTTTCTTATATAGTATTAAAATTTACAAAAATGTGAAGTTAAACAAATTTTTTCGCTTGTAACACAGCTGTCGAACTACCAAAAATCGTAACGTTGCGTAGAAATCTATTTTCTACAGACTTCTACGCTGCGTCACGCCACGTTACGATTTCGGTAACGACTTGTACACATTTATCATTAAACAGATTTTAGCTTGACAATTGGCAACGTCGCGCTACGTTACCTTACGCTTGGCTAATCCAGCCTTTACGCTGAGGCCAAGTTTTGTTTAGTGTTACAGCTTCTGCCAGCGTTGTGGCCTTCCAAGTAAGCGATGGTCTTCTAACTCTTCGCGAGCCTTTCGGGTTCTATTCGAATGATGCTTTGCCATTTGGCTTTTGTAAGGTATATCCAATCCAACATCATTTCTGCTGCCGTATTTCGATATTTTTTTGACCCGTTTTAAGTCATAGCTGTTGATTCGATATCGCCAACGGCCATCGGATTTTTAATATGTGGCGCAAGCAACGGTTAACATATGTTTAAAGCTTTCCAGTGATGATTGTAGTTACTTTCCACGTTTCGTAAGCGTACAAAAGCTCTGACTTTAAATTGGATTCGAAAAACAATTATTTTGTTCGGAGTGATAGTTGATTTTGTCGGAGTGATGTCGGAGTTGGATCGAGTGATTCGAAAAACGAACTTCCACACATTCGAGAGCATTCTGCGAGCTTTTCTGATTCTATTGTCAATGTCTAAATCAGCCCCATTATTTGGAGAGACCAGACTACTAATATAGTTGAACTGCTTAACCTCTTCAATAACCGTCAGCCTCAGAATAATGTTGTTTTGCGCTGCGTGACCAGTGTGAATGGTTTTAGTTTTGTTGCAATTAATTTTACGGCCGGCCGGTTCTGCATTTTCCTGAAATGATTGGCTCATCTTGGCGAGTCCGCTGCTGGTGCTTGCAATAAAAGAAATAGTGACTCAAGCTATCGGAAGAGCGCCACTGTATTCCGTATTTCTCCGCTGAACCTACGTTGGAGAACATAACATCATCAATTACCACCAGGAATAAAATAGATAGAATGCATCCCTGTCTAACTCCTTGCCGTACTCCAACAGAGTCGGAGTACTTTCCTTTGTGTAGAACAAGGCAACGAGCGCGTTCGTAGGATTCCGCGACAAGTATAATGTTATTATTTCTATTGAAATTAAGTCGAAATTCGTGGTTTTTTATAAATATAACGGGTTTTCAATGGCACCCTACTATTACTTGATCTATTTATATAATTATCCCAGAGCAAAAAAATTTTTAACACATACTTTTTGTAGCAAGAAAAAGTTGGTGTAAAGAGAAACCAAATCAGCAGTCAACAAGCCCACCTCCCATATAACCAAAGTCGAAAATCATATTTTTTCGCTGAAAGATTATCCCAGATCATATAAATTTGATACACTAACTGTTTTGTACCAAAGACGAGTTGGTGTAAAAATTCGCGAAATTAGTCCAATAACATGCTCACCTACCACATAACCGAAATTTTGTAATCTGGTATATTTTGCCAACAAAATTGTCCTAGATCATAAAATTTGATTTGGTCTTATTTATTTTATGGAGGCTACTGACTTGCGGAGATGGGGTAGTGCACTAAATGATGAGTGTACTACTAAAAACATTTCACTAGCACTAAATATATTGAAAGAAATTATATGCATTTTTCACTATTTTTTACCAGCTTATGTGAAGAGATGTTTCACTATCACTAGATTCTTTAGTGAGTGTGTTATTTTGTTGCAATATAACTAAATTTAGTGGTAGTGACAAAATCTGCACTAAAAATGCTGCAATTACAAATGTTATTACTCAACTTTCGAATAAAATACATCTATAATAATAAAATAGAATTTTCTAAATGCCCTGCAGTTCATGGCACTAGCACAAAACTAGTGATTTCGCTATCAACGCCAGTACTAGTTAGAATTTTACATTAGCATGTCATAGGAAGGGGTCAATTGCTTCATTTTACACACCCATTTCCTAGTTACTTCACTAGTCATGAAGAACTAGCTTTTTCGCTAGTTGATATTTACACGAAAAAAAAAAAACCAAGGCGTAGCGATTGATATTCTTTATTCAATATATTTATATTTTTTCATCAGAATATTTTATTCATGTTGCTCAACGAAACTGAAAAGCTTTATATGTCATGTTTTCTCGAATACATTACTTCGAAGTATGAGTTCGTCAGAATAAATTTAATGAGTCAGTCAAGACGTTAAAAACGGAAACAAGAAACAAATTAGCTAGAAGTTGATTGAAATAACCCATTTAAGCATTACTTTGGGTCTAAAAAGTAGCTAGCGCGTTTAGAACTATTGAAGTAGCTAGCGTAAATGGTCCAATTGATACTTTCTATACTGGCGGGTGGGCTAACAATTTTGAAATTTAAAATTTATATTAGTGCAATTAGTCACACTTTAAAATGTTCATATAAAAGTGGTGTTATTAAAAATATTAGTTATATATGAAAGTTTTAAATATAATAATTACACCTTAAGAGGTAAGGAAAACGATTGAAAAACCTTTGAATACAAAAATTATACATTCATCTTATGTCTATTATTAATAAAAAATAATAATGAAAGCCATTATTATAAAGCCAAAATTACACTATTAATTTAGTGGAAAAATAAAAGTTGCACTAAGCTGTAGACATTTTTTTTCCACTGTTCTTATATGAATTTTAGTGAAAAATTGTTCACTATCACTATCACTAATGTATAGTGAGGCTTATATTTTTCAATTCTCCAATAGAACACCAATAAAGTAGTGAAAAATATTACATAATCAGTACAAGTTAGCTGAAACTGAAAATTTAGTGCACTACCCCCATCTCTGCTGACTTGACCGTTTTCCCCATTGAAAATGAGGTAAAATTTTCTCGGAAACAACAGCTTGACCGTTTTTAATAACTTTTTTTTACACTTCTTATTTTAGTAAAACTAATTTTTATGAACAGAGGAATTTTAACAATTCAAGAGCATTTTGGAAACTTTAAATGATGTTTAAATGAAGTTTGTTGATGAACAAACTTGCATTAAAAGTTTCGAAATGTTTTTGAGTTTTATCCTAAAAATGAAAACTCCCTTTTTCAATTCCGCGTGAAAAATTATTCATGATAGGGCTGATTTAATTTGTTGAGAACTTTTACTCATGGGATAACTCTGATGCTTGTTTTATTTTGTGCTAAATTGAATGAATAATAATAAGAGGAAAAAAACATTTTTTGTTTTTTTTCAGATTCAAGTCAGTAACCCCCTTAAGGGCTGAAATAGCCAATTATTTTTCTTTCATATGTTGATTGCTAGAATATTGATTTGAAAAAGCAACTTTTGTCGTGAGCAAAAAGCAACTCTCCCTTAATTACCCTAACGCACCTCTCTTGATGTGGAACCTTGCAGTTCGTTAAACTTCTGTATACAAGTCTTCTTCAAATAAGACTTTAAAAAGTTCGATGCTTCAATTTTTATGCGAATCGACATCCGCTATAACTTAATGTAAATTACAAAAGAGACCTCTGTACCGTTGCTTTCTAACAGCCTACTCATATCGATGGGAGGTATCTGTTTAATAAAGTTTAACTTTAATTCTTCTATCTGTGGCGACACCCTCCACATTTACGTAGCAGATCTTAATTTTTTGAAGAAATAACCTGTAACTTATATCAACATAACGTCTTCTTTTATTTTTCTAGTTGAAGAATATATATCTGTGGCCAAAGAAAAATATGGCTACAATGGTGAGCAGGCGTTGGGCATGTTGTTTTGGCACAAACACGATCTAGAACGCGCTGTTATGGATTTGGCAAATTTTACACCTTTTCCAGATGAATGGACCGTTGAGGACAAAGTGCTTTTTGAGCAGGCCTTTCAATTCCATGGCAAAAGTTTTCACCGCATACGACAAATGGTAAGTTTGACCACCTTTTCTCTCGAAGTGTGAATGAGACAATTTATTTTAACTTTCACGTTTAGCTGCCAGACAAATCGATTGCAAGCTTGGTGAAGTATTACTATTCCTGGAAGAAGACACGTCATCGTCAAAGTGTTATGGATAGACAAGAAAAAGCCAAAGCCAGCAAGGAAGGATCTGAGAATGGCAGCGACAATGGCAGCAACGAAGAGTCTGATGTTGACGATAAGGTAATTATAAATTAGACGTTGTCTTGCGCCTCATTTAAGTTTTTTATTATAATTTTATATATAGTTTGATAAATTTAAGTAAATGATTTTAGTTAATTCTTATATATGTGTATGTTTGTAGAAAATATTATTTTAGAAATTCTTTTCAACTACTCACACATCATCATGTTAAATCTAAACATATAAATTTTTTTTTGCAATATCTATGTATGGTTAATTCGTGTACATATACACATACAACAATTTATATAGATATATATCATTTTTTAATTTAGAGAAAAAGTACTCGTATTAGGTAATCATAGACATAAGAATGTATACTAAAAAAAGACTGTTTTTATAAATTATATTTTCTAAAATATTTAATAAAAATTGTGTTTTGTCTGTGAGAGATTGAACAAAATTAATGTGTTTCTTTTGCATTCATCGATAATTTTTATATTCAATTCGTTTGAATCAAGTCCTGTCAAAACCTGATCAGGCTAAAAAGTAGACGAATCATAGCGATTAAAATTTTGTTATCTGTAAAAACAAAATACTCGCCAAATTAATAAATTTACCCTTTTCTGGGCAAAAACTTCACAGAAAGCGCTTAAATAGAGCTTTTTGACTATATGGGACGCTGCAAACTGTTTTTGAAGCAACAAAATTCTCAATATACTTTTTCAAGCAAAATGGTACACAATATAATATGTTTATTTTATAGTCTCGGAGTGCCTTGCCTGCGAGAGTGTATATGAATTTTAGAGGAATCGAAAATTTAGTTAATTGACATGGCTTCAACGCTTTGAGAGGACACTACCTTATATTCAGCTTGTCCCATTTCACATTAATACAATTATTTTCACTTATTAATATTTAATTAATGCAAGTTTTGCTTTACTTAAGTTTAATTAATTTTGTCAATAGCTCACCTTAATTTTTATATTCTAAAATGTCTATATTGTTGTGCAGTAGGAAAATGTTAATTTATATATAGTTGAACTTCAAACTCGTGTGTTAGACAAACACTCAAACTGTTAGAGGGAGTTTAAATAAGTCTTATTTTATTATAAGTTATTTATAAATAAAATAATTAACACTAAAATATTCTAATTCACGATACACAAAACGCATTCTATTATTCGCTGAAAACATTTGCATTTTGTCCCTAGCATTTTGTCTAAGATTTTCAGAATTGTTGTCATGAGATAAATAAAAAAGCATACCGAATTCAAATATGCTCTTTGTATAGAGTAATAAGCGATTCTTTGCCACCCCATTTTTTGTACCTAAATTTACTAAGGAGAATATTGATCCCTGATTCAATAGCTTTTAGTAATTTTAAAATTTCAAACTTGTTGTATAGGTAACTAAGCTTTTTACCTTTGCCCATCAACTCGACAACTTAACTCTAGTTCTCTTGTTAACCATTTTAAAATCATGTTAGACAAATATGTTGTAGCCTTTTTGTTTACAGACATATTCAGTTTGATTCTACTCTATAATATATGTGCATTAGAAAAGATATTTAAAAATAAATAGCTTGGACTAAATCGTTCTCTCGTAAATTTATCTTTCTCTCTCTTTCTCTCTTCGATACTTGGCCTTTAGGATCAAGCATTGGCCTCTTGTTCTGGCTTCCAAGAATCCAACTCAAAAGTAGGAGATCCATTAAACAAGCATATCAAATCAAACGATGGCGCTTCAACCGCCGCTGCTGGTACCGATGTAGAAACCACCGATAGCGTTGCTTCAACTGCAAATGCGAACGCTTTGTCCTACAAGCGCCAGCAAACGCTTTCTAATCCAAATGCTAACCAAAACAATGCAACAAATTTGAATATTGATACCTCTGTCAATGGGGGCCGCATAACGCCATCATATGGCAATGCGACAGGCTCTGGTGGCTGCTGCGCAAACTGCGGCGTTGCTTGTCACATTCTCAATACTTCGCCACATGGACGGTTGTGCAGCAGTTGCCACCATCATTGGAGGTATATATATAATGATTTTGCTCTTAACATCCTGCACTTTCGCTGTGCATGCTGCAGCTCTGCTCTACTAATAAAATCTCGTTTGTATTTAGACGCACAGGCAACAAGCGGCCCACCTCTGGTCCATACTTCGGCAAAAGATCTCGCGATCGCAATGCCGAACGGCACAAGCGCAAACCGCCACGCGGCATGTATATCAATCATGACGATATCGTGGAACTTGCAAGTGCCAATGACAATCAAGACAAACTGCTCGCTAACACCGACAGAGAGATTGTTTCCTTGTTGAGCCAAGTAAGAAACGATTTTGCTTATTTCGTAAATTTTAGTTGACTTGAATTAATTATTGAAATTTTGTAGTTTATTATTTATTCGATTATTTTTTAGTAGTTTTTATTTATGTGCTTTTTCTATTTTTGGTTGGTTTCAAAATTATTATGTTTATGTTTAGTTTTGTTTTAAATTTAGTATGGTAAATTTTCTTTCATAATACCACAAACACTTGACGTGGCTTCAGACGCTTAGACACTTTCATATTGCTATCGATCTTAAGGACAACAGACAAAAATTTTAAGTACACACTTATTGCTATTAAACTGCTAATAAAACGTGTATTAAATGAGACACGTTTTTTCATATGAACATTTTAAAAAGTGGTTATTTATCACTTTATAATTTTAACTATATCTAATTGTTCTTTGTATTTAATGTACTTGTTAGGTTAATGTCCGGTTGCCTCTCGGAGAAGTCTCACATATACCATTTCGATCCTTAGTGGCACCGGTTAAAACAAATCTTTTATGAAATAAATATCGTTTATTTCATAAAAAAATATGTCACTCTTTAACCCATCTTTTACCGCTGTTCGTTTCATCAAACAGTAATTTAGCCTATTTTCAATGTATAATGGTATTTTTATTATGGCAAAAACTATAAGATTACCTCCAATCATTCCTAAACATTCTAAACTCGATTTATTTAGAACGTTTGAAAGGTAAAAAATAGGGTAATTTTTAATTTTTTTTGTTCAAAATGTCGCCAAAAAATAAGTATATGATCTGAATGGCTGAAAATGGGTAATATTATTGTTTTTAGAGTTATCTTTCATATGAATATCTTAGCCCACTGAGGGCTGCAACATCCCTCAAGTTGAGGAGAGCATCGACGGCCTGCTTCAAGGGTGAAAGGCTGAGTTGTCGAGCCCTTCACCAATCTAGGTTGCTGCCGTCCGAATTGCTGACAATTTTTTTTTGTATTAAGCCTAAAGTCCAGCCAAACCTAAAATTTAACTTTGTAGGTAACTTTTTTATAAAGTGTTAAATAAGAGCTCACCTTGTGCCAGCCTTTTCTTTCACGTTAAGGAGGTCCTAGAGAATTTAGCTCTACTGCAAAGCTTTGCCATGACTCCTTCTGATTTTGTTTTGTGGAGCCGATTTTTTGTTCAGTTGCTACACCAGAATTCTGCGCCATAAGCTGCACCAGTTTATGGAACTGTCGAATGTTCGTTTTTTCATTCTAAAAATATATAGCAATTTCTTTAAATCAAAGACAAACAGTAAAATAACAAGTTACCCTTTTCAATTAATTCCTTTTTGTTTTGAGAACATTTTTATTAAAATTTCTAATTCGTAGGCTACTCACCAAATATTTCTATTCGTCTATATTTGACGTTGAAGTCAATGCACATTTGTTAAATTCGCGAACAGTGATACCACCAATATTTCTATTCGTCTTTTTTTTACGTTTCAGTCTAATTACCTTTTGTGAAGTTCGCGAACAGTGATACCACCTTGCCGAATTTTACTTGTTTTTAATTTGATTCGCGGGCGGTGATAGGGCTATAATTTTATTCAATAGTTTTAAAAAAAAAAAAAAATCGAAACAGTTTTGTTTTCAGCCGTTCAAATGAAAAAAAAACACTTAAACGCCATTTTAAACAAATTTGCTGTTTGTAACTCGCTATATATCCTCAAACACAAGGAATATTATTTTTATTCTACTTCAGCTGATAGTATAAAAAGAACGCGTCCGGAATATTCCGTAATAATAAAGTAATACAAAAAGAATATTCCCGATAATCAAAATCTAATAAAGAAACAAAAAAGTTATTCCGACCGTCTGGAATGAATAAAGGAATACAGCCATAGTAAACCTTTAATCAAAAAAAATTTTTGCAGAAAACTTGCAGAAGGTGACCTCAGATATATATGGTCCAGGCATAACACTTGCTTCAAATACACATAAAGAACATCCTACACAAAAGTTTTCACTTGATTGCTCCCTTCTTTCATTCCGTGCTATCACATCGGACTAATAATTGGTCTAAGTGGGCCGGTTTAAAGACCTGCCACCACCTTAACCTAACCTAATGTCAAAAGCTGGTTTTGTTTTCAAAACGAATAGAAATAAAAATATAAAAAAAATTTGAGAAAGAGGAAAAAAGAAAAATATATAGAAAATTATATCTATATATTTTAAAAATGGATCTATACTGCTTTCAGTTGTTTTATCAGTTGTTTTTCGAAAACCTGATTTAGAATACATTTTTATGATTTAAAACGATTCAGACATACAAAAAACCATCTCAATCAAGAGCTTACTAACTTTATTTAAAAAAATACTTAATTTTAAAAAATATAATTTTAACATTTCCTTAAAAAAAGAAAACAACCCTATATATTAAAAATAGGCAACCCTATTATAAAAATGTATATAATTTTGAAATTCTGGCAACGGATTCGGTTTCAGCGAACCATTTTTACCTAATGTTCGCGCCAGCACCGAATTCGTAAAAATAAAAAAAATTGAGGTGGCAACCCTATTAACTATATTGCATTTTAAAATTATGTATTGTAATTTAAGTATTAACACTGTTAAGTTATGTTTAAAATTTAAAAAAATACATATTATTTGGCGGCAACCTTTAATATTTAATTCATTCTATACATATTCCATTCACTATTTTTGAAGAAATCACATATGAGTACTACTTTGGAAACTACTTATACTCATTCATACTCATTTTTGTGTATGTGGCTCATGATTCAAAAATGTGATTCACTTTGTCTTGAATCAATCACATATGAATACATATGAATACTACTTTGGAAACTATTTATACTTATTCATACTCATTTTTGAGTTAGTGGCTCATGATTAAAAAATGTGATTCATTGCATATCTCTGATTTGAGTCACTGAGTTGTGAACGAACAGTACTCGAGTACTACTTATTTTTAAGTATTCGTTGCAGATCTCTGGTCATCAGCCCGGGAATAAACATATTTTGAGAAAAACGTGATTAAAGTTTTTGTTCTTGCACTCGGTACTCTCGACGCTCATCAATTCATTGACTTTTTAGGGACTTTAGACTTTCTATTGAGCTTAAAACATTGAAAATGTATTCTTTACGTTGTAAAGGAATTTTCAAAGAAAAAACAACAAATGCAAAAATTAAAAGTTCTGGAGCAGGTTCCCCCCTTAAGCCATTGTCAAAAAAATTGTGACGTGCTTGAAAAGAAATGTTAGTGTTATCGTGTTCAGCGTTCTCAAATTATACAGAAACAATTTTCAGAGCTCTTGTACTTTCTTCACTGTGTTTATTCTACGAAATATAAGGTGATTCATTCATGATGGATCAACCGAAGCATGTTGATAGGGGACGTTGAGTTAAGCAAAAAGTTATATTGGATAGGGGATTGCAAACCCCCGCCCCCTTTTGGAGCTAGAAGGGAGAAACTGAGCTCATATGTGTCTATTCGTTTCACTACGTAATCAACGCACCTCTCAACCAATTTCTAATTTTGGTATCATTTTCGAAAAGGAACTAAAATACCTTTAAGCTACTGAGTTAAAGTTTTTAGTTTGAAACAAAAACTTATGGGAAGCTAAACTAAAAAAAAATACTTTTTTGCTTAAGTTTAATTTTGATCGACATTTTTTCGGGAAAATACCAAATTTTTATGCAATTATTATGACTATGTTTTCTCTGAACAATTCTCCACTAACCCGACTTACTTTGTTAGTACCTCAGAAAAGCTAATTCCCTTTCAGCTTCCGTAAAATGCGATCAGCGATCCATTCTGTAGCAATAAAATTATAAAAAGACGAATACCACTAATTTTTAACAGTTTCTCAAATGGTTTCTAAGGAGTTGTTCAAATTATTAAAATATATATATCGCGATTTTTTACTCTCTTTACTTTCTTCTAAAATTTTTGATTTATTTCTGCTCACGCAGTATTTTTTGATTGAAGGACCGATGCAAGCATTTGTTACTTTTCTGGCTACCTACTATTTTGTAAATTTATATCAAATGTGGTGTGTGTCTTAATTATATTTGATGTTTCGTGTCTTTTTTAGAAATAATTTGATACTAAACAACAGATAGTAAAAACTTCAACCCTTTGATTCGATGAAGTGTTTGAAGTTCATTTTCGCTCAGAGTGAGGTTAATGTTTTTTTTTTTACATAGGAAAGCAACAACAAATTTTTTTAATTGATTCAATCATTTCACAGACGCATGAACACCTACTAACTTGTACCTGAATAAAATTGTTTTGGTGTTTTTGTAATATTAAAAAAATTTAATTGCGTTTCTATATTTTTTTCTTTAAACCAAAAACGTATTCATATTATAAATACGCCGACACAAGTGATATTTTTGTCAAAATTTTCGAAAATTTATTTTTTAAAGTGTCGAAAATCTTTGTAGAGTTTTACAAATCCAAAAAATTATCGCAGTTTGTCAAATTATTTTAACTAGGGTTAGGAATCTCATGCACTAAAAATCGAAAATATGCACATATAACATGCACTTAAAAGTCTAAAATATGCAATTAGAAATATTTTCTAATATTTTATTATCGGCTCAAAAATAAATATTGCATGTAATTTAACAAAATAAAAAAAAACAACAATTAATTTTAAAATACATGGGACATTCCATTGTGACTATTGGGTCATTTGACTCCAGAATTTGACCAACTATGTGGAGTAGTTAATTTCTAAAATAGCCACAAACATGTTTGTTTTAAGCAGGACTCGCAAACAAACTCTAAAGAAAAGTATTTTTCTGTTCTGTTTGTTTCTTCTGAAGATCACAACAAGTATTTTGGTTTGTTTAGTTTTTTCTCTCCGATTCAAAAAGTAGCACAAACCGAAGCAAGTTGAGATGAGAGAGAAAAGTAAAATGAAATGTTTCTTTTTTCGAATAGAAAAAACTTCCTCTCACTGTTATGTTTTTGAATCGCGTGCACAAAAACAATCAAAGTAAAGTATCTTTAGCGATCTCTTGTTGGTTGCTGGAAGCACCAAAATCCGAAGAGAGATCTGCAATGTTTGTTCGTTTCGTTTATGATGCGACTTTTTTTTTGTGTTGAAAAAGTTATTGCGTTGGAATTTTTCTTTGTTTTGTTTGCTTTTATTGAATTTGTTCAATATTTGAATTGAATAATTTGAATTTGAAACAATAGGAGTGTTTAAAAATGAACAAATTATTAAAATTATAAATAATGTGCACTTTTTTATAGTTATTTCTCTGAAACCGAAGCAAGCTGAAAAAATGCTGCTTAAAACATGACGAAATTCTTTTGTCGAACTTCCGTAGTAAAACGAACACAACATTTGTTACTTGTTGTGATTGCGATCGTGACAACAAAATCTAAAAAACGAAGTACTTGTTGTTTTCGTAGAACACAAAACAATAGTTTTCTTTCTCTCTTAATTTTCTGTTCGCTTTGGTACGCATTTATGTTTGTAGCAAAGATCCAAACCTAAGCAGATTGTGAAACTGTTTGCAGACTGTCAGACTGTTCACCGTGACTACTGGGACACATAAAAAAAGCTTTAATAGTACACCATATGTTGTTTATCATTACTTCTAGGAAGAAAAAAAAAAGTCTCACTTAGTAGAATATAATTTTGTGTTTTTCCATAAAATAAAAATAATTTTATAAATTTTATTATTTAACCATTGAAATGATTTAATTTACTGACATTTTCTTGAAGTTTTCAGCCGCAATAAATAAAATGCTTAACATTCTGCTAGAGAATAGCTAACCGGTTTGTTTCCGAATATCAAAACGATAAAATCGGTTTCTGCAACTCCCCAAAGCGATGCAAATTCCGATTCGAACTAAAAACCGGAATGTATGACACCTTTTTCAAATTTCTATCGGAATAACAACCGATTCCGACGATTAAAAGATTCCACAACAACCCTGAATAGAAATATTTATCCAAATTTTCACATTTTTTAAGCTCAAAAGTGACATTATGCTGGGCACTTCTTTCATAACTCCAAGTAAAAAAATACGCTTTTTGTCACTGTAAAAGGAGTACTAGAAAAATATGGGTTATCATATTGTCTTACATTTGTTCTCATATCACCACGATCGTCATCATTATCATCATCATAACAGCCGTTTGATTAATGTAATATTTACTTATTATCAGCTTTTATCGACACTCTGTTAAATTGTTTCTCAGGAAACAAATAAATAAAAATTTATAAATTTTCTATTCAAGGTACAATTGAATAAACAGAATATATCATCATTAAAACGTAAGAACTCTGAGGGTCTGGAAGATGTGCGGCCAACTGACAACGCTAATCGCGTAAATTCACGTTGGTCAAATGAAGAACTCTTACTAGCCGTCCAAGGTGTAAGAAAGTATGGCAAAGACTTTCAAGTAATGACACATGAAAATGCGTTGTATGCTCATAAATATTAATAACATATATGTTGTTTTTTTTATTTAGACAATTGCTGAGACGCTGGGTACCAAAACTGAAGCTCATTTGCGCACTTTTTACGTAAATTATCGACGTCGTTATAATTTGGACCAGGTGCTTAAGGAATATGAAACCGATAAGGAATCAACAGCAGTTACCACGGAGTCTTCTAGCCAAAATAATGAATTGAAAAAGAAGGAATCGTCCGTTGCCGGAGAATCCGATACTAATACAACTTCGAGTGAAACCACAGCATCAAAGTTTACTGAAGAAGCTAAATCCAATAGCTCAACACATAAAGATACTATTATTTTGGAGGTATGCTTTCAATTAATTCTAAAGCTTCTGCCATTGCACCCAGTAATTTTAAACCTTTTTTTTATAACGTGCTAGATTGACTTAGACGCCGATCCAGCGGATACACCTCCAACCAAGAAGATTGCGCTGAGTGTGAGCAATCAGGATGGGACCAAGGCAGGAATCGCATAAAATGGTTTAGTTAAAAGAAAAAGTAAAAAATAATATTATTGCTCGTTGAGGGTTATTATTAAATATTTTTTGATATTACAAAGAATCCCATTAGGAAAAATTTTGTTTATATTACACGGACTCTTGCTAAAAAAGTTAGGCTTTAGAATAACTCTAGCTTAAAATGACTATTAAGCGTGTAACGCCAAAAGTTTTACAGAAAAAACAAAACAAAACGATGGGATTTGATTTACATATTTTCTTCTTGCTTAGTACATATTAATGTAAAGTATAAGATTTAATATTCTAAATGTCAAATTTTCATTATAAATAAACGTTTTATTATTTATTCCACGTACTGTTCTTTTGCCATGAAATCAAAGATTTAACATTTTGATGGCATTATCAAAAAAAAAAAAAAATGATATGTATTTGTAAGGCATAGCATTTGTTTCAAAAACCAAATTTTTGACTTAGTAAATTTATTTATTTGATTTTGAACTGATAACCTAAATTATTATTTTGATTAATTTTAACATTTAAATAATATTGTAACTTATTTGTATTTGAATTGCGTTTGTTTAATAAACAAAATTAATAAATTAATAAACATGTTAAATTGAAAATAAAAATAGAATGAAAATTTATAATACTTCCATCGGATTGCGTTAAATTTCAAAATTACATATTATGTAATAATATATAATTAATAATTAATTGAAACCAGTTAGCAATAATATTAATACTTAAAACTGTATGATTAATTTGTATGTTTTTTTTTTAACTTTTATTTGATAGGAACGACATGGTTTATAAGAACTTAATATAAATATAGATCATCATCGGGCATGTTCTGTATTCCACTTCCGAGTGGTAGTGGAAATAAATCATAATCTAATTCGATATTTGGTGTTCTATATATAACTTTTTTCGTTAATACAATTCATTATATTAATAAATTAAATAAAATACAAAACGAAAAAAATTATATGAAGAATACCATATATCAAATTCAATTATGATTTAATTTCACTTGCACTCGGAAGTGGAATGCAGAACATGCCTGCATATTATTATTTTAATCAACTTTTAAACAATAAATAATAAGGTTTTGTTTTTTAAAGAAAATAAACTTTGTCAATTGAGTACTTTAACAAATAGTTAATCAAATGTAGCTTATCTGTTTTGTTTTTTTGTAACATCTTATAAGATATCATGTAAACTTCATTGCGATTGCCAATGATAAAACTATAATTATTAAAAAATTGAACAATACGCTAAGACTATCGGATGCAACGTAATAGAATTAAAGCATTCTGTAACATAATAAAATATATCACTCATATAAGTAAGGCGTACGGTAAAATTTAATAAACCTTATTTAAAAAATGGCCCATGATGCCAGGAAAACTGTGTTTTTTTTGTTTTTTTAACAATTTTATCAAGGTTTAATATTTTAGACACCGAGATATCAGTCTCATTTCCATCGCACATAAAAATCCTCTCAGACGCATTGTAGGACAGACTGAAGCCACGTACAAAAACACTAATTGGACCTTGCCAGTGCGGCTTTCAACCAAGGCAAGTACACCTCATAAAACTGGAAGCTCATTGTACAAAGAATTAAGTGAAAAAAATTAGTAGAAAAACTAAAACTCGACTGCCAAAAAGCACGCTATTAAAAGGATGAAACAAGAAAATATTCTCATCTAAAATTGTGTACAAACTATTCAATATATTTTGTATTAAATAAACATTGGCAGTATGCTACCTCATGGATATGGTCATATGTGGCCCTCTAGATATATCGTCGCTCTCGTGACTAATTGCCCGCTTGTAAAAATTTGTCGATAATGACATTGTAATGCAGAACTGTAAGCAGGGTGTGACAAAATCTTGTTTGTGCGCAAATTATTTTCTTTTTCATTGTTCAAACAATAGTTTGACTCTACTCGTACAAATATTTTGGTTTTCATTTAAAAAAAAAAATTAGGTCCAAATTAAAATAAATCCATTTTGTTGGAATCTCTAACTTTCGCAATAAAAAATAATATGATTAAATACTTAAAATATTACTTCAAGTCTTCAACTATTGTCTTCACATCAAAGCTAAGAAAAAGGCGCACATTTCTTGTTTGGGACAAATATTTCTATCTTAGTCAGTTATTGCAGAATAAGCGATTGAAAAATTCTATTTTTTACAAACGTAAAATAAAAAAAATGCTCGCAAATTCCTTGCTTTATATTGAAACTAGCTGATATACCCGGTGTTACTCGGGGGAAAAAAGTAAAATTTTTATGTTTTTGAAAAATCAGTTTTGAAGCCATTAGGTAGTGGGATCGATTCAGACAATGAGCGAAACAAATGATTTTTTTTGTTTTTAATTTATTTTTAATGTTTTTTTATTTTCTTTTATTTTTAATTTTATTTTTAATTTTTTTTTTATTTCAGAGAAAAACAAAACCAATTTTACCAAAAAGTAATGAAGATTAAAAATTAGTTTCAAATATTTTTGACTAATGAACCATAAAAAAACTATTTTGAAAAAAAGAATATTGGTGGCAAATATTGAATGGAACATGAACTTTTTAAAAAAACTTTGCTTGTACAAAAAAAATATACCAAAACGATAAAGAATTTACCATTTTACCAAGTCAAAAACTTTCTACCAAAAATGGTAACATTTTACCAAAACGGCAACCCTGTATACAGCTTAACCCATTCATGCTCACCACCAGAACTCGTTGAGTTTAGTTTTCGAAAATTTTCAGCATAAATTTGTATTAATATTAGACGGAAAACTCTGAAGTTTAAAAAAAAAAAATTAAAAGGATTTGGGTGTGGCAAAAAGATCATAAACGTATAAGGTGTCTGTAAGTAGAGAAATAAAAAAAAAAACTTGTAAAATTAGAAAAAATGAGAAATTGGAAAATTTTCATTTCGTAGCGCAGTCGTTCAACTATTTTTCTTGATGTTTTTTAAAAAAATAACTCACCTGAGTGGCATTTTTCACTATTTTTAAAATACTGCATTTGAAACTGGCGGGAAAAATAAACACAAATGCCCTTATTCTTGTTGTCGCCTCACCTATGTGAGAACTCTCACATAGATGAGGTGACAACAAGAATAAGGGCAAAGGTCAATTATAGAACTTTTTTGGAAAAAAGCATACTTTTGGCTTTCTCACACTGTTAGAAGCAAAAGCTTTACAGTTTCTGCGAATTTTTGAAAAATGTTTTCATCGCGTATGACAGACATATCATACGTTGTTAGTAATAGGTTAAAAAACTTAAAGTGCCTGTGAAAGGTATTTCGATGTTAGTGTATTTATAATGATTTCATATTTAAAAAATCGAATTTTCCTTTAGAAGTTTTAAAAGTTATGTTTTTAAATTTTAGTCATAGTAACATAACTAATAGTAATACATAGTTTTTAACTATTTTTACTTTTAGTTATGTCTTGCGTTGTTTGTAACTTTTATAAGTTGGGGAGATTACGATTTCCGGGGCGCAGCGATTTGACAGTGAATTCAGGAAGGTCTTTAACAAAAAGTAAGAATAGCCGAAGGAAAAATCGAATAATCGATTTGTTTCCAAGTTATCGATTTTTTAAGAAAAAATGTATTGTTTTTTAAATGTTTAAATGTAAAGCTTTTATATTAGTTTTAAATGAATCAAATACGTTGAGTATATAATATTTTATAGCTATTTGTATGCAAAAGTAAGGTATTTGCTTCTATAAAACCGCTATTTTCTCAAAAACTACCGTTATTACTATGGACTATGAAAAGTAAACTATTAAAGCCTGAAAATTTATCTTTCGTTTAGAATATAATACATATGATTTATTAGATTTTTCATGTGTTTTTTTATGATGAAATAATGATTTTCCTTTGTACGGAAAGTTGTTAATTCAAGCATATGTACCTTAGTTGTTTTGCATTATTATTCCATATTTTCTTATATCATCATTCCAATAAATAACTGTTTTTAAGGCAACACTGTAGCTGTAATATTTATATGAATGAATAGGATTTTCTAGCCAGCGAAAAAAATTTGAAATTTTTAGTTGATCAGTTTTGGACAATGCAATAGCAAATAGCAATTTTTATTAATTTTATGTTTTATTAATTCACACTATAAATTGTAAAGAATATATATATTTTTTAATATATCAAATGAAAGGTTAAATTATTAGCTTTAAAAATAAAATGTAATTTTAGTACCTTAATGACGCAAAATTCAAATATGATATATTTTTGCTTATAAAATTAAAAATACGCTTGCACTGGTATAAACATTGTATATCATTGAAAAGGTAATTTAATTATCTTTCAAATGACATACCAATATTTTAAATCCACTTGATAATGGCAAAGAAATGGATGTTTTTTGAAGATCTTTTAGCAAAAAAAAAAACTAAAAAATCGATAAATAGTTGAGTAATCGATTTTTTGTTCTAGCAAACATTTTTTTTTTGTTCTCTACCAGAAAACACTTTCGAATCGCGGCGACCCGGAAATTGTAATCGTGCCTATAAGTTTAATACAAATTTTGAAAGAAAAACAAAATATACAAACAATTTGTAAAAACTATTAATGACTAAAATTAAATAATTTTATAGGCTGTTAGTTTTAAATTGAAAAAAATTATATAAACACGGACTTACACGGATTTTTAAAGTCGTATCTGTGGATTTTAACTTTCTTCGGGTTAGCAGCACTGGTGACAAAACTAGTGATAGCTGCATTTTCATAGCAACTGGTGTGTGCGGTATATTTGCTAATAAATTAATTCTTTTTGTGCGGTTATTTTCTAGTGAGGTAAATGTGCCAATAAATATAAGTTTCAATTCAATATAAGCCAATTGGAAATTTTATAGTTTTTGTAAACAAAAGCAGCTGATTTGAAGTTTGGTAACTAGATGCACGTCTGCACAATCAACACAAAATTATCTACGTGCAATCTATCATTTGCTACGGCCGCATTGCGTTGCGTTACGTGAAAATGATTCGACCATGAAAAACGCATTGGCAAGAGTTTTCCCCAAAAACAAAAAAGTGAATTTCCGCGAGTGAAAAATTGTGTTCATATATAACCATCCTTACATTTGTAATCCGTGTAATTTGCTTACACGGATTTACAAGGATTTTTATTGTCGCATCTGTGGATTTTAACTTTCTTCGGGTTAGCAACACTGATGACAACACTAGTGATAGTTGCATTTTCATAGCAACAGGTGTGTGCGGTATATTTGCTAATAAATTAATTCTTTTTGCGCGGTTTTTTAGTGCGGTAAATGTGCCAATACATATAAGTTTCAATTTAATATAAGCCAATAAGAAATTTTATAGTTTTTGTAAGCAAAATCAGCTGATTTGAAGTTTGGTAACTAGATGCATGTCTGCATAATCATTTGTTACGGCCGCCTTGCGTTGCGTTACGCGAAAATAATTCGACCATAAAAACGCATTGGCAAGAGTTTTCCCCAAAAACAAAAAAAGTGGAATTCCGCGAGTGAAAAATAGTGTTCAAATTTAACCATCCATAATTTAACTAAATACTAAATATATGCATAGAAAATGTACTGCGAAGCAACATAGCGCAAAGCAATAGTTTTTATTGGTAAGTGTTTACATTGTTACATATTATTTATCAAAGCATCAGAGAACATTGCCAGTTAGATGAAATTATATTAATATAGTTAGATATGTCGTAGTGGCGCCAACGATCTGTAAAAAAGTTTATTAAAAAACATATAAAAAATGTATGCAAATTTTGTGTTATTAAAAAATAAAAACTGTTTTCATTGATCAAGATTAATTTTTGATATGACATAATTCATAAATTCAAGAATTTATCGATAAAAACTAATCAACACTTCGTTAATATTTTCATGCGTAATTGCCGATGATATTTGATAGGAACGACATGGTTTATAAGAACTTAATATAAATATAGATCATCATCGGGCATGTTCTGTATTCCACTTCCGAGTGGTAGTGGAAATAAATCATAATCTAATTCGATATTTGGTGTTCTATATATAACTTTTTTCGTTAATACAATTCATTATATTAATAAATTAAATAAAATACAAAACGAAAAAAATTATATGAAGAATACCATATATCAAATTCAATTATGATTTAATTTCACTTGCACTCGGAAGTGGAATGCAGAACATGCCTGCATATTATTATTTTAATCAACTTTTAAACAATAAATAATAAGGTTTTGTTTTTTAAAGAAAATAAACTTTGTCAATTGAGTACTTTAACAAATAGTTAATCAAATGTAGCTTATCTGTTTTGTTTTTTTGTAACATCTTATAAGATATCATGTAAACTTCATTGCGATTGCCAATGATAAAACTATAATTATTAAAAAATTGAACAATACGCTAAGACTATCGGATGCAACGTAATAGAATTAAAGCATTCTGTAACATAATAAAATATATCACTCATATAAGTAAGGCGTACGGTAAAATTTAATAAACCTTATTTAAAAAATGGCCCATGATGCCAGGAAAACTGTGTTTTTTTTGTTTTTTTAACAATTTTATCAAGGTTTAATATTTTAGACACCGAGATATCAGTCTCATTTCCATCGCACATAAAAATCCTCTCAGACGCATTGTAGGACAGACTGAAGCCACGTACAAAAACACTAATTGGACCTTGCCAGTGCGGCTTTCAACCAAGGCAAGTACACCTCATAAAACTGGAAGCTCATTGTACAAAGAATTAAGTGAAAAAAATTAGTAGAAAAACTAAAACTCGACTGCCAAAAAGCACGCTATTAAAAGGATGAAACAAGAAAATATTCTCATCTAAAATTGTGTACAAACTATTCAATATATTTTGTATTAAATAAACATTGGCAGTATGCTACATCATGGATATGGTCATATGTGGCCCTCTAGATATATCGTCGCTCTCGTGACTAATTGCCCGCTTGTAAAAATTTGTCGATAATGACATTGTAATGCAGAACTGTAAGCAGGGTGTGACAAAATCTTGTTTGTGCGCAAATTATTTTCTTTTTCATTGTTCAAACAATAGTTTGACTCTACTCGTACAAATATTTTGGTTTTCATTTAAAAAAAAAAATTAGGTCCAAATTAAAATAAATCCATTTTGTTGGAATCTCTAACTTTCGCAATAAAAAATAATATGATTAAATACTTAAAATATTACTTCAAGTCTTCAACTATTGTCTTCACATCAAAGCTAAGAAAAAGGCGCACATTTCTTGTTTGGGACAAATATTTCTATCTTAGTCAGTTATTGCAGAATAAGCGATTGAAAAATTCTATTTTTTACAAACGTAAAATAAAAAAAATGCTCGCAAATTCCTTGCTTTATATTGAAACTAGCTGATATACCCGGTGTTACTCGGGGGAAAAAAGTAAAATTTTTATGGTTTTGAAAAATCAGTTTTGAAGCCATTAGGTAGTGGGATCGATTCAGACAATGAGCGAAACAAATGATTTTTTTTGTTTTTAATTTATTTTTAATGTTTTTTTATTTTCTTTTATTTTTAATTTTATTTTTAATTTTTTTTTTATTTCAGAGAAAAACAAAACCAATTTTACCAAAAAGTAATGAAGATTAAAAATTAGTTTCAAATATTTTTGACTAATGAACCATAAAAAAACTATTTTGAAAAAAAGAATATTGGTGGCAAATATTGAATGGAACATGAACTTTTTAAAAAAACTTTGCTTGTACAAAAAAAATATACCAAAACGATAAAGAATTTACCATTTTACCAAGTCAAAAACTTTCTACCAAAAATGGTAACATTTTACCAAAACGGCAACCCTGTATACAGCTTAACCCATTCATGCTCACCACCAGAACTCGTTGAGTTTAGTTTTCGAAAATTTTCAGCATAAATTTGTATTAATATTAGACGGAAAACTCTGAAGTTTAAAAAAAAAAAATTAAAAGGATTTGGGTGTGGCAAAAAGATCATAAACGTATAAGGTGTCTGTAAGTAGAGAAATAAAAAAAAAAACTTGTAAAATTAGAAAAAATGAGAAATTGGAAAATTTTCATTTCGTAGCGCAGTCGTTCAACTATTTTTCTTGATGTTTTTTAAAAAAATAACTCACCTGAGTGGCATTTTTCACTATTTTTAAAATACTGCATTTGAAACTGGCGGGAAAAATAAACACAAATGCCCTTATTCTTGTTGTCGCCTCACCTATGTGAGAACTCTCACATAGATGAGGTGACAACAAGAATAAGGGCAAAGGTCAATTATAGAACTTTTTTGGAAAAAAGCATACTTTTGGCTTTCTCACACTGTTAGAAGCAAAAGCTTTACAGTTTCTGCGAATTTTTGAAAAATGTTTTCATCGCGTATGACAGACATATCATACGTTGTTAGTAATAGGTTAAAAAACTTAAAGTGCCTGTGAAAGGTATTTCGATGTTAGTGTATTTATAATGATTTCATATTTAAAAAATCGAATTTTCCTTTAGAAGTTTTAAAAGTTATGTTTTTAAATTTTAGTCATAGTAACATAACTAATAGTAATACATAGTTTTTAACTATTTTTACTTTTAGTTATGTCTTGCGTTGTTTGTAACTTTTATAAGTTGGGGAGATTACGATTTCCGGGGCGCAGCGATTTGACAGTGAATTCAGGAAGGTCTTTAACAAAAAGTAAGAATAGCCGAAGGAAAAATCGAATAATCGATTTGTTTCCAAGTTATCGATTTTTTAAGAAAAAATGTATTGTTTTTTAAATGTTTAAATGTAAAGCTTTTATATTAGTTTTAAATGAATCAAATACGTTGAGTATATAATATTTTATAGCTATTTGTATGCAAAAGTAAGGTATTTGCTTCTATAAAACCGCTATTTTCTCAAAAACTACCGTTATTACTATGGACTATGAAAAGTAAACTATTAAAGCCTGAAAATTTATCTTTCGTTTAGAATATAATACATATGATTTATTAGATTTTTCATGTGTTTTTTTATGATGAAATAATGATTTTCCTTTGTACGGAAAGTTGTTAATTCAAGCATATGTACCTTAGTTGTTTTGCATTATTATTCCATATTTTCTTATATCATCATTCCAATAAATAACTGTTCTTAAGGCAACACTGTAGCTGTAATATTTATATGAATGAATAGGATTTTCTAGCCAGCGAAAAAAATTTGAAATTTTTAGTTGATCAGTTTTGGACAATGCAATAGCAAATAGCAATTTTTATTAATTTTATGTTTTATTAATTCACACTATAAATTGTAAAGAATATATATATTTTTTAATATATCAAATGAAAGGTTAAATTATTAGCTTTAAAAATAAAATGTAATTTTAGTACCTTAATGACGCAAAATTCAAATATGATATATTTTTGCTTATAAAATTAAAAATACGCTTGCACTGGTATAAACATTGTATATCATTGAAAAGGTAATTTAATTATCTTTCAAATGACATACCAATATTTTAAATCCACTTGATAATGGCAAAGAAATGGATGTTTTTTGAAGATCTTTTAGCAAAAAAAAAAACTAAAAAATCGATAAATAGTTGAGTAATCGATTTTTTGTTCTAGCAAACATTTTTTTTTTGTTCTCTACCAGAAAACACTTTCGAATCGCGGCGACCCGGAAATTGTAATCGTGCCTATAAGTTTAATACAAATTTTGAAAGAAAAACAAAATATACAAACAATTTGTAAAAACTATTAATGACTAAAATTAAATAATTTTATAGGCTGTTAGTTTTAAATTGAAAAAAATTATATAAACACGGACTTACACGGATTTTTAAAGTCGTATCTGTGGATTTTAACTTTCTTCGGGTTAGCAGCACTGGTGACAAAACTAGTGATAGCTGCATTTTCATAGCAACTGGTGTGTGCGGTATATTTGCTAATAAATTAATTCTTTTTGTGCGGTTATTTTCTAGTGAGGTAAATGTGCCAATAAATCTAAGTTTCAATTCAATATAAGCCAATTGGAAATTTTATAGTTTTTGTAAACAAAAGCGGCTGATTTGAAGTTTGGTAACTAGATGCACGTCTGCACAATCAACACAAAATTATCTACGTGCAATCTATCATTTGCTACGGCCGCATTGCGTTGCGTTACGTGAAAATGATTCGACCATGAAAAACGCATTGGCAAGAGTTTTCCCCAAAAACAAAAAAGTGAATTTCCGCGAGTGAAAAATTGTGTTCATATATAACCATCCTTACATTTGTAATCCGTGTAATTTGCTTACACGGATTTACAAGGATTTTTATTGTCGCATCTGTGGATTTTAACTTTCTTCGGGTTAGCAACACTGATGACAACACTAGTGATAGTTGCATTTTCATAGCAACAGGTGTGTGCGGTATATTTGCTAATAAATTAATTCTTTTTGCGCGGTTTTTTAGTGCGGTAAATGTGCCAATACATATAAGTTTCAATTTAATATAAGCCAATAAGAAATTTTATAGTTTTTGTAAGCAAAATCAGCTGATTTGAAGTTTGGTAACTAGATGCATGTCTGCATAATCATTTGTTACGGCCGCCTTGCGTTGCGTTACGCGAAAATAATTCGACCATAAAAACGCATTGGCAAGAGTTTTCCCCAAAAACAAAAAAAGTGGAATTCCGCGAGTGAAAAATAGTGTTCAAATTTAACCATCCATAATTTAACTAAATACTAAATATATGCATAGAAAATGTACTGCGAAGCAACATAGCGCAAAGCAATAGTTTTTATTGGTAAGTGTTTACATTGTTACATATTATTTATCAAAGCATCAGAGAACATTGCCAGTTAGATGAAATTATATTAATATAGTTAGATATGTCGTAGTGGCGCCAACGATCTGTAAAAAAGTTTATTAAAAAACATATAAAAAATGTATGCAAATTTTGTGTTATTAAAAAATAAAAACTGTTTTCATTGATCAAGATTAATTTTTGATATGACATAATTCATAAATTCAAGAATTTATCGATAAAAACTAATCAACACTTCGTTAATATTTTCATGCGTAATTGCCGATGATATTTGATAGGAACGACATGGTTTATAAGAACTTAATATAAATATAGATCATCATCGGGCATGTTCTGTATTCCACTTCCGAGTGGTAGTGGAAATAAATCATAATCTAATTCGATATTTGGTGTTCTATATATAACTTTTTTCGTTAATACAATTCATTATATTAATAAATTAAATAAAATACAAAACGAAAAAAATTATATGAAGAATACCATATATCAAATTCAATTATGATTTAATTTCACTTGCACTCGGAAGTGGAATGCAGAACATGCCTGCATATTATTATTTTAATCAACTTTTAAACAATAAATAATAAGGTTTTGTTTTTTAAAGAAAATAAACTTTGTCAATTGAGTACTTTAACAAATAGTTAATCAAATGTAGCTTATCTGTTTTGTTTTTTTGTAACATCTTATAAGATATCATGTAAACTTCATTGCGATTGCCAATGATAAAACTATAATTATTAAAAAATTGAACAATACGCTAAGACTATCGGATGCAACGTAATAGAATTAAAGCATTCTGTAACATAATAAAATATATCACTCATATAAGTAAGGCGTACGGTAAAATTTAATAAACCTTATTTAAAAAATGGCCCATGATGCCAGGAAAACTGTGTTTTTTTTGTTTTTTTAACAATTTTATCAAGGTTTAATATTTTAGACACCGAGATATCAGTCTCATTTCCATCGCACATAAAAATCCTCTCAGACGCATTGTAGGACAGACTGAAGCCACGTACAAAAACACTAATTGGACCTTGCCAGTGCGGCTTTCAACCAAGGCAAGTACACCTCATAAAACTGGAAGCTCATTGTACAAAGAATTAAGTGAAAAAAATTAGTAGAAAAACTAAAACTCGACTGCCAAAAAGCACGCTATTAAAAGGATGAAACAAGAAAATATTCTCATCTAAAATTGTGTACAAACTATTCAATATATTTTGTATTAAATAAACATTGGCAGTATGCTACCTCATGGATATGGTCATATGTGGCCCTCTAGATATATCGTCGCTCTCGTGACTAATTGCCCGCTTGTAAAAATTTGTCGATAATGACATTGTAATGCAGAACTGTAAGCAGGGTGTGACAAAATCTTGTTTGTGCGCAAATTATTTTCTTTTTCATTGTTCAAACAATAGTTTGACTCTACTCGTACAAATATTTTGGTTTTCATTTAAAAAAAAAAATTAGGTCCAAATTAAAATAAATCCATTTTGTTGGAATCTCTAACTTTCGCAATAAAAAATAATATGATTAAATACTTAAAATATTACTTCAAGTCTTCAACTATTGTCTTCACATCAAAGCTAAGAAAAAGGCGCACATTTCTTGTTTGGGACAAATATTTCTATCTTAGTCAGTTATTGCAGAATAAGCGATTGAAAAATTATATTTTTTACAAACGTAAAATAAAAAAAATGCTCGCAAATTCCTTGCTTTATATTGAAACTAGCTGATATACCCGGTGTTACTCGGGGGAAAAAAGTAAAATTTTTATGTTTTTGAAAAATCAGTTTTGAAGCCATTAGGTAGTGGGATCGATTCAGACAATGAGCGAAACAAATGATTTTTTTTGTTTTTAATTTATTTTTAATGTTTTTTTATTTTCTTTTATTTTTAATTTTATTTTTAATTTTTTTTTTATTTCAGAGAAAAACAAAACCAATTTTACCAAAAAGTAATGAAGATTAAAAATTAGTTTCAAATATTTTTGACTAATGAACCATAAAAAAACTATTTTGAAAAAAAGAATATTGGTGGCAAATATTGAATGGAACATGAACTTTTTAAAAAAACTTTGCTTGTACAAAAAAAATATACCAAAACGATAAAGAATTTACCATTTTACCAAGTCAAAAACTTTCTACCAAAAATGGTAACATTTTACCAAAACGGCAACCCTGTGTACAGCTTAACCCATTCATGCTCACCACCAGAACTCGTTGAGTTTAGTTTTCGAAAATTTTCAGCATAAATTTGTATTAATATTAGACGGAAAACTCTGAAGTTTAAAAAAAAAAAATTAAAAGGATTTGGGTGTGGCAAAAAGATCATAAACGTATAAGGTGTCTGTAAGTAGAGAAATAAAAAAAAAAACTTGTAAAATTAGAAAAAATGAGAAATTGGAAAATTTTCATTTCGTAGCGCAGTCGTTCAACTATTTTTCTTGATGTTTTTTAAAAAAATAACTCACCTGAGTGGCATTTTTCACTATTTTTAAAAGACTGCATTTGAAACTGGCGGGAAAAATAAACACAAATGCCCTTATTCTTGTTGTCGCCTCACCTATGTGAGAACTCTCACATAGATGAGGTGACAACAAGAATAAGGGCAAAGGTCAATTATAGAACTTTTTTGGAAAAAAGCATACTTTTGGCTTTCTCACACTGTTAGAAGCAAAAGCTTTACAGTTTCTGCGAATTTTTGAAAAATGTTTTCATCGCGTATGACAGACATATCATACGTTGTTAGTAATAGGTTAAAAAACTTAAAGTGCCTGTGAAAGGTATTTCGATGTTAGTGTATTTATAATGATTTCATATTTAAAAAATCGAATTTTCCTTTAGAAGTTTTAAAAGTTATGTTTTTAAATTTTAGTCATAGTAACATAACTAATAGTAATACATAGTTTTTAACTATTTTTACTTTTAGTTATGTCTTGCGTTGTTTGTAACTTTTATAAGTTGGGGAGATTACGATTTCCGGGGCGCAGCGATTTGACAGTGAATTCAGGAAGGTCTTTAACAAAAAGTAAGAATAGCCGAAGGAAAAATCGAATAATCGATTTGTTTCCAAGTTATCGATTTTTTAAGAAAAAATGTATTGTTTTTTAAATGTTTAAATGTAAAGCTTTTATATTAGTTTTAAATGAATCAAATACGTTGAGTATATAATATTTTATAGCTATTTGTATGCAAAAGTAAGGTATTTGCTTCTATAAAACCGCTATTTTCTCAAAAACTACCGTTATTACTATGGACTATGAAAAGTAAACTATTAAAGCCTGAAAATTTATCTTTCGTTTAGAATATAATACATATGATTTATTAGATTTTTCATGTGTTTTTTTATGATGAAATAATGATTTTCCTTTGTACGGAAAGTTGTTAATTCAAGCATATGTACCTTAGTTGTTTTGCATTATTATTCCATATTTTCTTATATCATCATTCCAATAAATAACTGTTCTTAAGGCAACACTGTAGCTGTAATATTTATATGAATGAATAGGATTTTCTAGCCAGCGAAAAAAATTTGAAATTTTTAGTTGATCAGTTTTGGACAATGCAATAGCAAATAGCAATTTTTATTAATTTTATGTTTTATTAATTCACACTATAAATTGTAAAGAATATATATATTTTTTAATATATCAAATGAAAGGTTAAATTATTAGCTTTAAAAATAAAATGTAATTTTAGTACCTTAATGACGCAAAATTCAAATATGATATATTTTTGCTTATAAAATTAAAAATACGCTTGCACTGGTATAAACATTGTATATCATTGAAAAGGTAATTTAATTATCTTTCAAATGACATACCAATATTTTAGATCCACTTGATAATGGCAAAGAAATGGATGTTTTTTGAAGATCTTTTAGCAAAAAAAAAAAAACTAAAAAATCGATAAATAGTTGAGTAATCGATTTTTTGTTCTAGCAAACATTTTTTTTTTGTTCTCTACCAGAAAACACTTTCGAATCGCGGCGACCCGGAAATTGTAATCGTGCCTATAAGTTTAATACAAATTTTGAAAGAAAAACAAAATATACAAACAATTTGTAAAAACTATTAATGACTAAAATTAAATAATTTTATAGGCTGTTAGTTTTAAATTGAAAAAAAATTATATAAACACGGACTTACACGGATTTTTAAAGTCGTATCTGTGGATTTTAACTTTCTTCGGGTTAGCAGCACTGGTGACAAAACTAGTGATAGCTGCATTTTCATAGCAACTGGTGTGTGCGGTATATTTGCTAATAAATTAATTCTTTTTGTGCGGTTATTTTCTAGTGAGGTAAATGTGCCAATAAATATAAGTTTCAATTCAATATAAGCCAATTGGAAATTTTATAGTTTTTGTAAACAAAAGCAGCTGATTTGAAGTTTGGTAACTAGATGCACGTCTGCACAATCAACACAAAATTATCTACGTGCAATCTATCATTTGCTACGGCCGCATTGCGTTGCGTTACGTGAAAATGATTCGACCATGAAAAACGCATTGGCAAGAGTTTTCCCCAAAAACAAAAAAGTGAATTTCCGCGAGTGAAAAATTGTGTTCACATATAACCATCCTTAAATTTGTAATCCGTGTAATTTGTAATCCGTGTAATTTGCTTACACGGATTTACAAGGATTTTTATTGTCGCATCTGTGGATTTTAACTTTCTTCGGGTTAGCAACACTGATGACAACACTAGTGATAGTTGCATTTTCATAGCAACAGGTGTGTGCGGTATATTTGCTAATAAATTAATTCTTTTTGCGCGGTTTTTTAGTGCGGTAAATGTGCCAATACATATAAGTTTCAATTTAATATAAGCCAATAAGAAATTTTATAGTTTTTGTAAGCAAAATCAGCTGATTTGAAGTTTGGTAACTAGATGCATGTCTGCATAATCATTTGTTACGGCCGCCTTGCGTTGCGTTACGCGAAAATAATTCGACCATAAAAACGCATTGGCAAGAGTTTTCCCCAAAAACAAAAAAAGTGGAATTCCGCGAGTGAAAAATAGTGTTCAAATTTAACCATCCATAATTTAACTAAATACTAAATATATGCATAGAAAATGTACTGCGAAGCAACATAGCGCAAAGCAATAGTTTTTATTGGTAAGTGTTTACATTGTTACATATTATTTATCAAAGCATCAGAGAACATTGCCAGTTAGATGAAATTATATTAATATAGTTAGATATGTCGTAGTGGCGCCAACGATCTGTAAAAAAGTTTATTAAAAAACATATAAAAAATGTATGCAAATTTTGTGTTATTAAAAAATAAAAACTGTTTTCATTGATCAAGATTAATTTTTGATATGACATAATTCATAAATTCAAGAATTTATCGATAAAAACTAATCAACACTTCGTTAATATTTTCATGCGTAATTGCCGATGTTCACATGATTAAATTTTTCGTTAAATTATTCACCAAAAGGGCTGTTCACATTTCAAACCGCTCATCAAATTATTTGTCAAATCGTTTGACCACAGAAGTGTTCAGACTCATAAAATTTTTCGTCAAATTTCATTTTATCTTGAACACCGAAGTAAGCACATCGCGATAACGGTAAATTTTTAATACCACATGTTATTATAATCGTATTGGAAGAAAAAAAAAATATTTTATAAATTATTTGCAACAGTTATTAATTATTATTTTGTTATTATTTTCTTCCCAGGTTGAAAACTTTTTTGAACTGACAAAATCGTACTACACAATTTGACGAGTGTTCACACTGGTCAAATCGTTCGTCAAATCAGCAGAAAAATCAAAATTTCATCAAACGATTTGATGAGTGTTCACACTCGTCAAATCGCTATCAAATCCATACAAATTCTGCTGGTCAAATCAATTGTCAAATCATTTGATGATCGATTTGAAATGTGAACAGCCCTTATGGATTTGATGGCGATTTGACGAGTGCGAACACTCATCAAATCGTTGGTTAAATCGTTTGATTTGAAAATTTTTTGATTTTTCTGCTGATTTGACGAACGATTTGACCAGTGTGAAAAATCGTCAAATTGTGTAGTACGATTTTGTCAGTTCAAAAAAGTTTTCAACCTGGGCACATCGTGGCAAAAGAGGGAGATGGAGAAAATAATGAAATAGTAATAAATAACTGTTGCAAATAATTTATAATAATTTATAAAATAATTTCTTCTTCCAATATGATTATAATAACATGTGGTATTAAAAAGTTACCGTCATCGCGATGTGCTTACTTCGGTGTTCAAGATGTTCACATGATTAAATTTTTCGTTAAATTATTCATCAAAAGGCCCAACCAAAATAGACGAAACGAGACGATTGTTTACGGATTTAACCCAAAATGAAACGAGTTGCTCAACTCGTCTGAATCTGCTGATCAGTTGGCAATCGAGTGTTATATATTTGTTTATTTTTGAACGTTTAATAAAGATTTGTGAAAGATAATTGAAATAATAGTGAAATTGAAACAAATTGATGAAAATAAAATAAAAACGCACTCTACACAGCTGTTTTTGACGAGTTGCTACGCTAGCAGTTCGGTTCTTACGGAATAACACGTCTTGTCAAACTGTTTCGTTTAGTTTAGTTCAGTTACATTTGCTCATTTTGGGTAACTACATTAAAATGTATTTAACGGAACACTTACGTTTTTACTCGTTACGGAGCAAATCGTCTATTTTGGTTGGGCATAAAGAGTTAGACGACACAAGTATTCTTAAAGGGCTTACACCTTAGCGAACTTGTTCGTCGAACAAAATGGCGGGGCGAACCTGTTGGAAAAAGATTGCGTTCAAATAGAACGAACATGTTCGTCGAGCATGCGATTTTTTCTTGTTTTTCGCCATCATTTTGCTATAGATATTGATAACGCAGCAACATGAACAATAAAGAATTTCATTTTCGCTACAGAATTTCATTAGGTATTACGCTTACGTTGAAGTTATAGGCACGATTACGATTTCCGGGGTGCCGCGATGTGAAAGTGTTTTCTGGTAGAGAACAACAAAAACAAATGTTTGGCCGAACAAAAAATCGATTACTGAACTAGTTATCGATCTATCGATTTTTTAGTTTTTCTTTTTGCTAAAAGATCTTAAAAAAAAAACATTAATTTCTTTGCCATTATCCAATGGATCTAAAAGATTGGTATGTCATTTGCAAGATAATTAAATTACCTTTTAAATGATATACAATACTTTTGTATTTGTAAATATTTGTAAACGCAAGCGTATTTGTAATTTTATAAGCAAAACTATATCATCAGCTAAAACTACGTCGATTTAATTAAAAAAATTGTCACTATTTTTATATGAAAAAATTCTAAACTTTTTTTAAATAATTTTGTATAAAGAAATTTATGGAATTTTTTTTTCTTATATCATATAATTCAGTTTTTATTTTAGTGTTTATCATTTTCGCTGAAAAGTTTTTCAAGTTTTTCTTATGATAAGTCACTTAGAAAAATTTATGAATCCGAGATCTCGTGTTCATTGCGAGCTTGTTTACGAGTTCGAGATTGCGAGTCCAAGATTTCGGAAAAACAATTTTAATATCATGTATAATTAAATAATTTTTGTTTTTGATTTCTCGCAGAAAGTGATTGGTTGGTGAAGGAACAGTTGGATTTTGATAAAATATGGTGAATTTTTTTTCCGATTTGGTAGCCAAAACATCAAGATCATGGTTGGGAGGGCATTTGTTGCAACAACATCATGTGCAGCATTCTGTATGTGTAGTGTTTCAGGTAAATAGCCACATCCGGTTCAAAATGTTCGTCCGTGCAAATTTTTACTTCCGTTCTCTTTTAGTTAGGTTTCTCTCCTTGCTATAGATTAACTTAATGTGACCAGTCTTCACTTTGAAATCTTTAGACCGTTGCATGCTACAATATCGCTAAAACTTTGATGCCAAAATAACGGGAATTTTTCAAAATTTACTATTTGTTAAAAATTTCATCAAAACAATATATACTAAATATATAATATATACTAAAAAAATTGCTTACTGTAGGGTATCCGTAAGATATCGGCATATCTATGGTGCAATACCTTTCTAATGATATACACACCATGATGTCCTTATTCTAAAATAAATAGCAAAAAAGTGTACCACAACATTTGATGTTTGCGTATTTATTTATAAGATATGTAGGTCTTGTTAAAATCAATTTATTTTATTGTGTATAAAGCTACCAAGTAGCATAACCACAATTTTTTATTATTGATCGGCATATACAAGGTAAAATCCATACTTACCTAAGGCATCCATAATGGCAAAGGATTATTCTTGTCAAAAGAATGTCTAAGTTTTCTACCCGATTTTGATATTTTTAGTATCTCAAAGTTATACTATAGGTTTATAATTGATTCCTTGAAGATATCAGTTCGGAACCTGAGTTGAATCATTCATTGTATCATGCATTTAGATGAAAAAATTAAACGTAATCGAATATTAATTAATAAATCCATTTCATAATTAATGCATATTTTGTTGTATGTGCATTTTGTTAACAAAGTACCGAGATTTGATAATTTAAAAGGTCCACTTAAAAGGATTGTCAAATTTTTTTCTCGCTAAGTTGGCACAACTCTCCTCTATACGAACGTTGAGTTTGAGTGCGATCTGATATTTAGTTTGGGGTTTTAAACGAATTTCCTGGAATCAATTTCAGTTCTCGCCGTAGACTCTCTCATGGCTTCTAACAACTGGAGATGTGTGTTTTTAAGTGGTGAGTTTTGAGTTTGGAAAAAAAGTCGGCCGGAGCCATATCAGTTGAATTCGGTGGTTGTTCGATGGTATTTTTTTAATTTTTGGCCACAAATACAATCACAATGATTACCTTGAGAGATGGTACGTTATCGTGGTGTAAAATCCATGAGCTTTCTTTCCGCAAATCTAGCCTTTTCGACGGATTGGCTCTCTTAAACGCCGCTTAACGCTCAGATAATATTCTTTACTACCCGATTCGACAACTAAGCGACAAAAAGTATTTTGACAATCCCTAAAATAGGGCTTTTAAAATTATCAATCCCCGGTACTTTCTTGACAGAATGTAAATTTATCTTATGTCTTAGCATTTTCCGGGAAGCAAATATTAATTTTATTTGGTTCTTATATTCCGTGTCATAAGTTACCAATTCAAAACTTCACATGTTTCTGCACATCTATTTGAAATAGCTTTGAAATAGTGACAATGGTGTGTTCACGAAAACCTAACTGCACAAGTACTCAACTGTACTGAATCGTGAATACCCCTATTGTTAACATTTGTAGTGGCAAAAAGAGTTTATTGGAGCAGCTTGTTTAACAGAGCATATCTTCTAAATGGGTGGATCGATTTTAAAATTTTGTTTTCTAAATTGTTTTACGCCTCTAAAATTATTTCTTAACGAAGTCAAAATTTCGAAATCCTATTTAGTATATAAGTTAGTTGCAAAAATATTTCCATACGTTTCGTTGTTGTTGTTCGCTGAATTCAGAAAAAAGAAAAACAGAAAACTTGCTGAAAGTTTTACATGTCACTGAATCGGCCTGCAGCACATTCTCACAAAGAGAGCATGAAAATGAATTGCATGTCATTACAGAATTTATTTTTTAATGATGAAAAAATAAAGAGAAAAAGTAAAATTTATTACCTTAACGATTTTATGCAAAACTGTTGATTGTTTTTTTTTAAATAAAGTAACTTTTTCTAAATTTTTTAATTTAAATCTTTATTATACAACACATATTGAGCAAATGCTGCATAATGCATTTCTTTTACATATCTTTTAAATACTAAGCTAGAATTAATGTTTCATTTTAATGTTAGTTGGTGAAAATATTTTGTTACACTCTCGTTTAAAGCAATAATTGTATATGAAAGTGGAAAAAAAATTGTGATTATATGTTAAAATATCTATATCGGATTACAAATAAAAACTCATTAGTGACTATTAAATAACTAAACTTATGACATATGTATTTCAAACAAAAACAAACTTAGTTGAATATCAAGACTAATACTGGTATAGGTTTCATAGAAAGGTACACTTAGGCTATTGAAAGGTCACGACATTGAATTGAAAGACAAATATTATTGGTATAATGAGACAGTTATTGCCGTAAAAGAGAATGCAACGACTATTTAATACAGTTCAATATTAAATTGATTTAATTGTTGATGTAGAATATAGCCTATTTATAAAGGAGATTAAATCTTATAATAAGAGAAACTTTCAGTTAAGATAACGTATTTAAGTTTACGGTGATGAACCTTTTCTAGTTAGTGCCTCTTCGCATTGCTACATAACGTTCCCCATTATTTTCGAAACGTATGTATTTGATAATGCTTAAGTATTAATTTATTTTAATTTCAAATAACTAGCTCTTTGTTTTTAACCTTAAAAATACAAATATTTACAAAAGACTTAATTATCTATAAGGACTATTCACCATGTGGTGCAAATGATCAATGAAAATTATGCTATTGCTTATAGTATGTATGTTTGTGAGCGTACCTACTTACTTACGTTGACTTTGCAAGACTTGTAGAAGAGTATACATTTTATTATTAAACTACAAAATTAAACTACATTGCAATTGGAGCACTTAAAAACATCGCAGCAGCTTATAGAGGTATTCACTATTCAGTGCATTTGCCAGTGCAGTTGAGGAATTCTTCACTTTACAAAAACAAAACACACGTACGTCAAAAATCTGCACAAGTGCTATACTACTGTAGCCTCAAACTTGAGGACTTGAGCAGTTGTGCACTTGTGTGGTTTGAAAACTTTGACAGCTTTAAAATAGTGACAATGGTGTGTTCACGAAAACCTAACTGCAGAAGTCCTCAACTGTACTGAATCGTGAATACCCCTATTGTTATCATTAGTAGTGGCAAAACCAGTTTATTGGAGCAGCTTGTTTGAAATATGTTTAACAGAGCATATCTTCTAATTGGGTATACCGATTTTAAAATTTTGTTTTCTAAACTGTTTTACGCCCTTAAAATTATTTCCTAACGAAGCCAAAATTTCGAAATTCCATTTAGTTTATAAGTTAATTGAAAAATATTTCCATATTTTCGTTGTTGTTGTTTTTCGCTGAATTCAGAAAAAAGAAAACCAGAAAACTTGCTGAAAGTTTTACATGTCACTGAATCGACCTGCGGCATATTTTCACAAAGAGAGCATGAAAGCTGTCTCAAAAAACTTGCTAAAGGTGGTCATGAATCCGCCTTTAGGAGTTACGGTGATAACTGTTATTTCATGACTTTGGTTCATACTATTGTTTCTAACAGAAAAAAATAAGTATTAGAAAACTTATTTTAAGAGCTCATTTCAAAGGCAATGAACTGACCTTTCTAACGGTGTATCAACAAACCCACCCAAATTATCCTTTACTGAGCTGTGGTCGTGTAAAGATGAAAAAAGTCCATTGAAACTACTAAATTTCAAGTTTGAGCGCAAATTTCTCAGAATTTCGCTCAATAAATCAAAATATTTTTAGCATAAAACTTGTGATATATTTAGTTTTATTTAATTTTATTTTAATTTTTGAAGTAATTTGTTGTTTTTAAAGATATGCTTATGATTTTGATGTCATTAGTAAGAACACTAAATAAATCACATATTTGATGCTTAAATAATTTTAATCTACTACGCGAAATTCTGATAAAATTGTGGTTAAACTTGAAATTTTGTAGTTTCAACGGATCTCTTTCATCTGCACACGAGCACAGCTCAGTAACGGATAGGTCAGGTGGGTTCATTGATATACTATTAGAAAGACCAATTCATTGCCTTTGAAATGAGGTCTTAAATAATAATGAATCACAGTCATGAAATAACAGTTAGCTTTGTAGACCCCTTCCCATAAAATTTTTTGCTTTACTCGGCCTGCTCATTCACCTCCGTAAATATTTGTACTTTTACACTGGCACCCTTTATATTAAGGTGACTTGAAAAAAGTTTTATTTGTACACTTCTAATGGACCTTGATCTTTTTTATACCCGAAATATTTTGGCTTATACGATAACAGCCAGCGAGCTAAACTATTTTGCAAAAACCTCAAAAAATCAAGTTTTTCGCAAATATTTTTCGTATTTTATTGGAGCGAAGCACCCATGGAACAGCTTGTTTGAAAAATGTTTGACAGAGCATAACTTCTAAACGGGTTGACCGATATTAAAATGGTTTTTTCTAAACTGTTCTACGCCTCTAATATTATTTCCTAACGAAGCCAAAATGTCGAAATTCTATTTAGTTTATAAGTTAGTTGAAAAAATATTTCCATATTTTTCGTGCTTGTTGTTGTAGTTCGCTGAATTCACTTTGCTTCTAGCTTATTGCTTTTGTTGTGAAACTCTGATTTACTACCTACTAATCGTCGCCTAATTTTCTTTATTAACCTTCACCTGGCCTCGTGGGGTACATACCCCACGTTCTTTCTCGTTTTGATTTCTTTGGAATTTTTTCTAGTTTTCCGGATTTTTTATGAACGTTGATCTTCATTTTTTTCAACTTGGACTATTCTACAGTTTAAAGTGGTATCTAAAGATGATCTCTGAATTTTTTGAGACAAAATAAACAATATTTAAATTTTTACAAAGATTTTAATCACTGGGGTTCGTATGTACCCCACGAGTCCAGGTATGTTACTCAGGATGAGCATGCCAGGTGAAGGTTAAGAATAAACATGTCCTCGTGTGTTTGAAAGAAATTTGCTTGAATTTAGTAAAAATTTACTATTTGAGTGTATAATAACTTGGCAAATATTTGCTTGAGCTTAGTTAAAATTTGCTGTTTGAGTTTAAAATAACTTAGCAAATATTTGCTTGAGTTTAGTATAAATTTGCTATCAGTTTATAATAATTTAGGAAATATGTACTTGCTTGAATTTAATATAATTTTGCTTTTTCCTAAATACATAAAGAGTGATTTAAATTTTTGAACACGATTTTTTACTCAACCTCCTCTTTCACCTCCGTAGATATTCGTACTCTAACACTGGCCACCCTGTATTAAAAATGAAATGGTATTCGTTGGTAGCTTCATCACTCAAGAATGACTCAACGGATTAAGCTAAAATTTTGGCAGCAGATGTTAACGAAAAAAATGTTTGCCACACCCCCTTCCACTGCCTACAAATCAATTAAAACTGCATGTTTCAGACGGTTTTTGTCTTATAAGACTAAAACTTTGTAATTTAGTTCATATGCTTACTGTTGGTAACTACTAAAAATGGGCGTGATCGCACTATACCTACGCCCACATTTAAGAAATTATTTAGACTCTAAAACTACAGGGCCAATTGAGCATGAATTTTAGCAGTAGATTGTTTTTGAGTACTAGATGGTTTACGGAAAATTTTTTGCCACATCCGCTTTTACCGTCCACGAATCATTTAAATTTGCTATATTTGAGCCGGTTTTGGGCGCATTAGACTAAAATTTGGTTATTTAGTTCGTATGCTTATTGCAGGAAACTGTACTAAAATGGGCGTGGCAAAATATATCTACGCCCACTTTTAAAGAAATTATTAAAATTTACCAAGACTGACCTGAAATTTTAGCCGTAGATTTTGTTTGAGTTAGGCATAGTTTAGAAAAGTGTTGCAAAACTTCTTTTAACCGCCCACAAATCAATAAAAATGCCATATTTCAAACGGTATGGAATGTGTGTTTTCTACAGACTCAGAAAATTAATCAGACAGAGATTTTCGCAAAAATTATTTTACTGTTTTTGTCATCATTGATTGATTGATATAAATATTTTTTTGGTGAAATTTATTTTTTCCAAAATGTTGTTTCTATATTTTTATAAAAAAGGCAAGTCTCAAAAGTTATTTACGTGACAAAAATTACCCTACATCTCTTTCCAATCAAAAGTAATGGCTAAAACTATCGTTTTAAGGCCTCGAAATTCAGCATTCGACCTCAATTTACACATGCAGTTTCACTGACAACATTTAATGAACGTTGGACCAAGGGGCGTGGCAGCAATGCGCCGGGTTTCAGCTAGTTTATAATAAAAGGAAGAAGTGTTTAATGAATGGAGGGAGTTTATAAAAGAAAATTTTAAGGGAAAATGCCAAAAAAGAAACTCGAAACAACAGAAAAACAGCTGTTAAGCATTTGCAACATCATAATATTAAAGGTGTGCTCACAAAAGTTGACCCTTGCAAAAACGTATTTCCAACGATGCAGAAAGATCGTGAAATACCCTATTGCAAATAAATGCATTTTTGCAAAGGCCTAGCAAATTTAAATGAGAACAATTTGTTGTTGTGATTGCAAAATCTGCTTGCAAGCTTTTTATTTGCTGTAATGCAAGATACTATTTGCACCTGATTGTGAATAGTCCTTGTATTTTGTTAGTGCATACATAAAACAATGATAAATAACTGACTTATTGCAAGCATCTGAAAATTGATGTCATACGAGTACTTTCGTGTTAGTCTTTCGATCTACGAATATAATTTGTAATATTTCTCTTTTCTTGCATTCTTCTTTTTGATGCCAAGAAATAATAACATTAACATAAACTTATATAGTAGATAATTTTTGATTGCGTTGACAACTTTTTTTGAAATAAAAATATCAATTGCACATTTAATCTATTGCAATGCAATATATGGAGCAATCTAAGCGACAAAACCATGATTTCACAAATGTTTTAACCATGTTTTGGGTATTGCTCATTAATTGATATAGTTATTTTAAAAGAAGTCATCAAAGGTTTTTGATTATGTTTGATATTGCAGCATTGGCGCCGAAAGATTTGGATGATGCGAACTATTCATACGCAGGGCTGAAAGGCTCTTGTTATACCATTCGTCCTCAGGCGACATTCCTGCAAAAGAAATGAAAAAAACAAATTACTATATAAAAGTTGATCATTATAATAATGGATGGACTAGAAACCGAAAAGTTTTCACTATAAAACTTATAGTATATACCAACAGTGGGCAAATGGGTCTCAAGGAGCCACATGCGGCTCTTTGTTAAGTAAAGTGCAGCTCTTTTTTACTTTTAAATTTCAAAATATACATAAAAAAATTCAAAAATTCCATGTCAAATTCCATGGAATTTCATGTTGTTCTATAGCGCGGTTCTGTTACTTTTCTCACTTTGACGTCATTCAATTACAAATAAAGAATAATATATTATTGTTGAGATTTTTATAACACCACGCTTAAAAAACGTAATAGGAGTATATTAACTTTGTCACTCCGTTGGTAACGCCGATAAGGAGACGTGGCCGGTTTAGAAAAGTATATATATTCTTGCTCACCATCACCTCCTGAGTTGATTTAGCCATGTCCGTCTGTCCGTCTGTCCGTCTGTTTGTCTGTGATCACGATAACAGCCGTGATTACATAACTATCGTAAAGAAATTCAATATATAGGCTTTTTATTAAAAAATTAAGGTCAAGTTCGAAAATGAGCCAAATCGGATGAAAACCACGCCTACCTCCCATATAAAGTTACTTAACCAAAACAGTAAAATCTCTTTAAATTTCACAAAAACTAATCTAATGACTTCAAATTATCACATAAGTTTAAACCATTAATATTAACTTTGAGTATGAATTTTGCAAAAATCGGATGCAAACCACGACTACCTCCCATACAAAGTGACTTAATCAAAACGGTAAAATCTCCCTAAATTTCACAAAAAATAATCTAATGACTTCAAATTTTGCACATAAGCTTTAACCTTTAATATGCACTTTAAGTATGAAATTTGTAAAATTCGGATCGAAACCACGTCTACCTCCAAACAAAGTGAGTTTACCAAAACGGTAAATCTCTCATTTGTTCCCTGAATTTCAACAAAGAATTTCAGAATTATCAATTTTTCTTTCTTTATTCATTATTAATTTTTTATTAAGTATTCATTCCTTATTCATTATAAGTTTTTTATTCATTATTCACTTGTTATTCATTATTAATTTTTTATTCATTATTAATTTTTTATTCATTATTGATTTTTTTTTTCATTATTCATTTGCAGCGACCGTAACGGTTATGATTTTTTTTCAAAAAAGTCAACAAATAATCGTTATTTTTTGACCAATGTTATTTCGATATTAAAAGTTAAAATTTGACTTTTATTTTTTGATCAAAAATAAAAGTTTAAATTTGACTTTTATTTTTTCGATCAAAAATAACAGTTCAAATTTGACTTTTATTTTTCCGATCAAAAATAACAGTTCAAATTTGACTTTTAGTTTTTCCAGTCAAAAATAAAGATTTAAAATTTTACAATGCTATTTCTTATTGACTATAATAATAGTTTAAATTTTTAAAACAATTAATAGAGCAGATTTTTTATTAATTTACACCTATATTGATAACATTTTTGCACAGAAAAAAATCATTGCTATCAATCTTCATATCGTTAATATGACTTTTACTTTTGATCGAAAAATTAAAAGTAAAATTTTAACTGTTATTTTTGTTTGAAAAAATAAAAGTCCAATCTTAACTTATATATTTGATCGAAAAATAAAAGTCAAATTTTAACTTTTATTTTTGATAAAAGAAAGTCAAATTTCAACTTTATATATGATCAAAAAATGAAAGCCAAATTTTAACTTATATTTTTGATCGAAATAAAATTGGTCACTTGACTTTTAAAAAAAAATCAGAAAAATTAAAATCATTAAAGATTATTATTCCTTAGCTAACAAGCATCACATTGCTATATTCAAATATCGAATAGACTAATTCTTTCCATCTGACTTTTTGAATACAAATTTCGAAAATAACTGTTAATTTCGGTCCCTGTTCATTTGTTATTCATTATTCATCTTTTATTCATTTGTTATTAATTTTCTATTAATGGCTTAGGACTAAAATGAATCAAAAATGCAAAATGAATAAAAAATTAATAATGAATAAAAAATTAATAATGAATAACAAATAAATAATGAATAAAAAATGAATACTGAATAACAACTGAATAATAAATGAAAAATGAATAAAAAATGATTAATGAATAAAAATTAATAATGAATAAGAAATAAATAATGAATAAAAAATGAATAAAAAATTAATAATGAATAACAAATTCATAATATATAATGAATGAATAATGAATAAAAAATTAATAATGCATAAAAAATTAATAATGATTAACAAATGAGTAATGAGTAACTAACGAACAATGAATAAAAAATTAATAACGAAATAAAAATGAATAATGAATAAAAAAAGAATAATTGAAAATTCTGAAATTTTTTGTGAATAGCATTCAAATGAATAAAAAAATTATTTATTATTCTGAATAACGAAAATGAATAATTAAAATGAAAAATTAATAATGTTTCTAAAAATGAATGTGAATTAAAAAATTTTATTTATAAATCAATTTGGCATTCATTGAATGCATTATTTCGTTATTCACTGATTCACTTTTTTGTGAATAAAATCAAATTGAATGCATTCTCTTATAGCTCTGGCTACTGATTTGTTCTTTATTCAAATTCCAAGCAACTCCATGTTGACCCATAGTTGCCAGTTTTGATTCCCACCAAAATACTCTTTTTCCCACAGAGTGGAAAAAAATTCCTGCGTGGGAAACTTAAGAAAAAAAATTCCCAAATTAATTAAAACTCCCACCGAAAATCTCACAGCCATTAAGAAATCCCACAAAAATTCCCACAGTCATAAAAAATCCCACAAACCATAAAAAATTAAATTCAAGTAAATTAAAAAACGCAAGCAGCTATAAAAGTAATAGAACATACATAAACATAAGCATAAGCATTTGATTTTCAAACACTTAACTTAGCTTTTATCTATCTTTTCTTTATTTGCCTTCCTTCATTTAACCACTTACTTGCGTTAACTAATTCTTGCGTTTTAGCTTACCTATTTTCTTTATACTGTCAGAAAAAGAATTAAAATTGTTGATAATCAGAGCTAGGATTTCGATGGCATGTCATCTTTTTTCTGCTGCTTCTAAGACATTTTCTGGTTATTTAGAACGTCCATTTATATTTCCTAAATTCCAAATATAAAAAGTTTTTAGGTAATTTTTTGCCCATTTTTCATCGTTTTTAGTTTTCAGGCCATTTTTACTAGATTTATAACATTTTTTGGTTATTTTTAGCGATTTTCAAGTTATTGTACTGTAATTTTTGCACATTTTTAATTTTTAGAGCATTTTTTCGGTTTTTTAGGTAGTTTTAGTGTAATTTTAAAATAATTATTTTGTTTTGTTTTTTTTTTAAATGTTTTTTAAAAAATGTAAAAATGCAAATTTTTAAACATATTCCTTTAACAATAGAGTTCCTTCAATCAAAAACATTACTTCTCGAAAAAGGAGTAGCTTTGCCTATAGACCTATATGAAAAAAGCTCTACACGTGATGAAACTGACGAAAGGGTGTGTAGAAAGATGAAACAAGTGTTAGATAAAAACTCAGGATACGCTAGTTTTTATTAACTCTATTTTTATGCTCTACTGCTGAAATATAAGGTGTTAAAATTTAATACTATGAAATTAGAAGAGGATCCTTCATCCGATGACATATCGTCTATTAAATTTGTTTCTGTCGTCAGTGCAGAAGTAGAAATAAGCTTTTCTGTTTACAAAAAAATTTTGCCAGACAATCGACGTTTTTTAATTTTAATAATTTAAAAATGTTCCTTGTAATATACTGTAACGCTATGTATCAAAATTATATAAATTATTTATTTTTTGCTTTATTTTTATTTTTATTAAATAATTAATGAATAGTAATAAATAATTAATTTTATTAAATAATTATTTTTATTTTTTATTTTTATTTTTTTGTTTATTTTTTATGTAATTGTTTCTGTTTTTAGGTCATTTTTGTCAGTTTTTAAGTCATTTTCTACAGTTTGTAGATCATTTTTGTCATTCTTTTAAGGTGATTTTTTGCAGTTTTTTAGGTCATCAAAATCCGAGCCCTGTTGATAATTATATAAACTAAATTTAAGAAAAAATGTGTGTGTAAAAATCCCACAAAATTTAAAAATTCCATGAGAATTCCCATTTCCCATAGCAATTAAAATTTCCCACAAATGGGAAATTTCCCACAAAACTGGCAACTGTGGTTTGGCCAGTGATTTGACGAAAAATTCGATTATGTGTATCCTGTTGTTTTTTCCTGGACGTTCCCTTCAATTCTGGTGCACTATTTTCCATGATAAAATTACAAGGTAAGCTCAGATATGAGAGAAGTCCCATAAACACGGTAAAGAATACAGAACAAAATTTTAAAATATTAGTCAAGGATTTGTTTTAAATTTCGTTTTCGTTTGGCTTAAAACTTTGAAATGACTATTTTCTTTGTTGTGTGCAAATACACATGTTATGTTTGTACATCATAAATATTAAGGTTATTCACAGTTTGAATACGCTGGTCTGCTATTTGTACGATTTGTTATTTGTACGCCAATTTACAAAAGCGTATTTTGCTTTGTTGTTGTTTTGCATGCAAACGAAATCACGCAAACACGCGTAAATTAAAGTAGCCCTTGGACGTGTTTTTTGTACCTCGTATTTTTATGCTCTGTCTACAGTCGCATAATAACATACATTACAGGGTTGCAAAATTTTTTAATACGACAGTCACATGGCGAGATAAATATAGTTTGACCTCTTTGCTAACTGACATTAAATGTAGAGTCAAGCTAAAAAAAATCATTCTTCAGCTTTTCCTTGTATACATTTTCCTTGTTTTACTTGAGCATCAAGCAATACCTTTAATATGATATTTTCTTTTTATATTGCTAATAAGTTATGCATAAACTTAATAAATTTGTTTTATAACAATAATTTCCGCATCTCAATTCATCTCTATTTATGTTGGACAGTTGGCAAGTAAGCCAATGAAATTTTATGCATGACCCATTTGGCAACAGAATCTAACGCTTGAACACTTTTAATCTTAGTATGCTACATATGCATGAAAAATTATTAACATGAAATTGCTTAAAAAGAAAATATTCTTAGCTTGGCTGTCTGTCGACTCATAAGATTCTAAGCGGAAATTCATAAGTTAGATGTGCTTGCAGATAGACAACAGGTAATTGAACAATTTCCTTCTTAATCTTTAAGGAATTTCTAATAAATGAGAACGATAAACTCAGCTCTGGAAACTTTGCATCAAATAAATGATTGTTTTTTGATTTGCTTACCCATTGAATCTTGGCGCACACCCACTGAACCCATGTTTGTGCCGTGAGTCATTGAAAACGGCTGAGTCATACCCGGATAGGATGATGCTCCCATTTGAAAGAGATCCTTCAAAGAGAAAATTATAAATATTTTTGATAAAAATTTTTTATTATTCATAAATTCATAGGTTAGTGCACGGCAAATGTCGACTAACCTGTGGATATCGGTTGATAGAGTTATGGTGTGGATATGGTTGATAGCCACGTGAAACGCTATAGCCTTGAATATTTCTCATCATTCCATTACAGGATGGGATCACAGATGGTGCTAATGCTTTTTGTAACTGTTTTTCTTGCTTGCGATACTTTGCGCGTCGATTTTGAAACCAAACCTGCAAAGGAAAAAGTGTGTGAATGTATATTTAAAGTGTAATATTTCATATTTTCTTAAAAAAATTGCTGATACACCCGGTATTACTCTGGTATTTATTTTGCACAAATTTATTCGTTAAAAATTTTATTTGAATTTTCTTTAAAAATAAGAAATATTTGCTAGAATGTCTTTTAAAATAAGATAAAAAGATGTCTTTTAAGAAAAAGAATTTTTATAGTTAATTTGACTTGTTAATATTTTTAGTATTTTTATTTTGTTTCCTGCAGATGTAACTCTACTTACGAAAAAAGTCAGTAGTTTGTGACTAAAGCTTAGTATGCTGTAGGAACGAAAATTTTTAGGCATTTAATTCTGCACGCAAAATTTTGGTGTAGACTCAAAACTAACACATACTTATCATAACGTGTTTGTTGAATGTGTTAGTTGAACATTACCCAGCAAAAATTTTATGAGCCCTCAAAAACTATGACTCTAAAATGCGTCATTTATGTGAGTGTTTTATGAGTGTTCATAAAAATGAGTCATAAAAGAATCTTTTTATGCGCGTTTTATGGGTGTTCATAAAAATGTCGCATTATAGAATCTTTTCAATGCATTTTTTATGAGTGTTCATAAAAAGGAGTCATAAAAGAATAATTTTAATGCATGTTTTAAGAGTGCTCATAAAAAAGACTCATAAAATAATCCCTTTTATGTATGTTTTATGAGTGTGCATAAAAAGGACTCATAAAAGAATCCTTTTTATGCATTTTTTATTAGTGTTCATAAGAAGGAGTCATAAAAGAATACTTTTTATGCGTATTTTATGAGTGCTCATAAAATGGATTTTTTTATGAGTACTTTTTATGCATGTTTTAAGAGTGCTCATAAAAAGGACTCATACAAGAATCCTTTTTGTGCGTGTTTTATGAGTGTTCATAAAATAGAGTTAAAAAAGAATACTTTTTATGCGTGTTTCACGAGTCCTTATAAAATATACTCATAAAAGAATAGTGCTCATTAAAAGGACTCATAAAAGATTCATAATTATGCATCCTGTGATTCTTGTGAATTTTATTTCTGTATAAAGCAGGCGCTTGCTATGCTGACGCCAAAATTCGGGGAATTCCATTCTTGCTGCAATCAGCTTGTTGCGTTTTTGGTGCGCAGCAAGCATTATAAACAGAATTGAAATATTCATTGTGAGTTTAAACGTTGGAGTTTGTGAAAGTGATTCCATTCTAATTATTACACTTAAATGTTAACATAATAAATATAAAAAATAATCAAGTAAGAACTTATAAATTTTTCACGATAATAATGACAAGAAAGAGTCTTCGCAAATAATAAAGTTTTTAAAAAATTACAAAATGTGAAATAATAAGGTTTTTAAAAAATTCGTTTAAAAGTGGAGATAGGAGAAAATAGTAAAGAATATGAGGAAGCGATTGAAGCGGTTTTTAATAATCTAACTCCTGATAATAAAATTCCGGCAACCATTAAGCCCTTATTTAGCAGTGGATCAACAAATATTAGAATGCAATAATCGACATATAAGGTTTTAAATATGAGGGCTAAAAAGAGTCTTTAATAGAAGTCTTAAAAGAGTCTTTAATAGTAGTCTAAAAAAGTCCTTAATATGAGTTTTAAAAGAGTCAATTATATGATTCAGAAAAGAGTATTTAATGTGACGGTTTAATGAGGGTTTTTAAGTTTTGAAGGGTCATAAAATAGTATATAATATGAGTCTTAAAAGAGTATTTAATTAGAGTCATAAATGAGTCTTTTTTTGCGTCATAAAAGAATCACTAAAAGTAGTCATATCGGGGTGCCCACAGCCTAGAAAAAAGACTAAAAAAGAGACTTTTTTAAGCGCATAATGACGATACAGCCTCATAAATAAGAGTCTAAGAAGAGTCTTAATGTTTGCTGGGTATTGTTAAATGTCAAATTTCCACGCCAATTAAATGTACAGACATATAAAAGACAGCAAAATTTTGACATTTTAACTCTCCAATCATAGTTGTGAACTTGGCTGAATTGAACAGTTTTTCGGTTCAACAGCGTACTAACCAACGAAAAAAAAATTCGCTACCTTTTCGCTGTCAAAAACGCAATGCATTTCTGAAGGAAGATTTATTACCACTTCTACAGCATACTAAGCTTAAGATACGATTATAAAACTACTGCTGACGTTCTTTTGAATCAATGTGACAATCAATGTTTGTCAGTATAAACATTACAAAGTTGCAAATATTTATGGGACAAATATTTATTTGCAAATTTATTTGCCAAATGGATCAACAAAAAGAGCGACCACCGACACTCGTGCTGATAAAAATATGATAATTTCCATACGGCAATTCAACACAAAAAATAATATTTTCCAATGATTAGTAAATTGGTAGAGAAGTAAAAAATATTTATAATAATTTTAATTAAATGTAAAGAACTTTTTATTAAAACAACTTTAAACTAGCGTTGATTTCGTTAAGTGTTGAGTTTTTCTATGTTAATTCTATCTTTCAGTTTTAGACTACACAAATATTACACAAAAAACAAAGACAAGGTTATCGAAAGGTCATAATGAATAAAAACCGTGGAAATTTTGAAAATTAATTCTCAAAATATGCAAATCAACGTATGGGTCACATTTTATCTAAGCTTGAGAGCCGCCAGAAATACAGTCTACTTGAATCACGTCGAAATTTGATAAGTTTCTTAGTAAAATAATAAAAGTGGGTTTTTCTTTTTTTCCCACTTTTCCCATAAAACAGTTTTCCCACTGTAAAATTCTGTGTTTTATTTAAATGATTTTCTTTGGAAAAGTTTAATGGTTTTTTGAGGGCTTTAATTGTATTACTTTAGAATGTTACATTAGGATGGTAGATTCGGATAAGAATGTTTCTGGTTAATATTTTATAAAAATAATACCATATGACAAAAAATTTAAAAATTTTCCCTACGTTTTGCAAAAAAAATTAAAATTTTTTTTTTAAATATTTCTGGTGAAAATAGCGAAAAAGTTCTTTTGTAAAAATTTAATAATTTTTTACGGGTTTTCCATTTCTGAAATCAAAATGGTACCTTAAAGCTTAGTATGCTGTAGGAACGAAAATTATTGAACTTACAGCTTATTTTTTATTGTTGAATGGCAAATTTTTGCACCAATTAAATGTACGGGCATATAATCGACAGCGAAATTTTGATATTTCAACTCACCACTCACGAATGGAAATTTGGCAACATAGCAATAATTTTCGCTTCTGCAGCGTATCAGCTGGCGAAAAAAAAATTCGTTGCCTGTTCGTTGTCAAAAATCTTAATGTTTTTCTTATGCAAATTTTTTTCGTTCCTACAGCATACTAAGCTTAAGCTTGATAAAAACTGAGATCCGGTGGGTTAGTACTATAAGGGGTCAAATGAGGTCAATAAGTCCTAGAGACAAAAAATAGGCCTTCCTCAGACAAACATATCATTCTTTAAGATCGGACGGTAAATACCGAAGTTATGAAGAAATATGTCAATCCGCGACCCCTACGTTCGGTCAAAAAATAATTTTTTTTTTGAAACTATCTTTCAATAATGCTTCAGATTAGCTGGTATGGCGAAATTTATTTTTTCGAAACGGTCTAAGGTACATGAATGTATAATAGATGGGTTTTGGGTTTCATACATTTTAAAGAACATATTACAGAACCTCCCTGCAAGGCTTGATTCTGAATTCTGTATGTAATACAAGCATGTGCCTCGAAAAAAAGTCCAGATAATTCTCAACCTGGGTAGGTGCCGCTTAAAAACGTTAATTTAAAGAACTATAAAATGGATGTTTTAAATCGAGTCTTCTATTTACATTTAATTCATAAAAAAACTTTTGACTATAACAAGTTCTAATGCAAAATAATTTGTTCAATCCGAATATGCTATCAGATTTTTAAAAAAATTAGTTCTTGATCCAAAATTGGCCTACTTTATTTAGAATTACCTAATATTTTGCTTCGCTTTTAAATTAGAAGCTTTGCCCTCGTCTAGATCGCTGCAATTTTCTCAAATTTAAATGCTGCAGAATTGTTAGACATTTAATAAGTTTAAGAAAAATTTAAAAAGTATCTAAATTGGATCATCTTTATGATAGAAACACGATTTTGTCCAAGCCGACCTTTGGGAAACATTATTTTTTTTTTATAAAAAATTTATTTAACTTTATTTTCTGCATGTTTACAATAACTTTAAACCATAAATTTACTTATATTGTCAGAGCTTATATGCGTTATTGGTTTAAACTCCCCTTGCCATCTGTTGCTACGAAGAATGATCTGCGACTAATAAGGGATATCATTCCTTAACATTCGTTAATTTCTCGTAGAAATAACTTAGTAATTTCTTTCATTACATTCGTAGTATTTAGTTAAGTTTATTGTCTATAAATTATTAAATTTTTCAGACAAGCACAGTATACACAATTAAAGGCTTAGGCTTAAGTAACAGCTACGCTACAATGTTATGAGAATTCAAAGCGTAAGTAAAAACATTCTTATGCTTGGTTTTCACTGTGTCATTTTTATGACGACACAAAAGTTTATCACCTGAAATATTACCTTAATAAAGCTCTAGAACAATTTTCTGCTATGGAAAAGTTCGCCACACACCAGCTTATCCGAACCATTTTTAAAAGGCAATTCCGAAATTTTTTTGACCGAACGTAGAAGGGAAAAACTTAAAAAAGTGACCCTACGTTCGGCATAATTGAAAACTTCTTTAGTAAAAGTTTAATGATTTGTTTAAGCTTTAATTTTTTGCCATTAAGGTGGCACGTTAAAGTGGTACAAACTGAGATTTGGTGGGTAAGTACCAGAACGGGGTGTCTGAGGTCAATGACCTTACAAACAAATAAATGTGTCTTCTTGCGACAAAAAAATCGATGTATCATACTTTAAGATCGGATTGCTAATGCCGAAGATATGATGAAAAACGTCATGGTCGACCCCTACGTTCGGTAAAAAAAACTTTTTTTTTCGGAACTGTCTTTCAAAAATACTTCGGATAAGCTAGTGTGCGGCGAACTTTATTTTTGAGCTACAGTCTTCTAGACAGATAATAATACAAAATAGAAAAAAATTATAATAATAAGATTTCCAATTTAATAATATATATAAATAAATTATCAAATGACCAAGATTTAACGTGAAAACTAATTTAAAATTATTTTTTTCTTTGTAGTGGTTTTGAAGTAGGTTTTTTTGTTTGTTATAATTTTTTTTTTGCTTATAAGGCAAGACGGTCTAGTGTATAGTTTTCATGTCATTGAAAACAGAATCAAATAAATCACAAATTTGATGCTAAAAAAAATTTTGATTTATTACGCAAAATTCAAAGAAAATTACGCTCAATGTGTAATTTTTGTAGTTTAATCGGATCGATTTCACCTGCACACGAGCACAGCTCGGGAATGGATAAGTTGGGTGGATTCGTTGGCACACCGTTAATATGGGCATTGTTGAGCTTTCAAAATTACGTTGTGTAAGTAATTGCGAAAGAAGTTCTTTTGTCAAGGCGTGGCCGGTATTGAAAAGTATATATATTCTTGATCAGCATCGCCTGCTAAGTCGATTTAGCCATGTCCGTCTGTCCGTCTGTTCGTCTGTCCGTCTGTATATTTGTCTGTCTGTGATAACGTTAACAGCCGTAATTTTATAGCTATCGTAACGGAATTCAATATATAAGTTCGAAAATGAGCCAAATTGGGTGAAAACCACGCCTACCTCACATACAAAGTTACTTAACCGAAACGGTAAAATCTCTTTAAATTCCACAAACACTAATCTAATGAATTCAAATTAGCACATAAGCTTTAAGGATTAATATAAACTTTAAGTATTTAAGTTGTAAAAATCGGATGAAAACCACGTCTACCTCCCATACAAAGTGACTTAATCAAAACGGTAAAATCTCTCTAAATTCCACAAAAATAAATCTAATCACTTCAAATTTTGCACATAAGCTTTAACCTCTAAGATAAACTTTTAGTATGAAATTTGTAAAAGTCGAATACAAATCACGGCTACCTCCCATAAAAAGTGAGTTTACTAAAACACTAAAATCTCTTTCAATTTCGCAAAAATGAATGACTTCAAATTTTGCACATAAGCTTAAACAATTAATATGCACTTTAAGTATGAAATTTGGAAAAATCGAATAAAACCAGGGCTACCTTCCATACAAAGTGAGGTTACTCAAACGGTAAAATCTCTTTAAATCTCACAAAAATTAATCTAGTGACATCAAATTGTGCACGTATGAAGTTTATAAAAATCGAATAAAAATCACGTCTACCTCCCATACAAAGTAAGATTATCAAAATGGCAAAATCTTATTGAATCTAACAAAAATTAATCTAGTGCCTTCAAAATTTGCACGCATGATATTAGTAAAAGCCCAATAAAAATCACGTCTACCTCCCATACAAAGTGAGTTCACATAAACGATAAAATCTCTTTCAATTCCGCAAAAATTAATCTAATGACTTCAAATTTTGCACATAAGCTTAAACAATTAATATGCACTTTAAGTATGAAATTTGGAAAAATCGAATAAAACCACTGCTACCTCCCATACAAAGTGAGGTTATCAAAACGGCAAAATCTCATTAAATCCAACAAAAATAAATTTTGCACGTATGAAATTTGTAAAAGTCAAATAAAAGTCACGTCTACTTCCCATAAAAAGTGAGTTTACCAAAACACTAAAATCTCTTTCAATTTCGCAAAAATTAATGACTTCAAATTTTGCACATAAGCTTTCACAATTAATATGCACTTTAAGTATAAAATTTGGAAAAATCGAATAAAACCAGGGCTACCTTCCATACAAAGTGAGGTTACTCAAACGGTAAAATCTCTTTAAATCTCACAAAAATTAATCTAGTGACGTCAAATTTTGCACGTATGAAGTTTATAAAAGTCGAATAAAAATCACGTCTACCTCCCATACAAAGTAAGGTCATCAAAATGGCAAAAATCTCATTAAATCTAACAAAAATTAATCGAGTGACTTCAAATTTTGCACGTATGAAATTTGTAAAAGTCGAATAAAAATCACGTCTACCTCCCATACAAAGTGGATTTACATAAACGGTAAAATTTCTTTCAATTCCGCAAAAATTAATCTAATGACTTCAAATTTTAACTATCCACTCGATGTTTGAAATTTAAAAAAAAAACTGAAAATATAAAATTAGCCCAGTGAACCAAAACTATCTATGTTGAATTCATTTATAAACTTTTTCGGGTAGAAAAGTTAATTTTCGGGACTCATAAATGAACCCTTTTGAACTCATTCATCGGACTAAAATGAAACTCAAAAGCGAATTTTTTTGTTGTTTGAAAACGAGTTAAAAAACGAACCATAGAAAACCACTTTTTCGTCACTCACAAATGAAACTTTTTCAATCATAAATTGTCTTATTATTGCAAATCGATAATATGCATTATTTGAATATATTTAGTTGTAATATATCCAGGGCCGTCGCTCGTTAGAGAAAATCATGTGAAAAAATAACATTTATTATTAATTTCTGAACTTATTTATGAATAAAAAATGGTTCTATTATAAGTAATTGTTTCCTGCTAAAATGATAACAAAGTGTTTGTTTTTAAGCTGAACAAATTATGGTTAATTATGTAAAAAATTTTCCTAAATTTTATATTCTCTAGAAAGAAAATTGATTATACAAATTTAAAAAGAAACCGAAATTCACAAAAAAATGTCTACACGAAAACGTACTCAAATCACTATCACATTACGTAAAACCTTAGCATATGGTTCAGTGGGAGGTAGTCTTAATAGTAAAACCTTTTAAAATTCCAAAAAAATGAATGTTTGAACTTGATGTTGTACACAAAAACTTTAATAAATAAAAAGGACTGTGAGTGTCAAAGGTGAAATATTTGGATAAAAACCGCGACCAATAAAAGTGACATCATCAAAATAATACAACATTCAAGACTTCAAATAATTTAAAACACGGCAGTCGAAGATAAATCCTTACTAGTTTCAACAATCGTCGCTTCTACGTAAAATAGCGTCAATTAGGATTCTTACGCATTAACAACTGTCATATGGTGAAAAAAAAAGGGTCACAAAATAATTGCGCTCTTCCAACAATCGCTTCAATGATGCCAGAATTATTATTTTATTTTTACCGATTAATAAAACAGTAATTTGCTCATGCAAAAATAAAAATTTTAGTTTCATTTAAGAAAGTGCTTTAATTCAACATTCAAGATATAGTTTGTGTCCTCATAGCGGAACTTTTTACACAGCAGGATAAACTTACGCAATAACCATTCCACATCTCTTTGCGATAATTTCACTTTATATATTTTATCAAAAAGGAAAAATTTTGCCAGCAAAAAACCCAACAAAATTGAAATTGAAAATAAGATGAAGAAGCTCTTAGACGATATTAAAGATGGCTACGTAGATGAGAAAATCTTAAGTTGAAAGCCAAGGATGCTGAAGCATCCTTTCCAAAAGAAACTTTACAGGGGATGGGTTCTGTTCTAAGTATTTTTCAAGAACCAAACGAGCAAAAAATCATAGAACACGAAAGATGCGATGAAATAAGTACAAAATGGAGTTCTGTGAAATTTCCGACATTCATCCCAGCACAGCAACATATCTTCAGGCACAGACATCAAGGCATTACCGCATGGTGCTCGGCAGGGACTGTAGGCAGCGGATGCGAATTCTTTGCCTTATTTGTTTTAGCGTTATTATCTTTGTCTGTAGCAATGTTGTTGCTGTTGTTGTTGCCGTCCTCGACATATAGTATAAAGCCGTAGTTGAAGCGCAGATATTTACCCTGTCGACTGCTGCATTCTTGAGAAATATTTTTTTTAAAAAAAAGACACGAAAAACATAAAAATACATTACAACAAAAATAACAGCAATTGCTGACTGGGTGGTGAGAGCACTAGGGCGAGGGTGTTTAATGATGGTTCTGTTTGGTTGGCTGCTTGGCTGATTTTGTGTAGATGTAATTCTGATCATGTTGTTAACCATGAGATGACTTTGCAACGACTCTGATGAGGGTGCCAGGAATGAGTCTACGATGATAATGATGGCAACCATGGCAGGATTCAATGAGGGTGTTTGTGTTTTTAAGTTAGTGTTTACGGTGTGCACGGGACACGGCGGATAGAGCGTCGTCTAAAATGTGTATATGGCCAGGCAGCTTGTGGGCGGAGTAACTCAATTAAGGATCCATTTGATGGTACGAACACACACACACACACACACACACACACACACACACACACACACACACACACAAACACACACTCGCACACAAACACAAACACAGAGACCTCTACTTTGGCAGAATAAAATTGTTTCTTTATTTGATTCTCCTCTTTAGCTAGTTCGAACTTTAAAAAAAAGGCCCATGGACGTTCATTAAAAAGTAATACATAAATAATTAAGTAGATGAGCCTTTAAAAGGTTATTCCACAACAGTTGAATGTTTGTTAAATGCTATGCTGAATGTACTTTAGCTATCATATAGAGTATCATTATGTATTCATCAGAGTAAAGGTATCTATTGATAAAGGCTAGAGGTCAGCTTTGCTTATCAATTAACTTGTCAAATAATTCGAAATTTTTAAATTAAGCCAAATAATTGAACTTTACACGTAGAGAAATATTCAAGCATTCTCTGCTTGAACCAAGCAAGAAGGCTATCGGTTCTCATCCATGCCTTAAATTGCCAGCCTTCGAAATAAAATGCAGTTCTGCCAAGTCAGTGCTTTTAGCACTAGATCTAGTGCTTTTCGATGTTTCAATACGCGTTTTTTTTTAAAGCACTAAGTAAAAAAGCACCAAGACCAGTGCGTTTTCAGTTTGAGTTTAGTGCTTTTAGTGCCTTTTGATTGTTACTTACTTACTTACTTAGTTGGCGCTACAGCCGTAAGGCGGTCTTGGCTTCATCTAAGAATTTGCGCCAGCCATTTCTGTCTTTCGCTTGCTGGCGCCAGTTGGAAATTCCAAGCTTCGTCAGGTTGTCCTCTACTTAGTCTTTCCAACGAAAGACGTCGTCCTCTTTTGCGTTGACCGCCGCTGGGTACCGAATCGAATGTTTTCTTCACTGGAGCATCGTCTTTCATACGCTGAACATTACCAAGCCAGCGAAGCCGCTCGATTTTAATGCGCTTGACTATGTCGATGTCAGCGTACAGCTCATACAGTTCATCATTCCACCGTATTCGGTACTCGCCATTGACGCAGATTGGTCCGTAGATCTTACGAAGAATCTTTCTCTCGAATGCTCCTAAAGTCTTTTCATCTAAACTGCTCAGCGTCCAGGTTTGTGATGCGTAAAGTAGGACGGGCATGATGAGCGATTTATAGAGCGTGATTTTCGTTCGTCGAGAGAGGGCTCTGCTTCTCAATTGCCTACTGAGCCCAAAGTAACACCTGTTGGCAAGAGTTATTCTTCGTTTGATCTCAATGTTGATGTTGTTGGTTGAATTAATGCTGGATCCCAGATAAACGAAGTTCTTCACAACCTCGAAGGAGGTATTGTCAACGGTAACGTGGGTTCCAAGACGCTGGGACTGTTTGTTTGTTGACACTAAGTATTTCGTCTTATCTTCATTCACTGCCAGACCCATTCGACTTGACTCTCTTTCTAATCTGGAAAATGGTGCACTGACTTCGCGCGTATTATGGCCAATGATATCTATGTCATCAGCATACGCAAGCAGCATAACACCCTTGTAGAATATTGTGCCACTACGTCTCAGATCAGCAGCTCGGATGATCTTTTCCATCATTAGGTTGAAAAAGTCGCACGATAAGGAATCACCTTGTCTGAAACCTCGTTTGGTAATAAATGGTGGGGAGAGGTCCTTCCCGATTTTAACTGCGCTGCTGGTGTTGCTCAGTGTCATCTTGCAAAGTCATATCAGTTTTGCAGGAATACCAAATTCAGACATGGTGGAGTACAGGTGCTTCCTTATTGGGCTGTCGAAGGCGGCTTTGTAGTCGACTTGTCGGTGGGTGTCGACTTGTTTTTCTTGAGTCTTCTCCAAGATTTGTCGTAGCGTGAAAATCTGGTCGATGGTGGACTTTCCAGGTCTGAAGCCACACTGAAAAGGTCCGATCAGTTCGTTTACAATGGGCTTCAATCTTTCACATAAAACGCTCGACAGGACCTTATATGCGATATTAAGAAGGCTTATCCCACGGTAATTGGCACAGATAGTGGGATCGCCTTTCTTGTGGATTGAGCAGAGCACACTGATATTCCAATCGTTCGGAATGCATTCTTCCGACCATATTCTGCATAGAAGCTCGTGAATGCATTTAAGTAGAGCTTCGCCTCCATTCTTAAACAGCTCAGCAGGTAAGCCATCAGCTCCCGCGGCTTTGTTATTTTTAAGCCGAGCTATAGCTGTCAGAACTTCATCATAGTCGGGCAGCGGAACCTCAACGCTGTCATCCAAAATTGGGGTTTCCGGAATATCATCTCTATTGGTGGGATTGTTGTCAGCGTCGCCATTTAGAAGCTTAGAGAAGTGTTCCCTCCATAACGTCAGTGTACTCTGGACATCTGTCACTAGATTCCCGTTTTCATCCTTGCAGGAAGAGGCCCCGGTTTTAAAACCATCGGCAAGGCGACTTATTTTTTCTAAAAATTTTCGGGCCTCATTCCTGTCACCTTTTGATTGTTAGTTAAAGAAAAATTTTGCAGCCCTAAACTTCAAAATTAATATAAAAAAGTTTTCGCTGATAGAACCGAAAAATTTTGGATGAAAGTAGTCAATTCAGAGATACACTTGGAAATAACCCTTATCAACTTTTAGCTGATTTTTGTATTCGTCTTTTAACTTTGCCTTACTCAAGTGCAGAAGTTGAAAGAGTTTTTAATACTATGAATCGTTTCAAAACAAAAATAAGAAATAGACTAACTTAATTTTTTTAATTCATTACACGTTAAAAATGGTTTACGAGGGGACTAACAAAAGATCGCTTAATAGAGTAGAAAAAACTAAACAAAAAATGTTTTAATTTTATATCTTTATTCTTCATCTCTTTGCATTTTTTCAAAGTAATCGCCATTTATTTCAATATATTTTTGAAGTCGATAAATCTATCTTGAAATCTACCTTGAGTCTTCAAAATTGGCTTTTTGGAGTTTTGCAATTTCATCATTGACCACATTTATTATCTCCTCATTGATGTTGAAGACTCTTCCTCGCAATTTTTTTTTTTTATTTTTGGAAATAATCAGAAGTCACAAGGTGCTAGATCTGGCGAATAAGGTGCTGGTCGCATTTCTTCGATGCCTGACAGCGCAAAAAATTGGCTTGTTTTTCCAGCAGTGTGCGCTGGCGCATTGTTATGATGCAAAATTATCCTTTTTTTTGCGTTTTCCCAATCAACTTTGGAATATTTCTGGTATGTGGGTTTCAGTATACCACTTGGCAGTTACCGTCTGACCTTTTTCCAAAGGAATAGCAGCTACAACTTTCTCTCTGGTGAAGTAAACTGACATCATTACTTTTGCTGCTGACTTTTGTTGCTTTGCTTTAACTGGTGGATTTGCACCTTCTGGGCTCCATACCTTCTGGGTTTTGTTGTTTGGTTTCAGGATCGTAGTTATAAAACCTTGCTTCATCACCTGTTCCATTTTTCTGAAAAGTAGAAGACTTTCCGTTTTGAATTTGTCAAGAAAATATTGAGCAAAACGCACACGTGCCTCTTTTTGAGCGAGCTTCAGTTAAAATTCTAGGAACCCATCGTGCAGATTTTTTCGTGTATCCAAGATTATTTTTTAATATTCGCGATACAGCCATAGCATTCAAGCCCAGTTCTTCAGCAATCATTTCCTGGGTCAATCTTGGATCTTCTTCCATTTTAGACTTCACCAGCGCTACACTTACATCGTCAGTCGCAGATTTTGGACGGCCTTCTCGAGGTTCATCCTCCACAGAAAAATGACCGGTGTGAAATCTCCGGAACCACTTTGAAATAGTCACAAGGGATGGCGCATAGACTCCAAACGCTGTTTGGCATTCACTAAATATTTCCACAGGCTTGAGCTTACGCTTAATTAAAAACATTGAACAATTTTGGTATCCATTCGCTTCCTGTCTGTTTTGACCATTTTGTTTAGAAACAAAACGAATAAGTTTTTTCTGTGTAAAATAAGTATGTAATAATAAATTTTTTTAGTGCTTGTTTTTAAAAAAATTACGCGTTTTGTTTTTCAAGTTGGTGCTTTTTGCCTTGATATTGTTGGCAACACAGATAAAATGCTTATGACAACAGAATAAATTCTCATTTAATTAAAATTTAAACTGAATGTTTGAAACAAATATAGCTTGTCCCAAATCAATTGGCATCAAGCTGATATGAAGAGCTTATTGCAATAACGGGATAAGCCACGTGACCTAAAAATCAATTTTTTTTTCATGCTGAATACATTATTCAATGCATTGCCAACAACCACTGAATAGATTTTGGCTATTTCTTATTAATTTTCTAACCTATTTCTAAAAGTTTTTGTGTTCAATTCCTTTTTTTCATAGAAAAATACGTTTTTTCAAAACTTTAGAGTCGATTATTTAAAAATATTTTTTATGTGGCTTATCATGTTTTTGCAATAAGCCCTTTATATATTTTCGATGCGTGTAAAGAGTTTGAAAGATTTGAGTTTATTTGCCAACTGCCATCAAATTTTTAGTGCATCTCAAGAGTTTGAGAGATTTTTTTGTGTAGTGCCAAATGATTTGAGGCAAGCTATACTCATTAGGGGTATTCACACTGACTTGGGTAGATGGGTATGGGTATATTGAGTACTTTTGTCAATTGCGAGCTACCTTAATTGCAATTGAGTACTTTGTGGAATGGTTTTGGGCAGTACTGCATGTTTGTTTGGTCTCCCAGGTGTATGTAGCTGATGAGAGATGAGTGACAGCTGAAGAAGAAGAGGGCTGCCACCAAATTAATTTTTGTCATTTTATGTGCGCAAAACTTAGGACATGGGCGTAACAATGTTATTTTATATACGAGTAATTTTTAACGTGAACTTCGCAGCATTTTATAATTGACTAGTAGTCCCGGGCAGCCGTTGTCCTGCCACAGACCGCCTTACTGCCATATAAGAACTTTCACGCCAATCGGAAATAGCAATTTTACATAGCTGAACTGGCATAAGTGCTACCACGCCCATCTTTTGTTCAGTTTTCGAAAGTAAACATATAAACTAAGTAACCAAATTTTAGTCTAATACGACCAAAATCATCCGAAATATAGCATTTTTATTGATTTGAGGGTGTGGCAAAATATTTTTCCCCAAACCATCTGGTACTCGAAGAAAATCGACTGCCAAAATTGTAGCTAAATTTAACATATACCTGGCGCACTTCGCTTCGATCCATGCTTATCCCCTGAAAATGGGGCGTACACATAATTCGACCACGCCCATTTTTCGTAAAGTTGCCGCTAGTAACCATACGAACTAAATTACCAAATTTTAATACGACCCAAACCGTCTGTGGTAATTTTTATTGATTTGTGGGCGGTAAAATGGGGTGTGGTTTTTTTTTATATATCAAGCTTTTAACCTTAATAACAGATATTGAAAATTTGGTGACCTTAGGTGTTACCGCTCCTGAGATCTTAAGAGACACCGCACGAACAATTTTATGTATATAGAAGGACAGTAAAAGTAGGCGTGGCAACATTTATTTATACAAAGACCACCACTTGGTCCCATAGCATACACACACACCTCCAAGTTTCATTATAAAAACATGCACAACTCAGGAATTAAAATTATTTATGAAGAGTAGGCGCAGTTATAGTTCGACCACGCCCTTTTTTGATTGAGCTGCCGAGAGTAATTAAACAGATAAGGTGGGTCTGTTCCTGTGAATATTGGATTCACAAAAGAGCGCTGGCTTTGAGCTGCAAATATTTGGTAAGCCGAGCCATTGTTTGCATATAATCTTCGGGCAATTGTGCCGAAAAACTATTGAAAAGACACATTATAAGGTGGCAGCCCTATTATTTCAAAATTTTATAATTTTGAAATTCTGACAACGAATTCGGATTCAGCGACCCATTTTTGGTATACCGTTGCCAGCCCCGAATTCATAAATCTACAAAAAAATTAAGGTGGCAGCCCTATCCACCATCTTGAATTTTAAAATTCTGACTTTAGATTCGAAATCAGCGACCCCTTAACACTGATAAATGACGTTTAAAACTCTTGAAAAGATATGGGATTAGGTGGCAGCCCTATTATTTGAAAATTTTATAATTTTGAAATTCTGACAACGGATTCGGATTCAGAGACCCATTTTTGGTGTACCATTTTTTTTTGCCAGCCCCGAATTCATAAAAATACAAAAAATTAAGGTGGCAACCCTATCCTTCATCTTGAATTTTAAAATTCTGACTTTAGATTCGAAATCAGCGACCCCTTAACACTGATAAATGATATTTAAAACTCTTAAAAATACATAATATTAGGTGGCAACCCTATTATAAAAAAATTACATTATTTTTAAATTCTGACAACGGATTCGGATTCAGCGACCCATTTTTACCTGATGTTCGCACCAGCATCGCATATATAAAAATAAAAAAATAGGTGGCAGCCCTATTACCCATCTTTATTTTTAAAATTCTGACTTCAGATTCGAATTCAGCAATCTCCTGCACTGTTAAATAATGATGCGTGACCCATTTTTACCTAGTGTTCGCGCCAGCACCGTATTCGTTGTCTGATATAAATCATCTATTGCCAGTCAACAAGCTTTCGTTGCATTGACTGCAGTGAGCTCTCTGACAACGATATCTTAGATCAACAATATCAATGATCTGTTTTTTATTGCTCTATCGTGTTTTGTTCGTCTTCGCTGCAATCACACACATGATTTCTTTGCAGCAAGCAAGACAGTGCAGTGTAGTGTGAAATGAACAAATGTTTTGAAGCCGGTTTTAAGTGCACCTACGCAGGGCTCTAATATAAAAGGCAGCGAAATTTTGACATTTTAACTCTCCAATCGTGGTTGTGAACTTGGCTGCATTGAACAATTTTTCATTCAACAGCGTACTAGCCAACGAAAAAAAATTTCACTGTCAAAAACGCAATGCATTTCTACGGAAGATTTCTTTTCGCTTCTACAGCTAACTTAGCTTTAGAGACTCAAAATCTATAAGAAAAATATAGTGGGATACCGGGTACAAAAACAGTGGCGCATAGTGTAATAAAAGCTTTAAAACTTAAATACGCGGTTAAGCTAGCATCAATTATCGCTGAAAAACGGTCAAAATAAACGATATAAATAGCTAAGGTTTGGTTGGGGAATACGAGTTAGCGAAAATTGTAGTCAAAAATTGTATTAACGATATCGAAAATCGTAGTTAACATGTTTGGGAATGCAGCTATCCAACAAACAATTATATATAAAAATAAACGTTTTATAAGCGTTCGAATGTAAGCAAAACACTTACAAAACGCTGCTATGACATTTATAAAATGCATCAAAGTAAGCTTTTTATAATCGAAACGCACCCATATTTATAAGCTTTAAAAAGACAATTACAAAACATGTTTTTTAAAACACGTAATTACGCGTTTTGCAAATGTGTTAAGAAGATGTTTGATAATTAATTTTTATACGCTTTCCATAAGCCTTGTAAATACGGTTACAAAACACGTATTTTGAATGAAATAAGTAAGCGTTTTAAACTTTTATTTTTGGATATGTTTTTTTTATTAGTAATGCTAAACAGAAAGTAAAATTAAATTAAATAAGCGTTTTGTCACTTCTTTCGCTTACAAAAAATTCAATTTACAATATAATACAATGGTGGAGTTATTATGCGATACCGCTTTCTTCAATTCGCCAACATCTTTACAAAACACTTGAATTTCCTCCGTAAGCCTGAGTAATAAAAGCTTGTTACGTTCCACCACCTTTTCGACAGCCTTTTGACATACGTCGTTGATCAAGGATTGAAAAGCTGGCGTAAAAAATTTACGGTTTAATGATAAAAATGTAACATATGAAAGTAAATAACTTACCACACGAAGTTGCACTGTCCCAATAAGTTGTTGTCCGACACAATCTCCTGGTCTGGAAGCTCAATCTTGTTGCCTACGGAACTTGGTGCCTCGCTGTTCCATAAATGTTGAAAAATTACATTGCTGCTGCGCACAAAACTTCGTTATTTTTTTAATGCGGACATTAAATATATTAAATATATTTTAAATTTATAAACTTAAAAACACGCTTACTTTTTGACGATTTTTTAAAGAAATTTGTTGACCTGTTAACTTTTCAGCAATCACAACAAGAATAATTTATATAAATTTGATGCTTGTTTTCTCTGAAATATAAATGTAAGAGAACTGCCGCCATCATCAGAAAAGGATTGCATTGCCAAGCAAAATGAAAGCGAAAATCGCAAAACGCTTACAATATCAAATATTTTGTAAATGTCGGCGGCTGCTATCTTATAACGCTTACGAAAGCCTTATTCATAACAGGTTTACATAACCTTGGTTTACAAGGCTTGCAATAACCTTATTCAAGCAAGCTTTTCTTAAGCTTGGTTTGCAAAACGCTTGTCAAAATGTTTGCTGGGTACTAAGGTCATAAGGTAAATTAAGTTGAAGAGTTTTGCACAATACTGTATATAGTTTTTTTAAGGTCTAAGGGCCACTTTCTCAATGTCCGGTTAGTCTAGCTCTTAACCAGGACTTAGCTAACCATACGATAGCTAAAAAATTAATTTTGATTTCACCAGGTGCTGGTTAAGCAACTGTCGGTTAGATGACTAATTGTGAATTTTTGAATTGTGAATACGTAAAAAGATCATATCAGCTGTCTCGTGTTTACATATTTTTTGATTTTGTGCTGCAAATCAGAGAACTGCACAAGCCTACTTGAAGTCTATTTCAAGCGCTTGCTTAAAATGCAAGTTCAAGCTAGCTTGAGCTTGATAATTTTGAATCAAGCATAGCTTGTAATTGAATATAAATAAGCCCACGCACAGCTTGCAAGTATTCTAGCTTACAAGCGAACGGCACGAAGTGTCAAGTAAAGCAAAGCTTGATGCCTCCGGCAAAAGCTTGTAAGCCTCGCAAGTATCCAAATTATTGAATTAAGCAAGAATCCAAAAAAGTCAATGAGCTTCTTTAGAGAAAGCTTAAGCGTAATTGGACTTTTAAGGATTCTGTGGACTCCATGGTGTGAAGTTTTAGGGTAAATGATTTCGAAGATGCTGTCAAACTTTAAAATTTAAGATGGCGGATAGAGTTGCCACCTAGGTTTTTTTTATTTTTGCGAATTCTTGTAATTTTGAAATTCTGACAACGGATTTGATTTCGAATATATTTTCACAGTTTTAAAATTTAAGACGGAGGTTAGGGTTGCCACCTAAATTTTTACCACAGTATTGCCACCTAATAATATGTATTTTTAAGAGTTTTAAACATCATTTATTAGTGTTAAGGGGTCGCTGATTTTGAATCTAAAGTCAGAATTTTAAAATTCAAGATGGTGGATAGGGTTGCCACCTTAATTTTTTTTAGTTTTATAAATTCGGGGCTGGCAACGGTATACCAAAAATGGGTCGCTGAATCCGAATTCGTTGTCAGAATTTCAAAATTATAAAATTTTGAAATAATAGGGCTGCCACCTTATAATATGTCTTTTCAAGAGTTTTTCGGCACAATTGCCCGAAGATTATATGCAAACAATGGCTTGACTTTTATTTCTATTGTAGCAATTGTAGCTAATTTTGACCATATTTTTATTTTGACTAATTTTTATGTGATACCGTTAGTTTTGCGAAATCCGACTTAGTGATGCCATATTACATTATTGTCCTTATTGGATAAGAGATATTTCATTACTCACTCTTTGAAGTAAAATCCAGCAAAAACGAGCTTATAGATTCAATCATATTTGTCTGTTTAAGATCTCGATAATGAGTGGAGATTATTTTTACTTCGATTATTTTTGAGATGCAGAGTCGTATTAGAAATGAGTTTTTAATATAAAAAATTTAGTAGATATATTTTTTTCAAATTAAGAAAAAGTAATATTACTATCCTTCTTTTTTTCTAATGCATCAGTTTAGCGAGTATTTAGTAAATAATATCACTAGTTTGAGAAACCGACTCGATACAAAAACAGTTTTATCATTTGTTATAAGCTTTTATTTTTACTAAAGAAGGAATTATTTAAAATAGTGATGACCTCTTTGAATCAAATAAAAACATATTTGAATTGAATTGGAAAAATAAAGTTCCATATATATTATGTTGATTTTATATGATTTAAATACAAATTCTAAATCTTTGATAGTTTAAATCATACTTGTTGCATATATATAATTTATGTTTTAGCTAAAAATTTTTAACAAAAACCTACGTTAAAACTAAAAAGTCTTAAAATTTTTTTAAGGAACGCATAAAACGTTTAAACCCTTTGACGACGAGTGAGTGCAAATAACCCTTTTACATTTTTAAGTCGTGTGAGCACAATTTTCGAGATATTTTCATAAATTAGGCTTAAAGGATGAGAAATCAATGTGGCCTTTAACGTGTGCCATTTTTCGAACTTATTTTAATTTTAAAAGAAAGAAAAACTAGGAAGTCAAAATATATTTTTTTTCCATAGGTATGGAAACCACAAACGATTTTTAAATACGAGCGGATATATTTTTTCATCCAAATTATGTCAAAACCTTTATGAAACTACTCCAACAAAGTAAAAAGTCAATTTTTCGGATTGGTTTTTTCGGATTTTTTCAAAACTTAAAGTTCAAAATTTCAAATTCACTTTTCTATAGAAATAAGCCATCAGTGATCACAATTCCACAAAAAAAATTGTAAAATTTACAGTGGTTTGCTTGTCGTCCTCAAAGGGTTAATATAGATATCCAATAAGATAGAAAATATGTAGGAGAAAATATATTTGCTTATGTTTACTTGATAAATAAAATATCGTTTGAAAAAAAATTTCTTGAGGAATTTCATTAAAATTTGAGGAATTTTTAAGGAATTTGTTCATTAAAAAGTGGCTACACTGATATAAGGCAATTCGCTGGCATAAGAAAATCAGTCTGGGTGCAAGCGCGGCTGCGTGCACATGTCGAGACTAGCTAGTGAAAGTGTTTCCACCTTTCAAACTTAGTTAGAAGTCATAGGAACGTGTTCCCACCGTTCAGCATAGAAGTTATTGAAACGTGTACCCACCGTTCAGCATAGAAGTCATAGGAACGTGTCTCCACCGTTTAGCATAGGAACGTGTACCCACCGTTCAGCATAGAAGTCATAGGAACGTGTACCCACCGTTCAGCATAGAAGTCATAGGAACGTGTCTCCACCGTTCAGCATAGAAGTCATAGGAACGTGTACCCACCGTTCAGCATAGAAGTCATAGGAAAGTGTCTCCACCGTTCAGCATAGAAGTCATAGGAACGTGTCTCCACCGTTTAGCATAGGAACGTGTACCCACCGTTCAGTATAAAAGTCATAGGAACGTGTCTCCACCGTTCAGCATAGAAGTCATAGGAACGTGTCTCCACCGTTCAACATAGAAGTCATAGGAACGTGTACCCACCGTTCAGCATAGAAGTCATAGGAAAGTGTCTCCACCGTTCAGCATAGAAGTCATAGGAACGTGTCTCCACCGTTTAGCATAGGAACGTGTACCCACCGTTCAGCATAGAAGTCATAGGAACGTGTCTCCACCGTTCAGCATAGAAGTCATAGGAACGTGTACCCACCGTTCAGCATAGAAGTCATAGGAAAGTGTCTCCACCGTTCAGCATAGAAGTCATAGGAACGTGTCTCCACCGTTTAGCATAGGAACGTGTACCCACCGTTCAGCATAGAAGTCATAGGAACGTGTCTCCACCGTTTAGCATAGAAGTCATAGGAACGTGTACCCACCGTTCAGCATAGAAGTCATAGGAAAGTGTCTCCACCGTTCAGCATAGAAGTCATAGGAACGTGTCTCCACCGTTTAGCATAGGAACGTGTCTCCACCGTTTAGCATAGGAACGTGTACCCACCGTTCAGCATAGAAGCCATAGGAACGTGTACCCACCGTTCAGCATAGAAGTCATAGGAACGTGTCTCCACCGTTCAGCATAGAAATCATAGGAACGTGTACCCACCGTTCAGCATAGAAGTCATAGGAAAGTGTCTCCACCGTTCAGCATAGAAGTCATAGGAACGTGTCTCCACCGTTTAGCATAGGAACGTGTACCCACCGTTCAGCATAAAAGTCATAGGAACGTGTCTCCACCGTTCAACATAGAAGTCATAGGAACGTGTACCCACCGTTCAGCATAGAAGTCATAGGAACGTGTCTCCACCGTTCAGCATAGAAGTCATAGGAACGTGTACCCACCGTTCAGCATAGAAGTCATAGGAAAGTGTCTCCACCGTTCAGCATAGAAGTCATAGGAACGTGTCTCCACCGTTTAGCATAGGAACGTGTACCCACCGTTCAGCATAGAAGTCATAGGAACGTGTCTCCACCGTTCAGCATAGAAGTCATAGGAACGTGTACCCACCGTTCAGCATAGAAGTCATAGGAACGTGTCTTCACCGTTCAACATAGAAGTCATAGGAACGTGTACCCACCGTTCAGCATAGAAGTCATAGGAACGTGTCTCCACCGTTCAGCATAGAAGTCATAGGAACGAGTACCCACCGTTCAGCATAGAAGTCATAGGAACGTGTCTCCACCGTTCAACATAGAAGTCATAGGAACGTGTACCCACCGTTCAGCATAAAAGTCATAGGAACGTGTCTCCACCGTTTAGCATAGGAACGTGTACCCACCGTTCAGTACATAAGATCTATATTAAGTTATAATATATATATAACATATATATATATATGTTGCAGTATAATTAAGTATATAGTTATTAAACTTATATAAGAAAATACTAATGAAAGTAACAATAAAAACAGATTTTTATTACAGTTGAAAACTAAAAATTCCGGCTTTCTTATTTAAATATTGGAATCGTTAGGAAATACATTTTTTAAGAACCCTTGGTTTACTCACTGAGCTCACCTCAACAAACTAGTAACGGACGAAAAAGGGTTCGTTACAAAATTTATATTCAAACTACGCTCAAATCGGTTAATTTTTTATAATAAAAAACAGAGGAATGTTCTGCTTTAAGTCAAATTGGCAAGCATTTAAAACGAGTGCTTGCCATTGAAATCACAAAAAAATGTACAATATTGAATTGGTAAAACCATACGCTTCTTTAACACTTCTAGATCCTAGGTTCAAAAAGCAATCATTTCAAAATTTCCGTGAGTGTTCTCAAGCAATCTTTCACCTTGGTAAGCAGCAGTACATAAATAATTACCGAAAAATTACCCCCCCTCCCCTCCATTTAGATGACCTTGTGAATGACGAGATGAGACAAGCAAGAATTTAAATGAAGAAGTTGTGATAGCGGCATCGACAGCTAATAATCAAGAATCTAATAACAGTGACATATTATGCTTTTTGGATGAGGTAGTTAAAACAAACATGGACTCTACAACTGATAAAATTGAAAGGGTGCCCATTCAGCTGCGCCTTTATCTGGCTCAAAATCCGCTAACATTTGGCTTATAACGCTAACATTAGTTCGGCGGTTAGGGCTTGATATTGAGCCCAATTATGAATAATTTTCTCCTGGGAAATCTGAAAAAGGGAGTTTTCATTTTAAAGAGAGCAGATAGAGACATCACATTTTTTTTTACTTTCATAAATATTGACGGTTGATGAAGAAATTTGCCTAACAAATTTTCAAAATGTTCTTTAAATTTATCTTGAAAATTAACTCTCCCTTTTCCGATTACCCGGGATTCCAAAATTATTCATAAGAAGTCTGATTATCTATATAAGAATTAAAATTGCAATATTTTGTTTTTTATGTATTTATTTATTTATCGAAGTACCATGTGTTTGTTTATTTTTTAACAATAAAATACATTTTTCATATTGAATCATTTGCTTCCTACAAAAGCGGAACAAAAATATTTAAAAAAAAGTCGAAAAAAGTTGAAAAGTCGAATTCTAAAGGTTCAAAAAGTCGATTAGTCGACTTTTACATTTTCAACGGTTGAAAAAGTCGAAGTCGACTTTTGCTGGTAGTTGCACATCCCTATTGCAAGCTAGCTGTATCACATAAAATTTAGTCAATATCAAAATTAGGTAAAAATTAGCACATGTGTGAAAAAATTGTCAGGTCCTTAAGGCGTTAAGGAGATTGATAAAAATATGTCCGTTGCGAAGCCGCGATTACCGATTTGACGTCACTGTGATGTCACTCTCACCTGTAAGGTTTCTGTACGTATCTGAATTGATTACTGTTCGATTCGTTCGTTCCATATCGATAAGCTATCACATGTTCCGATTTCATTTCAATGGAACCTTTTAAAAAAGCGTTTCTGTACGTAAAGTGAATCAATAACAATGTATCATTTTTCTCACTGGCTTTGCGGCAAGTGAGAATTCTACCGATTTATTTAATGTCAGTAATGTTGTGTTTTATTAAGTTATACGTACTCGAAATATACCTTTAAAATGGTTACTTTCATATAAGTCGAATTTTTTACTGAAAGAAATAATTTGTTGTTCTTAAAAACATTTTAATTTTAAAGGTAATGCAATTTATAAATAATACCTATTTACATAAAAGTTAAAAATTTTAGCAAAATAGTATATGTTTGAGCTATGTAAAAGTACCCGGTTGCATATATTCGCTAAGTTTTAGCTGCACAGCACTAAGGGCCAATTTTTCAGTGCGAGCTTAAACTCTAGTCAAATGAAACTGAAGTTAATTCACCAAAATTGGACGATTAAACTCGGTTTAGGCAAAAAAACACATTATTTTTAAAACAGTTTAAGGACAGTAACAGCTCCGCTAAAACAAAAGATAGAAAATTTGTCAATATTTTGTTGGATAATCTCAAAATTTTTTCTCCGCTACAGCACGTGACACGAAAGCGATTGCTATACTTATGAAAAATCTGATATTTTTTCTAAAATACAAAATATTATTTTTTATTTTATGGTGAGTAGTTTAGATTCTAGATCAATAATACTAAACTCGAGCCAAAACCGTTAAATACCCTGTATCTTGAAAGTTTTACAATATAGGAGGAAACTGAGTACGGAGTTGGAACGAGTGTTGAAAGTACATATAGGAATGAAAATGGACTGACCGAATCCGAAATTCGTAGACTAGTATTATTTATCCAAACACGTATGAATATAAGGGTGCTGCTATTATTTTGACCGCAGCTGTATATGGGTAAAATACTCTTCAAACGAATGACTAGCTTATAAACTCTTTCATTTTTTTTTTGTTTGATCGATAAAGGTTTAAAAAATTCTTTTAAAAAGAGAAAAATTTTACTTTCATTATTTTATTTAAATATTGTCATGTCCGCATTTCCGAAGGTGCTATTCTAAATTTCAAAATGTTGACCCCGCATATATGATCAGCGACCCTGAAAACCCCCGAAGTATGTACCATTTTTGTGGCGATCCATAGCCCCTGCAAATTGATACGCGATTTTGAGCAGTTCTGTGCTATGAAAAAAAAATTTTTTCGATATGGGAATCTATAAACGATTGTTAGCTGGGAAAAATTTCATCGGAGCTGTATGGTCCCAAATAGGTTTTTACTGTATGGTCCCAGAATTTCATGTAGAATTTGTAACTGGATGTTATCAGCATGAAAAAAATTACTCCTCTCTACTACACGTGCTTTTGTATGACATCGACGTGTAAAATGGTAATGAGTAGGGATCCTATTTTTATGCAAAATGTATAAAAAATGAGTGTCAATAATCTTAAATATGCATATTTAGATCAGTTAAGTGTATTTAATCAATATTTTAAAAATAAAGAATTCACGTTGCTATTCTATCTTTACACAGGAAATGATTTAAAAATGATTTTGCATAAAAATCCGATCCCTAGTAATGAGCTTGCATTTATGCTGGCATGCATATAAAGCATCAAACGTATGCATACTTCATCAATGCTGTATGCATGAATGTACTAACTAGGCATGCTTCAAAAGGATATTTCATTTTTTTTTTCTATAAGAAAATGTATTTAAATCAAACAAAACAAAATGTTCTGGCCAGAAGGACGGTTAAATAAAGTACTTATTTAATTCTATTCTTCTTATTTATTCTATATTTATACCCAAAGCTGGGAGGAGAGGTCACGAATCAGCCAAGGATTTTAGACCAATAAGCCTCACATCATTCGCACTGAAAACCCTAGAGCGTGTACTGGATATTCATCTCAGGGACGTTCTAAAGGGTGCTAACATATCCAACGCCCAACACGCATACCTCAAGGGCAGATCCACAGATACCGCCCTACATGTGGTTATTACCACCATTAAAAGATCAATATACTTTAAACAATACACTCTTGCGGCCTTCTTAGACATAGAAGGGGCTTTTAACAATATTCATACTAGGGCCATTTTTGATTCTCTTACCAACCTTGGCGTACAAGCACCGGTGAGAAACTGGATAGTCTCAATGCTCAGAAACAGAATAATCCAGGCAGACCTGGGTGGCTGCCAACTCACGAGATTTGTCAGTAGGGGTACTCCGCAAGGAGGAGTAATTTCCCCCCTACTCTGGCTCATCGCCATGAATGAATTTCTTAATACACTAAATTGCAATGGGGTCAAAGTGGTGGCTTATGCGGATGACGTGGTTGTTATGGTGTCAGGACTGTTCCCCTCTACGCTCAGTGAGCTAATGGAGGTTGCTTTGGGAAAACTCAGTGTCTGGGCTGCCAGGTGCGGCCTAGGAGTTAACCCTAGCAAGACGGAACTGATGTTATTCACCACAAAAACCAAAGCGCCACAATTTGTCCTTCCAAAGCTCAACAACCAACCTCTTACACTATCCAGTAGCGCAAAATACCTAGGTGTCATTCTGGATCCTAAGCTAAGCTGGAAAACTAACATCGAACAAAGGGTCAAGAAGGCCTGTATAGCCTTCTACGCCTGCAAAAAAACCTTTGGTAGGAAATTAGGTCTTCAACCAAAAATGCTCTTATGGATATACACAGCAGTAGTGCGACCTATCTTGGCGTATGGTGCACTAGTATGGTGGCCTGCACTGAATAAGGTATACAACACAACAAAACTAGCTCGGATCCAGCGATCCGCATGCATAGGTATCACAGGGGGCATCCGCTCATGTCCCACTGATGCACTTAATGTCCTGACACATTTACTCCCCATAGATTTACACATTAAGCTTACCGCAACAAACAATGCACTTCACGAAATCCTTTACAACCAAGTTTCCCACCAGGGTGGAATGGCGCAATGGGGGAATTGATCTAGCCTTCGATGTGTCCTTTTACACGGATGGCTCCAAGATGGAGTGCGGAGTGGGAGCGGGCATATACTCTGAGAAACTGGGGGTGGCGGACTCTTTTCGTCTACCAAACTCAGCCAGCGTCTTTCAGGCCGAGCTCTTTGCGATAAGAGAAGCTTGTCGCACCTTAAGGAGAGCTAACACCAACCACCTTAACGCAGCTATTCTGACGGATAGCCAAGCTGGCGTTAAATCTTTAGCTGCGATCAGTACCAACTCCAAACTGGTAAGGCAGTGTAAGGATGAACTGGCCCGGCTAAGTCACCAACTTAGCATTACCATAATCTGGGTTCCCGGCCATAGGAACATTTCTGGTAATGAAAAGGCGGATGAATTGGCTAGGCGGGGTTCTTCCCTTGACGTTTCCAGAGCGGAACCAGTCGAAGTTCCACTGAACACAGTCAAGGGAGGAATTCGTTCTTACTACTTAACCTTAGCCGGTCGTAGATGGAGAGAACTACCAACCTGCATCACATCAAGAAAAATATGGCCCCTTTACAACATAGGCAGAACTCAACAGATGCTCTCAAAGCCCCGGAGCGACATAGCCAGATTAACGGCTATTATTACGGGTCACTGGTGCATCGGAGTTCATGCCGAGAGAATCGGACTACCTTTCAACACCCACTGTCGCAGCTGCGATGACCCAAATGAAAAAGAAACACTAACACACTTTCTGTGCACCTGTCCGGCCCTGGCCAGGTCCAGACTAACAACGCTTGGCAGGCCCTTCCTCAGCAACCTAGAGGAACTCTCAACAACAAAAATCAACAATCTCTTAACATTCATCAATCGCACCGGATGGTTATAACCTAGCAGTGCGCTGCCCAGTCAACCAACAGAAACACGAAGTTATGGTATCAAAACGGCTCACTAGAGCTACTTGGATCCTACTTGCATGTAGAATCACCATCTAAACCAACCAACCAACCAATTCTATGTTAGAATAATTATTCAGAGCTCGCCAACAAAAAACAAAGCTACAATATTATTATTCCGCCAGCCTAATCAAGTCATTCTAACTCGTTCTAATCTCTAACAATTTTTCCCCTTACATTTTTCCCAGTGTAAAATTATTTATTAAAATATCAAAATTACTGATAAAACAACTGATTAGGTCTTAAAAGCTTTTCAATTGATAGTTGAGATCTCATCAGATGTTCACCACGTCATTATGTTGCAAAACCATATTTTTTCACAAATGTTCACAATTTTTCACCAGCTTCACTACTTCACGGTCATCCCCTGTAATTTGACAACTTTTTGGCCTCATCTCAATTCGCCTTGATGCACCACGCCCTTTCAATGAAACTGAAAATAATTTGAAATAATTTGTGCTACGTCTTTGCTTTTACATTTACAACTATTTCTATGGGAGTCCACTTACACCCGAGCACATCTGTTTCCGAATATCTATGCACCAGGGTGTTTTGAGCAGCACTCTTAATCCAGCGACTTTATTTCACTTGCCGGCATTCGCGATGTCACTGAATGTAACCAAACACCACGTCAACCCAGCATCAACAACAAAGTGCACCATCAACAACAATAACAATATCGGCACAGTCGTACATCATGATAAAACTATAAATTAATTACTGCTGCGGGGCACTTGAAAGCGCAGAGCAAAGTGAATAGAATGGCTAAAGAAAAAGCAGCAAAGGGATAGTAACAGGGTAGCTGTAGGTGTGCTAGAGTTGGCCTTTGTTCTTCTGTGCTTTGTGGTATGACGATTTGGTGACACATGTATTTAAAAGCGACACCCATGAGCAAAGCATTGGATTGAAATAATCGTTTGATAATCGTCAACGCATCAAGTCAAGCGTGACAAAATACATAGAACAAGTTCCTGGATTAAGTAGCTATTTTAAACTTACTTGTATCCGAGCCTCGTTCAGCTTCGTCGTGCGTGCCAGCTCTTCTCTGCAGTAAATGTCAGGATAATGCGATTTGGCAAAAGCAGCTTCCAACTCGGCTAATTGTTCCTAAAAAGAAAAGGATTAAAAAATTAGAAAATTAATTCTATTGAAATTCTTTACAAATCGAAGTGCGATGAATGTAATTTAAGTGTTTTATCCCTATAAAATGTGATGTATTAATTCAGTAAAAAAAATATGATTGAGCTGCTGGGAACCAAATATTTGGAGCAGACTATTAAAATGTCAAACATTACACCAGATAAGAAATCATACTAGCTTGAAAGCAATAAAAACGGAAATTAGAAATAAAATACGGACAGTTTAATTGACAACACTTCAACAATTCTGTGTTGATAAGCAATAATAGCTTAAGTCAACTTAAGACAGAACTGAGTTATTGATGTAGCCTTATTCCACGCATATATCATTTCGCACGCACAAAATCTAGAACTTCTATTATTACCCTAGCCAACGATATGACGCAAAAGTAAAAGAAAAAAAAAATTAGACGGCGATTGAAAAATTTGAAGCAATATTTCTCGAAACTTTGAAATTCGACTTAAGCTGTTATTGCTTATCAACACAGAATTAGGGCTTTCAATTTTGGGACTCAAAGAAAATTTCGGGATTTCGGTATTGATAATTAAGAATCCTGGGATTTGAAAAACACAAAAAAAAAAAAAATAAAAAAAATCGTATGCAAGGTATGAAAGTAAGGATATTTTTGTAATAAAAAATTGTACAAAGTAATTAAAAAAACAAAGTTTACTTAAATGATATTTATGACATTTTTTGTGCCAATTTTTTAAATATATTTTATTTAATTGTTGAACAGAGGTTTATTTTATTTCTATATATAGTTATAAAACTCATTTTCTGTTTGTTTGCTTGACCTTTACACAAATCTTAATGACTCAACGGATTTCGCTAAAACTAAATATGCATATTAAGTGCATCCCAACTTAAAATGCTGCATACTTAGTTTTTGCCACGCCCCCTCCGAAATTTTTCATCTAACGGTATTTTTGTTATTATAATACTTTTTACCATCGGAGTTTTATGTGTACTTAATTTTAAAAAATTTCTGTTATTTTGACATCAAAAACATTCACATATATTCAAAATTGTAGAAATTTTCAGTACAACGACTTGTTCATAAAGTGATTAAAATCTTTGTAAAAATTTAAATATTGATTATTTTCAGAGGTCATCTTTAGATACCACTTTAAATTGCAGAATAGTCCAAGTTGAAAAAAATAAAGTTTATAAAAAATCCGGAAAACTGGAAAAAAATTCCAAACAAATCAAAACGAGAAAGAACGTGGGCTATGTACGTACCCCACTAGGCCAGGTGAAGGTTAAATACACAAACCTTATCCACAAATTGCAATCCGAGTATTCTTTTAATGCGGTTGCTTAATGCAATGATACAAATATTATCATAAAATAAATTTCATTTATGAAATATTTCAGTTTATACATTCAATAATTTATACATTGTAGTACATATAGTATTGTGTTAGTAGCTGCGTTCCATTCGCCTCAAAATAATCCAGAATATTTGTTATTACATGCAAAGCAAAACAAAAAAATTAATCCTATAACAAATAGGATTATTTTTGCTATCCATATAAAATTGTGATATAGCCTTTAAACATTTTCAAACACAGGTGCCGCACCTGTATATTTTTATGAGCTGTCATTTCTTTTTTTGAATTATTTGTTTGTTTGGTACAATGACTATTAGGTAGCAATGACAGCTACCTATTTTCTCACGAGCAGCGACCATCGAATGTTAAACAAAAGAAAACAAAACAAACTGCGTGTGTCACACACATTGGACGCATTCAGCGGAGCCAACAATTGCACTTAAATTATTTATATAATTGCATAATATTAATAATTAAATTAAATAATTTACAATTTTTCTGACGTTAAGAGTAAAACACATTCAAAGAAAAACATCGTAAGGTATTGCTACCATTATAGTTTAAAACAGTTTTGAACGACACACGTTCTCGTGACACTTAATAGTTATTTTATCATGATTGCTTGCTTGAATTTAATTTTGACTGCAACGATAGTGCCCTCTACGAGTCGTTTTTCTTGCCGTTCCTTTGAGAAAATTTGTTATCTCGATTATATTAAGGTGAAAGGAACGCAGCTAATAATATATTTACAATCTACGTAAACAATTTAAGTACCCGGTAGAAGTATTTGTAACGTGAATACATTTATTTCCAAAACTTCATTGAATATGACTGTTGCATAAGCAAGCAAAAATTTGTCTCACCAAGTTAGAACATAAAGAGAACTGTAATCGATTCGAGTCGCATACTTTAGACTACAGAAACACTTCGTCTATCGAGTTCCTTTGGAAGTAGAATTGAAACAAGCGATACGAGTCACCGATTTTTCTCATTTTATTACAGAGACAGTGCAACTGAGAATGACGTCACAATTGTCCTGTTCACACTCTTCAAATCGTTTGTCAAATCCAATAGAACAACGTGGGAATTCCATGAAAATTTCACGTTGTTCTATTGTATTTGACAAACCATTGGATGTGCGGTTTGAAATGTGAACACCCCTAATGACGTCAAAGTGAGAAAATCTGGTGCGAACTATGGTGAGAAAAGTTACAGAACCGAGCTACAGGAGTGGTATATTTTTTCAAATGTAAATTTTACAAGTGTTTCCCCTAAAAATATAAAACGGATTTCCAGAATTAGACCTTTTCTTCTAGTTATTGTTGAATTTTTTCCCATATACTCTTCTATGTACATACATACAAGGGCAACAAAACAGTTGTTACCCTTGTCAGCATTAGTAATTATGATTTTGACTGTTGTATAAACTTTAAAAAGTTTTTGAATATTAAAGTTTTTTCTAAATGACCTCTATATTAATTATGTTGACTTTATATGATTTAAATACAAATTCTAAATATTTGATAGTTGAACAACTAGAATTTGTATTTAAAATCAAGTATGATTTAAACTATCAAACATTTAGAATTTGTATTTAAATCATATAAAGTTTTTGAATATTTTTAGTATGATGTATTAAGTTTGGATTTCCATTAAAAAAAAATAATATGCAATCGTTATTGCTAAAACGTAGAAATTAAGAGAAAGAGTTTTTAACTGTCCCTGCTTTTGGCATTTCCAGATCCCAAAAAATCCCGGGATCATAAATCTATAGTAATAAAACTCATTTTCTGTTTGTTTGTTTGGCCTTTATACAAATCAAAACGGCTCAACGGATTTTGCTCAAACTAAATATACATATTAAGTGCATCCCAACTTAAAATGTTACATACTTAGTTTTTGCCACGCTCCCTCCAAAATTTTTCAACTAACCGTAATTTTGTTATTGTAATACTTTTTACGGCAAAAGTTTTTTGTGTATTTAATTTTAAAATATTTCTGTTATTTTAACATCAAAAACACTGACATATATTCACAATTGTAGAAATTTTCAGTACAACGACTTTTTCATAAAACATCGTTACCTAAGAATGAGAAAAAAACGACATGAAAATCAAAGTTTGGTCTTTCGATGCAAATATCTCCGCTGTCCATTAATATATTTCATTCAAACTTTTTTTGTTCAAAAGTTCAACAAAATTATTTCACAAAAATAGGTTGACCTGTACCGTTAAGTCAGTGTAACTATTTTTTATAGTTATGTCAAAAAAGGTCCAAAATACCCCCTTTGATTTTTTTCGCGAAATTTATTTTTTCCAAAATGTTGCTTTTATATTTTTTTACAAAAAAGTCAAGTCTCAAAAATAATTTATGTGAAAAAATTACCCCAATATCTCTTTCCAATCAAAAGTTATGGCTAAAAATCTATTTCTTCATACAATTGACTATCTATAGCAGGCATGGCCAAATTGCGGCTCTTTGAATGAATGAATGCGGCTCTCGAAAAGAAATGAAAAAATTAATAATACAATTTTTTTTTATTTTTATTTAATTTTTTTTTTGTAAAAGCTTAAAAAATGGATTATTGAGTGCCAAGTAATATAAATTAAAGTGCATAAATCTACTTTTTATTGCAAGTGCGTACCATATTTTCCGTTGCGCTGCATCAACATAACTTTGCATTGTATGAGTGTGCAAGCATGAGTGTTAAAATGTCAAAACGAAATGCCTGTTGTTTTTGTCGACGACAACATCAACGTCTCGTAGCCAAGGTTGCCAGCCAAAATTCGGAGCAATTCCCACGAAAATTACCTTTTTCCCAAAGTAACATAAATTAAATACCACCAAAATTCCCATGGTAAAAGTAAACAAAAAAAATTCCCACAGCAATTAAAAAATACCAAAAAAAATCCCACGACCATTAAAAATTACCACGCGTTTTAAAAATACCACCAAAAATCCCATATGCATTTAAAAAACCCACCAAAAATCCCATGCGTATTAAAAAATACCACAAAAAATCCCATATCTTCCAAACAACGGAAGAGATTTAAAATTTCACTATTTTAATTGTTATGATTCGAAAAGGCAAAAATACTGTCACACAGAACACACTCTAGCTGTAAGTACGAATGGTCATACATGGCTAACACTTGTAAAATTTAAAAAAAAAATACGAGAACGTAATGAATACTGTGCTACAAATCGTTAACTATATTCGTACGAATTCAAAAACCCATCGCCAATTCAAGAACTTTCTTGAAGAATTGGACGTTGAAGGTCATTCTCAAGATATAACATTTTACTGCCTAGTGCGATGGTTATCCACCTATAATGTTTTAAGCCGATTTGTTGATTTAATGGAACCTATCAGCAATTTTCTGAAAGAAAAAGAAAAAACTATCCGGAATTAAAGGATGATGAGTGGATTAATGACTGTATGTTCTTAACTGATATAATGGAGCATCTGCAATCTCTCAACCTAGCATTACAAGGCAAAGATAAAGTCATTACTGATCTTTTTCAAACTATTCTAAGTTTTATTAAAAAAATTCAGCTGTTTAAACGCGACTTAAACACAAAAATGTTCAATCACTTTCCTCGTCTGAAGACAAGACTCTCTAAAATTGATGAAAAAAAACTGAGTGAATACGACAGTAAATTAGGAGAATTATTAAAAGAATTTCACTTCCGATTTGATGATTTGAATAATTTAAAGATTTCTCTAAACTTTCTTGTAAATCCATTCGAGATTGACGTAGTTAACGATGGATTATCGATTCCTCATTATATCTTGAATGAAAGTGCCACAGGAGAAATGGAATTAATAGAACTTCAAGAGGATCACAGTCTTAAAATGCATCACAATTCAACACAATCTGCAAATGAGTTTTGGAAACTAGTATCACCATCAAAGTACCCTAATTTAAGGAAAGCTGCTAGCAGATTACTGTCCATATTCGGCACAACATATTGTTGTGAGTCACTTTTTTCAACAATGAAGTTTATAAAATCAAAGCACCGTTCACAACTCACAAATGAACATTTAACGGAATTAATTCGTACCGCGCTTACTAACTATGAACCCAACTTCAAAAAATGCTCGGCTAAGTTACAAACACACATGCCATCTACCAGCAAACAATAGCTTAATTTAAATATATTTATGTGTATGTTTGAAGACGTATTCAAAAAAATAAAAATTCCATACCAACTGATGTTTTTGATAGTTTATTTTTATGTTGGCTCCCGTCACGACAGATTATTGGAATTCGGCTCTTCTTGGAGTGAAGCTTGGCCACCCCTGATCTATACTAATAAAACTCATTTTCTGTTTGTTTGTTTATTTGTTTGGCCTTTATACAAATATAAACGGCTCAACGGATTTTGCTCAAACTAAGTATACATATTAAGTGCATCCCAACTTAAAATGTTATATACTTAGTTTTTGCCACGCCCCCTCTGACATTTTTCAACTAACGGTAATTTTATTATTATAAAACTTTTTAGTATCGCAGATTTTTGTGTATTTAATTTTAAAAAATTTTTGTTATTTTGACATCAAAAACATTCACATATCTTCAAAATTGGAGAAATTTTCAGTACAACGACTTTTTTATACAACAGTTGCCTAAGAATGAGAAAAAAACGACATGAAAAACAAAGTTTAGTCTTTCGATGCAAATATCTCCGCTGTCCATTAATATATTTCATTGAAATTTTTTTGTTCAAAAGTTCAATAAAATCACTTTACAAAAATAGGTTGAACTGTACCGTTAAGTCAGTGTATATATGTTTTATGATTATGTCAAAAAAGGTCCAAAATATTGAGTTTTTACTTAAAAAATTACTCAAAAATTGTTGTTGTTGTAAAAATGAAATCAATTAAAAATTGCACATCTGGCTACCTTTCATATAGCATTTATTTGCAAAAATTCTTCCAGCTAAGCGCAAAAATTATTTTAATGTTTTTGTCATCAAAATTTTTGATTTTTTTCGCGAAATTAATTTTTTCCAAAATGTTGTTTTTATATATTTTACAAAAAAGTCAAGTCACAAAAATAAATTATGTGAAAAATTACCCTAATATCTCTTTCCAATCAAAAGTTACGGCTAAAAATCTATTTTTTCATACCAGATCATTAATAAAACGGAGTTTTGTTTTAAATATAAGAATGCAGTTGTGTGTCTAGAGTAATTACAAACATTTTGGTTTATATGAAATCTTCCTTATAGTTATCCACTTACTTTTTGCCTCCCTACCCCTCCCCTTCTCCCTCTGACAACGGATTCGGACTCGGCGACCCATTTTAATCTAGTGTTCGCGCCAGCACAGAATTCGTAAAAATAAAAAAAATTGATGTGGTAACCCAGATGTGGTAATTCAGATTCGAAATCAGCGACCGCTAACACTGTTAAATGATGTTTAAAACTCTTAAAAATACATATTATTAGGTGGCAACCCTATTATAAAAAATGAAATAGTTTTGAAATTCTGACAACGGATTCGGATTCAGCGTCTCATTTTTACCTAGAGTTCGCGCCAGTGCCGCATTCATAAATATAAAAAAATTTATGTGGCAACCCTATCCACCATATTGAATCTTAAAATTCTGAATTCAGAGTCGAAATCAACGACTCCCTAACACTGTTTATGATGTTTAAAACATCTTAAAAAGACATTTAATTAGGTGGCAATATTTTGATAAAAAATTAGGTTGCAACCCTAAAAATTACAAGAATTCGCAAAAATACAAAAAAAATATAGGTGGCAGCTCTACCCGCTATCTTGAATTTTAAATTTTGACATCAATTCCGAAATCAGCTACCCCCTTAAGCTGCCAACCACAGAGTCCGCAGAACCCTTAAAAGTCCTAATACCCCAGTTGGAAAAGGAGCCCTGCTGTATGTCTGCCGGCAACATTCCTTGGAAGGACAGGAGACATGCTCGCCTCCCTACCCGCTTATATCTTTTTTGTATAGGCATGTCCTAGGCCGGCATGTCTGCCAAATGAGCTGCCGTAGCAGCAATGCAGCATGCATCTTATGATATGAATGCAGAAGGTACACATGTCTGCCAAATGAACTGCCCTAGTAGTAATACTGCATGCAACTCTCGGCATTAATGCTGCATTCATACTATGAGATGCATGCTGCATTGTTGCTACGGCAGTTAACTTGACAGACATACCGTCCTATGGTCTGGAGGCGAACATGTGAGCTGAATTTCCAACTAATGTTGCCGGCAATTAAAAAATGACCATTATCCGAAAACTTGAACCTCACAAAACTTGAACGAAATCCCGAAAAAAACAACAAAATAAAACTAAAAGCCATTAACCCATATTTTACCGCTGTTCGTTTAATCGAACAGTAATTTTGCCTATTTTCCATAATTTTTTAGTCTATAATGTTAGGTGATGTTGGGAAAATTATTAGCTGCATTAATAACTTTGGTATTTTAGCTCTTCGACAAAAACTTTTTGAACCCCCTCCACACCCTTGATTCTTTGCGGGGGAGGGTTCAAAAACACCTTCCTGTCAGAGGTTTCTTGTTAATTATATTAAAATCTAGAATTAAAAAAAAAACAAAAACTAATTATGAGGTTTGGCTACAATTATTATGAGGTTTGGCTGAATCAAATAATGTTTATAAAAATCAACATCTGTCCACACCTGACTCCCACAAACAAGTGAAGCGTTCTCGCAAGTAAACGGCAAAATTGTAATTGTTCACTTTTATGCATTTTACAAGCACTTTTATTAAGTTTTATTAATTTTATTTTTGGGTATGCGATAAAAATACCCCAAACTGCTCAACTCCATACTCAGTTCTGTTTGTATATAATATAAGAGAGTGATTCTAACAGGTATTCGCAAAAAAGAACACTAAAAAACAATGTCGCTTACAACGTTATTCGCGATTATGCTTCAAGTGTCAAAATTTGTGTTCGTTTCATCTTATTCTATATATTAAACTTTTGTGCGTTCTCTACGGGTGAAAAACGGTTCCATAAATGCTCAGTTTCGAAAGATAAACGGATGGTGCCCATAAAGAGGGCCGAAGTCTAGCAAAATAGACTTTTTAAAATAAAAAAAAAACAAAAAATTGTTGGTAAAAGATGGGTTAAGAAAAAAAATTATGTCTCTGATGGGATTTGAACTCACTACTCAAGATTCCAAAATACATAAATAAAAACTAAAGCCCTAGCCAACTGAGCACTGTTATGATTTTGTTGAAATAATATACATAATAACATTGTTGCTATCAAAAGTGCTTCAACGAAAAGACAAAAGAGGTATTCACGTGTTGTTGCGAATTGCAAGAGTGTGAAAATGCAAAATAATTTGCGCACTAATGCGTGAACATCAATATTGCAACTTAATTATGCAATAAAATTAAATGTCGAATGAACAGTAAATATATTGCCACCTTATTTCGAAATCATAAAAAGTTATTAAAATCAACGTAAAAACTTAACCTTTTTAAAGTTTTACCCAGGTGGCAACTACGTTCGAAAACAACCAAAACATGAATCATCTGTTTAGCATCACTGCTTGTGCATTCTCGCAATTGATTTGAGCAGTGCGCAATTCAGGAAGCGTTGCAAAATTGCTTCCAATGTGTTTGTTGTTGGAATGATGCGAAAGTTCGCAATCATGCATTTTCGCATCGTCGCAACTGCGTTTCGCATCAACCCGTGAATACCCCTAAAGTTTCGGCGAATTGCAACAATCATGAAATTATTGAAGTTGTTGTCCCTTAAAATTAACCGAAATTTTGCATTAGCAAACATGATACTTGTGCTTCTTAACTTAGCATTAAAATTATAACGTGCCACATTCCTTCCATCGGCAGGTCTGCTTTGTTTTTCATCTGGGACGCTTAAGCTTTTTCTACACAAGCTCATAGATGTTTTTGGATACTTGCCTTCAATTCCCAGCTTTTCAAGCTTTTTGCTGAAGGCATCAAGTTTTCCTTTACTTAGGACTTCGTGCCGTTCGCTTGTAATCTAGCATACTTGCAAGTCGCAAGCTGTCGTGGGCTTATTTATATTCAAGATAATTTTCAATCAATACTTGATTGAAAATTATCAAGCTCATGTAAGCTTGAACTTGTATTTTAAGCAAGTACTTGAAATAGACTTCAAATAGGCCTGTGCAGTTCTCTGGTAGGTGGCATACGAGCACGGATATCTTCTGATTGTGCAAGAAACCATTGCATACTTGTTGGCTTATTTTTTATTACAATTCAACAGGCAACGAAAATGCTTGCTAGCTCATTCGGGAGTCCGAGCTGATTTTTTGATTTTTTCTCTCGCGCCCAAACAATTTTTTACTTTATGCTTGCGAAGCAAGCTTGCGAGCTTCGGGCTTGATCAACTGTAGGCACATACTCAGATGCAAACTTTTTTTTTCTTAAATGTCACATTGCGGTAATGCTCTCTCTCAATTTTTTAAAATGTCGGCGATCTATGTGAAGTGCGATCAATTTTGACTTTACGTAATGTATTATATTTGCATAGAACAAATTGCTTTACAATAGCTCACTTGTTTTTAGTGACAATATGCCTTGGAACACGCCACAAACAACAAAATTTATAAAAAGTCAAGCCAACGAGATTGAAAAAAATTAAAAAGCGTCAGTGTCAAAAAAGGCAGCTCAAGCCAGAAACTAAAAAAGTAGATTTTTTTCAAAATTTTTTGGTTTGGCTACAAATCATCTCGGAAATAATACTTGTGGTTTTTTTATCGCAAAATGTTAGCTACTTTAATCTTCTTTGCTAAAGAATTTAAAAATTTAGAAAAGAATCAGTTTTCCACAAGCACTCCAGCCCACCCCACTTTCCCCTATTTTATTTTTTTTTTCTTACAAGTCATTAAAATATCTAAAACTTTGTGTTATTTTTTAACATCTTTCCGGAGTAAATAAATTAAATTTATTTTGTATGTGAAAATATTTGCATGTATTGCTTGCTTTAACTTTACCTGTGTAAATGTCGTTCGGTGCCTTCGTCGCGCTGGTGTCGGACAGGATGCTGTTGTTGGTGTATGGCCGGCATGTTGACTCAAAGAAGATAACCCACTTCCGGATGAACTGACTCCACCGGATACCGACGTAAGTCCGCTATTAGGTTCTGGTTTCAGTTTCTTGAATGCGCCCTCTGCTGAAAAAGAAAAAAAAAACAATTTAATAGTATTTAAGCGAGTAGCTTAACACATTTAATGCATTCTTTTTTTATGATGTTCAAAGAGGAAATAACTTTAATTGTGTTTTTCTTGTCTTTGAAGAACGCAAAGAAATGTTGCAAGCGTACCTATTATATTAAAAATTAGACACCTTACGAGTTTCCTGATTAAAAGCTGTCTCGTTATACTCGAGTGAGTTCTGATGCTGAATTTTGTTATTATGTGTTAATTCACTATTGAAATATTTAATATACAGTAAATGGCGGAAAAGTTAATTCGCGCAAAAGGTTATCGATCGGTTAACCAAATTTCAGCGTCCACGTACCATTTTAAAAAGTTAGGTATTGAGTTAAGGACAGGTTCTCATGAAGCTCGACCAGAAAACTCAGTTTTTATTTTTTTATTTTTCTTTAGCTTATGATGTGTAGCATATGTTCCCAAAGCGGTTTGGCCGCTAACAATTGCATAAAAAAGTAAAGACACCCATATTTTCATAAACGCACTCGAAACAATCGTTAACCAAATCTTAAAACGCGTTTTCTGAAAAATCATGTTTTACAAACTGATCTCCATGATATCTCAATAACTACTCTATGAATTGACTTGGATTTTTTATTTATTTTAAAGTAGATACAGTTTATTGGATCTTGAACCTAAATTTAGAAAATATTCGCCGGGTGTTATTTTTTTAGAGAACTTTAAAGAGCGAAAAAAGTGAAAAAACGCTACTTAAAATTTGGCGATTTGGAAATTTTCGTTAACTCTAGCCGCTTGTAAAAATTTGTCGGTGATGACATTGTAATGTAGAACTGTAAGCGGGGTGTGACCAAATCTTGTTTGTGCTCACATTATTTTCTTTTTAGTGTTCAAACAACAGTTTGACTTTACTCATCTGTAAACATCATATTTTTTAGCAGGTAGTTTTTCAGCGAAGTGTGTTTTTCAAAATTATAAATCTTTATGTTTAAACCAGGGACCGAAATTAACTGTTATTTTACAATTTTCAGATGAAAAAGGCATAACGAAAAAGTGGCCGGAAGACTTTTTTAAATATACCATTATTATCGTAATGGCAGCAGCTTTGCGAATTTTAAATGCCTTTTAAATGTTTGGTTGTTACTATAAAAATTAAAATTAACTGTTATTTTTTGCCTTTTATTTTTTCGGGCAAAAATAACTGTTACTTTTGATTTTTATTTTTTAGGTAAAAAATAACAGTTATTTTTTGCCTTTTTTCGGTCAAAAATATCAGGCAATTTGTATTTTTTCAAAGGACGAATAAAAAACTTTAAAAACTAAAAAGTTTTATAGCTCAAAATGTGCGCGTTGATGAGACGATAAAAAGTGCATAAAACTTTTTTTTGCCGTTCAAGTGGCCTTTAAAAAAATTCAAATTGCCTGATATTTCTGACCGAAAAAATAAAAGGCACAAAATAACTGTTATTTTTCACCAAAAAAATAAAAGTCAAAAGTAACAGTTATTTTTGCCCGAAAAAATTAAAAGGCATTAAATAACAAGTATTTTTGTCGGAAAAAATAAAAGTTAAATTTGTCCATTTACAACTGTTAATATCTGACTTTTTTGATAAAAACCATAATCGGTACGGTCCCTGGTTTAAAATAGAACAAATAAAATTGCATGTAATGTTCTGTTGTGTTTAAACTAGAACAAATAAAATTTTAAAAAGTCTAATTCAACATAAATTCTGAAATGCTCGATAAAAGGCAATAAATTCGTTCATCAAATTGTAAAAATTATTGTGAAAATCAGAGCCTGAAAATAACTTTTAAAAATTTTTATTTTTTAAGTTAAGTCCGACTGTTAACTTTTTTATTTATTTAAAGAAGTTTAAAATTACTTCTAAATTTTATTTTTAAAACTGTAAGTTAAGAGTTGAATTTAACTTTTAAAAATAAAAGTTTTCCCTCACTTTTAACTTTTAAACTTAAAAGTAAAATTTAAGAGTCTTCAAAGACTTTTATTTTCCGAAAAGTTTTTTATAAGTCTTTAGAGACTTTTATTTTTAAAAGTTATTTTTAAGAGCCTTTCGAGACTTTTATTTATAAAAGTCTTAATAAAAGCCTTACAATAAAAAAACTGCGAAAAAAATCCAAAATATTTTTATTTATGAATCAGTTTCAGCAACCAATTTACTCCACCGATTGATTTTGTTAATCTTGTCGACTATTGGAAAGGTTCATATTGCACAAATGAATAACATACAATACTTTTTTTAAAAAAAGACTTTTGAAAAGACTTTTTTAAATAAAAGTCTCAGAAGGCTTTTAAAATTAACTTTTTTAAATAAAAGTCTTCAAAGACTTTTAAAATTATTCTTATAATTATAAAAATTTTTATAATAAATTATAAAAATAAGACTTTTAAAATTATTTTTATAATTATAATAATTTTTATAATAAATTATAAAAATAATTTTAAAAGTCTTCAAAGACTCTTAAGTTTGATTTTATTTTATAAAAATTAAAAATAACTGTTAAAAATAAGAGTTATTAAGTGAGAGCTAAAAATAAAAGTTATAAATAACTCTTGTTTGATAACTCTTACTTTCGACTATCAATAATAACTCTTATATAATAAAATTTTTTAGACTCTTACTTTAGAGATTTTTTGTGAAAAAGTCATAAAAGTCTAAACCTCTGGTGAAAATTAATTTGTGGCGTCATTTGCCTTTGTTTGCTTCATTCGATGTGTTCTCTTTCGTTTTCGTTGTTATTTTGGCGTAGAGACGATTTTCGTAAAATTTTTTTTTGTTATCTCAAATTTTGTGCGTCATTTTCTGATCTCTCCTATCTTGTACATACCTACTCCCATCGTCGCTTACTGTGTAAGGTAGAAGCCTTCAGTGTTTTAGCGGCCATGTCTGAACAAATGTAATTGAGAATTGTAAACAAGCTTTGGAGGCCTCGCAGCTACATTGGCACATTATCATAGTCAAAATAAAAGTCGACTCTAAATTTAGTATAAGCATTTTTGACAGTTTTACAATATAATATGTTGCAAAAAGCTTGCACTAAATTTAAAGTCGACTTTATTTTGACTAATTTTATTTGATAATGGGCCATTGTATTTAAAAAATAACTGGTTACGTCTTGTGTGCATTTACAACTGGGTAAGCACTTTATGAGTATCATGGCAAAATTAGACAAGGTAGTGTTAGGGCGGAGAGCCGGTGACCGAAATTGTCAGAACGAAGTTGACATTTCATACAAAATCTGACACCAATAAAAATGCATGCAATATGAAAGCAAAAATTGGCAAAAATACCAAAATGGCTGAGTTTGACAGTTATGATCACTAAGAAAGAGAACACATTCAGCCCTAACACTACTTTGTCTAGTTCTACTATGATGAGTATCAGCGAGTCGTTGAGCAAATTGAGCATAAAGGCGGATTCACTGACCACCTTCAGCATAGTAGAACTAGACAAGGTAGTGTTAGGGCGGAGAGCCGGTAACCGAAACTGTCAAAAGGAAGTTTCTGCAACCGATGAGAATGCGATAAGAAAGCAAAAATAAGAAATAAGCTTCATGGATGAAAAAAAAAAATCAAGAAAATGAATTCATAGAACAAAGAAAAGCACAGTGACAGTTCAAGCAAAGGCGGAAAAAGAGCGCGTTTCTCTCAAGTGTCACAACCTTATAAATGAACTTTGAGTCAGTAAATCCCGCTCAAGTATTAAAAGTTTGGAGTGGATGGGATATGAGTAGCATGTGTTCAAGGTTGAATATTTACTTATACTTATTTTTTGTGAATATACTCTGAATGCTGAAAAAGCGACTCGTTGCAGTTCACTGATATGTGCTGAATGCTGCCAGAATGACGTTAAAAACGTCTTATTGACGTATTTTAAACCCAAATAACGTTTGACATATTTTAAGGCTAAAATGTCGTATTTTGCACACGAAAACTTGTTTTTTATAAAAAACACGTAAAATACAACATTGTGAAAATACCTTTAAAGTTGCACATATATTTTCATGTTCTGCAACACTGTTTGCACATACTGACACTGCAAATTTTTATTAGTTCGTAGGATGCAGAATACTATAAGCTTTTTATGTATTCAACTTTGCTGAAGAAATGGACCGAGTGGGTTCATTACAGAAAGTCTAGCTTAAACTCGTCATAAGTTGCAATTAAAAAATTAAAGCATCATAGCGTATGAATAATTTTAATTGCTTTGAAGTGTTGAAAGCGGGTCAGAAATATGAGGCTTGTAAAAGTTTTTATTACAATTTCAAACAATTTTTTCATGTTTATTTGTGCAGCAAAGTTTGTGGTCCAAATAAATAGGAATAATTTTGCTGAAGAACGATGAAATTATCAAATAGAATCATTAATTTTACATAAAAAATGCCATATCTTTGAAAATTCTGAAGAACCAAGAATGAAATTTTTTTTTACATATAGCAGAAGTATGTATAATAGGGCGGGTCGATTTAAAAATCGCCCATTGCATACCTCTTAAACGAGTTCTAATGCCCCAACTTTTGAAAAATCCCTCTTTGACCCATTTAGAGTGCCCTAATCGAGTACAAATGTATGACCGACCCCAACTAACTTTGGAGGACCGATCCACCCATGCCAGTGGTACACCCCCTGGAACCCCCTGGCTGATTTTTGCATGTAAAGTGCCAAAAATTGTGATTTTTTTAAATGTGTGTATAAGGAACCCTCAGGGGTTCCAGGGGGTGTTCCACTGGCATGGGTGGATCGGCCCTCCAAAGTTAGTGGGGTCGGTCATACATTTGTACTCGATTAGGGCACTCTAAATGGGTCAAAGAGAGATTTTTCAAAATTTGACCCTACGGGACAAAAGTCAAAAGTTGGGGCATTAGAATTCGTTTAAGAGGTATAGTTTCTCGGGCAAAGTTTCTTATTTTGATCCCTAGAATACAATTTTCACGGAGCAATGGGCGATTTTTTGCCTCCCCCTTATGTATAAGTAATTAATATTCAAAATTTCCACAGTTTCTATTCATTAAGACTTTTCGGTGACCTTGAACTTTGTCTTTTGTATAATATTTGTGAAGTCTAAAACCAGTAGAAAGTAATAACATAGAAAAACGTAATACTGAGCGAAGCCAGCGTTACCTTAGGGTTTTTTAAATAAAAAGTCCTGTAGCTTCAGTAGCAGCATTTAATGCTTGATTTTTTTAATACAAAAATTTGAATTTTTGTTTTTATATTTTGCTTTCTTGTCTTTTTTGAAGAAATGATAATTTCCAAAGTTAGACACTCGTTTTATTCGCCCCATAACTGATATTTTGACATATATTTAATTTTTGTAAGATAAATATTAAAGGGTGTAGGTATACCCCAAAGTGTCCACTAAAAACGTTGCTTGTGCTTGAAAAAATTTGTTAAAATGACCCCCATACAACGGCTCTGTAAGAAGTTATTCTAAATCAGAATAGAATGATTCAAACGTATTCAGGTCTTATATAAGTCTAACTAACACAATTATAAACAAAATTCAATTTTTTCGATGTCCGCTTCACGTTAAATCCCTCATTTATTTAATTCGAACAAAGTGCAAGTTTCTAAAAAAGTTGAACTTATTGTTGTTTTTTTTTCTTGTCTCATAGGAAATACTTTTATATAATATACTTTTTTATGTTTTTTTCGAAAATATATACGGAAGTGACGTGTTTTGACGTATTTTGAATCGAACAATGACGGTTTTTACTCACAAAAATACGGCAACACTGGCTCGCAGTACTAACAAGTCGCTGATTTCGAATCTAATGCTATGTTCACACTGAGAGCTAAATGCGCATTTACGAAATGCACGCTTACTAACTGCCCTTTGTACGTTGTAGGAGTAACAGGGACAAATATATATAGTAAATGTTCTAAATGTGCATTTAGCTCTCAGTGTGAACATAGCATTATGTTAGAGTTTAACAACATTTGCACTCTTGTGGACCCTAAAAATGCGTTTTTGTTTTATACTCTTTGTAAGTGCGCTAGTCACTAATTTCGAATCTGATGTAAAAATTTCAAAAAGTTTTTTGACACTAGGGTGGACCTTAAAAATGTGGTTTTTTGTATTGTTCTCTTTGTATATGCGCTAGTAGCATAAGTCCTTGATTTCGAACCTTTAAATGATGCTAAAATTTCTAAAAGCTATTTTTTACATTAGGGTGGATCCGGAAATTGTGTTTTTTTTATTATTTTTTTTTTGTTTTTATTATTAGCGAAAAGCATCAGTATAGTAAGAACTAAGATATTTTATAGCATAACATAAATACATTCAATTTAAAATAAGTGTAATAACAACTGTTAAAACTGTTATTTTATAATTTTTTTATATGTGCTGGCAGTATCAAAAGGTCGCTGATTTCGAATCTGATGTAAGAATTTCAAATAGTTTTTGACACTAGGGTGGGTGAACCTTAGAAATGTGGTTTTTTGTTTTATTGTCTTTGTATATGCACTAGCAGCATAAGTCGTTGATTTCGAACCCTTAAATGATGTTAAAATTTCTTAAAGTTGTTTTACACTAGGGTGGACCCAGAAATTGTGTTTTTTTATTATTTTTTTTTTCATTATTATTATTAACGAAAACCATCACAACAGTAAGAATTAAGATATGTTATAGCATAACATAAATACATTCAATTTAATACAAGTATAATAACAACTGTTAAAACTGTTAATAAAGTTAAGAGTATAGAACTGTTGTCTTATACTCTTTGTATATGTGCAGGCAGTATTAAAAGCTCACTGATTTCGAACCTGATAAAAGAATTTGAAAAAGTTTTTTGACACTACGGTGGGCCCTAAAAATGTGTTTTTGGCTTTATACTCTTTGTATATGCGCTGGTTTTTGGCTTTAAGCTCTTTGTATATGTGCTGGCAGCATAATGGGTCGCTGATTTCGAATCTTATGTTAGAATTTAAAAAATTTTTTGACACTAGGGTGGACCCTAAAATTGTGGTTTTGTTTAATACTCTTTGTCAATGCGCTGGTCTCTGATTTCGAATTTCAAATAGTTTTTTGACACTAGGGTTGACCCTAAAACTGTGTTTTTTTTTTGTTCTATACTCTTAAGTAAGTCCAGTTTTCAATCTAACTTTTCAATAATTCCATACGAAGAACGAACATGATGAATTTTCAATGCTCATCGCCTTGTTGAGTTATAAAACAAATATCGCTGGCAACGGTAACAGCTTATTTTCATCTCTCATATGAAATCACAACTTAATTTTTTATAAATAAATCTTTTTTCCTAAAATCTATATATATAAAATAGGATGTGTGTATGTATGTAACGTATGGACTCCAAAACGGCTGGGCCGATTTTGATGAAATTTTCAGGTAATGTTCATCTTGGTACGGTGGGTAACATAGGCTATATTTGGACCCGATAGGTGGCGCTGGGGTGGACTTATATCGAAAATTTGAATTTATGGACCAATTTAACTGAAATTCAGAATGTATGTTTGTTTGATCATAAGAAAATAATTTGTGTATAAATGGACACGGTAGGTGGCGCTGGGGTGGACTTATTTCGAAAATTCGATGGCGTGAAAAATATATAAATACTTTTAATTTTATTTTATAACGAGGGGAGTAGCGAAGCACACCGGGTTCAGCTAGTATTAAATAAAACTTTTTTATTTGATTTTTCATTTGAATTCTTTGCCTTAAAAATTTATATAAAATACAAAATAATAAAAAAAAACAAACTTTCAAATTCAACACAAAATTTTAAAAAAGAAATTTAACGCTTTTGCGTTTCTAAAAAACCAATAATCATATTAAGTTTTATATACTAATTTTTTTTATAATTTTCTCTTATTATTTACTTCCAATAACAAAAAATACGTCGCTATCAGAGATTGAATTAAAAAATTATGTGCAGTAGAATCATTTCAAATTACATATTAAATATGATTGTATGAAAATATTTTTGATTTAGTATTACAAATACTAAACATACGATGAAATAAAAACTAATTAATTATTTTGATATTTAAAATATTTCAAGCCGCAAAAAAACGCAAACTTCATCAAATGAAGTTAAAAAATTTGTTTTTCGGGGGGGTCCCAGGATCCCAGATCACGAATCTGACTCCAAAAATCGAAAACTCAAAAAAGTTATAAAAAATCTCATCGAAAAATGGGGGCTTAATTTGTTTGTTTTTAATTTAATAACAATATTTTTAAAGTATGTTTTAAAATATTTGTTTTAGATATTAAAGCTTTTGCAATAAATTTTTCGTTTAAATAAATGTGTTTAAACTTGAAATTTTTACAATGAATGTATATTTAAAAACATTGTTTTGAACACAAAAGCTTTTGTTTTAAATTATACTTAATAACATTTGTGTTTAACTTAAATGAAATTGTTTCAAACTCTATTTAAAAAAACAAATTCGTTTAATATGAACAAAATTTAATTTAATTTTAACACATATTTCCCTCAGTGTACATATTTTATTTCAAATTACATTCGGAGTTGAAGAAAAAGCGTAAGGAGTTTCGTTCCTGACGGGGTCCTCTGACCGCATCACTTTTTTTTATTTAAATAGATGCAATTATAAAAAATAATAAACTTTTGATCTCAATTTCCTTTTTCCATTTTAATTTCTTTAAATAATTGCACTGTTAAAACAACAATTCTATAAGTTTTTTAAAGGCCAGCGTTGTCAAATTTACAATTTTTCTTCTTGTTTATTTTATATAATATTGTTGTTTAATTTTCTTCAACAACTTTGGCTCTTATAACAACAGTAGAAATTGTTAGATCTGTTGATAACTCATCGCTGTAATATTAAAGAACCGGTGTTCTTGAGCATAAAGCAAATGCGAAAAATACTAAGAATTAGGTCAGAATTTGTTTTATTTTTTCTCGGTGTATGAAGAAATGGAATTGTATGTACAAGAAAATTTTTACAAATGATTCCGTATGTAAAAGAGAATAGTCCTAATCTGTTCAGTCGATTGAAAAGTCAATCGTGACCAAAAAATTAAAACTTATTAAAATCTTATTATTTTACGATATTATTTAAGAGAAACATTTGAATTTTATTAATTTAAGCAAGTTATATACATATAAACTCATTTACCATGATGATCAACTCGTCTGCATTGTTTCACAAATGTAGGTTTTCTTTTTCGTAAATGTTTAGTAAATGTTTCGTAAACTTTTTTGTTTTAGTTCAAATGGAAGGCGTTGGCTAAAGATAATCAAAAAATGGTTGAGGCAAGGAAAGGACAATATATTAATTTGGATTTTTAAATACTAAATTACATAATTACTTAACTACCTAAATACTTAATTACCCAATTAAACTACAACATTGTCAGTCTGTCAGGCACGTGACGTAATTTGTCTCCACGTGACGATATGTAAATATAATATTTAAAAAAAAACTGTGGACTTTATTTAAAATCTTTTTACGCCGATAGCATGTTTATGAGTAATAACAATTTGGTTTTTAAATACCTCTTCCCCATGTTAGTTACTTTCGCTAAAATTTGTAATCGAACACAACGATTTGCAACGTTGTTTGACTATTGTCCGACACGTGAAAGTAGATGTCTTATTTTTTTGGCTTGCATTTAATGAAATTTAAATAAAGTTCGAACGAACAATGAAGAAACAAAGTGCAATCTATTAAATTAGACAAATGGACTTCACTTACAATGTATAAACTTAGAATTGGCTGTACAATAAACTCAAAAAAATAGTTTAATTTGTCTGTACGTGACCGTGGAATGCTCCTGTGGTATATTTTTTTAATTAACATATTATTTTATTATAAAAAAATTTTAAAAAGTTAGTTTATTTCGACGGCTCTAAGATAGCATTGTCTTAAGTGAATATGATTCTTAAGTTAGAATGAATTAAAAGGTAAAATATGTCTATATGGTCAAATGTATTTTCCCTAAAAAAAAGGGAAAATGCAATAAACTACAAGCAATATAGCGGGAATGTAACCTGAGAGATGAAGTACTAAAACTGGGTTTATTGTATTTAAAATTAGTCTTAAATTCTCAACTAAGTTAAGGCAAAGAAATTTTATGCAGTGAGTGAAAGCTAAGGAAAGAGAATGCATGCGTACGCATTTACTATATACATAACCTTCTTCTGTAAATTAAGTACTCAAATTGTAAAAATAGTTTAATTTTATGAACGGTTTAACAGGTTAGTTTTATATACAGTGTAAAATAATGCTTGCAAAACGTACTGAAGAGCTACACCCAACTGTAAAACAAGCTTATTATTCAGAGAACGTTTAACGCCTTGTCAACTGTTGACCCTAAAATTATGAATAATTAGTTTTACCAAACTGCGGCCACAAGATGAGCAAAGTCACTGAATCTACTGCATTTGGGAATGAGTTAGAATTTTCGCCTCGAAATGCTAACATTTCGTTTTTTTTTTATTTTTATTTTAACTAGCATCTGCGAAGGAAAGGTGCGTCCGTGTCAGCGCAAGACATCGCATGAATATGCAATGTGGGATAATTTATGGAAATTTCACATTAATCGAGGTAGAACATCAAGTTCAAATATTTAGTGTAACCTTGGACCAAGAAAAACACTGTAAATAGCGATAAATATTTCACTACGCCATGTCAGCAAAAAGCATTTGACTTTATAAAGGTGAGACTTTTTAGTTTAAGGTGGAAGCGGAAGTTCATTAGCTCGTAAATGATGTACGACTGAGTATGTTTATCTTGTACATATCACCTTTTAGTTATGATGCGATTATTTATTGCAAGGACATGGCATTCAAAACGGACAATTATGTGATTATAAAAACTTATTTTGGTTCGAAAAAACTGATGTTGCATTTGCAATGATTTAGAAATGTATGTATGTATATAACTGTTTTAATTTGAAATTAACATATAAAACATTTCATAACTACGCTGAAATTGAGTTTTTATAGCAGGATATTGCTTATCCGCAACATTTCTTCAATATCCTAAACATTTTTGTTAATATGGACCGTAGAGAGGACCGTAGAGAGCCAAGTTCGGGGGGTTACAACTATGAGCCACTGAAAATATTTTCAACACAAAAAAAAATATAGTTAGAAAAGTATAAACCAGGTCAATTCGTTGGGAGATCTATGCGAAAATTATTATTTAGTTCTTAGGTATTATTTATAGTACATAAATATCTTTTAGCACGGAGAGAAATGATATTCTTCTATTATACTATGTTTCCATCTGCTCGAAGTCTTGAGATTTTGTGAGATTTCGTAAAATTCTAATTGAAATCAACAGAGTTCTCTATACAAGTTTAAGATTTTAAAATCTTGTGATTTCAACAATACAAAATCTCATAAAATGCAATGCGTTATCCCTGAAAAGTTGTATCAGTATCCAGCACTATCGGTTTATGTCAAATTTTTCATATTGACAATTGGCAATGACAACTAATTTATTATAAAAAAAACAATAACAATAATAATAAAAATGAAAAATCCAAAACAAAGGAAATATGAAAATAAAAAGGCTTGTTGGAGCTTCAGTGAGGAGCAATTCCTAGTAGCATTTTAGGAGAAAAAAATGTAAGAGCAATTGTTCTTCGCGATTTGCTCATTCTTAAATTTATCAAATGAAGTCTTAACTGTCAAATGAAATCTAGCTGTCATGACATGCCAGATGAAAACATTTTGAAATAACTTTTTCAAAATCGCGAGATTTCGAGCAGATAGAAACATAGTATTAAGCAAATATTTTGCTTGATTTAAGAATATTCAAAATTTAGCCTCATTTGCTCAAATCAAGTATTAAAAACTTAATACTATGTTTCTATCTACTCGAAATCTTGAGATTTTGTGAGATTCCGTAAAATCCATAATGAAATCAACAACATCTAATACAAAATGTCATAAAATGCAATGCGGATCCCTGAAATGTTATATCAGTATGCAGCACTATTCAGCTTGTGTCAAATTTTTCATATTGACAGTTGGCAATGACATCTAATTAATTATTTTTAAAAAAATAATAACAATAAAAATGAAAAATGCCTTTGTTTTGGCAAAGGAAATATGAAAATAAATATGCTAGGTGCTAATTTTTGGAGAAAAAATTTAAGAACTCCGGAAATGGCAAAAGAAATGCAACAACGCAATTGCTCCTTCGCGATTCGCTCATTCTTAAATTTATCAAATGAAGTCTTGGTTGTCAAATGAAATCTAGCTGTCATTACATGCCAGATGTAAACACTTTGAAATCACTATTTTAAAAACTCAAGATTTCGAGCAGGTGGAAACATAGTATCAGTTAAAAACAAAATTTAAAGTGAGCATTTATTTCCAAAATTGAGTAAAATAAACGATTGCTTAAAAAAAGAATAAAATATTTTATTCCAAAACCTGGAACAAGACTTAAATCAAAAAAATATTTTCTTAATTTAGGCAAACGCAGAGTTGGTTATTAAAAATATTATTGAATTATAACTGAATTGGAAACATTTCAGTATTAAGAAAATTGTTTACTTGAATAAAGCAAATTGTTCTCAACTTGAGGAAGCTGTCACTTTTTCGAACTTTTGCTTTTTGCATAATAGTAGAAAAACATTTCCTTGAAAGGCAAAAAAAAAAAAATTAAAAAATAATCCTGTTCTGATTACACAGAGGTTGTGCGTATGAACTTGTCAAAGTTTATTTACTGCAGCAACTACGGAAGACTTCTGAAGAGTTGATGTAGCGATTAGCGAAAGAGTCTGTCTACTCTGCTTGGTAGTTTTTTTTGAAAATAATTTGTTGTTTTTGCAGATTATTGCTTCATGAACTTATTTGGCATTAAGCTCAAATATACCTCTAATAAACATGGTATAATTTTTAGAATTGTAAAAACAATATATCAAGAAAAGTAAATTTCTAAAATCATGCAAACTATTCTAGTTTTCAGTAAATTCAAGGAAAGTAAGTTCTCAAATCAAGAAAATTACTATAATATACAGAAAATTGTTTACATGAATCAAGCCAATTTTTCTCATTTTAATCTATATCAGACTTGAATCTAAAAAAATACTATAGAGTTTCAAGCAAATGTTTCTTGAATTAAACATATTTTTCTTAATACCATGTGTTTCAAACTTGCTCAATTCTAGCAAAATAATGCTTTAAATTTACGTTTGAGTGTAAGCTGATATCTTGTTTGATAACTGCTTGATTCAAACATTGAATGCATGATTTTTTTTCCAAGAGCTATGCACCATGACAAGTTAAACATATTCTATTGTCAGTATTAATTGTCTCTACCAAACGACAACTTTTTTGTGGGACATTTCAAATAATTAAAATCTACTGTCAACTTGCCTTTATTTTATGCCTTGCCTTTCATTATTATGACAATATTTTAATTTTTTTTTTATATTATTTTTATTAATTTTAAAAATCCGAATTTTTAGAGTATTTAAAAAAACTTTTGATTTTAAAAATGTTGCACAAATTTAAAATATTTATATTTTTGGTGAAATTGTCCATACATCCAGAGTATTATTGGACATAATTTAAAAAGTTAAAAAACCAAACTTTTTTTTATATATATAATTCTAAAAATTTAATTTTTCAAAAAAGTTTTTCGACAATTTCCTTTTCAGCAGAGCACTAATAGTTAGAACAACTCTACTCGATTTTCTATTTTTCAAATATCTTAAAACTACGATTAACTGGAGTTCTTTTTCTCGAACATTTCCAATTTTTTTTTATTCAAAGTGTGATCTGTTTTATTCTAGCATGTTCTCATATTACTCAGAATATTACATACCCAGCAGAAATTGCGGCCGTCATGAAACCTACAGCTGAGCTGACTTCAAAAATGAAACATGCAATACTTTTGTTTTTAGGTCACAACAATAATGTTCATTTTTCTTAAGGTGAATAAAATCAAGAGGAAATAAGGGAAAAATTTTGGAATTCATTTTTTAAGAGTTTGTCACTTAAAAAAAAAATTGTTGCATCAGCAGCATAAATTATTTATGACAGTTGAACATATAAAATATACATGATTATTTGTAAGCTATTTCAATGTGATCAGCTATGAGCTGTAATGCTGTTTTATATGATGTATAGTAGGACGTATCGAATTACAGATTTTTTTCGAATTTCACATTTTAAGAGGTCTTTAAAATTATCCTATGCAACCTTTTGGGGTCAAGATCTCCCAAAAAATTTAAGAAAAAAATTAGGATGTCTTCCTCTCCCGTAACGACAAAATTGTTTTTTGCTTAAATGCAGTGATCCTCACTTACTATGAGTGCACAATATTAGAAATTGATTTAAATGAATGCAATATTTCTTAAATGTTTGCAATTGTGCTGCTTACTGCTTGTGTTTACTTTTTGCTTTTTCACATTTTCTTTTGTATGTATGCACCACGTGTTACAGCTGACAAGCTCGAGTGACGTAGTGCGCAGAAGATTTCATTTTTTGCGCACGGAGTAAGCTATCTGTATATCTTTGTGTCATGCCACAACCTTATAAATGAACCTTGGACGCGGGCATTTGAGCTTTTGTGCTTAAAAGCTTTTTGTATATATATTAACTCACGGACAGGGTTGCCACTTGTAAGAAAATTTAGTTACCAAAATTTGATCAAAAAGTTACCAAAATTAAATAAAATTTAATTAAATAAACAAAAAATTTTTTAAAGTAAGAAAATCAATAAAATTTTAATTTTTGCTAATAAAAATCATTTATTCAACATTTAAATACTTAAAATGAATAAACAGAAATAGTGATTAGATAAAAATTAGTTTAAATTTGTTTAAAATTTCTTATTTTTAATAACTAAAAATCACAAAATAAATAAAATTCATAAACTAAATTCATACCTTTTAAAATGAGACGTATATCTTTAATAAAACAATAAATACATACATAGAAAAAGTATTACTTTTTTCTTGTTTAAAATTTGTTTATTATATTAATATAAAAATCACAAACAAGTAGTAAATTCAGGTAAACGTAATTTTTTTGTCACAAAACAAAATATTATAAATTAATGGTATTATAAAAATGAGATCCTATCTTTTGTATTTGAAATAAGTAGGAACTAAAAAATTTACCGCATTCATTGGCAATGAATATTGATTTTAAAAAAGTAAATTAATAAATACAAAGATATGGCATATAATGCTTTAAAAAAATTATCGGTTTCCTCAAGTTTAAATATTAATAATTTTTTAATAACTAAAAATCAGAAACTGCACAGGTCGTTTGTTTTGTAGGATATCAATTCTAACTACGGGCATTGATTTTAAATATAAGGTAACTTTCTCACCATCACCTCAAGTAAAGGAGTTAAAAAAAATATGATATACAGTTATTTTTCCAATAACTGCTTCTAAGAACAAACTATTGCATAGTATCAGTGGCGTAGCTAGGGTTGTTGGCACCCGGGGCGGAAAATATATTTTGCACCCTCAAGGACGGTTATCCTTATCCATATCTAAAATCTCTATAAAAAACTAAAAATTTGCAAATATACGGTTGTTTAAAATTTTTTATTTGCATCTTTTAATAATTTTGTTGAGATTCATCAAGTTAATTTAACTTTTTTGTTTTAAAATATTAATTCTGTGTCTGAAAAAATATAAAAACATTATTTAATGATTAAAAAGAATGAATAAAATCAAACTTCAAGGTACTATCAAGACTTAAAATTCCTTCTTTCTTGCTTTCAGAGAAGCAAACTTTTCGATAAATTCATCGAAATCGATGTTCTCAGTCTCTTCGGCTTCAATAGATAATATTGAGAGGTCTGTAAGTCTTGACTGCCCCATTGTTGACCGTAAATAATTATTTATTATTTTAAGTTTTGAAAAGCTTCTTTCGCATGAAGCAACTGAAACGCAAATCGTTAAAAATAATTTTAAACTAAGTGCTAGATTCGGCAACGTCTCTTCGAATCCCCATTCATATATATATATATATATATATTATATATACTCTTATATATAACTCTTCTTCATTGACCTCATCATGGAAAGCGACCAATCTTTGTATTAAGATCTGTACTTCATTTTCAGAAGTAGATAGCAAGCTTGGTAGTAGAATTGCTTCAAATACATATTCAATTTCTTGTATCGATTTTGTTCTACTATTAAGTTCCGAATGAAACCTATCCAGGCACTCGAACATCGCCCTTTATTTTGTTCTTGTTAATGAATTTTGATAAATTTATCAAATTTATAATATTTCGATAATAAATATATATGGAATATGATGTCTTGCAAAGTTAAAGGAAAAATTAAAAAATTTTGTTTGTTGGAGCCGATTAAACCAACAGTGATTTTTGTTCTTTGAGTCAGTTCTTGACTCCATTGACAGATGTGCTAAAGATCTTGTATTAATTTGCTTCTAAAGATCTTCTTTAGAAGCAAATTAATACATATAAATTTTAGAACGTGTAGCCAAGAATAGTTTCTGCATTTAAAAAATTAACATTGGAAGCACTGCTATTTTTTAACGGCCCTATCCAAAAACCCCTTACAAACATTTAGTTTATATTAAGTTACATAAAAGCATTCAATAACAAAACTATATATCATATGAAAAATTTGTGACATCAATCCAATTATAACTATGTATAAAATAAATAAAAATGTATGTATAATCTTTATGATGGTTGCACGCACCCTTCACCAAATATTATACCTATGAATATTTTAAATTAGTTTTAATTGATACAAACACATTGTAAGGAATGCTTTGGGGTATTTTTGCACCTTTTATCTTTTGTATTTTGCAATGTAACAGTACAGCCAATATAATAAGTTCAATCATACTAGGCATTGAAAAAACATTTATTAAGCGCTCCTATTAACCCTCTGCGACTGACGTGGTAGTATGACAGACACCATAAAATGTGTATATTTTGCAAAAATTATTTATGCTATATCAATAAATGTTAGCTTCATACGTCTTTTTAATTTTATAAATTAGTAAATTAAAAAAATAATATACACTCTTAACTTTAAAATATAATAGGTAAAATAAGGAATAAAAAGCTAGTTTCGAAAATATAAGTTGTCAAAATGATGTCTGATGTACCACCACGTCAGTAGAATTGTGAAAATTAAGGCACGTCAGTCGCAGAGGACTAAAAACAATTTATGTTTATACAAACAAATTACACAATTTAGTACAGATTTATGATAAAAAAATTTTTTTGTTAATTTTGCACCCCTTCTGTCTGTGCACCCGGTGCGTACCGCCCCCCCCGCCCCACCCTTGCTACGCTACTGCATAGTATTTAAAGCTTTTGCTGATATCTTTTTACATTTAAAAAAAAATATATTGTGAAAGAAATAAAAATTTTATTACATTTATTCAAAGCAATTTTAAGCCGTTGAAAAACCCTAATTTTTCAGTAAGTTACTTTAGAAATGTTTCCTATAAACTTTTCATGTAATCAATTTTCGTTATTGCAAAATATATTTGGAACTATATTTAATATTTGCAAAGGTAAAATGTATGCTTACACTGCAAAGACAAAAGATATTTTTATGATTCAGACAATTCACGGTAGCAAATATGTTTATTATAAAAAAGTTTTAAAATTTATGATTTTTAAAGACCATTATCTTCAAAGCAAAAGATGAAAAATAATTTGTTTACAAAAATGATTAGACCTAAGCATTCCTTTATGAATAACTTTTCACGTGGAATCGAAAAAGAGAGTTTTCATTTTTAAGACAAACCTCGAGAACATTCAGGAAACTTTACAAGGAAAAAAACATTCAGGAAAAAATAACTTAAAAATGTCTTAAAAATTTTAACTATCTTTTCCGATTCCCCGTGAAAAATTATGCATGATAGGGCTGAATATTTCCTAATCAAAGCTATCAAATACGATCGAAATCGACTGATGCAATTTAAAGATATTATTTTGTTAGAACATAACAGGTTTTTACATTTTTGCCTATAACTCCTAACCTAGAGCTGATGGCGAAAAAAAAATTTCAATTTTAAATCTATAAATCTTCTTCTGGTGACCACACATAATCAGGCTTGTTTCTCATTTCGCAGAGTTCCTTTGAAATTATTATGCTATTTATTTTATTAACACCCAACTTGTTTCTTAGCTTCGTTTTTATAAGAGACTTCTTTTTTAACGTTAAATTTCATGATTGAAATATTTTGACATTTTTTTTTGATATGATTCGCAATATTTTCAGATGATGTGTTCGGAAAACTTAGACAAATGTTCAATACAAAACACAAAGGTAATGCTGCACTAAAAATGTTTAATGTAATTTTATATACAATTTTTTATATAAATCCTGCAAACTGATTATTTTGAATTTTTTGGAAAAACTTGAGGGAAAAAGTTACCAAAACTATAAAAAATTACCAAATTACCAAGTCAAAAAGTGTCTACCAAATTTGGTAATTAATTACCAAACTGGCAACCCTGCTCACGGACGAGCACTGAACTGCGTCAGTATCTATTGAGATTATATGCAGAACGTACCTGCGTCACATGCATGCTTGTTAGATTGTTGTTGTTGCTGCGCATACGCAACTTATGCTACACTCATAAATATAAACTCTTGTTAATTCTATGCAAAACGTCTCTTCTTGAATGGGAGTTGCAATTTTTTTTTTGCAGAAAATATTTTTTTGTAAACCGCAATGCATGGTTTGCTACCGAACTGTTTCTGTTCGTAAAAAGTATAGTATTGAACGGCATTATTACGCTTGTCATAGTTTAATATACAAAAGTTGAAATGAAACTGAGCGTAGGGAATTAGCGATTTGCTGAAAAGCGTTTATTGAAAAAATAGCAAACTGGCTACTGTTCAAATGAACAATTATCCAAAGAAAAAGACACAGTTTCGATAGTATCGTAAGTATAGACGTAGAATTCCTTTTTATACTGTAATAGAGAAAAATTCTGGTTATTTCATGTATATTATTCAAAACTTTTTTAAAGTATTTCATCTTCTAAATAAAAATTATTCAAAAACAAATTTGTTGTTGTTGTCCTTCTTTAAACTTACCTGATCTAAAAAGCTCACAATTAAATTCATGTAAAAATTTGTTTTGTTTTATAAAAAGTTTTCGTTTGATATATATGGTGATGAATTTGTTGTTCTTTTTCATTTGTTTTGTTGGTTAAAACTAAATGTAATTCAAAGTTACAATAAATTTTTGATATGGAAAGAATATAATGCATAATAAAAATAGTTGCAATTTATTATGGTATTTAAAAAATAAATGTAGTATTTAAAACACAACGCATGCTTGGTAACGCATGCGTAAATTTGCGTAGTATACATACATGCTGAAAATAAACATTCGTTTTATTCGTACTCCAACTCATGGCAGAATGAGTAGGGCCGACTCGGAGAGGAATGAAGTAGAAAGCAGAGAAAGCGAGCTAGTTGTCAAGCACAGCTGTTTATGTCGAGTAAAAATTAAGAACATCTAAAAAAATTTCAGCTAACTGGTCCAACAACAATTTCCAAGGAAATCTAAAACAACGACGCACAGAAAAGAGCAAGATCACATCGGTTGAGCAGCGTTAGAGGGGATGAACCGAATCGCCCACAGAAAATAAACAGAACTTTGTTTACTATTTCCCGCTTTTCACTCGTTATACACGAAAATTCTCGAGCTTGCGGCGAAAGCAATTATTGCTCTGGTAGTAAGATCTCTTTATACCGTTTTTCACTCGGCAATAACTGCCTTTTCCGCAAGCAGTTTGTGGATTATTTGCCTGCATGAGGGGGTTTACGAAAGTCCCCTTTAAAATCGAGTAGTCCACAAATTACTTTCGGCAAAAGCAATTATTGCTCATAGAATTGCCGAGTAAAAAACGGCCCTTTACAGCGCATACAGAACCAAAACAACAATATCAGCAGCTAGAAGCAACGTTGCCATTTATGTTGGAAAAATCCCATTCGTGGTAGTTTTTAATTGCCCTTAGGAATTTTTGTTTTTGGGAAATCCTATAGGATTATAGGATTATTTAATATATTAAATATTTTAATTCAGCGTGGTATTTTTTAATTGGCGTGGGAATTCAGTGGCGTATTTTTTGAATTTCCGTAGGAGTTTGATAATATTCTTCTTAAATTTTTTTTCTTTTTAGTAAGCAAAATTTCGTTGTAATATTTCTAAATATTTTTTAAGTTGTTTGTGCATATAGGACTTATTGTGGTATTTTTAATGCGAATGAGATTTTTGTGGCAATTTTAAATGCATATGGAGTTTGTGGTGGTATTTTTAAAACGCGTGGTATTTTTGTGGTAATTTTAAATGATCGTGAGATTTTTTTGATATTTTTTTATTGTGGTAGAAACTTTTTTGCTTATGTTTACCATGGTAATTTTTGTTGTATTTAATTTATTTTACTGTGAAAACTTAAACTTTTTGTCGGAATTGTTTTAAATTTTTACTTGGAACCTTGGCTAGTAGTAATACATTTTTTTGTAGCCACATACTGGCTCTCTAGCTACATTCATCTGTATTCTCTATTGTTTTACAACCCAACAAGTTATGAGTGTCACTGTGCCAGCTAAACGGTACTTAAAACGGCAGCGTCTGACTTGCTGGTATGAAAACGACAGGTTTCTGTACCTTTAAACCGTTGTCTATATAATTGTAAAGTCCTTTTTTATATTTATCAAGAATCGAATTGAAATTTATGTCATATTCGCTTGATGTGTCGTTTTTTCTTGTCCTTTTTCCCCTCTCTTTTTCACCCGTTCGCCAAAAAACGCTGAAATATGCATTGAATCTGGTATTGAAATCAAGGTAGTGCAGTTCAGTTGCCGTTTATTGTTTAGTTTATTGTTGCAACTTAATAAAAACCATTTCAAGAAAAGTTTACAATTGTTTAACAAATAAAATTCATATACAACTTAAAGTTTTCTATATGACCTTGTTATTTATTGTGTTGATTTTCTATGATTTAAACACAAATTCTAATTGTTTGATAGTTTAAATCATTCTTGATTTTAAATACAAATACTAGTTGTTTGATACTTTTGAATCGTTTATTGAGTTTAGGTCAGGTTAGAACAATTAATTGCTCTAACTAGTTCAGCTAATCAGCTAACTAATTAATCAGTAGTGATGTTTTTTTTCTTTTCATATTGAAAATGTTGTTGCTGTTGTTTCTTTGAAAAAAAAAAATCGTTAGAGCAATTAATTGTTCTAACCTGACCTAAAGCTCAATAAACAATTTTAAACTATCAAACAACTAGAATTTGTATTTAAAATTAAGAATGATTTAAACTATCAAACAATTAGAATTTATATTTAAATCATAGAAAATCAACATTAATATAAAATTTAATAAATGGTACGCTTATATGAAACACACAATGCATAGTTTGCTGACAACGAAACGGTCCGCTTCAGTACTTTTAAAAGTGCACACCGTTTTCAACCGAGCCGGTTAAAGTGGCTGTCTGGGAAACGAAAAAAATTAAAGCAACTGATGTAAAGTCATGTGAAAATAAATAGACACCTTTTTTTATATATGAAGCTGCATGAATTATATACAAGGTGCCCCAGATATAGCATTAATTCCCTCGGCTGGTGATTCTTCTTGATAAGGCGAGTATAACACTTTATGGAGTTTCCTCCCACATTGTAAGTGTTTTACGGTTTTGGTACGTGTTTAGTATTATTGATATAGAATCTATACTACTCACCATAAAATGAAAAATAATATTTTCTATTTTAGAAAAATATCATCTTTTTCATCAGTGTTTTAGTGACTTTCGTGTCATGAGCTGTAGCGGAGCTAAAATTTTGAGATTATCCAACGAAATATCAACAAATTTTGTATCTTTTCTTTTAGCGGAGCTGTCATCATCCAAAGTTAGAATTATAAAAAACTGTTGACTAGGTGTATTTTAACATGAAAAACAGAGATTTTAAATTTTGACGATTACAGCTCCGCTAAAACAAAAGATACAAAATTTGTTGATATTTCGTTTGATAATCTCAAAATTTGAGCTACGCTGCAGCGCATGACACGAAAGTGGTTGATATATTGATGGGAAAGTTGATATTTTTTCTAAAATACAAAATATTATTTTTTGTTTTATGGTGAGTAGTTTAGATTCTAGATCAATAATACTAAACACGTACCAAAACCGTAAAACACCCTGTATCTTGAAAGTTTTACAATGTGGGAGGAAACTCTATAAAGTTTTATACTCGCCTTATCTGGAGGAACCACCACCCGAGGGAATTAATGCTCTATCTGTTGCACCTTGTATGTAATTTATGCAGCTTTAAGTATAAAAATACAGGTGTCCGTATTTATTTTCACATGACTGTATATTTATATATGTATGATTTACATACATATTAATAAAAAACAACAACAACAACAACAAAAGCAGCATAAGCAGCTACTGCAACTAAACAGCTAAGCAGCTTGTGCATTTCTCATACGAATAGATGAATTTTTCATCTTCTTAGATTTTGCTATTTTATTAGATATTCGTTTTATTCCCACTAAAACTGATATTTTGGCATTTTTTTTTTCTTTGTACGATGAATATTAAAGGCTGTAGGTATACCCCAAAGTGTCTAATATCACTTTGAAAAAAATTCGTGAAAATGACCCCCATACAAACCGCGCTGTAAGACGTAATTCTACGTCAAAATGCTTTCAAAATACAGTCCGTTAAACATTTTTTTTCACAAAAGAAGAATATATAAAAAATTTTTAACTCAAACAATTAATAATTATATTCCTTGCTCAAAAAAGAACAAAAAAAACACAAAAATTTATAACAACAAAAAAAGTAAAAAATAGCTTAAATATAAAGAAATATAATAAAATAAAGAAAGTAAAAAAAACTCGAATTTTTCATGCCCTCTCTATCCAGTCATACCTTCTTAGGAATCAAACCTTTATTTAATACATAATAACAAATTCTTTTCTAAATAAAAATTGCTTTTTACATTTTTTTTAAAGCATGAAATTTTAACCTTCACTATTTTAAAAGTTTTATTCTTATTTGGAACAGTGCATAAATCAGTAAATGAGAATATGTTTCTTCGAATGGAATTATGAACATTAGTAAGACAACGTAAAACGCAAATTTTTTCAAAACATGTAATACAGCAGAGGAAAATTTGTCTGGCGACACTAAAGCGCAACAATGAAAATAATCCAACAAGCGCACCTTCACTTTGAATGAAAGCTGAACTAAGACTCAAGTAGTATATTTTTCCAGTGCAAAGCTTTTAATGAGCTTATATACATAAACAAGTAATGCTTTAACTTTTGTAAGAAAAACTACATATGTCTTAAAGCAAAAATAAATATAGACTTTAACTAACAATAATTTTTTATCCACCTGTGTGGGCCTTCTTAAGACTCCGGGCCCGGGGGGAAATAACCCGTTCCCCCTCTCGGTGGCCCTGATGGCGTCTGTTGAAGATTTTTGACGAACTATGAAACCATTTTGTCTGACTCAATCACACTCCATCGCTTATATATAGCACTATTAAAGCAATAAATTAATTTTTTACAACTAAATTACTCCGAGAACCTTCAAGAAAAAATGCACATTTTTTACTTCTTTTCATAGAAAAGACTATTGCACGAAAAATATTGATTAAAAAGCACAACTTAAAGATATTATTCTATCGAGTTAAAATTTGTTAAGAAATTATACAACCACTAGGGTTTTTTTTTGTTTATAAGAGGACAAAAAACCAGTTTTGAGTGAACCTTTACTTTAAATATTAGGTCTGTTCTTGTAGTAATTTCAAGTAAAGTTCAATCTGTGAGAGTAATGTAATTATCTGTCAAAATGTGAGAACTTGCACAAAAGTATGGAAACGGCTTCAAGCAAGTTTCGATCAGAACAGTATGAATAAGTATAAGTAGTTTCCAAAGTAGTAATCATACGTAATTGATTCGAAAAAAAGTCAATCACATTTTTAAATCATGAGCCAATTACTCAAAAATGAGTATGAATAAGTATAAGTAATTTCCAAGGTGACTCATATGTGATTGTTAAAAAAAAAGTGAATTAAATAAGTAGAGATTGAATTAAATATTAGGGGTTCCCACCTAATAATATGTATTTTTAAGAATTTTAAACATAATTTAACAGTGTTAGAGTGTCGCTGATTTCGAATCAGAATTCAAAATTTTAAAATTCAAAATGGGTAATAGGGTTGCCACCTCAATTTTTTTTTACGAATTCGGTGCTGACGCTAACACTAGGTAAAACTGAGTCGCTGAATCCGAATCCGTTGTCAGAATTTCAAAATTATGTAATTTTTGTATAATAAGGTTGCCACCTAATAATTCGTATTTTTAAGAATTTTAAGAATCACTTAACAGTGTTAGGTTAGGTATCTTTATCAATTTAAATGATACTTTTCGAAAAATAAGCATTTGCTCTATAAAGGGTTAAAAAACTCGTCAACTGATTCATTAAAAAATTTGCGTTACCTGTAAAAATTCGTTATACCGGTTAATTTTGTTATAATTGTAGTTGCATTTATTGCAATCTCAAGATTTGAACATTTTCAAATAGCCTACAACCTATTCAACCTATAATCCAAAGTTCATTTTATTCTGTTAACTTGAAAGCCAAACTAATAGACAACATTACATGAGGGGTATTCACGATATGTTGTATTTACTTTTGTATTGTGTATTTGTGTTTAGTTTAATTTTTGTAGTAAATTTTGTAAAACTATAAAAACAAAATGCACATTATTCAAAATACAACCCTGTGGCAAAAATATAATGACAGAACCATATTGTATTCTTTGTAAATTATTGTACATTGTGTATTTGATCAGTTGATCGCAAAAGCATTTCTACTTATTTGCTACGCTGCAAGTTTATTTAATAAAAAGTAATATAATTTAGTGTTTCGTTTTAATTTTTTAATGATTTCCTTTGGTTAAATTATGAATTTAATTATCACTTTCAAGCAAAAGTACATATACAAATATGCTTATTTTAAAAATACAAAGCTTTATTGAAGGTTCGCTCACAATAAGATGCAAGTATGTATTGTATATTTTGTAAAAATTTATCACAAATTTATTCAAAACGTGAATACCCCTATTTTTTATATTAGTAAAGACCAGCATCTTGCATGTGTTTTCATAAAAACTAGACTCGCACAATTGTAATATTAAATTTTTTGAAATAACATACGATTATACTATCAAACATTATAAGATTAGAAACTTTAATCAACTCAAATCTTTCTATAATCTTGCAAATCTGTTTTGAAAATTTTACTACAATCCATTAATTTTTAATCATGACTTTAGAATGCCTTAAAAACGCGTAGTTTATTAATTAAACAGTAACTATGCTAAGATATAATAAAGATAGAAAAAAATAGCGATCATAGATCTATTGAAATTGACTACAATACTGAAAAAACATAAAATTTTCTTGGACACCGTGATGCTCAAGGATATTTTGGAATGGAAAGATATTATTATATTGCGATAAAATTTTGACTATGCACTTTTCTATCTTATAATTATTGATCCTTACCACGTTTACAGCTATACAAATAATTTTTAGAAATAAGTTATTTTCACGGACACTCTGAAGTAGGCATTTGGAATCAGATGGTAATGAAATATTGTATGTGCTTAGTTTATCCTATAATAAGCTGATTTGGCCCTAACAATTTTTATGATTTTGAAAAATATGCCATTTTCAAGGACATCCTGGAATAAGAAAATGACGTTATATCGCAAAAAAAAATTTCATATAATCTATAAGGTATAATTCCAGAATAGCGACAATTTCCTTTTTTAATATTTTTTTGTTGGCTTATACGGATTTTAGCCTTCTAATTCCAAATCTGGAAAAATTTCAGGCCGCTCGAAATTGGTTTAGAAGTTATAGGCCTCCAAAGTTGCAGAAATGGCCTACAAATCTTGCTTTTTTTTTAGTGATCCGCATTATGGGTAAAGGTAATGCGAGTACCTATTCAACGGAGTATCAAACATGAAAATCCATTATTGGCGTAGCAAGCAGGGGGAAAGGGGGGCATTTTCCCCCACTTTTTTAGCTAGATAAACAATTTAAAAAGAAAAGTTATTCAAAATATCAGTTTTTTACAACGTAATATTTTTGTATTATATGTTTTCCTCTTCTTTCTCTCTTCTTCATGTTTCATGTGAAGAAATTTGGGTGAACTTTTTTTGCACCACCATTTGTGCTGCCCCCCATTTGTACTGCCCCCCAGATGAAATTCGATATACATACCTATTCTTATATTTTCAATTTGTCTAAAAAAAACTAGTGGTTTCCCTTTTACGAAAGCACTACACTAAAAATTTTAATATCTTTAAAAGTTATGCATGGATTTTCATGTTTGATACCTTGTTGAATAGGTTTAATTAATTGCCTTTCTTATAATACCCATAAAGTGTAGTTTTGTTGAAAAAATTAGAAAAATAGCAAGATTTGTAGGCCATTTTTTCCAACTTTGGAGGCCTATAACTTCTAAACCAATTGCGAGCGGCCTTCAATTAAGGAGTTAGGAGGCCAAAATCCATAAATCTACAAAAAAAAAAAAAAATGAAAAATTACTGTTGTCGCTATTCTTGAAATGTTAATTTTGAGGATACCTTAGAGCAGGAAGATGTGAATTTTTCATACAATTTGTTTTTAAAGAAATGTCCTGATTTTAAAGACACACCGAAGCAGGAAAATGCAATCAGATCTAAATTAAATTTTGTAGTTTACATGTCAGTTACAATATCTGACGAATGTGCCCTTAGCCAAATCGATGCTATGCACTTTTAAAATTCGCTCCGGCCTAGTATCTAGTCGGCAAAAATACCTAGCTACACCCCTATCAACATGGTCTCGGTACTCCTCTGGTTTTTAGCTATGCTTACGTTTCAAGTTTTACTGCATTATTCCATATCACGAAGACGCACACCAACGATGAGAAAGACACGAGAAGCAATAAAATTTTGTATGGAAGAAAGTAATGCTTCTCGTATCTTTCTCATCGTTGGTGTGCTTCTTCGTGATAGAGAATAATGCAGTTAATTCCCACTCTCATTTTTCGATTTAATTCGCGCTAGGCGCCTTACAGACCACTGTGCACACCCGTTTTGCTTTAAATGTCATTTTCGCCGAAAAATGTCAAGTTGTTTTCCAATATGCAAAAATATATATTAGGACGTGATTCAAATAACAAGGTAGGCTCGCAGAGTTTTCCCAACAAGAAAGCTGTGAAGCTCATGAACTTCAAATGATAAGGGCAACAAAAGCAATAAGAAAATTTCATTTTAAGTCAACTGAATTTGACATCTAGCCCACTTTTTACTCGAATTTACCTAGCCTACTTTCTAACTCTGCCATGTAATTAATGCTTGGTTTTCACTATGTCATTTTCAGTGGACAGTCAAATTGAAAATTACAACATGTTGACATTTTTTTCTAACTTTGGCAATCTTGGAAAATTAAAAACAATTAAATTATTAAATAGAGCTATGCAGAAAATTTTCTAGAGTTTCATTAAGGTGATATTTCAGGTGATAAGCTTTTGTGTCGTCATAAAAATGACATAGTGAAAACCAAGCATAACCCTTAACTGGTATTTCTGGTCAGTGGGACCAGAACAAAAGAGTATATTTCTCTAATAATTCAATTCGATTCAATAAAATTATTGAAAATAGTTTAAAAAATCTTTTCTTATAGGAAGAAAAAACTTAATTTAAGACGTTCTTAATGAAGCAACATAAATGTTTAACTACATTTTGTGGCTTTTTAGCATTTTAGTTGGTGTGATCCCTGGGACCAGTTGTAGTGTTAGTGTAATTTTTTTGCGGTGTACCAGTTAAGGGTTAAATATATATTCACGCAGATCTTTCAACCATTAGAGAGAGTCCCTCAATTAACCTCATAGAAATGCCTTTTTGCACCCACGTCATTATGTGCCACTTAAGCCACCTTTGTATCGAATACTTAATACTCTCTTTAACGTGCATTTGTCACAAAAGTAATCCAAAGCCAAGAGCGATAATTACCGACGCGTGTACCAGCTTGAGTTTATGAACAACAAGGGCGTAAAAGGACATGTGACCGCACTAATCCCTATTAGCAATTGTTCAATCAACGGATTAGAGAAACAAACAGCAGAGAGCAGTTGCAGTTGGTCATTTAGCATGGCAGTATGTGGTGTAGGTGTAGGTTGTAGCTGAACAAAGTGAAAGGATTAAATTTGACCCTTGAAAGAAGTTGTTCCTGTTTCTTCCATTCATAGACATTCTGACTACATAAGAAATAATTACCGGATATCGTGTGATCGGATAATCGTGTCGGTGGTGTATGAGCGGGTGTGTGATGGTGAGATGAGGAGTCCATGCCAGGTGTTGGCAGTCCGGAATACAAGGAACTAAAATCCTCAGGCGTGCTGCTGCACTTTCGCTGGTGGCTGAGCGACGTTTTATCAATTGATGAACGCGAGTCTTGCACCGATGACGCTAGACCCAACAGGCGATTTTCATGACTAGATGTGATGCCCATGAGGCGATTATCTTGAAAGGACATAAATTTCGTATCCTGATTCGCGCTGCCATGCTGTAGATTTCCATGTGATATGGCATGATCTTCAAGTAGACCCTGCTGCAGACCCAAAAGGCCACCCACCAGATTTGGACGCAACTCGTCCATGCTTAGCTTCCCCTGGCCACAAGCGCCGGCAGAGAAATTCAGCTGACGGCTAAATATTGCTGGAAATATATTGAATTGCTGCGAATCGGCGCTCGATTGAGGACTCAGGCCAAGGCTATGCGTGGCGACGGGAGCCAAGGCAGAGCCGGCGGATGTGTTGACGGTGTGGGTGCTGTTGCCGGATGAAGTGGGACCGTTGCCAACGACGGCCAAGGAAGATGTTGAACCTGAACCGGGAGCACTACCAGCGCTTCCAGTTGCACTGCCGTTGCTGGTCGTATGGCCGATGGAGGTGGGTGTATGCAGCTGATGCTGGGATGTTGGCACTGGCGGCGGCGGCTGTTGCTGCTGCTGCTGGAGCGTCTGACTTTGTGCCTGTAGGTGATGCGAGTGCAAGGCAGCCGAGTGATGATGATGGTGATGGTGAGCGAGGTGTTGTTGATGGCTGTTGGAATTGCCGACGACTCCACCACCGGTTACAGGGCCGCCGGCACAACTATGTTGTTTGAAATCCAATTTGTGGCCGGCGTAGAATCGTGAGTCGATATACGTTTTGAAAAGTTCAATTGTACTATCAATCGGAATGCCTGGACGAGACGGAAAACGATCAAAAACGCACTGCTCACTTACAGAACAAGTGAGTTGTCAGATGCAATGCGTTTGCTAACGGTTTATTTAATCAAAAACTTATTCTCTTAAGATTCGGTTTCCACTCACTTGACACAAGGTCACCGTTAATGGAGTTAATTGCTAGAAAATGACGGAAGTTGCAAGTTGCTTTTTTGTTTTTTTTTTTTTTTGTAAACACTGCCAGTAACTATTTAATTTGCACTTGAAAAAGTGTCTTCACTGCAATCACAAACACAAAACTTGGCTCATGTTCGTCGCCGCTTTCGCTTGTCCGCTTTGCAAATGCCGACTAACACAATTAATTAATTTCAATTTCAATAAATTATAAAAAAGAAAGAAATGAACTTGCTGTTGCGCTGTCGGTAGAGTGCGTTGACGCGTCGACGTCTGAACCGAGAACAACGAAGCAACCGGATAGAAAACTGGAACACACTGACGTAAAACACTGCTGAGCTGACGAAGGACCGAACTTTTAATCGCGTCAAAGTGATGCCAAAACTCAGGCGGGAACCACGACAGCAGCCACGAAGCTTTGCTGCGCTGGACGCCTTGCAATAGACACCGATTTCTAATGTTTACAAATAATGAAAATTCGATTTCCGGATCTTCTTGGGTAATAATGATAATGAAATTTCGTATATTTAACTCTATCGCAATCTGCTGCCGCGTCTGCCGTGTGCTCCGCCTGTCGTATGCAAAAGTATACGGTAAGGAGGTGTGCGGGGAGATGGATAGAATGGATGAGCAGGACACCAATACAAGCAGCAGCACAGGGTGCCGCAAATGCGCTCCTTGATTGATTGTTGTAGAAAAAAGCAGCAGCACCAACAACAACAACAACAACAGTAACAGTATAAAAATACAACAAACTCAAAGGCAGCCGTGCTGAAATTAAATTGGCAAAGCCGTATGCTGTACACTATGCAACGGAAACGTTTTGGGTACGTACTCGGTACGTATTCGCGGCCGATCAAAGTTAAAATGATTTACTATTTCGAGCAGCATACAAAATTATAACGAAATTAAGGATCATGTGCTGCTGCTCTGCTGCTGCCAGTGAACGTCGCATTGACGTTCCCGTCACATCAGGACATCCACTTTGACGCCTTTTGACTGAGGTTGGTGGTGGTAGTGGTGGGTGTATGGCTGCTGTCAAAGCAGATGAGGGGTGGCAGTGGTGGTGGCAGGCTCAGACGTAACGAATGGCATGATGATGATGTTGGTAATGCTGCCGTCGCTGCTGTCGTTGGTGGCATTGATGGTGGTTGGAGGCAAGACCACGAATCGTTTGTCGTACTAATAATGTGGAAAATAATGAAACTTCATCGCCGAAGGACATGCAAACAAGCTGACAAACTGATGCTTGCAACCGAGCAGACGTTGAAAAGCACTCATCGACAAGGACAGCAATCATTTACTACTCATTGCTATTCATTGCGTTCCGCACCAACGTATTGTTGTCTCTTTTTAACTGGTTTAATTTGTTTAGGTGCAGTTGAAGACTTCATTTTTTTTATTGTTGTTGTTTTTGTTTTCTTGCTGCTTGCTCCAATAAGGGATGGTGACGACAGCAATTTGTTGACGACAGGACGAGCGCAACGAAGGACACACTTTTAGTGGCTTACTGCTGCGTGTGGTTGTGATGCCAACATTGTTGGATGCTCACTCCTGGGTGCAAAACGAAACAACAGTTATTCTATTAGCCGTTTGAGAGTGAAGCAGAAAAAGTGAACCAACAACAAAAAGATGTCTGACATACTTCCTTTGATTTGTTGTTTGCAGCTTGATGCAGACTTGATGATCAACTCATTAAATGAGTCCAAGGAAATTGTTTTTGTGATTGTTTTTTTTTCTATTTGTTTTTTTTTTAAACAGTGAAAGTATCTTCAAGCAACAGAACAAAAAAAAAACAGACACAATATGCAATTTAATGTGAGTTTTCTTTAGGTGTAGGTGTTGCAAAAATTTCTCGTTGTAAAAGCAGAAAATTTCAATTTTACACAGCTATTTTTTTATGATGTTACAAATGTACCGCACTGTTGCAGAAGCGCTGGAGTAGCTTTTTTAATGGGAGACATAGTTATTAATCGGAAACTATATAAATACATCCAGTGACATGCAGTAACACAGGATAATTAAGGACCAACGGCCAAAAAGAAATTATTTTATATAATGAAATTACGAGGCTAGCAAAAACATTTTTGATAAAATAAGCATCAAAACTACTTCATTGCTAGAAGTATATCAAAGATAACCAGATCAGGCGCGTACCCATAAAAAAATTTGGGGGGTTTTAATTCTTTTTTTCGACTTATTCCCATTTTTGTATATTATATTATATAATATATAATAGTAGGGTAGAGAGAGGATGATTTGACGAAAGGAGGTTTTAAGGCATTCTTAAGTCATGATTAAAAAGTAATCTTCAAAACAGATTTGAAAGATAGAGTAGATTATAGTTTCTAATCTTATAATGTTTGATAGCATAATCGTATGTTATGTCAAAAAATTTAATATTAATATAGTGCGAGTTTAGTTTTTAGGAAAATACATGCAAAATGCTAATCTTTACTAATATAAAAAATAGGGGTATTCACGATGTGAATAAATTTGTGATAAATTTTTACAAAATATACAATACTTGCAACTTATTGTGAGCGAACCTTCAATAAAGCATTGTGTTTCTAAAATCAGCAGATTTGTGTATGTACTCTTGCTTAAAAGTATTAATTAAAATCATAGTTTAGCTTAAGGAAATCATTAAAAAATTGAAACAAAACACTTAATTATATTACCTTTTATTAAATAAACTCACAGCGTAGATGATAGTTTTTTCCATGCTGAGTAGAAATGCTTTTGCGATGAGCTGCTCAAATATACAACGAAATTTACAAAGAATACAATATGGTGCCGTCAGTGTATTTTTGCCACAGGGTTGTATTTTGAACAATGTGCATTTTGTTTTTGTTGTTTTACGAAATTTACTACAAATATCAAATTTATCAAAAATACACAATACAAAAGGGCAAATACACCACATCGTGATTACCCCTAATGGAAAGTTGTCGGTTTGTTTGTCCTTTCACGTTTCAACAGAATTTAATGAAATTTGGAATATAGGTCAAATAGGCGGTAGGCTATTTGAAAATCTTCTATTCTTGAGATTACAATAAATTCAACTGCAATTATAACAAAATATTTAGGTATTGCGAATTTTTACAGATAACGCACATTTTTCATAATAAGTCAGTTCACAATTTCTTTAACCGATTAAAGGGCAAGTTCTTATTTTTCATAAAGTATCATTTAAATTGATGAAGATAGTGATTTTTCTATGAAAAACCAAATTGAAAACATATCTGTTCAATTTATTCGAATTTTATTTAAAAAAAAACGAATGGCAAAATATAATTTCTAAACACGCTTTGGGCTAAAAATTCCCCCAGAATATTCGCTAAAATAAAAGATACAAAAATTGTTGATATTTCGTTGGATAATCTGAATATTTTAGCTCCGCTACAGCACATGCCACGAAAGTGGTGGATATATTGATGGGAAAAGTTGATGGTTTTCCTAAAATACAAAAGATTATTTTTCCTTTTATTGTGAATAGTTTATATTCCAGAACAATAATACTAAACACGTTACAAAAACGTAAAACATCCTGTATCTTGAAAATTTTACAATGTAGGAGGAAACTAAGTACTAAGTCTGAATATAAGAGTACTGCTATTTTTTGACCGCAACTGTATTTATAATTCTTCTGTGCGTGTGTATGTGATTTAACTCCTCCTTAACGGCTAGTGGTCCCTGGATGGTTTCGATTTACAATTAAACCCGATAGGTGGCGTTGCGATCTGATAAACAGCCATAAACTTCTAAACTACTCATATGATTAGCCTGAAAATTTGTGTAAAGAGTGCAAAGTAATTTAAAAAATTTTCAATTGCTGTGACATCAAAAACATTCACATACATGTTTTCAAAATTTAGTACAACAATTTTTTCACACAACATCGTTACCTAAGAATGAGAAATTATTATTTTTATTATTATTATTTATTTAGACAAATTGTTGACATTTAAGACTTAAATCTTTTACATGCCGCATATAAAAATAGATAACAACTAATTAAAAAAAAACTATAATAAACTATTACTGCTATGGTAATTATAAAGATATTAATTTAAAAAATTTTGAGATTATTTTACTGAGTCATCATATAAAACTGAATACAATTCAATTATTCGAGGATAAAAATACAAAAGAAAACTGTTTCAAATGTGAATAAAAATCATTATCTTAATGCTAAAAAATTTATATTGAAAAGAAAACATTTTAAGAAAGAAATTAAAAATTCATTTAAGTTTTAGTAAAGGATAACAAGATCAGAAACAGGAGAGATAGAGTTAAGAGAAATAGGTGAAGATTAATTGCTTAAAGTGCTTAGGGTTGGGAATTGTTTTAATGTTGCTTGCAAGTGAATTCCATAGTCTTATGGCACTAACGAAAAACAATCGGCTAGAGTTTTGGTAGTTATGCCTCGGAATAACAAGATTTATGCTTCTGTTTGACCTACAAAACGTTATATTTTCAAATAGATATCTTGGACAACGAGCGAAATGACAGAAACGAAAAGAAAGGACATTAACCCTTTCAATGGCTAGGCTAAACTAAGAACGAAATTATTTTTTTGTGATAATATTCCTATCGTTTAGGTCCTAAAAAGATGAAAAAACATACCTTTGAGTTTTACCTGCGCTACTTACGTTTTGCAAGCAAGAACAAATTGTTTTGCTCCTGTTCGGCTCAAAATATTTTCTTTTAATCCGTTGAAGGTTTTTCAACCCTTTAGATTTTTTTTAAACCGTCTTAATATTATGATAATTAAGCCATAAAAAGATAAACAAACATAAATTTGATTTTGTCCCTTTAATTTTTTCTTATAAAATAGACCAAAGAAACTTTTTTGCTTTTCTTCGGCACAAAATCAAAAATTTAACTAACTTTAGTGTTAAATATCTCGTCAAATTTATTTTTATCATGTTGGTTCATCTTTTTTCATAGAACCAAACGATTCGTTAAAAACAGCGTTGCAAAATAAAAATTATCTTCTGACGTGAAAGGAAAGGAAAACATTTTTTATTCAAAAGTTGAATAAAAGCACTTTATAAAAATAGTTTAAACTGTTTGGCTACTGAATATAATTTTTATCTTTTTTTTTTAAATTCCAAAATATTGCCTTTTCACTCAAAAATGACTCAAAAGATATTTTTGTTGTAAAAATAAATACAAGTGAGAGCATGATTCAATTATATATAAGGTTGAGTAAGCTGAGAGCACATATCTCTCGGCGAATGTCAGAAACAGCTGTTTCGTGTTGTTATCTTTTACTTTGACATTCGCCGATCCAAATTCCATCCATCCAGCGTTTTCGTTTAAAAATGTCACTGGGCACTTTAAAAAAGGAAACGTTTTCCTTGTTCCAATAGTTTTGGCGAATCGCGTACTTTATCGGTATTTTGAGGTAGTAACAAAACTCAAACTCCAAGAAAATTGTTAAAAAGTTATTTGAAACACAAATTTAATATTAAAATCCAATAGTTTGACTTCTAGTCAGAAATTTTAATTTGATTGTTTACTTGTCTTTTTTTGTTTTACTTTGACATTTTGCAATCCAAGTTTTGTTGTTGTATGAGAACAATTTCATGGTTACTTAACCTTATATATAATTGAATCATGAGTGAGAGTTTCATTTCTGAATACTTTTCATATGACATAAGCATGCATTTGAAAAAATTTTTCCAGTTTTGAGCCAAAACTGTTTAACTGTTTTTGTTTTCAAAACAATCCCCCTTGATTTTTTGGCGACATTTTATTTTTCCAAAATGTTGTTTTTTATTTTTGACAAAATAGTCGAAATTGTCAAAATAGTTAAAAATTATTTATGTGAAAACATTACTACAATATCTCATTATACTACAAATAGTTTGAACTGTACCTTTTGGTTACTGAATATAATTTTTATCTTTTTTTTTTTAAAAAAAAGTTCCAAAATATTGCCTTTTTACTCAAAAATGACTCAAAAGATGTTTTTGTTGTTAAAATAAAAACAAGAGAAAATTTTATTTCTGAATAATTTTCATACGACATAAGCATGCATTTCGCTACCTTAATATAGAAAGGCCCTAACTCATTTTTTTCAAAATAATTTTTTTTTACAGATTTTTGCAAAAAAAAATTGCTATAGAAAAAAAAAATTGCTGCAAAAATATTGCTACATCATTGAATTGGTTAGTGTCTTAAATAAAAAATTCATTTCAAGAAAATTCGGACCCTCAAAATTATAATTTTTATTAAGTTTTTTCCATCTCCTGTAAAGTAACAAAAAATGAGTTAGGGCCTTTCTATATTAAGGTAACGATTTGTAAAAATTTTTCCATTTTTGAGCCAAAACTGTTTAACTGTTTTTGTTTTCAAAACAACCCGTTATGATTTTTTTGGCGAAATTTTATTTTTCCAAAATGTTTTTATATTTTTGACAAAATAGTCCTTAATAATTTATGTGAAAACATTACTACAATATCTCATTCCATTCAAAAGTAATGGCTAAAAATGCATTTTTACATACCATTGACTATCTATATTAAGGGAGGTTTAAGGCAAAAGCGATTAAAATTAAGGCATACATAAAAAGATGTTTTCTAAAAAGTTTTTTATATTAACAAAAAGTTTTAATTTCATGTAAATTTAACATCATTAGTACACGTAAAAAAATGTTTTTTTTTCTTAAGATATTTTTTTTTTGTACATAAAGATAGCACTGAAGTTGTATGCTTAAAAAAAGGTAAAAATCAGGCCACACAGGAGAAAAATGCATTGGAAAATAGAATGCACATCTTTTAGCAAAATGAAATGAAAATATGAAAAATTAATAAAACTATGAAGCGTTGAAAAAATGTCGAAATATTTACGTTATTTTTGACTATATTGTTGCGTGTAAAAACTATACAAATTTTTTAAAGACCCTTACTTTGGTAAGAGATGTGCATAAATGCCATACAAACAGATAAAAAATTTGTATCGGTCGATTAGTTTGTTTGCAGGTGTGGCTAGTTTTGAAAAAGTATGTTTATTGAAATATTGGTAGTTAAAGTTACTCTGGCGCTCCGGGTTTTAAGCGCTGAGAATTCTGTATTATAAGCGTGATTGATTTTACATTTTTTTTTTAATATTCTTGAATAGATGTACATGTAGATTTTCCAAAAATTGTTTTGAATTAAAACTCATTTTTGTATTAAAATTTTTTATGCTGCTTTTCACTTGCCATATTTGAAAAGGCACCACCAAAAAACTACTGCATAGAATCAATCGAACTATAACTCCATAAGGAAGTCTAAATCAGCTGTCAAAATATATACAGCCCAATTCTGAATGATTTTTTCCGGAGAATTGGAGAATGGAGTTTTAATTTTTAGGACAGCAGATGAAGATATTACATTTTTTTTTGTTTTCACTATTGAATAATGACGATTGATGAACAAATTGGCATTTAAAATTTCCAAAATGTTTTTTTAACATGATCTTAAAAATGAAAACTCCTTTTTCCGATTCCCCGAGAAAAATCATTCAGAATTGGGATGGTAATGGATTTGTGGCTTAAGTGTGGAGTTAGCTGTAAATAAAAAATGCATTTAAGTACTCTGTTGGGAAAAAACTAACTTTTACTGTCCGAAAAACTCAATATATAAAGAGCACCAACAAAATAGATTTCGCCACAAGAGACACTTAAAGGGCCCCTGGTAAAGCAACGCCACTGAGAAACAGTTGACGAAGCACAGTGTAACAGTTCGTACTGTACCTACACTACCGCTATCTCTTTCTTACACACACAATACCGTTCTAAGCGTTCAATAACCAATCAAATTGATGCATCGTCAAATACATTGCTGAATTTCGTGATGGCTGGCAGCTCGACTGCGCAATGAATTAAACTTCGTTAAATGAGACACAATCTGTGCTCGAGTGAAAAACGAGACAGAAATCCTTAAAACAATAAAACAAACGTTTCAACATTTCAATGGGTGGGATATTGAAACCATTTTTTATTTTTTTTTGTTCGTTTTTTTACTGTTGCAAGTGGGGTTCAGAAGATGGACTTTTAAGTTACAGTGAGTTTGGAGATTTAACGCTGCTATCTGAGCCATTTTTGAAATTCATTCGCATCTGTATTTTTATGGAACATTTTTAAGTTAAACAAACAAATGAGTTGACAAGAACGAAACAAAACAAATTTTCAGCAGCAAAAAAAAAATGTTGCCAAGCGAACGAATGATATGCGATATCCATGCACTACTCTACACAAGCAAACATACTGTATCTATGTGGTATATACAAACATATGTATGTATGTATATGTATGAGCATAGCTATATTATGTTGTTGCACAATCCCAACCCAACCCAACCCATTATGTAATGATGGACAGTGATATAGAACACTCCGGATAAATCTTTTAATAGAGAGGGATTTTTTTTTTGTCAACTTAAAAATGAAAAAGTATTTGTTCGGAATTAAATTTTTAATTTTTTTGTTTTGTTTATTTTTGTAGCATTTCTTTTTTTTTTTTTTTTGCTCTTCCAATAATGAAAGTCCTTTAAAGTTTTAGCTAGCGTATGTTTAATGTCGCATTAAATTTTATGTCTTATCGTTTAGAAAATTTAATTTGACGAATTAAAGGAATATCATTTTCGATTTAGAACATCAGTTAAACGATTTTGATATAACTTGTAAAAACCAATGAATAAGTTTAGATAAGCGTCAGTGAATGTGTTCATACTCATATATAAAATTAACAATTTAAGTATTACACATTTTTCATTTTTACATTAAAAAAATATAATAAAAATGCCATTAAAAAAGCACTGCAGAAATTTTTTTCTTTTCAATATTCTCTTAAGGGAGAATATCTAGCTTGACCTCTTTTGTTTTAAGGCTACAAAAATTGTGCTTTTCAATAGTAAAAAAGAATAATTTCTGGAGAAGAAACCATTTTCGATGCTACTAAGTAAGTAAGTAAATTTATAGGTTCTTTAGATAATTTATAAAGAACTATTCTGTACATATAAATTAACAAAAATAAAAATGTACACGCAGAGAAAAAAATCAAGCATTCTATGCTTGAATCCAGAGAATTATCAGTTTACGCTCAAGCATAAATTTCTCAATTAAGGCATTATTTTGCTAGTTAATTCAAAAAAATTTGTTTTTGATTGTTGTCAGTTATTATTACTCAAAAAATATTTTCATAAGAATTTCAATTTTAAAAAATATTTTCTCAAACTTAAATCACATTCAATTTTGCTGTCTAAAAAGTTTTCAAATAAAATCATTTATATCAAATTTATAATTTATAATTTTATATCAAAATACAAATTGGAATTTGATATTGATATAAAACAAACGAACTAATACCTCTACAGTTATCTTTCGCATGACGCAATTAATTAATTAAAACAATTGCTTACAACTTAAGAATATTTTTTTAGATTCAAGTCTAATATTTGCTTGAAGTGAGAAAAATATGCTTGAATCAAGTAAACAATTTGCTGAAAACTAGAATAAGGTTGCTTGGTTTGAGCATTTTATTTTCCTTGAACTGAGAACAATTTGCTTGTTTTGCTCAAGTTAACAATTTTCTTAATTCTAGAATGTTTTGCTTGATGATAGAAACGTAATCTTTTTATTAAGAGCAGAATATGTGCTTGATCAAAGAAAATAATTTGCTGAGAAAAATTTGCTCGATTTGAGAAATTAGTTTTCCTCGAATTGAGAAGAATTTTTTCATCAAAATAACCAATTTTCTCAATATTAAAATACTTTGATAAATCTTTTCCTTATAAAGAGAAAAATTTGCTTGATCAAGCAATAAATTGTCAGAAAATGAGAAAGTTTTGTTTGGTACATAAGATTATTCTATATCTTGTATTTGAAAATATTAAAAAGCCAAAGTGCATTTTATAATCATAAGACACTTTAAGAAATAACTTTTGTTATAAATTAATATCAGTGAAAATTTTCGGAATTAGCATTTTTTACACTATGTGTGCTCTTAACTACACTCTGACAAAAATTCACGAGAATTAACTGCAATAATTTCTGGCAACTGATTGCCTACATTTATTTTCGTTAAATCCCATAGAGTAAAATTATAAATTTTTATCGTTAAAAATGCGTGAATGCTCTCACCTACAACTATTTCTTTCGCTCTCTTGTAAAAACTCTCTTCTAAAATTATTTCTTCCAATCTTGTCTGCGCTTATAAAAAAAAGTTAGAAATGCGTGAAGTAAGTAAGTTTTGAACATGGCAACAACAACAACTCTGTATAGAGTCAATCACTCAGCAGAAGGCGCTACTCTTTTCTACTCCAGTAGGCTTGAGTAATTAAGCTGTGACCAATCTACTGTTTAAGTTGTATATAATTGGACACATTTTCGAATAAACTCATTGAAATCATATGACGTTAAAGCAGAGGTGTTTATTTAAGGGCAAGCATAAAATACCGCTGCTGGAGCGTTTTTAGGAGTATCTGAGCGAGAACACGCTGAAATAGTGTGAAAAGTAGGGAAAATATACATATTTTAAGACTCTCTGAGCGAAAACACGTACACGAAATAGCGTGAAAAGTAGAAAATATATATATTTTAAAATTCTCTGAGCGAAAACACGCTGGAATAGCGTGAAAAGTAAAGAATATATATATTTTGGGGCTCTCTGAGCGAAAACACGTTAAAATAGCGTGAAAAGGAGAGAGAGAGAGATATACATATTTTAAGACTCTCTGAGCGAAAACACGCTCAAGTAGCGTGAATAGTAGAGTAAATATACATATTTTGGAAAAAGACGCTGATTTTCAGACAAAATTGAAAAAACTCACTGTATGGCGTGGTTTTTTTACAAAATCGCCAATAAATGTCGTGAAATTTCACAACATTTATTGTAAAGATTTTTCAATCAGTATTTCAAGTACTTGCTTAAAATACAAGTTCAAGCTAGCTTGAGCTTGATAATTTTGAATCAAGGTATAGCTTGTAATTGAATATAAATAAGCCCACTACAGCTTGCGACTTGCAAGTATGCTAGCTTACAAGCGAACGGCACGAAGTTTCAAGTAAAGGAAAGCTTGATGCCTTCGGCAAAAAGCTTGAAAAGCTTGAAATTGAAGGCAAGTATCCAATTAAAGCAAGTATCCAAAAAATTCAATGAGCTTGCATAGGAAAAGCTTGAGCGTATTATGACTTTTAAGGATTCTGTGGACTCTGTGGTTGGCAGTTTTAGGGGGTAGATGATTTCGGATCTGATGTCGGAATTTAAAATTCAAGATGGCGGATAGAGTTGCCACCCCGATTTTTTGGTATTTTTGCGAATTCTTTTAATTTTGAAATTCTGACAACGGATTTTATTTCGAACATAATGTCACAGTTTTAAAATTTAAGATTGAGGTTAGGGTTACCACCTAAATTTTTACCACAGTATTGCCACCTAATAATATGTTTTTTAAGAATTTTAAACATCATTTACCAGTGTTTGGAAGTCACTGATTTCGAATCTGAAGTCAGAATTTTAAAATTCAAGATGGTAGATAGGGTTGCTGCCTTAATTTTTGTATTTTTATGAATTCGGAGCTGGCAAAAAAAAAATTGTGCACCAAAAATGGGTTGCTGAATCTAAATCCGTGGTCAGAATTTCAAAATTATAAAATTTTGAAATAATAGGGTTGCCACCAAATAATATGTATTTTTAAGAATTTTAAACATCATTTAACAGTGTTAGGAAGTCACTGATTTCGAATCTGAAGTTAAATGATGTTTAAAATTTTTAAAAATACATATTATTAGGTGAAAACCCATTTATATTTTATAATGTTAAAATTCTGACCACGGATTCGGATTCAGCGACCCATTTTTGGCATATCATTTTTTTTGCCAGCCCCGAATTCATAAAAATGCAAAAAATTAAGGTGGCAACCCTATCCACCATCTTGAATTTTAAAATTCTGACTTCAGATTCGAAATTAGTGACTTCCTATCACTGTTAAATTATGTTTAAAATTCTTAAAAATACATATTATTAGGTGGCAACCCTATTATTCAAAATTTTATAATTTTGAAATTCTGACAACGGATTCGGATTCAGTGACCCATTTTTACACTTTAGCTCACGCCAGCCCAGAATTCGTAAAAATAAAAAAATAAAGGTGGCAGCCCTAACCTCCATCTTAAATTTTAAAACTGTGGCATTATCGATATCAAATCCGAATATCAAAATTACAAGAATTTGCAAAAATACAAAAAAAAATATAGGTGGCAACTCTATCCGCCATCTTAAATTTTGACTTCAGATCCGAAATCATCTACCCCTAAAACTTCCAACCGAGGAGTCCACAGAACCTTTAAAAGTCCTATTAAAAAGTCCTCTCCACACAAGCTCATTAAATTTTTGGATACTTGCTTTAATTCCATTAATTGGATACTTGCAAGCTTACAAGCTTTTGCCGATCGTTTCAAGCTTTTCAACTTTCTGCCCGACAAAGTAAGTACTAAACAAGCCAAGCCAACGAGCAAGCATGAATATGACTTGTATCTGTTTGGTATTTTTGCAAGCTGGCTAAAGCTTGATTTTTCAAGTTTGGATACATACTTGAATTCAAGTACTTGAAAAGGCTTGAACTTCAAGTAGGCTTGTGCAGTTCTCTGGTACCTACCACCCACTTTGATTTTTTTCGCGAAAATTATTTTTTCCAAAATGTTTTTTTTTTAAATATTTTTTTACAAATAAGTCAAGTCTCAAAAATAATTTACGTGAAAAAATTACCAAAATATCTCTTTCCAATCAGAAGTTATGGCTAAAAATCTATGTTTTCATCCCAGACTATCATAAAACTAATGCTAGGTTTTCACTATGTCATTTTTATGACGACACAAAAGGTTTGTCACCTGAAATATCACCTTAATAAAACTATAGAACATTTTCTGCATAGCTCTTTTTAATAATTTAATCGTTTTTAACTTTCCAAGATCGACAAAGTTAAAAAAAATTAAACATGTTGTTATTTTCAATTTGATTGACAACAACTGACCACTGAAAATGACATAGTGAAAACCAAGCATGAGTTTTGTTTTAAAGTTCTCTATATCCCTTAAACGCCCCAGTTTATCTCTAAGAAAGCAGTTGTGTGTCTATAGTAATTACAAACATTTTGGTTTAAATAAAATCTTCCTTATAGTAATCTACTTACTTTTTGGCGAAATCAAATTTAAACTTCGCCTATATTTCATACAAAGTGACGTCATTATCGTCACAAAAACTTAAAAATAACCCACAAAAACTTCATGTACCTATTGACTTGATTAGTTTATTGTTTAGTGTATTGGCATAAACTTATTCATGGCTTGGGGTATTTTGCGGGGTATACTTGAAGTTGCTTGAAAGCGGTATTTTAAAAATTTTGAAGCTCGAGAGAGAAGAATAACATGCATACTGTCACTCTCTATTCTATTACAATTACTTTAAGTTTGTATGGAAACAGACCTATTAATTTGATCCAATCGAACATAACTCCTTACCAATTTTAAAATACCTTTTCAGTGAAAAGATTTATTCTCCATTAGAAAGGGCAGAAACAAATTTTAAAAGAACATTTAATGCAACTTGTAGCTAGATAAATAAAATCATGTCTACGCGAAGAAAAATATTCATACATTTTATGCTTAAAATAAGGTAATCAGTTCTTAGGCAAGAAGGTAATGCTTAAAATTTTAAATTCGAAATGAAAATTGTCAGAAACAAATTAATCATAGTAATTATAAATGATTAACTAATTCATTTTTTCTAATTAGTGAAAAATGCCGTGTTTCAGGTTTATATGTACTAAGGCTAAGCAATATTATATCTCGATATAAGAACTATTATTAACTTTAATAATTTGTAAGACCTCTCTCGATATTAATTCTGTGTCGATAAGCTCTCAGCTTAAAGTTTTCAATCGCCATGTAAAGTTGTATATGAAAGGCTATTTTGTACCAACAACTCAGTACTGTCTTAAGTCGACTTAAGCTTTTATTGCTTATCAACACAGAATTATCATATAAGTGCGATTAAGAAAGATAATTACCAGCTCCATTACCAACTAGTCACAAACACAATTTTGAGAAGCCTCGAACTCTTGTCTGTCATTATAAATATGTTATGTGTGAGTGTGAGATTTTACCGGTCGCAAAAACACATAGATACTAAATGTAAACACCATCAAAGATGCAAAAAGAATCCGGTCTAAGGAAAGTGAAGGATTGAGCACACACATCAAAGTGCTTTTTAAAAACTCTTTTCTTTCTTTTTTATTTTTTTTTTTTTGCAATTTTAAAATGCAGCTTTTAGTGGTATATAATGGAAAGTTAAAAGACCACATCAAGGATTTTTTGTTCTGCTTTTTTCTTAAGTTTTTTCACTTGCTGCCACCGATTTATGAGCATTATTCTTTAATGGATGTTGTTTCTTTGTGAGCTGCTAGCAATTTCATTGTTGAGCTTTTACCATTTGCGAACATGTCAACACTAAGGAAAAAGCTTCGATCTTGCAAGTGTTCAATGTTCATTTGGTCAATAGCGAATATAAAGTTTTCAATGGTGAAAGTATATGTTTTGAGCCATTTGCTTCTTTAGAAATTTATAAAACTTTACTTTCGTTAAAAAATTCTGGGTCTGCAATATTGTTCTAATTCATTTCTCAAAATGATTGCTGTTAATATTGTCTATGTCATCTGTCATGTCTTTCATACGAGTATAGATGGTGGGATTTTAAGCCGTGTCGTGAATTTTAAATTATAAATTTTATATTTAAATTAAAGCATTGCGGGTAAGAAGCAGTCGTGAAGTTTTAAGAATAATAAAATCTATATTTAGTGAAAGTTTTTTCAACAAAAAAAATTTTAAGAAACCAAAGAGAATATATAGCACTAATTATGGGCGTAGTCAGGATTTGGATTTTTTCATGGGGGAGGTTAATTATTGTTTGATGTAGCTGATAAATAAAATAATCTTTAAATATTGGCTTTATTGAGAAAAATATAAAATTTAATTTAAAACGATATTAAATAAAACGTAATTTAAAAAAGCAAAAATTAAAGTATTTATCGGCACGAATATTCAGCAAAGCGGTTTTAAATTTTATCATTCAGCTTCTCTTTGTTCTCTTGCACTAAATTTCTGTGCACGCTTTAAGGGCATAAAAGCGCTGTTGTAGAGATGATTTTAATGAGTTGAGATATGGTATAAACAGAGACACCTTCCCATATTCAAAAGGTAATTTCGCTGGATGATTGGCAAGCTGAATTAAATTTTTGCGCGAAGAAGTATTTAATCAACTGGACGATTGGAGATTTGATCTTTTCCACGAACCTGCAAGTCGTGCGATCCACAAAATACTATAGCCGAAATAATCGAAGACAAAACTTTTCGATTTTGTTCCAGTAATTTCTTGTGACCAGACAGCATCATTTCATCAACAAGCAGGTCGGTCATGAAACCCAGCAAAATTTTTGATGCAAATGTGACATGCATTCTTAGGAACACTGCTTCCAGATGACATTCTATAGATCCAATTGTGATTCTTCTTAGCCTTATCAAGAAGCGCTTTCAAGAGACATTCTTATAAACTACTTCTGGAAGACATTTAAATTCAATCAAAGGAAAAAAAATTTTATATAATTGCAATCAATGTTAAAGAACTTTCCGTGGGATTTTTTAAAAAACCCAAACACTTCCCACTTCCAACATCAAAATGCCGTGAAAATCAAAAAAGGGATATTTTACACCCCAACAAAACCCTAACACTTCTCATTCCCAATACCAATATTGCGAAAAAATTGGGAAAAGAGATATATTCCGTAAGATTTTTGAACTCCAGCCCCCCTAACCACAAAAACCATTCCATTCCATTCCATTCCATAGAATGCCTTTTTAAAGTTCTCCTGGAAAACACCTACTAAAATTCTTTCAATGAAGGGCTCAAAGAAATCTTCCATTAAAAAAATTCTGGAAGCACTTCTAGAGAAGACTAAAGAGAGCATTCCTTCCAAAGACATGCATATCTCTTATTTCGTGCAAGACCGTCACAACTCAAAATTTGGGTTTTTTGAGTTTAATATACAGAAATATGCATTGTTATCATATCTTCAATTTGAGTAAATTCCAGACCGAATTGCTATTAATTGACGGCTTTACAGATACTTGTGTCGTTTTGACTTTTAGCAATTTCTTCACTTTTTTGTACCAATAACGTTTCATTTCTATTTATACCAAAATTTATTTTAAATTTGTGCATAGTTTTTCAACAACAACGACTTATTATACCATGAACCATTTTTGAAATAAAAGTCCAAGGAGGTAACCTAATATTTTTTGTAGTAATAAAGTACCAGCTCAAAACGTGACATCTCTCTAACTCAAAAGTATGTTATGGTATAGCAGCAAAATTGTCATAACTCAAAATAAAACATTTTTTAAAATGAGTTTTTGTAGTAACAATGTCACAACTCAAACAGACACTTGCAAAAATATTGCCTAAAAATTCACTATTGACTCAAAAATAAAAATTTATGATATTTTTGGTAGAAAATATAATGGACTACAAATATTCTTAACAATTCTCAGTCTACCTTTACAATTAATGGTCGTGATGTCATTTCAAAATTTCATAAGGCTCTCCTGAAAAATACTGTCATTTAAGTTGTGACAGTCTTGCACGAAATGAGCGATATGTTAAAAGAATGCCTTCTGGGTATGAAATTGGAAGGGATGGATTTCAAGACTTTCCCTTCCACTTTAGCTTCTTTTTGAAGCACTTTTTTGCTTTTAAATGTGTCAGCACTAAGTTTGCAATAAAAAATTAAGTAAGCTTTAAGGGGATGGTACTGTTTTAAAAAAATTTTGGGACATTTTTTTTATATTTTTTTCTGAATGTACAAAAGTATTTTGTAAAAATTTCAAGTAAATCGTGCTGAAACTAACAAAGATACAGCGTTACAAGTTAGCGGACCTCATGCTCGATTTTTATACATACATGCCTCTTGGTGTGAATGGCAAAAAACGGCAGCTGCAAACACACTGCATTCATTCAAACACAGCTACAGTCCCTTCCTTCAGATGTTACAGAAGCCATAAAGCCAATCTTCGAAGATTTGAGCAAAGACGCACTTTTGCATCGGTGTCTTGGAGATTTCACGCATAATAACAACGAGAGCTTCAATGAACTTATTTGGAAAATCTCTCCAAAATCATCTCTCCAATCATTGTTGAAATTGCAGCAAATGTTGCAGCATGCACTTTCAATGAAGGATCTTTTGCTTTATTGTTCTTTTTGAATGAAATGGGCATCTCTACAGGCCCAAGTGCTCACCAATGGGCGCACGCATTTGACGAATTACTGAGCGACAGCGTTTTACTGTACAGATCTGACATTGATGATTCTGTGTAAGAATAAAAATTATACCGATCATTTTGAAATTTTGTACACTATTTCTACACATAAAACAACACGTAATGCCGAAGTGTTTTTTTCTTTTTTTTTCCTATTTTAAAAAAACCTCAATTTTTCAGCGAAAATCGCGTTTTTAACTTCCAAACGCACCAAAAAAAAAAACATTTTAAAAAAACTCTTTGGTTATTACCTCGGGAAACATATTACCTTTTAAACTAATATTGAATTTTTGAGATGATCCGCTAACCTCTAACCGTGCTCACCGCAAAAGAACTTTTTCCGCCACGGATTTATTTATCGATAATTTTTAAATTTTTTTTCCAAATATACTCAACAAGTCAAACTATAAAATGTATATGAAATAAATACACCAACATTGTTCATATCTCAAAAAAAAAAAATCATGAAAACATGCCTTTTTTAGGCTTTAAAACAGTACCATCCTTTTAATAAATATTAAAAACTTCAATACTTTTTTAATTATATGAAAAACTATTTTGAATTTTTTACTTTAACACTCCAAAAATTTTGTTCTTATATTTAGGGGGGAACGGTCCCCTCTCTTTTCTCCTTCCCTACCCTCGCTACGACTATGGTTCAAATATAGAAAAAACTTTAATTAATTGTGATGGAGAAGTGCAGTCACATTCAGACCAGTGGCGTTCTTGACACCTGGTGCTGATACCGTGGTGTTACTCACCCCCATAAAAAAATTTCATAATGAAAAAAGCCAATTTTGTAAGATAAAATATTTTTAATAGGTTTTAGGTTAAGGTGGCGGCAGGTCTCTTTGACCGGCCCATTTTGAACAAATTTTTGGTTCGTTGAGCTACCACAGAATGGAAGAAGGGAGTAATCAAGTTACATTTTTGTGTAGGATGTTCCTAACGTGGCAGAAGCCTAAGAAACCTGTTTTATTAAATCTGAAGCAAGTGTTATGCCGTGACCTTAGTTAAATCAAGTTACTGAGCGTTCCGTTCCTCTCCACAAACTTTTCCTACCACCACTATCAACAACTTTTCATCGTAAATTAATGTGTTTTAAAGTTCCTTTGATTAAAAGTAAGGAAAGGTTATAGCGTATTCCAATCCGGAACCCCTGAGCGACAGTCAAGCGCGCTACCACTAGACTATCGAGGCCGCCCAACCATCCATATAATGACACGTTTAAATTAGCTGTATACACTAGGGCTTTCAATCTCGGGATTCCAAACAAATCCCGGTACTACAAACCCATAATCCCGGGATTTTACTCACAAAAAAATTAAAAAATTTTTAGTAAATGCAAATGCAACTGCTAGTGATGCACAAGAATGCATTCAATTTGAGGAAATAAGAATGCATTCAATGAATGCAAAATTGATTTATAAGTAAAATTTTCAATTCACATTAATTTTTAAAAAATTATTTATAATTCATTTCAGTTATTCATTTTCGTTATTTAGAATGCTTTTCACAAAGAATTTCAGAATTCTTTTTTTTATTCATTATTCATTTTTTTATTCATTATTCCTTTGTTATTCATTATTCATTTTTTATTAGTTATTCATTTTTTATTCATTATTCATTTATTATTCATTATTCATTTTTTATTCATTATTCATTTTTTATTCATTTTAGTCCAAAACCATAGAAAAAAGTGAGTAACAAATGAATGATGAATAAAAAATTAATAATGAATAACAAATTAATAATGAATAAAAAATGAATAATGAATAAAAAATAAATAATAAATAACAAATTAATAATGAATAAAAAATGAATAACGAATAAAAAATTAATAATGAATAACAAATGAATAACGAATAATGAATAACAATTGAATAACAAATGAATAATGAATAAAAAATTAATAACGAATTAAAAATTAATAATGAATAACAAATGAATAATGAATAAAAGATGATAAACGAATAAAAAATAAATAATGAATAAAAAAAATAATTGAAAATTCTGAAATTTTTTGTGAATTGCATTTTTTGTGAAGAGCATTGAAGTGAATAAAAAAATTGATTCATTATTCTGAATAACGAAAATGAATAATTGAATTGAATAATTAATAATTGTTTTAAGAATGAATGTGAATTAAAAATTTTATTTATAAATCAATTTTGCATTCATTGAATGCATTCTTATGTCGTTATTTAGTTGTACTTAAAATTCTGAATATGAATGCCGATTTTACAGCTCTGGTAGCTGCAATGTAAATTATGTTTTTTTATATCATCGAAATTAATTATATTATCTTTTTTTATCTCTCTATACATTTAGAAAGTCTATTTTTAGGTGTGTTTTGGTTGTGATCTTTAAAGACTCTGTTTAATAGGCTGTTCAAATTTCATGGAATTTTTAAAGTAGCAATAAATTTATTACTTAACTATATTTTTAATACTATACTTTAGTTTTTTACTATAAAATGAATATTTTATTCACGTCATACTTTTTACCAACAGCTAACTAATTTATTTGAATAAGTTTTTTTTTAACTTTTTTTTTAATATATAAATTTATGTTGTTTGTTTTGTTTAACTTAAATATTTACGTTTATATTTTTTATATGATATTAAATATTTTTGGTTTTCATTCCTAAATAAATTTTTATCTCTTCTAAAATATAAAAAACCATAACTTTTTATTAAACATTTAATTTATATATCTGAAAAGTTAACAAATTTCGTTAATAAGGGACCGTAAAGGTTATGTTTTTAATTAAAAAATTTCTTATTTAATATTATTTTCTAATATAATTTTGTTTCGATCTGGTTTAATCAGGAGTGGTATATTTTTTCAATCATAAAATACACAAGTGTTTCTCCTAAAAATACAAAATGGAATATCAGAATTCGACTTTTTCTTATAGTTATTGTTGGAAGTTAATTTTATGTTAATTTTATTTTAATGGTAATGCAATTTTTTCCCTATTACCATTTATAACTTAAAAATGTACCTTGTAATATTCTATAACGCTATGTATAAAAATAATATAAAATAAATTTTAAGTTTAGTAATGTTTTATTTTTAAAACTTTATTTTTTGTTTATTTTTATGTAATTTTTTGCGTTTTTTAGATAATTTTTGTCTGTTTTTAGGTAATTTTCAGCAGTTTTTAGGTAGTTTTTTTGCAGTTTTTGAGTTCATCAAAATCTGAGCCCGGGTCATTACAAATGGTAATAAAATTTTTTTTCAGATTAATGGTAATGGAAATTCAATTGCATAAGCACTAAAAGCATTGCATTGAGAGTTTTATTTTAATGCACTCACAATTCAATTCATTATGCCCATCTATGCCAAAAAAAAAAAAAAATAAATAAAGATAAAAAAATTGCTAAAAAAAATTTGGTTTCCGTTACCATTTTGGTTTTTCTCAAAACATTTGGCACATGGTGGCACCCAAATTCCTTTTTATTACTTACTTTCCGGGGATTACTTTTGTTTTTTCCATTTTAACTAAACCAAATTTTAAAAAATGTACATTTTATTGCTTTTTTTTAAATATTAGGCATAAATATTATTTAAAGTCTTAGATATTTTTTTTTGATTACTTAAGCCTTGATCTAATACATAAAAATAATAAACATATCAACCCTGCAAACATTTTCAATAGCCTCAGAATCGCCAGCGAATCGCTTGGAAGATGAGGCAATCGCTGGCGAGCTCATTTGGGAGTCATCCGGGTATCGCCGAATGTAAGAATCTAAGGCTATAAAAGCGATTCGCCGGGAAGATTCGCGACCGAATCGTCTAAAGGGTTTGTAAGCGATTCGCTGGTAAGAGTCGCTAACGAATCGCCGAGAGGGGTCTCAAGCGATTCGCCGGGAAGATTCGCAAACGAATCGCCTTAAGAGTTCCTAAGCGATTCGTTGGAAAGAGTCGCTAACGAACCGCCAAAAGGCGTCTTAAGCGATTCGCTGGGAAGAGTATTAAACGGATAGCCAAGAGAAGACCTTAGCAATTCGCCGACAAGAGTGGCAAACGAATCGCTTTTAGGGTTTCCGGGGATTACTTTTGTTTTTTCCATTTTAACTAAACCAAATTTTAAAAAATGTACATTTTATTGCTTTTTTTTTAAATATTAGGCATAAATATTATTTAAAGTCTTAGATATTTTTTTTTGATTACTTAAGCCTTGATCTAATACATAAAAATAATAAACATATCAACCCTGCAAACATTTTCAATAGCCTCAGAATCGCCAGCGAATCGCTTGGAAGATGAGGCAATCGCTGGCGAGCTCATTTGGGAGTCATCCGGGTATCGCCGAATGTAAGAATCTAAGGCTATAAAAGCGATTCGCCGGGAAGATTCGCGACCGAATCGTCTAAAGGGTTTGTAAGCGATTCGCTGGTAAGAGTCGCTAACGAATCGCCGAGAGGGGTCTCAAGCGATTCGCCGGGAAGATTCGCAAACGAATCGCCTTAAGAGTTCCTAAGCGATTCGTTGGAAAGAGTCGCTAACGAACCGCCAAAAGGCGTCTTAAGCGATTCGCTGGGAAGAGTATTAAACGGATAGCCAAGAGAAGACCTTAGCAATTCGCCGACAAGAGTGGCAAACGAATCGCTTTTAGGGTTCCTCAGCGACTTGTTGCGAAGCGCCTTTGTTGAACTTTACAAGTTGTTTTATAGACGACATTTCTTGTTAAATCGGTTAACAAAAGATTACCGAAAATCATGCTGATATAAATATTCTCAGTTTCCAAACTGCAATTCAATACAAAAAATTATTAATAAAATTTGTTGATGATTATTTTTAGGGGAGAAGTATATAGAATAGCCTGCTTCATATTGCAGCGCGAGCGAATCGTCTAAAGGGTTCGTAAGTGGTTCGCTGGGAAGAGTTGCTAACGAATCGCCGAGTGGGGTCTTAAGCGATTCGCCGGAAAAATTCGCAAACGAATCGCCTAAAGAGTTGCTAAGCCATTCGTTGGGAAGAGTCGCTAACGAATCGCCAAAAAGCGTCTTAAGCAATTCTCTGGAAAGAGTCTTAAACTGATAGCCAAGAGAAGACCTTAGTGATTCGCTGACAAGAGTGGCAAATGAATCGCTTTTAGGGTTCCTCAGCGACTTGTTGCAAAGCGTCTTTGTTGAACTTTACAAGTTGTTTTACAGGCGAAATTCCTTGTCAAATCGGTCAACAAAAAAATCGACCACCGAAAATTATGCTGATATAAATATTTTCAGTTTCCATACGTCAATTCAATACAAAAAATTATTAATAAAATTTGTTGATGATTATTCTTAGGGGAGAAGTATATATAATAGCCTGCTTCATATGCCAACGATTGATTTTGAAAATTTTTAAAAAAGCAAAAATTTAAGGTCTTTTTCACACTTGGTTGACGCAATTCCAACGCAATTCCAACGCAACTTCAACTCAACTTCAACGCAACAGCAAAAAAGTTGAAAGCAATGCTTATAAATGCACCAAATGCTTTCAGACTTCAAAAATCATGCCACATGTAACTCATGTTTTTCGACTTCTTGCACTAATTAAATATTTAACACTTGCTCATTCATCCTGCAAACTTCTTCTTCTTCCATTGGATTCTACAAATGAAAAAAGAAACTAATTAATTAACTTATTCACCTTGATTAATATAGAGCATAGTGCACTACAAATAATTGAATTCACAAAACTAACAAACTGATGCAACAAATCGAAGATCAAAATTGCGGAAAGCCGCGTTGCGTTGAACAGGTTGAGAATGTGTCGAGAACTTGTTGCGTACAAGTTGCTTAATCTGAAGGTTCCGATATACATACACAGGCTAGCAACTTGAGTTTGAGTTGCGTTGACCAAGTGTGGAAAAGGCCTTACTTGCGGCTGTACCCAATGAAAACTCTGAATTTCATCTTGCGCAATGCATGTGAAATTCTCTGAAAAATCCACCTGCATTAATGCCATGTCTGGATCAAATCTATCAGACGATAAAGCAAGTCTGTCCTTTTGATAGCAGTCAGCTTGACACCGTTTAATATAAGAATGCTCAAAAAAACTAGGAGTCATTCCCAAAATGTGCTCAATATGTTTAGTAACTGTATCTGTTTCTTGGAGCTCACTCAGTTTGCCATTATTGTCGTTCCACACATACCAGAAAACTTCAATAGCTAATTTAGCACAAGTCCACTATCCTAATTGTTATTTCAACTCGGGTTTGCAGATATGCTGATTAGCACTCTTTGCTTGGATTGTCACAAGTGACGAATCCGTTAAAAGTCCTGTGTGTAACTAGGACATTCACAAATGCTAGAGCGTAGCTCTCTTGATATTTGCACAAGTATGCATTATGAGAAAGTTTATAAGAAAGGTAGACATGTTTTGGTCTTAGTTCTGCGAACTTGCTCTTTTGGTCCATGTTCTTTTATAAATAAGGCGTGACTTTCAGAGAGAGAGAGAGAGAGAGAGAGAGAGAGAGAGAGAGAGAGAGAGTCAAATAAATGTTGAATCTGTGTCCTTTCTTTTATTTCATCTTCGTTGCGAATGCTTATAAAATCTTTAAGACCTGGAGCTTGCCTGCTTATATCGTTTCGTTTATAGAATTCTATAATTTTTTTTACCACTTCTTTACCTAACGCAGATGAATGAATCCCTTGCTCGGAGTGAGAGCTGTTTGGTTTTACGTTAAAGTCATTCAGCAACTTGCCAAGTACTTGCTTAGTTTTTATTGGATTTTTGGGTAGAGATATACGAGTACTTGCTAACGCTTTTCCGAAAGCCTGTTGAGTGGGAAAGACTGAAATATTCGTTTTTTCCTGAATAACGTTAAGAAGTTTTTATCCCTAAACCTTTATTTTTTATTTTTATGAATTCGGTGCTGGCGCGAACACTAGGCAAAAATGAGTCGCTTAACTCGAATCCGTTGTCAGAATTTAAAAATTATGTAATTTTTTTAAAATAGGGTAGCCACCTATTAACCATATTGAATTTTAAAATTCTGACTTCAGATTCGAAATCAGCGACCCCCTAACACTGTTAAACTATAAGGGTATTCAGAGGTAGTCTTGTTACGATGTTAGATTGTTGAAATTTTGATGTACATGTGAACACACGCATTAAAATATTTTGCTACACCTACACTTCTGTCAAAATTAGATTGTTAACTGACAACAAAAATATTCAACACCGTACCAACACTCATAACAATAGGGTCGAGGTATTGTTAGAGTGTTGAGTTGTTGAAATATGACAAAACGTGCATTTTGTTGTTGTGTTGTTGAAATAATTAACACTTCATCAATCTAACACCGTAACAAGACTACCTTTGAATACCCTTTATGTTTGCAATTCTTAAAAATACATATTATTAGGTGGCAACCCTTAATATTTAATTCATTCTATACTTATTTGATTCACTTTTTTTTTAAACACTTACATATGAGTACTACTTTGGAAACTACTTATACTCATTCATACTTATTTTTGTGTAAGTGGCTCATGATTCAAAAATGTAATTCACTTTTTTCGAATCAATCACATATGAGTACTACTGTGGAAACTACTTTACTAATTTTAACTCATTTTTGAGTAAGTGGCTCACGATTCAAAAATTTGATTAATTTCAAATCTCTGATTTGAATCACTGAGTAGTGAACGAATACTATTCGAGTACTACTTATTTTTAAGTATTCGTTGCAGATCTCTGGTGCACAAGCGCATCAATATTTTTTTTATCTGCAATCAAAACATTTACAAAAAAACTGTCTATTCATAAAAATCTAAATTTTTCATTCACACTAGCGTTGTTTTTAGTAAAGTTGAATATTACATCAGTGGCCGTCACTCTGGGCTCTTAAGAGCTTTCTCGTTTTACACGTATTCTTATGCTCTCTCGCTTAGTCGCTATTGAGACAGCAACGAGAGCACTTTTTATGACAGTCCAAAGCGGGAAATTTATTTTATGAAAATGGCAAGTGAAAATGTGTTTGAAAAATATTTTATGATTTCTTTTACACCGAAAATTCCATATTTTCATATATCGTAACAGTTTTTAAATATAAAAAAAATTGTTTGGTTTTATAAATTGTTGGCTTTATTTGAATACTAATAGATTTGTTAATAACAGCGACCGCCAATAACGATTTCATTGCTATCAATCATTTAATAACAGTTATTTTGTGATCGATATTTTTCGATCAGAAATAAAAGTTATTTCTTGGTCATTATTTTTTCGATTAGAAATAATAGTTATTTTTTGACCGTAATTTTTTTCGATCGGAAATAAAAGTTATTTTTTGATCGATTTTTTGAACAGAAGAAAAAAATTATTTTGTGACTGAAATAATTTCTATCAAAAAACTAACATATTCATTAGAAAAAATATGCTTAAATATGATATTGTGAGAGTGCTGAGAGCTAATCTCAATTTGAATATTAAAAAAAGTGGCAAAAAAAAAATATGATAAATGGCACTTAAAGTTTGAAAATAGTGACAAAAGTTGAAAAATTTTAACGAAAGTTTGAATTTTAAAAGTATAATAAATACTCGTGTAATACAACTCGTAATACGTTTTATTTCTGACTGAAAAAATAACGACTAGGAAATAACTTTTATTTCTGTTCAAAAAATAACGGTCAAAAATAACTTTTAATTTAGATCGAAAAAATATCAATAAAAAAATAATTGGTTTGAAGTGATTTTTATCTTTAAAATCATGTTAAAAATGGAATCTCTAGCTCCTATCGTCACATTGTTATTTTCAAAAGAATTACACAAAAGTTTTTATGCATAATCTTTTGATCTAAAATTTCAAAAATAATTGTTATTTCTGTCCCTGGATAATAACATATATCATTTTGAATGTTCGCTGTTACTAACATCAAAAACTGCAATTTTTGGTATAAAAATAGGAAATCTTTTGTAAGCATTTTTTTTAAAAATTCGTTAAAAATAGCAATCGTTGGAATCCCAACCTAGAATTGAGTGTCAGCCTTTTAAATTGATGCCTTAACACGACACTTTAGTAAAATGATAAAAAATTTGTTGCGAAGACTATGAAAAATGTGACTGAAAATTTTATTTTATTTAATGCATTAAAATGCTACAAAAAAATACACAACTAAAAATACCCATTCAAGGTCATTAAAATATATCAACATTTTTTCTGTACAACTTACAGTTTCAAAGTAACAGCTATTTGAATACATGTACTAATTGTATATTTTAAGATTTTTCTATATTTTTCACAGTGAAAAAAAAATTTTAAATCAAAAAACAAAAGTACGCAGATATAATACATTTCAGGAAAACTATCCACACATAGAATTTAAAAATGTTCAAAAGTAATGATGTCAGAAACGGGGGCGCTTTGATATCGAATTACCGATATTCAAGTCTTCATTTCGTAATTGAAAATATTTAAAGGCTTATTTGAAATTATTTCTTATTTTTTTTTTTTTTTTGGTATGGACCAGAGTTAAATCATTTTGCAATTTAATTTAAAAAATTTAAATCATTTCTGATTTAAATCAAATGATTGAAATCTTTTTGATCTCATTTGATTTAAATCAAATAATTGTAATCATTTGAATTTAAATCTTTTATGATTTCAATAACATAAATGCATACAAAATTCGAGATTGCTTTGAAATGAATTAAATATCACCTTAAAGCAAATTAGCAATGAATTTTAACAAGTGTGGAAAAGGCCTAAATTTTTTAAGATTTTTCTTGAATAGCGCATTCATTGCTTGGGGATCGAGCCATCGTCCAACGATCGCCGAAATGAGCGAAGGAAGATTTTGAAGATTTTTCTTGAATCGCGCATTCATCGCTTAGGCGATCGAAAAGCGATCCATTTTCCAAAGAACCCTTAGGCGAATCGCAACTGCTTCGCCAAATCAACTTCTCTTCCAATCGTCTTCCAAATGTTTGCAGGGAAACTATTAATACAAATTATACAACAAATGTTTGAATTTGGTGTAAAATTAACTATTTTTTTTGTCAAATTTTTGTCAAACATTCAGACGTAATAAATCATTAAAAAAAATTGTCAATGCAGTTTTTTTTATTTATCTATCTTCAATAGGCATTTGTAGCAAAAATTTGTCCTCAAAATTCCTTAAAAATTAGGTTTTGGCCGTCTTTTTCCTGTTTGGGACCAATGTGCGAGGCGTTTATGCATCTTTTTGGTGCATCGCAAATGACTTCTTTCACAAAGCCATTGACGGGGTACAATTACTTCCGATGCTCTGAACTTTAGCGATCGGAATACGTGCTCGTTGACGATTATTTCGATATTTTCTACGAACGCAGATGACTCTTTTGCGCTAGCAACAATGCTGGCTGGGTAACAAATAAACCAACTATTTCTTACAAAAATTCTGAAGACGAACCCATTGACACTTAAATAAACGCTGTCGATATTGCATATATTAATGTCTGCCTAAAACAAAAACGAATGCCTCATGACAATCCTCAAATGCTTGAAGAATCATTGAAAAACACTTGTTACCAAAATCAAGAGCCAAGCACAGCATAGTTTAAAGCACACCCGCCGTGACGCATACAGCTTCGGGCGCACATATGTCATATTTTGCAAACATCGCGACAACTTCAAGTAGAAACTCAAAATTTGAAACTCTCGATGGTCCTTTTATCTAAATTGTATATAATTTGAATGCAATTAACATTCACGAAGGGGAATCCAATGTTGAGTGCCGAGCTGTTTCCAAATACTTAAGTTCGATGTTTGGAACAAAAATTAGAAGCTTAAAATAAATAAACCACTTCCTTGGCATCACGTCTTAAAATGAAATCTAGAAAATACCACAATAATTAACATTATGATGAAATAGGATTCAAGGAATGGGCAGTGGATACAGCGAACTTATTGCTCACGGTCCTGGTGACCACAGAAAATTCACATGAATGAATAGAACTAAATGTCCTTTCGTAAACAAACATAAGACACAATAGTAATTATTGCCTAAATAATTGCAGTAGATGATTGAGATTATCGTCGAGGGTGGGTGCCAAATTGCAAGTGCACCAAGAACAATGGAAACCAATAGATTGTTGGTTGCAAATCCAACATAAGGCCAACTTTGAATTCATCTCGACTTCTTGCTAGCAAAGTGCGTGCGCATTCATTCCAAATGACTGAAAGCACCTCGGGGTGTCGAACTTAAGCGCACAGTTGTTCATAAATCGAAATCGGGTTCCTGTGTTTCTCTCTTACGTGCTGCTGCTCTATATATTTTACCAGTTTGCAACGTTGTAATTTGAGCAAGACCATCAGGGGATCGAATACGAGAAACTCGAATCTGTAATTCAAGAGCGAAACAACAACAAACACAATAACAACAACGACAACAGCAATTAGAATGAAGGGATTTTTTTAAATTATGCCACAGAATTTGAAATCAATTTGTAGCCATGTTGAGCGCTGAGTCCTTAGCATTAGCAGATTTATATACATATGTATTTAAGGTTGGTGCATCACTCAATGAAAGGGCTTCAGTATTGCTTTTTGCTTGCACTGAAACTCAACTGTTGTTGGTGTTGCTGCTGCTTTGTCATTATTGTCAACAGCACACACAATAATGATGTTGATGTATGTGCGTTTAAGAGACTTCTTCACTGTCATCAACTTGAAGGCTTACTAGTTGGGAAGGACAATGATTATGGTCATTGTAACAAGCACTAGTTACGTTGAAATGATTTGAATAAATAATTTGTACTTCCATTAGTCTAAATAGAACACAAAGAGTTTTTGAAGATTTCTGAAAATATGTAAGTATTTATTGGAGCGAGCGAGCGAAGCTCCCATGGAACATTTTTTTTGAAAAATGTTAAACAGAGCATATCTACTAAATGGGTTGACCGATTTTAAAATTTTATGGTTCTAAACTGTTCTACGCCTCTAAAATTATTTCCTAACGAAGCCAAAATTTCGAAATTCTATTTACATAGTTTATAAGTTAGTTGAAAAAATATTTCCATATGTTTCGTTATTGTTGTTGTTCTTGTTTGCTGAATTCACTTTGATTCTAGCTTATTGCTTCTTATTGCTTTTGTTGTGCAAACAAAACAAATGTATTTGTATTTTCATATGTTTCGTTGTTGTTGTTAGCTGTATTCAGTTTGCTTATGCTTGGTTTTCACTATGTCATTTTTATGAAGACACAAAAGTTAATCACCTGAAATATCACCTTAATAAAACTCTAGAAAATGTTTGCAAAGCTCCATTCAATAATTTATTTGTTTTTAATTTTACAAGATTGCCAAAGTTAAAAAAACTGTCAACATGTTGTTATTTTCAATTTGATTGACAACAACTGACCACTGAAAATGACATAGTGAAAACTAGTGTCCGACGAAATGTGAATTTTTGCCAATTCACTTTGCTTCAGCTTACTGCTTCTTATTCAGCCCTATTCTAGAATCCGTCGTAATGAATTTCCGAACGTAAAGCTACACTACGAATACGACAAATTTGACGAAACTTCCCCTTTTCGAACTTACTTTCGGGAGTTCGAAAACAACTGGTTTCAACAGCAGACAAATAAATAAAAGGAAAAATTGAAAAACTGAAGTGTTTTTGATCAACATTGTATTTTTTAGCTGTGATTTTTATTTTTTGCAATTGCAATTTTCGCACAATAAAAGGAAAATTTCTTACATAGAGAATCTATGAAAATTCGTCGAAGAATATTGCGAGATTCCATCAACCCTTTGGAAATGGATTACGAAACGTAGGAAATGCACTAAATAAATTTCAACTAATACTTTATACTCACAGGTTTATATAAAAATAATTTAACTTTATTAACCAAAAATTAATTATAAGTTTTATTTTACGACCTAATTCTATAAAAATGTAATTGTTTTCTTTTGTCGTAAACAAATCCGTGGAGGCAAGGCTTTCGTGAAAAAATCCGTAAAACAGCTGTCAAAAGTTGATACGTTCGGAATGTGTAGTTGCAATGCTACGAATGTAAGAATGTTCGAATTCGATTCGGATTGTAGAATACTTCATTACGAATCCGACAGAAAATTTACGCTACGACGGATTCTGGAATAGGGCTGATTTCTTTTGTTGTGCAAACAAAACAAATTTATGTATCTGTCAAAAAACTGATCGACATGGAAGGACAAGTTCGCGTTTGTTTGTCGGTGTACGATTAGAAAATTTTGCATAAATTTTTATTAATTGATTATTAATTTTGCGTTTGTGTACCTTTTGTATTGTAAGTAATTTATATTAATCTGATGAAAATTTATCGAACCATTCAAATTTCTATACAAACAAAACAAAAATACATACATATATAGAGTGTCCAGTGTAAGAGTACGAATATTTACGGAGGTGAGGTCGAGTGAAGCAAAAAATCGTATGGAAGGGGGTCAATTTTCGCACCCTTAGGCGTTACGGGATAAAGTGTTATTTCATGACTTTGATGCATACACAGTAAAAAATATGAGCATAAATTTTATACTATTTTGCATACATATAAATCCAAACCAAAAATGTTTTAAAAGTTATACGATCAAATCTTATAAAGTTTTCAAGACCATTTTTTTCGTCAGACTAATCGTAACCACTATATTTTTAAATTTTCCGATTTCGGTGAATTTTTTCTTTCGAACCAGAATATATTTTGATTAACACATGATATTTATACGAAATTTTTAAATTATATTTGTTTTATTGTGTTTATAATATTGAGTGGTATAAAATTTATAAATTATTTGGAATAAAAAAAGTTTATACCAAACAAATGTTATAAAAAAAAAATAAAATTTACCCTCAAATTTTTTACTGTGTACAATTGTTTAGGGTTTAAATTCCTGCTGCCAAACTAGCAAAAGCATCAAAGTTTTTACTTTGGCTGCGCTTTAGCAATTTATTTTGCAATTATCTATAAATAAATTTTACTTGGCTGCAAACTACGAAAGAAACAAATAGTTTCGGCGGCAGCGAGCGTTCGGTTTTTCATTCGTACTGTAATTTTGGAACATTATCGAAGCCACAGCAACAGCAAGCTATCGCATTTTGAAGTCGTCTTCTTGCTGTTGCTGTCGCTTTTTAACATTTTTCAAGCAGGCTTTACAGCAGCAGCTATCGATTTTTGGCATGCGGAGTCGTGCTGTAGCTATTTGCACTCATTATGCTGCTGCTATTGCTTGTAATATTTTTTAGCAGCTTCGGCAGAGAGTGATGAATGTTTTCATGTTAAGCTTAGTATGCTGTAGGGACGAAACTTTTTGGGCATATAACTGCTCAGGCGAAATTTTGGTGTAGAGTCAAAATTTTTGTGTGGAGAAAAAGCACTTGCTGTTCTAGTTGACAGATTCATATTTTTATTGCTGCAATTTTATATCCCATAAAAGGCAAGACTACACATTAATAAACTATATAAATGCAACAATAAATTTGTTAAATAACCAATTCAACACTTAAACATACTTACTGCTTATTTTTTATTGTTGATTGGCATATTTCCGCGTCAATTAAATGTACGGGCATATAATCGACAGCGAAATTTTGATATTTCAATTCTCTACTCACGAATGGAAATTTGACAACATAGCAATAATTTTCGCTTCTACAGCGTACTAGCTGGCGAAATAAAATTTCGCTGCCTGTTCGTTGTCAAAAATCTCAATGTATTTCTTATGGAAATTTTTTTCGTTCCTACAGCATACTAAGCTTTAAAAGTAAATATTTATAATGTTTATTTTCTAATTGAATTTATGTTTAACAGGATTCAAGATAAAATTCTACTATATCTGCTGAAATTTTTTCAACCTGCACTGCACAAAATTTATAAGAAACTGTGACAAAACTTTTAACATAAAAAACATTCATCATTCTTTGCCGATGCTTCTAAAAAGGGGTACGTAGTGCTGTTCTTCGGAGATTTCAATCAACTGCAGCCAGTTGGAGATATCCCACTTTACGGGAATCCGAGGTCAAGTGATGCTACCGCCACTCAAGGTCAATTAGTCTATCGTCAAATAAGCAAAGTGTCCGTATTGAACCAGATAATGAGAAAAATTCGACCAGAACAACAAGCTTTCAGGGAATGTTTACTAAGAGTATCATTACGAGAACTGACTCTACAAGACTAAGACCTCTTATCGACCATGTTTAATCAGCTTTAATTTTTTTTTTGAATACAAATGTGTTAAGATTAATCTTGAACAACGCTGAAATTGCTATATGCATAATATAACATAGAGAAGCTCAGAAATGTTGGCAATGCTGTAAAAATTATCAATGCTTTACACAATGACCCACGAGCGTTGTTAGCCTCATCCGACGATGCAAGAGGTTTAAGCCCAAAGTTATATCTATGTAAGGGTGGACGAGTTATTTGAGATAAAATCTTACTTCAGCTGGTCTGTGCAATGGCAGCATCGGTGAGGTAGTCTGCCGTGTTGCATGTGGCACCGTCTTTTTAAAACCACATCAACTGTTTACGTGAAACACGTAAACACCGTGTATATTAAACACGTCCGCTCGATCTACTCGCTACAAGTCGCACGAGCGCGGACAGTTGTCGTTCGGCAACAGCAAGGTTGCGCCAGCGTCTTATATATTTTATTCGTTCTACTACTGAAAGCGAAAATCATCTTTGCAACAACCCACCCATCCAGAAGACAAGGACATCACCACGACAAACTCAACAAGGAAGACCTCTATCAACGGATCTATAACAAATAACTACAAACACCCATCAACACTCAAAAGAATCAATCAACAATATTATAACACCACAATTGTTTTACCAAAAGGTACAGAATAATAAAATTGAATTCAACCCACTCTAACCCATTTGTTCTCTTTTTCCGCCAATTTATCCACAATCGTTCGCTACCCGAACATCAACCAAGTCCAATTCTTCCATTTAAGGCAAAAAAAGTCGGTTATTATCGCACAGTACCTTGTTCCATTGACTGTAATGTTGCGATTTTTATTAGGGGTATTCACGATGTGGTGTATTTGTGATAAATTTTTACAAAATTTACAATACTTACAACTTAGTGTGAACAAACCTGCACTAAAGCATTAAATTTTTTCAAAATCAGCTGATCTTTTAGTTCTTTTGTTTGGAAATATTTATTTAAATCATAATTTAACTAAAGAAACTCATACAAAAATTGAAACGAAACATTAAATTATATTAATTTTTATTAATTGAACTCATAGCGTTGCCGATAGCTTCCTCCATGCTGAGTAGAAATGCTTTTGTGATCAGCTGATCTAGTACACAACGAAATTTATAAAGAATACAACAGGGTTGCATTGTTTGCATTTTTGCCACAGGGTTGTATTTTGAATACTGTACATTTTATTTTTGTAATTTTACAAAATTTACTGCAAATATCAAATTTATCGAAAATACAAAATACAAAGGCAAATACACCACATTGTGACTACCCCTATTATTTTTGAAAAAGTAGGCAGAGTTGCTAAATGCATTTATGCAATGCATCAGTGTGTTTTATTTTGAAATGGCTCAAAGCTTATTAACCAAAACTGCGCAACTTTGTAAGAATTTGTAAGAAAATCAACAGAGTTGCGCAGTTTTCGTAATTGAACTTTGACCCCTTTTACATTGATCAAGACTTGAAGTCAAGTTTTTTTGACGTTCTCTTTTGAACTTGACGAAAGCTTTCACATTGGTCAAGACTTGAATTCAAGTTCTTGTCTTCTTTCCTTGTTTTCTAAAAATAAAACGAGATAGGTAGCAAGCAAATGAATTATAGTTTATTGAAATTTGGAAGTTAACAAAACGTTTTTGCTTAAAAATTTAATGCAAAATTAAATTATATTGAATGCAAAAAAATTTTAATGCAACCGTAGTCTAACAAACTCACATTGATATGCGAAAAAAAAAATAAAAAGCACTGTCAACAATGCGAAAATAGCAAAAGGAACACGAAAAAACACGAAAAATTGCCGGTACAGCTTCAAGTTTCATTTTCTCTTCCGTCGCTTCCGATGTGCGGCGAATTGCCTACAAACTCTGAAACTTGACTTCAAGTCTTGATCAATAGAAAAGGGGTCTTAGCACCAATTCAAAATAAAACACACTGATGCATTGCATTGATGCATTAGGGAACTCAGCTTACTTTTTAAAAAATAATAGGGGTATTCACAATGTGGTGTTTTTGCCTATGTATTGTGTATTTTTGATAAATTTGCTATTTGTATAAATTTTGTACAATTACAAAAACAGATTTTACAGTATTCAAAATACAATCCTGTGGCAAAAACGAACGATGGAACCCAGTAGTATTCTTTGTAGATTTCGTTGAGTATTAGATCAGCCAGGGACCGTACCGGTTATGGTTTTTATCAAAAAATCAGATGTTAACAGTTATCATTTAACTTTTATTTTTTCCGACAAAAATACTAGTTATTTTATGCCTTTTATTTTTTTCGGGCAAAAATAACTGTTACTTTTTACTTTTATTTTTTAGGTCAAAAATAACAGTTATTATGTGCCTTTTATTTTTTCGGTCAAAAATATCAGGCAATTAGAATTTTTTTAAAGGCCGCTTGAACGACAAAAAAAGTTTTTTAGTTTTAATCGTATTTTATATAGCCAAGCGGTCTTTGAAAAAATACAAATTGCCTGATATTTCTGACCGAAAAAATAAAAGGCACAAAATAACTGTTATTTCTGACCTAAAAAATAAAAGGCAAAAGTAATAGTTATTTTTGCCCGAAAAAATAAAAAGCAACAAATAACAGTTATATTTAACTTTTATAGTAACAGTCGAAAATTTAAAAGGCGTTTAATATTCTCGAAGCTGCTACCATTACGATTATAAGGGTTTATTTAAAAAAGTCCACCGGCAACTTTTTCGTTATGCCTTTTTCATCTGAAAATTGTAAAATAGCAGTTATTTTCGGTCCCTAGATCAGCTGATCGCAAAAGCATTTCTGCTCAGCATGGAGTCAGCATGGAGTCTAATGATGCCGTCGTCCCACAAACAGTACAAATTAAGTTTCAACAACTAGAACTTTTTGATCCGATTTTTCTTTTTTGCAATTTTTTCACAAAATAGCTAAAGACTATGCTATAGCACCACTTTTTTAATTTTTTTGTGCTATTTTTTGTATTTGTAATAAGTGTTGTTTCACAAAATATTTCAACAACACTTCATTGCAATTTTTCAAATTCGTATTTCCACGATTTTTTTATTAAAACAAGAAAGAAAATAACATTTTTTCGAAAACTAAAGTATAACAACTCTGGTACTTTTCATCCGATTTTTTATGTTTGATAACTCATTTTAAGAAACAATTACATTAAAAACGAAATGCATACCAGTTTTTTTAAAAAAAACTTACTTTAAGAGATGTTTTTATTACTTCTTTAATCAAATATTAGGAAAAAAATCTTGTAAAACGCTTCTCCATTTATTTCTTACATTATATATTCTAGTTTTATATCAAATCGACTATTTTTAGCCTATGGCGTCAACAATTTGATCAATCAACAAAAAATATCGATAGTTTTTGACATCGATAAATCAAAAAATATTTTTTTATAAATATATTAAATGTTTGCTCAAATTGTTGACGCCATACGCGCCATATGCGTCAAAACCCTCCATTGGTTAGTCCCGGCTATGGGTCTGTCACTGACCATCAATTTTGCTTTTAACATCGCTTTCTGGAGCACCTTTAAAAAATTTGAAAGAGAGCATTGGCGTAGCAAGCGGGGGTTAAAGGGGGCAGTTGCCCCTCCGCTTATTTAGCTAGATAAACAATTTAAAAAGGCAACTTCAAAAGTTATTCAAAATATCAGCTTTTTTTACAACGATAATATTTTTGTATTATATATTTTGCTCTTCTTTCTCTCTTCTACATAACCATGCTTTCGGATAACCATTTTCTTTCTCTGTGTTTGCAAAAAGATAGAACAAAATGTAGAGTTTCTTCTGCAATTCCAATTTGAAAAAAATTCGGATACACTGAAAAAAGTAATAAATGAAGTTGAAAAACTTGTTGCTTTGGTTTTGACTGTGCCTGCATCAGCAGCTTCATCTGAGCGTTCTTTTAGTGCACTAAGACGACTCAAAACGTATCTTCGAGCAAATATGACATAGATACGACTCACGACTCACTCATACACATTCACAAAGATAAAACCGAAGAATTGAATTTGATGGAGGTGGTGACAGATTTTTTTCTTGCAAGGACAGAAAGAAACATTTTGGAAGAATTTAAATTGATATAACTTTTTGTACCTTATTGCATTTAAACCATGTAAAGATATACCCAGTCTTGCTTTATGAAAGCAACAGTTATTTCTTATATTTTCATATTACCATATGAAAGATCCTTTAAAAAATTATCTCTAATATCGAAATTGGAAACACGGTTGCCATTTTGGTACAATTGTACCAAAATTGGTACATTTATTTTAACTTGGTACCTTGGTACATTATTTTCCGAGTTGATACATTTTGTAAAAGATTTACAATTTAACAACTTTTTACAAAAAGCGAAATTTGGTAGCACTGGAGAAATGTTCAGACTAATGTTTAGTGGAACTTTGATTGCATTAAGTTCTAAAAGTTAAAAACTTACATGCTTTTCTTGTCATATATATTAAAAATCAGATTTTTGAGACATTTTTTGAGACTCAAGGATTTTTTGTGAGAATTTTCACTAAAGCAGAAAAATATCTCCAATCAGAAAATTTTTCTCTTATTACCAAAGATATTCTAAAACAAACTAAAGACAAGTTCGATTTAGGTAAAGAAGATCTAAATGTTTTGAACATAATAACATCTTCACAAGTTATGTCAGAAAACAAAATTTCTTTATTGCCATAATTCAATAATTCATATTAAAATATCATCTCATAGAATGCTACCCTGACGTTATTGTAACTCAGAGGAATCTTGTTTAGGTTTCAAATATTAGTTTTTAAAATTGTAATGACGTTGGTAAAAAATTTGGGTATTTTGAGAAAAAGTCTGGGTCGTGAAGAATGGTTTGGGGAAAATTTGTTTTATCAATTTTGTAAATTGAATCAATATTTTTTTTTTATTTTAGCCTGATTAAAACTAAGCTTAGAAATAAATTGAAATATAAAACACTTAACAATATAAAGCTCTCAAAAAATTTGTGTGTCGAACGCAATGAATCTTATTATATTTTTAGCCAGCAAAAGAACTATTTTGACGTATTTAATATTAATATTTTTAATATTAATATTTTTGTTATGTTTGGTATGTTAACAGATATGAATTATTGAATTATTAAAATAAATGTTATCAAATTATTATATTAAAAAAAAAATTGGTACATTTTTTCCTATTTGGTACATTTTTTCGAAGAATTTGGTACAACAAAAAATAAGCAAGTGGCAACCGTGATTGGAAAAACTTTTTAAAATAATGAAATTTTAATATTTTTTATTAAGTTTTATATTATTTTTTTTTTTTAAACTAAAATAGAAAATTTGTTTATTCATATTCATGATTCTTTTTTTCAAAGAAATTTTGGTGATTTTTTTTGCACACCCATTTGTACTGACCCCCCCCCCCCAGATGAAATTAGCTTCCGACGCGCTTGAAAGAGAGTTTTGAAGGCACTTATCTTCTTTATCTTTTAGCGCTTTTCTTTTCTTTTCTTATTTTGTGCCTTAGGCCTTTTCCACACTTGGTCAACGCAATTCCAACGAAACATCAACGCAACAGCGAAAAAGTTTAAAAGCAATGCAACTATAAACCGAATGCTTTCAAACTTGCTTTAAAAGTCATGCAACATATAATAATTGTAATAATATAATAAGTCATGTTTTTCGACTTCTTGAACTAATTTAATATATAACACTTGCTCATTCATCCTGCAAACTATTTCTTCTTCTTTAAGAATCTTTTAATGAAAAAAATAACTAATTAATTAACTTATTCACCTTGATTAATACTGCACTACAAACAATTCACAAAACAAACAAACTGATGCAACAAGTCGCCGATGAAAATTGCGGAAAGCCGCGTTGCGTTGAACAGGTTGAGAACGTGTCGAGAACTTGTTGCGTGCAAGTTGCTTAATCTGAAGGTTCCGGTATAAATACACAGGCTAGCAACATGAGTTGGAGTTGCGTTGACCAAGTGTGGAAAAGGCCTTAGAGAACTTAATATTCCTTTTTTTTTTCATTACAGCACAAAATTAAAAAAAAAATTGCTAACTAAGGGCGCTTTTTCCGATAAGAAAAAATTACACGACAAATGTTTAAAGAAAAAATAAATTATTTCCACTGTCAAAGATTGATTAGTTAGGGATGGTATTATTGCTTTTGTAGCTGTCAAATAATGTGAGTAACCGTTGCAATTTTTAAGAGAAAGTACATAAGTACTCTACGAATTTTGATACGATATGAAAGAATACTTTGTGAAAGTTAAAATAGATAAAAAAGCATACAAAATTGTTGATTTTGGCGCCCCTTAACATTTGGCGCCACAGGCGTGGGTCTGCTTCGCCTGCCCCAAGGGACGCTCCTGAGTACAACATAAGTTTTGATTGTCAAATTGGGCCTTAATATTAGTAATTTGCTTTCCTCCTAAACTACATTATTAATTAAGTAATATTTTATAGAACGAAACAAACGCTTTGTGCAGACCGACCCGCTGTTATGTTTTGTTGATACTTATAGTAAATGGTTTTGCTTTTAAGAATTGAGATTGCAAGCAAGCGTGTATCTCTCACCACTAAAAAAATTACCCTTATTTATAAGTCACGTGCCAACATTTAGTGTTACTTCAATGTAAACAACGAACTTAAAAATGCCACATTGTCAAAAGTCAAACTTACTGCCACGTGTTGTTGTTCCCACTTTCAAAAGTACTCAGATTCACACCTTTGTTGATGTTATTAGGAAAAAGGTTTAAATAAAAATCAGCAATGAAGAGCTTCCTAATTTTGCACTGCAGGAATCCTTCAAGTGGGTGTGGTTGCAATTTCTATGGTATTGTTGGATTCTTACATGGACACAATTTGGAATAATGAATAAAAAATGCCTTCTATTTAGTGTTTAATTAAACTGAGCCTCTGTCAAGGGAATAAGCCATTTCAAATCACACACACTCACACGTGCATATGAGTGTTGCACATTTTCTTTAAAGGTTGACAATTGTGTGAAAAATGTGACAATCTGCTATACAATTGCTGTAATAAAGTTGTTTTGTTGCTGTTGTTGTTGTTGTTATTACTCTAATTGTTATGCTTTATTTCATTATTGAATAACTCTTAATTATGTGCCTATTTCTGTGTGAACCTCTTATTCACATGAGTAAGTTTTTCCTATTAACTTTATATAAATCTTTTACTTTTATAGTATAAATAGATTTATTATCATAATTTTTCAAAAATATACATCAGTTTTGTACTGGGAGCCAGAGGTTGAATTCAAAAGAGAACAAAATAATAATAGCATCTTTATGCAAAACGCACGATAGGTGTATTTGACGAAGCAATAGAATTTCATGTAGAAAAAAGGCTGAAGACCATTGTAGTTAGGGCCTAGTTTTTAAGTTTTATTTTATTTAATGTTTACATGTGGGGCTTTCCATAGTGACTGATGGAACAGTTTACTTCAGAATCCTTAATGTTTAGACCTGTAACTTTGTATTTTGATGTAATGATCAAATAGACATTTTACAATAGATTTTGAAGCGACTTATAAAACTTTTACCGAAAAAAATAACTCCTAAATATTTTGCTGATATATCTGTGGTCACAAGGAATAATGACTAAACTCAAAATATCGTAAAAAAGCGATATGGAGTTGACTTTATTGCCAATTTTTGGAAGTATGCAGATATCCATTTTTTTGCCCAGAATTGATCATCACTTATGTCTGCACTTATTTTGTTTTTAACGGATCATATATTTAAAAAAATTGGGTCATAGTTCGTGGAATTAAAATATCGTTTTTTACGATACTTTGAGTTTAGTTCTTATTCCTTGTGACCACAGATTTCATTGGTTAGAGGAGGGACATGCAACGTGTTCTTTATATTTATGGGTTTTAGAATACAATTCTTACCTTTTCCGCTGTATTTTTAGTCCAAATTAAAATTCAATAAATTCCAGTGTACAAATTTGGGGGTTTTTCCCCAAATTTAGGGGGGAAAAAGGTGGAATGGGATTTTTTAGGGGTTTTATATTTTTAGGGGTTTTTTAGGGACTTTTTGATATTCTTAAGCATTGGATAATCAAATTTACGGTTCAGGGAAATAACGCCCAATGAAATAACGCCCAAAATAAAAAATGAAATAAAGCCCAAAAAATTTTCATACAAATTTGGGCGTTATTTCATAAGGCTCAGTGAATAAAGGCCTAACGAACTAATGCCTAATTTTTCAAAATGAAAGAATGCCTAAACAAGAACGCCTAAGAAGAAAGTGAAAGAACGTCTAACTTTAAAAATGAAGGAAAGTCTAATTTTAAAAATCACCTTAAAAAAAAAACAAACAATAACAAATTAAAAATCAATTACTTTTATAACTTTAAAAACTAATAATTTTCTATTTAACGGAATGTTTACAAGGTAGTGTATGCATTTTGTAAAAGGGAAAATCAATTGTTTTTATAATTTTAAAAACTAATAATTTTCCCTTTTACAGAATGTTTACAAGATAGTGTATGCATTTTGTAAAAGGGAAAATCAATTGCTTTTATAATTTTAAAAACTAATAATTTTCCCTTTTACAGAATGTTTACAAGATAGTGTATGCATTTTGTAAAAGGGAAAATTAATACCATTATTTTAAAATTTTGTAAAAGGGAACTTACCTTTCGTAACAATACTTTTTGATTCTTAGGCTTTCTTTCATTATGAAAAATCACCTAACAATTTTAATGAAGGAATGCCTAAAATATTAGACATTCTTTCATAATGAACAACCGCCTAATTCCTATATAATTTTTTGTTGCAATTTTTAGGCATTATTTCATTTTTTTTTTAGGCATTAGTTCGTTAGGCCTTTATTCACTGAGCCATTTCATAATTTATATTTATAATATAATTTATAATATAATATTGATTATTTCATTGATATATTTCAATTAGGACTTAATTTTTCATATCCGATTAGGTTTTATTTCATCTTTTCTTTAGGTCTTATTTCACTAGGAATTAGGAATTATTTCATCTTTCAACGTTAGGACTTATTTCATTTACTGTTAAGAGTTCTTTCATTAAGAGTTATTTCGCGGAGCCGGTAAAATTTTCCCAATTTTTTTCCAAAAAGATTTTGGCTTTTATTTTATTTTCGGTTTGGGCGTTATTTAATTTTTTTTGGCTTTATTTCATTTTTGATTTTGGGCGCTATTTCATTTTTGTAACCCCAAAATATTTTGGGTCTTATTTCATGTTCAGTTTGGGCGTTATTTCATTTTTTTTTTGGCTTTATTTCATTTTTTATTTCGGGTGTTATTTCATTTTTTTAGGCCCAAAATGTTTTGGGCTTTATTTCATTTTTTATTTTGGGCGTTATTTCCCTGAACCCAAATTTACTGCGAAGTTTTTGAATTTATTCCGATTTTGCTATGCATTCACTCCTCAATTTTTCCCTTTTTCATTCTCTACTCATTGCCTTTTTGAAAAAAGCAAGGTAAAAGTGACGTCTAAATATTTTGCTAAAGCCGGAAAACTTGTGAATGAGTAAAAGAGACAGAAAAGGTGATTTTGTGTGGTTTGACAACTCAAGTGTTTGATTTTTATAACAAAAATTTAAAATCGCCTTTACCTTGTTTTGAATAAAAACCGAGGAAACAAAGAAAACTTAAGATTATAACAAAATTTTAATTGATTTTTTTTTGTTTTCGTAAGATTTCTAAGTTATTGTAACGATTTTAGGGGCTTGTGACTAAAGCTTTAGGGATAAATATTTTTGGGAGCTGGTAACACTGATAAATTCGTATTAAGGCTTGATTACCCAAGCGTAACGTGAGGTGGCGCAGCGGGATGTAGCGTAGTGCGACGTTGCCTCGAGGATAAGCGATTACCGAAATCGTAATCCTACGTAGTGCAGGGCACTCATTTTATTCTAGTAGGCTTATTTACTTCTCCTTGTCAATAAAAGATTGCATTCTTTCTTATATAGTATTAAAATTTACAATAATGTGAAGTTAAACAAATTTTTTCGCTTATAACACAGCTGTCGAACTGTCAAAAATCGTAACGTTGCGTAGAAATCTATTTTCTGCAGACTTCTACGCTGCGTCACGCCACATTACGATTACAATTGGCAACGTCGCGCTACGTTACCTTACGCTTGGGTAATCCAGCCTTTACACGGGGGTTACACGAGACAGTACTGTTAAAACAGTGAAAAATACGTATTAGTTGTCAAACTTTGTGTCTGTGAATAAGAGTACAGACAGTTGGTAAAACAGTTGGCAAGACAGTAGACAAATTAGTAAAAAATTTCTATTTTATGAAGAAATTTTTGTTAAAACTACGAGCACGCCAAAGTATTGCAAATTTCCAATTAATTCTAATAAATTACATCATCTTCTGTCATTTGATATGCTAAATATCATTCTACTGTCCTAGATACTGTCCCGCGAACTGTCTACAAAAAAGTTAAGACAGTAGAGCAGACAGTAGCAGACTGCTGCAAAAATGAGTGTGTGTGGGTAAAAATTTGTGAATGTGTTGCGACTGTCTTAACAGTACTGTCTCGTGTAACACGGGGGTTACACGAGACAGTACTGTTAAAACAGTGAAAAATACGTATTAGTTGTCAAACTTTGTGTCTGTGAATAAGAGTACAGACAGTTGGTAAAACAGTTGGCAAGACAGTAGACAAATTAGTAAAAAATTTCTATTTTATGAAGAAATTTTTGTTAAAACTACTAGCACGCCAAAGTATAGCAAATTTCCAATTAATTCTATTAAATTACATCATCTTCTGTCATTTGATATGCTAAATATCATTCTACTGTCCTAGATACTGTCCCGCGAACTGTCTACAAAAAAGTTAAGACAGTAGAGCAGACAGTAGCAGACTGCTGCAAAAATGAGTGTGTGTGGGTAAAAATTTGTGAATGTGTTGCGACTGTCTTAACAGTACTGTCTCGTGTAACCCCCGTGTAACCCCCGTGTTACTCTCCGACGCTGTTTGCTTGAAAATGTTAATCAAAATGGGTGAAAACAGTATTGTCAATATGGTGCAAAAAATCGTACGACTCGTTCACAATAACAACAACTTGTCATAGTGAAAAAATACTTCATCTTTTTTTTAAATAATTTTTACAGATCATGTAAATTTAACTATTATACATTGCGTTAAGAATAAATTGGTTATAATCATATCAATTTAAGAAAATAATTCATTTTCCCATTTCCCATGGAATGCCCCATGAAATGGGTCAATGGGACACAAATTATTTGCGCAAAAAGGAGGGGAAAGTTTGTGTTAATATCAAAACCATTTTGATTTTTACGCAACCAGTTGCATAAAGCGGCCACAGGTGACACAATTAAACTGCACAAACTCCGATTTGTGCAAATAATTTGTGTCGTTTATTTTGCCCATAAGACTTATAGGGTATTCACAAGGTGTGCTATCATGTTATAATGTCATATTGTCCTAAGATTTTACACTAGTTGAAACATTTTATTGTTGCCTTCCATATTAAAAAGTACTAATATATTACAACTCTGAAAGCTATGCTTATTGAAGTGTCGTAATCAAACAGCTGTTTCTTATTTGCATTTATTTATCTTGATTTAGTTGTAAAATTTTAGGACAACATGACATGATAGCACACCTTGTGAATACCCTAATAGTCTTTTAACTGCAATAAAAATTAACAATAATCGACAATTTATAGAATAGTCAAAAAAAAAATGACGCAGTCCACCTCAAGTACCGCAGGACATAGTAGAACCAAGAATTATATATTCAAGATTCCGCCATGCGCACGTCCACTCTCTTTGTGAGCAAGTGCATGTGACGTCAGAAGTAAAAAAGAAGAGAGTGTCAAACTGACTGAAAAAAACGTAGTAAATATATTTTATAGCGTTATTCGATTAAAAAATCTCCTCATTTTCTTATAAAATCTTGCATTTCTTAAATGAAATAATTATAAATCAAACGACAACGCTTGTCCAATAAAAATAGAAATATTTTTCATTACTATCTTTGATAAAAATTTCTATTTTATTGGGGTGTTAACTTCCGTGTTGACCCCTTCACAAAAAATAGCTATGTTGCTCGATTTATTTTGAGAACAGTTTGACTGTTTCTTTGGGACATGTCACACCTAGCGGACACGGACAAATTTGTTGTTGTTTTGAGGGGTAAAAGAAGCTCCCTCATTTTCCAGTTTTTTCTTTTACCCGCGAAAACAACAACAAATTTGTACGTGTCCGCTAAGTGTGACATGCCCCAATCAGCCATTTAGAAATAGTGATTGGATTAAGTTTACATACAATGCAAAAACCAAGCCTTTTCCAAGCATGTTTGTAAAACACTTGCGTAGGTAATAAATTTCCAAGTTGCTTTGTAGAATTATTGCGTAAAAAACAAAAAGTAAGTGTTGTACAATAATACTTGGAAAGACTTGCTTTAAGTAAGTGTTTTCCAATCATACTTGCAAAATGTTAGCCAATGTAATAGTTTTGCAACTGTTCAACGTTGCGATTGCTGTTAACTGTTGGTCTGTGTAGTCTAGTGGAGTGGAGAGTGCGCTAGACTATCAACCCAGACGTCCCCGGTTCGAGTCTGGGTTCGGTCGTGGTTCATTTCACTTTCTTTGCTCTTTACTACACTGAAGAATTATGGAAACTAAACATAGAAATCCACGAATTAATTGTGGGAAAATATTGACTTTAAAGTACAAGAACCCACAACTGAGGGCTTAAAATGCAACAAGGCAAGTTTTCTTAAAGGCAAGGCGGGGAGTTTTGATAGTGAGAAATGAGGACGGCACAGCTTCTCGAACCGGCGAATTTTCTTTTTTTATTCTCTTATTTGTCAATTTAAGAAGGCTGCGCATTGTTTGGCAAATATATTTATATTTTGGTATTTTTGCCAATTTTTGCTTTCATATTGCATTCTCATTGGCTGCAGATTTTGTATGAAATGTCAACTTCGTTTTACATTTCGGTCACCGGCTCTCCGCCGTAAAAGTTGCGTATTGAAATACTAATTTCCAATTGTGAAGAAACACTTGGATTAGGCTTATAGTAAGGAATATTTTTCCAAGGGATCGTTTTCGTTTATTCTACAATTACTTGTAAGCATTTTACAATAGTAATCTAAAGCTTTTTCCAAGCTTGATGTTTATGGTTCTAAACTTGTTTAAAGCTTATTCCAAGCTTCTTTGGCTGATTGAAGCGCCTTTGTTTGTATTTCGTTTGTTTCCCGATAAGCCACCCAGTTGGCAATTGCAGGAGTCCGAAGGCCTTCTAGCAGGCCTGCGTTAGGTTTTAAAAGGCCTTCCACAATCCTTGCAAACACCGTTTTATTGCTTGTATGAAATGGGAAATTTGTCAGGCCTTCCGCTCTCCTTGCTCAAAAGAAGTGCCTGCCAGAAGTGCTCTTTCGAGAATTCACGTTAGAAGGAAAAGCAATATAAATATCACTTGAAATAACAAAACGACTAACAATTCCAAATTTTAACCATGAGAGGACTCTCATAGTAGAACTAGACAAGGTAGTGTTACGGCTGAATGTGTTCTCTTAGTGACAATAACTTTCAAACTCAGCCATTTTGGTATTTCTGCCAATTTTTGCTTTCATATTGCATTCTCATTGGTTGCAGATTTTGTATGAAATGTCAACTTCGTTTTACATTTCGGTCACCGGCTCTCCGCCGTAACACTACCTTGTCTAATTTTGCCATGGGTCTTCTCATGTGGCGGTCCGAAATCTTACCCAATCGTCTATCGTGATTGTTTAGAATCGATAGCTTATTTTGCATTATTACAAATAAAATTAAGCTTTTGGGAGACAGGGTTCGAAACCCAACTTGGAAAAAAAAATATTTTTTTTTGTTTTTTTTAAATCTACATTTTTTTACAAACTGTTCTGTGTATTTAAATTTTTTTTTAAATTTTTTTATAAATTTTCTTCATATTAAAACATAAGAAAAGACTTTGAGTTTTTCCATATAAATATTTTCATATAATATAATATGTAATGTGTTAGTTTTCGGAAGCCCGGGTTCGAGACCCAACTCGGAAAAAAAAATTTTTTTGTTTTTTTTTAAATATAAATTTTTTTACAAACTGTTCTGTGCATTTAAATTTTTTTTTTTAATATTTTTTGTAAATTTTTTCATATAAAGTAATATGAAACGAATCAGAAACTTCAAAAGGTAGGCCTTACAGAAGTACCCATCAATCCAGTGATCATGGAAGGTGTATTGACTCCAATAATAGCAGTGCTAGCATGCCTTCCTTTGCGGAGCACTCGCTAAAATGCCCACTGGGCTATTTTTGAATGTGTTACTTGAACATTACCCAATCAACCATTGTGTAATAGTGTTTGGAGGAAGCTTACCTACAATGGAATAATGAAAGCCTTCTACAAACATGCTTTGAAAACACTTGTCTACGTAATAAATTTACAAGTTGTGTTGTAAAATTGTATCGAAACATAAAGTAAGCTTTTTATAATAATACTTGCAGTAAATTTACTTGAAGTTTAATTTACAAGCGTTTCCAAAGCATGACTGGAAAATGCTTTCAGAGGTAATTGTTTCACAACTTCCACATTATTGTAGAATTTGGAATTCCCCAAGCACTAAAAATTACACTTGCAATAAGAAACAAAGTTCCATCACAAACGATTTTTATGTCAGTGCCTTGTGTTCAGTGATAATTTTATAATACTTAAATTAATTTTTAACATTTTGTTAGTTACACCAATGTGCTTTAATAAAAATTTGTATTGAATAGTCCACACAGTTTTATTTATATTCCCTTTTTTTTGAGTGGTAATGTGTTTATCGACAGTATATTATAGATTAATTTTCTATAGATTTGGATGTGATGGTCTTTCGTATGGATTAATTTTACTGAGAAGATGAATTTGTGCTCTTATGTTAGCTGCGAGCACATAAGATTTCTTAAAAACAGGTGTTAAAAGCTTACAATAATACTTGCTTCCCATTATTTCATAAATGTTTTCATAATATTTTTATAACACTTTTTCCAATTTTTTATAAACAGTCGTAAAAAACCTATAATAACACTTACTTCCAATTATTTAATAACTATTTTCAATAATACTTTTACAACACTTTTTTTCAATTGCAAAGGAAGTATTGTATAAAGCTTATTTACAACACTTTTATCCAATTGAATTGTAAACGATTGCAATAATATTACAGTAAGTAATATTTTTCCAAGGGTTCCTTTTTGCTTATTCTACAATTACTTGAAAGCATTTTGCAATTTTTACAAGCTTTTCCAAGCACAATGCGTGCGCTTGTAAGCTTACTACAGGCTTATTCCAAGCTTGTTTGGCTGATTGGGTATTGTTACTTGAACCACGCCAATTAAATGTACGGATATATAAAAGGCAGCGAAATTTTAACATTTTAACTCTCCAATCGTGGTTGTGAACTTGGCTGCATTGAACATTTTTTCATTCAACAGCGTACTAACCAACGAAAAAAAATTTCGCCATCTTTTAGCTGTCAAAAACGCAATGCATTTCTTACGGAAGATTTCTTTTCGCTTCTACAGCATACTTAGCTTTAGAGACTCAAAATCTATAAGAAAAATATAGTGGGATGCCGGGTACAAAAACAGTGGCGCATAGTGTAATAAAAGCTTTAAAACTTAAATACGCGGTTAAGCTAGCATCAATTATCGTTGAAAAACGGTCAAAATAAACGATATAAATAGCTAAGGTTTGGCTGAGGAATACGAGTTGGCGAAAATTGTAGGTAAGGATAGTTAACGATATCGAAAATCGTAGTTAACATGTTTGGGAATGCAGCTACCCAACAAACAATTATATATAAAAATAAACGTTTTATAAGCGTTCGAATGTAAGCAAAACACTTACAAAACGCTGCTATGACATTTATAAAATGCATCAAAGTAAGCGTTTTATAATCGAAACGCACCCATATATATAAGCTTTAAAAAGACGATTGCAAAACATGTTATTTAAAACAGGTAATTACGCGTTTTGCAAATGTGTTAAGAAGATGTATGATAATTAATTTTGATACGCTTTCCATAAGCTTTGTAAATACGGTTACAAAACACGTATTTTGAATGAAATAAGTAAGCGTTTTAAACTTTTATTTTTGGAGTGTTCTATATGTTTTTTTATTAGTAATAATAAACAGAAAGTAAAATTAAATTAAATAAGCGTTTTGTCACTTCTTTCGCTTACAAAAAATTCAATTTACAATACAATACAATGGTGGAGTTATTATGCGATACCGCTTTCTTCAATTCGTCAACATCTTTACGAAACACTTGAATTTCCTCCGCATGCCTGAGTAATAAAAGCTTGTTACGTTCCACCACCTTTTCGACAGGCTTTTGACATACGTCTTTGATCAAGGATTGAAAAGCTGGCGTAAAAAAATTTGCGGTTTAATGATAAAAATGTAACATATGAAAGTAAATAACTTACCAAACGAAGTTGCACTGTCCCAATAAGTTGTTGTCCGACACAATCTCCTGGTCTGGAAGCTTAATCTTGTTGCCTACGGAACTTGGTGCCTCGCTGTTCCATAAATGTTGAAAAATTCCATTGCTGCTGCGCACAAATCTTCGTTATTTTTTTAATGCGGACACTAAATATATTAAATATATTTTAAATTTATAAACTTAAAAACACGCTTACTTTTTGACGATTTTTTAAAGAAATTTGTTGACGTGTTAACTTTTCAGCAATCACAACAAGAATGATTTATATAAATTTGATGCTTGTTTTCTCTAAAATATAGATGTAAGAAAACTGCCGCCATCATCAGAAAAGGATTGCATTGCCAAGCAAAATGAAAGCGACAATCGCAAAACGCTTACAATATCAAATATTTTGTAAATGTCGGCGGCTGCTATCTTAAAACGCTTACGAAAGCCTTATTCATGACAGCTTTGCATAACCTTGGTGTACAACGCTTGCAATAACCTTATTCATGCAAGCTTTTCTTAAGCTTGGTTTGCAAAACGCTTGTCAAAATGTTTGCTGGGTACTAAGGTCATAAGGTAAATAAAGTTGCTGATTTTGTACAATACTGTACATATTTTTTTAAGGTCTAAAACTGATAAGCCAAATGAAGAATTTTAACCCGGCAGGTAAACAAATAAACTCTTGCTACTTTACCAAAATGAAGGTTAATTAAGAAAACTATTCTGCATGAACTGCTTGGCAGAGCACGCGTCTACATTTAAAATGAATGAATGGAGACTTGAAGCAGGCAGCAACAAAGTACTAATCTATTTTTAGAATTCTCACTAGGTGTCTATAATATTGTACATACGGGTTTATACATGTTTTTGTTTTATTTGGGTATCAGACCGTGTGGCCTAATGGATAAGGCGTCGGACTTCGGATCCGAAGATTGCAGGTTCGAGTCCTGTCACGGTCGAAATTTTTTTTCTTTTTTTATTTATTGTATAATAATTTTTAGCCTTTCACGTTTGAAATATCATTCGTGTAAACAAACACCTCTTTTTGGCATTGTGTTTTTTAATATTGTATAAGTATTACCATTTCACGTTTGACATATCATTCGTATAAACAAACACCTCTTTTTGGCATTTTCTATCTATTTTCACAAACATATTTAATCAGACATCGAATTTAAAACCGTTTTATTTAGTTAAGTATTGGCAAGTGAACAGAGTTAATCTAAATCTATTAATATAAATATGTTTTTTAAGAACAAAGCATTGTAGTTGTTGTTAGTGATTTGACACCATTGCAGCCTTTGCACACAGCAAATCCATTTGCTCATTGTAAAAGGAATTAAAGTTGATACGATGAACAAGGTTTATAAAGCGGTCCGACGGATTATCCGAGGCAACGTCATTGATTTGTTTCAGCAAACCAATAAGCAATCCAGTAAATTCAAGATCGAAACGTTTTACACGTTCCGAAAATGTATCTGTTGGAGCTAGTGATGTTTCAGACTAAAACCAGATAGAAAGTATTATAATTATTATGGGCTTAAATAACAGTTTGCAATAGAAAAATGCAGATAAAAAATTTACACTATATTCGGTCTGTACAAAGTTGCTTGAAAATTAAAATATGGCCATTTACACATTTCATAAAAAAAGCATAGATCAAAATGTTGGCTATTTACATAAGTTATACACCACCGCAGATTAATTTAAATGAAATTAATACCATATTGTATTTTTTACATATTTTTCTTAAATCTTTTATTTTATACAAAACTTTTAGGTACCAATAACTCTTACACTCTAAAGAAAAAGTTATAGCATATTGTTACCAAACAGTCTTTTCAAACTCATTAACAGCAGAGGTTTAAATACCCAGAAATTAAAATAGAAAAAATATAATTTATATTTTTATAAAATATAAAATCCTCAACATTCTGTGTAAAGAATGATGTTGTCACATCAAAAATGATTAAGGAGTCTCCTAAAATCTCTAGATTTTTAAGTAAAAAAGAAGATGTTAAACAAGACCGAGTTTCCGAGTATCAGTTTTTCTATTTTTTTTTTTTTTGTTTCAAAACAGTAAAAAATGGCCAAGTCCATGGCCAAGTCCATTTTTTACTCCAGACCACTCAAATATATAAATGTCCATATTCCTTATTTTCAAGACACACAAAACAAACCGAGTTTAGGCCTTAATTACGCTATAATAGTGTCTCCATTACATGCTCAGTGTAATTTTCAGACACATAAAAAATAATCTACATCTTACTCTACAAGTAAGATAAATATAGTACAAAAATAAAGAAACACTTACAACAAAAATGCCACTATTTACATTTCCGTTCTAAAAAAAAAAGTGTAAAAAATCTCTAAATTAATTTTAAAATCATTTAAAATAGATTCAAATTGCTTTTTTTAAATCTTGGAATTAAAAATTAAGAATAATAATAATTTAAGCAAAACGTTATGATTGCGAATTGTTGTTAAAACTGAAAACATCATCAAATTTTTGTAATACCTGTCTCTGATTTGGAAAATCAATATCCGAATCAGAAAAATCCTCGTTGCTGTCACACATCATTGATTTAAGCTCGGCGTCAAGAAAAAGTCGTTGAGACTTCTAATAGCATAGGAATTCAAAGAACTTATTTAGACTTGAACTTAGAAAATAATTTCAAATAGTTTTCAATATACATATTATGCAGTAGCAAGAGAGTGTAGACAAAGCCTTAGTGAAAATAAGTTGGTAACAGCGGTGCGCTTATAATTTTGTGATAAATTTAATGTTGTTATTAATAAAGATGCATTACACTTATTAAAATGAAAAAAAAATTAAGCTGTAATTACCTGAATAAACTCGCAGAATCTTAGACAAATGTTGCATAATTTAAAAATTGAACGGTTCAACAAAGTTGTGTCCGTCAGCATGCAATTCTTAAGGCACGAATCTAGAAAGTCCTGATGAAACGATAGAACTTCATCAACATTTTCGACCTGTAAATAACATAACATTTTTATTACACTTGAAAATAAAATCGATTTTATAACAATTTTTAAAGGGTTTACTTTTCCCATATTTTGTATGAAAATATGCCAGTTCGGTTCGATGACTTCAATCATCATATAATACTCTAAATTTTGTACGGCATTCATCATGCGCTGCCGCAATGTAAACGCTGAACGATACAGTTCAGCTACTTGCGGTGAGAATTTCTTCGCAATGCTGTTTTCCTTCCAAATTCTAAAAATTAAATGTAATTTAAGTTTTTTATTTTATGGTTACTTTTTAATTTTTGTTGTTTGATTTTTAGGCAAATTTACAATTTAAATTTGTTAAAATTTGTCTGTTTTTTAATACTTTTTTAAAGAAACAATAAATTTTTCGGTTACTAAATAACGCCTTAAAAAATCAAACCAATATAATTTAATTTTGTTGTTTAGTATTATTTAAAATTAACTCCACTAACTTGCATAACTGACGTTCAACGTGCTTGCAATAAAACAGCTGACGAAATAACATTTGATACTTGGATATTGCAATGTGATTCAGTACCAATGAAACGGGCCACTTGACTTCATACCTAAACGCAAAGCATTCCAAACCATTCAAGTCCAAACGGTCATGAGATTGCCAATATTCTGAAATAAGGAAATAAAGAAGTTTATGAGAAAGACTCTGCTGGCACTGTAGAGGCTGGCATTTATTATTTATGCGAAATAATAAAATTTAAGATTAAGTGTTATTTTGTAAACTTTAAAAATAACTGATAAAAATTGATAATTTTAAGGATATTCTTGAACTGTAACAATCCCTGCAGTAAAGAAATACTTGGTAAAGTAAATTGGCCACGTACGGATAAATACTTTTGAAAGGCTTTAGCATTGCTTATGTAATTATTGTATGCAGAGTACCAAGTAAAATTCATAAAATAAAAGGTGCCTCTCTTTTCCACTTTGTATAAATATTATAACCAAAACGCGATAAAATTACAAAAAGCTTGTATACCAACCTTCTTCGTTGTTCATAATTTTTCCCATTTGCGTTACTAGGTCATACGTCAAAAGTTCGCAGTGTACATCATCTTTATAGGGGTCATGTTTTGCCGATGACAAACGCAAGGTTAAACCCAAAAGATTTTCCAACTTCATGGGCAGCACCTGATCAACGTTTTTAGCTAGTTCCTCCTCGCAAGCATCCATAAATTGTGTTATAAAATCGCCCTGATGCAGTAGCAAGTAACGCTTCACCGACATAAGGTGTCCCATGAGGTCGTTTTCTTTAAGTAGCACTTCTAAAAGATTTTTTGAGGCAAATCTATATGCATTTTGTATGACGATAATATGATTTTGATTGGTTGGTAAAAACTGTAGATTCATTGTTTGCGGCGGAGTAACTTTTTTTCCACATTGACGTATGACATTCAGATACTTTCCGGTGCGCAAAATAATATCCGAAACCTTATCGAGGAAGCAAGGTATGCGTTCCCGACGTATAGTATAGCTACATGAAGAAAATCATACAACAGATATTAGTTTTTGCAAAATAAAGACCCGTTCTCCTTTAATTTTAACGAAACATGATGACAACTTTTTGTTCTTATAATTAAGGCTTGCAAAATACTAAATTGAATTCATGGAACTAACGACTAAATATCGAAAATTACAAAACAAGGCAATCCAACACGAGTGATATAGATAAGATCTTACGTTAACATTAAAGGTAAACTGGGTTTCATAATGCTGAGGTCAGACGATGCTCGTTTGCTCGGCGAACACTTGGCCGTGCAATATGGTTGTTGGTGTATTATCAAAAAATTTTTGACATTTTCGCATTGGAAGCAACAACAAAATTATCTGCTCGCCGAGCAATCGAGCATCGTCTGACCTCAGCATAACAAATTTGGGCAAACCGTTTCTCCCAATAGTCGGCGGAATAATGTTCTGGCAGTTCCTCTCGCCGTATAACTTCATTGTCTTCCACCAGAAATTCCTGCTGTGGGTCTTTAATTACACCTTTTTGAACCCACAATTGTAAAATGTTCATATAGGGTACGGCTGCTAATTGTGTTAGTTGTATTACAAACTTCTGGGATTCTTCATCGCCAGTTAAAGAACTTATTTTATCAAATAATAAAGTCAGTGCTTGTCCACCACGAAGTTCATTCTAAAAGTTACAAGTGTTTCGTTAATGAAACGTTAATGTTTAAACATTGGTTATATAAGTTAACTCCTTGATACCTCCTTTTTTAAACAAAGCTTAATTGCATATTCTTACACTTATTTTATCAACAAAGACACTCAAAGATTACCTGAACAATGTCTGAAACCGCACCAGCTAAGACTTCCATTGTATTAAGTGTGGGGCGTACATAAAACAGCATTTTGTGCAACGTCAAATTACCACCAATCAGTTCCCACTCCAGTTGTGCCAACAAAAGCTGCAAATTATCCAAATTAGCAATAGAAGAGATCAACAACAACAACAACAACAACAAAATCATCTCACATAGTAGTCATGGATCAAGTTCTTAAGTGCCTCACTTAGAGCCTGCAGCACTTGTCCACAATCAGCAAAACTAGCTTTTTGTATAAATTTCTGTACGCAGGTGTAGTGCGAGGCGAGCGGCAATATTTCCTGAGCAATGTCTCGCAGAGAACTGTGAATCTGCTCAGATATTTTGAATCTCAAATACATTGCACCCAATCCCTTGGTGTTTTCCTCAGGTATTATATATGAGCCACGCATGCCAGTCAAGCAATAGAGCAAATCGAAGAGCAAGAGATTTTCTTGGCTACTTATAGGAATGGCCGCAATGTTGCTCTGATGAAATGGAAAATTATCGACGACATGAAAGTCCCAGAGTGAATCGGTGCGGTTTTTATTGAAAGCGGGAAATAACGTAGGAGCTGGTGGTAAGGAGCAAGCATTAACAACCGAAACATTTTGAGCGGTTCTGCTGAGGCCTCCAGACGCTGCTTGAACTACCCTTTCTTTTATCTGAAAATGAAGCGATGTGTTCTTTTATTTCTTATTAACTAAATGCTTTTAATATTGTTTACCTCTGAAACATTGTCTGTTGTCACAGCATCGAAGATTTTCTTATTAAGCAATGGCGTCGATGTGGACAAGTCTTTCTTACGCATGGAAAGCATTAGGTTTGTTTCAGCGTAGTAGTTCAAGAAATGCAGCAAACAAAAGAATGGATCTTTTCTGAAAAGGCATAATTTAAATGTGACAACTACTACAAATTGTCACTAGATATAATTTACTTTTCCAGCAACTTCGTCACTTCCTGCAAGTGTTCTGTGGCTTTTGGTTGATTTTTGGAAATAATTTCCAGAATTTTTATTAATTTTCGATTGGATCGTTTTTCTTTGGTAATGCGAAATTCGCGTAAAACGTCGTCTATGGTAAAAGTGGCGCTAGAAAAATTGGAAATATTTTATTTCAGTTACAAAATTGAGACTGTCAGGTATCCTTGAGAGCACCACACCTTAGCAGCTGTTGTTTTAGAACGGCATACTTACTTGGAATACTCAATGAGCTGCTTAAGCGTTGATCTCATTGGATCCTTCGCTGTTGGCTCACTCATTTTTCCAATATTTTTAGTTCTCTTTATTTAATAACTGTGAATTTTCAATTTATTTAAATGTTAGTTTCCGTGTGCTCTTTTAAATATTTGTTTATATATTGAACTATTTTTGTTTATATATTTGTGCAAAAACTATATTCACAATAGCTTATTGCAACCGACTGCAGAAATTCATGTAACCGAATACTTTAATTATTTTTGATATGTCATCAAACAACTAAATGGTCAGTTTTTTTCACAGGTCAATTCACGGCCATTGATAGCTTGTGCCGAACTGCGCTGCACCAGCAGTTTTTGTGTATTATTTTTGTGGTGTTCGTGTTCTTTTCGTGTTTTTGACAACGTACTTAATGTTAGTTATTCTGCATGCAATTATTGTTGCGTGAACTATGATTAAACGTCAAAAAACTGACATCAATTAAGTGCTCGTGAATTGCCCAATGAAGAAGTAGATGAAGTAGCCGAAGCAAGTTCAAAAATAAACCGTAAAAAATTCCCGCCAATTTATTGCCCATGAATTGCCATGTATAAAAAGGGACTTCACTATATATTTGCGACACGCACATATTTTGTTTAAGCTGGTATGACACTTCCTTTTTTTTGCATTTTTAAGATATTAAAAGAAGCAGCGGGTAAAAAAGAAAGATATACTTTGTGAAAAAGAGATCATGATAGTAGGCCGTTTAAAAATTACATTTTCAAGCAATTTTGAATTTTGTAAAAATATCAAATAATTGGTTTGGAATAAATTTGTTGTAATATTTAAATAATAAATTTTCTTATCAAAGTTGTGGAAGAAATAAAAAACAGTTGCATCATTTGAGGAGGCTGTTTAAAAGCAGTTGTTTGAGCAGGAGCTGTTCTTGTCGGCAAAAATATTGAATCTCGTCAAATGTAGAGCTGCGCAGCCACTTGGAGAAATACTTTTCCTTTCTGCGTTGGGATTCTATCTCTGACTCCATCAAATATGAAGCAGATAAAAGATTTTATTGTGCGATGCGCACAATATTGGTTTTCATACATTCATCAATTTTGATTTGTATTAATATATAATCATATATAAATCAAACTATTTGTATACAAATTGTGAAGTGTTACAATTTAATGTGAATTTGTCCAATTTTAAGCTGCAAGCGGCTGAAAAAGCAAGTTTTTTACATTTTTCAGCCATTGAAAATAACAGTTCTGCATTTTTTTTTTACTTATATCGTACTCCTCACACCACTTTAAGATTGTATAGCTTCGTTTGGTGTGTTGCTCTGTTTGGATTTTTCAGATCTTAAAAATGCAAAAAAAAGCAAGTGTCATGTGGGCTTTACACAGTGTCTCCACTTACAATAGCCCCATTCAGCGGAAAATTTTCTACGTAGTTGCTTCAAAATATGCTACTTTGGTTAAGCTGCTTATGCTCTTTTCATTTTGACAGCTAAAAAACATGGCTGCAAATTGTTAATTGTTGCTAAAAATGTGTTGTGAAGTGAAAATAGATAATTATTTATTATTAGAAGATTTTTCTTCAATAAAGCTGTTAATTAATGATTTATTGTGTGAAACGAATAGTATAAAGAAATGTTTGCGTTTGACGTTTCACAAAAAAAACCATTCAACAGAAAGTATCAGTTTATGCTACTTCGCTACCAGAGCACTTTTTCGGCTGGAATGCGGCCAATATTTGATTGCATGCGAACTCTCAAATTGACTTTCATGATATATATCTCAAGTGTAGACCACTCATATCATGAAATTGTTCATATCATGATATTTATCTTTTGAAATATATCTTGAAATATACTTAAGTTTTTTCATTTATATTGATGCAGACAAAAATCACTTCCATTTTTTTTTGTTATGTAACGCGTCCTTTTTTGTTTGCTTATATTTTTGGACAAAACTTTCGATCGTTTCCACCTTTTGCACTTAATAGCTGCGTTTTTTTCATGGGAGATCAAAATCATATCATTGCATTTGCAAGCAAGGCAAAAGCAAGAAATGATCTAATTGTACGTTTTTAAGTACTGAGGTACTGTAACAGTAGATAACAATTAGCCGCTATGGATGGCTAGATGACGCTGCGACTGTAAAAATTAGCAGCACTGCATTATTAGCTATTTAAAAAGTTTGGTGGCATTGTTATTGTTTTTTCGTCAGCAGAATCTTTGCTTTTAAACTGATCAAAGATTTTAAACTGATCAAAATTTAAATTAGTTTTAGCTTTTCTGCAAGATACGCGGTATTGCACGCGAAACGAGGATATAATGTTAGCATATTTGATTTCATACCCAAATTTATTTTAAATATACAGGAGTAAAAATATTTCTTGATTTTCAGTTGAAAAATGCTTGAACAAAAATATTTCATTACCAGTTTCCAATTTCTAATTAAATTTTTGTGTAAATTTTTAAAAATTAGAAATTTTTTTTAACTGTAAGAAATCATTCCAGTATCACTTTGATGTTGAATATATCAATTCATAGTATTAGCTGTGAAATTATAAAAGATTATTAGTCAGTATAACAGTTTCATAGCTATTAGCCGATAGGTGTGCTAAATACCTCACATATTTTTAGGCATTTTCTGAAATTGAGAAGAGAAAAGCAATATAACAAAAATTATATACAAACTTTAACTCGCTATAACTTAAAAATATAAATTTTTAAGAAATAAAAAGTCCAGTTTGCACATCTACAGGTCTAAACCTTCCAAACCATACTAAATTTATTAATATTGGACTTGTACTTATAAAGCCTTACGTCGGACAAAATTTACGTTTGCTTAATATATATAAGATTGTAGGGAGCTTCCATAATACAATTTTATTTTTTCGCAAAACTTATCTGCCAGCTGAAAAAGTATATCAGCTGTTTATCTGTATGCAAAAAATAGCGCCATCTGTTTGTGAGTAAAAAACATTACAAAAATTGATTTGAAGCGTTCTTTTCACAAATGATCTGATATACCATGAGAAAACGCAGCTAATATAGTACTGCTAGAGTGCTATCCAAAATCAAAACAAGACAAAAAAGTTAAAGTTTTTCTGTTTTTTTCATTTTAAGCAACATAAAAGGCGTAAGAACGTTACGTGTGCGCGACCATGGAAAATGGCCATTTCACTGCATTTTTCAAGTCCTGCTTAGTTACTTATTTGTTAAAGCTAGCAGCTGTTGATGTGAACACAACTTTTCAGTCATTTAATAACCAAGGGCTACACTAATGAGTCAGAATAAGCTGACAGATTATTTGTGTGACCACAACTATGTAGCCAAACATGTACTTTTATATTTATCTATCGGTGTGTTAATGCAGTTAATAAATACATATGCTATGCAAAATATCTTAAAAATATCTACAAAATTTTGATTTTATATGAATATATAGCAGTTTTTGGCTGTGAAACTCCAACAGAATAATGATTTGGTACTTCCAAGAACTCACATCCAAAAAGATTCCTCACTACATTAATAGGTTTGATTGTTCCTATTCAAGGAAAGACTCTTAAGCAAAAACATGGTGTTCAGTTTGTAAACTAGCTGCTAAATCGTTTAAAATTTTGAAAAGACTTGACAAATTTGTTAACTTTAGCAGGTTGGCAAAGCTGAAAGAGCTTAATAAATGCAGTGAATACCCTTATTTTCATAACATAATTAATGAGTGCAGAAGTTCGTGGAGCTTGCACTGCCACGTCTGTTTTTGCGTAGGCCTTAACTCAGCGTCTACACGGTACAGTGCAAGTCCGAAAAACTCAATATATTTAAATATTTTTACTAATACACTAACATTTGATTCACTCTCCGCGGTTCACTGTTCACTATCAGTGCTATTGTCATCGAAATTTCATAGAGACAGTGGATTTTGGCACTTGCGGACAGTAAAGGTTAAAAGTGTTGGTTTTGTTGTGATTTTGGGTTATTTTCAGATTTTTCGGCAGATATCCCGATTTTAATGATAAGCAACACTAAAAACTTGTTTATGTTTGCAAGCAAAAATGGAAGTGAAGCTAAATACAACGCAAATATTAAAGTAAATTAAATATTATGTTTATTCTATATGATTTAAATACAAATTCTAAATGTTTGATAGTTTAAATCATACTTGATTTTAAATACTCATAAAGACTCAGTAAAGCAAAAATACAACAACAAATGTGAGAATGTGAAATTGGAGAAAAACTGAGAAATTGACACTTCAAATCTCATCGCCTCTGTGGTGCAGTGCGCTAGTGTGCGCTTGCATGGGTATCACAGAGATTTCTGATGAAGCCTTTAGCAGGGCCGAAATTGCAATAAAATCAGCTAGTGATTTTTTCCTTTTCATATTAAAAAAACTTTGTTGTTGTTTCTTTGGAAAGATTCGTTAGAACAATTAATTGTTCTAACTTTGACCTAAAGCTCAATCAACGATTTTAAACTATCAAACAACTAGAATTTGTACTTAAAATGAAGTATGATTCAAACTATCAAACATTTAGAATTTGTATTTAAATCATATAGAATAAACATAATATTTGATTTACTTTGATAATATTTAATTTTTTTTGAGAATAAAAGTAGCAGATTCGACTTTACAACAATTCAAAATAAAAAACCTTCAAAAGTAGTTAGTTTATATGTATAAAGTGCTCTTTTATCACTACGCTACAAGAATCAGCTGTTTCGAACTTTCTACATATTAGCCGGATTGGTATGAATAAATGTAGTGTTTGCTACTGATTTTGAGTAGTAATCAAAATGGCATACTACAAGTTTGAAGTAAATTATTTATAAATAGTAAATTAATTGAATTTATTTAATTTGATATTTATTTGGGCAGGCGAATCAAAGATTTGTTGAAGTTGAAAGCAAACTACAAACATAGCAATCGGCCATGGACAATTTGAAAGTGCTCTTCAGATTCACTTTATTAGAGGTATTCACGATTCACTGCACTTGCCTGCGCATTTGAGGACTGGAGGACTTTCGCAGTTGTGCAGTTGAGTTTTCGTGAGCACGCCACTATCACTTTTTTCAAGGCTGTCAAAATTTTCAATTTGCACAAGAATACACTTGCTCCAGTCCTCAACTGCACTGGCAAGTGCACTGAATCGTGAATACCCCTAGTAAAATTTACCAGCTGCGCACGAACATATATCACATTTTTGTAGTGAATGCTACTTTCGAAGTTAGTAGTCATATAATTTAGATTAAAATTTTTATTCATACCGGATACAAGCATTTTTGTAGCACTTTAATTTTTGGTAGTTACTACAAATTACTGCTACCAAAAAATGCAACATTTTATACATATGGGACAATATGCATGCTTTTATTTCGAACTTGCACTGTCCCGTGTAGACGTAGGGCTAGTACTTACACCGTCTGAACTAACGAAAATTTGTCGGTGCAAACGTGTGAGTTAAAACAAAATATATTTGTGAATAGGTCACAAAAATTAACTTGACAGCTCTGCTAGTATTTTAACAGCTGTTTTAATTTTTCGATTTTAACGTAAACAAAATTTTATAAAGTCATAAATAAAGTTCTCATCAAAAATAAATATTTTATTATTGGGTGTTTACCAAAGTTCCGCCTCTATTACTACATGAACTTGAAAAATGTTTCCTTATCTGCTGAGTCAGCGTGTTAATCTTCAACTGTTCCAAGAAGCAGCTTGCCGTGAACTTTTAACAATATTCGAAAAATGTGAAGGTTCCCAAATCATGGCTTTAGACGAGACTCTCTTTGGTCCTATACGACTTATAGCCAATTCTAGCTTGTTCTCAGACCGAAATATTAAACTAGTTAAACTTACGCCAGAGGCCAGATATCCTAAAGAATCCAAAAACATTATCTACATCACACGACCAAATGTTAAACATATGGATATAATAGCTAAGCATGTAAATAATAGCAATACTGGTCGCTTATTTCATCTGTATTTCGTGCCTCGAAAATCTTGCGTGTGTATTAAGCATTTGGAAAACAAAAGTGTTTTGGGAAATTTTGTGACAATTGATGAAATTCCATGGAATTTTTATCCAGTTGACAGCGATGTTCTTTCAATGGAGTTGCCGCTTTCCTTCAAGGAAGTTGCTCTCGATGGTGATCCCTCAGCACTTTATCAAGCTGCAATTGGACTGATGCAGCTGCAGAAAATCTACGGGCGCATACCAAAAATATATGGCAAAGGAAACTTTGCCCAAAAGGTGTGGGAGCACGCAAAACAAATGGGCACAGAAGACAAGACTTTGTTCAATGCGGACAAAGGTGTAATTGATCAAATGATCATATTAGATCGCACTATTGACCTTATGAGTGTATTTGCTACTCAACTGACTTATGAGGGCCTCATTGACGAATTCTATGGTATTCATCAAAATCAGGTTACCTTACCTGCTGAGTTATTTGCTGGCCGAAATAATGATGAAACCGCTCAAGCTAATCTTGTAAGTGAGAAAAAGGTCATGTTCTTGAACTCTGGTGAAATGCTGTACGCAGAGCTACGTAACAAAAACTTTAATGAAGTTGGCAAAATTCTATCAAAAAATGCTAAAGAGATAAGTGCTCAAATGGGTGCTAGTTCACAGGACAAATCAGTGCAGGATATGAAACGACTTGTGGACAAACTACCCGAATTGTTGGCACAAAAGCAGTCCGTAGCTGTTCACACATCAATAGCGGAAGAAATACGCAAATTTTTGGATGCCCACGAATTTACTGAAGACTTGGCAGCCGAACAAGAGTTCATGATGTGCGAGGATATTGATAAACCGAGCGGCTACCTGGAAAATTTAATAGCAAAAAAATGCGCGCTTACCAATGTGTTGCGCTTGATGTGCATCCAGTGTGCTGCAGCGTCTGGTCTTAAGGAAAAGGTTAAATATGAATTTTGAATTAAACTCATTGCGGCTTCTTATTTACATAAATCTTTAAGGTGCTCAATCACTATAAACGGGAACTGATCCAAGTATATGGCATTGAAGTGCTTTTAACAATAAGCAACCTTGAAAAAGCAGGTCTACTCAAAACTCAAACTGAAAATCGCTCATATGCCGTTTTAAGGAAGGTAAGTATTTTACATTTTCATTTGAATAATTTTTTACTTCACAAAGTTAATGTTCTTAAAATACTTCGTAAATTGTGAAAGCAGAAAATAACTGTTATTTTCTTTACAGACTCTTAACCTTACGGTGGATGACGTTGTTGAAATAGACCCAAAAGACATCAGTTATGTGCATAGTTTCTATGCTCCACTTACTGCTAGAATTGTAGAACAAACTCTGAAACCTCTTGGTTGGCAATCTCTTAAGAGTCAAATCAACTACTTGCCTGGGCCATCTTTTGAAGATTTTCAAGCTCAACTCATTGGTATAGGTGGCAGACAATCATCTACGCCAAGTGAGGGATCTTCGTTCAACATTCCCCGAGTCGTTTTGGTGTTTATTATTGGCGGTTGCACATTTGCTGAAATTGCTGCTCTACGTTTTCTCTCACAACAAGAAGACAACAATGTCGAGTTTGTTATTGCCACCACAAAGCTTGTTAACAAAAATACATTTCTTAAATATTTAATGTGAACTGGAACTATTTAAATGCTAAAGAACTTATTCTGAAATATAATGCTACTAGTATTTTGGCCTTATATTCATACTTAGCTTTTTAATACTGATTATCTCCGCCTTAGAGCCAATTTTTCAGTGCGAGTTTAAACTCTAGTCAAATTAAACTGAGCTAAACTTACTAAAATTGGACGTTTAAACTCGGTTTAACTAGATATTTTAGCATTCTTTGAAGTTTAAACTCTCACTGAAAAATTGGCCCTTAAAGTACATGAAAGCTATTTAATTTCCAACTGATTGGAGATATCCACTAGAGCACAACATGGACCTTAGAGTCATCTTAGCGTCATCTTGAATCAAAGGATTTAATTTTGTTTTACAAAAGCTGCGCTGTTTTCTGAAAAACTTTTTTTCGGACTTTATCAAATTTTCAGATATAAATTTTGAACGGAAAGAGATACTGAAATTATTCTTTCCCAAAAATTATTTTTAAAGCTTGATTGTTAAAAATTTTTTAAAAATATAAAACATTAAAAAATACAAGACATTTTTACAAAAATTACGGATTTCGTCAACAAATCATAGGATGTAAAACGGTGACTTTACGCTACTCCTGAAATAATTTTTTTATTTGTGATTGATTAATCTTATGGATAAAAAAGATTTAAATAAAAAAATAAACAGTATAGCGGCCAAACAGTACATACAGAAATGAAACGGGTTGGGTCCTTTCGCAGAATTTCAAAATCTTCAAAAAAATCATGAAAAAAATCTTTAAATCAAAATCTTGAAAAAATCTTGAAAACAAAATCTTGAAAAAAAATATCTTAAAACGAAAATCTTGAAAAAAATAAATCTTGGATAACCTACGCATAGAATGTATTCTTTAATTCGCGCGCGAAGATTAAGATTTCTAAATTGAAAATTTGACAATGTTTTTTGAATAATGTCAAATTTCGAAAATAATCAAAATAATGAATAATTGTCAAGTCTCAGAAATTGTGAAATCAATGTCAATTGTCCAATTTTTTCAAATTTCAAAAAAGTGTCATATATCGAAAAAAGTGTTAAATTTGGAATAAGTGCCAAAATTCGAGAAAATTGTCAAATTTTGAATAAGTGTCAAATTTTGAAATGTACAAGTTTTGCAAAAAACGTCATATTTAATTTTGAATAAGCCCTCGTTGTTTGTCTGGATGACACTAAGTGTGGGACCATAAATATTTAAAAAATTTATAATTTTGCCAATTAGACAATTTTCCGTTTTTTTCTCGAAATTATGAATTTTATTCGAAACAGCATTTCTTAAAATTTCAAGTTTTTTTCAAGATTTATGCATACTTTGTGTTTTCTAGTTTTTGTTTTCAAGATTTTAGTTTCAAGATTTTTTTTTCAAAACTTCGTTTTCAAGATTTTTTTCAAGACTATTTTTCGGACCGCTCCCTTAAAGAATACATTCTATGCGTAGGTTTTTCAAGATTTCTTAATTAAAAATTTGACACTGTTCGAAATTTTTCGAATAATGTCAAATTTCGAAAATAATCAAAATAATGAATAATTGTCAAGTCACAGAAATTGTCAAATTTTGAAATAAATGTCAAATTATTTCAAAAAGTTTCAAATTTCAAAAAGTGTCATATATTGAGAAAAAAAAATGTAAACTTTGGAGTAAGTGCCAAAATTCGAAAAAATTGTAAAATTTCGAAATGTAAGTTTTGCAAAAGGTGTCATATTTAATTTTGAATAAGTCCTCGTCGTTTGTCTGGATGACGCTAAGTGTGGGACCATAAATATTTAAAAAATTCATAATTTTGCCAAAATTTTACATTTTTGTTTTCGAAATTAGACACTTCTCCGCTTTTTTCTCGAAATTATACATTTTATTCGAAAGAACATTCGAAAGATTTTCTAAGATTTTTGTTTAAGATTTATGCATACCTTGTGTTTTCTAGATTTTTTTCAAGATTTTTGTTTCAAGATTTTTTTAAAAATGTCGTTTTCAAGATTTTTTTTTCAAGATGTTGGTTGTTACACATTGATCTTCAAGCAATCGGACCGCTCCCTTTGCCAAAATTTGACATTTTCGTCATTTCGAAATTAGTCATTTATATACATTTTATTCGAAAGAACATTTCTTAAAATTTCAAGATTTATGCATATTTTGTGTTTTCTAGATTTCGTTTTGAAGATTTTTTTATCCATTTTTTTTTTTTCAAGATTTTGGTTTTTTCGAGATTTTGACCTTCAAGCATTCCGACCGCTCGTCAAACTTTTTAAAATTAAGAATATAATAGATTTTTGAGAAAGAGACAGAAAGAGAGCATCTTAAAAGAAATGCAATACAAAATTAGCATAAAAATATTCTGCGTATTTAATAGTTATACTGTCATTGGTTGGTTGAACACTGACGAAATTATCGAAAGCCGATATTGTTCTAACACTTTCGACAGGCGATATTTGCAAAAAAATATCACTTTGATTTGATGGCACTCGCTTAACCATTGCTTTATCATTATTTAACCTCTGTACCTATCTCTTATCTATTGAAGTCCCTTTACCTGTGCCAATTAAAATAAAAACCGAACAAGAACAAGGTTCGTTAGCAATTTGTATTTTTAAATTGCTTTTTTTTAATTCTAAAATTTCAAGTTTTTTCTCAAAAATTGTTTGCTCGTATGTTGCTGCATTTTTTAAATTTAGTAGCTGCTGCTCAAATAGAATCCGCCGCTGCTCCTGCTCCTCCTCAATTTGCAATATCTTTTTATTAATCAAATCATCCTGTCTGCTTCGCTTTGAAGTAGAGGCGCCTGCTTGCTTTCTTTTCGGCCGCACTTAAAAAAAAAAACAAATAAAGTGGCGTATTTTATGACAAAAAAAATGTACCTACATTTTTTCAGTCCGTTTTTTTGTATGGAACAGTCATGTATCTCTAATGCCGGTTGTGAAATAGGAGAACTTGCAACAAATGCACTCTCGTTTTTGTTGTTGTCCTGATATGTGGATTGCGGATCCAGATTAGCTGAAAATAACAAATTCAAATAGGGTTTATTGCTTAATTTAATTGCGCTCTTACATCCTATTTCACACGTCAAAGGAACCTGCATTGCATCACCATCAAAATCTGCGTAGTCGTCAGATGCATCAAGTGGATCCGTGTCCAAAATTTGATAGAACAGCTCGTCTGGTTTTGCAGGTGCCGGCCCACCACTTGTCGCTGATGAACTGCTTTTAAATTCACTAACATTTAAGCGCGCATTGCCTTTCATTCGTATCCACATATCTCGCATATGCTTCTCATCCACTGCATGTCCTAATGCAGCCATATTTCCACCGATTATTGTCCAGGCCAACTTCTTTAAATGTATGGACTTGTGGTCATTTGCTTTGGAGTTAACAACTTCAGCGTGTTCTCTCACAAAGCCACAGAATGCCTTCTTCATTGCAGTAGTCCAGTTGCTAGATCGCTGAAACAATTTCAAAAGATCTTATTTAAGTTTTTATTTAGTAATTTAAATCTATTTTACCTTTCTTTTGATATTTTTCGCTTTGTTCATTTTAAATATTTGAATATCGTATTGTTTTCCTAGAGCAGCTGATTAGGGTATGTTTAACACAAAAGTACAATGACAAATTCTACATTCCACATAAATTTCAGGGTTGCAGTATAACGTATAATATACATATAATGTACAACGCTACAACTATTGCTATGTTTATTTTCGTACGAAAAATTTTTGGAGCTGGCACTATGACGGTTTCCGTGGCGCCAAGATCTGAAAATGCAGTTTTGTAGTAGTCATTGAGAAAATAAAATTAACCGAAGGAATTATCGATGCATCGTTTAGTTATTGGGCTATCGAATTTTAAAATATATTTTACTTTACAAATTCTATATGATAATTCAGCTATATCTTTGCTGATTTAGGAAACCAATCAAATTAATTCGGATATCATTTAAAAGAAAATTTATACATCTTTAAAAAAATAAAACAAATCATTTCTTTTCAACACGGACACGCTACACACGGTCTTTCTGCACATTATTATTTTTGTTTGCATAAAAACGTCATTTTCTCTAAAACTTCCGTTATTAAGGCAAAACAAAAACATCATATATTCAAAACTGACACAATGACCTTTCGTTTGATGTGCAATATGTTAAACTTTTTTCTCCATTGTTGCTGTGTTTTTAATTTTTGTATACCTTTCGTTTGATGTACAATATGTTAACTTTTTTTCTTCATTGTTGCTGTGTTTTTAATTTTTGTAGAGGAACTTCGGGTATTATGGTATAGGAGGATAATGTGGTATAGGCTAATATCTCCGATTCCGCTAAACTTATTTTTCCGCAATCTTCCTTTTACCTAACACGTTTTCGATCAGTTAAAAAAAACATATGAAGGCGTTTGATCGACTTTTTTTTTGTTCCAAAGTCAGTGAAGTTTTTTAAGGAAAACAACGAGCTATTTATTATTGTGTAATTTCTGCATTTAAGTTAAGTGTTAGGCTCTGATTGGTTTGCGATACATTTTTATAGTTCTCAACACTATTCAATTTAAAATTTTTTATACCTGATCGTATCAAATCGGCTTTTGTGGTATACATCTTGGCGGCTAATATGGTATTATGATTATGCATGTGAAAGCATAATTAAAATTTTTTTTAATACTTCTAAACTTGCGCATGAGCAATACTCTTTATTTTAAGTTTCAACCATACCTAATGTAATGACTTTATTAAGCAACCCTGTTGTCATTCTTTTTTCATTACTTTTTCTTAGTTATTGAATTATAAACGTTTTCTTTTGTTAACTTTTAAATATTTAATTCTAATAAATTTATAAATTAAAAACCCCTCAAAACAGTCCATATATATAAAATAAAATTTTTTTTTAAAGATTTTTCAAAACCAATTCACTCAAAAACAGTATACCACATTACACCTATGTTGTGTATCACAATACCCTCCAAATTTTTGGGAAGGAGGTTTTTGGGTTTTCTCAAACTTTTCCTAATAACTTTTTAATGGGTTATCATAAGATTCTTATTCTATGCTATTTTGTTACCAATACTTCAAGCATCCAAACAAATAACATTTGACAAAGAACACACTTGTAGTTTTTTCACAAATCGCAGAATACAAATATCTATACCACAATACCCGAAGTTCCTCTATATATAGTAGGTTAAGCAGTTGCGGTTGCATAAAACCGTTATTTTCTCTGAACCTTCCGTTATTAAGGCAAAACAAAACCATCATCCCCTTATGCAATAGATTTCAGTATTTAAACAACAGATTTGATTGTGCTGTTTTATATAGGGGCAAGACGACTAATGTTGTTTAAAGCCTGCTAGCCCCTTATTCAATAGATTTCAACATTTAAACAACTAATTTGATTAACATTTACTAATATTTAAACAACGAATAATGATGTTTAAAACCTCCTTTTAGCAACGCAGCCGCTAAAATGGGTTTATGAATGAGGGGGTATATATTCAAAGCTGAAACAATGACCTTTCGTTTGATGTACAATATGTTAAACTGTTTTTCTCCATTGTTGCTGTATTTTTATTTTTGTATGCATAGTAGGTTAAACAGTACAATAATACGATGTTTTGTTTTTAAACCTTTAACTAATCATTCATTTTGAGAATGCAGTTTTGATGTACTCATGGTCAAAATAAGATTCACCGACGGAATTATCGATATATTGGGGGTTGGAATTAATTTTAAAGGTTTTTTTCCGGTTTTTGAGCATTTATTTAGAAACAACGGTACAATGTATATTATTCAAAGTATTGTCCATCGTTAGCTACAACATTTTCCCATCTTTCTGGCAGCATATGGATTCCGCGCCGGAAGAACGATTCGTCTTTTGAGGCAATCCACGAATCGACCCATTTTTTGGTATCCTCGTAAGAAGTGAAGCGCTGCTCAGCCAAGCCATGCGTCATCGATCTGAATAGGTGGTAGTCGGAAGGGGCTATGTCTGGGCTATAAGGCGGGTGGGGTAGCACATCCCAATTCAGCGCCTCCAACGTTTCCTTGACGGTTCTTGCAACATGTGGTCGTGCGTTTTCATGTTGAAAAACCACTTTGTCGTGTCTTTTGGCATATTCCGGCCGTTTAACCTTTAATGCTCCGCTCAATTGCATCAATTGTTGTTGGTAGCGTTCCCCAGTGATGGTTTCGTTAGGTTTTAGCAGCTCATAGTACACGACACCCTTCTGATCCCACCAAATACACAGCATAAGCTTGGCGCCATGAATATTCGGCTTGGCCCTCGATGTTGATGCATGGCCGGGTGGTCCCCACGATTTTTTTCGCTTAGGATTATCGTAATGGATCCACTTTTCATCGCCAGTGACAATACGATGCAAAAAACTCTTCCTTTTATGCCGTTGAAGCAGTTGTTCGCACATGCAAAATCGCCGTTCAACGTCTCTCGGCTTCAACTGGTACGGCACCCAATTTCCTTGCTTTTGAATCATTCCCATGGCCTTCAAGCGTTTGCCGACCGTTGATAAGTCGACTCCCAATGATTCTGGCAATTCTTGAAGGGTTTGACACGGGTCTTCATCGAGCAAAGCCTCCAATTCCTCATCTTCAAACTTTTTCGGCTGGCCCGGACGCTCTTTGTCTTCCGTATCAAAATCACCACTTTTAAACCGACGGAACCAGTACTCACAAGTAGAAATCGATGGAGCATAGTCCCGGTAAGCCTCAGTAAGCGTGCGTTGTGCTTCAACCGCTTTTTTCTTCAAATGGAAGCACAAAAGTAAACCTTCCCGCAAATTGCGTTTTGTTGGAACGAAAGTCGACATGTTCACAGAGAAAAAAATATATGTTGTTTACACTTCAGTGGAATGACACATACTGAAAAATGAAGCTTAGACAATGTGCTTTGAAATGAATATAGTCACAGGTGTGCCCAATGCGATCTATTGATAGTTACGCCATCTCTTAGAAAACCTTTAAAACTAATTCCAACCCCCAATATCTATTAATTATCGATGTTTTTTCTTGCTTAAAGTTCTGTTTAAGTTAACATTTATATTTTTATCAAAATCCAATCGATTCAAAAGTCTAATGTGTTGTTTTAAAGGTAATTTAATAACTTTGAAATCTTTTCAAAAATAACTTTTTTATAAGCAATTTTATATCGTTTTAAAATTTTTGATATATGATTTCTGGCAGCTGCTTAGGGATTACAACCTTCACATGATTCCCGAAATTAGATTTGTACTTATGGCGAGTTTGAAAAAATTCATAAGGGACATAAAAGAAAACATAGTCCCACATTTCGTACAAGGGAAAATCATTTTATAGTAAAAAACACAAAAAAAATATTGATTTTCCCTTGTACAAAATTACAAGGGAAAATCATTTTATAGTAAAAAACACCATAAACAAATTGATTTTCCCTTGTACGGAATATTATTGTTACTGTTTATCATTTTATCGTAAAAAAAAGATAAAAAATTGATTTTCCCTTGTACGAAATAGTGGGAAAAACATTCCTTAAAAGGGAAAATATTTTCTCAAGGAATTGATTTAATTTTATAAGAAAATGAAAGTTTGGAAAGGATTAAAAAGTCGATAACTCCATATTTAATCGATATATCGATAATCCTGTCAATTAATCTTTTGACCATTACTACATCAAAACGGCATTCTCAAAATGAACGATTAGTTAAAAGAAAACAACATATTATTGTACTGTTCAACCTAGTATATAAACAAAAATGAGAAATACAGCAATAATGGAGAAAAGAGTTTTACATATTCTACTCGAAACGAAAGGTCATTGTTTCAGCTTTTAATATATGATGGTTTTGTTTCACTTTAATAACAGAATTTTTAGAGGAAATATCGGTTTTATACAAACAAAAATTATAATGTACTGAAAAACAGTCTGTAGCGTGGACCAGGTTGAAAATAAATGATTTGTTGTGTATGTTATCTTAAATATATATAAATTTTCTTTCGAATGGTACCCGAATCATTGAGATCGGTAAATATTAGGAAAGATATAGCCAACTTTTCATATAAACTCCATAAAGTGAAAATTTGTTTACAAAATCTATAACTCGATAGCTAAACGATTATATCGATAGTTTCTTCGGCGAATCTTATTTTCTCAATGAGTACTACAAAACTACATTTTCAGATCTTGACGCCACGGAAACCGTAATCTCCCCTATTTCAATGTTGAATTTATAATCATTACCGTTTTAAATAATCGAATGTTCCTTTAAAATTAATAAAAGTTATGTTTTATGTTATGTTTTTAAAATTTAGTCCTTGTAACATAATTAATAATAGTACATAGTTTTTAACTATTTTTACTATTAGTTATGTTTTACGTTGTTTGTAACTTTTATAAGTTTAATGCAAATTTAGAAAAAAAATACTTGTAACAAACTATTAATGACTAATATTGAGTAATTTAATTAGCTGTTAGTTTTAAATTGAAAAAAATTATATAAACACGGACTTACACGGATTTTTACTGTCGCATTTGTGGATTTTGACTTTCTTCGAGTTAGCAACACTGGTGACAACACTAGTTATAGCTGCATTTTCATAGCAACAGGTGTGCACGGTATGCTTGCTGATAAATTAATTCTTTTTGTGCGGTTCTTTTCTAGTGCGGTAAATGTGCCAATAAATATAAGTCAATTAGAAATTTATAGTTTTTGTAAACAAAATCAGCTGATTTGAAGTTTGGTAACTAGATGCACGTCTGCATAATCAACACAAAATTATCTATGTGCAATCTATTATTTGGTACGGCCGCCTTGCGTTGCGTTACGTGAAAATAATTCGACCATAAAAACCGCATTGGCAAGAGATTTATCCAAAAACAAAAAAGTGAATTTCCGCGAGTGAAAAAATGTGTTCATATGTAACCATCCATAAATTTGTAATCCGTGTAATTTGCTTACACGGACTTACACGGACTTTTATTGTCGCATCTGTGGATTTTAACTTTCTTCGGGTTAGCAACACTGGTGACAACACTAGTGATAGCTGCATTTTCATAGCAACAGGTGTGTGCGGTATGTTTGCTAATAAATTAATTCTTTTTGTGCGGTTTTTTAGTGCGGTAAATGTGCCAATAAATATAAGTTTCAATTTAATGTAAGCCAATTAGAAATTTTATAGTTTTTGTAAACAAAAGAAGTTGATTTGAAGTTTAGCAACTAGATGCACGTCTGCATGATCATTTGCTACGGCCGCCTTGCGTTGCGTTACGCGAAAATAATTCGACCATAAAAAACGCATTGGCAAGAGTTTTCCCCAAAAACAAAAAAGTGAATGTCCGCGAGTGAAAAGTTGTGTTAAAATTTAACTAAATACTAAATATATGCATAGAAAATGTACTGCGAAGCAACATAGCGCAAAGCAACATAGCGCAAAGCAATGGTTTTTATTGGTAAGTGTTTACATTGTTACATATAATTTATCAAAGCATCAGAGAACATTGCTAGTTAGATGAAATTGTATTAGTATAATTAGGTATGTCGTAGTGGCGCCAACGATCTGTAAAAAAGTTAAATAAACATATGAAAAATGTGTGCAAATTTTTTGTTATAAAAAAAAACTGTTTTCATAGCTCAAGATTAATTTTTGATATGACATTATTCATAAATTCAAGAATTTATCGATAAAAACTAATCAACACTTCGTTAATATTTTCATGAGTAATTGGCGATGTTCACATGATGAAGTATTTCGTTAAATTATTCATCAAAGAGTTGGATGACACACGCATTCCTATGATCGAATTTTTGCCAAATTTCCTTATTTCCTTGTAGAACGAAGTTAAAGCATCGCAATAGCAATCAAATTTTTTTCATATTCCATTAAGATGAAGCAGAAGAAGCTCAAAAGCTCTGCATATGTCTTAAAAGTTCTTATAAATTTATTGCAGTAACAATATTCTGCTATTTCCATGTTAACGATGTGTTCAAGTTTAAATCTTTTTTGAACTGACGAGGATCGTATTTGAAAATTTGACTAGTTTTAAAATATTTTTTCAAAACATTTTCGCCATTGCGATTCTTTCAGTTCGGTGTAAATGTTCTATTCGGACATCTGTGTCGTCAAATTGTTTGATGACTAGCTTAACGAGAAATTTGATCATGCGACCACAGCTAAAAAAGAAAAATCCGAACAACTGTTTTAATTTTTTGCAAACATCTAACAAATATACCTTGTCAATATGCAATATTACACTTATTAAATATTCTTTTCAAAATCAACATTTTGTCCTTAAAAAATTTTTCACAAGATTTTTATTTTCCTTAACCCTAGAGAGGTAATCTTTGTCGATTCGACGTAATTTGCGTTTGGTATTTTAAATTTTCTTATTTCTGTCTCTTCATACTGCTTTCTCTTTTCACACAGTTTTAGGCGTTGATGTGTTTTTGCCATGTGTTAAGGTCTTGCTTAGCTTGGCGCAAGGTATATTAACCCAGGTACTATCAGACGCGACTGCGCTGCCGGCTTTTAGGAGTCTTATGTTAAAACCAAGTAGTAGGTCTGTTCCCGTACTCGAAAGTTTTAGTTCAATTTACCAGTTTTGCAGGTTTTAGTCCGAAAAGGGTTCGCGTACTTGAAAAAATGATAAAAGAGAGTGCAGTCGGTAGAGTAAAAAATTTCCCCTCACTGTCAAACGTTGCAAGTTTTAGTCCGAGAAATTTCTTCTGGTAAAAATGGTAAAAGTGTCAAACTGCTTAAAATCAGCTGTTTACAAGTTAGCAAGGAAATTGCAAAACATAAAAAGGTCTTCGAAATAAATAAAAACTATTGGAATGGAAACCAGAAACATGTTAAATGGTAAAAAACTAAATGTAAATCCTAATTTGAGAATTAATTTCAATATTGTAATACATATGAATGTGACAATTTTTCTTCATTTCGGCAAACGATTATATTGGACAGTTTACACAATTTTAGTCCGAAAATCATGCCGGTACTTTTTTGTGTTTTTATGTATTTTTGAGAGTTTTTTTTTATTCTCACGCTATTAACAGTTTTAACATTTTTAGTCCAAAAAGTACGGGAACAGACCTAATGCAAGCCACACAAACAAATAATTAGATTTTCTTAAAATTTTGCTACAACTTTTCTTAAAATATTTTTTTCCTAAGTTGGCAGATTTGCTATTATCTTAAATATTAAATTTTTCTTATTGTTGTGCTTGATGTGTTAATAGTGCAAAATGTTGAATTTCGCATATTTGCATTAACCCTTACTTAATTGAAAAAATATTTTAAATAATGAACACATAAATTGCCATAAGGTTAATAAAAATTTATATTTGCAAATATTTTTTTTTAAACGATTCCAAAATCTTGAAAATAAATGTAAATTATAAAATTAAAAATAAACTGGCCATTTTAGCCCTTGGAAGGACTTTGACCTAGCTTCTATTGATCAATTGTGTTGTGCGTTTTATTAAATGTTTGATCACAAATGATCGAGAACTGGACCTACTTGTTTTATGCCGACTCCGAACGGCTTATGTTCTCAAAAAGCTTTACATGGCAATTTTTACGCTCTGAGGTTTGTCATTATCTGCAGAGAGGTGACGACCGAACAGAAAAATTAATTCAATTGAAAAAACTATCTGTCTGAGCTGGAATTGAACCCGGGCTACCGCGGTTCTTTAGCTTAGGGGCCACGCACTCTACCCACTAGGCTACGGCCGCCACTCTGTAAATAAGTTGTACCATTAAAAAATAAAATGCCCCTTTTTGTTTTTAATACAGAAGCAAAATTGCTTATTGTCATTTCCACTGTTTGACATTATACTCCCATGACTGACAGTTTATTTATAGTACCTTATCTTTTCACAGAGCAAGTGTTTTTTATGACATAACTAAAAACACACTGCGTAGTTGCGACGTAGATTACCTTTTAAGTTACTTTTTATGTTTTGGTACTTATGGTATTTTGCTAGTTTTTATTTTTTTACATTGCGTGTTAGAGCCTCAAAATATCTCACAGAGAGTATTATCGAATGCTTTAATTTAAACAGTTTTAGCAGAATGTGACAATAATGATTTTGAAAAGCTGAATAAGAAAAGGTCTGCTGAACTCTCCGAGCGATCACAAAATTATAATGACACTACAAGTGCCAAAATAGATGAAAAAAGAAAATATTGTAGATATTGTCTATGGCTTAACTAGACAAGTTAGTATTAGGGCGGAGAGTCAGTGACCAAAACTGTCAAAACAAAATACACAACTCATACCAAATCTGCAACCGATGAGAATTCGATGAGAAGGCAAAAATATGCAAAATGTAAACAAAGCTAAGCAATCAAAGTTGAAAAAAAAAAACGTGCGAGCCTTACAGCAGTCGCATATGATATGTACATCTGACACCTAACCTTGTTAATAACCCTGGTTAAAAAAAACATTTATAGTGATTAAAATCATTTGAAAAGTTTTATAAACATTTGATTTTTACTACTATATAGATGTAAACTTTGCATTGAGGTAATTTTAAAATTTTTTTTTTCTTAACCAGAGAAACAACATTAACATTATATCCTGAAAAAACGATTCAAGTGTTATTTAAAATTATTTTTCGTAACGAAGAATAATTCTTTTTAATGCAAATTGTATTTTCATTATTTTATTTTATTAAAAACAGTTCCTTTTATTAAATTTGGGGAAGAGCGGAGATAATAGACTTATGATAACTAATATATGAGAGATACACTTGTAATTTCAACAGTGTCATGATAGTATTTTATATATATTTTTTTTTAATTTGACCTATTTAATAATAAATGTAATCAATTTCCTGAAGAATATTTTTGACTCAATGCATGTAAGATAGAAAATGAGTTCCTTAAAATATTTTAAAAAAATATAAAGTAAACAGTACAAATTAAAGTTGAAATTTTTGTGTTTTATTTTTATAAAAATCTAATTCTATCTAATTTTGAGTTTAAAGTAAGGTTTAAAACTGGACTACGTCGATTCGACGTAGATTACCTACAATTTGTGTAAAATATTATTACCTCTCTGGGGTTAAAAGAATATGTATTTATATATAAGAGTTTTGTACATTTTATTTACTAACCGTATACAAAAGAGTAGAGTCCACTTTAAGGAATCCAGCTGCTGTAAAAGTGATTTTTTGATGAATCAGTTGTAGAGAAAATTGTTCAATCTGTGAAAGAGCATTATATTAAGTACAAATTAATTTAGTTTTACAAATTACTTTAATCTAAATTAACTCTTAACTCGAATTTACTAAAACTATGTTAAAACTTATAACTCATAGACCAAAAGGTTTTGTTTGACTCACATGTTTATGAAATAGCTGATTTTTGCCAAGTGAATTAATGTTTATTTGAATATTAAAAGTATTGACTTACCACCGTGTTGTGATTTTCATTCAGATTATTACTTTCAATTCGATGTAGGCGCAAAGCCATAGCACTTGTCTAAAATAAGAAAAATTGATATGAATCATTGTAAAAATCCTATTAAGGGTATTCATACAAATGGTATAAACTGCATAAGTTATACCATTAGTTATCCAACTGCATAAATGAACTGTCAAATTTGTATGGAGAAACCTTTGCTCGTACATTTACTTTTCGATTTAGCTGAGCAAACGAGGTGGCAAAGTTATGCTATGTTCTCACTGAGAGCTAAATGCACATTTACGTAATCCACATTTACGAATGGCCCTTTACTCGTTGAAGCAGTAACAGGGACAAATATATATAGTAAATGCTCTAAATGCGCATTTAGCTCTCAGTGTGAATTTAGCATTATATGACCAATCAGCTGTTTTCGTTTTTCGAAAGCTAATTAATTTCTTATTGGAAGCCGGCAAAAGGGCAAGGAGAGATGTACGAATTTGTGAATTGGAGCAAAAGTAACAAATATATAATTGAAAATTACAACTTAAAAACTTATTGGCAGCATATGCACCATATGCAAATATATTGCAGCTGGCATATATGCTGCAAATGAACAATCGACTTTAAGGGCTGTTCATACAGCCTGCTGTTAAAAGTAATTAATTGCTCAAATTATAAGATTGCCAATTTGTATGAATACCCCTATTAGCTTGTCCTCACTACCAGATAAACTTACACAATGCATAGTACAATCACACAGTATGGCTAAAATTAAGAGATTGCACATATGTGGAATGGACCAGGTAAAAGAACCAATAATCGTCATGTAATCAGTATTTGCTATAGTGAAATTCACAAAAATCCAATAGCAATTCGTAGTTATGGCCAAAAAATCATTGCCAACATTGATCAATAATGAAACGCCAACAATGCGATTCACTATAGTTGTCACCTCCCACAACCGATGATATAGATCACGTATGTTCAGTAGATTTTTTAGATGGGGATTTTCCATGTCGAATTGCGAATTTTTACGTTCGCCTAACTCAAATATCGGCACGTTTTTCATTCTTAAATTCAGTATGTTTATAGAGTTGGAGTCATCGAAGTTAACAAGCTTGGAACTACTCCGATATAGATTAATTTTTTCGAGTGCAGCGATCAATAACTCTAGGCGTTTTTTAATGATCGTTATAATAATGAAAATTTGAAAGTAACGCATACTGCAGACCAGAAAAGGCCAGAAGTAGAATATTCGAAAGATTGAGAAGTGCTGATTGGAGTCGGTGATGTTAGTGATAAAAACAAAAACTTCTGTTCCAATATAAATGATAAGCATGATAGCACCACGTTGAATGGTCTTGCGACGGAAATCACTGGCGAGGGAGAATAAGAAAATAAAAAACATTAGTTTTCTAATCTTTTTAATTAAACTATGACTCAAAAACTTACCAATTATCGACACTCAGATTTAAAGTATTCTCAAAATAACGATCTATTTCTCGCACTTTCTCATATAACTTGTGCTGATCTTGTCGACGCAGTAGCGTTTCAAGAATAGACAAAATATGTGCTACACGAATGCCAACCAATTGAATGAAATCCACTGTAGATCCAATATCATTGTTGTTCGACACATTGAAGTCCTCATCGACAAAAAGTCCAAATAGCAGAAAAGCCAAAGAGAAATTAATTATGAGGACGGTGTATAACTCCAGAAAACGACTGCGAAACAAAGTTCCAGATTTATGATCTAACTGCCATTGTGTTAGGTTTAAAAACTGAAAAGGGCGCATCATGAAAGATATAGATTCCAGTACGTCCATTTTAGCGATATGATGATATAAACTCTAGCGCAAAAGTTTAAGTAAGGAAAATGTTGACGACCGCAGCAATCATAAGAGATAAAAGAGATCACTTAAGCCTGGGATATATCATAAAGTTGAGATAGGATCAGAAAATTTAAACAAAATTAAGTGAGGTATTGACAATATTATGAAAAAGAAAATGTTTTTAGTTTCCCACCGGGAAAATGAGAATTCATTCTTAAAAAGATCAGAAATTGAATGGATTATTTTGTTTGCATTTTAAAATGTATTTCAAACAATATTTCATTTAAAGATAAAACTATGAGTTAGAAACAATTACCAAAAATTTTCAATGAAAACACAAAAGAATATAAGAAAACTGATCCCCAACTCTGATGACGACTACCGCAAACAAAAACTGATAACGATTTAAGGATGTGCAACTGGAACGTCCGAACGTCCGAATTGGGAAGGTGCCTCTACCCAACTGACTGATGTCTTGGAAAGATACAAAGCTGATATTACTGCTATCCAAAAAATGCGATGGAAGGGACAGGGTTGCATTCGGCATGCACCCTGTGATATCTACTACAGCGGCCATGCGGAGAAGCACGAGTTTGGATGCGGATTTGTAGTTGGCATGAGACTACGGCCTCACGTCCTGCGAATCACACCTGTGAACGAACGACTTGCCATAATCCGCATCAAGGTTAGATTCTTCAATATAAGCCTAATATGTGCGCATGCTCTGACAGAAGACAAGGCCGATGAGATCAAGGAAATTTTCTACGAGCGCCTTGAAAATGCTTATGAGCGCTGCCCACGTCACGACATAAAAATCGTGCTTGGTGACTTCAACGCTAAGGTGGGCAAGGAAAATATTTTTGGTCCAACAGTCGGATAACGGAATGAGGCTGATTGACTTCGCCGCAGCACGAAACATGGTCGTAAGTAGCACTTCATTCAAGCATCTCAATATTCATAAAGCCACCTGGATGTCCCCTGATCAAAAAACCAAGAATGAAATTGATCACGTTTTGATCGACGGAAGGCACTCTTCCAGTGTATTGGATGCACGCACGATCCGTGGTGCAAACATTGACTCGGATCACTATCTGTTGCAGCCAAGATCCGTACACGTCTGTGCGCAGCTAAGAATACACGCAACCCTACACAGAGAAAGCTAGACGTCGACAAGCCGCAATCGAAACAGACAGCCGATGCTTTCGCCACTCGACTCTCACTCCTGCTTCAAAGCACTCCTCCAATCGATGATATATGCGCGCAGTGGACACACATTTCCAACTCCATGCGTGCGGCTGCTGAAGAGGTGATTGGCTACCACCGCCCTCGCCGAAACCAGTGGTACGACCAGGAGTGTCGCGACGCCACTGCAGAGAAAGACGCCGCCTACAAAGCCACCCTACAGTCAGTTGTAACGCGCGCTGCTAAGGAGCGATACAAAGAAAAGAGGAGGGAAGAGAGACGTATTTTCAGGCGGAAAAAAAGAGAGGCAGAAAAGCGAGAGCAGGAGAAGATTGAGATGTATGGTGACAGGAATGAAGCCCGAAAATTTTTCGAAAAAATAAGACGCCTTGCCGATGGTTTTAAAACCGGGGCCTCTTCCTGCAAGGATGAAAACGGGAATCTAGCGACAGATGTCCAGAGTAAACTGACGCTATGTAGGGAACACTTCTCTAAGCTTCTAATAGAGATGATATTCCGGAAACCCCAATTTTGGATGACAGCGTTAAGGTTCCGCTGCCCGACTATGATGAAGGTCTGACAGCTATAGCTCGGCTTAAAAATTACAAAGCCGCGGGAGCTGATGGCTAACCTGCTGAGCTGTTTAAGAACGGAGGCGAAGCTCTACTTAAATGCATTCACGAGCTTCTATGCAGAATATGGTCGGAAGAATGCATTCCGAACGATTGGAATCTCAGTGTGCTCTGCCCAATCCACAAGAAAGGCGATCCCACTATCTGTGCCAATTACCGTGGGATAAGCCTTCTTAATATCGCATATAAGGTCCTGTCGAGCGTTTTATGTGAAAGATTGAAGCCCATTGTAAACGAACTGATCGGACCTTATCAGTGTGGCTTCAGACCTGGAAAGTCCACCATCGACCAGATTTTCACGCTGCGACAAATCTTGGAGAAGACTCAAGAAAAACAAGTCGACACCCACCATCTTTTTGTCGACTACAAAGCCGCCTTCGACAGCCCAATAAGGAAGCACATGTACTCCACCATGTCTGAATTTGGTATTCCTGCAAAACTAATACGACTTTGCAGGATGACACTGAGCAACACCAGCAGCGCAGTTAAAATCGGGAAGGACCTCTCCCCACCATTTGTTACCAAACGAGGTTTCAGACAAGGTGATTCCTTATCGTGCGACTTTTTCAACCTTATGATGGAAAAGATCATCCGAGCTGCTGATCTAAGACGTAGTGGCACAATATTCTACAAGAGTGTTATGCTGCTTGCGTATGCTGATGACATCGATATTATTGGCCATAATACGCGCGAAGTCAGTGCAGCATTTTCCAGATTAGAAAGAGAGTCAAGTCGAATGGGTCTGGCAGTGAATGCAGATAAGACGAAATACTTGGTGTCAACAAACAAACAGTCCCAGTGTCTTGGAACCCACGTTACCGTTGACAATACCTCCTTCGAGGTTGTGAAGGACTTCGTTTATCTGGGATCCAGCATTAACTCAACCAACGACATCAGCATTGAGTTCAAACGAAGAATAACTCTTGCCAACAGGTGTTACTTTGGGCTCAGTAGGCAATTGAGAAGCAAAGCCCTCTCTCGACGAACGAAAATCAAGCTCTATAAATCGCTCATCCTGCCCGTCCTACTTTATGCATCACAAACCTGGACGCTGAGCAGTTCGGATGAAGAGACTTTAGAAGCATTCGAGAGAAAGATTCTTCGTAAGATCTACGGACCAATCTGCGTCAATGGCGAGTGCTGAATACGGTGGAATGATCAACTGTATGAGCTGTACGCTGACATCGACATAGTCAAGCGCATTAAAATCGAGCGGCTTCGCTGGCTTGGTCATGTTCAGCGCATGAAAGACGATGCTACAGTGAAGAAAACATTTGATTCAGTACCCAGCGGCGGTCAACGCAGAAGAGGACGACCGCATCTGCGTTGGAAAGACCAATTAGAGGACAACCTGACGAAGCTTGGAATTTCCAACTGGCCCCAGCAAGCGAAAGACAGAAATGGCTGGCGCAAATTCTTAGATAAGGCCAAGACCGACATACGGTTGTAGCGTCAACTAAGTAAGTAAGTAAGTAAGCACGCTGCTCCGTGTTCAATATACCTCAAACTGTTCAGCCTGAAAGTATGCACATTTTAATACATAAAAGGCAAGCATGCTGCCCCGCACACAGTATTTCTCAAACTGTAATTATTTTTTGACAGTACATTACTTTTACAAGACGTACTGTTCTCAAAAATCTTCAGCCTGAAAGTATGCACAGATAATATATTTTATACTTATCAGTGACAATATTATGTTTTTAAAGTAGTACGCTTTTGATCTACCGCTTTTTTTTCATGCTTTTATAAAAAAGTTATGACAAATTCAATGAAATTCTTTTGATGGATTGAACCAACAAATAGAATAGTATCAGTCGCGAAACGACACCTGAGTTGCTACGTATATTACTACGTTTCCATGGCGAGTTGAGTCAAGATTACTAGGGATTAACTCCCCATGGAAACGCGAGTCGAGTTGAACTTCGTTAAATCCACAAAACTCCACGAAACTTGTTAAAATTAGCTGATTCTATCTGTCGAAGCGAATAAGCTCATTTATCACAAGAAACAATGGCGAGTGGAAGAGTTTTTTGGAGTGCTGCAGAAACTTTGCTGTTGATTGAAACATTTAAAGAAAAGAAAATTCTATTTATAATGGATGGAAAAAAATTTAAATGAAGTGAAATATATAAAAGTGTCGAAAGTGAGTTTAAGAAAAGGGACATCGTAAATAAAAATATTGTGCATATTGAGCACAAGTGGAAAAACCTAAAAAAATTGACGATTGCAACTCGACTCGATTTTGTACATGGAAACACTTTTGAGCTTGAAACGCCATTTTGTCAACTTGGTGAAAACCCAACTCAGACTCAACTCGCCATGGAAGCGTAGTATATGATGGTTGCAAGGTCATTTTGTTAGGTTGTGTATGAATATGATTGTTACCAAACGCGACTTTTTGCACTTTTACACTTGAACTAATTTTTCAACACTGCTTCAATACGTTAAGTGTTATTTAAAGTGGTACATTTGCATTTTTCAAAAATCAATTAAATAAAAAATCAAGCTTAAACAAGAGAAAAACGTGCTTTTGCCAAACGGCTCCAAAAAGAAAGTGGCGGAGGACCTGTCGTAGGCTTTTATACTAGTTTAAAAATATTTCGCAATATCTTTTCAGTTGTGGATACCCAGCAAACCAAAGTTTCAGAATTCGTAACGAATTCGTTATGAATTTTTCGAAATTATTCCGAGTTCGGCATCCGAATTCGTTCCGATTTCGTAACGACAATCGTATGGAGGGGTTCACACGAACTCGTAACGAATTGTCGTAACGAATTCGGAAGGAATTTTAGTAACGAATTCGTAAAAAATTCGTAAAGAATTGGCGTATCGTATTCGTAACAAATTCGTAAAGAATTGACGCATCGATTTCGTAACAAATTCGTAAACAATTGAATTATCGTTTTCGTAACGAATTCTTTACAATTTCTAAACGAATTGTAGCACCGAATTCGTAACGAAATGAAGCATCAAATTTGCAACGATCTCTTAATGATTTTTGTACCGTATGTAATAAAAAAAAAATAACAATTTCGAATCAATGTTTAGTTAGGGCTTAAGATGCCCCAGACTATATGTTTCGTACAAATGACATGCCAAAAATTACAGATCCTTTGCAACTACTATTATGGCACATATGTAAATGTGAATCTGACATGTCGTTTGTATTTGCATCTGTAAAAAATAAAATTAGACCCATATCTAGTATCATCTGTTTTAAAGAAAAAGTTGTTTAAAATAAAATTATTTTACAAATGGAAAATTATTTAAAATGCCGCTAAGCTCATGGCCTACCAATTTTTTTTCAACTCGAAATATTTAAAAAACCTCACAATTTTAATTTGAAAATTTGATTTCGGAACTCTTTCGAATTATTCGGAAATGTTACGAAATAAGTGTTGCAAAATAGTTACGAATTCGTTAAGAATTCTCGAAATAGTAACGAACTTATCGGAATTCAGACAAATTCGGAAACATTGGTTTGCAGGGTATGCAACTCTTCACAAGTTGGATTAAATATATAACGAAATTTAATATTTTGCAGTTTGGTACTGAATATTTTCCAACAACACATACGTTTTTCATATTTCATAAGTCCTATCATAAAAGAATAAAAACTACAAAGTTTTATAAACCTACTAGCTGATATACCCAGTGTTAATCGAGAAGTTATGTATCTTTACCCAAAATTTTTGACCTTTTTTGTCATCGCCTAACATACTAAGGTCCTCAGATTCTTCAAACACCTTAAATGTTTAAGGTAAAAAATCTGCCATGCAAGAATTTTCAAAGCTATATTATTGCAATTTGGTAATTGCATACCTTTGTGGCTAGTTACATTCTTGGTTAAGATGTCTTTTATTAGAAAAATTTCGTTTTCTATAGGAACATGCAAGTTGCTTGAAATTTTCAAGAAATTGACAACACAAAAAATTTCGTAGCTGAAACATACAAAAAGTTTTAAGTACTAATTTTATTTTAAGGTGAAATAGAAAAAAAAAATAATAAAAAATGAAAGTGTTGGCTTTTAAAGTGAATAACTCGGTCATGTTGTTCAAAGGGTCACAAAGGGTTGCATTTTTTTTTTAAAATTTTGATTAATTTAAATACGGTCCGTCCAATCGTATTTAAATTTTTGTTATTTTTGTTTTCTTCTAATTTTTTTAATATTCCAAAAAAAAAAACCTTAACGAATTTCTTTATTTCGCAAAAAACTTTGGTAAAAATATTTGTTGTTGAAAAATGAATTCCGAGACTGTGCGACCTATATCCACAAAGCTATTCGATATAACAAATTTGGGTTGTATAGGAAGTGCCACGCCCTCTTGATCACCGCTCATAGAATGTAATCAATTAAACTGCATGTGTACATGGAGGTTGAATACCGAATTCCAAAACTGTGCGACATATAACTCCAAAACTATTCGATAGCACAAATTTGGGTTGTATGGGAGGTGCCACTGCGCTTTTCCTTACGCCCATAAAATTTTACCAATGAAACTGCATGTGTAAATTGAGGTCGTATACTGAATTCCGAGGCTGAGTTACCTATAACTCCAAAGCTATTCGATATCGCAAATTTGGGTTAAATTGAAGGTGTCACGCCCCCCCGACAAACTCTAAAAAATTTTATCAGTAAATCTGCAAGCGTAAATTTTGGTCGAATACTGAGTTCCGACGCTGTGCGACCTTGAACTCCAAAGCTATTCGATATCACAAATTTTCGTTGCATGGGAGGTGCCACTCCCCCTTGATAAACGCTCATAAAATGTAATCAATGAAACTGCATGTGTACATTGAGGTCCAATACTGAATTTCAAAGCTGTGAGACCTATATCCCCAAAGCTATTTGATGTCTCTAATTTGGGTTAAATAGGAGGTTTCACTCCCCCTTGTCGATATCACAAATTTTCGTTGTATGGGAGGTGCCACTCCCCCTTGATCAACGCTCATAAAATGTAATTTATGAAATTGCATGTATAAATTGGGGTCGAATACTGAATTCTGATGCTGATATTCGATAATGCAAATTTACGTTAAATGGGAGGTGCCACGCCCCTCTTACCAATGAACATAAAATTGAATCAATGTGTAAACTGCATGTGTACATTGAGGTCGAATACTGAATTCCGGCGTTATGCGACCTATAACTCCAAAGCTATTTGATAGCACACAGTTGGGTTGTATGGGAAGTGCCACTCCCCTTTGCCCTACGCTCATAAAATGTAAAGGAATGAAAGTGCATGCATAAATGTAGGTCGAATACCGAATTCTTACGCTGTCAACCTATAACTTCAAAGCAATTCGATATCGCAAATTTGGGTTGTAAGGAAGATGTCACGCCTCCCTGTCCAACGCCCATAAAATAAAACCATTGAAACTGCATGTGTAAATTGAGGTCAAAAACTGAATTTCAAAGCTGAATTCCTATAACTGCAAAGCTATTCGATATCACAAATTTGGGTTGTATGGGAGGTGTCCCTCCCCCTTGTCCACTCGCATAAAATTTCATCACTGAAACGGTACGTCTAAATTGTGGCCGAATACCGAATTTCTAAGCTGTGCGACCCATAACTCTGAAGCTATTCGATAACAACAATTTTTTATATATATGTGGGAGGTAAAAGGGGGTGTGACATTTCCTCTTAAACCATCTCGTACTCAAAGCAAAGCGTACTTACAAAATTTGAGCTCAATCGGACCAATAGTTTCGAAGTATTTTGATATTTTCTTAAAAGTAAGCGTAGATGAAGTGTGACCACGCCCATTTTTATCAAAGTTAATGATAGTTATCATACTAACTTATTTACCAAATTTTTATTTAATACGACCAAAACAGTCTTAAATACAGCATTTTAATTGATTTGTGGGCGACAAATCCATGGGGGTGTGACATTATATTCTTCCTAAACCAGTAGAAAGAAGTATCCAATTTGGTTCAGTCGTTTTCAAGTTTTCAAGCATCCGAACAAATCACGATTCATTTTTATATACACAGATATTGATTTGTGGGCGGTAAAAGTGGGCTTGAAAACATTTATGTATCGTGACTGCCTCTTGGAGCACCTAGACAGCAAGATTCACTATAAAAATGTGTAGAACTCCGGAATTGCCATGATTTCGAAAAAGTGGGCGTATATATATTGCGACCATGCACATTTTTTGTACAGTTACTGACAGTAACCATCTGAACAAAATTACTAAATCTTAGTTTTTTACGATCGAAACCGTCTGATACATATCCTTTATTTGGTTTGTGGTCGATAGCGCAAATTTGGCTTGTATGGGAGGTACCACGCCCCTCGTCCAAACGTTACCAAACCTCACAGGAACACTCACTCTCCTCGGCAGACGTTGTTCTGCCATAGACCGCCTTACTGCCATATACGAAAATGTCGAATAGCTGCCGAAAGTAACCATATGAACTAAATAACCAAATTTTATTCTAATACGATCAAAACCGTGCGAAATATAACATTTTTGTTGTTTTGCAAGCGGTAAAAAGGGGTGCTGCAAAATATTTCCTTAGAGCCATCTCGTAATCGAAACAAATCGAATGCCCAAATTTCAGCTCAATTTAGGTTGAGCCTGGCGCATTTTACTTCACTCGACGCTAACTCCCCGAAAAGTGAGTTTAACTAAATTGGGACAGGCCTATTTTTAGTGCAATTGCCGAGAGTAACCATATGAACTGAATTACAAAATTTTTGTCTAAAACGACCCAAACCGTTGAAATAAAACGTTTTCATTGGTTTGTGGGCGGTAAAAGGGGGCGTGGAAACCAATTTTTAGTTCAGTTGCTGACTGTAACTGTACAAACTAAGCCAACATTTTAGCTCAATCGACCCAGTAGTCAATTTAAATGATTTCTCAAAAAGTGGGTGTAGCTATATAGCGATGACGCCTTTTTTCAGTATAGTTGCCGAAAGTAACCAAACAAACTTAGGTATCACATGTTTGTCTCATACGGTCAAAACTGCTTGAAACATAGCATTTTCACTGATTTGTGGGCGCAAAAAGGGGGTGTGGAAACCATTTTTTCGTACAGTTACTGTCAGTAACTACACAAACCAAAGTACCAAATTTAAGTCTTATACGACCAAAACCGTCTGAAATAAACCATTTTCATTTATTTGTGGGCGGTAAAAGGGGGCGTGGAAACCCATTATTAGTACAGTTGTCGACAGTAACCGTACATACTAAATTACAAAATTGTAGCCTTATACGACCCAAACCGACTGAAATATAAAATTTTTATTGATTTGGGGGCGGTAAAAAGGGGGTGTGTCAAATTTTTTTCCTAAACCATCTCGTACCTGAAACAAATCGACTGCCAAAATTTCAGGGCAATCGGTTCAGTAGTTTTGGAGTCTATAGACATCACACATCCAGACACACATCGTTTTGCTATTTATATATATAGATATTGATTTGTGGGCGGTAAAAGTGGGCGTGAAAACATTTACATATAGTGACCGCCTCTTAGATCACCTACACAGCAAGTTTCACTATAAAAATGTGTAAAACTCCGGAATTGCCATGATTTCGAAAAAGTGGGCGTATTTATATTACGACCACGCCCATTTTTCGTACAGTTACCGACAGTAACCATCTGAACAAAATTACCAAATCTGAGTTTTTTACGATTGAAACCGTCTTAATATATCCTTTTTTTGGTTTGTGATCGATAGCGTAAATTTGGCTTGTATGGGAGGTACCACGCCCCCTCGTCCAATCGTTACCAAACCTCACAGGAACACTCTCAAGATGTGGCTTCAGTTTCCCTGAAAATTTCATAAAGATCGGTTCAGCGGTTTTGGAGTCTATATGTGATATAGCCACATACCCACATACCCACATACATACATCCATTTTTATATATATAGAAGATACCAAAAAACGGTCAATAAAAAAATACAAAACTAAAAAATGTTTAAAAATCTATTTGATTCTTTAAATAAATTCCCTTGTTTACGTGTGATATCACTCATTGTTTGAACTTACGTGAAAAGTTTAACTAATATTTTAGTCTGAAAACTACTGATTTTGTGTCTTGCTTAACTTCAAGTAACTTATGATCTGTTAGAAAAAGCAAAAAACAAGCTTGTTTTGTTGAAAAAACAATAGAATGAAGAAACTTCATAAACCCTCATAAAATGACTTTTTTATTAAATACTCGAAGCTTTTAGTTCTTTTGACTTATTGCGAAAGCCTTTTAATATTGTCATCAATCAAACTACATCAATTATTGCAAGTAACTAATTGAAAACATGAATCTATCGAAAATATGCTGAATAATTAAACTAGCTATTCGACTTGTAGTAAAAGAGGTCAATTTTAATAAGGGTATGGAACGACGTCAAGTTTATTCGATAAATTAACTAATGACTTAATGTGCTTTGACTTGAGTGCAAATTTTTTCCCAACTATCTTAGTTAGAGGTAATTTTTTTAATTATTTTATTTATTTTTTTTTTTTTATTGTTAATAAGTGGCGAAACAAACAAGGCTCGTTTAATGCATTCCTATATTGGATTTATTTTATATGTTTTACATGAGACTCTAGCTTTTAAACAATTATATCAAATACAAAAAAATTTGTATTTACTTTGTTGATAAAAAAGTTAAAGAGAACTTTATGCAATATATCAAATTTTTGTTTAGCTTTTAAGGCCGAATGTGGAAAGAATAGAGCAATTATGATTAAAATGCTGTCAATGCGTAAAAAATATAGAGTGAAATTATTAAAACAAGACCACATTCAGACTCTTTCCATAACTACTAAAGTCCATAAAATAACTACCGAAAAATTAAGCAATTTTTCATTCAAATTATATATTTACAGAAAAAAGACCTGTTTCCGTACTTGCAAATTTTAAAAAACTTTCGGAAACTCTTAAAAGTTTTTACTGCATAAATCGTTATATGAAATCAAAAAAGCCTTAAGTTATATTTAAAAAATTTTACAGAAGAAGCAAAAAACTTTCTAAATTTCAAGTGCTTCCCAAGTGCTTCCCACTGAGGGCTTTTAGAATTTTGTTAATAAAAATGTCAATTGTAGTACTTGTAGTCGTGTAAAATTTTGCAGGAACATGCATTTTGATACGGTGCATCATAATCAATCTAAAAGTCGATTTTGGGTTTTTTGTAACTTGAGGTTTTATTGATTTCATATGACGATATATTCCATTTCCAAATCAAAATCAAAATCTTGCAGAAAAGAACAAAATGAAAGAGATAAAAATGTATCTTCTCTTTTTGAAAAGCTTAAAATTTCTGCTTCACGAATTTCATGTAGTAAAATTGCCAAAAGGTCAAGCTGAAAGAAATATAAAAATTTGCATAAAATTTTTCATTCCAATTCAGAAATTTCAAAAGTTGCAAGTTTTAACTAAAAAAACGTTTCGGATATTTCATGCCCAGAGTAGGTAGGGGTGCCCACTTAAAAAATACATAGATTTTTTTCCAATGTAATGCATCGAGACAGTGCATCGATATAGTCCGATAGGTATGTAACATCGATGTTTTCTCAAAATCGAGTACTTTTTCCAGCATTACATCACAATACTGAAGTCAGCCCCTTGCTTAACACGTCATAAAGAAAAGGACATTTGCATATTTGGAGTAAACCAACAAACTCCAGCGGCATAACCATAAATGCTGAAATTTTAATTTTCTAGAACCGCTCGAGGGAAAACTAAAATCAGTTGTTGGCTGCAGTATACTTTAAAGCAGCGATGCCCAGCGCTTAACTCTTTCCACTCTTTTACAATAACTTCATGATATATGTATTTCAATATTTTCAAATATTTTGATGATTGTTGTAATTCGCCGAATTCAGTTTGCAATTTAAACCTCGCTTCTTAATGTTATTGTTTTTGGTCTTTCTAACCATCGATAGCTGTTCTGCATTTGCATGTTGTTGTTTTTGTTCTTTGGCACCATCGATCGCCAAACACTGTTTTGGCATTCGCATTGTAGACGTTAACAGCATGCGTCGTATTCTTTATATTTTTCGTTGTGCGAATACACATTGAGAAAAAGTTTTTGAATATTTTCCTGTGGATACTTTTTTATATTGCATCAGAATAAATTATTTTTTTAAATTATACCCTTAAATAATAATGGCAAGAAAAGAATCCCAAGAAAACTGGGAGTTTGCCTATTTTTTCATAGATAATAACAGATTATAAAGATTTTAATCCTAATCATATAACAGTTTAGTTAATAATAAAAAAGTTAGATAATAAAAAATATAAAAAATTAAGGTTAAAATACATAAAAATTACTATAAGATTAAAAAATGAAAAAAATGTGCAATAATAATAAATTCACAAAAAAAAAAAACATAAAAAAGAAAGTAAAAAACCAACAAATTAAAAACTATAAAAAAAACGATATCTGAAAACCTCCACGCGGTTAAAGCTTGATAAATCAGAATATATTCTGACTGTCAAAAAACCAAAACATTTGGAATTACTTGATCCATTATTTTTACAGTGTACACATTAGGGTGGCCCTTAACTGTATGGGAATTTTTTTTTATAAATTGAATATGTGCGGTGCCCTCGTTTGTTTCTTATGATGTCAAAAGTATATTCCGAAAATTTCAGGAAAAAATATTAATATATAAACGTGCCGCTTGCGACCTTAATTTGAAAATCTGATTTATGTGGGGAAAAAGTAATCTTTTTTCTAAAAAATCTCAATAACTTTTTTTAAGTGCATATTTTAAAAAAACTGGTACGTGTCTCGTTTTTGATTTAATTTTTCTTTAAAATGTGCTCTCAAATATGGAAATTAAAAAAAAAAAAACTATTAGAATTGTGATTTTTTACTTTTCGAAAAAAATTTAATTTTTTTCCTTGTATTAATAAAATCGCAAAAATCCAAATTTAAAAAATTTCATTGAAATTTTGTGGAAATATCTTCTTAAACTATATTCAAAATAGATACAAAAAATTGTGGGATTACGTTAAATAACCTGCTCGTTATGAAATTTTTCGGTAGAAGTGTACCTTTTTGGAAATTTTAAGTTTGGCTATTTTTACAAAAAAAAAAAAAAAAATTCTAAAAAATTTAAGAATGCAAGTTTTGAAAAAATCACCCAGAAATGGATTAAAAATAGTTATGAGCTATTTTGTGCAAAAAACTAAAAAAAACAAAATTCGGATACCAAAGTTATAGCTATTGAAACTTAACTTTTTTCCAAAAATTTTCAAAGTGCCCTTCGAACACAAGAAAATTTATAAAAATCGGAAAAACTATGTTTCTCACTTAAAATGACTTCAATAACCTTAAAAATATATAAATGATTTTTTTTAGAAAAAATTTTGAATTCCAGGGATGCCAACATATCATACCCTGGTTTTAGGGTAAAAAAAAAATGAAAAAACCCTAAAAACCAACAAATTTAATTTTTCACCACTGCCCGTTGGATATCGAATTTAAGAATGCAAGTTTTGAAAAAATCACCCAGAAATGGATTAAAAATAGTTATGAGCTATTTTGTGCAAAAAACTAAAAAAAACAAAATTCGGATACCAAAGTTATAGCTATTGAAACTTAACTTTTTTCCAAAAATTTTCAAAGTGCCCTTCGAACACAAGAAAATTTATAAAAATCGGAAAAACTATGTTTCTCACTTAAAATGACTTCAATAACCTTAAAAATATATAAATGAATTTTTTTTAGAAAAAATTTTGGATTCCAGGGATGCCAACATATCATACCCTGGTTTTATGGTAAAAAAAATGAAAAAATCCTAAAAACCAACAAATTTAATTTTTCACCACTGCCCGCTGGAAATCGAACTAAATTGGCGCTGCTCTGTCTTAAAATTTATTTATTTAGACATCAGTTAAAATTCATTTACCAGAAGAAGAAAAATTTGTGCGTTTATTATAGGTTTTTATGTAAATGCTTGGTTAAAATTCTTGGTTTCGATTTTTTTAAAATGACCAAAAATTAAAAAAAAATTCTGAAGTCCAAACAAATAAACGGCAGATAGTGAAAGCTTAACACAATATACAAAGAATTGGAAAGTTGCAGCGGTGAAAATTAAATTTATTGGGTTTTAGAGTTTTTTGAATATTTTTTACCCTAAAACAGGGTATGATATGTTGGCATCCAAAATTTTTTCTATATATTTCTATATAATTTATATATTTTTAAGATTATTGAAGTCGTTTTAAGTGAGAAACATAGTTTTTCTAATTTTTTATAAATTTTTTGTGTTTGAAGTGCCAGAAACAGGCTCTTTGAAAATTTTTGGAAAAAAAGTTAAGTTTCAATAGCTATAACTTTGGTATTCGAATTTTGGTTTTATTAATTTTTTGCACAAAATAGCTCACAATTATTCTTAATTCATTTCTCGGAGATTTTTTCAAAACTTGCATTTTTAAATTTTTTGGAATTTTTTTCGTAAAAATACTTAAACTCGAAATTTCTAAAAAGGTACACTTCTATCGAAAAATTTCATAACGAGCAGGTTATTTAACGTAATCCCACAATTTTGTGCATCTGTTTTGAATATAGTTTAAGAAAATATTTCCACAACATTTCAATGAAATTTTTTAAATTTGGATTTTAGCGATTTTTTTTTAATACAACAGGGAAAAAAATTAGATTTTTTCGAAAAGTAAAAAATCACAACTCTAGTAGTTTTTTGTCTAATTTCCATGTTTGAAAGCAAATTTTGAAGAAAAATTAATTAAAAACGAGACGCGTACCAGTTTTTTTAAAATATGCACTTAAAAAAAGTTATTGAGATTTTTTAGAAAAAAGAGCACTTTTTCCCCATATAAATCAGATTCTCAACTTAAGGTCGCAAGCGGCACGTTTAAATATCAATATTTTTTCTGAAAATTTTACAGTTTACTTCTGTTTAGTAAAGAAATTAAACCCCGGTCCGTAATTTGTTGCTTTCGAAAAAAAAATAAGGACCCACTCTAGTATGTGCGCTGTCGCGGACTCTTCTAGCACTCGTTTTATTGGTAATTCGTCTTTGCCTCCAGATTTAAAAATTTTTGCTGTTGCTTTTTGTTGTTGTTGTTGTTTTTTTGTTTTTGTTGTTTTTGCACTCTTCAAATTATTTTCGTGTGCATCGCTGCTTTAAAGCAGTGGCGCTCATTCTTCTCAGCTCAGCTTCTTCACTGAGAGAAATCAGTTGTTAAAGCTTTCTGTTGCACAGTTCTTCGATGTTTAAATTTCTTATTAAATACAAGTGAAACTCTTAAATGGTTTAGTCTTGAATTTATCAAAACTATTAAGAGTGTTCACGTTTACTGTTAATTGGGCTCTTATTTTTATCATCCGTTATTTTTCTAAATACTTATGATCTGATATTTTGTTTTTTTGTTGTTTGATGAATATTATTTATTTGAATTTAATAAATTTATAATCTGATTTATTTTCTTGTGTTAACTTATGATGTGTAGCAAAGCAAACATTGCGATTCATTAAAAGCATTCATTATAAAAATTTTTTACTTGATCATTAGCAGAAATCATTTTTAAAAAAAATTGCCTACACGAAAAATATATTTATTGTCATAATTAACAACATATTCTATAGTTCAAGCATAATTTTTTTTGCGTGCATTAAAGAAACAAGTGACACAGTCCTCACCGCTTGAAATGCCAGAGCGAACTGGGGTGATTTTTTGTATGCATAATAGCCGATACACATTGACTGCAACAGTCGTCCACCGACAAAACGAAAACTTGCCGTCAGAGAGAAATGTCGCAGTATTCTCGACGACTTGATTATAATGAACGCAACAGCGACAATCTGTATTTCATACAAAACATAAACAAACTCTGCTATGTTCGCTCTTGTCGTCTATTAAATTAGAAATAGATTGAAGTCTGCGGCAGCAACAATTGTGGTCGTGTTCTCTCTTTGTTGTGCCGTCTTCAGAAAATACATCTTAATAAGAAAAACATGCATTTTATTTTTTAACAATTGGCGTTCGTCGCTAGTCGCAGTCAATGTGTATCGGCTATGAGCTTTATATACGTGTGAAAGCACAAAAGCTTATCTGCACATTTGTGCGCGTTTGAGCATCAATGCTTTTTAGCAGCGCTGGGCGCCCCATAGCTCACTGAGCGCTCTCGGAGCGTAACTTTTCACATGTACACAAAACTCACAACAGAAGAGAATATAATTCAGTCGTTCGCTGACGGTGATGCTGTGGAGACCTATGTCGGAAATTTCATGTACACTCTTAAAAACCAACTTTTGGGTTTGTAGATTCATAATTCTTTTTCATATATTAATTATTTTATTAAGGCTTAATATAATTTATACATATTGCCTATTAAGATTTTTTGCATTATTTTTTTCATATTATTTGTATTCCATAACATTTTGATACTTAATTTTATAAGGTTTTGATTATAATTTTTATGATTCGTATATATTAGGATTTAATAATATTAAAACAAAACACCTGAAAAACAATGTTTGACTCTGAATCGGGATGTGACTTCTGTTCTGCAGAAAACCTTTCTTGCGAAGCAGAATGTGTAATTTTCCACTGCAAGCAAACTAATGTAATTTATTTACTTAGAAGAAAATGCTATAGCAATAATGATATAGAAGAAATAGTAAACAATACCGATGACTAGAAATAAAATCTAAGCACATATTACAGTAGGGCAGTTCACGATCTTGTTGCATCGTTGCAAATGTAAAATATACAGCTTTTATGAAAACAAAAAGCATATGTTGCAAAAGCTTTTAAATGCTTTTTGTTTTTGTAAAAGCTGTTTATTTTGCATTTGCAACGATGCAACAAGATCGTGAACTGCCCTAGTATGTATGGGGGTATAAACACACAAACTTGCAATTCTAGATAACTGTGGCAACTATTTCGCTCAGTGTGCGCTATTCGAGAGCGTACCAATACTAACAAGACAAAATAAAATGTGACTGTGTTAAAATGCCCAGCCCTGCTTTAAAGCAGTGGTCCCCAAACACTTACTACTACAATTTTCGGATTTTATGCTTTTGTTAGTAGCTCTCTCACTCTCTGCACTGAGAGATTGTTGTGCCGGTATTAAGCAGGAATTGTATTATTATTATAAAAAACTATTTTTAGTATTTTATCATTATAAAGAAACAAAAATGGGAAGCCTTTTTTAATTTGTATCCATTTGTAAATTTTTACATTCCAATGAGTCCTGAAAAAAATTTTCAAGGTATTCTTTCTCTAGTTTAAGAACTAACGCATTGCGTTATTAATTTTCCACAAACGAATATTGAGGATCCATATTTCTATAGTTCCTTTAAAAAAAATAAATTCAAATGTGCCACTTTGCGTTGGCAAACCAAGCATTATGGCACTCATTAAAAATTTTCTGCAAATAAAAAATCATATTCGTGTTCCGATTTAATTTTATACAGTGGATAAGTTGATCAAGCGGCGTGAACCTCTTCGTTTAAAGTCTCAGCCCCAATTGAATAAGAGAACTTCGTACGTGTAATCGTGTCATTGTCATGTTCGAATTCGAACTCGAGTTCGCGTACTATGAAATGGGGACCACTGCTTTAAAGCAAGGGTGTCCAACAGGGTTGCCACTCAAATAAAATTTTAGCTACCAATCTCATCTACACAATATACCAAATTAAACAAAAAACTACCAAAGCAAAATAAAACTTTAATACTATTTTCTCTCTCTCTCTCCTTAATAGATAAAACTACACATTTTATTATAACTCCGAAAATTTATACATATTAATCTTATTTAAAAAGCTAAAATTCTTATATATAAAATAAAAATGATTTCTATAAAATAAAATCAGAGTCTTAATTCATTTGACTAGAAAAACATAATAAAGCTATACAAACTTTTTAAGGGACATAACAAAAAAAAAAAAAAAGAGAAGGCTATATTAAATTTAAAAATTGGTTTTAGCTGGCCAAATGTAGTAAATACCAATATTATTTTTGGCCAATTCCTTAGCCAGCATTAAATTATTAATTGTTATATGCTCTTACTTTTTCCCAATTTTTTTTATCAATGTCAAGTTAGAAAACTTTCTTTCTGCTGCTACAGAATTTTGCGAAAAATGGCGGGCAATTCTGACAGTTGAACAAAAAAATTAAATTTGAAAACGTTAAAAAATATGATACTTGGAAAGATTTACAAAATGTTCATTTTTTGAGCGAGGCCAACCGAACGCTATAATTTCTATTTTTATTAAATTTTTAAGAGTTTTATTTGGACAAAATTTTTAATGTGTACAAAATTAAAAAATCTTCCAAAATCTAACAAATTGAACAAAAAAATTACCAAATAACCAAAAATTGATTTGAAGAAAAAAACTACCACATTTGGTAGAACTCTACCAAAGCGGCAACGCTGGTGTCCAAATCATACATACTCATTTTTATGTTTGTAGTTGTAAAGCTCTTGTTTCAAAAGCTTGCACTTGAAAAAAGCTCGAGTTCAACACAAAAAAAAGGAAAAAACTTTCAGTAGCTGTTTCCAGACTTTATGCTAGCAGGTTACGATTGCTTGCTGTTTTGTTTGTTTTTTTTTTTGTATGAGCGATCTTTATAAGGTTAAAATAAAACTTAACAAACTATCTTTGATTCAATACTTGTAGGGGCTTGAAACGGTTAAGTTGCATTCTTTGGTGATAATTGTTTAATGCTTAATGAAGATGTTTGACGAAAATTAGGAAACGGAATTTTTATTTGCTGAAAGGGGAATGCCTATTATGTCAAAACAAAGAAAAACGTATTAGCGAAGAGTTGTTGAATTGAAATTTTGAAGAATTCTTTTTGGGTTTTTTATTGGTGTTGAAATCCTAATAATAAAAAATATAATATAGTTTATAACATTTCCTTTATGCCAATTACTTTTATATGTGCTTAAAAAAATAAAAAAAATATTTTTATTATATGAATTAAGATTGTGAGCTTTAGATCAAGTGAGTTTTCAAGAAGGCAACAACAACAACAACAACAACAACTCTGTCAATAGATCATAAAAACTAATTAACTTAACTATGGCAGAGCACGGCCAAATAAGTTTAATTAATGTCAAATTAATTAAATAATCTTAATAATTGATCGATTTTTCGGTCAAAGTCATGTGTAATTGAACATTTGGTTGTGAAAATAGCCACCTTTCAGTTAGAACACTAGCTTCTGGCGAAGCAAAAACTCGTTACATTTCTATGGTGCATTTCGACAAACAATCGAACACCAATGAATATTGAAATAGATGAAGAAGCAACTAGAACAGATGGCAACCCTTGATAGAGTTGACGGCGGTGATCTAAAATGGCCTACTGCTTTGAGGTGTCATATGATTAGCAGCCATACAATTCATGATAATGAATTAGAGGATCTGCACATTCATATGCTGGTTTAAACAGTGAGTTGATCACGGGTTAATCACTCAAAGACTACTGAAGAGGAATGTGTAGCGATTTCCGAAACAGACTGTCTGATCAGCTAAGTGATTGACTCTATACAGAGTTGTTATTGTTGTTGTTGCCTTCTTGAAAACTCACTTGATCTAAAGCTCACAATCTTAATTCATGTAATTATTCAATAGATCATAAAAACTAATTAATTTTTATTATAATTTTCAGTAAAAATGCGCTTTTTACTTGTATATTTTGATTAAAAAAAAATGAGTTAACAACAACTTTTTGTGTTCAGTTTGTATATCTTTTTTTGTCAAGTGCATAATTTACGTAAAAACAAGAACATATTAAAGAAGCGAGCAACCGCAACCTGCTTGCTTGAAATCTGGATAGCTACTGAAAGCTTTTTCATTTTCGTGTCAAAGAGCGTGTGAAAGCTCTTCGCCCATGGGCGGCCTTTTAGGCACCCATGCTTTAAAGCAGTGTCGGGCAGCTTTGCACACCTATACTTTCTCATCTTGAGTATGTATTCATGAGCGCTTTAAAGCTCACACTGAAAACAAAGTAGTGCTAAAGCGCTTTTTGCAGAAATCTTACTAGGCATTATGGGATATTTTTGCTCGGATTTGTATTGCGAAATTAAATAAATAAGTAGTGGATGGAATGTCAAAAGGAAACAGACCGACAGACGGATAATGTGAAATACAGACAAGCAGACGGAAATGTAAAAAGGTAGGCTAATATTAAAAAACAAATATGTTTTTTTGTGTGCTTATGTTGCTTATTGTGATTTGCCAAAGCTAAACAAGCGTAAGATGCTTTCATTATACGTATTTGGAACTGATAACTATATGATATGATATGTGGAAATGCCGCTTTTAAATAATTAATTAATTTCTCCATCGCATGCCCCACAATTACTTTATATTGGCCTTTTATTGCATAATTTTAATTTTACCTCTTTTTGATGCCGCGCCATGCCATTATTTTTTAAAAATACAAAAATTGTTCATATATACTTCCAAAAATTTTGCATACATAAAATTTTATACAGTGTAATCTTACGTTATATCTGTGGTGATGAGCAATAACAGCTTAAGTCTTGTTTCAAAGTTTCCAGAAATCTTGCTTCAAAGCTTTCAATCGCCATATAAGTTATATGAAAGGGCCTTTTGTTTTTGCGTCATATCTTTGGCTAAGGTCATGCTATTAGTTCTAGATTTTGTGTGTTCATAATGATATATACGTGGAACACAACTATATCAATAACTCAGTTCTGTCTTAAATCGACTTAAGCTATTATTGCTTATCGACACAAATATAATAAAATATATTCAAGGAACACGCAAGCGCAGATCTTAGATGTCGTTCATAAACAACGTTACCAATTTAGGGGGGGGGGGAGGGGTTTTGAAATGCACTACGATAAGTAACGGTAGGGGGGGAGGTGTTTAGATATTGTAACGTTACCAAAAATTAAAAAAATCGACGAAAAACCTTTAATTAATAACACAATCATTTCAAAAATTTGTAACCTTAAATGTTTATGTTTGATCGTCCTAATTGATGGTTAACTTTTGTTTCAACGATTTCTTCCACCGCCTTTTCCCTCGACACAGGAACCTTTTGGTATTCCTTCACCATCTCAGCACACGTCTGAAAAATTTCGGTCTTTGCTTTTGCGACAGGCTTTGACGTTAAGGCCTGAATGTTCTTGATCAAAGGAGATACCGTATGACATGTACTGTCCTTCTCAGAAAGAAGAAATCGGTTCCAGGTCGTGTCCTACCTGCGGCTTGTATTTCGTTTTTAAAACTTCTATGAATTGTCATAAGTTTGTATTATATCGTTTACAATAAATCGGAATGAAACATACTATTTAAATAAATCAATTTTCAGAAAGCATTTACACAAAAACACAGAACTTGGTGCAGCTCGGGTGCAGCCTTTAAGGGTACACTGTCAAGGACCAGGTGAATTTCTTTGCGTTAGAAATGAGGATTCGCCTGAATGGGTCGACATAGAATCCGATGAAAAATTCTATTTTGAAGAATCCTCAACAAAGCTACCAGCTTCTTCTATCCCAGTGATTGAGAGCATCGAATCTTGGATCGCAGATGGAATAGCTTTTATTATTGATGATATTAATTATTGATTTTTTCCAATTGTTCCTTTAATGTATCAAGTCATACTAGTCACTAATACTAGTGAAAATTGTCAGAGCTAGTCAAAATATGTAATCATTCGAATGAATTAATTTTGTATGCCACGTTACTTTATGGGGGGGAGGGGTTTTAAAAAGCACTACGAAAAGTAGCGCAGGGGAAGGGGGGGGGGGTGGTAAAAAACCGGAAAATCAGTAACGTAGTTTATGGACGACCCCTTATCTGCTTGACATTCGCTTAAACACTGAAGCTTTGATCGTTCTGTAGGTGAGATGAATACATCCCTCCAGGAAAAATCGGAAGGCTTCCATCTAAAAGTGATAAAGAAACATTCCCCACCTTTTCTTTTGAAAGCTTAAGGGTAGTTTTGTATTTATATTGTTTCCAAACCGTATCTTTTGGAAGCTTAAGGGTAGTTTTGTATTTATATTGTTTCCACACCGCTTCTTTAAGAATGCATTTGGAAACTTTTATTTATTGTCAAGCAATGGGGCCCCGGGTTCGAATCCTGGCCGAATCCATTTTCATAGCAAGGGAGAGGAATGTTTCCACATTAATTCTTAAAACAGGGGAGAGGACTGCTTCCAATTCACGTTTGAGGACAGTGGAGAGGAATGTTTCCACATGACTTTTTAACACAGCGGGGAGAAATGTGTCCCTCTAATGCTATGTAAAAAAAGCAATGGAGTGTGCAACAAAGGGGAATGCTTCCTACATTCCATGGAATGTTTCCTGGTAACATCCGGAAATGCTCACATTTCCTGGTGGGTATTTTACTGCACAAACACAATCTCAAGTGTGCAAAGCTGCCCGTCACTGCTTTAAAGCCTTTCTAGGCGGTTCGAATTAGAAAGGTTTTTTTCAGTACACATGTGTATGTCCTTCTTGTTGGCTTCACTGTTATCATCACTACCATCATCTACAACTGCCGATGTCAAGGATAATGAAAGCAATACTTATGGTTGTTTTGAATTTATCACGTTTGATCCGATAAATCACGATACATGGTTTTCATTATTTTTGTTTACATGATTTAACTCATAACAAAGACTTTTACACGTAAACGAAACTTCAGTATATGATTTGTTCAGTTTTTTTAGAACAAATTAAAGTGATTTAATGAAACAATTCTTTAAATGCATTAATTTTTATTAAAATTTCGACCCTGTGGGGAGTGGAGAGATTGAACCCCAAAAGCACCCTTTAAACGGCCCTGCTGTAGGGGCATTTTAACTTCGGCGAAGGCGAAAATAATTCCTTACTAATTAATCTTTATTTTTGCACTGCATGCTTCTTTCTGAGCTAATGACATTGTTACTTCGAACCAATCAATATATCAAAGCTGTTATCAAATATCAATATTGTCAAAAGTCATTTGTCTTGCACTTTTCTCTATTTGTTTATTAAGAAAATCCTTATGAATTATCCTGCACTTTCTCGCACTTGCTTTTTTAAAATGGACGCTTTGGTACGCGGTTTACTGCGTTGCTGCCTGCTCGTTGGTATTTATATAAGAACTACGTCCGAGAATGGCTATCAGAAAAGGCCTAAATTGTTGCGTAGACTTTGCTTGTTATACCCCTGGCTAATAATGCTATTGCTTCTCTTGAGTGCTTCGCATGCGGTTCTACAGTATAACTTTGACGAGGAATATCTTTTGTCCAGTCTTGTTTCGACTATAGTTTTTGTTGGACAGATAGCTGCACACTGCATGGTGCTGCTAGAAGCAGTGGTCAAGCGTAAGCAACATGAACTGTTCCATCAGAAGTTGGCTGAAATTGAGGAATTGCTGTGGTTGCGTTTGCGGCAACGTGCATCGCGTGCGAGTCGTGTGCGTTATTTGCGACGCAAATATCGCTTACTTGTTTTGACTTCTATACTTGGTGCATGTGTGTTTGGTTTTTTTGCATCCAGCTACTATTGGCATGGACTATTTTCCATACTGTCAATGCGTTTGCGCATTTTTCAGCTTTGTTTGTATGTCGATTACATGCGACTCTACTTAGCTGCGATCAACGTGAAGCTGCAGCAATTAGTTGCGCGCAAATGTAATACTCCTGCCCATCAGCTGCTGGACATTGACTATAAGCCACTGGAGAGTGTTGCATACTTGCAGGCGATCAAACAGATTTATGCACTGATTTATAAAACTTTTGAATTGCTTAATGATTTTAGCGGTTGGTCGCTATTTGCGATTATTGCCTGCTATTTTCTCGACATTACTCTTCATGTTTATTGGACGTTGCTGACCTTAGATGGCTTGCTGCCAAGTAGTACTTACATTAGTTCTACAGCGGCATTGATACCATTAGTTGCTTTAGTTATTGCACTTAGCATGGGCTGTAATGAATGCAAGAATTTGGCAAGTTTTGAAATTTCAAAAAAGAAAAAATTGAAATTTTTATTAAAACTCTTTCGTAGGGTAATTCTTTTACCATGCTAGTTAATAGACTTATTAACACTGCTACATCCTTTGGATCGGCTTATAAAGCATTGCTTTTTGAGTTTGCCTTGCAATTGCGTCATCAAACGTTGGAAGTAACGGCTAAGCAAATTTTCACTTTCGACATTGTACTTCTTATGGCGGTGAGTTAAAAAAGTGCAATTTTTTTAAGTCTAATTTTTCTTGTAATGTGTTTTCGTTGCAGATTTGCGTGTCCATAGCATCATATCTTATTGTTCTTATACAATTTTTAAAAAGCGAAAATAGTTTGAACTCCAAACTTTAGTCAAGTCATTCCCAATTTTATACCAAAATAAATGCGTAGATATTAATGTTGTCTTTTTTTCGTACAGTTGGTTCTATTAAATAGTATAGATCAACGCCGTATGAGGTTTTTCATAGGGGAGGGGGTTTACTTCCATAGGCAATTAAGAACGCCAAAGAACTTTCCCATTTCTTAACCAATTTCAACAATCAAAATTAAAAGACGAACTGACATTTTATTTATTCTAATTCTAAACATACAAAATGATTCAATAGCTTGGTTTTGAGCAGCACGACGAGTACTTATTTGAGTAAAATAACGAAAACCGAGATTGTAAAAAGGTAAAAGTATTTATACATAGTTTTAGATACTGTCAGGTGTCAGAGTAAAAGACGAGACAAGAACTATTTTTTTACATTTATTTTAAGAATTCGAAATAATGAGTTAAAGACAACGCAAAATACTTGCTGCATGTTGCAGCTCATTTTTCACACTCTCCCTTTAAATTACATTAAAGCTACATCCAAGCCAAACCACCATCTTTGCGAATGTCTAGGCAAAAGCAATTAAAGAAAGTGAACAATGTTGCCATGTTTTATAAATTCATGTTGACAATACTTATACAGTTAGTTCCTTAATTCTTTATGAACACAAATCAAATTTGTCGATGACAGTTGCGTCGTTTTCAGAAATATCCTTACGAATATTTAATAGTGCTAAACCAGTAACGCGTCCCGCTCCAGTATTATTTCGATGCCAATTTTTCAAACGCTTTAATAAAGAAAAGGAACGCTCACTGGCAGCTGTTTTACAGGCAAGAGTTGCTATTATTAGTTTACTAAAATTCCGGAAACAGCCATATTTGACAGCTACATTTGTCGCCGCAAAACAATTAAAGGGTTTCAAGAGCTGTTTTGCTACCCTCATTTCAATTGTTAGTTCAGTTATGATTTGTGGAAAACTGAATAATGAATGAATTTTTATTTGGCGAAATTGTTCTAGTCGTCTTCGTTCATTTGCTTGGCAAGTTGCAACAAATGACTTTGTAAAACATGCTTTAATACTGAGAATTGATTTGAGCGCTTTTTTTATGAAAACGATTGCTGATTTTCCCTTTTCGGAAACCCCAAACCATGCCGGAGGTAACGTTTTAGGATCTCTGAATAGATTTTTTTTCTTTATATACTATCTTCCATACTTACTGCGTACGCTCTATCATTTTGTGGGTTGTGGCTTGCTTACAGCAGCAAAAGTTTTACATCGGATAATATCATACTGCAACCTGCGTGCTTTCGAAGGATTGCCTCACTTTTTTCCTTTCGTATCATGAGCTGACGTTACGTAAGGCCATTTACCACTGGGATGAGTGATTTGTACTACAGCGCCCACTGAAGTTCAAGATGATTCAAAACAAATAGGACCAAAACATTCACAGTAGCCTAAAATCCCTATTTGCAAATTTCCCATGCTAATCGAATGATAGGTTTAAGAGTTTTTGATATTTCATAAGGGATTTCTACTACAGCACCCTCTGGTGTTCAAAATGAGGCAGAAAAAATAGCAACATAAGACTTATCGTTACCTAAAAATACCTGTATTCTAATTTTCAAGCTAATCGGATGAGCGGTTTTTCGGAGACTTGTACTACAGCGCCCTCTGGTGTTCGAGTTAAAGCAAAACAAATAGCACCAAAACAATCACGGTAGCCTAAAACTCCTGAATGCAAATTGATTCCAAATCGGATAGAGTGTGAGGAGTTGATTGCAGTTTTTTTTGATAACTTTTTAGAAATTTGTACTAAAGTGTTTTTTGGTAATTTTTGGTGCTTTCTACTTCGTACTGTTAACTTAATCTCGTAAACCACAACTTACTTCCCAGGTGCTTGTTTTCTTACATTTGCTTGAGTGGCCCAAAACTTGGACTTCATTCCTACACTCCAAAAAATAAAATAGTTGAAAATAAAACAATTATTGCTTTGTTTTTATTTTTTATATGTATATATATTATTTAGTTTTGTTTTGGGTTTTGTTTGTTTTTATTTTAATTTTGTTTGAGATAAGCTTGATTCATCCTGATTTCATATAATATATAATAATAATAAGATAATATGTATGTAGATAATATTGAATAATTCAGTAAATTTTGTATTATTTTTCTATGCAATAATTGCATTTGTTTTTATTTTCTTCAATATTTTTTTTTGCTCCTTTGTGTTGCCAATTGTTTTAAAATTTTGTAAACATTAAAATTTTTCATATCATTTATGTGTTGGTTTCTTTTATTTATTTATTTGTCATTTATCACTTCAAGAAAATAAAAAATATAAACAAAAAACACAAACTTTAGTTAAAACTTTAAAAGCACAAAAGGTTAAGAAGAAAAGCTTTAATTAAATGGTTTTAATAATTATGGTAGTTTTAATTGAATATTCTTAATAAGATAACATTATTTGAAGTTACAATTCAATAAAAGTGAAGTGAGGATTTTATTATAAAGTTTAAATGAAATCAATTTTTAACATAAGTTGGCTTAAATCATTAAGTAAAGGCGTGTAAGTAAAAATGTTTGCTTACTTAAATCGTTACATATGACAAACTTTTTTTGGTTTTTTATTTATTTGTGATATAGCTGGTTTTTCAACACATTAAGTTTTAACATTTAATCTATCGATAAATATTTAGTTTTTAACAGCATAGAATTGAAAATTCTTCAAGTTTTCTTGACTTTACTCTCACCGCATTTGATTAGTAGTATATTTTTTTGTAAGAGCATCTAAAAAACCATGCCTAGCGGTAAATTGTTTGTGCCTATTTACTACTCGACAAGTTTTTTTTTGTTTTTTTTTTTAATGTTGAAAAGCATTTATGTATTTTTTTTTTTATAGTAAAACTTTACTGTGTTTTTTATTTTATGTGATAAAAATTTGTTTTATCTATAAGTTAGTAAATTTGGTTTATTTCTTTTGAATTTTATATAAATTAGCTTTTCTGCAATTAATTTTTATTTTATTTTATTCAGAAATGTGTGTGGGAATATATGAAAGATTTATTTTTTTTTTGTTATTTTTAAAATTTCTGGTGCAATTCTAGATGTATTTTAAGCCAAGTCAATTCTATTTTATGAAACTTATAATATTTGCGCTGAAAATAATTGCTTTGAAAACTTTAAGATTTCAGCTATGAATTGTTTTTTCATTTAACTTTGGATTTTAATGAAAAAAATTACTTTTAAGGAGCTTTTTAAGTTCTTTTGCTAAAGTGAAACGATAATTTGAAGAAAATATATTATAAACGTTTAATTATAATTAACTTTATATTTTATTTAAAAACTTTCAAAGCAATTACTTAAAGGCTTATTGAGTTTTCTGCTGTTTTTAGTTTTTTTTTTAGTTTTGTTAGCTTTATTTTTCATAACCATATAATAAATATGCATCTTCTATTTTTTATAATGCATAACATTTATTTAGTGTATGAGAGAATATCTAACTAATGCTATTCAATGTTTGTTTTATTTTTCAATCAGCTTTCTTTAAATTAAATATTAAAGTTAAAAAACATTGCGTTCATTAAAAAAGCTTTTTCTACAAAGAAGTATAAAGTTTTTTTTCGACTTTACTAAAATAATTAGTCAATTATAAAAATCTAACTCCTCAAACCATGCTTACCATTTCTTCAATTAAATTATTTCTTTGTAAATCCCTGTTCAAAGCCTTTTTTTTTGCTGAGCACTGCTACAATAAATGATAAAAGCTTGTTTTTACTAAAAGCTGCACAGAACAAACTTGTTGAAATAAAGCCAATTTTGGGTTAAAGCAAATAAATTATTTCGATAGTTTTGAAATAAAGTTTGCGAAAGTCATATTTTGAATGTAAATATATAATGACCAAAAAAAGCTTCTTTGAGTATGATTAATTCTGATTTTTTATTTAAAATAAGCATTACAAAAGCTATCGAAATAAGCTATATTGCGTTAAAAATTGCGTTGTTGAGTTTTTTTTATATACCTTTGTTTCTCAAATATTGTTACTTATATATTGTATACTCGTACTATAAAAAGTTTGAGTGTGTAAAAAAAGTTTAAATTGAAATTTATCACAAACATGCTAAAGCTTCTAAGCATAGATAGAATTAAATGCCAAAAACTAAGAAAAGCTTGTCGCTAACACTGGACGGTAGCCAGTTTTTTGAAATTTTTTTTTTTATATATTAACTGTAATTTAAGACAACAAAAATTGAAAGTTATAAGAAAAAAATCTTAAATATTTCAACTTTTCAGTTGACTGAATTTATGTTGTTATTTTGTTTGTGTGCTTCTATTTAATATTATGTCATAGCTGCGCTTGTTATATATTTTTGTTTTTTTTTTATATTTTAAGTGCTATTTAGTTAAGTGTTTCATTTTAGTTTTTTTTTCTTAAGACCTGCAACTGCCTTCTTACTATGCTGAAATTTGTTATTCTATTACTATTGTTAATCTATTACGAAAATGTATCATAAGCATCTTGACTATCATGTTAAAAAAGTATAAAAAAATAAATTTAAAACATTTTTTTTTGTAATATCAGCATCATCATCATTATCTTTAACTTTAATTTCTTTCTTTTCTACTGCTAACTTCGTATACATCCTTCAGAAACTTGCTAGTTGACCTGTACTTATATCAAAGCCCCCTAAGAAAATAAATTAAAACCCGTTTTCACTACAACAACAGCTGACTCTAAACGTGTTTGTTTAATTTGACAGTTAAAATAGAAAGCTAGCTTGGAAAAAACTAAAAAAAAACCATAAATCAAAGCATTGATTTCTACTAAATAACATTCTACAAGGCTATACTGTGCTTACCTAGCTGACAAAATGCCCCTTTTTAATTTTAATGCTATTAAAATAGCTAAGAACTAAATAGCTAAAAGTTACGTTAAATCAGCTGACATATTATCAGCTAATCAGCTGACAAATTATATTATACTTAGCATAACTCTGTGTTTTTGATAATTCTCATGTAAAGTGAAATATTTCACAGGTACTTGAATCATATTCTTTCTACAACAGCGCAGTAGAATGGTAGAATATTATTTGAGACAAAATTTATTTTTTGCAAACTTTTCTAGACAATAAAATTGAAATAAAGTAACTTTAACGCTTGTTTTTTGCAACTTTTTTCGTTAAAATACTGTTGACAGCTGTATAAACCACTTCTGAATACATATATTATATATATTATATTGTATTATGTACTAAGTTGACAACATTTAACTAGGAGTCAACTGTTCAAGAATGTCTGTTTTCTTTCATTAAAAATGTATGTCATTATCATAAATAGTACCATACCATAATACCATCAAACATCATATGTTATCAATACAATACCGATTCCCTGAAATCCCACACCGCATAACTTACGTAGCTCAGCTCTTGCAATAGGGGGGTATTTAAAGAAAAGTGCAACTGTGCCGTAAATAGCATTTATTGCTTTTGAGCCCTTAGTTGAAGTGCGTGCAAGTCACATAAACAATCAAAATATTGTTAACTTTTTTGAATGAATAGTGTTTGCTATAAATTTATAGCGTACAATGTTTGTCTCGTCTGAAGAGCCAACTAAAATAAACGATCAAGTATTCTTCGTTTACTCTGTTCGACCCTTGTTCGTCCCTTGTTCGACCCTTGTTCGACCCTTATTCGGCCATTTGGCTAAACCAGTGAAGCTTTTGAACAAAGATTTTATTGCAACAATTTGTTTACGATCGTTTGTGCGATTTACACACACACGTTTGGTTTTTATTTGTTCTACTGCGTTCCGTGAATACCCCCTTTTTTATTCAAACAGGTATCTTGTACAGTCAAGACCATTTTTAGTCATTTTTTTGTTTGATTTTTCATTTGTGTATTAATCCTTTATTTTATTTGCGTTTTTTTTTCACTATTCTACTTCCTTTTGCTTGCATAGGTATATATTTTACTATTTTGCAATAACGAGAATAATTCTCTGTTTAATAAATAAGTCATTAGCAACAAAAATTAAATTTTCGTATTTTGAAGCATATATTTATTTTATTAGTTTTGTTTGAATTAATTATATTTTCATAAATATAGGCATTTGTATATTTGTGTATTTAAACTTAGGGTTAGTTATTATAAAAATTTGCAATGAAATTCTAGGCATATAATATTAAATTTATTTAAATTTCTGAGAAATCATATACATAAATATCAATATTAATAATTTTTTTTTGTTTAATATAAATTAAATGCATGTTTAGGTATTTTGTATTTGTTGTTTTTTTCCATTTTGGTTTTAGCGTTTCGTTTGTTATTTTTGATTTCAATGCGAATAAAATTAAGCAAAATGTTATATTTTAAAACAATTTAATAAAATAACATGTACAATATATTTATAAATTTGCATCAGAGGAGGCACATTTAAGTTAATTTCAATAAAATTTGTTTATATTATTATTCAATTCAACATTCAGTTAAACGTGCATACAATGCATTATTTAATAACATGTTTATAGCATTCTTTTGTTTTTCCTTTTTTTACCGTTAATAATATTATATATTAGCAAAATATTGAATAATAACTTTTTGGTTTTGGGTGTTTCTTTCAGATTATTATTTATGTGTTTTTTTTTTCTTTTTTTTCTTATAAATCTCTATCATTACGCACGAGTATTAATGTAAGTTTTTAGTTGTTTGGCCTATTTTGTATGTAAAAAGTGGAATCATGCTACTTGAAACAGTTGGTATAAGAGTCCCAAATTAATACCTTAAGTTCTCACTCTAACCGTTTAGCGTTTGTCGAGACCTATAAAATGTTGCCAGCAGCTTTTTATGAGTTTTTGAATTTTAAGCTCTCTTTCAATCTTAGCTTTCATAAAGCTTAAGAATTTGCTGATACTAAATATCTTTCTGTTTTCTCTAACTGTTATTAGGCTCTTAAACATTTTTAAAAAAATTATGCGATTTTTTAAAACCGAACTTTTGAAACAAAGCTTCTTATATATCGTTTTGTTGATTTTTGAATGGCAAAAACTGACAGATGAAAACGACAGATTTACTGAATTTTTGTAAAAATATTTCCGACCTTCCTGCTCTTCGAACTTGCAAAATTTCGATAATTTGACGGATATACTATACTCTATGCCACGCACGGCCTGTCCCAAGAGATCTAGGCGCTCCCGTTCGAGTTCGATCATGCACCCCTAAAAATTGTAATAACCTAAATTTTATAAAAAAAAACTAATTTATGTGGGATATCGATACGATTGAAAATCGATGACTTAGATTTATTACGAGTTTTCACCAAATTTTCTCAAAATAAATTTTCAAAGAAGAAAAAACGTGCATAACTGCATAACACTGAAATTAGTTTTCTTTAAAATATATTCAAAGTAGAGTTCATCAATGGTCCAAATTTGACCATTTCGCATATATACTCTGTTCGAACCTTGTTCGACCCTAATTCAACCCTTATTCGACCCTTATTCGGTCATTTGGCTAAAAAAAGTGAAGCGATTTAGAAAAGATTTTATTGCAACAATTTTCTTGTGATCGTTTGTGTGATGTCTGTTGATTCGGTGCAAAATGTACAAAATATATGTAAAAAATATATGTTTTTCATGCAAATTTAGCATAACTTTCCTAATGAATTAGCTTCCAGTTCTGTCGGCTGCAAACCTAAACAAGAAAAGTGCGAACGTAACCGAATTCATACCATAGTGTAAATAAAAAAACCTAACGAAACTTAGCCGATCTTTTTTCTCTTTTTTTGTGCGGATCTTCTATGTGCACATACATGAATCCTCAATGCGTGAAATACATAATTTCTCCTGTTTTAAGCAGGTGAATTTAAAAAAACCCTACTTTTATTCATTAAAAAAATTATCCAAATCGGTTGAGAAACACGGAAGAAAAAGATTCTTAGTTATTACGACTACTCCTAAAATAGTTTGCGAATAGTTCTTACTTCTTTTTCCAACTTCTTAATATTAAAAAAAAACAATTTCACGTTTCTTGAGCGCTTTATCAATTGAATAAAAAATACAATTAATTGCAGTTTGGCCTTATGAAAAATGCTTACAACATTCTATGCATATATTCAAAATATGTTTTCTTACAAGTTCTCTATATTTTGTGAATATTTATAATATTAAAAAATATTTCAACCGAATTTTTTTATTTAACTATTATATTTTGATTTCCGGGTTAAAAATTGCAAAAAAAAAATTTAAAAATTTAGTGCTTAAAAATTTAAATTTTCTAAATTTTTTTTATGTTCAGAAAAGATTTTGATTTTTTTCCAAATCATGAATAACGGTAGGTAAAATTTTTAAAAGAGTCCATAAAACCGTATAAGAACGATTTACTAAAAACCCGTTTATAAAATTTTCAAAACTTTTTTTTGTTCTGAAAAGTTTTTTAATTTTTTCCAAACCATGAATAACGGTGGAAACAATTTTTAAAAGAGTTTATAAAACCGTATAAGAACTATTTATTAAAAAACCAAACGAAAAATTTAATGCAAAGTTTGTTTTTGATAATGTGTTTCATGGTTTGTCAACGATATGTCATGACATTTGAGATCCTTATGAAATTTAAATTATTTTGAAATTAAAAAAAATTGGAGAATATGGATAAAATTTCATGATACCGATAATATTTCGAGCCTTCAGTGGTTATTTTACTCATTTTATATCAAAAAATTTTGAGTCGAAATTGTAAAAATGTGAGTACATTTTTTATCCTCAAATATTCTCAGACTTTATTCTACGACATAACCTAACGATTTTGACAGGAGAAAAATTCTTCACATCTACCACATAAATATCTTCCATTTCATATTTTATTTTTTGTATTAGAACTAGTACCTACACTGAATGAAATATGTGTTAAAACTAAATGAAATTGTGTTCATGTTAAACGAGTTTGTTTTTGAAATAGAGCTTGAAACAATTTCAGTTAAGATAAATACAAAAGTTGTTGTTTTCAAAAAAATGTTTTTAAATATACTTTTATGGTAAACATTTACAGTTTAAAAACATTTTTATAAAAGAAAACCAAAACTTTAATATTAAAAACAAATACATTAATAATTTTAAAATATTGTTCTTATATTAAAAACAAATAAACTAAACTGCCATTTTTTAAACATCTTCAGCAAATAATGTGTTCTGTATTATCTATGGCATTGATATGTCATGACATTTGCGATTCTTTTATACTTCTGATTAACTGATTCAATAAATGCGAGGATATGGATATGATAGAATCCTTCGATTTTTTTACCTAAATGTAGCGAATGTGTATTCTTTTCCTGAACTCAACAAATTTGCTATTGCGTCTACTATTATTTGATTTCAATGGATTTTATCTCGCTCATCGCAGGATTTTCATCTCTTCGCCTCATCATTAAGGTACAGTTGCTCATCTTATTTCTCATTTTTACACACAAAATACGCCAAATTTTAATAACACATCAATGTAATACCACAGTTAGAACTACTTAATACATTTTACACAAAATTTTTTTTTTGTTTCTTCACATGTATGTCTGTTTGTTTTTTTTTTTTTTTGTTAATACGTAGTGGTATACTTTTTACTTTTAATATCATTCAATAACATTAGGTGTATATTAAATACTTTGCTAATACTTATATAATGTCTCTGTGTATATATGAAGATAGTGTTTTTTTTTTTACTTTGAAAGTTTTGATTTCAGGGTAACATAAAGGTAATTATTTTGTAGATTTTTATCATTTGCATAGCTCGATTTTTAAGTTTAGGTTTTTGTGTTTTTTTTTTGCATTTAAGTAAAGACCGCTCCATATATAATGAAATGCTGTAGTATTCTTCCAATCATCTGAATGATATTTTTGCATTAATTACGTCATTATTTATGGACAAGCCTAATATGCACCACCCTTTTACCCAAGGATTTTATGCATTCTTGTTAGTAATTAGTTCTTTAATCAATATATTTAATTACTACAATGCTTAACATTGTTCGTTTGTTTGCTTTAAAACCTAGTTTAAGCTATCTTTTCTCTCCAATCTCTTTTCCAGCTGTCTAATTTTCTTGTCAATTAAGTTTGTTTATTTTTTTTTTTTCGAACATATCACAAATAGGCGGCAAAATATAACAAAATGGCGATCAAGCTTGCGCTCTTAAAATCACCAGAACTCCGCCATGTTGTGCGTTGTGTTCGCTCTAGAATTTATGTAAAGCTTTAAGCTTTTATGGGCTTTTGCATAATTGTTCAATTTAACCAATGAAATCAATGAAATTTTGTTGTTGCGTGCATTAGCATTGTTTCTTTTTAGGACATTTTTCATATTTTTTTAGGTTAAGCTATCAAGTTTCTGAAGTTGTTTGAAGTACAGTCAGTATATCTTTCCATTAATATCGAAAGCTTTTGGTAGTGCTCTTTCTTAGCTGTGTTATGGTTTTTACTCTTTTTATGTTGCTGTTTGTTGCTAAATCTATTTTTCAGTGTTGACATTAATTACTAAATTCCTGTGAATTAACGGGCTCGGAGAATGCTATAAACATCCCCGTGGCCTAGAATTCTAAGCGATAGGCAGAACAAGAGGTCTCATGATCCTGCAGGTTGATAGTGCAACGCGAGGCTGATGGCGACAAGTCGATGCGGTGCTTAGCTAACAGCTCCTCATTTTCAGCTACCCAGTAGCCAAGCACGTCTGTGTCATATGTGGGAATTATTGTTACTTCTGCGATATGGGAGGAAAATAAATCAAAAATAGCAATAAGCATTAGATTATTTTTAATTGCTAAACAATATGTAAGCTTACCTAAATCTTTATCCTCCCATGTTTGCTTGGCCTCCAGCAGCGCATCGTACACTTGACGACTAGGCTCTGTGCCGGAGAAAACATAGTAACGTGCACGCACTCGTTTAAAGAATTCAACATGCGAATAATAGGAGTTGCCGTTATGAGGTACATATGTCAGATCCACATAGACAGGACTTGGTCTCTTTGCTTTGTTTGGTGATTCGGAGCGTTTTCTCAGATTCTTTTCGTTGTTGAGGCGTGTTTTTGTAGCCACCAAGCGACGCTCTTTCTTTGGAGTTGTGCGCAAATCGTTTTCTGTGGCTATAGGTGCAGGCGAAGGTAGACCCAGTGGCTTGCCCCACTCTTTAAATGGATCCTTAGGAACAGTCGTTGTTGATGTCGAGGCACTCGTTGTTGTTTCGGACTTTGTGGTTGAAGTGCTACTCGTGCTTTGTTTGTGTTCGGGGAAAAGACTTTTGTCGGTTGTGGTCTTGCTGATTGCTCCACCCTCTTCTCTATATGTTGAGGTTGAGAATGAGGTTTCGCCCATTTTTCCTTTTTGAATATCACTTAGCGGAAATTTAGGCTTTTCTGTAACGCCCGTTACCGTTTCTTCTGCTGCCTTGGATGGAGAATATGCGTACTTTGCTGTAACGGATGACATGACATCAGCACCACGCAGCTGCACATGCTCCTCGAGTGCCTTCTCAAAGTCCATATCAGCTTCATCTAGAAACTTGTGATCACTGCCTGTAGCAAGCTTACGACTAGCCCATGTTTGACTTGTGCTTTCAACACTCTCGCTCGAAAGACTTGTTGGTGAATCTGTGTATGTTCTTGTGGTAATTGTACGTGTTGCGATGCCGCATATTGGTATCGGATCGGAGGTTGCTGGAACGCTGGGCTTTTCATCGAAGCTGTCTGGCAACGCCCCGTAGAATGAGGTACTCATGGGATCGACTATTTTGTGCGCCAGCACTGTTGCTGTAATAGAACGCGCTGCAGAGTGCTCCTCACTGCCATACTGAGGTGGTATATCATCTTGACTGTCGTCGACATCGAAGTCTGACCTCTTGCTTACGCCCGAGCTCGACCGTTGCAGCTCGTAGCTCGCACCATGCGATGAACTGATGCTTCTTGGTGAGGCTGGGATATCATCATCACTCATGTAGGCGCCAGCCATTCGTTCTTCATCGCTACCTGGTGTTGAAGAGCGATATTCGCCACGTAGTAGCGCAACCTCCTTAGGTATCATTCGATCACTCTTGTCGCTTTCACTTGTAGTACGTGTTGTGGTGACGGTTACCTTTTCGCCATCAGGTTCCGAACTGTCCGTAGTGGTCACTGTTTTCTCTTCCATTACAATTTCTTTGCCATCGCTGGATATAACTTTAGTAACAGTGGTGATTGTCGTTGTTATAACCTTTTCAGTGCTTCCACTCAGAGCTGTTGTCTTCTCAATGCCACGTTGTTCATGTAGATCTGGCAGCATTTCAGCGCTGAAATCAGTCACGATAGCTGAGCTAGTCAGCGCAGCTTCTGTAGCGCTCACCACTTCTGATGTGGTTACTGCTGTTTTGAGATCGTCTTTGGTGACACGAGGGAAAGGTGAAGTTGGCTTTGGCGAGGACTCGGGAGTATCTGTGAGCGACTCGCGTCTAGCTGGCGTTGGTATCGATTGACTTTCCGATGTCAGTGCTCCAGGACTAGATTTGCCAGAAGTATCTTTTGGCGAAACCGGTCCTGATATTGAGGGTACGCCTGTAGAAAGCTCACCAAGCGTTGTAGTTGTCGAAGTTGTAGTAATTGTGCTGGAGGAGCCAATGATAAGATTTTCAGTAGTTGAAACTGCTGGTCGCATGCCGGGACTTACTGGTGCTGTAGGTGGCGTTTTTCGATCGTTGGAGGAATCACTTTCCTGCTTGTGTATCGTTGTTATGTGCTCCATTTGTTTTGACGTCTTAGACTCTTTCTCTTCGGCTAATGAGATGCTTTGTGACTTCTGATGACTTGTTGAAATTACAGTTTGTTCTTGCGTGCGGGAAGTCTTTGCAAAATCTGTTTCTGTGTATTCTTGTTCGTGCCCATATTCTTCCTCATCGAGTGATTCGATTGCTTCCATCTCATCGCTTGGCTTATAGATACTTGTCATCATTATGGTGGCAATTGACTTAGAGCGTCCACCTTTTATAGCATGCTCGTCATCAGTTTCCTCGTCTTCATCCTCATGATCGCTGTGTACTTGACGAGCTTCGCTCGTTTGACTAAGTGTTGATTCACGTCGTGACTCATCCATCATGGAAGCTAAGAAATCGGATGTTCTTCGTGAACCAGCTGCGCTATCAGTTTTTGGTTTAGATTTTTCATCGCTAGTACTGTGCGAAACGGTTGAAGACTTACTCGCAACGAGCTTTTCGCTGGACAAAAATTCAGAGACAGTTTCTTTGAGATCTTGTTTTACGTCTTCTCCAACAACTGTTTTTTTCACAACAGTGACTGTGGTTTTTGTTGTAGTTTGTGGCGTTTGTGTGTCTTCGGTTTTTGTTACTTCACTTGCAATTGTTTCGGAGGAACTTTTTTCGAGATGGTCCAAAGATTTTTCGCTCCTGTCTTGCTTTGCATCACTAGATGATGTTTTGAGACTTGTTGTTGTTGTGGTTTTTGAGGTTTCAGTTTCTATTTCCGGCCTTTGTTCTGTTTCAGTTGTGAGTGAGCCTCTTTTGATCGGCTCAGTAGAAATATATTTTTTTTCAGTCGAACCATCATCAGTAGTTGTTGTTACCACAGTCGTTGTAGTCGTTGTGGTTTCTGTCTCCGGCTTTCCTTTGTCACTTTCCATTTGCTTACTTTTGATCGATTCTGAAGAACTCTCCTGTGTCTGAATGGGTGTTTCCTCTTTAACATCCTCTTTCTTATCCCCAATAGTTTTTGTTACCACAGTTGTTGTAGTTGTTGTGGTTATAGTTTCTGGCTTTTGTAAGATGGCAGATTTTAACACTTCACTGACGATGGATTCCGAAGCATCAGAAGTTTTAACTAACTCACTCACAATCGTTTGGGAGGAACTCTCTTCTAATTGTTCCAAAGATTTTTCACTGATATCTTGCTTTATATCACTGGATGTTTTTGCAGGAACTGTTTTGGTTGCAGATATTTCAGTTTTCGTCTTATCTTCTTTATCAGTTGCGAGAATACTGCTTTCAATCGATTTAGTAGAAGTTTCCTCTGTTTGAATCAGTGATTCCTCCTGAGTTTCCTGCTTCTTATCACCAGTAGTTTTTATTACCACAGTTGTTGTTGACGTTGTGGTTTCTAACTCGGGGTGTTTCTTGTCGGTTTCAGTCAGCTCACTTTCGACAACCTCAGAAGAACTCACCTGTGTTTGAATGGAAGTTTCCTCTTTTATATCTTGTTTCTTATCTCCAATTGTTTTTGTTACGACAGTTGTTGTAGTTGTTGTGGTTACAGTTTCTGGCTTATGTATGATGTCAGATTGTAATAGTTCGCTGACAATGGATTCAGAAGCATCAGAAGTTTTAACTATCTCCTTTACGATCGTTTCGGAGGAACTCTTTTCTAAGTGTTCCGAAGATTTTGCACTGCTATCTTGCTTAACTTCACTGGAAGTTTCCGCGAAAACGTTTGTAATTGCAGATGTTTTAGTTTCCGCCTTATTCTCTTTTCCAGTTGTAAGAATCTTACTTTCGATCGATTCGGAAGAACTTTCTTCTGTTTGAATCAAAGACTTCTCTTGAGCATCCTGCTTCGTATCCCCAATTGTTTTTGTCACTTCAGTTGTTGTCGTCGTTGTGGCTAAAGTTTCTGGCTTATATACGATGTCAGATTGTAACACTTCGCTGACGATGGATTCAGAAGTATCAGAAGTTTTAGATGTCTCCTTAATGATAATTTCGGAGGAACTCTTTTCTAAGTGTTCCGAAGATTTTTCACTGCTTTCTTGCTTTACATCAGTGGATTTTTTGGCGAGAACTATTGAAGTTGCTAATGTTTTATTTTCCGCCTTCTGCTCTTTTTCAGTCGTAAGAATCTTACTTTCGATCGACTCGGAAGAACTTTCTTCTGTTTGAATCAAGGACTCCTTTTGAGCATCGTGTTTTCTATCACCAGTAGTTTTTGTTACCACAGTTGTTGTAGTCGTTGTGGTTTCAGTTTCCGGATGTTCTTTGTCAGTTGCAAGTGTGGTGCTTTCAATCGACTCGGAGGCACTTTTTTCAGTTTGAATGGAAGATTCCTCTTTTGTATCCCTTTTCTTATCACCAATAGTCTTTGTCACCACAGTTGTTGTAGTCGTTGTAGTTATAGTTTCTGGCTTATGTATTATGTCCGTTTTTAATACCTCACTGATGATAGATTCCGAGGAACACTCTTCGGAGTGTGCCAATAACTCCTCCAGAGAAGAAGCCGTTTCCGAAGCAATAGTTTTAACAACTGTATCTGAAATATATGATTTGCTACTAACTTTGCTTGTATCTTTCGTTTTTGAGTCCATTTTAGACTTTTCAACCGATTGTTCCAATGCATCCAATATTTTTGTTGAAGTTATTGATGTTACCGATCCAGTTGCTAATTTTAATAGAGACTCCGATTCTTCTTGGGTCAAATGCTCCTGTTCAATAGTTTGCTGAATAACTGTTTCTTTCAAATCACTTTCTAATTTTGTTTGTTCTGCAGATATTTCTTCTGTCACGCTAGTGTGACTTATAATAGAATCGAACTGAGCTGAATCTGTAGTTAAACTTGTAGTCTGTAAATCTGATTTTGTAACAGATGTTTGCTCTATAAGTTTTTCTTTTATTATTTTTTCCTCAGATTTCGAGGAAGACTCAGATTGTTGAGTTACTTTCACATGCTCGCCATCTGAAGCAGATATTGTTGTGGCTTTAATTTTCGATATAGTTTTTGTCTGCTGATCTAAGTCTCTTACTTCATCATAATCAACTTGACTTGATACTGATTCCGGGCGGGATATTTCCTTGGGTGATATTTTTCCAAGCTCATGACTAGCAGCAGAGTCAGGTCTTTCATCATATGTGCTTTCATCTCTAGTTTCATCTTTTTCACTGTATGTACTAACTGCGGATCCCCGTCTTAAGTCTATATCTATACTTGAGGATGATTCTTTGCGCCCAGTTGACAACATTTTTTCCTCGGCCTCCAATTTAGTATGTGCCTCTTTAAGTTGAAGTTTTTCAGATACCTCAATTTTGTCTTTTTCTTCAATGGAAATTGGTCCTGATTTTAAGTCGGGTGAAGACTTTTCGGATTCAGCATCAACTTTTACGTCTTTAAGCACAGCTTCTAAATCCATTGATTCTAAATTAGGTGAAACTCTTCCAGATAAAACACCAGTTGGTGTAGCCACTGGTGTAAAAAGTATTGTTCCCTTTGGACATATTTCTGTTTCTTCTCCACCGTCTTCACTGCTGGCAGTTACAAGCATTCTTTGAACAGTTGAAGATTCAGAATCATCGGAACCCTTGAGTTTTTCCTCGAGCTTTTTTTCATCAAAACCGGGAATTATCTCGGTAATAGGTTTTTCGGATTTAAGAACCTGTGCAACATTAACAACTATTTTTGCCACCTCCTCCTCTCTTGGGGAAAGAGGACGTAACGGTTGAATTGGTAATATGCTAGGTTTTTCTGTAGGTGGAGAAACTCGATGTTCTTCTTCCTCTTCTTTAATATCATGTAGGATAACATCTTCCCTCTCATGGATTGTAACTTTAAATTCGGGTGAATCAACTGTTGTTATATGAGTCTCACGTAACTCTGTGGAGAAAGAAGACAACTCGTAAGGAAGTGTAGATGAAATTTCTTCAACTTCTTTTGAAATTCCGTATTCTTTTGTTTGAACTGAGTCACTAAGAGCTTTAGATATAGTTTCTTTACTTAGTTCAGTTAAATCACTAACAAAAGTTTTTGTTTCCGAAAAATCAATACATTCATGGGCTTCATCAACAGGCGACGACAAAGTTTGGCTTACTCCAGTAGAAGCCTTTTCAGCTGGTGTAGGTTCTTTGAGCTCATGATCGATTGATTTTGTAGAAATTTTACTGAAATGTCCGTCAGCAACATCCACAGGACTAGAAGCTGTGGGAAGTTTTGTATCGCTTGTTTTATCTTTTAGATCTAACGTAAAGCTTTCTTTACTGAGAGAAGAATGAAACTCAAGATCAGTTAGACCTAAAGGAGCTTTATCGACTGGAGAAGAAATGGTTTCATTTGCTGAATCTTCATCTTTTGGTGAAGTAATGGATTTTGTATATACATCTGATAAAACACCAGATGAGACTTTGGACGTAATTGTTTCTGTAAACTCAGTTACAAACTTTAAATTGTTATCAATATGTGATTTTTTTATTTCGTCAGAGACGGATTCCTTATCTGTATCTGCGGATTTTTTCTGCACAACAGATTGTGCACAAGGTTGCTCTTTACTAATTACGGGCGATTTGTCGTCCTTCTTACTCTCTACTAATAATGAAACAGATTCTTTTTGTTCTTCTTCCTTTACTTCAGCAACAGATTCAGGTCTTGAAGATTCCTTGGAAGCTTCTGCAGACTTTTCGTCAGCAACAGATGGTTGTCGAGATGGCTCCTTGCTAATGAGAGGTGATTTCTCGTCCTCCTTGCTCTCTGTACTTGATACAACAGATTCTTTTCGTTCTTTTTCAATTCCATCAGCAACAGATTCGGGTTTTGAAGTTTCCTTGGAAGCTTCTGCATATTTTTCATCAACAAAAGATTGTGCACGAGAAGGTTCTTTACTAATCACTGGCGATTTGTCGTCCTTCTTACTCTCCACTAATGATGTGACAGATTCTTTTCGTTCTTCTTTCTTTGTTTCAGCAACAGATTCAGGTCTGGAAGTTTCTTTGGATGCTTCTGCAGACTTTTCGTCAGAAACTGATGGTGATCTAGATGGTTCCTTGCTGATGAGAGGGGATTTTTCATCCTTCTTGCTTTCTACTGTCGACGCTATAGATGCTTTGCGCTCTTTTTCAATCCCATCAGCAACAGATTCGGGTCTTGAAGTTTCTTTAAAAGCTTCTGCCGATTTTGCATCAACAAGAGATGGTGCACGAGAAGGTTCTTTGCTAATCACTGGCGATTTGTCGTCCTTTTTACTCTCTACTAATGACGCAATAGATTCTTTTCGTTCTTCTTCCCTTACTTCAGCTACAGATTCAGCAGCTGATGGTGCTCGAGATGGTTCTTTGCTAATGAAAGGTGACTTCTCGTCTTTCTTGCTCTCCGCTATCGATACAACAGAATCTTTTCGTTCTTTTTCAATTCCTTCTGCAACAGATTCAGGTCTTGAAGTTTCCTTGGATCCTTCTGCAGATATTACATCAACAACAGATGGTGCACGAGAAGGTTCTTTACTGATCCCTGGCGATTTGTCGTCCTTCTTACTCTCCACTAATGATGCAACAGATTCTTTTCGTTCTTCTTCCTTTACTTTAGCAACAGATTCAGGTCTTGATGTTTCTTTGGATGCTTCTGCAGATTTTTCGTCAGCAACTGATGGTGTTCGAGATGGTTCCTTGCTGATGAGAGGTGATTTTTCGTCCTCCTTGCTCTCTGTACTTGATACAACAGATTCTTTTCGTTCTTCTGCAATTCCATCAGCAACAGATTCAGGTCTTGAAGTTTCCTTGGAAGCTTCTGCAGACTTTTCGTCAGCAACTGATGGTGTTCGAGAAGGTTCTTTGCTGATGAGAGGGGATTTTTCATCTTTCTTGCTTTCTATTGTCGACACTATCGATGCTTTGCGTTCTCTTTCAATTCCTTCAGCAACAGATTCAGGTCTTGAAGTTTCCTTGGATGCTTCTGCAGATTTTTCATCAACAAGAGATGGTGCACGAGACTCCTTCTTACTCTCCACAAATGATGCGACAGATTCTTTTCGTTCTTCTTCCTTTACTTCAGCAACGGATTCAGGTCTTGAAGTTTTCTTGGATGCTTCTGCAGACTTTTCGTCAACAACTGGTGGTGCTCGAGATGGTTCCATGCTGATAAGAGGGGATTTTTCATCCTTTTTGCCTTCAATTGTCGACACTATCGATGCTTTGCGTTCTTTGTCAATTCCATCAGCAACAGATTCAGGTCTTGAAGTTTCTTTAGGAGCTTCTGCAGATTTTTCATCAATAGGAGATGGTGCACGAGAAGGTTCTTTACTAATCACTGGCGATTTTTCGTCCTTCTTACTCTTCACCAATGATGTGATAGATTCTTTTCGTTCTTCTTCCTTTTCTTCAGCAACAGATTCAGGTCTTGAAGTTTCCTTAGATGCTTCTGCAGACTTTTCGTCAGCAACTGATGGTGCGCGAGAAGGTTCCTTGCTGATGATAGGGGATTTTTCATCTTTCTTGCTTTCTTTTGTTGACACTATCGATGCTTTGCGTTCTTTTTCAATTCCATCAGCAACAGATTCAGGTCTTGAAGTTTCCTTGGAAGCTTCTGCAGATTTTTCATCAACAAGAGATGGTGCACGAGAAGGTTCTTTACTAATCACTGGCGATTTGTCATCCTTACTCTCTACGGATTCTTTTCGTTCTTCTTCCTTTACTTCAGCAACAGATTCAGGTCTTGAAGTTTCCTTGGATGCTTCTGCAGACTTTTCGTCAGCCACTGATGGTGCGCGAGAAGGTTCCTTGCTGATGGTAGGGGATTTTTCATCCTTCTTGCTTTCTATTGTTGACACTATCGATGCTTTGCGTTCTTTTTCAATTCCATCAGCAACAGATTCAGGTCTTGAAGTTTCCTTGGAAGCTTCTGCAGATGTTTTATCAACAGGAGATGGTGCACGAGAAGGTTCTTTGCTAATCACTGGCGATTTGTCGTCCTTCTTACTCTCCACCAATGATGTGATAGATTCTTTTCGTTCTTCTTCCTTTTCTTCCGCAACAGATTCAGGTCTTGAAGTTTCCTTGGATGCTTCTGCAGACTTTTCGTCAGCAACTGATGGTGCGCGGGAAGGTTCCTTGCTGATGATAGGGGATTTTTCATCCTTCTTGCTTTCTATTGTTGACACTATAGATGCTTTACGTTCTTTTTCAATTCCTTCAGCAACAGATTCAGGTCTTGAAGTTTCCTTGGAAGCTTCTGCAGATGTTTTATCAACAGGAGATGGTGCACGAGAAGGTTCTTTACTAATCATTGGCGATTGGTCGTCCTTCCTACTCTCCACTAATGATGTGATAGATTCTTTTCGTTCTTCTTCCTTTTCTTCAGCAACAGATTCAGGTCTTGAAGTTTCCTTAGATGCTTCTGTAGACTTCTCGTCAGCAACTGATGGTGCTCGAGAAGGTTCCTTGCTAGTGAGAGGGGATTTTTCACCCTTCTTGCCTTCTATTGTCGACACTATCGATGCTTTGCGTTCTTTTTCAATTACATCAGCAATAGATTCAGGTCTTGAAGTTTCCTTGGAAACTTCTGCAGATTTTTCATCAACAAGAGATGGTGCACGAGAAGGTTCTTTACTAATCACTGGCGATTTGTCATCTTTACTCTCTACGGATTCTTTTTGTTCTTCTTCCTTTACTTCAGCAACAGATTCAGGTCTTGAAGTTTCCTTGGATGCTTCTGCAGACTTTTCGTCAGCAACTGACGGTGCTCGAGAAGGTTCCATGCTAATGAGAGGGGATTTTTTATCCTTCTTGCCTTCTATTGTTGACACTATCGATGCTTTGCGTTCTTTTTCAATTGAAGTTTCCTTGGAAGCGTCTGTAGATATTTCATCAACAAAAGATTGTGCACGAGAAGGTTCTTTACTAATCACTGGCGATTTGTCGTCCTTCTTACTTTCCACTAATGATGCGACAGATTCTTTTAGTTCTTCTTCCTTTACTTCAGCAACAGATTCAGGTCTTGAAGTTTCCTTGGATGCTTCTGCAGACTTTTCGTCAGCAACTGATGGTGCTCGAGAAGGTTCCTTGCTGATGAGAGGGGATTTTTCATCCTTCTTGCTTTCTATTGTCGACACTATCGATGCTTTGCGTTCTCTTTCAATTCCATCAGCAACAGATTCAGGTCTTGAAGTTTCCTTGGAAGCTTCTGCAGACTTTTCATCAACAAGAGATGGTGCACGAGAAGGTTCTTTACTAATCACTGGCGATTTGTCGTCCTTCTTACTCTCTACTATTGATACAACAGATTCTTTTCGTTCGTCTTCCTTTACTTCAGCAACAGATTCAGGTCTTGAAGTTTCCTTGGATGCTTCTGCAGACTTTTCATCAACAAGAGATGGTGCACGAGAAGGTTCTTTACTAATCACTGGCGATTTGTCATCCTTTTTACTCTCTGCTAATGATGCAACAGATTCTTTTCGTTCTTCTTCCTTTACTTCAGCAACAGATTCAGGTCTTGAAGTTTCCTTGGAAGCTTCCGCGGATTTGTCATCAACAAGAGATGGTGCACGAGAAGGTTCTTTACTAAACACTGGCGATTTGTCATCCTTTTTACTCTCTGCTAATGATGCAACAGATTCTTTTCGTTCTTCTTCTTCCTTTACTTCAGAAACAGATTCAGGTCTTGAAGTTTCCTTGGATGCTTCTGCAGACTTTTCATCAACAAGAGATGGTGCACGAGAAGGTTCTTTACTAATCACTGGCGATTTGCCATCCTTTTTACTCTCTGCTAATGATGCAACAGATTCTTTTCGTTCTTCTTCTTCCTTTACTTCAGAAACAGATGCAGGTCTTGAAGTTTCCTTGGATGCTTCTGCTGACTTTTCATCAACAAGAGATGGTGCACGAGAAGGTTCTTTACTAATCACTGGCGATTTGTCGTCCTTCTTACTCTCTACTATTGATACAACAGATTCTTTTCGTTCGTCTTCCTTTACTTCAGCAACAGATTCAGGTCTTGAAGTTTCCTTGGATGCTTCTGCAGACTTTTCATCAACAAGAGATGGCGCACGAGAAGGTTCTTTACTAATCACTGGCGATTTCTCATCCTTTTTACTCTCTGCTAATGATGCAACAGATTCTTTTCGTTCTTCTTCCTTTACTTCAGCAACAGATTCAGGTCGTGAAGTTTCTTTGGATGCTTCTGCAGATTTTTCGTCAGCAATTGATGGTGCTCGAGAAGGTTCTTTGCTGATGAGAGGAGATTTTTCATCCTTCTTGCTTTCTACTGTCGATACTATCGATGGTTTGCGTTCTCTTTCAATTCCGTCAGCAACAGATTCAGGTCTTGAAGTTTCCTTGGAAATTTCTGCAGATTTTTCATCAACAAGAGATGGTGCACGAGAAGGTTCTTTACTAATAACTGGCGATTGGTCGTCCTTCTTACTCTCTGCTAATGATGCAACAGATTCTTTTCTTTCTTCTTTCTTTACTTCAGTAACTGATTCAGGTCTTGAAGTTTCCTTGGAAGCTTCCGCGGATTTTTCATCAACAAGAGATGGTGCATGAGAAGGTTCTTTACTAATCACTGGCGATTTGTCGCCCTTCTTACTCTCTACTAATGTTGCAACAGATTCTTTTCGTTCTTCTTCCTTTTCTTCCGCAACAGATTCAGGTCTTGAAGTTTCCTTGGATGCTTCTGCAGACTTTTCGTCAGCAACTGATGGTGCGCGGGAAGGTTCCTTGCTGATGATAGGGGATTTTTCATCCTTATTGCTTTCTATTGTTGACACTATAGATGCTTTACGTTCTTTTTCAATTCCTTCAGCAACAGATTCAGGTCTTGAAGTTTCCTTGGAAGCTTCTGCAGATGTTTTATCAGCAGGAGATGGTGCACGAGAAGGTTCTTTACTAATCACTGGCGATTGGTCGCCCTTCCTACTCTCCACTAATGATGTGATAGATTCTTTTCGTTCTTCTTCCTTTTCTTCAGCAACAGATTCAGGTCTTGAAGTTTCCTTGGATGCTTCTGCAGGCTTTTCGTCATCAACTGATGGTGCTCGAGATGGTTCCTTGCTTATGAGAGCTGATTTCTCATCTATTTTACTTTCTGCTGTCGAAACAATAGATTCTATGCGTTCTCTCTCAACTTCATCAATAACAGATTTAGGTCTGGAAGTTTCTTCAGATGCTTCTAAAGATTTTTCGTCAGCAAGCGATGGTTCTTTCGATGGTTCCTTGCTTATTTGAGTTAATTGCTCTTTCTTATTGATTTCTGTTGTCGATACAATCGATGCTTTGCGTTCTTGCTCAATATCATCTGCAACAAATTGTGGTCTTGATGTTTCCGTGGATGCTTTAGCAGATATGTCATCAGCAACTGATGAAGCTGGTGTTACTGCTTTGCTAAGATGTGGTGCTTTTTCATCCTTCTGACTTTCTGCAAAAGTTGTAGTCGATTTTTTTGGTTCTTTCTCAATTTCATCAACAACAGATTCTGGTCTGGAAGTTTCCTTGGATGCTTCTGCAGATTTTCCTTCAACACCTGGTTCCTTGCTGATAATTGGTGATTTGTCATCCTTTATACTTTCTGCTATCGAAACAACAGAGTCCTTGCGTTCTTTTGGAGTTTCATCAGCTACAGACTCTGGTCTGGAAGTTTTGTCAGATGCTTCTTCAGATTTTTCGACATCAGCTGATGGTCTTCGAGATGATTCCTTGCTGATGAGAGGAGATTTTTCGTCCTTCTTGTGTTCTGCTGTCGACACAATCGATGCTTTGCGTTCTTTTACAATATCATCTGCAACAGACTCTGGTCTTGAAGTTTCCTTGGATGCCACTGACGATTTTTCGTCAGCAGCGGATGGTGTTGGCGATGTTTCCTTGCTGATGAGTGGTGATTTCTCATCACGTTCTGCTATCGAAACAATAGATTCTTTGCGTTCTTTTTCAACTTCACCAGCTATAGATTCTGATCTTGAAGTTTTCTTGGATGCTTCTGCAGATTTTTCGTCAACAGCTGATGGTCTTCGAGATGATTCCTTATTGATTTGAGATGATTGCTCGTCTCTTTTACTTTCGTCGGTCGATTCGATCGATGTTTTTCGTTCTTTCTGAATTTGATCTGCCACAGATTCTGGTCTGAAAGTTTCCTCGGATGCTTCTACAGATTTTGTGTCAGCAAGCGATGGTGCTTTAGATAATTCCTTGCTGATTTGAGGTGTTTTGTCGTCTTTTTTACTTTCTGGTGTAGTTTCAACCGATGCTTTGCGTTCTTTTTCAATTTTATCAGGAACAGACTCTGGTCTTGAAGATTCCTTGGATAGTGAAAGTGTAGATTTCTCATCCTTTTTACTTTCTGTGTACGAAACAGTAGATCCTTTGCGTTCTCTCTCTGCTTCATCAGCAACAGATTTTGGTCTGGAAGTTTCTTCAGATGCTTCTGCAAGGTTTTCGTCAGCAACCGATGGTCGTCGAGATGGTTCCTTGCTGATGAGAGGGGATTTTTCATCCTTCTCGCTTTCTGCTGTCGACACAATCGATGCTTTGCGTTCTCTTTCAATTTCGTCTCCAATAGACTCTGGTCTTGAAGTTTCTATGGATGCTCCTGCAGATTTTTGGTCAGCAAGCGATAGTGCCTTAGGTGGTTCCTTGCTGATTTGAGGTGATTTTTCGTCTTTCTTGCTTTCTACTGTCGATTTAATTGATGCTTTGCGTTCTTGCTCAATATCATCTGCAACAGATTCTGGTCTTGATGTTTCCTTGGATGCTTCTGGAGATATTTCGTCAGCTAGCGATGGTGTTTTAGACGGTTCTTTGCTGATTTGAGGTGATTTTTCGTCTTTCTTGCTTTCTGTTGTCGATACAATCGATGCTTTGCGTTCTTGCTCAATATCATCTGCAACAGATTCTGGTCTTGATGTTTCCTTTGATGCTTCTGCAGATATTTCGTCAGCAAGTGATTTTGCTTTCGATGGTTTCTTGCTGGTTTGAGGTGATTGCTCGTCCTTTTTGATTTCTGCTGTCGATACAATCGATGCTTTGCGTTCTTGCTCAATATCATCTGCAGCAGATTCTGGTCTTGATGTTTCCTTTGATGCTTCTGCAGATATTTCGTCAGCAAACGATGGTGCTTTCGGTGGTTCCTTGCTGATTTCGTTTTTCTTGCTTTCTGTTGTCGATACAATTGATGCTTTGCGTTCTTGCTCAATATCGTCTGCAAGAGATTCTGGTCTTGATGTGTCCTTGGATGCTTGTGAGGATATTTCGTCAGCTAGCGATGGTGCTTTTGATGGATCCTTACTGATTTGAGGTGATTTTTCGTCCTTCAAACTTTCCGCTGTGGTTACAATCGATGCTTTACGTTGCTGCTCCATATCATCCGCTACAGATTCTGGTCTGGATTTTTCTTTGGATGCTTCTGCAGGTTTATCGTCAGCAGCCAATACAGTCGATGCTTTGCGATCTTTTTCAATCTCATCTGCAACAGACTCTGGTCTTGAAGTTTCTTTGGATGCTTCCGCAGATTTGTCGTCAGCAACTGCTGGTACTTTAGATAGTTCCTTGCTAATGAGAGGGAATTTTTCTTCCTTCTCGCTTTCTGCTGTCGATTCAATTGATGCCTTACGTTCTTTCTGAATGTCATCTGTAACAGATTCTGGTCTTGAAGTTTCCTTTGATGCTTCTGCAGATATTTCGTCAGCAATCGATGGTGCTTTAGATTGTTCTTTGCTGATTTCATGTGGCTTCTCGTCTTTTTTACTTTCTGATACCGATACAATCGATGCTTTGCGTTCTTTCTCAATTTGATCTGCAACAGACTCTGGTCTTGAAGTTTCTTTGGATGCTTCTGCAGATTTTTCGTCTACAGCTGATGGTGTTGGTGATTTCTCATCTATTTTACTTTCTGCTGCCGAAACTATAGATTCTTTACGTTCTCTCTCAACTTCATCAGTTACAGATGCTGGTCTGTAAGTTTCTTTAGATACTTCTGCATGCTTTTCATCAGCATCCGATGGTCTTCGAGATTGTTCCTTGCTGACGAGGGGAGATTTTTCATCAGTCTTGCTGTCTGCTTGTTTTTTCTCAATTTCATCAGCAACAGACTCTGGTCTTGAAGTTTCCTTGGATGCTTCTCCGGATTTGTCGCCTAAAACTGATGGAACTCGTGAAAGTTCTTTGCTGATTGGTGGTGACTTGTCATCTTTTGTAATTTCTTCGATTAATGCTTTGCGTTCTTTTTCGGTTGTTTTTGTTATGTCTTCTATAATATCACTAACCGATTCTGGTCTTGATGTTTCTTTGGATGCTTCTGCTAGTTTCTCATCAGCATTCCATTGTTCTTTGGAGTGTTCCTTGCTTGGCGATAATGATGTTTCAGCTAGATCCCTTTCTGTTTCGGAAGCGTAAATTGTTGTTTGTTTTATTTCATCAGTTCTGACCTCTGTGCGTTTTACATCAACTGTTTTTAAGGTGATTTTGGGAGATTCTTTGGGTACTACATCGGATGTCTTTCGGCTTGGTGGTTGTGATTTCTGCATTTCAACCTCTATTGCTTCTTCAATAGTAGCTGGGCTTTCTAGTGACGTAGTGTCTTCTTTCTCCTTTGATTTTTTTGCAACAACTACGGAAGATGATTCTTGTGGGGGAAGCTCATCATCAGAAGTGATTTCGCTATGCTCTTTTTCTTCCGGTGTTATTGCTTTCTTTACTTCTGTTATTTCCTGAGGTGATTGATCAGGACGATCGTCTTCTTTTTGTTCTTCAGCATCTACTTTAGTGGCTTGTTCTTCCTTTTGTACAGGAATAGTGGCAATATCTTCTTTAACATCGTCGTGTTCTTCTTGTGCCAACTTAGATACTTCTGTTTTGACAGTAATACTCATATCAATCATTGTTTTGGCAAGTTCAAGTTTGGTCTCTTGTAGAGTTTCTTCAATTTTCTCAACAATTTCTTCTTTTATTTCGGAAACTTTTTCTTCAATTTCTTCAATTTCTTCATGTTCTTCAGTTTCCTTTTCCTCCTTGGCAATTTCTTCTTTATGTGAAATAGACTTTCCACTTTCGTGTATGTCTTTATCATCGTACACGACAAAGTCTGCTTCTTCATGCATTGGTAGATCTGCCACCTCATCAGGAGTTTTAATAACATCACGCATAAGATTTTGTTGAGCGTCAAATGTCATTTTCATTTGTGGCAATACACGTTCTACTGTAGAAGCACCAACTACGAATGCTTCGGGAGTGGTACCAACGAAATCGCTTTCAGCAACAGCACAAACTTTTTGAAGTAACTTTGCTGCAGATTCAGCTTCTTTGGTTTCCTCCTTTACATGTTTTTCTTCAATCACTAGATCTTCCTTGATCTCGTCCAATGGTTCGATACGTTCGTCTTCTGGAAGTGTGGGTGCTGTTGTTGCACCTGACTCAATTGTAGCTGAGAATTTTTCTTCTGGAAGACTTTCTTGAAGGTTGGCAGGAACTGCTTCAGGTCCACCTATTTGATCATCTTTGGTGTCGGAGGTTTTTTTGGCACTGCTGAACTTCTCATCAGGAGTTGGAGAAGAAAGCTCTTCCTCTGGCTTGCTAGCCTGCTCTTCCGTACGCGAAGTAACAATATCTTTTGCTGTGGATATTATATCTAGAACTTCTGCTTTAATTTCTGATTTGTCGGGTGTGCTTAGCTTAATTTGTGTTCCTTTTTCTTCGCCCACTGACACATCTTCGTCAGCTTCTTCCTCTTTTGGTATTGGGGCTTCTTCATGAGCTGCAAAACTTTCAACTGGTATGCGTGATTTTCGATCTTCAGCTTCAGCTTTTGCAATCGCGGCCTCAATCTCTTCCTCGGCACTCTTCTTACGTTTCTTTTCGGACTCTTGAGAATCACGTTGATGCTTTTGCATTTCTTCTTCTTTGGTAATGCTACTCTCCTGCTCAATAATGGAATCTTCTGTGTACTGTTCAACCTCTTCTTTTTCGATAATCAAGTACTCATCTTCTTCCTCTGCTTCAGTTGTGCTGTCTTGTTTGAGCACTTCACGATGTTCGTCTTGACGTTGTTTTTGGCGTTTCTTTTCGTCGCGACTGAAAACGGCCTCTATTTCACGAACAACTTCTTGCTCTTCCTTGAGGTCATCGAGTTCACGTTGCTTGTCTGCATCTAATTCTTGAGTGGCAACAATTTCCTGAATCTTTTTAATGGCTGGACCTTCATCAGCAGATGGTGTTGAGACCAAACTCGAGTCTGTGGTGCCTCCTTTGTCTAACCGTGATTTTTTTAGATCGGGTTTTGGCTTCATCGATTTTACGGGACTACCAGGAGCGCGTTTTGTAGGTGAAGTGGCTCGTGGACGACGTGATATTGGCTTGCGTTGTTGCGCTTGCTGTGTCTTTGTGTCCTTCTTATCTGTTGTAGAGGTGGTAGATGTGGTAGTTCTTGATATTTCCCGTCGTGTTGTTGCTGTTGTAGATTGCTGTCTTGTGGTCATTTGTTTGGACTCCAGCACTTTGCGGTTGTTTGCATCCTTGGCGCTCTTGGCAGGAGTGCTACTAGGACTAGATCTAGTTTGTATGCGTGACATGACTTTCGATTTAGCTTCTCGCTCTCGATGTACAGTTTTTGCTGCAGCAATTTCCTGTTTACGTGGTGTTGCTGTTGGTGAGCTTTTCTTATCTGCAGTAAAATCTTTTTTACCAGTTTTTCGTTCCATAGATTTTGGTGGCTTTGTATCAATGCGTGAGCGTACAACTGGTTTAACTTCAGCCCTTGGTTTTTCTGCCTTCGTTTTCTGCGCTTTTTGTGCAGTTTTTTGAATGTCTGTAATGACTTCGGTTTCTTTTGTTTGCTCTGTTTGGGCCTGAGGCTTTATAATGACAACTTCAACTTTTTCCTCAGTACTCACCTTGATACCGTCTTCAGCAGTATCAGGTTTATCACCCTCCTTACTTTCAGTCTCGGCCTCATCTGCAGTTATAATCTCTTCATTGGTCTCTGCAGTGGGCTCTACAGTATCTAACGAGTCTTCCTTCCTCTGCTTTGCCAGAATTTTTTCCTCAGCAGCAATTTTTTCAGCCTTAATTTCCTCTGCTGCTTCCTTAATCTTATTATCTTGCTGAATTGCGATTGCAGCAGCAGCCACGGGAGCAAATTTACCCACTTTGGACGGAACACTTGGCTCGGCGGGGCCCAACGCTGACTTATAGGTCTTGCGTGTGGAAACCACAGTTTGTATAGTTGGTGCGATGGATTTGGCAGTGCAAGTTGAATGCTTCATGAATTCCAAATGTTTCAGTTTCTCAAGGCCTTCTTGAATTTTAAAATCTGGTGTACTGCCGGGAAATAAAATTCTTGTTATTGTATCTTCTGGATTGGCGGGCTGCCAAACAAGCAGAGCGCAAATAGATACTACATTTTGCAGAGGGAAATTAAATTCTCTGGTATCTCGGGCAGCAAACAAACGCTGATCACCGGAATTCCATTTTTGCAGAAACTCCTTAACCTCTTTAGAATCACGTGCTGGACTAATGACGTACATATCCAAAGTACCATGTCCCACTTTATGATATAAATTAATTGGCTCCTGGTTGCGGTAGCATGTCTGTGGCTTCAAGTCTATAGACTTTAGATCACTGACCAAATTGTGGCCACGCTCAAAGAGATCTACTAACAACGGATTGCGATCTTTGTCACCATCGGGGCTTGGAAGTCCACCCTTACGATCGGGTACATTGCAAAAGAAATGACCTATCTGTGGATAAACGTGTGCATCGCGCTTGCGCTCAACAACCGCTCCTAGGCCCTGAATATTACTGTTATTTAGGCGTGTCATGAGCACAGCATCCAAACGATCCAAGTGACGTGCAAAGTCCCAAAAGCAAGCTTTGCGGTTGAAACCGCCATCGACTAGGGAAATATAAGAAGAAGTACAAGAGTTAGAGCAAATTGAAAATAAAAAAACAAGGTGCAATACTGACCTAACATATTAAAACCGTTAATGCCAAACAATGCGGCATCTCCTTGACCACCCGGGAAGACATACAGTGTAGGATGAGTAAAGCGTATGTTGCCAACAACATCTGAGGTTTCCAATAATCCTTGCAAAGAGGTAGGAACAATCATGGGCGCAAGATAGTCTATAGAAATGTGCAATACAATCAATAAAAAAAGGCATGTTGATGATATATTTAAGGTTTAAACCTACCAATAAAAGTATTAATACTCTCACTACCCGTATCAAGAACATCGACTGGATTAATGCGAATTTTACACAAACGGGCAAAATTCTTATCCGGTAATGTATTCCACAAGCCCGTATCGGCACAATGGATATTCATGGAAATTGTTTCAGCATAGGCGCGTATGACTCTTTGAACATCGTGCTCTTGAAAGGCTTCAGAAAAATCAGCCACAGAGAAGGTTCCATCCTAATAAACATAAATTAAGCTATAACTACTCATAGTTCATGGAAAAATGAATACTACGCACCTGCAGTATCCAGGAACCATTGCCGGAGAAAGTATAGCCGGCGTGTATAATGTGTCGATGTCGTGTGAAACTGCTCAAGAGGTTACGCATACATTGAATGAGCGTGTTGTATTGTGGATGTATTAGCACTTCAGTGACTAGATTTTCACTAGCATACTGAATGAGTCGTTCGCCTAAAAAATGAAAAAAAAAATTGTTATGATTATCGATTTTTTCCAAATACAAGTACAATTAAAAAATAAATTTATAAATTTGACAGCATAGAAAAACTTTCGATTCGGCCATTATATGCATTCCCATAGTAGCATTCCCATTGCAATCCCAATTGTCAAGTGCTATCCCATTGTTTTTTGGTTTTGAGTCCTGGGAATATAAATCCTAAGATCATGGAATACTTTTTCAAATAACTAATGGAAAGTCTCAAAGGATAAAAGTACAGAGAGACATGAATTTTCTCAGGCAATTTAAAAATGTGAGTTATATGTTATAAAGATACATTATACCAACTCCTTCTTCTCCACTAAATCTATCCTATCCTTAACCATTGGTTCTTTGGCCATTTACTGTAATATAAGAATCGAACTTCCAATACATCCAATACTTCTCACTAGAAATGTGTAATGCAGCGCGGCCCCGGCGTAGTTGCGTTATTGAGTTACAACACTTAACTGTTCTTTCATCTTTTCGGCCAGCCACCTCTCAAACAAAGTTACGAGATTTAAATACATCTTGTATAGCAGGTAAGCATGGTTACCATCCAATTTGGCCCATTTCGAACTTGATCTTTACTTTTTAAAGAGAAAGCTTATATATCGAATTTCGGGATCACAAACGATCTGACGGATGGACAGACGGATAGATGCACAGAAAATTCAAAGTGTTTTACGTAGACAACTGCCGTGTAGGCTTAATTCTACGTTGCTCCATAGCGTGGGACCGAAATATTGTGTCGGCGCACGCCCCTTTGAGAGTTCAAAGGTGCCAATTTAGCTAAATGTTGTGATGACATGTCGCAACCCTTGGTAGGGGTGGAGGCCTATCTAAAACTTCTTCCGTACTCTGCGGTACGGCACCCGGCTTGGGAATGCAAACCTAAACCGAGCTGAGTAGCTCTAACCGCGAGATAGGCGCTAAACATACAGCCACCACGAATCTCCCTGGAGGGCCGACCCAATCAGTCAACTTGGCGCATGCCAAGGGGCTAGAGAGACTGCCCGTGGTACTAACTTTCAAGTCTTTGGTCGGATCTCGTAGCATATTAAAGGATAGATGTACAAACAGACAAAAAAAAAACAGATTGACGATTTCAGCCCTTGAAAGGACTTTGACCGAGCTAAGGACTGTGTTGTGAGTGCTATTAAATGTTTGAGCACAAATGATCGAAAATTGGATCTAAGAGTTTTATGCCGACTCCGAATGGCTTCTTCTTTCTCAAGAAGCTTTGCATGGCAGTTTTCATTCTTTGAGGTTTGCCATTGTCTGCAGAGAGGTGGTGGCTGAACAAAAATATTAATTCAATTGGAAAAAATATTCTGTTTGAGCTGGGAATTGAACCCGGGCTACCGCGGTTCCTTAGCTTACGGGCTACGCACTTTGCCCAGTACCTACGGCAGCCATACAGACAGATAAACCAACGGAAATGGCTACATCGTCTCAGGAGCTGATAATGCTGAATCGTGTATTTTACACCTTTGAAAACTTGCCACGCCTACACATGGGCGTGTGCTATTGAATTGTTAAAAAAATTAATTCGGAATATTCATTGAAATGGGGTACCTTTGGAAATATGTTAATTGAATTAAAATTTATCAATAAATTTTCATCAACATCATAATTTTTGTTTGAATATGTTTTTTTTATCATTTTGTCGCATAGTGAAATTTTGTAAAAATAACGAATGATTTCATATGTTCTATGCTTTTAATTAACGTCTGCATATGTAAACAGATATTTTTGTTAATTTTGTAGCCTAGTGTAATTTACAAAAATAGTAATGATTTAATATGTCTTATGCTTTTACTTAATGACTTCACATTTTTAGTAGTTATTGTACTATTTTCGATGCTTTTGATTTTTCTGTAAAAATATAAAATAAAATTGTGAATTTTGTATGGGAGGTGGGTGTGATTTGTATATTATTTAAGGCAGTTTCTAGGCTTAATTAAAAAAAATTTTCATATCAAATATCAAACTTCAAGTCAAAAACATTAAATTTAACACTTTTACATTTTTTTGTGTTTTATAGCGTCATTTTGTAGTGGAGATAGTCGTAGTGAAATGCGATTTAACTAAATTTTAGGAACGTTTTTAACTTTCAAGGGAAATGAATATGTGCAAAATTTGAAGTTAATGTCCTCGTAGTTTTAGCTTTTGCCTTGATTTAACAATGGTGCCATTTCGTATGGGAGATATGTGTAGTTCTAGTGCGAATTTGCTGAATTGTAGGCATGTAGACATGCAAGAGAATTGTTTGTCTACAAAATTTGCAGTCGATTGCTTTGTATTTCCGCCATTATGTTTGTGAGTTAGGCATAGTTGTGGTGCGATTTGACTGAATTTAAAATAAAAACCTTTGCTTTAACGTCATATAATTTCGAAGAGTTTATTCAAACAAGTGTCAATATATATTAATAAATAATATAATCAATATATAATAAATAAATAAATAAATAAATAAATATATAAAACGGAAACAGTAGGTTGGTCATAGCTTAATTACTCAAGACTACTGAAGATGGAGAGGGTAGCGCCTTCCGAAACAGTCTGTCTAGTCTGCTGTGTGGTTGACTCTATACAGAGTTGTTGTTGTGTTTGCCTTCTTAAAAACTTACTTGAGAGACTTTACGCATTTCTAGCTTTTTTTTAAACGAAAACATGATTACAAGAGAGGTAATTTTATAAGAGAGTTTTTAAAAGAGAGTTTTTAAAAGAGCGTGCCGGAGCAATAATTGTAGGATAAAGTTGTACGCATTTCTAGCGAGATATATTTTTAATTTGGCTCTGTGAAATAAAACTATATTAAATGAAGAAAATCTGTTGCCACTAATTATTACTGTGAATTCCCGTGGATTTTTGTTAAAGTGTAGAATTACATCTTTCTGTGAGGAATGTATGTATGTAGGTTTCAACTTTTGATACTGTTAGACGTGGAAGACCCATACATTCTTGTAGTGCGTAAGATCATTTCAAAAATAATTTTTTTTAATAGAAAATTAAAGTTGCCACGTCTTCAATCGCACAAAGATCGCAAACACTGTGAAATATTTTTGTTTCTGTACGAGACTGAACTTGTAGATGAACGTTACGCTAATTGAAGCCTAAATCATTTATGCAGCAAACTACAAGAAGTATTTATTAAGACAAAATTGCAAATCCGATGTTGATGGTGATGAGCGACTTCTTGTTAGAATGTTAACAGACAAGTGCACCAATCACCCAATCTATGTTCTCAACATATGTAATCACACAGAAGGATCTTCAAAATGTACTTCGAAATACAATGATTGAATTTTTTTCACGATTCCTGTATGTATTGCTACTGGCTAAAGATCTTTCTCTAAGCCTAAGCTGATTAAAACTTATTTGAGAAACAGAAGCGGGTCAAGATCGATTAACCCATTAATGCTCACTACCAGAACCCGTTGAGTTTAGCTTTTAAAATTTTCAGCAAAAGCTTGTATTATTATTAGACAAAAACTCTGAAGTTTTTTAAAAAATCTAAAGGATTTGGGTGTGGCGAAGCGCATGATTATAAACGCATAAGAGGTTTGTAAGTAGAGAAATAAAAAAAAAATCTAAAAAAATTAGAAAAAAATTATAAATTGGAAAATTTTCATTTCGTAATGTAGGAAACTTTAACCTAATGCACTTTTTTAATTATATATTCTTTTTTCTTGAGGTTTATAAAACAAAATAACTCACCTGAGTGGCATTGTTCACTTTTTTTGTAAATACTTTTATACAAAAAGGCTTTTAATGTCAGTTTTATAAATGTTTTTGGAGCATATAGCATACTTTTGGCCTTCTCTTACTGTTAAAAGCAAAAGCTTTACAGTGGCTGAAGATTTTTGAGGATTTTTTAAAAAACGCTTTTATCGCGTATGATATATCATACGTTGTCATTAATGGGTTAAGCTATTTAGCAATTATGTCCATAGAAAACGACTTATCAAGAACGCTATACTGATATATATAACTGATTTCGCTAATTTAAAAGCTAGACAATTTGGAAAAATTTGAACTTTTCTTGTCGTTATTTATAATTAAAATAATTTGTTATATAACGGAAATTTTCATTCGTGAGTTATTATATTTTAACAGACGCAAGTCAGATTAGTTAAACTAAGTTGAAAAAAGTCACTGCTTGGAGGTAATACTTTATTTTATAAAAATTAAACAAATTTATGTCCACAAAAACAAGACATTTTTAACGCTGTGTAAAAATGTGACATTTAGAACCACATTTTTTCTATATGAGATACAACTAAAAAACATTGTACCATTCTGTTTATTTAAAAAAAAACTGAAACTGTCATGTTTAACAGCTGATCACAGAAATAGTGAAGTTAATCCATGTTGGACCATTGTTTGGCCGCTGTTCGACCCTTACTCAGCCAATGTTTGACCCTTATTCAGTCGCTGTTTGGACCTTGTTCAGCCGCTCTTTAATTAAAAATATTTTTCGTTTATGAATATTTTCTCTATAAAAAATATTTACTTAGATCGTGCTCATTTTTTTGTCAAAATACTTGAGGAAGATTGATAATACTTTTCAAAACAAGACATTTTTAACGCTGTGTAAAAAAGGGACATTTGGAACCACATTTTTTCTATATGAGATACAACTAAAAAACAATGTGCCATTCTGTTTATTTAAAAAAAGCTGAAACTGTCATGTTTAACAGCTGATCACAGAAACAGTGAAGTTAATTCATGTTGGACCATTGTTTGGCAGCTGTTCGACCCGTATTCAGCCGCTGTTCGGCCCTTATTCAGCCGCTCTTTAATTAAAAAAAAATTTCGTTAATGAATATTTTCTCTATATGAAATATTTACTTAGATCGTGCTCATTTTGTTGTCAAAATATTTTCGATAATTCACTGTCGAATCATAGTGCATTTAGAAGTTGCTCCGAAAAAGTTAAGGCAAATATGGAGATAGATTAATAACACTCTTCGAAAAAAGGCTGGTGCAGAACCTAGTCATAAAAGCTCCCCCTCAATATATACCCTTATAGAAAATATATTAAAAATTTCTTTCTTATTTTTTAAAAGTTTGCAATTTTTTTTTGTTTGTAGCAAAAATTTCTTTCACATTTTTTTGCATATGTTCACTTGACATATTTTTGGATTTCAGTTTTTTTTCCAAATATATACAAATTTTTTTTCAACTTTAATGGCAATATGTGTTAGCAAATTCCTAACCAATACCATGTTTAAAGTATATTCTATAGTTATGTAAACACGTTATCCAATTTACTCATGTGGTAAATTAAATAAATTTTTGTTGCTCATTAGCAAAGCATTGGCATAAGCTTTGTGATATTTGAGAGCAAACACTCTTTAATGTTATGTGAAATTTCTAAGCAATAAACCGCTAGTTATGCAAAAATAAGGTTTAACCTTGATTGTTAGCCTTAATGTACACTCTGTTATGATAACGTATAAAAGCTTATGTATGGGTACGGGTAGACTTGCGGTTAAGCCTGAAAACACCCAACCGAACTACTTCACATCGTTATCGCAGACCTAAAGCGCTGGCCATAACATTTAGTCCCTTTTATACACTGGAGAGTGAGAGAGAGAAAGATCCTAAAGTATCGTTTTGTCACATTTTGTGACATCGTTTAAATATTTATTAACACTGTAATGTGGAGATTTTAATTAAAACTGTAGGTGCCGTTTGAGAACCTGAATATTTTATTTTCAACCTACAAGTTGGCTACTGCCAAAAATAACACTTCTCGTCACATGAATAGGTTCGTTTAATATAGCTGAGAAAAAAAGGCTGTCATTTTAAAAATTATTGGAAAATTTTCTTTTTGTAACCATAAGCTATAGCGAATGTGATGTCGATTAATGTTCCAGTTCTTCTATTCTCTCCATTGTCCCTAAAAAGAAGGAGCTTAGGTTTATTGGTCTGTACGATTTAGGCAATTTTTCGGGCTTTCTACCAAAATCAATTTATATCCAAAAAATCTTTGGTTAAAAAACAACCTTAACGTTTGTTTATTCGTTAGGAATATGATTCAATAAAAAACTTGATTTAAAAAAACGAATGATTGTCAGGACAATCAAATCAATAAATTGCTGTAATAGCTACGGATAGATTCCATCAGGTCCTGGAGATTTGTATGGGCTAAATTTGGAAATGGCCCAACGTACACTATCAGAAGTGAAAAAATTGAAAGGCCTGGAAGACCTTTTTGACCTCCGGTTACTGGATGGCTTGCCTTGGTGTCCCCCCTCCATCCTCCGATAGGGTGTCCTCTGCAAACACACATCCTGTAAAGTGCGTACTTAACAAAAGCCGATTTGTTTCTTTCGAGTTTTCAGTGTAGCTTACGTCAGATTTTAATAGTGTTTAAATACAGTTGAAGCTACTTTTGACAGTGGCTTTTGTAGATGGGTTGCTGCTGGATGACTGTTGATCTTCTCGCAGTATTCCCTCCACGTGGTCCTCTTCAATTTTCTCAGTTCAGGAAAAGAAGTGTTTAAAATTATATCGGCATCACATCCGCAATAGTTTAAAGTTAAAAAAAAACAAACATTTTATTTTTATTTTTTTATTTTTTTGAAAAACATATATTTCAAAATTAGTATATTATATATACAAAATATGTAGATATTTTGAGCGTACCTTTTTATGTGACAAGGAGTGTATGATTTTTTTCTTCTCTTATGCTTAGTCAAACCATAACATTGACTTTTTGGGACTTTTCGTACCTGAACGATACCAAATGGGTTGTCATGACTTGACATTAATATTAATATACAAGCCGTAACAAAGCAAACAGCAGGAGCAGCAGCAGCAGCACTGTCTTTCAATAGGCTTCCATTTATATTAACAACAAATTTGTTGTAGTAACTCGTCCTTAACAAGCAATCTTGGGGCGTTTGATGCATAATAAACAAAATGACGGCGTAACGCTTTGGGACTATATTATCTGCTCTCTTGCTCACTATCTCTCTCTATTTCTCCCTCTGTCTCTGCCTTATTCTCTCTCTCTCTCTCTCTCTTTCTCATTTTAATCTCTTTAATTTTGTTGGTTTTATTTTGTTTTCTTACTTTGCCTTAGCAATGTTATTTATTTAATACCAAACAAATCGTTGCCATAATTTTACGCACGAATAAAGTTTTTCACATTTTTTCTATTTTCTCTATTTTCTACGCTTTTTTTCAGGTCAGCTGAATATGTAGAAAAATATTTTCCAGCTGAGCTGGTTTAATGGTATACATACATGTATTTATGAAAAAAAAAAGAAAAAACCGGTCACAGTTTTTTTTTATGTGCCTCATAAAAAGATATGACGACAAAATGGCACACAAAATGACCGACAAAATGTGTTGCGTAAAATGCGTTTGGCTCTTATTTGAACACAGGTTTTAGTGTTTTTTGTAGTTTAGGCCCAGCGGCATATTTTTTGGCTTTTTTTAACATAAGTTTTCTTTTATTTCATTTATAAGCACTAAACTTGCGGAAGCAAAAAGTGCGCCCTGATGATTTATAGCATATGTTATGTCATATTTATGACAGGTTCTCTGAGCTAATGTTTTATTTATGCTATGCTTCTTTTATGCAACACATCTTTTGGAAAAAGGACTGCTTTCTTGTTCAATTAACGTAAACATATCCATTTAAGCAAAATATTCATATTTGGTTTTTTTTATTTTTTTTCTAAACTGTCATAACCAGGGCTCGGATTTTGGTGACCTAAAAAACTGCAAAAAATGACCTAAAAAAATGACAAAAGTAAAAAATGACCTAAAAACTCACCAAAATTACCTATTAAACGCAAAAAATTTAGCTTTAAAAATAAAACATTACTAAATTAAAATTTATTTTATACTAGCATATCGTCGGCCTAGTTCTAATACGACGTAAGTCAAAATAATCTATTTTTCAAGAGGCGAGGAAAAATGTTTATTATTTTTATGAAGTTCATACGATAATGTATTGTTTCAAACGTTCTACCTCCCTTTTTTTAATACAAGCATCAAAAACTAAAAAAGGACATAGATGTAGTTTTGACCAATCTACCTAAACCGCTAAAAATCGTTACTTTGCCCAATTTTGACTTACATCCTATTAAAAATAGGGTGACGCTATCCTGAGTTTTTATCTAACACTTGTTTCATTTTTCTCTTACCCTTTCATCAGTTTCACCACGCTCAGAGCTTTTTTTTTCATCGAAGTCTATAAACAAAGCTACTCCTTTGTCGAGAAGTAATGTTTTTGACTGAAGGGATATGTTTAAAAATTTGCATTTTGACATTTTTTAGTACGAAAAAAATATTATTTAAAAATTATCCTAAAATGACCGTAAAAACCGAAAAATGCTCTCAAAATTAAAAACTTCCAAAAATGACAATAAAATAACTTAAAAATCTCTAAAAATGAACAAAAAATGCCCAAAATCTAGTAAAAATGACCTGTAAACTAAAAACGATGAAAAATGACGAAAAAAATGTCCTAAAAACTTTTCATATTTGGAATTTAGGAAACATAAATGGACGTTTTAAATAAGCAGGAAATGTCTTAGAAGCAGCAGAAAAAAGATGACATGTCATCAAAATCCTAGCTCTGGTCATAACACTGAAAGAAGGCATAATAACAGCGAAACGTGGAGTTTTTCAAAATTGTACTCGTATTGTTTTTGAAATATTAAAAAAACAATAAACCTGCTTTTTTGCGTTACCAACAAAAATACATAAAAAAAGTTCAAAATTTACATTTCGTCCTTTGGGTATTCATTCCATCAAGTATCTAAATTTGAATAAAATCGGAGAAATGAGGGTAACTCGTTGCCGTTTTGGTGCGGAACGCCCTATATATACAAATGGAAGGAGCCACGCCTCATTGCCTAAATTCATGTTTGTAAGGTGAGGCATTTGTTGTCTAAATTAAAAAAGCAAGCAAAATTGAATAGTTCTATCATATGAATTTCTAAAGTAATTTAATTTTTTTAAAAAAATGTATGGGAGGTGTCAAACTCGCTTTTTCAAATTGATTTATTTCAATAACAGGGTGCTCCAAATTCTGAAATTACTTTCTTTCCATCAAACTCACTTGATTTATACTGTTGCAGCAAATTTTTGACCACTTAACCCACTGAGGACCAAGTTTTTTGTTATATAGTCTTACGCAAAACTTATTTGATTACATTATTATTATTTGTTAAAAATTTTTTTTTTAAAAAGATCCAAGAACCAAGGCTGCGACTTATACAAACAAAGTTTTTGGTCTTGGATTTGAAAGGAAAGGATAGATTCTTAGAGGAAGAATTGGTTAGAACCATACACGAATTATCGATTAGGCAGAACAAGCATAAAAGACAATTTAAATTGCTTATAATGGAGGTTACTTTGTTATGCTTTTACCTTTTCCAGCCCTCAGTTTTTCCTGTCCTTTAATTCCACATTTTCCACAATTTACTTGTGAATTTTTATTTTCAATAATTTTTAAACGTAGTAAAGAACAAAGAAAGCGAAAAAACAATGCCCGAACCCGGATTCGAACCGGGGCCCTCTGAGTTGATAGTCTAGCGCACTTGTCACTACACTACAAAGGCCAACAAAGACAAATAAAAAAAAAATTTAACCCATTCGCAACCTTGGCTTAACCTATTAGTGACCATAATTAACCCATTAGAAACTATTTTTTTATAATAAATTACACCAATCGAGTTTTGTTATATTTCAATACGAATTAACCAGTGGATTGCCTTCTTTTAGCCCACAAGTGACCAGGATTAAATCAATTAAACACAAAACTTTATGTTGAAAACTTTCACTTTGATGTGAAAATTAATTTTATAAAACTTTCGTACTTAAATATGAAAAATATGTTTTTATTTTCTTTTTTTCACTGTATGCTAATTTTTTTTAAAAAAAAAAAAATTAATTTTAATTAATTCAGTCATTAAAAAAATGACTGAAAATTCTGTGGAAATTAAGACTGCATCGGAAAAAAAAATAAAACTAGAATTTTTTTTTGTAAAATGCGCTTAAATTAAAAAAAAACATATTTTTCATATTTAAAGTACCCAGAGAACCAAAACTATCGTTTTCGAATTCATTTATGAATCTTTTCGGGTAGAAACATTCATTTTCGGCACTCATAAATGAACCCTTTTTGTATCATTCGTGGGACTAAAATGCGTCTCAAAAATGAAACGAACCTTTTTTTTCTTCGGAAATAAATTAAAAAAAGAACCATAGAAAAGTTACCCAGTGAATCAAAACTACCGTCTTCGAATTCATTTATGAATCTTTTCGGGTAGAAACATTCATTTTTGGCACTCATATATGAACCCTTTTTGTATCATTCGTCGGAGTAAAATGCCTCTCAAAAATGAACCTTATTTTCTTCGGAAATGATTTAAAAAAGAACCATAAATTGTACTTTTTTGTTCGGATATGAGTTAAATATAGAACCATAGATAAGTTACTTTTCAGCACTCGGAAATGAACCCTTTGTAAATCAATCGCCGGACAAAAATGCCTCTCAGAAATGAACCTTTTTTCTTCTGAAATGAGTTAAAAAAATGAAGCATAAAAAAGCTATTTTTCGGCAATCGGAAATGAATACTTTTTGAATCAATCGCCGGATGAAAATGCCACTCAGAAACGAACCTTTTTTCTTCGGAAATGAATTCTTTTTGAATCAATCGCCGGACGAAAATGTCTCTCAGAAACGAACCTTTTTTTCTTTAGAAATGAGTTAAAAAATGAACCATAGAAGTTATTTTTCGGCACTCGGAAATGAACCTTTTTTCAATCAATCGCCGGACGCAAATGCCTCTCAGAAACCACCCTTTTTTCTTCGGAAGTGAGTTAAAAAAATCACCCATAGAAAAGTTATTTTTCGGCACTCAGAAATGAACTCTTTTTGTATCAATTGCAGGGCTGAATTGCATTTCGAAAACGGACCTTTTTTGTTCGAAAATAAGTTAAAAAATTATCTTTTTGAATTATACATTTTATTATTGCGTTATATTATTTATTATAACATAGTGATAATTTGTTGAAATGAAAGAAGTGATTATTAAGGTTTTTCATGTAGATAATATGCATGTATAGTATGAACATATAGTAAAATAAAGTAACTATATTCAATAATAATAGTTAAAAAGAAAGGCCCCAGCAGATTACTTAATTATTGTAATAAATTCATTAATGTTCTAATTGAAATTTTAAGCAAAATCTAAACTTGAAGCAAACACATCAACCATTTTCGAATTCGTTTATGAACCTTTTCGGGTAGAAACGTTCATTTTCGGCATTCATAAATGAACTCTTTTTGTATCATTCGTCGGACTAAAATTTTATTTTCGCCTTTTTCATTGAATTCGCCTCTCAAAAATTCACCTTATTTTGTTCCGAAATGAGTTAAAAAAGAACCATAAATTGTACTTTTTTGTTCAGAAATGAGTTAAAAAAAGAACAATAGAAAAGTTATTTTTCGGCACTCGGAAATGAACCTTTTTTGAATCTATCGCCGAACGAAAATGCCTCTCAGAAACGAGCTTTTTTTCTTCGGAAATGAGTTAAATAATAAACCATAGAAACTCATAAAAATGAACGAAAATGGTTCATTTACGAGGAATTTTAGCTTCTAAAATGATTCTTTTTCGACTCAAAATAAGTTTTTTATGAATTTTACAAAAGAAGTGCATTTTTTTAACTATGGGAAAAGTTTTTACGAATTAAATCTTTTATAGCAGGCACTTTTAAGCGACAAAATACAAAAAAAATAAAAAAATCTATCCAAAAACTTTCGCAAAACTTTCACTTTACGCAAAACCTTCGCTTATGGTTCAGTGGGTACTGTCACGCACATCTAACCACTTCATCTGTAGCAGTATTTTCGAAATTTGTCACCTTAATTTTGAACCACATATTTGAAGGTTTATATGACGTTTGTATGAAGGTTAACATTTAATTTACTTTTATATAAATAGCAAAAGAGATTTAAATTATTCCTTTTTTAACTCATTTTAGTATATAAAAATGTCATATATATGATTCATTTCTGAACTCATGTATGAACAAAAAATGGTTCGTTTATGAGACATTGTTTCTACTAATATGAAAAAGAAATAATTATTATTTTTTGAATTCATTTAAAAATGCAAAAAAGAAACATTTATGATTAATTTTTGAACTCATTTATGAGCTCATTTATGAACAAAAATTGTTCATTTACGAGGAATTTTTAGCTTCTAAAATGATTCTTTTTCTACTCAAAATAATTTTTTTACGAATATTGCAAAGGAACCAAACCAAACCATGTTGAACCAAAACTATCTTTTTTGAATTCTTATGAACCTTTTCGGGTAGAAAAATTCATTTTCGGTACTCATAAATGAACCCTTTTGGACTCATTCGTCAGACCAAAATGCCTCTCGAAAGTGAACTTTCTCTTCTTCAGAAATGAGTTAAAAAAAGAATCATCAATTTTCCTTTTTTTTTGTTTGGAAACGAGTTGAAAAAAAACTATCGAAAATTAATTTTTCGGGACTTATAAAAAAACCATTTTGAATTAATTCGCCGGACTGAATTGCCTCTCAAAAACGAAATTTTTTTTTGTTCGGAAACTAGTTAAAAAATTAACCATAGAAATGCACTTTTTCGGCACTCAAAAATTAATCTTTTTCAATCATAAATTGTTTTATTATTGCATATCGATAATATGATTAAAAAGGAATTAAGGGAAATGTTAAAATAGTATTTGAATTTGGTATGGACAAAGTATTTAAATATTCAGGGCCGTCGCCAGCGAAATATTGCTCACAGAACTAAATTTATTCGAATTTAAAAAACAATAAAATTAGATTTAAAACGAAAACTTTTAACTAAAAAAAGAGTCATTCAAACATTTTTTATGATTTTTATTTATCAATTTAATGAATTCTGTCCTACCAATGATGTAGTTTAGATCTGCTAATTCAAAAATAAATAAAATAATCTTCTAACCGAAAACGTATGCAAAAGAAGGCGATAATTTCATTATTCTTTTTTAAACTAATTTCAGAATGTGAAAAAAGTAATATTTACTATTCTGAACTTATTTATGAATAAAAAAGTGTTCATTTATAAGTAATTGTTTATGAATAAAAAATTGTGAATTCATTAGTAATTATTTCCTACTAAAATGATAAAAAATGTTTCTTTTTCAGCTCAAAATAAGTTTCGTAATAATTTTGCAAAAGAATGAAATATTTTTTATGGAATAAATGTTCAAAATTAAAAAATAAAAATTAATAAAAAATATCTACCCAAAAACGTAACGTACTCAAAACTATCACTTTACGCAAAACCTTCGCATATGGTTTAGTGGGAAGTGTAGTTTTGATTTATGGAAAAGTTTTCACGAATTATATCTTCTATAGCAAGCACTTTTAAGCGACAAAAAAAAAATTGAAAAAAAATTCTAGAAAACGTTCGAAAAGCTCTCACCTTACGCAAAACCTTCGCTTATGGTTCAGTGGGTAGCTATAAAATATTCCATGTTGGAAAATACCCAAAAGCTTTAACAGATACTAGTTATTTATTAATTAAAAAGCTATAAAAACCCGTTTCAAGTAGGTTTATATCTGTCATAATTTTGGAGTTATTGCATTCGAGACCTATGAATGCCATTTTTTACTATACTTCCGCTTATAATTCAAAACAGGGGGGAGATGGACCCCCCAGCCATACAATTTTTTTCTTGTCTTGGTCCAAGGAATCAACCAACGCTGGATTGAATAGTTGATCTGGGACACTCTGTATAATATAAAATATATTACTTTTATATTTTAGTGCTTTTTTTTAGCACTAAATTTACAAATTTACTAACACAAAATGTAAGAAAACTTGTTAATATAAGCCTTTGGCGGCACAATTATTGTGTTCGCAGACCTCAAATAAGTTTTAATGCTGAATGATTTTTGTTTATAAAAATAAAATCAAATGCAACGGTTAAAATTATCTATAGAAATGACTCTAGGAATATTTCACTATAAATATTTTTGAATAAGATTTATTTACAACATATCGCTCATTTACTTAAAGACCCGTCATAACTCAAAAAACGCGATTTTGCAGAAAATGCGTTTAAAGTTTGCACCTCGTATGAAAAGCGAGAGACATATTCTCTTCTCACGCAGAGAGTATTCAAAATAATACCCAGTGGTAAATGGACACGTGACGTAACCGATTACTTCTCAAATAAAATGTAGCTGTGAGGCCTCAAAAGCCTGTATACAATTTTGAATTTCACCCACTGAACCATAAGCGAAGTTTTTGCGTAAGGTGAGAGTTTCACGAACGTTTTTGAATAGTTTTTTTTATTTTTTTTTATTTTGTCGCTTATAAGTGCTCGCTATAGAAGATTATATTCGTGAAAACTTTATCTATACTTAAAAACTATACTTCATTTGCTAAATTTATAAAAAGAACTTATTTTTGGTCGAAAAAGATTCATTTTAGAAACTAAAAATTCCTCGTAAATGAACCATTTTTGTTCATCTCTATAAGTTTCTATGGTTCATTTTTAACTCATTTCCGAAGAAAAAAGGTTCGTTTCTGAGAGACATTTTCGTCTGGCTATAGATTTAAAAAGGGTTCATTTCCGAGTGCTGAAAAATAACTTTTCTATGGTTCTTTTTTTAACTCATTTCTGTACAAAAAAGTGCAATTTATGGTAGTTTTGGTTCACTGGTTATTTGTTCGGACATGGCCGCTAAAACACTGATGACATCTACCTTACACAGTAAATGACGGTGGGAGTAGGCATACACAAGATAGGAGAGAACAAATAAATGACTCACAAAATTGGGGAGAAAAAATTCATTAAAACCCTCTCTACGCCAAAAACACAACGAAAACGAAAGAGAACACACCGAAAAGAAGCAAACAAAAGCAAATGACGCCCCAAATTGTTTTTACAATTTAATGAACTCATTAAATTACCTTTTATAGACTATTTCAGAATTAATATTTAATAACACTTAGTTATTTTATACATAAAAATTTTTTCTCGTTTTAACAAAAAAAAAAAAAAAACAACATAATTTTCACAAACACACTTTGCTGCAAAACTTCCTGTAAAAAAGCACGATGTTGCTACACAGACGAATAAAGTCAAACTGTTGTTTGAACAACGAAAAGAAAATAATGTGAGCACAAACAAGTTTTTTTCCGCTTATAGTTTGGCATTACAATGTCATCACCGACAAATTCTTACAAGCGGGATAACGTGAAATTTTTACATAATATGAAGCATGATATAGGGAACAATTCTGCATCATTAACCTAAAAATCGTGTTTTTTTCATTATGACGGTTTTTAAGTAAATGCGCGGATATGTACTTATATGTTTAAAATTTTGGTTATACCATAAATATTTAAAGTTTCGTTCAAGTGTTTTCTATTGCTTTGTCAAGGCCTAACCAAAATAGACGAGTCGCTACGTAGCGAGTTAAGCCTAGTACTCTGTTCGTTTGCGTGAAACTTCGCTGGCAACATCAATTTATTTGTTGCGTGAAATTTCTGACTTAAAGTTTGTTGCGAGGCAACGTTTCTCAGAGAGACTCAGAGAATAAGTTGGGAGATTTCATATGATATCTCTCTTTTCACTTCAAAATAAATAGGCAGTACAATGAAATTGTCGTGAAAAAATTTTGCTCCGAAACATGTTGCGATAATTTCACGCAGCGGAACAGAGTACTGCTCTGTCGAACATGTTGTGAACATTTTTCACGCTTGTTTCGCAGCTGTCACTTTTTGTATGGAGATTTGAGTGGAATTTCACATGAAACTGAACAGAGTACTATGCTTTAAGACGAGAATGTTCGTTTAAATGTAATTCAATGTTGCTGTCCAAAATAGGCACACGTCAACTCATCGAAACTGAACGAAACGGTTTGACAAAACGTTTTGTTCCGTAAGAATTTGGCGTCTCAACTCGTCAACAGCAGCTGTTCAAAGTCTGCGACATTTTTTTCACTCATAGTTCACAAATGTTTATTTAATATTTAACAAAGTCGTAATTTCACATTAATTTATAACTAAAAGGCACTCTGTTCGCAATTAATCAGCTGTTTCAGACGAGTTGAGCAAATCGTTCATTTGGGGTTAAATGTCAAAACAGATGCATCGAGTGCAAACATTCGGCAAGTTGCAATCGTCTCGATTCGTCTATTTTGGTTAGGCTTTCAGTCATATGCGGCAAACCTACTCCGTTGCCCGCTTACCTTTTCATCAGTGTCAAAGCAGGAATGCCCCAACAAATGTTGAAGAGAAATGTTAACAGATTTTGAAGACCTTTCAGCTTTATTGCATTTACGAAAAACTTTGCAACAATTTAGTTTCATTAGTATTTAAAATATATCATGCTTCTTTGCTTTAACCTTCTTTAGCAGTATTCATTGCCAAACCTCTTAACTGCACGTTAAAACCTTTTTAAGCCATCATTTTCAACCATCCGAAAATGCTTTTCATTTGCTCTTTTATAGCCATTATATAAATATTAATTTAACCACAAATGTTAAACACATACACACACAATGCTTGCCAACTAAACTGAAAATCCTAACGGATTTAAAAGGACATTATTTGAAAAGGATTTGTTTACACTTAACTCAGTAGCTCAAACCTAAAGCGTATCCCATGTGGCCGTAGCTAGCTGTTGAATTTTTTTTAACTTATTTTCTTCAACAAGGTCACGCAGTGCCACAAAAAGGTTTTTGTTTATCGAAAACTGAAATATCAAAATTATTTCAGCGGAAGTAATCGTCAAATATGAATGAAGGAAGAAAATCAGTGCACAACTTTTTGTACACATGTCCCAAAACTCAAGTTCAAAGCGATTTTGTGTAGTTAATAATCAAATTATAACATATTTTCCTAACAATATTTCGGACAATATTATTTATATTAAAATTCTTTTAAACAGTCTCTGCATAAAAATAATGGGAACTTGACCAAAAAGACTTAAAGCGAAATTATTTATATTTCATAGAATAGTGATTTAAATTTTTTACGACTGCTTGCTTTTAAGGGCATTTCTGTGAAAATGTTTTTGTAAACTATATAAAAACACTCTTCAAAAAAGGGCGCAAGAGGAATTAAATATTATACAGAAATATTTTTCATGCAATTTAATAAAGGTTTGTGAACAGAAAAACTATGTCAAATGCCTTTATTAATTAAGAGGTTCTCTTTCTTACTCATTAAGTTTAAAGCTTTATTTAAATGCTTATCTTTGTATGGAATTTTCAATATCAATCTCTTTAAGACAACATATGTCAAAAGATGTAAAAAAAACATGTACATAACATTCTTAAAAAACTAAACGCAGGCTTCAGTGTCTTGAAAAGAACTCAATTTATTTAATTAACTAGTAAGCCCGTGTGGCGTTAAAACGCACAAAATTTAACATACCTAGATTTTATTTTAAGCTATTAAATAGATTTTCAACTTATCAAAATTGAAATGAAATTAATTTTGGCCTTTTTGCAATATACGCGGCATTGCACGCGCAACGATAATATAATGTTAACATATTTAATTTCATACCCAAATTTATTTTAAATAAACAGTAGTAAGAATATTTCTTGATTTTCATTTAAAAAATGCTTGACAAAAATGTTTCCTTACCAGTTTACAATTTCTTATTAAATTTTTATGTAAATTTTTAAAAATTAAAAATTTTCCGACCAACACTTTAGAAATCTTTTTTCAACTGCAAGAAATCGCTCAGTATCACTTTGATATTGAATATATCAATTCATAGTTTTAGCTGTGAAATTATAAGAGATTATTCGTCAGTATAACAGTTTCATAGCTATTAGCCGATAGGTGGCGCTAAATACCTCACATATTTTTAGGCATATGCTGAAATTAAGAAGAGAAACATAAGCAACATAACAACAATTATATGCAAATTAGTTTTTATGATCTATTGAATAATTAAATGAATTAAGATTGTGAGCTTTAGATCAAGTGAGTTTTCAAGAAGGCAACAACAACAACAACAACTCTGTATAGAGTCAATCACTTAGCTGACTAGACAGTCTGTTTCGGAAATCGCTACATATTCCTCTTCAGTAGTCTTTGAGTGATTAAGCTGTGATCAACTCACCGTTTAAACTAGCATATGAATGTGCAGATCCTCTAATTCATTCTTATGAATTGTATGGCTGCTAATCATATGACACTTCAAAGCAGTAGGCCATTTTAGATCACCGCCATCAACTCTATCAAGGGTTGCCATCTGTTCTAGTTGCTTCTTCATTTATTTCAATATTCATTGGTGTTCGATTGTTTGTCGAAATGCACCATAGAAATGAAACGAGTTTTTGCTTCGCCAGCAGTTAGTGTTCTAATTGAAAAGTGGCTATTTTCACAACCAAATGTTACGCAAATTATATGCAAACTTTAACTCGCTATAACTTAAAAAATAAAAATTTTTAAGAAACAAAAAGTCCAGTTTGCACATCCACAGGTCTAAACCTACCAAACCATACTAAATTTATTAAGATTGGACTTGTACTTAAAAAGCCTTATGCCGGACAAAATTTGCGTTTGCGTAATATATATAAGAAGATATTAATTCCACTTAACTTAACCTTTCTTCTTCAGCTATTTCCTCATTTATCTTACTAAAACTCTTATTCTAATTTCTCTTATTTCTAATTTGCAATAATATATAAACTATATACATATGTAGTAGGGAAGTCAATCCCGGCTTCCCGGACGATTTGAGCTACTTTAAGTCCCGGGATTTTTTTCCGGGATCCCGGAATTTTTAAATAAAAAATTTATATTACAAATATTCCTGCAAGTGCAAGCATTTCAATTTAAGTTGATATGAGTATAGAATTTAAAAACCTTTTATTGAGGCTGAAACAGATTGTTAGGACTCATCGTCCTCAGTGTAAATCACTGGACCAAAGACTTTGCAAAGTCTTAGAAGAATTTGCAACATGGGGAAGCCAGCTATGTATTAAAGAATTATCAGATATTCTTATTCAGGTAGTAATTTTTTTTGTGGTAAAGGCAATCGTGATCGAAACTTACAAATTGCTTAGAATTATCGTACAACTATTTCTCCAACTAGAATAGAATCAGAATGGTGCTTCTCATCAGCGGGTTGTATAAATGTAATAAAATCGGAACAAAACTCTTTAATGAAAAATAAATAAGACGCGTTGCTCAGCTTAATGTTTTACTTTCAAAATAATTGAAACAAAAAATTCAACTTTGAAAAGTCTTTTCCAGCCTTAATTTGCCTTAACCCATAAACCGCGGCTCTCAAATGCTTCGTACAATTTATTTTAAATTGCGTATGCTTTCTAATATTGATCACAGAAACTACCACACCAAATTTCAACTTTGTACTTTTCACAGTAGTGGAGATATGAGTTGGGTATAAAAATACCCAACCGTCGTTAATGTGTTCTAAATGGGCATAAATTCCTTCTACAACGAAAGCACAGTTTTATAGATTTTGCATTCTTTTTATTTATAAAATTTTTTACAAATGATAAAAACACAAATTTTCTGATTTTTAAATTAACAGCCCTATTCTGGCAAAATAACAAATTGTTAACCAGTATTTTGAATATTTCTATGTGTTTTTTGTAATTTTTTTATTTCAAAACAAACTTTGAAGCTCAAAAATAAAAAATGTTGATAAAAATTGTCAACTGCTTTTCAGTTATTGACAATTTCATTAAAAAATTTTGTTTTTTGAGCTTTAAATTTTGTTTTGATCCCAACAACAAACACATAGTAATATTCAGAATACTGGTTAACAGTTTGTTAATTTGCCAAAATAGGGGTGTAAATCACTTTTGACTTTAAAAATATAGTAGTAACGTAAAAATTTCTTGACACACTCCCAAAACAATTTATAGCTCTTTGTTTTCTTAAAGCAATAAACAAAAAATTTACCGCTTAACTGTTACCAATCCTGAAATATGATCAATTCTGCAGAAGCATTTTCATGGGTAAAAAATACCCAACCGCAGTTAATGGGTTAAACAAAAAAAAACATAAAAATTTTTTAACATTTATATAATAATACCTGAAATTGTTCTGTATTTTGTTTTTTTTTTTTGTATATTTTGTTCTTTAAATAAATACAATTTTCTAGTCATTTAAGTTATTTTAGTTTTTTTGTGTTTATTAACAATAAGGGTATTCACAATTGTGTGTCATCGTGATATTGTGGTTTTTTTGCCATAGCCGAACACCACAATTATGAACAACCTTTAAAATAGAGTTTGTGGTTGGGAACCTCCCACTTTGTATTTGTTACTATGCAAATACTTTAACTATCCAATTTGATATATTTTATTTGGCATAAAAAAGTTGCATTTTGAGCTTCTTGCATTTTTGTATTGGGGGTTGGAATTAGTTTTAAAGGTTTTCTAAGAGATGGCGTAACTTTCAATAGATCGCATCGGGCACACCTGTGACTATATTCATTTCAAAGCACATTGTTCATCTTCATTTTTCAGTATGTGTCATTCCACTGAAGTGTAAACAACATATATTTTTTTCTCTGTGAACATGTCGACTTTCGTTCCAAAAAAACGCAATTTGCGGGAAGGTTTACTTTTGTGCTTCCATTTGAAGAAAAAAGCGGTTGAAGCACAACGCACGCTTACTGAGGCTTACGGGGACTATGCTCCATCGATTTCTACTTGTGAGTGGTTAAAAAGTGGTGATTTTGATACGGAAGACAAAGAGCGTCCGGGCCAGCCGAAAAAGTTTGAAGATGAGGAATTGGAGGCTTTGCTCGATGAAGACCTGTGTCAAACCCTTCAAGAATTGTCAGAATCATTGGGAGTCGACTTATCAACGGTCGGCAAACGCTTGAAGGCCATGGGAATGATTCAAAAGCAAGGAAATTGGGTGCCGTACCAGTTGAAGCCGAGAGACGTTGAACGGCGATTTTGCATGTGCGAACAACTGCTTCAACGGCATAAAAGGAAGAGTTTTTTGCATCGTATTGTCACTGGCGATGAAAAGTGGATCCATTACGATAATCCTAAGCGAAAAAAATCTTGGGGACCACCCGGCCATGCATCAACATCGAGGGCCAAGCCGAATATTCATGGCGCCAAGCTTATGCTGTGTATTTGGTGGGATCAGAAGGGTGTCGTGTACTATGAGCTGCTAAAACCTAACGAAACCATCACTGGGGAACGCTACCAACAACAATTGATGCAATTGAGCCGAGCATTAAAGGTTAAACGGCCGGAATATGCCAAAAGACACGACAAAGTGGTTTTTCAACATGACAACGCACGGCCACATGTTGCAAGAACCGTCAAGGAAACGTTGGAGGCGCTGAATTGGGATGTGCTACCCCACCCGCCTTATAGCCCAGACATAGCCCCTTCCGACTACCACCTATTCAGATCGATGACGCATGGCTTGGCTGAGCAGCGCTTCACTTCTTACGAGGATACCAAAAAATGGGTCGATTCGTGGATTGCCTCAAAAGACGAATCGTTCTTCCGGCGCGGAATCCATATGCTGCCAGAAAGATGGGAAAATGTTGTAACTAACGATGGACAATACTTTGAATAATAAACATTGTACCGTTGTTTCTAAATAAATGCTCAAAAACCGAAAAAAAACCTTTAAAATTAATTCCAACCCCCAATAATTAGAAAAAAACTGGCAACCGATCAGTTGTTTATGGAATTTTAAAAACCACGTTCGTTAAACATATCATTGGGCTACTTAAAATTACCACACTTTTGGTTTTTAGAGATTTCATGTAAAACAACAAAAAATATAAAAACCGCTCGGTAAAGTGTGGTATCAATACCACGGGGTTTTTTAACTACACTAAAAACAACGCAATTGTGAATACCCTTAATGTGTTTTGTTTTTTTTTGTTACTTTATAAATGAATTAATTTACATTTTTTAGTTTTAAGTAATAAATAATAAAAAATTGTATTAAAAACGTTTTGAATTATTTACTTCTTAAAGTTTTCAATCCCAAACTAATACCGGGATCCCGGAATTGAGATTTTTAATCCCGATAATCCCGGGATCGAGAAAAGCTTCGAAAAAGATTGAACGCCCTAGTCTGTATATATAAAAATGAATGTACGTTTGTTGGCTTGTTTGTTTGTGTGTCCTGAATACATTTTTACTCCGTTCATCCGATCGCGATGAAACTTTCCATATTGGTTGTTCGCATTCATGCGCAGGTTTAAGTCGTAGTACGGACAGCGTTGGGCAAGGGGGCGTGGCACCTCCCATACAACCCAAATTTGAGATATAGAACAGCTTTTGAGTTATAGTTCGCACAGCCATGGAATTTCGTATTCGACCACAATTTTCACGTGCCGTTTTACTGCTAACATTTTATGGGCGTTAGGAAGGGGGCGTGGCACCTCCCATATAAGCCAAATTTGAGATTTTGAATAGCTTTTGCGTTATAATTCGCACTGCCTCGGAATTCAGTATTCGGACAATTTACACATGCTGTTTTACTGATAAAATTTTATGGGCGTTAAACAAGGGGGCGTGGCAACCTCCCATAATTTGCGATATCGAATAGCTTTTGAGTTATAGTTCGCACAGCCATGGAATTCGGTATTCTACCATCATTTACACACGCCATTCAGGGGGCGTGGCACCTTCCAAACAACCCATATTTGCGATATCGAATAGCTTTGGAGTTATACGCCGCACAGCCTTGGAATTCAGTATTCGACCACGATTTACACATGCTGTTTTATTGATAAAATTTTATGGGCGTTAAAAAAGGGGGCGTGGCACCTCCCAAAATTGTGATATCGAATAGCTTTGGAAGTATAGATCGTACAGCCTCGAGAATCGATATTCGACCACTATTTACACGTACCGTTTCACTGATCAAATTTTATGGGCGTTGTAAAATGATAAGTGACACCTTTCATATAGCCCAAATTTGCGATATCGAATTGCTTTGGAGTTATAAATCGCACAGCCTCGGAATTCAGCATTCGAACTCAATTTACACATGCAGGTTCACTGATAACATTTTCTGGAAGTTTGGCATTGAGGGCGTGGTAGCAACACGCCGGGTTTCAGCTAGTAATAAATCAAAATTTTTTTTTGGATCAAATTTGTGATTTATTTAATTAACTTTCCAATGACTTAAAAATTTTTAACATATCTTTAGACAGTACTTCTCATTTTTTTTTTATTTTCAACAAAATACAGTTATGTAGAAGATAATATCATTATGTTTTCAATTTAGTGAAATTTTTTAATTATAACTTTGTTATTTTAAAATATATGTTAATGATCTTGATGTCATTGAAAAGCAGCTAACAGCTCTATTCTGGCAAAGTATCACTTGTTACCCATTGTTTCTAATATTTCTATGTGTTTGTTATATTTTTTGATTTCAAAACAAAATTTTAAGCTCAAAAACCAAAAATTTTTAATGAAGTTGTGACTATCCATAGTAAAATTAGAGGTAGAAGCATTTTGGAGAGACAGACTGCCGAAACTGTCAAAACAAAAATCTGAAACCGATGAAATCGGAAATTGGCCGCATTCAGAAAAGTCAACTGATATGAACTGTTATGGTAGCGATACTGTAGAAAAGTTGACAATTATTTAATTAATTTATTTAATTATGTAAATAATTTAATTGCAAAGGTTTCTCACACAATTTGCAGCGTTTTTTCAGTGTTTTAACACAACAATCTTTTACTAACTGTTGGATTCGCTGAATGCGGCCATTGATTATCTTTTGTTCTCATTCGCAAAAAGCTGACTTTGACAATTTTGGATATGGATTTTGGTGCAAGCAGCCAATCTATTGGATTTGCAATTGATTTGCAAGCAGTCTAAAATGCATCTACCTTCTCTAGTTCTGCCATGTGCCTACCTAAAAAGCAGATGACAATTTTTATCAAAATTTATTATTTTTGAGCTTAAAATTTTGTTTTGAAATAAAAAAATTTACAACAAACACGTAGAAATAATAAAAATACTGGGTAACAATTGATACTTTGCCAGAATATGGAGGTTAAATAAATCATTAGCTTAATGCTAAAAAAATTTTTATTTCTAACTCGTATTTTTGAGAAAATTACGCTCAAATTTGTAATTTTGTAGTGTCAACGGACATACTTCATCTTCACACGAGCTCAGCTCGGTAATAGATAAATTGGGTAAATTTTTTGATACACCATTAGAAAGGCAAATTTATTGTCTTTCAAATGAGTACTTAAAATAGGTTTTTCATGAGTTAGTTTTTTTGCTAGAGACAATAGTATGAATCAAAGTCATGAAAAACCAATTAACCCCGTAACTCCTAAGGGTGTGCAAATATATCCCCCCCCCTCCTATAGCATTTTTTGCTTAACTCAACCACCACTTTCATTTCCGTAGATATTCCTACTCTTACACTGGACACCCTGTATATGTAATCTAAGGTTTTTTGTGTCAATAAGTTTATGTATTTTATTGACACTTCTTAACACAAAGCCACGCAACTATAAAAGAATAAATTTTATCAGCCTTAAAGTATGCTATCAAATTACGCACATACTTAAAGCTTTCACAAGATTTAACGAAACAAAACAAAGCAAAACACTGTTTTGCTAACTAGTTACTTGTACTTGTTATTGTAATATTTTCCAAGCAATATTTTTCATTGTTCTCATGCCAAAAACAACATATGAAAACGCAAACACACACACATGCTTATTAGCTTTGCTTTCTAATCATAACGTCCTTGTCAGCAAAACTTGATACTGCAATGACACGTACGCCGCGCAGTATGCTATGCTTTTGTGTTTCGAGTGCATGTGTCGGTGGAGATGTATTTATGTATACTCCCAGTGTGCCAAACGGATCCGTTTCGAACTCGAGACGGACTCACTTCTGCGTTAATTTTATCCGGAACTGATCCTTTTTCGTTTGTAATTTCTCTCAAAACCGCGAATCGCTTTTTTAATTTTTTCGGATCGCTCTCGAACTCTGAACGTACTTCATATACAAATTCGAGACGGATTCATTTTTTCAAGGTAGCTCGAATTCGAGACGGGTCGTTTATTTTAAATAATGTGAATTCGCGACGGACCCGCTTTGAATTCGAGGCGGACTTACTTCTTCGTTAAGTTTATCCCAAACGGATTGCGTTTCGCATCCGGAACTGATCCTTTTTCGTTTAAAGTTCCCCTCAAAAACACGGATCGCTATTTTAATTTTTTCGGATCCGTCTCGAACTCGGAACGTTCTTCTTATACGAATTAGAGACGAATTCGTTTTTTCAAAGTAACACGAATTCGAGACGGACTCGTTTTTTCTAAATAATGCAACTTTGCGACGGACTCGTTTTTTTTAAATAATACGGATTTATGCTAAATTACAAAATTTAATTTTTTATTAGAATTTTTTTTTTAATAATTCATGGTATGTATTTATATAGTAAGTTTCCGGAAAATATCTTATGTGCGGCTATCTTATAATCACATGTAGCTTGTTCATTCATGATAATTATTTAAAAATTCTGACAAGTAGTTTTATTCGATTTGAAGGAGAGCTTGAGTAGCACGTGCCTAATGATATAAAAAGTGATTTAGAATTAAAAATAAGTACACAATTGTGTATCGCATTCCTTATCCACTGAAAATAAAGTAAAAGATGTCATAACAAATTTAAGACTGATAGCGATAGAGAAAGTAGTAGTATATTTATAAAATCGTTATAAATATACTACTTTTAGTATTGTTTTTATTGAAGTAGTATAAAATCGTTATAATGAAATTTGCGATTGCTCAATTTACAGAAAATGAACTTAGCCTTAATTCTTAAGCATTATCTTATATAAATAATTTTTTTTAATAATATTAACAGAAAAAAAAATTCAAAAAATAAAAAAAAGGAAAAACTACTAAGAAAAAACCTAAGCATATGAAACCTTAACTAAAAAGTGACTAGAAACAGAGGCTTACAGCCCTATTCTGGCAAATTAACAAATTGTTAACCAGTATTTTGAATATTTCTATGTGTTTGTTGTAGTTTTTTTATTTCAAAACAAAATTTGAACCTCAAAAATAAAAAATTTTGATAAAAATTGTCAACTGCTTTTCAGTTATTGACAATTTCATTAAAAAATTTTGTTTTTTGAGCTTTAAATTTTGTTTTGAAAACAACAAACACATAGAAATATTCAAAATACTGGTTAACAATTTGTTAATTTGCCAGAATAGGGCTGTTAATGTGTAAAAAATTTAAGACTGCCTTTTATGTTAACGTTGTCACCATTTTTTTACGGTTTCGTAACGGATTCGAAATGGGTCCGTCGAAACATAAGAAAGCGAAGTGCGTGCTGATGGACTCGTAACGAGTTCGAAACGGATCCGCATACGTTTTTGTGCGCTTTGGGCTGTTATTGTTTTGTTAAGGCCTGTGGTAAGTGTGTGTGTGTGTGTGTGTGTGTATGTGTGTGTGTAGGCTGAGGCTTATTTATGCGCACATTGTAATAAGATTATCGGCATCTTCATAAATACCAGCAACGCAACAAAGATAAACACTAAAAATGTCATCAAAAAGATGCATGCTTAAGATAATTCCACCGTAAACTAAAAAATAAAAACATATTGTTATACTTTTAAGCATACAATTTTATTTCTACAAAGTTTAAGGTGCTATAAAAAAATGTCCATAAATCTTAAATTTTTCTTAATTATTTTGTTAAAATTACGTCTTCAAGCTCATTGGTCTCTAGAGAGCGGAATTTTATAATACATGACTTAGAGCCATGGTATAATTATTTGACAAGGTAGTAGCGTAGACTGGCTTTTTTCTCACGAGCGGCGATGGGTAGTTGTCAAAATTAGTAGTTCATGCAATTAATCAAAGAAATGTTAAAAAATAAGCAACGACTTAAACATAGCTAGTCAATCGCAGCAAACTAAAAACATTCCATTAAACTTCACGACCAAATTTAATGAATCAAAGAAAAGTTAAAAATAAGCACATAGCTAGTCAACAGCAGCAAACTACAACTCCTTTAGTTGTTTTTTGACAACTACCAATCGCCAAAAAACTGTCACGGCTACCTTGTCAAATAATTATACCATGTTTAGAGCTTAGGTAAGTTTTCTTTAAGACAGAACAGTTGTTTAAGCTTCACCTTTATGGAGATATACATTTTTTTTGAGATAAGAACGGTTTATTTCAGTTTTTTGCGTTTGAGAGTAAATACGTTTCGAAGAAGTCACGTAACGTAATGACAAGTAAAGCTGTATATGTACATGTCTCCGTAACTACCCTGCAGGAAAAATCAACAAATTTAAAAGTACTTGAAAAAGTAGTTTTTTGTCAATTCTGACTTTTTTCCATAGAACGAACTAACATATGTTGTATGGTGATATCCGCTAAATAAGTCAATTGACTTTCGTCTGCATATGTTTTCAACTACTTGTTAGATTAGTTAAATTTAAATTATTTTTTTAATTACTTTAAAATAAATCAATTGAAAACTAGTTAATATTCCACTTACTGAAGATGAATTTAAAAACATAAAAATTTTAAATTTCTACACATCAAAGAGAATTGTATTGTTTTGTTAGTGAAAGTCTAAAGTTAATTATATTTGATGAAATAGCATGGTTAAATATATATATATATATACTTGTAATCTAATAAAAATTTGCAATAAAAACTTGTCAAAATCAGAGTAGTCACCGCCTTAATATAATTCAAAGTAGTTTTGAAACCACTTGTTTTGAAGTAGTTTTTAAATTACTTCATATATAATGCAATAAAAACTATTCAAAATTGAAGTGGATGCCGCCTTAATATAATTCAAAGTAGTTCATAAACTAGTTTATTTTAAGTTATGTTTTTAATTAGTTGTTTTTAAAAACAAGTTAGTTTGTTCCTATAGGCGGCTAGCCACTAAACATTCAAAGACTTTCACGACTCTTTTTAAAAATCATATTTATGACCCTGAGCGCTCAAAATAAGGTCATTTCATCGTCTGATATGAGCGTTTTACCTTCCATATGCAATGAAGTGCATTTTAGTTATGAGAATTATAAGTGTTTTCGAAGTCTTTTATGTCTAATAAATAACAAAAAGTTTAATGCTTTTGCCATACTCATATCAAACAAATCTAAGGTTATTTTTAGGTGTCTTTTAAGATTCATATTCGTAAAAAAAATAAACCAGCCATTTTAACCCTTGGAAGGACTTTGACTTAGCTTCTATTGATTAATTGTGTTGTGCGTGTTAGTAAATGTTTGATCACAAATGACCGAGAACTGGACCTACGTGAGAGGTGACGACCGAACAGAAAAATTAATTCAATTGAAAAAACTTTCTGTCTGAGCTGGAATTGAACCCGGGCTACCGCGGTTCTTTAGCTTAGTGGCCACGAATTCTACCCACTAGACTGCGGCCGCCACTCATATTCATAAGCTTATAAAAAGCTCACTTAAGACTCTGATAGGAGCGTGCCCTCTCTTTCTTTAAAGGTACATTGCAGTGAATCTGAAATATGACTCTTATAACAAACTGAAGTATGTGCATTTTCTGAATGTTTTCGAAAGCTTTTGTTAAACATTTGTATTGGCTTATTATTGTTAAGTCAAAATGTTAATAAATAAGTATGTTGTAGGAATAGAAATATGAAGTATTAGTTGCATATTTAGTTAATTTTGTAATCGTCAAAATTCATTACCTACTATATTGTCTTAAGAATATTTTCTAAATAGAAATTTTTTGAAAGAGCTTAATAAAATGGATGTTTCATTGACAGTTTTATGACAAAAAATTCTTATAAATATATATCTATATATATAAAGCAAAGTCCGAAACAGTGAAAATTCCCTAACTCGAAGTGTCAAGGGACCAGAATTTAACTTCGAGTTACGGAAAATTCGAGTTATAGAATAAAATATTAGCTACGTTCAGATTATTTTTTTTTTTCATGCAAAGCAAAAACAAAATAATAATCCTATAACAAATAGGATTATTTTTTCTATCTATATAAAATTGTGATATAGCATTTAAAAAATTTGAAACACAGGTGCCGCACCTGTATATTTTTATGAGCTGTCATTTCATTTTTTTAATTATTTGTTTGTTTGGTGCAATGACTATTAGGTAGCCATGACAGCTACCTATTTTCTCACGAGCTGCGACCATCGAATGTTAAACAAAAGAAAACAAAACAAGCCACGTGTGTCACACACATTGAACGCATTCAGCGGAGCCAACAATTGCACTTAGATTATTTATATAATTGCATAATATTAATAATTAAATTAAATTATTTACAATTTTTCTGACGTTTAGAGTAAAACACATTCAGAGAAAAACATCATTCACTAAGGTATCGCTACCATAACAGTTCACAAGAGTTTTGATTGACACACGTTTTCATGACACCTAATAGTTATTGTATCATGATTGTTGGTTTGAATTTAATTTTGACTGCAACGGTAGTGCCCTCTACGAGTCGTTTTTCTTGCCGTTCCTTTGGGAAAATTTGTTATCGAGATTATATTAAGGCGAAAGGAACGCAGCTATTATGTAAATAATTTAATTTTTGTCTGCGAAGTGATTTCTTTCGAAAATTAATGGCAGTGGAATATCTTCAACTTCATCATCATCAGATTTATCATTTTCATATAGTCGTTAAGTCAGTAAGCATATTCTTGAATACCGTAAAATGAGCCACACTTACCTTGCAAATTAAAAAAATCTCTTTACTTACACAAAACATATAGCAACAAAATACACACAGCACAAGATACAATAACTTTTATATTTTTCGAAGCAAGCTAACAAAGATGCCATGCAAATTTTTTTCATGCTGTCGCAGCGCGATGCTACGACGAAGTCGATTCTTCGAATTACAACACACACAGAAATATTGAAGTTGTTGTAAGTGAGAGAAATTTGAGTTATGGAGATGAAGATGCATGAAAGTCTTCCTAATACAAATGAGATTTCGGTTCGAGTTGAAGAAAAATTCATAAATAGATATCAAAATATAAGGAAAATGTCTTGAGAAAGCAAAAAGCACAAAAAAATTTTCGAGTTACGGAAGTTCGAGTTTGAGAAGTTTCACTGTAATACACAGGACAAGGACAATAAAGAAAAAGTTTTGCCAAAACTGAAAAGTTTTGAAAAGTTGTTAATTTAGCTTGTATGGTTATTGTAGAAAACTGCAATAAAAGTTGGTTTCCACGCCTCCTTTTACCGCCGACAAATCAATGAAAATGTATTCATTAGACGGTTTTGATCGTTTAAGACTAAAAATTGGTAAATTAGTTCGTATGACAACTGTCATAAAATTGAGCGTGGTCCAACTATATTTACGCCCCTTTTCAGATAAGCGTAGAGTAAAGCAAATTGCCGCAGGTATTAACTTTATTAGGCTGAAATTTTGGCACTCGATTTGTTTCGAGTACGAGATGGTTTCACTATTTAAAGACTGGACAGTTTTTTCACACAAGGGCTAATTGTGACCTAATTTTGATTTTGACTAATTTGTAAGTGATAGGAAAGGTCTCCATGTGTCACTCTCCGATTTTGATGAGCTTTGGATATGTGATAGAAGTCAAAATTCTAAGGTTGACGTGTTTTTTTGTATCTGCTAAGTTCAGGGTTAAGATTTTCAAAATGGCGATCGAAAATTTGCAAAAATTACGTTTTTTCGCAATAACTTTAATTTTACATGTTGAAACAAACACAATTAGGCATCAAATGAAAGGTATTCAGATCTCACGTCGTTTGGTGTATATTATAAAACATTTTTTGTTGTTGTTGATTTTAACATATTTTTACTCGTATTGTATGGATTACATAACCGTTTTTTTACCATACTTGTGTATGTGAATCCTTATAGTATTATGTTAGTTACTTTTTTTTGTAATTTAAAGTTTTTTAAAAAAAGATTCGCTTCAAAAAAGTTACAAAGTTAAAACGTCACAAGGACAAACTCATGTCATATGTCATGCCATATATCATGTTATATGGCATATTATGTTATATATTATGCCACATACCATGTTATATGTCATGTTATGTTATACGTCATGTTATGTTATATGTCATGTCATATCACATGTCATGTCATGTCATATCATATGTCATATCATATGTCATGTCATATCATATGTCATGTCATATCATATGCCAGGCCATGTCGTATCATATGTCATGTCATGTCATATCATATGCCATGTTATGTCATATATCGTGTCATGCCATGTTATGTCAAATGCCATGTTATTTCATGTTATGCTATGCCATATGTCGTGTCATACATCATGTCATATGTCATGTCATACATCATGTCATGACATGGCATATGACAAATGATATAACATCCATGTCATAACATGTATTTTTTTGACAAAATTCAAGAATCTATCAAATGTACGTTTTATCAGTGGCCGAATCAATGATCCTACAAAAACGAAATTCATACCCATGTGGGGAAGACTTTTCAACCCATCTTGTTTCAACTTCTGTCTTCCGTCCCGGGGCGGTAACCCTTGTTTGTGATAGAAATTTATTCTTAGAATTCAAAATACTAATTAAGAAAGTTGCATTGTGTGCAAATTTGTACAATGTCAGAATACAAAAGCAGCGGCACTAATTACAGTGGCTTTTATTATGCATTATTAATCAACCAAAAAATCCATCTATTTTAATATGTATAAACTGACATATTCAAATCTGGCATTAAGCGCGTGACATGTGCGTGCATAACATAATCTTAACGTGCCTGGCTTGTGTCGTTAATAAAAAAATAAAAAACATTTCTCTTTAATATTGCCAACTTAAGCTTCCTCAGTGTTCCATATCCAGGGTAATGGGCTGGTGTCCTGCCTGGCTTTGACTCAACAGCTTTGTCAACATGATGAAATCATCGCTTTTGTCTTCTGACATAATTAAGCTATTTAATTAATTCTGAGAAATCACAATGTTACATTGAATATTCCTTCTTAGTCGGTTTATTTGTTAAAATCGCAAGATTCAGAGAAAACAAAATTTAGTTTCAAACTCAATGTTAAATGACTTCAAATCAAATAGCAATTAAAACTTTTGATTTTTTTCACGTAAAGCTCTACTTGCTCATCATTCATTCGCCAACTTTTCAAAAACATTCATAGCGTGCTTTCAGCCAAAAATTCCCACACCTAAGCTTAAACAGCACAGCTCACAAGGCTCACACAGCTGTCTAATGTGGGGTGAAAAAAGTTTTGCAGCTACTTAAAAACCCAAAAAGTGTTTTGAATAGTGCCTTGGGGTATATTTTTAGTGCCCGCTAAGCACACTTTATCTTTTTGCACTTGGCACCACTTGGCCATTGTTAAGCGGATTAGTTTGCAAATAAGTATTAAAATTTTAAAGCTGTTGAAATTCGAAATGCAAGATATAGAACCAAAAAAGAAAAAAAAAACCGCATCCGGAGGTAAATTGCACCAGCCGGAAGTTAGAACTTTAAGCAGAACATTCAAGTGCGCAGTAATAACACAAAGAGTTTGGCATAGTAAAGAAGTTGCTGGCAGGAGAGCTGATGAGGAAGGAGGTGCGAGGTGTATTTTATAGTGACCATTAGAAAGTTTAAATAGTGTCCAAAAATATTCATGCATGCTTAAATAAAAGTTTGCCTCCACAATGAGATGTTTTAACTATTTAACACTTTAAATATTTGACCAAAATTTCGGTTTAGCTTCCTTGACAGTTGTTTTAAGTATTGAAAAGTTAAAAAAAAACTGCCTTAAGCCCTAGGATGGGCAACTGTCTGGAAGGCGGTAACATAACCTACTGGGCCTAGGTAGGCCCATATAAAGAAAACGGGAAATGTGGCCTGTTCTTTGATATTTTTGTATAGGCAGGTAAGATGATCATTTGTAGTTTCCCCATAATTTTTCCCACCATTTTCCTCACATAATAAAAAAAAAAATTCAAAACCTATACCATCCAAAAACTAAAATAAGCGCACTGTGCAGTGGTCGAAAAATCGACCAGTGACTTTAGAATTTTCTGCATGCTAGCGAAAAATAGATAAAACTTAGCAGTCTATCAAATATATGAAATTATATTTTTAGGATATTTTAAATTTTTAACTGTTTTTTACTGCAGTCGCGCAAATCGATTTTCAAGAAGCTGAAAACAAAAAATTGTAGGGATTGAAAATTTTTTTAAAAAATTTGGAAAGAGATTTTTGAAAATCTTGGCATATTTTTATATAGCAATTTCACTTGGAGCATCCTTATAAATAGTGTAGTCTCTAAAATTTACAGGGCGCTACGGTGACTGAGCCCTACCACCAATTACTTGTCAACCGCTGTTAAACTAAGACTTGTTAAATCATTTATTTTATAAATCATATTTTATTGTAGCGAATTGTTTGCAAAGCTAGACTCTGATTTACTTAGAAATTTAAAGGTTGCTTGCAATAGTTGCGCTAGGTTTGCTTTTGGTGTTAATAGACAGTGCCATATATGTTTCTACCAGTGGTCGAAAAATCGATCGAGCAGCCCAAACCCGAAGAGATAAAAAAAATTAAAACAAACTTTTTGTTTATGTATTTAGCACGTGCATAAAGTTTCATTGATTTTCATCCAGCGGCTTAGAAGTGGTCGAAAATGGGTTGCATAAAGAAATTTTTATATTACTCATAATAATCTTGCTAACAATTCTTTGTATTGCGCATCTTCCTAGTGACGATTTTCTCAGCTTTAAAATAACATTTAACTTAATGTGAGCACTTAGAAATTTTTAACGAGCTGCATTAATGCAAAAAGCGACTCGATTTGCTTTGAAAACCTTTCAAGCCCACAATAAGAACTCAACTATTTGAAAGCCTTTCATTTAATGACATTTGACAGTTGAGTGAAAATGCAGCAAGCAACGAAAAGCAGTCAGCTGTATCTCTTGAGCGCATATTTTATCTGTTAAATTTTTTTAATATACATTTTTTTTTTTTTGGCAAACAATGATGAATGCTTCAACCATTCAAGCTGATTTGAATGCGTTTTGTTTAGAGCCGGAAAATGCAATGAGCACACCTGCAGCTTTTTTATTCTATTGTGGCAAGATGAGAAACGTCGAGATATAAGCAGGAAAAGCGGCAAAGAAAGCATAAGCAAAGAGCTGAGCTCTATAGTTATATAATATTTAAAAATATAATAGGAATAATAAAAGTTTAAAAAGAAAGAAGAAAAAAAAGACAAGTAGAGTTGAATGAATGAATGCCTGACTGATGCTCGGGTTGGCTTGCAAAAAAATACGATTACAACAATGACTTGAAATAAAATAGAAAAGGCATTTTTTAAATAATTAATGCATACAGTCTTTCTTTAAGAATTTAGACTATTTTAAGCCAATTGGAAGTCATGACGTATTCTTATTTTATCCTTTTTATATGATATACCCGGTGTTACTCGAGAGTAATTTATATAAACATTTTAATTGTAATTGTTGTCATTTTTAACATTAAATACTCCACTACTTTCGCCTCCAACTCCCTGTGAGCTATAGATTGTTAATTAATTAGATTGTTAAAATTAATAGTTAATTTAATAATTTTTTGCATAATATCCAGTTTATATATTTTTTTTTGTTTTCTTGGCTGAAATTTGTTTAAATGATTGATATAAATATATGAATTTGTAAAAATAATGTATATTCTGTGTATTGTATAAAATTATGCCGCAGGTCATTTTCTTATGGAGTGTCGAGTATGACGATCCCGCGGATCCTGAGTCTTTGCTCTTGTTAATTCTATTTGCTTATTTCGGATAGCTTGTCGACACTAGCCCTCGTAGCTTCAGACAAGTTTCTGGATAATCCTAAGTTTAAACATTTTGTGAAAAATGTAATCGTTATGATTTAAGTAATAATAAAATAAAAAAAATGAATAATCCAAAAAATGAAGATACAAAAAAAAAAAAAAAAAATAAAAAAAATTAAAAATTAAGTTTGAGCTACCGTTAGAAATGTAGTTGAACGGATTTTTATCCAAAAAAAAGTTTTGGGAAATTTTGTTTGTTGGGAGTTCCATCCCTTGCGGTGAGCTAATTCAATTCAAAGAAGGGGTACGAAAAATATATATTAAAAATTATTTAAATATTTACTTAATCTTAAAGCTAGCAAAAATTTATATTAAAAAATATATTGAACTTTTTAATAAAAACTTTTTAGTGAAATATATTAAAAACAGAAAAGATATTTGCATCAAAAGTCAAAAGTTTGAATTTCATATAATTTTTTTCTCATTCATAGCTATCGATGTTTTATGAAAAATTCAATGTACTACAAATTACTGTACTAAAATATATATTGTGCTAGCCAGAGGTTAAATTTAAACAAACTTGTGGTAGACATCATTCGGCTATTCACCGCAAGGTGTATAGTTTGTACTCAGAGTACTTACTATTGTAGCGCCATCTATCTGTGAATTTAAGACACATATCAAAACCAATGCAATACTTGTGCTAACAGATGCGCATATGTTTTATTCTAGCGCCATCTAGCTTAAACTGATTACATGAAAATATTAACTTTTACAGCATTCTTATTCACAGTCATCTTTTCGATGAAATGGTGACATATATACAACATTTAGTACCATTGATAAAGAACTGAGAGACAACGGTGACACAATAGTGAGAAAAAAAGAGCCATCACAACAAAACAAATTTAACAAAGGGGGGGGGGGTGGGGAGGCCAACAAACTAAGAAGATTACTATAAGGAAGATTTTATATAAACCAAAATGTTCGTTATTACTCTAGACACACAATTGCATTCTTAGAGATAAATGGGGACGTTCAAACTATATAGAGAATTTTAATACAAAACTCAATTTTTTGGAATTTATAAAGGTTTTACTATTATGATTACGTCATTTTGCATGGCAGGTGGGCGGAATTTTCAGTTTTGAAAAATTTTCAGCCAATGTAGTAATTTTTGTGGAATTTAATGGGATTTTACTGATTTCATAAAGTCACTTTGTATGGAAGGTAGCCATGGTTTTCATTAGATTTTTCCAAATTTCAGACTTAAAAAGCATATTCATTGTTAAGGCAAAAAACTATGTAGATTACTATTAAGAAAATTTTAATAAACCAAAATGTTCGTAATTAATCTAGACACACAACTGCATTCTTAGAGATACATGGGGACGTTCAAATTATATAAAAAATTTTAAAACAAAACTCAGTTTTATTACTATAGAAAGTTATTGGTATGAAAAAATAGATTTTTAGCCATAACTTTTGATTGAAAAGAGATATTGGGGTAATTTTTTCACATAAATTATTTTTGAGACTTGACGTTTTTGTAAAAAATATAAAAATAACATTTTGGAAAAAATAAATTTCGCGGAAAAATCAAAGGGGGCGCCCTTGTTGTTTTGATGACAAAAACAGTAAAATAATTTTTGCGCTTAGCTGGAAGAATTTTTGCAAATAAGTGCTATGTCATAAGAAAATTAATCAGATGTGCAATTTTTAATTGATTTAATTTTTACAACAAAAACAATTTTTGAGTCATTTTTTGAGTAAAAAGTCAATATTTTGGACCTTTTTTGACATAATCATAAAAGATATATACACTGACTTAACGGTACAGTAAAACCTATTTTTGTGAAGTGATTTCATTGAAATTTTGAGCAAAAAAAATTTGAATGAAATATATTAATGGACAACGGAGATATTTGCATCGAAAGACCAAACTTTGATTTTCATGTCGTTTTTTTCTCATTCTTAGGTAACAATGTTTTATGAAAAAGTAGTTGTACTGAAAATTTCTCCAATTTTGAAGATATGTGAATGTTTTTGATGTCAAAATAACAAAAAATTTTTAAAATTAAATATACAAAAATCTCCGATACTAAAAAGTTTTATAATAACAAAATTACTGTTAGTTGAAAAATTTCAGAGGGGGCGTGGCAAAAACTAAGTATGTAACATTTTAAGTTGGGATAAGCTTAATATGTGTACCTAGTTTGAGCAAAATCCGTTGAGCCGTTTAGATTTGTATAAAGGCCAAACAAACAAACAAACAAACAAACAAACAAACAAACAGAAAATTAGTTTTATTACTATAGATAGTCAATAGTATGAAAAAATAGATTTTTTTAGCCATAACTTTTGATTGGAAAGAGATATTGGGGTAATTTTTTCACATAAATTATTTTTGAGACTTGACTTTTTTGTAAAAAAATAAAAACAACATTTTGGAAAATATAAATTTCGCGAAAAAAATCAAAGGGTTGTTTTGATGACAAAAACAATAAAATAATTTTTGCGCTTAGCTGGAAGAATTTTTGCAAATAAATGCTTTGTCATATGAAAGGTAGCTTATTGTGCAATTTTTAATTGATTTAATTTTTACAACAAAAACAATTTTTGAGTAAGAAGTCAATATTTTGGATCTTTTTTGACATAATTATAAAACATAGTTACACTGACTTAACGTTACAGTTCAACCTACTTTTGTGAAGTGATTTTGTTAAACTTTTGAACAAAAAAAATTTTAATGAAATATATTAATGGACAGCGGAGATATTTGCATTGAATGACCAAACTTGGATTTTCATGTCGTTTTTTTCTCTCATTCTTAGGTAACGATGTTTTATAAAAAAGTCGTTGTACTGAAAATTTCTACAATTTTGAAGATATGAGAATCTTTTGGATGTCAAAATAACAGAAAATTTTTAAAATTAAATATACAAAAAACTCCGATACTAAAAAATATTATAATAACAAAATTACCGTTAGTTGAAAAATTACGAAAGAGGCGTGGCAGAAACTAAGTACGTTAGAATTTAAGCTAGGATACACTTCATATGTATACCTCGTTTAAGCGGAATCCGTTCAGCCGTTTAGATTTGTACAAAGGTCAAACAAACAGAAAATGAGTTTTATTACTATAGATGAATAGTACATTTTCGTAAATATCTCCACCCCAGCGACACCTACCGGGTCTAAATTTTTTCAAAGACTTCTTTTTTATTTAAACAATATATGGTGTAAACTTGGACTAAATACGTCCATAAATAAGAATTTTCGACCCCAGCGCCACCTAGGGGGATTTATTATACACAAAAACCATCCGGAGCACCACACGAACATACGGTGTGAATTCAAGGAAAAGCTTCAGTGGTTCAACCGTGATGCTCGGACATACGCACCAACATTTTTAAATATTAACCTTAATCGGTTCTTTGTGTAAATTTTACACACTTTTCAACATTTCAATATTTCTTTACTATAAGTTTATCAAATCTAGCTAGGATTTTGGATTGGGATGTAAAAATCGTAAGGAAAATTTATGTTTCATATTTGTTATGTTTTCACGCTAAGTGTCGCTGCTACCCTACAGAAAAAAATTCCCAAATAGGTTGTAGTGTGTAAAATTTACACACCATAACCTACACAGAGCCAAAACAAACTAATAAAATAGAAGAAAATCAATAAGATTTCTTTATGGTTTTCATCCAAGAAGATTGTCTTATTAAAACCATTGGGAAAATCTTATTAAAACTATGAGCTTTTTTTATTAGGCAAACCACATAATTTTAAGAAGAATCTTATTGCTTTTTATAAGAACACTTTTAAAAACAATAAGAAAATCTTATCAAAACTTCTTGGTTTTTATTTATTTAATAGATTTATTTAATAAGATTTAATAAGATTAATTTTTGAAATTTAATAAAGACATCTTATTGATTTAATAGAATTTCTTTTTAAATTTTAATATGGAAATATTTTTAAATAAGATTAATTTTTAAAATTTAATAAAGACATCTTATTAATTTAATAGAATTTCTTTTTAAATTTTAATATGGTAATATTTTTAAGTAAGATTAACTTTTGAAATTTAATAAAGACATCTTATTGATTTAATAGAATTTCTTTTTAAATTTTAATATGGAAATATTTTTAAATCAATACGAAATCTTATTAACCTTTTACCTAGAAATATACTTTTAATTACCTGTAATATTAAATAAAAAGACATTTGATGGTTTATTACAATTTATTAGGAAATAAAATTTGACTTTGTCACCAAAATACCTGGCGCTGTCGAGGCCTTCAAAGAAAGTGGCGACATTCTCAATCTCCATTTTTTGAAGAACCTCCTTCGAGCTTACTCCATAAATTTTTAGTAAAGTCGAAATTGAGTCACTCAAGCCCCACGACTGAAATATGGCTTGAGTTTCCAGAATTTCAGCCTCGTCGAAAACAAGTTTGGGAACATAAGTCCCATTATCCATTATCACATCTTTTTATTTTACTTTAAATAAATTAAATTCATCAAATGCACATAAACTTAGTTGAAACCCGACTCGTTACTACCACGCCCCCTTGTCCGATGCCCATAAAATGTTAAGAGTGGAACGGCACGTGTAAATTGTAGTCGAATACCGAATTCCGAGGCTGTGCGATCTATAATTGCAAAACTATTCGATATAGCAAATTTGGGTTGCTAAGGAAGTGCCACTCCCCCTTATATAATGCAAAAACCATCCTTGGTATGCGTTTAATAACTTCCTAAAATTTCACGAAACCGATTTCCGATGCTGTGCGACCTATTTATTATTCCAAAGCTATTCGATAGCGAAAATTTTGGGGTATACTTTAGGTGCCACGCCCCTGATTGCAATCAGCACCAGACTTCACAAGAACATTTTGAAGATTTTGCTACCGTTTCCCTGAAAATTTCATTAAAATTGTTTCAGCGGTTTCGGAGTCTTTACGTTATATACACACATACATATATTATTTTTTTTAATATAGACAGATGGGCAAAAAAGTAGGCGTTGCAACATTTATATATATATATATATATATATTAGGGCGGGTCAAATTCTGGCTCAGCGAAATTCGTAAAATACATGTAATTTCAAGACTTTTTCTCCACTACAGCATATACAAATTCTGAAAAAAAGCTGTGCGGACTTTCGTAAATAGATTCATACTCATACATTCATACATTCATATTTTATAATTGAGAACAAAATCTATTTACGAAAGTCCGCACAGCTTTTTTTCAGAATTTGTATATGCTGTAGTGGAGAAAAAGTCTTGAAATTACATGTATTTTACGAATTTTTCGTAAATTCGACCATACAAATTGACCCGCCCTAATATATATATATATATATATATATATTAGGCCGGGTCGATTTGTGGGGAGACAAAAAAAATCGCACATTGCTCAGTGAAAATCGTATTCTAAGGATCAAAATAAGAAACTTTGCTCGAGGAACTATACCTCTAAAACGAATTCTAATGCCCCAACTTTTGACTTTTGTCCCGTAGGGTCAAATTTTGAAAAATCCCTCTTTGACCCATTTAGAGTGCCCCAATCGAGTCCAAATGTATGACCGACCCCCCTTACTTTGGAGGGCCGATCCACCCATGCCAGTGGCACACCCCCTGGAACCCCCTGGGGGGTTCCCCATACAAACAGTGATTTGTATATACACCATATATACATATGAGCTAAACTACCAAATTTTAGTTTTATTCGATCAAAACCATCTTATATTTAGAATTTCCATTCATTTTTTGGCGGTAAAAGTGGGTGTGGCAACATTTATATATATATAGTTCACTATCAAAATTTGTGTAACTCAAGAATTGTAATGATTTCGAAAAAGTAGGCTTAGATAAAGTTCGACCACGCCCATTTTTAGTACAGTTGCCGATAGTAACAATCTGAACAAAATTTTAGTTTTTTCGATTAAAACCGTGCGATATATTGCATTTTTATGGTTTGTGGGCGATAGCATAATTTTGGGTTGTATGGGAGGTACCACGCCCCCTTGTACAATCGACACCAAACTCTCACTCACCAGGAGTACTCTCAAGATCATGTTTCAATTTCCCTGAAAATGTCCTTAAGATCGGTTTAGCGGTTTTAGAGTCTATACGTGATATACATACATACCCACTAGGGAAGTCAATTCCGGGATCCCGGATTTCCGGATTTTTTTTGCAGTGGAGGCAATACCGGGATCCTGAAAACCCCGGAGTTTAAGGCCTTGCAATCCCGGCACTGTCGAGACTAAGAAAAGTCCGGGATTGGATGCCCTAATAAAGATGCAAAATTATTTTTTTTGGCGCGTAGTTTTCAAAAATATATGAAGCCCATGAAGATTTTTTGCTTCCATACATTTCGTTCCACTCTAGTGTATATTATTGATATTAAAACAGTTTATTGATATTTGATTTACAAAATAGTTTTGTAAATCAAAATTTGTAAATTTACGATATATCTCAATTTAATGCAGTCATAAATTTGCCGAAGAATAAAATTTGTGTCCACACCTTTCTGAAAGTAAATAAGTAAAGTTCAAATCTTGATCTACGATTGATCAAAAAACTTTCAATTCCTTATTAATTGAATTAAATTTTCTGCTCACTTACAAAGTTTTTCAGCTATGAAATTCGCACATTTAATACATGCCTTTATGCAATCATTGGCTTTCATCATTGTTCGCTCATAAAACCTTCACCTATTCGTTTTGCAATCGATTGCATTTAAGCAATTTTTACTTTGATTACTTTTTTACTGGTGTAATTTTGCTTTTAATTAAAATGTTTGTTTACCACCTCCCCCAACTCTCCTTAATTTTCTGTTTGTTTGCTTAAAAAGAGATATGAAAAATTAGTTGTATTCTTTGCGCTAGACATGGGTAACGCTGCGCTGCGTTGCGTTGCGCTTTTGAGTTGAAGCACTTAAATGCGTTACTGCGCTAACACACTTGTTTGAAAGTAACGCAATAGCGCAGTAATGCAAATAACACGCTTATAGAAAAATGATGATCAAAAATTTCACAAATTTTACGACGCCTCAAACACAGCGATAGAATGTTCAAAGCGAGCATTGTTAGCTTATTTAAATATGGAAAAGGAGTTGCGGGAAAGATGTTGTTAAGCATGAGTGTTTGGAGCGCGTTTGATTGTTATGATGCTTTGCCATTCACAGAATGGTTTAACAATATGTATAACAATATTTAAACGTGTTCGTAAGCGTCAATATTTAATATTTTTTTAATATTAAACGTAATAATTAAACGTAAGCAGCGCTACTGTTTGTTTTTGCGTTGAAGATGAATATTGCGTCAGTAGTTAAAACTAAAGCAGTAACGCAAAACCGCATCAAAATATATTTGCTTCATGCTTATTTCTTTTCTTTAGATTTACATGCTTTCTAGATACATGGAAATAAAGTAGCATCTAACTTGTTTTGCGTACCAGAAATGTGTTTGTGTATCTGTGTGATTGCTTACATTAACCTTGAATGGAGTACAGTTTGACTGCATGCTTGAAGTATAAAATTGGTTAATTTTTAATGAATGCTAAAAATATGATCTTTGTTCAGTAATGTTTCATATGAATTAATAACTTGTTGTTTAAGTAATTTTAAATCAATTTATGAGCAATATGAGTTCTTGAAATCAGATATATTGTTTCAGGATTTGTTATATTTTATTTTTCCTAAGTGAAGACAACTTGCACCACAAAACTCACCGCATTCAATAAATTGACCACACAAGGCAATGCGTTATCGAACTCAAAAAAAATCCTGTGCTGATCATAATCGTGTTAATATAGATATCATAGCATTTTAAACTACGTCATGACGCAATTGCGCTAACGCATTACGCTGATACAGTAAAATGCACTTGAGTTGGTGTATCAGCACAGCATTTTTTGATGCGTTACCCACGTCTACTTTGTGCTGCACACAAACACAAACATACTAACAACATTCGGCACTAATTAGTTATGACTGCGCAGCTGGAAAGAAAGAGATGCACACAAAGAGTGAGTTCAGGGTTTCAAAGAAAACAATGAGACGACATTCAGTTCAATGCTGATGTGCAATCAATATTTTGTAAGCGCAAAACAAAAAAGAAAAACATATACCTGCTATGAATAGTTAAAAATCTCATATTAATTTCAAAATAGCTTTGATTGAAAAAAGGTTTTCGTGCTGTTTAAACAATAATAAACTATAACAATTTTGTCTTGCATACATTTAGGGTCGTTTGAGCTCGAATTGTCAGTGCTTGCTTTTAAAATAAACTCATTTGAACGCTTCATACAATATGTTTGTCAGCGATAAATTCAATTTATTCAAGGAATTCATTACTACATTCAAAACGCAACATCTGTTTTATTTTGCAACAGAATAGCAGAAAATATTGCATACTTTTAGACAGCATAGAAATGTGTGGCAATACGCAGTGAAAATAAATAAATTCCTACGAATTATTGCATACTTTGTAGCGAATGTGGAAGAGTTTTATGCACACATATACGCACGCATATGTTGTCTATGTGCATATATTGACTAGAAAAGAAAAATATGCAAACGTTGTTCTGTTGAAAATGTCAGCAAATAATTTGTGTTTTTCTTAAGAAATTTCAAAGCGATTTTTTTGTATGTCTTTAACTCTTGGTATAGCTGCAGAATATTTTTTGCATTTTTTTGTGCTATTTTTTTCTTTTTTTTTTGGCATTTGCATAACAAGTAAAAATTTGTTGTCCTTGTCAAAAAAAGTTTCCACACTATTTAGTATTATTGTTGTTGTTGCTGCTGTTGTTGTTATTGTTGTGCGGTTTTGCTAACAATAGCATGCTGCAATTTCATTGTTCGTTGCAGTTTTGAAATTTTTGGTTCCCATTGATTGCATGCGATTGTCTTGAAAGTGATTTAAGTTTATGGATTAATTTTCCGAACGTATTGTGTGCTTATGTCACTGAAGAAGTCATTGAGATTTAAGATTAAAAAAATACCTTAAAAATATTGGCAAAATTTAATGGAAAGTTTAGGCAAGTTTTGTCTTTTTATGATTTTTCACAAAAAATTTATTTGTAAAAAATTAAGTATTTGTCAAAATCTTTCTCACATTTTAAGCATTCAAACACAGCCTTAATATATCAATCATTCTTAAAATATGTGTTTTATTTTCTAATTTTATTTGGTATATAAATGTTATTTTTGTTTGGCAAAAATCGTGTGTCTTCATAAAGAAATTTTATTAGGTACTCACTCGAAGTTGCTTTCAAGGTGCTTGAACGTGTTTCTTTACATTTTCCAGTGGCAAATGGACATTTCTGCTTACATTTCTCAATTACATTTGTTCAGACATTGCCACTAAGACACTGATGACATCTACCATACACAGTAAGCGACGATTGGTGGAGGTTCGCTACTTATGATGCACAAGATGGGAGAGCAAATAAAATAATAAATAACAAGCCTGTTTACAATTCCTTATGACATTTGTTCGGACATGGCCACTAAAACACTGATGACATTTACCTTACACATTAAGTGACGATTGGAGTAGGTGACCAGCTTATGACGCACAAGATAGGATAACGATAAAAAAAATTAACAGAAATCCTCTCTACACCAAAAACACAACGAAATCCAAAGAGAATACACGAAAAAGGAACAAACGAAAAGAAATTATGTCACAAATTAATTTCACGATAATTTACAATTTAATGTACGCATTCTGATAACCTTTTTTACCAGCATATCAGAATAAATTATTTATGAAGTTTTAGTTATTTTTCACACAAAACTTTGTTCTATCTAAAACATACAGATTAAGGATTTTCACAAATGCACTTCACTGCAAAGCTTTCTGTTAGAAAACACGATATAGTTCCACACACGAATAAAGCCAAACAGTTATCTTAACAATGAAAAAAAACTATCGATCTTACCAACACAAATCGGATTTTGGCACATCCTGCTTACAGTTCTGCATTACAATGTCATCAACGACACATTTTTACAAGCAATCTACATCATGCTCTAGAGAGTTGAAGAGTACAAAAAAGTATACAAAACGCTTTTGGTTGAAAAGGGAATATGAATACCAAAATTCATGAGTTATTTTTAGACATTTTTTTCTTTACTTAACTTAAGGAGAGTCTAAGTAGAATGCTTTCAAAATATTTTGGAGAAATATTAATTTCAATTAATGTAAACACGCTTGAATAGTGTCGTAAAGAACGGATAATTTTCAAGAGTTATTACAGCTATGGTTTTTTTCTATCTACTAAAAGCATTATTCAAAAACGTTTCTGCATACTTGGAAATTATTTTTAGTTTTAATTTTTTATAGGGTGAAAATAAAACAAAACAGTAAATCGGTGTGCTCAAGCATTTTTAAAAATTCCGAAAAAATTATCAAAAATTAAGTTAGGCATTTAGATACTGAAAATTAAATTTTTTATTTCCTCGCTAGTTTATTTTGCAAGTAAGGAGGGTTCAAACATGAAAAAATTTTAAAATAATTAAAAATATTCACAGTTTTTATAGTTTAATTCTTGGAAAGCAATAAAGATAACATCTTGCAGGGACCGTAGCTGCTATAAATTGTATGAAAAAAAAATCCTTAAATAATAGTTATTCTTCAACTTTTATTTTTCTGCTTAGTAATAAGACTAAAAAATAAAACGTATTTTTGAGTTCTATTTTTTCCCTCACAAATCATAGATATTTTTAAAATTTTTTTTTCCTCACAAAATAAAACTTATTTTCGAGTTTTACTTTTTCCCTCACAAATAACAGTTATTTTTTAAGTTTTATTTTTTTTCCTTACAAAATAAAACTTATATTTGAGTTTTATTTTTTTCCCCTATAACAGTTATTTTTTGAGTTTTATTTTTTTTCCTCAAAAAATAAAACTTATTTTTTAGTTTTATTTTTTCTCTTACAATAACAGTGTAAATAACAGTTATTTTTTTAAGTTTTATATATTTGCTCTCGAAACAAAACTTATTTTTTTAGTTTTATTTTTTCCTTCACAGATAAAGGTCATATTTTAAATCACAAAAAAAACTTTGAGCTATATTCGAGTTATAACTTTTCAATCTAGCAATTTCTAACTATTTTGTATTTCATTAAAAAGCATTTTAAAAAACCTTAATCAGTTTTTAATGAAAAGTATTTTTTCTAAATTTTCTGCGAATATTTTTTTCTCTTATAATTTGTTAAGTAGATGTATATAATAGTTACTTTTTTAGTAAAATAAAAAAGAAAACTTGTGAGAGAAAAAATAAAACTTAAAAAGAAGTTTTATTTTTTGAGGAAAAAATAAAACTTAAAAAAATAACTGTTATTTGAAAGGGGGAAAAAGTAAAACTCGAAAATAAGTTTTATATTTTGAGGAAAAAAATAAAACTTAAAAAATAACTGTTATTTATGAGGGGAAAAATAAAACTCAAATATAAGTTTTATTTTGTAAGGAAAAAAATAAAACTAAAAATAACGGTTATTTGTGAGGGGAAAAAACTGTTATTTGTAAGGGGAAAAGTAAATCTCGAAAATAAGTTTTATTTTGTGAGGAAAAAAATAAAACTTAAAAATAACTGTTATTTGTTAAGGAAAAAGTAAGACTCGAAAATAAGTTTTATTTTGTGAGGAAAAAATAAAACTTAAAAGGTAACTATTATTTGTGAGGGAAAAAATAAAACTTAAAATTATTAAACTCTTCATATTTTTGAATAGTAAAAAGATAAACAAATATTTTGATGTTTAAATTCTTTTGTGCAGTGGTTTTTACATAACGATTTTTTTCTTAAGAATTTCAAAAATAACTGTTATTTTCGGTGTCTCTTTTTATTTGAATATGAAAATATAAAAATTTATATTTGAAAATTTGAATTTATATGAAAATATAAGAATTTAATACGTGCATCCAAACTTTTTCAAAAAAGTTAAATTTTGCTAAAGATCACTAATGGAGTAAATTAGATTAGTTATTACATATATTATAGAAGATTAGATATGATAGATTTTTATATATTATAATAAATAGAAGAACTTAAATTTTTAGCAGAATAGAACTATATCAGCACATCGCAGCACTTCTATTTCATATATCGAATAGTTTTTATTGGTCTTCAACTTAAATATTTCAAATAAAAAAAGTGAGCACATTCTTGCTCTTTGGCGAAAATTTAATGTCTTTCGGGTATTTTTTCAGTCGTAAGACTAAGGGCTTGTTCGAGTCTTAATAACTGCAGCAATCTGCGCAGCATATCAAAGTGTCATGTTCGATACAAAAATCTAGCAACTACTACAAAAAGTCAAACGTTCTAGCGAGTAGAAATTTGGGATTTGGCGCGCGCAAAATGCAAGAACACAAATGCAACATAAATATTTATACTGCGCGAAAGTTATGGTAGATGAAAGTAAGCAAAATTGGTATTTATTGCAATCTATTTACCTTAAATGGTAAATATTTATCATATTAATATGCAGATATGAATTTTTTATTCCATTTATTAAATTTTTCAGCGAAAAATGGAAAACTTTGCAGTTTTCGTCACTTTTCTCTTTTTTAAAATATCGTTCAAAAACAACTTCCTTTTTCGCAAAAACCTTTGTTTTCTTGATTTTCCACATTTTAATAACAAGTGGCTTCCGTTGTCTTCAAAGTTATTAATCGCTAAATTTATTAAAAAAATCATTCTGAAAGTCTCACGTTCGACCTCAGCTGACCCAGCAGGCATTCTAGCTCAAAATGAGCTCAATATGAATTATTTACGATTTGCAAATTTTTCGTTTACAGTCATTAATAGTTGCTTGTGAGACACATATGAGGTAATAGTGAGTTAATTGGTGCATGTTTTTGAACTAAGAATGAGGTCAATATGAGGTAAGTCGTGAACTCAAAATGTTCTCGTAATATTGAGCTTCTTGGGAAAATGTAAAAAAAATTTATGCTTTATAGTAGTTATACCTACTTATTTTTTTTTGTTTGTTTTATTTTGCAAGTATTATTTTAATTTTATTTTATTTAATTCTATTATTTCATATTTAAAAATTTTTCCAATTCCTTTTCCGAGATTTGAACCTGGGATCATTGTACAAGAAGCAGACCCTCTACCAGCTGTGCCACTGGGATTGCTTTCGATATTGCGCTAAAAGAGTGTTTATAAATGAGACGCCGGCGTGAGTTAAATATGAGGTCATTGTGAGCTTCTGTCGAGAGTTTTGCGCACTCATGAGCAATGTGTTTGCTGAGTTTAAGCAGCTGAGCAAAAGCAAATTTTTTTATTCTGTTAATAATTGAATCATCACAAATACCTCGTAATTAGCTCATGATAACCTTCCAATCAAGACAACTTTCAATTTCTGTTTATTTTTCGCTTCATCTCATTATGATCTCATTATCACCTCACAACTGATTGTATTTTCTATTTGCCTTTACAATCTAATACTTACCTCAAAGTTGCACGAAAAATTTCTGATTTCGTGAGCTCATTTTGCCTGCTGGGGTGCATCTGCAGCAGAGCTGCCAATGAGTAACAGTGTTGCAGTATTGCTGCAGTTATTTAGTGTCTCGAACAAGCCCTAAGTACATTAAAAGTTTATTTAGTATACTTTTAGGCATTACTTTACAATATTTTATACAAGTCATGTATTCTAAAGGACTTGGGCACATTTTATCAGACTGCCAAAAAGTATACTCTTAAATTTGTCAGATTTTACTAGCATAACTTTTGCAATCAGAAATTATTTGCAGCAAAATGCAAGATGTTTAATCCATTTTTTTAATAACAAGTGAAGTAATTACGGTCAAGAAAGTGGGTTTATTCGACAATGAGGCGTGGCTACATTAGAAAACCACTGTTTCGCTATTAATATTGACACTAGGGTACTGAAATTTAGTACAGGAATAGGATTAATTATACAAATTATTGTTAAGTAAGTGGGCGTTATTACCCAAAGGGGCGTGGCAACATTAGAAAACCACTTTTTCTCTATTAATATTGACACTAGCGTGCTGAAATTTAGTACAGGAATAGAAACAATTATAACAAATTACGGTCAAGTAAGTGGGCGTTATTAGACAAAGGGGCATGGCAATTTTAGAAAACATTAGAAATAATATTGACTATAAGAGAATAGGTAGAATTATTACAAAACACTGTGAAGAAATATTTTTGTTTAGTCTCTTCATTGGACTCCTGAATAAAAAATAAAGTGAAAGTAAATATATATAAAATTAAATATATATGCGCAATATTTGCATGGAAGGCCAAAAATTTTATTTTCAAGTCGCTTTATCTCATTCTTATGTTACGATGTTTTAAAAATTTGTACAGTTCTCTGAAGGTTTCACTTCTTCTGTGCGTGGCAGCCACACACATACTTTTTATATTTGTGTGTTTGTTTTAAATCATAAGTGAAAATATTTATTGCTATTAAATTTTAAGAAATGGATACTGCAGCAAATGTGTGTAATACAGTGCAATCTAATGTTAGAATATCAAAAAGTTTTTTAACACTAGGGTGGACCCTAAAAATGTGTTTGTGTTTTAAACTCTTTGTAGATGCGCTGGTCGCTGTTTTCGAATCTGATGTAAGAATTTCAAAAAGTTTTTTTCGACACTAGGGTGAAGTCTAAAAATGTTATTCTTTATACTCTTAGTTTAGTTTTCAATCCAACTTTTCTATCAATTCAAGCTTCACACGCCGTCAAGTCTTGTTGCGTTATGAAACAAACATCGCTAGTAACGGTACCCAACAAAAAACGTGCTTCCAAAAGAAGGTAAAGTGGAAGGGAAAGTCTTGAATTCCATCCCTTCCACTTTCATACCCAGAAGGCATTCTTTTAACATATGCATGTCGTTGGGAGGAATGCTTTCCTTAGTCTTCTCTAGAAGTGCTTCCAGAATTTCAATGGAAGATTTCTTTGAGCCCTTAAATGAAAGGATTCTAGTATCCCACGGAAAATATCCCTTTTTCCCGATTTTCTCACGATTTTAGTGTTGGAAATGGGAAGTATTTGGGTTTTGTTGGGGGTTTAAAAAAAATCCACGTAAAATATCCCTTTTCCCGATTTTCATGGCCTTTTGGTGTTTGAAGTAGGAAGATATTGCGTCTTGTTGAAGGTTTGAAAAATCCCACAGAAAATAAAAAAAATACCTGAAACAAATAATTGAAATTAAATGCTATTTGAATGTCTTTGATAAGTGGTTTATGAGAATACTTCTTGAAAGCACTTCTTGATAAAGCTTAGAAGAAGCATAATTGGATCTAAAGAATGTCTTCTGGAAGCAGTGTCCCCAAGAATGCATGTCACAAATTTGTAACAAGAATTTTGCTGGGTAATTGCCTTAATTTTCAATAAATAAATATTTTTTCCTAAAATATTATATTAATTTTTTTGATTTGATTGTTCATTTATACTAAATAATAAAAATATACAGATTTCATTACACACTACATTCCGAGTTGAAAATAAAGCGTAAGGAACTTCTTACCAATTTTTTTAAATAATTAATCAGTTGTCATTGCCAATTGTAAATTTGAAAATTTTGGCAAAAGATGAATAGTGCTGAAATCACAAGATGTAAATCTTAAACTTGTATAGAGCAGTGAAGTCTGTCGATTTCAGTATAGATTTTACGAAATCTCACAAAATCTCAAGACTTCGAGCAGGTGGAAACATAGTATTACTCAAAATCCACTTTAAATTTGTACGGAAACAGATCTATAAGCATTGACTTATGCTTTTCAATATACTTTTATATATTTATATATTTAGATTTATATATATTTAGATTTATATTTTGCATGCTTTTCTTTGTCACAGCCTTTTTTCTTTTGTCGATTCTTCTTAAAATGCATGTCAATTGTTGCTTATTTAATCTTAATGCCAATAGTTTTTTTTTTGCTTTCTCTCCCTAGTTGCAAAAATGTCGATTGTGCATTTTATAACCTACTTAAACATTAATGACCGCTCAACACGCTGCATTAACAATTCACATCAATTTCAACATGATTTTCAATGACAGTGACACAAGGGGGAGAGAAAGAGAGAGATAGAGAGAAAAAAAGTGGCATTTTCTGTATGTTACGCTTGACAACAGCTTATATGTCAAAATCACACGCACCGCTCTGTTAAATGACGATGACAGTTGTGCGTCATTAACAATTAATTTGATGAAGCAGCGTCGCACAGAATTGTAATAAAATAATTTGCTGCGTACGTAAAGTGCAAGTAACTAAAAATGACAGTAAATGTGACAAAAAATTGCTCATCTGCTGACAGCTGTATGTTGGCAATGCGCCATTATTGATCAAACTGTTACTATAACTATTTACCTTTTCTCTCTTAGCAACCATTTTAATGTTTTCTTAAAAGGAATAAAAATAGATGAGCGAATGAATTTACCGAAGCGCTTCCTTATTAAAAATAAATTGAAGGAAATTTATGCAACAATACTAAAAAAAAGATACACTTAACATTTCACTAGATTTCCAAAGCAGTATTTGGCTGGGTGGCCTGTTCTTATTTTATCTTTTGTAGTGTGGCAGATAGGAATATACGTATGCTGGGAAGATATGTTGGGGATGAAAAATAAAAGGAATGTTAATAAGAATTATCTTCGGGTCAAACCGATGTAGCTTTCAATTATATCGTCAACTCTTTGTAAATACCATTAAAATTGCAAATAATTCTTAAAGAAAACAAAAAATTAAACAAGTCAACATTGTTTAACTCAAGGCCTAACCAAAGTAGACGAGAGCGTTTCATCTGTTTTGGTTGAGCCTTCAGTGGGTTTGAGGAGCGCCATCTGTGAACGAAAACAATTAAAGAGGTATTTAAACATTTATAGAAAAAGTGAGTAAATCAAAGTAAATAAGTTCTTCAATTGAATAATATCGATGAAGCGGATTCTAATTTTGCTCATCACTGGAGAGTTTTTGCGAATTTTGGATTCAGATTAATTTATGTCCAAGAATTGTACACGGCAGACCTGCAAAATAATGCATTCAATTTGATTTTATTCACAAAAAATTTAATCAGTGAATAACGAAATAAGAGTGCCTTCAATGAATGCAAAATTGATTTATAAATAAATTTTTTAAGTCACATTCATTTTTAAAAAAATGATTATTTATTCATTTTAAGTATACATTTTCGCTTTTCAGAACAATGAATCATTTTTTTATTCATTTGAATGCTAATCACAATGAATGCAATTCACAACGAATTTCAGAATTTTAAGTTATGCTTTTTTTATTCATTATTTATTTTTTATTCAATATAAATTTTTTATTCATTATTCGTTTGTTATTCATTATTAATTTTTTATTCATTATTCATTTCTTATTCATTATAAATTTCTTATTCATTATGCATTTTTTATTCATTATTCATTTTTTGTTCATTATTCATTTATTATTCATTATTCATGTTTTGTTCATTATTAATTTTTTATTCATTATTCATTTTTATTCATTATAAATTTTTTATTCATTATGCATTTTCTATTCATTATTCATTTTTTGTTCATTATTCATTTATTATTCATTATTCATGTTTAATTCATTATTAAATTTTTATTCATTATTATTTGTTATTCATTATTCAGTTGTTATTAATTTTTTATTCATATTTAATTTCTTATTCATTATTCACTTGTTATTCATTATTCACTTGTTATTAATTATTCATTTTTTATTCATTATTAATTTTTTATTAATTATTCATTTGTGGTTCATTATTAATTTTTCATTCATTATTCATTTAATATTCATTATTCATTTGTTATTTATAATTAATTTTTTATTCATTATTAATTTTTTATTCGTAATTAATTTTTTATTAATTATTCATTTTTTATTCATTATTAATTTTTTATTCTTTATGCATTTTTTATTCATTATTCATTTTTTGTTCATTATTCATTTATTATACATTATTCAAGTTTTATTCATTAGTAATTTTTTATTCATTATTATTTGTTATTCATTATTTAGTTGTTATTAATTTTTTATTCATAATTAATTTCTTATTCATTATTCATTTATTATTCATTATTCACTTGTTATACATTATTCATTTTTTATTCATTATTAATTTTTTATTCATTATTCATTTGTTATTCATTATTAATTTTGTATTCATTATACATTTTTTATTCATTATTTATTTGTTAATCATATTTTTTTCATTATTTATTTGTTATTCATTATTTGTTTTTATTCATTATTAATTTCTTATTCATTATTAAATTTTGTATTCATTATACATTTTTTATTTGTTATTCGTTTTTTATTCATTATTAATTAGTTATTCATTATTAATTTTTTATTCTTTATTCATTTTTTATTCATTATTCATTTGATATTCATCAAAATTTTTTATTCATTATTAATTTTTTATTCATAATTAATTTATTATTCATGATTATTTTTGTATTCATTATTAATTTTTTATTCATTTGTAATTTTTCATTCATTATTTATTTGTTATTAATTTGTTATTCATTATTCATTTTTTATTCATTATTAATTTTTTAGTCATTATTCATTTGTTATTCATTTGTTATTCATTATTCATTAGTTATTTATTATTCATGTTTTATTCGTTATTAATTTCTTATTCATGATTAATTTTTTATTAATTATTCATTTTTTATTCATTATTAATTTTGTATTCATTATTAATTTTTTATTTATTATTTATTTGTTATTAATTTTTTATTTATTATTCATTTGTTATTCATTATTAATTTTTTATTCATTATTAATTTTTTAGTCATTATTCATTTGTTATTCATATTTCACTATTCATTCATTTTTCATTTGTTTTTCATTATTCATTGGTTATTCATTAATAATTTTTTATCAATATTATTAATTTTTGATCCATAATTATTTTTTTTTATGAATTATTAATTTTTTATTCATTATTAATTTGTATTCATTATTAATTTTTTATTCATTATTTATTTGTTATTCATTTTTTATTCATTATTCATTAGTTATTTATTATTCATGTTTTATTCGTTATTAATTTCTTATTCATGATTAATTTTTTATTAATTATTCATTTTTTATTCATTATTAATTTTGTATTCATTATTAATTCTTTATTTATTATTTATTTGTTATTAATTTTTTATTCATTATTCATTTGTTATTCATTATTAATTTTTTATTCATTATTAATTTGTTATTCATTTTTTATTCATTATTCATTATTCATTTGTTATTCATTATTAATTTCTTATTCATTATTCATTTCTTATTCATTATTCGTTTGTTATTTATTATTCATTTTTCATTCATTATTCGTTTGTTATTCATTATTCATTGGTTATTCAATAATAATTTTTTATTCATTATTATTTATTTTTTATTCTTAATTAATTTTTATTAATTATTTTTTTTATTCATTATTAATTTGTATTCATTATTCATTTATTATTCATTATTTATTTGTTTTTCATTTTTTATTCATTTCTAATTTTTTATTCATTATTCATTTTTTATGCATTATTAATTTTTTTATTCATTATCGATTTGTTATTCATTATTCATTTTTCATTCATTATTCATTTGTTTTTCATTATTTATTGGCTATTCATTAATAATTTTTTATTCATTATTATTTAATCTTTATTCATAATTAATTTTCTATTAATTATTCCTTTTTTATTCAATATTAATTTTGTATTCATTATTAATTTTTTATTCATTATTTATTTGTTATTCATTTTTTATTCATTATTCATTTGTTATTCATTATTAATTTCTTATTCATTATTCATTTCTTATTCATTATTCGTTTGTTATATTTTATTCATTTTTCATTCATTATTCGTTTGTTATTCATTATTCATTGGTTATTCAATAATAATTTTTTATTCATTATTTTTAATTTTTTATTCTTAATTTGTTTTTATTAATTATTGATTTTTTATTCATTATTAATTTTTTATTCATTATTCATTATTTATTCATTATTTATTTGTTATTCATTTTTTATCCATTATTCATTATTCATTTGTTATTCATAATTAATTTTTAATTCATTATTCATTTGTTATTCATTATTCATTTTCATTCATTATTCATTATTCATTTGTTATATATTATTCATGTTTTTTTTATTATTAATTTCTTATTCATGATTAATTTTTTATTAATTATTCATTTTTTATTCATTATTAATTTTGTATTCATTATTAATTTTTTATTTATTATTTATTTGTTATTCATTCTTTATTCATTGTTCATTATTCATTTGTTATTCATTATTAATTTTTTTTCATTATTCATTTCTTATTTATTATTAATTTTTTATTCATTATTCATTATTCATGTTTTTTATTTATTATTGCTATTCTTTCTTTATTCATTATTAATTATTTAATCGTTGTTAATTTTCTATTCATTATTCATTTCTTTTTTATTCATTATTCATTCTTTACTCTTTATTTATTTTTTAATAATTAATAATTTTTTTATTCCTTATTCATTTGTTATTAATTTTTTATTTATGGCTCAGGACTAAAATGAATAAAAAATGAATAAGGAATAACATTTTTTAAGAATTTCTTGATGAATAAAGAATAACAAATAAATGAATGATAAATGAATAACAAATGAACAATGAATAAAAACTAAATAATGAACAAAAAATGAACAATGAATAAAAAATTAATAAAGAATAAAAAAAGATTAATGAATAACAAATGATTAATGAATAACAAATGATTAATGAATAAAAAATGAATAATGAATAAAAAATTAATAACGAATTGCAAAAGAATAATGAATAGTATATGAGCAACGAATAAAATATGAATAATGAATAAAAAAAGAATAATTGAAAATTCTGAAATTCTTTGTGAATTGCATTCTTTGTGAATAGCATTCAAATAAATAAAAAAATTATTTATTTTTCTGAATAACGAAAATGAACCCAGTGAACCTAAACTACCGTTTTCGAATTCATTAATGAACCTTTTCGGGTAAAAACATTCATTTTCGGCACTCATAAATGAACCCTTTTTGTATCATTCGTCAGACTAAAATGCCTCACAAAAATTAACCTTATTTTGTTCGGAAATGAGTTAAAAATGAACCGTATATTGTGCTTTTTTTGTTCAGAAATGAGTTAAAAAATTAACCATAGAAAAGTTATTTTTCGGCACTCGGAAATGAATTTTTTTTAATCAATCGCCGTACGAAAATGCTTCTCAGAAACGAACCTTTTTTCTTCGGAAATGAGTTAAAAAATTAACCATAGAAACTCATGGAAATGAACAAAACTGGTTCATTTACGAGGAATTTTTAGCTTCTAAAATGATTCTTTTTCGACTCAAAATAAGTTTTTTATGAATTTTGCAAAATAATTATTGTTTTTAAGTATGGAAAAAGTTTTCACGAATGTAATCTTCTATATCAAGCACTTTTAAGCGACTAAATAAAAAAAAAAATAAAAAAGAAATTCTATCCAAAAACATTCGCAAAACTCTCACCTTACGCAAAACCTTCGCTTATGGTTCACTGGGAATAGCTTAAATGAATAATTAATCATTTTTTTAAAAATGAATGTGAATTAAAAATTTTATTTATAAATCAATTTTGCATTCATTGAATGCATTCTTATGTAGCTTTTCAGTTGTACGTAACATTCTGAATTTGGATGCCGATTTAACAGCTCTGGTACACAGTTGTTAAAAATGTTCTGAGCGAAATTAGATATGTTATAGCATTCAAAAGTGGCCGAATAATTTTTTTATTTCTAAAACGTATTAAAAGAAATATTGAAATTGGCAATTAGTTGTGATTTATGTTCATCGAAAAAGAAATAATTTAAGACCGCACATTTTTTCATTAGCTATAGTAGATTGCCCCCTTTAATAATGCAGTTTTCCATTTTTTGGTGGAGGAGCGCATTTAAAGCTGTAATATTTACGAAAATATATTGTTACTTCTTGAAATTTTTTTTTTGCAGTAGTTATTTCTTGTTAACTGCATTTAATTAACATGGCTGGATTAAAAACAAGCAACCAACCAAAATGTAAAAAAAACCATTATAAACTGCATACTTAGGCATTAAGCTAAGCGAGCTAATGCCCAGCTTGAGTTGAATTTGCACAGGTTGTTTGTTGTTGGTTTAGTTATTTTTGCTGTTTGTGTTTGCATTTTTTTTTGTGTGTTGTAACAAAATTAAATGCAAAGCAGCGTTAACAGCTGCTTACATGGTGCAAATGTTGTATTGCTTGCATGCATGCATGCATGCATCAGCAACCATGTTGTGCACGGCCATTTTATTATTTTGCTCTTTTAATAATGTGGTTAAGTTTGTGTTTTCCTCCCCCTATATTTTGCTTTCCATACATTTTTTTCCACCCCAACTTTTTCTTAACTTTTTTATATCGCTGTAAGCGATAATTTTTTATATGCTTGACATATAAGTTGTTTGATAGTCGAGCTTAAAGGACATGAACAAATGCAAGGCGGAGCTGAAGCACGAGTATGCTCGTATTATTTAAATACCCTCTTCAAGCAAATGTTGCACTTCAAGCTTAAATTTCTCTTGCCTTTTTTAGTGAGTTTTTGTTATGACAGAATTAAATGTTGCCATAATTTTGAAATTATGACATTTTAATGAAACTTAGTTGCGCTAAAATTTTCGAAGAATTTAATTATTATCAAGCAAGAAAGCAATTAAGGTGTAAGAGTTTATAAAGATTGTCGCTACATGTCAATGCAAAGTACACAACTGACAGCTGAGATGAATCTAATGTACTTTTATGTTATATGCTATATTCTTTATTCTATTTGTACGTTGGCGTTATGAAAACTATAGATGGACTTTAGGCTAAAATAAAGTGATAATTGTAACGATAACTTTCTTCGATATTATCTTTGAGAGATTTTTAGTCATTAAAGTCAAAAAATTCGTATATATTCAAATGACATAATTTATATTGCCATACTACTAAAAAGCTTAACGCTAAAGATATTGAAAATATTGACATAAAAAGGTTAATTTAAATACGGATGCCTCACTTCTGCAGATTGTAGAAACAAAGTGCGTGTCTGCTATAGTTTTTGACAGCTCGTTGCTGACAAAAAAATGCCATTGAAATAATCGAACCAAATTTCTGACATTCTCCACGCACTTTTTACATAAAATCAATGAAGAACTTTTTTGACTTAATGCGTAGTAAGGAAATGTTAATAAGTCGTTGCTGTTGCGGACTCGTAACAAAATGAAAATAAAAAAAACTAACAATTTAACACTTTTGCTTTTTTAAGCATAACGTGATGACGGCATGAAGCCATGATATAGCAAGTTTCTAATTTTATCCATAAACTACTTAACCGCTCATATGACTAGAATAAAACTTTGTAAAAAGAAGTCCACAGTTACGATGAGGGTTCTTGCACTGTCTATTTTGATCCATCCTTAACACCAGAGGGCGGCGCTCAGTGTTATCTTTTTGCCATAAATAGGAAAAAATCAATTTCCGAAAAGCCCAAAAAAGTTTTGTCTTCTGCTAGAAAAAACTTTAACTAAGAAGAAACCCAAAGGGTTTTTAAATTTTTTATTTCGTTTGGTTACACAGAAAGTCAAGTGTTAGAAAAAAAAACTTAAATTTTGGTCCAACTTTCAAATCCTCTAATTGAGTTACTTTAAATGCAACCCTAACAAATTAAGCATTTTTTAAAAACTTGTAATCAAATGCAACTAAGAAAATGATCAGGAGCTTGTTTTGATTACAACTTTCGTTTTACGGATATCTTCAAAGTCGTAGTGATTGTTCAAGTGAAAAAAGTGCTTTTAAAAGTTTGAAAGAGAATAAAAAAAAGCATATCGAGGTATATTCGAAATTTTCTTGCTTAAGTTTGGGAAACGTATATTTTATCGAATAAAATACGTTACAGCTGCAAGCAGTGCCTGTGCAAATAATGGCAAATTTTGGTTTTTTAAGAGACATGTTCTGTGAAAATTTGTGATATCTTCTCTGCATGGCTCAAAATAAAAGATAAACCTGACTGCATTAGAAATATGTTAAGCTTTGTTAAAGCACAAACTTGTGCTTAGTTGAAACATCACCAAATTAAAACTCAGTAAAATTATGTAATAGCATCATTTCAAAATAAGTGTCGAAGTTTTTTTCAGCAGAGACTTAAAATGTGATTCGAACATTTTTTTAATATGATAAAGTTAAGCAAGTAGATTTTTCGCAAATGAAATAATATTTAAAAAAATATAAATAAATAAAACAAACAAACAAATCTATAGTAATAAAACTCATTTTCTTTTTGTTTGTTTGGCCTTTATACAAATCTAAACGGCTCAACAGATGTCGCTGAAACTAGGTATACATATTAAGTGTATCCTAACTTAAAATGTTACATACTTAGATTTTGCCACGCCCACTCCGAAATTTTTTAACTAACGGTAATTTTGTTGTTATAAGACTTTTTAGTATCGACGTTTTTTGTGTATTTAATTTTAAAAAATTTCTGTTATTTTGACGTCAAAAACGCTGACATATCTTCAAAATTGGAGAAATTTTCAGTACAACGACTTTTTCATAAAACATCACTGCCTAGAATGAGAAAAAAACGACATGAAAATCAAAGTTTTGTCTTTCGATGCAAATATCTCCGCTGTCCATTAATATATTTCATTAAAATTTTTTTTTTCAAAAGTTCAATAAAATCACTTCACAAAAATAGTTTGAACTCTACCGTTAAGTCAGTGTATTATATATATTATATGTTTTATGATTATGTCAAAAAATGTCCAAAATATTGACTTTTTACTCAAAAAATGACTAGAAAATTGTTTTTTTTTGTAAAAATTAAATCAATTAAAAATTGCACATCTGATTACTTTTCTAATGACATAGCACTTATTTGCAAAAATTCTTCCAGCTAATCGCAAAAATTATTTTACTGTTTTTGTCATCAAAACAACCCTTTGATTTTTTTCGCGAAATTTATTTTTTCCAAAATGTTATTTTTATATTTTTTACAAAAAAGTCAAGTCTTAAAAATAATTTATGTGAAAAAATTACCCCAATATCTCTTTCCAATCAAACGTTATAATTTCATACTATCTATAGTAATAAAACTCATTTTCTGTTTGTTTGTTTGTTTGCCCTTTATACAAATCTAAACGGCTCAACGGATTTTGCTCAAACTAGGAATACATAATAAGTGCATCCCAACTTAAAATGTAACATACTTAGTTTTTGCCACGCCCCCTCTGAAATTTTTCAACTAACGGTTATTTTGTTATTATAAAACTTTTTAGCATCGGAGATTTTTGTGTATTTAATTTAAAAAAATTTCTGTTATTTTGACATCAAAACCATTCAGAGATCTTCAAAATTGGAGAAAATTTCAGTACAACGACTTTTTCATAAAACATCGTTGCCTAAGAATGAGAAAAAAAAAAACAAAATGAAAATCAAAGTTTGGTCTTTCGATGCAAATATCTCCGCTGTCCATTAATATATTTCATTAAAATTTTTTTGTTCACAAGTTCAATAAAATCACTTCACAAAAATAGGTTGAACTGTACCGTTAAGTCAGTGTATATATGTTTTATGATTATGTCAAAAAAGGTCCAAAATATTGACTTTTTACTCAAAAAATGACTAAAAAATTGTTTTTGTTGTAAAAATGAAATCAATTAAAAATTGCACATCTGACTACTTTTCTTATGACATAGCATTTATTTGCAAAAATTCTTCCTGCTAAGCGCAAAAATTATTTTACTGTTCTTGTCATCAAAACAACGTACCCCCTTTGATTTTTTTCGCTAAATTTTTTTTTCCAAAATGTTGTTTTTATATTTTTTACAAACAATTCAAGTCTCAAAAATAATTTATGTGAAAAAATTACCCCAATATCTCCTTTCAATCAAAAGTTATGGCTAAAAATCTATTTTTTCATACAATTGACTATCTACATATAGTAATAAAACTCATTTTCTGTTTGTTTGTTTGTTTGTTTGTTTGTTTGCCCTTTATACGAATCTAAACGGCTCAACGGATTTTGCTCAAACTAGGTATACATAATAAGTGCATCCCAACTTAAAATGTTACATACTTAGTTTTTGCCACGCCCACTCCGAAATTTTTCAACTAACGGTCATTTTGTTGTTATAAGACTTTTTACCATAGAAGTTTTTTGTGTATTTAATTTTAAAATTTTTTTGTTATTTTGACATCAAAAACATTCACAGATCTTCAAAATTGGAGAAATTTTCAGTACAACGACTTTTTCATAAAACATCGTTGCCAAAGAATGAGAAAAAAACGACATGAAAATCAAAGTTTTGTCTTTCGATGCAAATATCTCCGCTGTCCATTAATATATTTCACTCAAATTTTTTTTGTTCAAAAGTTCAATAAAATCACTTCACAAAAATAGTTTGAACTGTACCGTTAATTCTGTGTATATATGTTTTATGATTATGTCAAAAAATGTCCAAAATATTGACGTTTTACTAAAAAAATGACTAGAAAATTGTTTTTGTTGTAAAAATTAAATCAATTAAAAATTGCACATCTGATTACTTTTCTTTATTTATTTGCAAAAATTCTTCCAGCTAAGCGCAAAAATTATTTTACTGTTTTTGTCATCAAAACAACAAGGGCGCACCTTTTGATTTTTTCGCGAAATTTATTTTTTCCAAAATGTTGTTTTTACATTTTTTACAAAAAAAGTCAAGTCTCAAAAATAATTTATGTGAAAAAATTATCCCAATATCTCTTTCTAATCAAAAGTTATGGCTAAAAATCTATTTTTTCATATCATTAACTTTCTTTAGTAATAAAACTGAGTTTTGTTTTAAAATTCTTTATATAACTTGAACGTCCCCATGTATCTTTAAGAATGCAGTTGTGTGTCTAGAACAAACATTTTGGTTTATTAAAATTTTCTTAATAGTAATCTACTTAGTTGTTTGCCTTAACAACAATGAATTTGCTCGTTAAGTCTGAAATTTGGAAAAATTTAATGAAAACCATGGCTACCTTCCATACAAAGTGACTTTATGAAATCAGTAAAATCCCCTTAAATTCCACAAAAATTACTACATTGGCTGAAAATTTTTCAAAACTGAAAATTCCGCCCACCTGCCATGCAAAATGACGTAATCAAAATAGTAAAACCTTTATAAATTCCAAAAAAATTAATGTTTGAATTTGATGTTGTACACAAAAGCTTTACTAAATAAAAATTACTGCGAGTTTCAAATGTGACGTAAATAAAAGTGACGTCATCAAAATAATGCAACATTCAAGACTTAAATTAATTTAAAATGCGGTAGTAGGAGTATTTTAACTTCGGTCCAGTCGAAGATAATTCCTTACTAGTTTCTTATTACTTTTTCTTTTTTTTTGTTAAACTAGAAATGCTAGATAGAAAACGTTTTTGTAATTGTCTTTAAGCTTGTTTAAAAAAAACAAAAGCTTTCTAACTTTTCACTTAGAATTAGTCAAAATCTGTGGATGCTCGTCTATTTTTCAGTTTCGGATTGTACAGGTTGTGGGGGGGGGAGGGATGGTTTTGGGATGGCCCGGAGTTTTTTTTATTTAATAATTTTTTATGGTCTGTTTGCTTTTAATTAAAAAATTAATTTTTTCTACATAGTCATGTTTAACAATCATGTTTGACAACAAATGTGACACAACACAACTAGCGTTTTCCCGTGAACTCGTTTTCTTTCAGCAACCAATCTTTGCAGCTTGGTATCGAGAGAAAATCGTTGTTAAAAGATGTTAAGTTATGTTTCCTCTTGCGACTAGATTTTATTATGATGTACTCTAAAAAAGTTTTGTATCAGTTAATACACAAAACACAAATTATTGACCGAACTGACATAAATTGAACTGCAAACATTAATTAAAAATTCAGCCGCAGACAAGGTTCATTTATAAGGTTGTGGCACTTGAGAAAAATGCACTCTTTTTCCCGCCTTTGCTTGAACTGTCATTGCGCTTTTCTTTGTTCTAAGCATTCATTTTCTTCATTTCTTTTCATCCATTCTGACAGTTTGACCGAGTTCGCTCTCATGTGCCACAACCTTATAAATGAGCCCATGATTCAATTATATATAAGGTTGAGTAAGCTGAGAGCACATATCTTTCGGCGAATGTCAATAACAGCTTTTTGGTAGTGTTATCTTTTACTTTGACATTCGCCGATCCAAATTCCATCCATCCAGCGTTTTCGTTTAAAAATGTCACTGGGCACTTTAAAAAGGGAAACGTTTTCCTTGTTCCAATAGTTTTGGCGAATCGCGTACTTTTTCGGCATTTTGAGGTACTAACAAAAACTCAAACTCCAAGAAAATTGTTTAAAAATTATTTGAAACACAAATTTAATATTAAAATCCAATAGTTTGACTTCTAGTCAGAAAATTTAATTTGATTGTTTACTTGTCTTTTTTTGTTTTACTTTGACATTTTGCAATCATAGTTTTGTTGTTGTATGAGAACAATTTCATGGTTACTTAACCTTATATATAATTGAATCATGAAATGAGCCTTGGCCGCAGAACTCAAAAGAAAAAGAAAAACAGAAACGAGTTCGTCAAGTTACCAAAAGAAAAGTAACGACTGGTTACGACGTTCCTTCAAAAACGAAGTTCAAGAAATAGAAAGAACGTCAAAGTTTAGTTAGCGTTCATTAAGACATATGGTTCAAACATTCACTAAAAAAGGGTAAAACAACACTAATAAATAAGCTAAACAAATTTTTTTGCAAAGAAAAACTTGATTTAAATATAGATTAGAGCGAAAGCCGGAGAAAATAAGCCAGGCCCGGTATATATTATATATATATATATACAGAAAATATAATAAGCCCGAAAAGGTATGTGTTGGCAACCCTGTAGTGAATCGATTTATAGTATGTCTTAAAACTGTGCTAATAAGCTCAAAAGACAACATCGTATTAAATTTCATTAAAATATATCGACATTTCCTGTTTCCCAGTTTGGGTTTGTAGGGGAGGGTGGGGTTGTACTAGTCCGATATTCACCATTTTTTTATATTTTTTAATAGGACTAAAAAGCGACCCTCTACCAAATTTTATAAAAATCCGTCAATGTTTACTATTTTTGGCAAAAGAATGTATGAAATCAAAACACTGTGCGCCGTAATACAAATATTTTACAAAAGCGACAAATAATTCTAATCCAATCATATGATTAGCATGAAAATTCGTATAAAGAAATTTTCAAGTGCAATGAATGTTTTGGTGCTATCTATTTTGATCTATCTATTTTGATCTATCCTTAACTTCACAGGGCGCTGTAGTATAAATATCTACCAAAGCTGCCCAAAACTCCTAATCAGCTCATATGACTAGCTTAAAAATGGCATAAAGAAGTTTTCAGATACGATGAGTGCTTTGGCGCTATCGATTATGATCTATAACATTTAACACCAGAGGGTGACTGTAGTACAAATCTATTACAAAACCGACAAAAACTCATAATCCACTCATATGATTAGTATAAATACTTGTATAAACAGGTTTATAAATACGATGATTGTTTTGGCGCTATTAAATTTTATATATCTTTAACATTAGAGGGCGTTGTAGTACAAATCTCTTACAAAACCTACAAAAATTTCTAATCCACTCATATCAATAGCTTTTCACTTTTATGGAAATTTATAAATTACAAAAAGAAGTTTTCAGATACGATGAGTGCTTTGGCGCTATCGATTATGATCTACAACATTTAATACAAGAGGGTGCTGTAGTACAAATCTATTACAAAACCGACAAAAACTCATAATCCACTCATATGATTAGTATGAATACCTGTATAAACAGGTTTATAAATACGAAGATTGTTTTGATGCTATTAAATTTTATATATCTTTAACATTAGAGGGCGTTGTAGTACAAATCTCTTACAAAACCTACAAAAACTTCTAATCCACTCATATAAATAGCTTTTCACTCATATGGAAATTTGTATAAAGAGGTTTTCAAGTACGATGAATGTTTTGGTGCTATCTATTTTGATCTATTCTTAACACCACAGGGCGCTGTAGTACAAATATCTCCCAAAGCTATCTAAAATTCCTTATCAGCTCATGTGAATAGCTTATAAATTACATAAAGAAGTTTTCAGATACGATGAGTGCTTTGGCGCTATCGATTATTATCTACAATATTTAACACCAGAGGGCGCTGTAGCACAAATATCTTATAAAACTGTCAAAAATTTTTAATCCATTCATTAATTAGCCTGAAAATTTTATAAAAAGGTTTTCAATTACGATGGGTGTTTTGGCGCTGTCTAATTTTATCTATATTTAGCACCAGAGGGCTCTGTAGTAGGTAAAAATCTTTTACAAAACCGACAAAATCTTCATTTAAATAGCATAAAAAATATTATATAAAAAAGTTTTCAAGTACGGTGAGTGTTTTGGCTATTGATTGGCCATGGAATTTGAACTATTCTTAACACCAGACGGCGTTGTGGTGCAAAACCGACAAAAAGTTTTTATGATAGCATGAAAATTTGCAGAAATAGATATTTAGGTATGATGAGTATATTGGAGCTATCTATTTTGATTTAACTTTAACACCAGAGGGCGCTGTAGTAAAAATCTCTTACAAAACCAACAAGAAGTTTTAATCCGTTCATATGATTAGCATGAAAATTTGTACAAAAAGATTTTTAATTACGATGATTATTTTGGTGCTATCAAATTTCATAAATTTTTTAACATCAGCGGGCACCTTAGTCAAATCTTTTACAGAATCAACTTCTAATCCGTTCATCTGATTAGCATGCATTTTTGTATAATAAGATTTTCAAATACGATAATTATTTTGGCGCTATCTATTTTGATATATCTTTAAAACCAGAGGGCGCTGTAGTACAAATCTATTACAACACTGACAAAAACTTTTAGGCCTTTAATATAAATAGTATGAAAATGTATATAAGAAGTTTTCAAGTATGGTGAGTGCTCTGGCTATTGATTGGCCATGGAATTTAAACTATTTTTAACACCAGAGGGCTTTGTATTACAAAACCGACAAAAAATTTTAATATTATCATGAAAATTTGTATAAAGAAAGTTTTAGGTACTATGAGTATTTTGGTGCTGTCTATTTTGATTTAACTTTAATACCAGACTTTAACTTTAACTTTGGTGCTATCAAATTTCATCTATTCTTAACATCAGAGGGCGCTTAAGTTCAAATCTCTTGTAGAGATTTATAATCCGTTCATCTGATTATCATGCATTTTTGTATAAAAAGGTTTGAAAATACGATAATTATTTTGGCGCTGTCTATTTAGATATATTTTTAAAACCAGAGGACGCTGTAGTATAGATATATTACAAAACCGACAAAATCTTCTAATATAAATAGGATGCAAATTTGTATAAAGAGGTTTTTAGGTACGACGATGATTTAGGCGCTATCCATTTTGATTTATCTTTAAAACCAGAGAGCGCTGTAGTAAAAAGCTTTTACAAAACCGCTAAAAACTCCTAAACCGCTGATAGTTATGATTAGCATAAAAATTTGTATAAAAAGGTTTTCAGGTAGGATGAGTTTTTTGGTGCTATCTGTTTTGATTTATATTTAACACCAGAAGGCGCTAGTAAATGTTTAAAAAACTGCCAAAAACTTCCAATATGATTAGCAGGAAAATTAGTATGAAGAGGGTTTTTGCTACAATAAGTATTTTGGCACTGTTTATTTTGATTTATTTTTAACACCAGAGGGCGCTGTAGTACGAATCCTTTGCTCAAACACCAAGAATTCCTACATACTATATATGTTGACTTTATATGATTTAAATACAAATTCTAAATGTTTGATAGTTTAAATCATACTTAATTTTAAATACAAATTCTAGTTGTTTGATAGTTTAAAATCGTTTATTGAGCTTAAGGTCAAAGTTAGAACAATTAATTGTTCTAACGAATCTTTCCAAAGAAACAACAACAACAACAAAGTTTTTTCAATATGAAAAGGAAAAAATCACTAGCTGATTTTATTGCACAATTTCTGCCTGGCTAAGGGCGTCGTCAGAAATCTTTGTGATACCCATGCAAGCGCGCGCTAACGCACTGCACCATCGGGGCGATGAGATTTGAAGTGTCAATTTCTCAGTTTTTCCTCAATTTCATAATATCACATTTGTTGTTGTATTTCTGTTTTACTTTAGTCTCTGTGCTTATATTATTATATATAATTATATTATATATAATTTTCATATGTAATTTCAATGTAAGGTATCAATTAAATCTGTAAACAACCGTGTTTTTTTAGAGCGTACACATTGGCCCACATGAATAAAAAGTAGCATCTTCAGTAATTTGTAGTAACTACCAAAAAGTAAAGTGCTACAAAAAAGCTTGGATTCGGTATGAATAAAAAGTTTTTTCGAAATTATATGACTACTAACTTCGAAAGTAGCATTTACTACAAAAGTGTGATATATGTTCGTCGCAGCTGGCAAATTTTAATAGGGGTATTCACGATTCAGTGCACTTGCCAAGGCAGTTGTTCGAAATTATATGACTAATAATTTCGAAAGAAGCATTTACTACAAAAATGTGATATGTGTTCGTCGCAGCTGGCAAATTTTAATAGGGGTATTCACGATTCAGTGCACTTGCCAGGGTAGTTGAGGACTGAAGCAAATGTATACTTATGAAAATGTTGACAGCTTTGAAAAAAGTGATAGTGGCGTGTTCACGAAAACCCAACTGCAAAAGTCCTCCAGTTCTCAAATGCGCAGGCAAGTGCAATGAATCGTGAATACCCCTAATAAAGTGAATCTAAAGAGCGCTTTAAAATTGTCCATGGCCGATTGCTGCCATGTTTGTAGTTTGCTTTCAACTTCAATAAATCTTCTTTTCGCCTGCCCAAATAAATATCAAATTATATAAATTCAATGAATTTAATATATATCGTCGTTACAAAAGTTTTCATTTCTAATGAAAATTTTATGGAAAATTAAAAATGGAATTTTTTAGATGCGTTAGTTTACTTTTGTTAGTTTTTATAGTAAATATATAAATTATTTACTATAAACTTGTAGTATGCCATTTTGCTTACTACTCAAAATCAATAGCAAACACTACTTTTATTCATACCAATCCGGCTATTTTGTATCAAGTTCGAAACTGCTGATTCTTGTAGTGTAGCCGAGCGTTTTCACTGCCCGAACGAACGAATAATTCATCGCGAACAAAACGTAGCGAGGAATTTTTCGTTCGCTCCAGCCGTTTCCACTGCACGAATAGCGTTCACGAACATTTTGGAAAAAACACTGTTTCGAACCTTGGTTTGCACCAAACTGTTTTAAACGAACTGAGAATTCATCGTTCATTCAGGCAGTGGAAACGCTCGGTAGTAGAGAGCACTTTATTCATATAACCTAAATACTAATGAAGGTTTTTTATTTTGACTTGTAGTAAAGTCGAATCTGTTACTTTTATTCATATGGGCCATTGTCAATTAAATACTACCCGCGACCGGGTGAATTTGTTTTTTTTTCCAAAATTTTTAAAAATTTCTTAAAGTTTTTTCATAAAATTCAAGAATGTCATAAATAAAGGTATTGCTCTTTCAGCGAATGCAGTGGTCACAGCTGTCAGAAACAAACAGTTGAAAGTCAAATGCTCACTTCAACGAAGAGGCGCGGCGAATTTTTTTTTTTTTTTGTTCGGAGAATAAAAAAAGTAATGTTTGTATAAATTTCCGGCAATACCTGGCAGTATTGCCTGACAGTTAGCTGCAAAAGCATGAAAAATGTTGCAGCTGTTTGTTTGGTCCTGAATGTTTGTGAGGGCCACAACAACCCCTTCTTTTATGCTAATTTAGCAGTTTACACAAAACGCCAAAAGGTATTTCAATGTTCTGCAAGTGGTCGTCGTTTTTCAAAACAACTTCTTCTGCCAAATGCTGCCATATTTCATTTTCAACAAAAAAGAATAATAATAAAAAAAATGTCACATTGTTGCAATAGAGTCAAGTGGCCTGAAGTGGGTAGCAAAAGCGCCTAAAATGCGGAATAAAGCGAGAGATAAAGTGTAGAATAAGCTGTTTGAAGTGTCAAATAAAGCCGGATACACTTCTTGAAAGCATGGCCATGGCTGTATGTTGCGAGGAAGTATGGCAAGGAAATGGCAGAGTGACAATACTGGCAGCAGTGTTGCTTGAGTGTTGGCAAAGCTACTTGTGTAGTTGAAAAAAAAGTTAAAAAAGAATTGTCACTTTTTTTTGGTTATTAAATAAAATAAAGTTTAATAGTAAAAAAATTAAGTTATGCCTTAATTGCATTATCTGGATGATTTTCAGTAAACTGCTGTTTTTTTGTACTTTTATATTTTTTCAAGCAATATTGCAAATATTTTCAGTATTCCAATCCATTTCTAACAATGCGTTGGGTCAATTGAAATTCAATTAAAATTCAGTTTTACATGCAAAATCTTGCAGCTAAAAGCTATTTATATAATGTGTTGAAAATTATTAGTTGACAATAAGTAATTTTTGTGACTATGCTATATATAATAGTCATAAGAAAAACCTAATCCGTTTATAATCAGGTTTCGTTTACCTGATCAGGGTTCTGATCGTATTTCTGATTCGGGCGTAGTTTTATCCAATTTTGCCATATTTCAAACGTAAAATACGTTTAACCCATTTCCAGCTAGTGGTGCATTTTTGCATCAGTAACTTTAGAATATTCTCCTGGAAGGTGCGAAAGTGATATACCTGGCACTGTAGGGATTATGTTGATATGGACTTTTGATAATATACATTATTTTTGGTTTGAGTCGATTCGGTTGTTTACTTGGATTTTACGCCCACGGCGCGTCGCAATATTTGGGTTTTTTTTTTAATTTTTGAAAATTCCGGAAAAATGTTTCAAATCGCAATATCGAACATTGCTTTTCAATAGTAACTTATATAAGTTTAAAATTTTATATTAAAAATAATTTAGAGCCTGTTTGCTGTTTAAACTGGGCAGGTACAGCTGTGAAGGTATGTGATGCAGCTAGTGGTGCAAAAATGCATCAGGCCGCCCAGACCTTAGCTGTGAAGGTAAAAATTTAAAATTTGGCCTGATAAAGCTTAGAGCCATGTCATATATAGACTCTGGACGAAGTTTCAACGATTTTGACCCGGTAGTTAAAGAGCCGCCTGAAATGGGTTAAGATATCAAAGATTGAATACCATTTAGCAATATGTGTTATATATACAATGTTTACACATATTTTTTTTTTGGAACTTACAAAGGTTTTCCTTAACGGATTTCCACTCGGGTGTAAATGGAATAAGTAATATAATAATGCGCATTTTTAAGTTTAATTTTTTTTTGAGTATATTCATTGAGCTCAGTTCATAAACTTTTTCAAACCATTTAACTTATTTATGTTGCCTCTAGAGTTGCTTTTCCCTCTTACTCATTGTTTTTATTCTCTACAATGCGCATTATATCTTATGTATGTGACAGCTGACATTACAATTGTCAAGGTAATGTCAAGAGATTAACTCAGTCTGGGACAAAAAGTTATGGAATAAGCTTGAGTTGCTGGTGTAACGGATGTCAGTGAGTGAATGAAATAGATATTTGTAAAAAACCATTTTTATTTCACAGCAATATTAAAATTTTTCTCTTAAAAAATGTCAAAACAATATATTTATTTACTCATATTAAAAAGTTTCTGCAAAAATTGTGATAATTTCAAATTTAGCCAAACTTTATTTTTGGAAAAACTCAATATGTTTAGGAAAAAACAAGGCATAGAAATAAAAAAAATATTCAAAATTGCATACGCCAAAAATTTGCTTATTTCCATTATAATTTTGTAATTTTGCTAACTAGGCGTGTGCAGCATGTAACAGCAATGCAACAATCTGGCAATGTTGATTGCGCCACAACAAAAACATGCACACACAAAACATATTCTCAGACTAATGGCAACCCTGTCTCTAGTCTTGTTGGCATTGATTTCCAGTGAGACTAAACGCACACAATCATGTCATGTACCTACTTGTTTCCTGCCCACCACACAAACACACGCAATTCTGACACTTGACGCTGTGCCGCCCCAAACTATAAAAGAAAAACCTAACCACTGCCACTCTTCTCTTGCATTACATCAAACATTGCTATTTATCTTGTTTTATCATCATGGCTTATCTAGCCTCGATATGTTGGCACGTTCATGTTCATAGTTTTTGATATGCTGTCGTGTGTGAGAGTTGCCAAAGAGTTTGTGGCTAAAAATAAGTGCAAAACATTCGAAAACAACAAGAAAACACTCACCATAACGTGCTTCCTCGCCCTCGGGTGCATGTTGTGTAATTGTATTGAGTTCCTCTTCCAAATCGACATGACAATCGGATACGTCCCATGAGAGGAAACCTGCAAGAGTAACAAAAATATAACAGTAAATACAAGTGAAGGTGGTATAATTTTTGTATTGTGCATGAGATAGCATTTGTGTTTATCATTATTATGCGATTTATTTTTGTGATTTAAATTAGAAAAGTTATAAAAAATATAGCTATGTACTTTGATTTACAAAGTTTTTTAACAAAAAAAAAAAAAAAAAAAAAAATAACAAAAAAAATATAGTCTGACAGTATCTAATAGAATCAGACTCAGACACATATCTACGTCATTGCAAGACTTCCTAAAATAGTTAGCTACTTCTTGCGAACCTCGTTGCATCGCGTTTGAAATTTATTTCTATGAACTTGTGACAGCTCGTGACATCCAAAAATTTCAGCTGTCACTTTGACAGTTGAACACGCTTTTCCTATTTTGTAAGCCACAGTAAATTTACAATTGCTTACATTCTATTTCATAATTTCATAACAGTGAAGCAGAGAAGGTAAACATGAAATATTTAAATAACTAAAAATTCGTTCATTGATAGAATGACAGTTTCGGAGTTTATTTGTGCCATTTGTCTGTCACGCTGATATGACAGCTATGACTGTTACCGTTGACGTTGACGTTCTGAAATAAATTTGATCGTTTTATGACTAGAGAAACTTTTCTTCCTTTTCAGCAATAATGAAGTGTATACAACATATAATTGGGTCATTCTCTGTCAACCGAACTCCACTTTCGGAAGGTTTTGAATAGCAAGAATGTTATTTTCTTCTTTTAAATACCGTGTGTCCACTTTTTTAGCTGAAGATGGCTGTCACAATATGTCGAAAATAACAAACAAAAATCACAAAATCACAATATAACAAGATGGCAAAATTAATCACTATACTCAAGTTTAAGCTAAATAAAAGAGATCCATTCACTTGTGTAATAATCTCCTCTAGTTTTTTATGCATTAAAAAATATACAAAACAAAAAATAATACACATTTTCAAATTGACACAAGTCAAACCCGAGATCCCGGACGATTTAAACCCCTTTAAATCCCGGAATTTTCTTTCCGGGATCCCGGGATATTCATGTAAATGCAACCATTTCAATTTTTGTTGATATGAATAAAGAATTAGAAAAGCCTTTTATTGAGGCTGAAACAGATAGTTAGGACGATGAGTGTGAATCACTGGAGTCAAGACTTTGCAAAGTCTTAGAAGAATTTGCAACATCGGGATGTCAGCTATGTCTTTGAAAATTGTCAGATATTCTCACTTAGAAAATTATTTTTTTTTGTGGTGAAGGCAATCGTGATCGAAACTTAGAAATTGCTTCCGATTATCGTACAATTATTTCTCCAACTAGCATAGAATTAGAGCGGTGCTTCTCATCAGCAGGTTATATTTGTCATAATATCCGAACAAAAGTATCTAATGAAAAATAAGACGCGTTGATCAGCTTATCGTATTACTTTAAAAATAATTTAAACAAAAAATTTAATTTTGAAATGTCTTTTCCAACTTTAATTTGCCTTAAACACAAAAAACATGAAGACGATGTCCAAAAAAATTTTTAACATTTATATAATAATACCTAAAACTGTTCTTTATTTTATTTTTTTATATAATTTCGTTCTTTAAATTGATGCATTTGCTTAACCATTTACATTTAACAAAAAATTTTTAACATTTATATAATAAAACCTAAAACTGTTCTGTATTTTATTTTTTATATATTTTCGTTCTTTAAATTAATGCATTTGCTTAGCCATTAATATTATTTGAGTTTTGTTGTGTTTATTAACAATAAGGGTATTCACAATTGTGTGGTATTGTGCTTTTTTTTGTCATAGTTTAAAACCACAATTATAAGCACCCTTTTAAATAGAATTTGTGGTTGGATACCTACCACTACAGCTATGCAAATAAATTAACTATCCAATTTGATATATTTTATTAATAAATGGCATAAAAAAGTTTAACTGGCATTTTGAGCTGCTTCCATTTTTGCTTTTAGAAAATAACTGGCAACCCATCAGTTGTTTATGGAACTACTTAAAATAACCATACTTTTGGTTTTTAGAGATTTCATGTAAAACAACAAAAAATATAAAAACCGCTCTGTAAAGTATGGTATCAATACCACGGGTTTTTTTAACTACACTGAAAACAACGCAATTGTGAATACCGTTAATGGGTTTGGTTTTGTTTTTGTTGCTTTATAAATGAATAAATTTACATTTTTTAGTTTCAAATAATAAATAATAAAAAATAGTATTAAAAGCGTTTTAAATTATTTACTTCTTAAAGTTTTCAAACCCGATAATATATTACTTGAAACTAAAAAATGTAAATTAATTAATTTATAAAGTAACAAAACACATTAAGGGTATTCACAACTGCGTTGTTTTCAGTATAGTTTAAAAACCTGTGGTATTGATACCATACTTTACCGAGCGGTTTTTATATTTTTTGTGCTTTTACATGAAATCCCTTGGATTTTCAATACCGATAATCCCGGGATCGAGAAAAGCTACCGGGATTGGACTCCCTAGTGTAGACGTAGAATTTATTTTTATAGATTAATTTTTTATCATTAATAAAGAAAAATTCTTTTTTTTTCATATGCGCAATTCCGCAAAAAGTGACCTTTTTCATTTGAAAAAATAAAACTTTTCAACTTCAAGTTTTTTTATACTTTTTGGCCCCAAAGTAAGTTAAAATCGCTTGCGGCCACACAGTATTATGTCATGACATTGATTTGAATGCATTTGTATTTTTTGTATGATTACCGGGACCTAGTTACCTATTTACACGAATGTCGGTTACAGGAATGACAAAATCTACAGGAATAACAAAATCGCTGGAGGCCACACAGTATTATGTCATGACATTGATTTGAATGCATTTGTGTTTTTTGTGTGATTACCGTGACCTAATTACCTATTTACACGAATGTCGGTTACAGGAATGACAAAATCTTCTTTATTTGGAAATCGCAGTCCTCTGAGAAAACTAAAACACTTTTCCGCACGTTTTTATCATACATTTGATAGCTACTTTAATGCGTTGTACTCAATTTCATTTTAGCCTATCACTAACTGAGTACACAGTTGGTTACAGAAATGACAACTTTTTTGTTTTAATTGTTAATAATATAACAAATAAGTTTCATATAACACTTGAGCTTTGCACTCAAATCCACTGGTGAATTTTTGAAACTCGAATATAAACAGCGTAAATAGTCACACCTAGAAGGCGCTCAAACGATACTTGTCTCTTAGTTTTGCTTACTAATAGACGCGAAATTAAAAAAGTGATAAAATCAGGGGGCCAAAATTGTGTAGATAAAACTTATATTAATATAATTTTGTAACTACGTTAAATGGCAGAAAATGCACACGCGGTATACGTAATATTTTGACCTTGTCATCTAAAACATGCACAAATCAAAATTGCGGAAGGAACACTCTTTGAATTTTTATAATTTTGATCAAGGACAGATAACAAGAATGACATTTTAGGCCTATTTTAGGCATTTCCATCAGCAAAGTTAAGTTTTTAAAGACCTGGTACTACATAATTTTCAAGAAAGAAACTTTTTAAGAAAGCTGAAGTCCCAAAAATTGTTTTTTATCACTAAACACTGTGAAGACATGTAGATGAGCACTTTTGGCGGAATCGCCCATTGATATTTTTCAAAATTATTTCAAAAACATTTCATCGTCTAGATAAAAAAAAAAATTTAAATTTTTCGAATTTTAGGTCCAACGCATATACCTGCTACTTGACAAATATATAATTTCGTGTCAATATTATTTTCCAAAAAGAAAAAGCATGCACCTTCTTTGATTTTGACATCACTTAATGTTGGAAACACCGTTTTTAAATATAAAAAAACTTCGCATTCTGTATTAATAAATTGCTTTTTGTAACCCAATTTGAGATGAAATGGCAGCAAAATGATTTTTTCAGCTTGCACGAGAGGAATGTTGACAACATTTCTTTCTACAATTATAAACGCTTTTCACGGTGGCCACTAACAGCGTTTGTAGTGATCCTTCGTATGACTCTGCCACTCAAAAAAATAGCAGTGATACTTAATATAACTTCCCTGCATTCCAAATAGTATAGTGAGGACTTTTAGATCGAAGACGAAGTGCCATTAAGTTTTGTGTATTCAACTACCCTAAGAATCTTCAACATAGTTAGGTACGTTTCAAAGATTATTTCCGAATAGGGAAATAAAAGAAAGGGTCATTCGAATTAAAACATACACTAGTTTTAAAAGATTTTATAAAAATATATATAAAAGAACCGTCAAAGGAATATATGAACGCTCCCAAGAACTATGGACCAAAGAAAGCGTAATATCTTATTTACAAACAAATTGAATAACTCACAAGGAAAGGTCTCTACGTGTCACTCTCCGATTTTAATGAGCTTTGAGTACGTGATAGAAGACAAAATCTCTGCTAAGTTCAAAGTGAATGCTTTTAAAATGGTGTTCGAAAATTTGCAAAAATTATGTTTTTTAGCAATGACTTTAATTTTATATATTGAAACATACACAAATTAGGCATCAAATGAAGGGTACTGAAATTTCACGTCATTTCGTGTAATTAATAAAACATTTTTTTGTTGTTGTTATTTTGTTTTTGTTGAGTTGAACAAATTTTTACTCATAATCTGAATATTATAACGGTATGATTATATTTTAGGAGTGTATTAACATTTTAAAGTATGGTGTCATGTTACACTCAACCAGATCTACAAGCTATGGTATGTCACTTCAAAATTACATGCGATTTTTGAAGCAAAGCTTTTTACGCCTCTTTTAACTTGTTTTCCTACACCTTTTTCTTAGAATTGTTTTTGCTTCTTACCATAACAACAATAGAATGTAATATTAAAAATATTTCTGCGTAAGAAGTGAGAATCGAACTCGTACCATTACGATCGATAGTTCTATACACTTCCCACTGATTCAAAAACCTTTGTTATGTTAGTTGATTTATTCAATATTAAGTATTAACTGAAGCTATGTTGCACCATGTTGTTATTACAGTGCTTTTACAATATATACTGTACTGAAAAGTGTTCAGCCTGAAATTATGCACATCTTTATATGCACATAAAAGACAAGCATGCTGCTCCGTACTAATATCGCTCAAACTGTAATTATTTTTTGCGATTATTACAGTGCTTTTAAGACATATACTACATAATATGTACTCAAAAATGTTCAGCCTGAAAGTATGCACACTAGGCCGGGTCGATTTGTGGGGAGGCAAAAAAATCGCACATTACTCAGTGAAAATCGTATTCAAGGGATCAAAATAAGAAACTTTGCCCGAGGAACTATACCTCTGAATCGAATTCTAATGCTCCAATTTTTTACTTTTGTACCGTAGATTCAAATTTTGAAAAATCCCGCTTTGACCCATTCAGAGTGCCCCAATCGAGTCCAAATGTATGACCGACCCCCACTAACTTTGGAGGGCCGATCCACCCATGCCAGTGGCACACCCCCTGGAACCCCCTAGGGGTTCCCCCATACAAACATTTCAAAAAATCACCATTTTTGGCACTTTACATGAAAAAATCAGCCGATCCACCCATGCCAGCGAATGGGGTCGCCACTGGCATGAGTGGATCGGCCCTCGGCGATTTTTAAATCGACCCGCCCTAATGCACACACTTACAGACCCCTTTTATGCTATACACGAGCAGATTCCATTGAACTTGGTAAACATTTTTGATTCAAATATAGGATAAGGAATCACAACACGATAAAGGACAACTATTGATGCAGTATTTGCTAGATATATCGACGACACTACATCTTTAATATACGTTTGCTATTTATATATGAAAAATCAATAATTTCATTAATAAATTTTTATTATAATAGTTAAAAACTTTTACAAAAATAATTCGCAATTAATGTAACATGTAATGAAATTAAATAATAATGTAATGTAATAAGATTTATTGGTGTGCATATAAACGTGTATTTTTTTAGTCAACTTTATGGAATTTTAATTAAATTTTGATTTTAAATTTAAGCAGTATTTCATTAAAAAAAAACAGTAAATTTTGAAATACATGAAACTGCGAAAAAGCTTTGCTTCTCTCGTGTGCCCAACGTCGCATCTGTTTTTTTTTCGTAGCACCGTGCAACTGATGACCTTGACCGAAAACGATCAATTTTTTAAATTATCTAATTAATTTGATATTAGTTAAAGACTCCTTATTTGGTCTGACTCTTCAATATATTTTTGATATGACAAAAATATAGTAAAATAAATAGCTCTAATTTATTATGATATTGCAAAAATTAATAGAGTTTTCATGGCACAATGAACATACGAAGTTCTCGCATATATAAATCTGCGTTTAGTACTACAATTTTTTGTAGTAGCATACTGGCTCTGTAGATATACACGGTTGTATTCTCTACTGCCCTTATAACTGATATTTTGGCATATATTTTATCTTTGTACGATGAATATTAAAGGCTGTTGGTATACCTCAAAGTGTCGAATAAAAACTTACAGGCAGGGACCGAAAATAACTGTTATTTTACGATTTTCAGATGAAAAAGGCATAACGAAAAAGTGGCCGGAGGACTTTTTTAAATATACCATTATTATCGTAATGTCAGCAGCTTCGCGAATATTAAATGCCTTTTAAATTTTTGGCTGTTACTATAAAAATTAAAATTAACTGTTATTTTTTGCCTTTTTTTTCGGGCAAAAATAACTGTTACTTTTGACTTTTATTTTTTACGTCAAAAATAACAGTTATTTTGTGCCTTTTATTTTTTCGGTCAAAAATATCAGGCAATTTGTATATTTTCAAAGGCCGAATAAATACTTAAAAACTAAAAAGTTTCATTGCTCAAAATGTGCACGCTGATGAGACGATAAAAATTGCATAAAACTTGTTTTTGCCTTTCAAGTGGCCTTTAAAGAAATTCAAATTGCCTGATATTTTTGACCGAAAAAATAAAAGGCACAAAATAACTGTTATTTTTGACCAAAAAAATAAAAGTCAAAAGTAACAGTTATTTTTGCCCGAAAAAATAAAAGGCATTAAATAACTAGTATTTTTGTCGGAAAAAATAAAAGTTAAATGATAACTGTTAATATCTGACTTTTTTGGTAAAAACCATAACCGGTACGGTCCCTGCTTACAGGTGCTTGAAAAAATTTTGGAAAATTGCACTCCTGTTATACCGCACTGTAACAGATAATTTGTCAGTGCGAGCTTCAATACTAGTCTAATTTGAACAATTTCATAGCTATTTGGCGATAGGTGGCGCTAAGTACTTCACATATTTTTAGGCATATGCTGAAATAAAGTAGAGAAAAAGCAACATAACAACAACAATTATATGCAAACTTTAACTCGCTATAACTTAAAAAAGATAAGTTTTTATAAAATAAAAAGTCCAGTTTGCACATCTACAGGTCTAAACCTACCAAACCATACTAAATTAATTAAGATTGGACTTGTGCTTAAAAAGCCTTACGCCGTACAAAATTTGCGTTTGTATAATATATATAAGATTATCACCACAAAATACTAAGGGCCATTTTGTTCACAAAGGGCATAAATATGATTTAATTCGGGGATAACTATCTCTAGGTTAATTTTATACCAGGCGTATAAATCGGGATACAAAAAAGTGGTTTTGTTCACATTTTATCCCAGCTTTATGCTTAGAGCATAAATTCGCTCTCAGTTTATATCGATTTCCATTGGAATATTAGAGTGTTGCTCAAAATGATAAAGTTTTGAAATAATAGGGCTGCCACCTAATAATATGTATTTTTTAGAATTTTAAACATCATTTAACAGTATTAGGGAGTCACTGATTTCGAATCTGAAGTCAGAATTTTAAAATTCAAAATGGTGGATAGGGTTGCCACCTTAATTTTTTGTATCTTTATGATTTCGGGGCTGGCAAAAAAAATGGTATGCCAAAAATGGGTCGCTGAATCCGAATCCGCGGTCAGAATATTAAAATTAAAAAATTTTGAAATAATAGGGTTGCTTTTACTTTTGAAAATACATATTTTAAGTGGCAGCCCTATTATTATAAAAGTTTACTATTTTGAAATTCTAACCACGGATTCGAACTCAGCGGCCCATTTTTAGCATACCATTTTTTTGCCAGCCCCGAATTCATAAAAATACAAAAAATTAAGGTGGCAACCCTATCCACCATTTTGAATTTTAAAATTCTGACTTCAGATTCGAAATCAGTGACTCCTTAGCACTGTTAAATAATGCTTAAAGTTCTTAAAAATACTTATTATTAGGTGGCAACCCTATTATTTCAAAACTTTATAATTTTGAAATTCTGACCATGGATTCGTATTCAACGACCCATTTTTGGTGTACCATTTTTTTTTCAGCCCCGAATTCATAAAAATACAAAAAATTAAGGTGGCAACCCTATCCACCATTTTGAATTTTAAAATTCTGACTTTAGATTCGAAATCAGTGACTACCTAATACTGTTAAATGATATTTAAAATTCTAAAAAATACACATTATTAGTTGGCAGCCCTATTATTTCAAAACTTTATCATTTTGAAATTTTGGCCACGGATTCAGATTCAGCGACCCATTTTTGGTGTACCATTTTTTTTTGGCAGCCCCGAATTCGTAAAAATGTAGAATATTAAGGTGGCAACCCTATCCACCATCTTGAATTTAAAAATTTTGAGTTCAGATTCGAAATCAGTAACCTCCCAATACTGTGCCCTCATGTTTAAAATTCTTAAAATAAATCATTTTTAGGTGGCAACCCTATGTGTAGAAAAATTTTCGAATTTTGAAATTCTGACAACGGATTCGGATTCAGCGACCCATTTTTACCCTTTAGTTCGCGCCAGCCCCGAATTCGTAAAAATAAAAAATTAAGGTGGCAACCTTATCCAAATTTTAAAATTTTGACACCAGATTCAAAATCAGTAACCCCCAATACTGTTTCCCTATGTTTAAAATCTGTATTTTCAATATTTTGACACCAAGTAAATACAAAATTTTAAAATGAGAGTGATGAGAGCGAATTAAAAATCTTAACTCACCAATTTTCACGAGTTAAATATTTCTGGAGTTAAGCTATCTCGCCACCATTTTTATCTCCAGCTTGAAGAGTCAAATGCTTAACTCACTGTGAACAAATGAAAAACTGGAAAAATCATGGAATTAACTCGGGGATAAATTTATCTCTCTGTGAACAAAATGGCCCTAAGGAGCTGAAAAATTTATTTTATTATATTATTTTCCTAAGATTTTTAAAATAAAATGCACTTTACACCAATTATTTTTTTATCTTTAATATTAAATAAAAGTAGACTCACGAAATTTGATCCAGAATAAGCTCGGTAGCCGCTGAACCAATTTTATTGATTTGTTGGCGGGAAAAAAGGGAATGGAAAATTTTTTTATATAAAAACACGACTCTATTTGAATGCACTGTTGTGCCAAAATTTCAAAGTAATCGGTGACAAACTTTCGGAGATCTTTGATTTTGTACAAACACACACACTTACATTTTTATTGATATAGCTAGATATAACAGCTACTTTTCTCACACAATCCAGTCAGATCACTGTCAAATTAAAGTGGCTTCAGCCTAAAAGTATGCAAATATTTTCCTTTCTCTTTTCGCTTTGCGAGGTGCTTGTATTACAATAAACTTATTGCATTATTCTGTATCACGAAGACGCACACCAACGATGAGAAAGACACGATAAGCAATACTTTCTTCTATACAAAATTGTATTGCTTCTCGTGTCTTTCTCATCGTTGGTGTGCTTCTTCGTGATACAGAATAATGCAGTTAGTCTGTTTTTTGTACTTTTTCAGCTTCAACTAATTTATTTTTTAATGTGCCAGCAGCAATGCAGACTTTGTTGTGTATAAGCTTAGTTTTAATCACGCAAGAATACACACACACTACACACACACACACACACTCACAATGACAACTGAAGCTATATCTTATCTAAGTACATATAAACACTTAACGTGCACATGAAGTTTAGGCACCAGCCAACAATAAGGATAAATAGCAGAAATAATGTAGAAAATCATAATGAATACATAAAAGCGAAAAAATGTACAAAAATACATAACGTGCATTTGTGTGCACAAGAATAAACACAAGCACAAGCACAAATACAAATACAAGTACACGCATATACAACAACTTCAGCTCAAACACACTTACAGGGTAGATGAACAGATATCATCGCATAAATAGTAAATGAGTGTGTAAACATTAGCAAGGATCTGCTTGCTGCATGATGCTCGGCTGATGCTACTTCAACTTCTACTTCTGCTGTTGCTCTCTCACTGTCATTGCCATAGTTATATAGATATGTATGTCTGTTTGTTGTGCTCTTAGCGCCTTAAGTGTTTTTGTATTTTTTTAATTTTTGTGCTTTTGTTGCCATTATATTTTGTTCGTCCGCTCGTTCGTTCTTTTTGTTGATTGTTAATACTTGCTCAGCGCTGTATTATGCACCTATACAAGCAACAAATGTATGCATACCTACACATACATTGCCACCGTCTGAGTGGCTTAATTTTGCTTCGTCTGCTCAAGTGTTCGTTGCCTGCCTGCTTGCCGGCCTGATCTTTACGTATTTCAAGCACGCGCCCTCATTATTTTTGTGCAATTGCCAGAGGCGCAGCCTTTGTTTGATGGCCTGAACCTAAGGTACCTACAGTCTTTCGAGACAATTATTTAATATATAGAGAGAAAGGCATGCAAATGAAGAATCTTGCTTCAATTTGTTGAATCAAGTTTTATTCTAAAAAAGAAACCATTTAAAAAAGTAATGTACATCAGCGCGTATGAGTAACATTTAATTCAATACTGCAAAACTTTTAATGCTGGATTTAGCTGTACTCAACGGTAAATAAATTGCTAAATTTGCACCTGTTCTGAATCTTTCCTTTCACACACTAAAACCTTGATAACAACAGAAAGCACAAAAGGAAGAAGTGTAATATGAAAAATATCTGCTTCAATAATTATTAGGATGGCCCAAAAAAAAAAAAGTCGTGTTTGATGTCCGCTGCTTTTACACTTCCACTCGACCTAAAGAAATACCATGTAAATATAAATAAGAAAAGAAACTATATCTTATCCGACATAAATTGTAGGAGAGAGAGAGAGAGAGTGAGAGAGGACATATCTTGTCATCGGTAATTTTATCACTGGATACTTAAAGAAGACTCTTCTTGGACTTGACTCTATCGGAATTTGATACTTTTTTACTTTAGAGTCATTAACGTTGAGTCGTACGTTCATTTTGAACTTTATTCAATAGTACATCTACTTAATTCTGCTTAGAATTGACTTGGTTGGAGTTGACTCCTATCGAAGTTTGACGCTGTTCGTCCTTAAAACTTCTTGGAGTTGATTCAGACTCAAATTGAACTTGACTGTAATTAGTTTGGACCTTATTTGGCCTTGATTTTACTTTGACTTGACTTTTCTTGTAGATTTAATTTACTCTAACTCGGCTTCTAATTGACATTACTAAAACTTTACTTTATTTTGGAACTTAATTTTATTACAGCATTTCCATATGAAATTCAGAAATTATTTTTGAAGCTCTAAAATGATCAATAAAAATTAAAAAATTCCATTATAAATCTGGTAAATATTAGTTGAAATTAAGAAAAGATCTTAAGTTAAAAATTATTATAAAAATGATAAAAGAACTTAAGTTAAAAATGATTATTTTAAATATTGCGTTTAAGCTGCTCGAATGAACAATCATCATTTAGCATTGCTAATAGGACGAAGTAATATTTTATTAAACGAATAGCTGTATAATTGGATGAAGTCTGTACAGAATGCGAGCAATGGTAAAAACTTTACAAGATTTTCATACGTGGTTTGCATGTGTATAAGTCTTTTCATCGTAATTCATCAGATTTGTCAAAATATATATAAAAAAAAATAAATGGTATTTAAACCATTTAAACGGCACGGTATTTAAATTGGATAGTGTTAAAGGTAGATTTTTATATTGCTTTTAAATATTTAGTCAAAATGATATCAAACACGATTGAGCCTAGGTTTCACCAGGAATAATTACTCTTGCAACGTTTTGCATAAATCGTTTTAGCTTAAAAAACATAATTTTATCACTTTAAAAGACTTAAATGTTATCGAAAACAATTTTTTTAACATTGCTCATTAAATTGAACATTATATAAGCTCTGCGTTACAAAAGTCAATGTTTGCTTTTTACACCGATTTTAAACAAGGGTTGAACATAATCTCATAAATAATCACTGCATTAAATAAATGTGTTGTTATAGCATTACAACAAACACTGTTTCCATAACAATCATACTCAAAATAAAAACAAAACTGTTATAATCACTTAAATTGAAACCGATTGCGTGCACAGTTGAAGAATTTTATTCAATGACTTACAGTAATTTATTTAACTTCAAGTAAATTTAGTCAGAACATCATAACAAAATGAAATGGAGCTGTTAAATTGATTGACAATTATAAACTAAAGCTTTTTATAGTTCAAAATTGTTTGATTGTTTATCGATATTTTGATGAAAAACTGCAGTAACCATCAAAGTCAGAGGGTTTTTTTTATAAGAAATGCGTAAATTTGACTTCCAAACAGGAAATAACAAGGTATGACAAAAAAAAACTAATCTCTTCACTTGTTCTCTGAAACCTTAAAAATGTTGACTTACCGTCAAAAAACTGCTTTTGCGTGCCTTCACGCACTTATTGCCGATTAACTCAATCAATTACACTGTGCGGCACGAAAATCTGTGTTTAATAATTTCAGCGTTTTTCACTTAATTTTAATATGAGGAATCAATCTTGTGGTAACATCCGCTTTTCCACTTTACCTAAGACTTTAGTGCAAATATTTTTTTTAATTAGTCCAGATATGCACTCATTGCATGTTGAAAACTCTTGAACCATTTGGATTCTTATTTTGGTTTATTCAACAAAGTTATTTCTATTATTCTTGCCAACAACTTTGTTGAACAAATATACAACGAAAAATCAGTTGAAATTGTCTTTTAACCTTTAATAAGCGATATGTCTTACCCGCTTTCAACGCTTCAAGGCAAAAAATGTTACTCATACGCAATGCTGTTCGAATTTTTTTCGTTTGACTTTTTGTAATATAAGATAAGACCCACTGGAAGCGATTTTTTCATATTCATTTATTGAGCAAAGTTGTTGGCCAGAATTATAGAAAGAACTTTGCCCAATTAACCAAAGTGAAAATCCTAATGGTTTATGAGTTATCAACATGAAAATGAGTGCATATCTTGAATAATTTTTGATATATCTTAAAAAAAAAAATTTTGTTCTAAAATGTTCGGTAAAGTGGTAAAACAAATGTCACCACGAGATTCCTTATACCAAAATTAAGTGAAAAACGTTTAGATTATCAAATACAGAGAAAGAAGGTACAAAAAGCGCACAGTGTTATTAACTGATTCAAGATTTTATCAAGTAGATAGTTTTAAATAAGTGGAGTTCAGTCCATTAAAACGATATATAATACCTTTCCAGCTTGCACAGATTTTGATTTGTTACAAATATATGTTATAATTCGGTGGTATTCCAGTTTTTTTGAACAAATTTAGTCACAAATGGGTTGCATTAAAGTTTCAAATCAGTATTTGCAACAAATCATTCGTTTTGTTGAAAATAAGTTAAACTATGGTGTTAATTATGTTACGAATAAATGCACCATAGTTTAAATTTTGTAAAAATGTTTCATAAAGTTTTGAAAAAACTAAGTAATTTTAACTTAAAAGTAACATTATTACAGCATTTCTTTTTATAGCACCTATAAAAAATGTTTGTGTATTGTAATTGTAACAAATACAGTAACGAGTTGGCAACCTAGATTGCGACTTAGTTGCTTTATGTTTATATTAAGTTATATCAATGTCGCACCAACTAAATGCTCCAAACTTCGGTTTGAAGACGTTTTAATTAAGTTACAGGAAAGTTACTGCAACTAAATGTTTCCAATTTTGCTGTGACGACGCACTAAAGTGCCACAAACAAAATATAAATTTTATTGTTCACAAAAAATTCTGTGTTGCTTGTCAATTTCTTTGTGTAGGCTTCTACTACCATGTAATCCATTTTTGATTTATTTCAGCGTTCAACGAGACTACCAAATTGAACAAATCGAAATTATGAGAATTTGTTTTGTTGCAAGAAGGTTGAAATGAGGTTTTTATTCAGTTACAAGATCAGTGGAAATAGCCATTGAAACTTTATGCTGTATTGGGGTTATTATTCAGTTGCTACAACTTGAGAAAACATTATTATAACTCAAAAAATGTAGTTAGGAAAAATAACGTTGAATTGAGTTTAGTTTATTAAATTGCAAGAAAATTGCAAGCTTGTGCTGTATTAAGGTAATTATTCAGTTGATGCAAGCTTAGAAAACATAATTGTAACTTATAAAATTTTGCTTGATAGAAGAACGATGTATTGAGGTTATTATTCTGTTGCAAAAAATTTATATAATGTAATTAGTTAAATGAACGTTGCATTGGAGTTAAAATTCAGTTTCAAGAAGTTTTGAATAAAATTGTTGTAAGTAAATACTGTATTAAAGTTATTATTCAGTTGAAACAATGTTATAAAAATATTTGTAACTTTTGATATTTAGATAGATGCAAGAACTATGTATTGAGATTATTATTCAGTTGCAAGAACTTTGGAAAAAACCATTGCACCTTATATAATGTAATTAGTTACATGAACGTTGTATTGGAGTTATGATTCAGTTGCAAGAATTTTTGAATAAGAATGTTGTAATAAAATGCTGCGTTAAGGTTATTATTCAGTTGCAACAATTGCAAAAAAATATTTGTAAATTTTGATATTTAGTTAGATGCAAGAACTATGTATCGAGGTTATTATTCAGTTGCAAGAACTTTGGAAAAAGTGTCTAAAAACTTCATACACGCCATATTTGTTTATTTTTTTAGACTATGAGTTTTGATTGGAATAAATTGAAATACGATTTTCTTTAGTATTTATTATTTTCTTTTAGAATTTTCAGTGCAATATGACACTAGGAACTTAAAAAATATATTTAGCTATATATTAAGCATTATTACGCGGAAATTAAAAACTCGAAATAAATCTGACTTCCAAATTTTTTTAAAAATTGTTATTTTTTGGTTGGCGCGTGAGTTTTCTAGAGATAAAACACAAGTATTCATCTACAAAAATGGCATTTGTTGTAAAATTTTGGTGTATAAATCTTCATATTTTCAATTTAATTTCACATCTTTTGATTTCATTCTAATTCGTCTTTGACTTTTAAAGTACACTCCAAAAAATTTTCACTTGTTTAATTAAGGAATTGTGCATGCAAAACATTTTAAAACTTTTTTAGAACTTATTTTTTCAATCAGTAATATTTATGTCATCAGTACTTACATCCTTGTTAAAAAATATGTTATTATAACAGAAAGTAACCTCAATAAAACAAAATATTTGTTGCATTCACTTTATTTTACCTGAATTGTAACGTAAAAATAACACAAACATAACTTTTTTGGATGCTTCAAGTATGTTTCATCTTGTAGCGTGCAACTTAAGCTTGTAAACAACACATTTATAACATTATTATAACACATTTTTCGCCTAACTGCAACCTAAGTTGTTACAAAATAAGCGTAAAATATCTACTTTTTCAGTTGTAATTACGTTACAATTACGATTTATATCTGTATTGGCAACTCTTTTGCGACACTTTTACAACCTTTTTATGCTAACTGGGCTTGTGGAATTTATAAATTTACTAGGTGTATTTAAATAAATTAAAGGGAATAAATAATATCTGTACCTAATTCTCTCCGTGCATAAAACACATAAAAATTATTTTCAAATAATCAAATTTAAAGTTTTAAAAAACTTTATTTTTGTTTAAAGAAATAGAGTTGAACAAGTAAGCTTTTGTTAATGAGACCCACATTTAATAGGGATTAGCCGAAATCTCTTCAGGGAGTGTTGGTAATTGATTTATAGAGCAAAAAAAATCTATTTTGTGGTAACGTGGACTTTCACGCTATTGCAATTGATGTTTTATTTTGCTGCAATGTTAATATGATAGCTTTTATATTACTACATATTTTTAGCAAACTTTGACATTGTTTGCTGTATTTCACTACATATAAATAGTAAGCAATAGTAAACAATATGAGTGTTATTAAATAAAAGTGAATAAATTAACTGCAGTTTTAGTAGCTAACCTGTTGCCTACAACTGTTGTAGTCAAATTCAACAAAAACTTATTAGAGTCTATGACCACAGAGCAGTCCAAGTTGATTTTTATTAAAGTTACTCATACGCCACGAACAAATTTATATCCTCTTAATTCTTCATGTTTTCTTATTAAACTAATTTAGAATTTATGTATTATTCGAGTATTTTATTCCACCGTTGCTTGCCACCTTTAAACTTCAATAAAACCAACACAATGAGCTCCACTTCTACAGCCCAAGTGAAGGCATTCACTTGGAGTGGTGCCTTCAACAATTCCATGAATAATTAAATCAAGTTTGTGCTTATTGTTATAATTTCACTGCAGGTAACAGCTTTTTTGATAGGGTAGAGCAGAAGCGTATTGATGTCTTTGCTTGAGTGTTTTGCGCAGTGTTTGCTGTATGTGTGTGTTTTTGTGTTCAAACTAGAGTATGTTTGCATTTAATTCATGTAACGTTTGCTCTTACGAGCATATTAAGCGCGCCATTTGTGGCATTATGAAATTGCTATGAACTCTGAAGAAATTGAACACATTTTTGTTGTTACTGTTTCTTTATGGTTAATTCAATAAAAATCTAAATGCTTGCAAATAATGTAGTGTTGTTGTTATTGTTTGTTTTTTTTTTTTTTTTTTGTAAGAAAAAATTATTTGTTCAGCTTTGCTTTGTATTTCTATTGGATGTCTAAGAAAATTTGTGAAATACTTTTTTAATGGCAAAAAGTGTTACATCACGTATATCTACGTAACATTTATTAGGTCAGTTCACAGTTAATTAAATGTTACTCTTACGTCAAGGTGTTTTACGTGGTTGGCTTGTTTGTATTAGCAATAATAATTTTCCATCTCCTACGATTTTATATAGGTCGCAGTTTAAAAAAAAAAAATAGAATAGTGATCTTTAGCTTGGGAATAAATAAATGTTTAAAAGGTGTTACCTTAGGTCTTTTACACATTAAGCAATTGAAAAGTAATGCAAATACCACGTAAAAGCTTAAAAAGTTGCAAGCCACTCCAATTTTAACTGAATTGCAACCTATGTTTTCAGATAAGCAAGTCCCGTCGCAACGCAACATTGAAAAATTCATAACAACACAAATACTTTTTAATTGAAACTATGTTAAATAGAAACAAAAAATTGAAGTAGTTAAAGCGATTCGAGTGATGAAGATGTTATTTCATATTTTCATACGCGAAGAACTCAACGTCAAAATAGATTTTGGGTGTATCCATACATAAGGAACAATATTAACTGCAGATTATTCGTCGCAGCAAAAGAACGGCAGCAAACTGATGTCAAACAAAAAACAATATGCAACACAAAATCGCCGATTAAAATTGCAGCAAGCTGTGTTGCATTGAACTGGTTGCAAACGTGTTGCCAACTTGTTGTACTCATGTTGATTCCTTCACATGAAGGCTTCAGTATAAATGCATTGGTTAGCAACTTTTGTTGCAGATGCATTGCTTTTCAATTTCTCCATGTGTAAAAGGCCTTAGTGACATTACATAACGCCACGTTTACATAACGTAACCCAATGGGCCCCATACAAGCTGCAACCCCAAAAAGTAAAGCTAGAAGTGTAACTTGGAACTTTTTGACAGTTATTACGATAAAGTCGCAGCGTATGTGTCGAAGTTACGCAAATCATTGACGGATGCAACTCAGGTTGCAGCAAAATTAAAATAGTTTAATATTTTGGTTGCAGTTGCTGTTTTTTTGGTAAGTTGCAGCGTGTATGGCAAAATTAATTGCCGCAACCATCGTAGCGTGTGTGTCAAACGTATTAAAAAATACGTAATCTGATTGCAGTTGCACTAATGTTTTGGTTGCGTAACGAAATTGTCTATAAGATTTGATATTGAACACATACAATACACCACCTTTCAAGTTTCTCACACTTTCTCGCAAAGTACAAAAATCACAATGTACAAAAAATAGCAATGTCATAAGTCGCAAAGTAGTTGCAAAGTTCCAAAAGTTACAAGCAACAAAAAAAAAAAACAAACTCAAAATGCAAAAATTAAAAGCGTACAAAAAGTTGCAACTATAAAAATTCATAAGGTGCAAGAAGTCGCAAGGCATGCAAAGCAACTTAAATACAAAAAATTGCATGACATAAAAAGTCTCTAGGTACAAAAAACATGCAAGGCACAAAAATTCGCTGGGTAAAAAATCGTTAAAATACAAAAGCCTCAAGATCAGAAGAGCCACTCGGTAAAAAAATGACATGTTTAAAAAGTAGCAAGGAACTCAAAATTGCAAGGTACAACAATATCAGAATTTAAAAATTCGCAAGTTACAACAACGCGCAAGGTGCAAAAAAGTGTGAGAGTTTAAGAAGACTAGGCAAAAAATAAAGGCAGAGAAAAAAGTGGCACGGCACAAAAATCGCAAGTTACAAAAAGTCGCAAGGTACAACAAATCGTAAGGTCCAGAGGATCGCATGGTATAAAACTTGGTAGGTTCAAAAGCAATCTGATGGCATAAAATGTCACATGGTAAAAAATGTCCGCGGGCACAAGAAGTCGCCATTTACACAATGTCGCTATGCATTAAACAGTCGTAGAATCAGAAAAAAGTTGCAAGATTCATGAATTGACAAGGTGCAATAAAGTCTAAGGCCTTTTTGTACACTTCGTCAAAGCAATTCCAACGCAACAGCGAAAAAGTTGAAAAGCAATGCAACCCTAAACCTAATGCTTTATCGAAAAGTGTGTGAGTTTAAGAAGACTAGGCAAAAAATAAAGGCAGAGCAAAAAAGTGGCACGGCACAAAAAATCGCAAGTTACAAAAAGTCGCAAGGTACAACAAATCGCAAGGTCCAGAGGATCGCATGGTATACGACTTGGAAGGTTCAAAAGAAATCTGATGGCATAAAATGTCGCATGGTAAAAAATGTCCGCGGGCACAAGAAGTCATTTACACAATGTCGCTATGCATTAAACAGTCGTAGGATCAGAAAAAAGTTGCAAGATTCATGAATTGACAAGATGCAACAAAGTCTAAGGCCTTTTTCACACTTCGTCAAAGCAATTCCAACGCAACTTCAACGCAACTTCAACGTAACAGCGAAAAGCAATGCAACCATAAACTGAATGCTTTCAGACTTTCTTCAAAGTCATGCAACATATAATAATTGAAATCATATAGCTCAATAGCTCATGTTTTTCAACTTCTTGCACTTATTTAATATTTAACACTTGCTCATTCTTCCTACAAACTATTGCTTATTCTTTTAGATTTTATTAATGAAAAAAATAACTAATTAATGAACTTATCCAAATTGATTACTATATAGCGTACTGCACTACAAATAATTAGATTCACAAAGCCAACAAACTGATGCAACAAGTCGCCGATGAAAATTGCGGAAATCCGCGTTGCGTTGAACAGGTTAAGAACGTGTCAAGAACTTGTTGCGTGCAAGTTGCTTAATCTGAAGATTCCGGTATAGGTACACAAGCTAGCAACTTGAGTTGGAGTTGCGTTGACCAAGTGTGGAAAAGGCATAAGGGCTTAAGAACTTGCTATGTAACGAAGTGTTATGACACAAAAAGGCACTTGGTACTTAAAAATGCAAGGCACAAAAAAATGGTTGCTACTTAAATTGCAAGTTAAAAAACCCATGGTTCAGAAAGTCGCATGGTAAAAAGTTGCTAGGCACAAAAACTTCAGGCTTTAAAAAATCACAAGGTATAAAAAGTGCCAAGGTGCAACAAAGTTTAAAAGTTAAAAAACTCACGAAATACTAAATAAGCTTGATCTTTTAAAGGGCTATGTAACAATTTGTCGCTAGGTACAAAAAATTGCAAAGTTCAGAAATATCAAGGTATAAAAGTGCATGCTTAAAAAGTCGTAAAGTACAAAAAGTCATGGGGTATAAGAAGTTGCATGATAAAGTTTCAAGGTAAAAAATGTAGCAAGTTAAATAATGTCAGTGGTTGCAAAAATTCGCAATACACACAAAACCGCGAGGCACAAAATAGTGGCAGTGTAAAAAGTCACATGACATAAAAATTTGCAAGATGTAAAAAGTCGCAAGGCATAACATTAAAAAAATGCCAAAACTAATAACGTCGCAAGTTGTATATATGCAAAGTATGGCAGTCTCCAGGTAAAAAGAGTGGTCCCACAAAAGATGATAAGGTAAAAATATCAAAGGTAACAAAGAATCACAAAATGCAAAAGTCGCAAAAAGTTGTAAACCACAGGGTGTAAAAATTTTGAAAGAGCTCGCAAGATGCAATAAATTCTAAGCGTTTAAAAAGTTACAAGGCACACAAAGTCACAAAAAGTTGCTAGATAGAAAAAATCGCATGGAACAAAAACTTGGAAGTCACAAAAAATGGCAAGGTAAAAAGTCGCCATACATAGCACAAAAAGTAGCTAAATACCAAAAATCACAAGGAACCAAAACTTGGAAGGCACAAAAAACGACAATATAAAAAGTCGCCAGGTACCAAGATACAAAAACTCACAAGATACAACAAAGTCTAAGGATTAAATTAAAGTAATGGGTATAAGTATGGGTTAAAAAAGGCGAAAAGGTAAAAATAAACGCAGTTCATGGCACAAAGAGTCGCTAGATAAAAAAATGACAAGATATAAAGACAAGGTTCAAAAAGTTGCAATGTAAAAAACCTCATAGGGTACAATAAGTCGCAATGCATAAAAAGTTCTGTGATGCAAAATGGTCGCAGGGTAAAAAAGTGACATGGCACTAAAAGGAACAAGATTTAAAAAGTCGCAATGCATAAAAAATAGCAACGTATACAAGCCTCCAGATACAAAGAGTCGCCAGAGTACATTATAAAATAATGCACAAAAGTTGCAGGGACTTAATGTAATTAAATCACAGATTTTCTTAATAGTTTTTGGGTGATGGCTTCGAATAGGCTAATGTTAAGAAAATACGATAAAGCTGTAGCAGCTGAACTCCATTGTTATTACATGTTTACAGAACGGCAAGAAAAATAATGACGCAAGGTGCTTTGAAAGTCGCAAGATCAAAAACCTCATTAAATAAGGCTAAATCTTTTTTAAAGGGACTTCAATTTAATACTTCGCTGTTTTATGAAGAGTTTTTTTTTGCAATATCTTTGTCAGGAGGACGTTGAAGCCACTGTTTTTTTAATATACTCTAATATCCATAAGCTGATTATATTAAAAAGAGGATCTGATTTAGAGAGCGATTATTGTAATTTTAAAAATTTTTATAAAAATATCAAATTTAATTTAAATTGATTTATTAAATTTAATGAAAAATTAGGCAATTGTGACTGAGATTGCTCAATAAATTTAATTTTGAATTGTTTTAATCATGAGTAATTGCTTTGATTTTGCAAAATTGCATTTTCGTGTACACGCTGGCGTATACGTAACATTTAATTAAAATTTACGCTCAGCGCTAATTTTGGCAACAGTTTGCAGCCACAACCAGCTTCTTTGTGTGCTTAATAATTTATAACTTATTCATCAAGTCAGCAGTTGTGACAAATGTTACATAAAAGCGTCGCTTTATGGAAATTTTGGCCCAACTTTAGCCTACACCTAGGAGAATTCGTTGCAACACTTTCAAAATATACTAAAGCAGACTTTGCAACTTTAGCCTAAACCTAAGAGAATTCTTTGCAACACTTCCAAAATTTACTAAAGCAGACTCAAATGAGCGCTGTAGAAATTTAACAGAGCTGATTAGAGAACAAGTTTTGCAATAATAAAGTTTCGGAAGTTTTTAGAAATTTTTGAATTTTTTACAAAGTGTATTCAAATGCATTTATGCTTGAAAAATGAATGATTTTTTATTTGATTAAATATTTCATTATGATTGCTTTAAAGTTTTTTTTATTTATTAAAACTCAATGCTGCACTTCATGACTTCTTAGTTGATTAATTATATGCAATTAATATTAACGCAAACGTCAGACCGCAAAAACCGAGTTGACAGCTATTTGAAATTAAATATATGCTTTAAAACTTTTGCCGTTGATTGCAATTAAAAGCAAACAAGCGCAAACACACACACACACACACACTTAAGAAGCTACATAAGTACACAATTGCTTGGCAAACAACAACAACAACACAAGCCCATTTTGCCCATTTCAATTACAAGCTGTTTAAAGTGGCTGACTTGGCGGTGCTTAAACGCAGCGAGAGTGTAGGCTAGGCGTGTTAGTTTGAGTAAGTGTGAGTGTGTTTGTTTGTTTTGGTATGCGAAAGCTATTAACCCTTATAAGGCAGAGTGAATGTTTTTACCACCAATATAAGTGGTACATGTCAAGTCTGCAATATAAGTAACATATTTTCACATCGAATTTCATTGAAAATTTCAATGGTAAAATATAAGCTCCGCCTTATAAGGGGTTAAGCTAAGAAAATTTAGTTGCTTTTGTCAAGCATATTGTCAAACATACACGAAATTTTGTGGAAAACCACACACATACATGCCCATACACATACACACACATTCAACCTTATCTAAGTCAACAACCACGCTCATTAGCAGCTAATTGCAAATTTTCAATTGAAGTTGCCAAACTCGAACACAAAATTGTATGAAATACAAAACTAAACACACACATTCGTAGCAACATGAGTACACTTACAGCAACAATGCTAACAAAAACAACATGTGTGTTTGTTCTTATGATTTGTGACATAATTTCACTAGCTGACGATAATGAATTAGCTGAAATGAGACACCAGTCGTTGTGTCGGCAAAAATTTTCCTAATTTTCATTTGTCACAATGGCGCTGGGATTATGTCATTGCTGGGTGAAATATATTTGGAAGTGCCTCCAAAATTTTTTTTCATATCCTAAGCAGATGAGCTTTACGAAAATTTTGTAACAAAACTATCCAGAAACCGTTTTTAGAAACAGTAGTGTTTAAATTCGGTGAATTTTGACGTGACAACGTTACGTTTTACCTCTGGGCTTCCAAAAAAAACATTTAAGTTACAAAAGTCACGTCGTTTTTCACACCCTAAATGCAAGAGCTGCGATAAAAGTTATGATACGACGATAAAGAATAATTCTTTGAGCTCATGATAAAAATTTGAAAAAATGATTAAGCTTTGGTCAATTTAGACATGATAGAGCATGCAAACTTGGTACGAGATCACCATTTTTAACCCTGCGACACACTTTAGGCACACTACAGCAACTATCACACATTTTACCCTAAACTTAATGCCCGTTAGTTTAACTGATAATAATGATAATTTGTTTAGCATCCCTTTTGTCAACTGCACCAATATTAATTCTCAAGGCCGATGCTATGACCAACACTATTTAAATAATTGTTTAATTGTTCATCAAAACATAAGAAGTATGCGTAAAAATTTCGACAATTTATTGCTACATTTAGAATATTTTTTGAATAAGCCTGCATTTATTTTCTTAACTGAAGTTTGGATTTATGATAACGAAAAATCATTGTTTAATATTAATGGTTACAATTTTATAGCTAATTGTAATAATACTTACGCATCTGGCGGTGTTGCTGCTTTTGTTCATTGTGGTATAAGTTTCCAGCATTTTTGTTTTAATTTCCGTAGTTGTGATGTTTTAAAGGTAATATGTTCAATAAATAATATGAAATTCACATTCATGTGCATTTATAGGTTTACTGATAGTTCTATTTCGCTTGATATTTTTCTCAATGACATAGTCACTCTTTTAGATAATGATAACCATACCAATTTGTGTTTTATCGGTGATATAACTTAAATATTCTTGAAAGCAACATTCACAGTGACAGATACTTATTTCAACTTTCTTCCTTTGGCTTAGAATCATGTATAAACCAGCCTACTCGTATAACTTCATTGTCTGAAACTTGTATTGACCACATATTTGTTCGTCTTGAAAACTGTAAATTGTTTCTGTATAGCTCGGTGATCGATTTTCAGATTTCTGATCATTGTTTAACTGTCTTAAGTATTGCTAATTGTCAAGTAGCGAAAAATTATTTGTCTATCTCTCCTTCTATTTATACATCTACTGATTTTAGGTTATTAAACAATTCTCTTCGTTTTGAAACTTGGGTTACAGTTTATAATGAATGCGATGCCTCTAAAGCGTATACTGCTTTTATTAAGCAACTAGTTAAGCATGTTGAAAGTTCTACAAAAACTTTAAAGAAAAAGAATTGCGAATTGAAAAAAATTAAACCCTGGATAACGAATGACTTGCTTCATAAAATAAAGGCCAAAAACAAGCTATTTAAGCGTAAAAAAAGATTCCCAAATGATTCTTTAATTAATTCTTCTTATAAAGCTATTTGCAAAGAAGTGTCTAAAGATGTAACGTTATGCAAGAATAACTTCTACTGTAATGAATTCCAAAAAGCAAAAGGTGACATTCGAAAAGAATGGAAATTGGTAAATAATATACTCAATAAAGGGAAAAATAAGGAAACCATTCAAACATTGTTTATAAATAATTTACCTGTTTTAACAAATTTTTTGGCTCCGAAGTAGTTGCTGATAATGCTACTGATATGTCCTTGTGTTCTTGTTTGTCCAGTGAAGCCTCTTTATCTAAGAGCTTTTTCTATGATGCAATTTCTTCGTTTGAGGTATATAAAATTATTATGTCGTTAAAAAATTCGAATTCTGCTTCTAATTATTATTTTACAAATAATTTCATTAAGAAAATTTCTTTTAATATTTGCGATGTTTTAAGCCATTTGTTTAATTTAAGTGTTGAGACAGGTACATTTCCGAGTGAAATGAAGATGGCTGTGGTAATTCCTCTCTTTAAGAAAGGTGATCGTCAGTGTGACCAGAGTGGAATATTATATTCCACTTTGGCATATTTTAGCTTCAGGAAGCATATTTTTTTTTATAAAAATATGCAGCATAAAAAGTGGAATATTTTTCGTATTCGATTCGATTATATTTTTCAAAATTCACAAAAATTGCAATAAAAAAATGTCTATTTGGTTACTAAATGGGTTTTTTTTTTTGGCTATCGACATTTTTTTGTTTATCTCTGAACCAATTTTTTTATGGATTATGTTACAGCAGTAAGTAATTTACTTAAGAAAACATTAGGGGTATTCACGATGTGTTGTATTTTCCCTTGTATTGTGTATTTTTGATAAATTTGATATATGTAGAAAATTTTTTAATATAACAAAAACAAAATTCAGTTTTCAAAATACAACCCTGTGGAAAATATACAAGTTGTGTATTAGATCAGCTGATTGTACAAGCATTTCTACTCAGCATGGAGCAAGATAAAGGCTACGCTGTGAGTTTATTTAATAAAAATTAATATAATTGATTTTAAAAATACAATATGTACTTTACTGAAGGTTCGATCACAATAAGTTGTAAGTATTGTAAATTTTTGCAAAAATTTATCACAAATGCACCACATCGTGAATACCACTATTATTGCTAACAATAGCTATTTCTTTTAACTATTTTAAAATGTGGACTGAAACAATAAAGCAGAAAAAAAGTTATTGATCAAAGTTCGGAATCTGAAGATTTATCAAAATTTGTGTTTTTCTTGCTTATCTTACCATTTAGCAATGCTGAGGTTGAGAACATTTTTAGTTATATGAATCTTTCTTATTTAAACGAAAATTCGAAATAGAATGCAAGAAAACTCTTAAAAAATTTGTTGAATGTAAAAACATGGCTGCATGCTCAAAAAAAGTGTCGTAATGCCTATCAAATACCAGATAGCTTAATAAAAAAATTTAGAAATGCGAATTTCTATGATAATAATACAAGCAACAATTTAAGAATTGACCTCGAAGATGTGCCTGAATTTTAGTTTTGTATATTGTATATCGTTACTTAAAATTCAATAAACCATAACAATGTTTATAATTTTTTATAGGACAAGAAAATAAATCTAAGTGAGATAGTAATCAAATAAACAAATGTTTTTAAACTTGTTTCGTGTTTTTTTTTATATGCATATTTTGACTTATTTAGATATATATCTTTGAAATTGAAAGTGGAATATTTTTGTGGAATATAAAAATTGAAAGTTGAAAGTTGAAAATTGAAATAAAAATTTAGCATATTTTTTTTAACAAAAAGCATATTTTTTCAAAAATTTTCTGGTCACACTGGTGATCGTTCCAATATTAACAACTACAGACCCATATCGCTCCTTCCGGTGTTTACTAAAGTGTTTGAAAAAGCTATTAAGGCTTGTATCGTAAAATTTTTGGAAAATAATTGTCTCCTTAGTAAATGTCAATATGGCTTTAGATCTGGTCTGTCAACAGAAGATGCTCTTTTGAATTTTTGCTCAAATTTCTACTCAGGTTGAAACAATAAAAAGTTAACTGCGGCTCTTTTCGTTGATATTACCAAAGCTTTCGATACAATCAACCATGATATTTTATTAAAAAAATTGCATAATTTTGGCTTTAGAGGCTTAATATATAACTGGCTTGGTTCTTATTTATCAAATAGACAGCAGAAAGTTAAGTTTAAAGGTAACTTTAGTTCTTCACTGCACGTTAAATTAGGTGTACCACAAGGCTCGGTGCTAGGTCCTATTCTGTTTTTAATCTTCATTAATTCACTTTTTTCTCAGAAGTTCAAAAGTAGTGCAAATGCATTTGCTGATGACATGGCCTGTACGTTTACGAGTAACTCACCATTAAACCTTGCTATAGATTTTAATCATGATCTGGCAGTTTTAAGTCACTGGTTTAAAGTCCATCGATTGGTACTTAGCAATAAAACAAGAATTATGTTTTTTAGTGCTTTAGGTAAAGAAGTTGCTTTTCCACAATTTTACTTTCATGATGGCAGTTGTAAAAAGTTCATGTCTAGTAAAGATATTTGTTCTTCATCTGATGTTTTTCATACTTATTCTGAGGCTTTTTGTTGCTCTTATAAGTGTTTTAGTATTGAACCTGTTAATTCTTTTAAATACCTCGGATTAATATTGGATAACAAGATGAGTTGGTCGGAACATACTCGAGCTCTAAAAAATTATCTAATAGCTGTCAGTAGACATTTATTTTCGTTAAGACCTTATTGTTGTTCTGAACTTCTCAAGTCAATTTACTATGGTATTTTTCAATCCAAATTGGAATACGGTTTAGTTTGCTGGGGCGGCGCTTATGCTAACAAAATTACTCCTCTTTTTATATCTCAAAAACATGCAATACGTCTGATTTGCAATAGATCTCGCCGTGATAGAAGTCTGATTCTTTTTAGAACATTGTACATCTTGCCATTAAAGCATTTATACTGTTTCAAGGTGTTAAAGATATTTTTTATCAAATCTGGGTATCTACTAAGTAGATACTCAATAAGCTATAACTTAAGAATTAATCTTCAGAATCTTGTCACTGTACCACAGTTTTCACTTCAATTACTTTCTGCAGTTTTATACTTCAGTAGCTCCCAGACTCTTTAACAGCTTACTTTATAGCATAAGATGTATTCGTAATAAATGTATGTTTCTTCGTAATGTTAAAACTTGGCTCTTCGGTCTTAATTACAATGATGTTGATTGTTTGTTCAGTGTTGGTTAGTAGTTAATCCTTTTTTGTTTTTTGAGCTTCTCCACTTTTTTTTCTCATTATATATTTATTTTTATTATATTTATAACACTTCTTTTTTTCTTGTGATTATTTATATTATATATTTATTCTTTGAAACCACTTCACTTCACGTTTAATAATAATACGATTATGTTTAATTATTCAATTATTTACTTATGTAACTGCAATCGTCTCTAGTTCCTTGTGAACTGTAGATTGCATATCTTTTTCATTCCAAACTACAACTTCTTATGTAATGTAATTAATAAATTGTTTGGCTATTAAAGTTATACTGTGTATTTTAATGAAAAAGATATAATAAATGTTACTACTACTACTACTACTACTACATATTATGACAAATGGTCTGGATTCTACTTCCCGTCACACACCGAAGACAAAAAAAAAAACCTATAAATGTTTTCTAGTGTGCTTGTGGAGCATGGAGCATCCATTAACAGAATCTTACTGAAAAATAATTTTGGACATTAAGAAAATGTTCGTGATACCTCCCTTACAATAAATTTTTTTTTATTAGACTAAAAACGTTGATTTAGCGGCGCAAAAACCTAAACGATTTGTTCGTAGATTAGATGAAAACCTATATTTATGTAAGTGTTGGCCCGCCAAGCAGTCTGTCAGTTACATTTAAATCCGCTTTAAAAACTAGACACGGTGTTTCCTTTTTAATTGCAACAATGTAAGGTTTAAATAGGAAGCCGCAGATATGCAATAAAAACAAAGCTTTTGCGTTGAAAAGCTAATAAAAATAAAAAAAAAACACATTTTCAGCTTTGATCGATCGAAAAAAAATCAGCCTATTAATGAAGAATGCGGCGAAAGTTATCGATTAATCAAATAAGTTAGTTGTCTCATCATAGATTAAGATAGACTTTTAATCAAGAGTTTAGAGAGATGGACTTTGAATCATATTCCAAATATTCAAAGGAGCTCCAATATTGATAAATCTGTGGTCACAAGAAATAATGACTAAACTCAAAATATCGTAAAAATGCGATATGGAATTCACTTAATTGCCAATTTTTGGAAGTATGCAGATATCCATTTTGGGCCCAGAATTGATCATCACTTACGTCTGCACATATTTTGTTTGCAACTGTTCATATATTTCAAAAACATGGGGTCGTAGTTCGTGCAATTAAAATATCGTTTTTTACGATACTTTGAGTTTAGCCATTATGCCTTGTGACCACTAGGGTGACCGCAAAAAATCGATGTCAGAATTTTGTTCGTCTGGACACCACAAAACGATTCCCCTTTCCAGATATTGAGATAGCTGAAATTTGAGCTTGATTAAACGACGTTAACCCGTGCCGCTCGTCGCTCAAAGTTTGGAAAAATCCAAATTTTTGGCCAAAAACCTGACAAATGGAGCCATAACTCCAGAACGGTAAATAATAAAAATACGCTTAATATCTCAAAAGAAAGCTTATGTTGTTCTTCAAAATTTATATTTTATACAAAATTGTTATTATTTTAAGTCAAACCGAGTTACAACAGCCTTTAGCCCCAAAAACGTGACCTGGTACCACTAGGAGCATACTTCGTATATTTTGTTATTTAAGCATAGTACTCTGTTCAGTTTCATGTGAAATTCCACTCAAATCTCTATGCAAAATATGACAGCTGCGAAACAAGCGTGGAAATTTTCACATTATTTTCGTCAGAACAGTACTCTGTTCCGCAGCGTGAAATTATCGCAACATGTTTCTGAGCAACATTTTTTCACGACAATTTAATTGTACTGCCTATTTATTTTGAAGTGAAAAAAGAGAGATCATATGAAATCTCCCAACATAATCTCTGAATCTCTCTGAGAAACGTTGCCATAGGAATTACTCGCAACAAACTTTAAGTCAGAAATTTCACATAACAAATAAATAGATGTTGCCAGCGAAATTTCACGCAAAAGAACAGAGTACTAGGCTTTAGTGATAAATTTTGCTTTCTTTGGAACATTTTTGAGCTTAAAGTATAAATACAATATAATAAAAAAAAAAAACAAGTAACGCTCATAAGTCTAATGGCATTTTTATTAAAATATAAAAATCAGGTATATCATACATACAAAACAGACATAGAAAAGATACAGACGTAGTACCTACATGAGTTGATAATTTTACTTAGTTATCTAATCCATTCTAGAGCTTTTGATAAAGTAGTTTTTGAAAGGTCAGGGTATAATGCTCGGCATTTGCTTACAACTTGCAGGACATATTGTTTTGTTCTTCATTTTTTGTCAGAAGGTCGTTAAAGTCGGTTATTAATTTAACACCACTCTCAGCCATATCATTAACTACTTTTAATATTTTGACAATTTTCAATCCTTCTTGAAAGTCATTATTTTGAGCCCAGGTGTTTGGATTTTGTCTAAGGAAATCTGTTTTTATATTAAATCAGTCAAAGAATGTATACGTTTCTTTGGAAACTAAATTAACCAATCCTCCATCAACTACGTCTTTTAATTTTTCTTTCCTAACTTTTGGATTTACAACCCTAGCATGCTCTGATGATTCATCTGTGCTACTAAGCAATTTATTAGCCATTAACAACTTTTCATCGTCTGTAATGATGGGATCAAAAAACGATAATCCTACCAACTCTGCATTCAAATACCATAAATGGTTTGAAAATTTGGTCAGGGCTATTTCTGCTATGTCGTTGTCACATTCTTTATAGTCTAAGAGACTATGCAAAATACCTAAATCTTGCTTTGGCGCAAGATGAGCTTTTGGAGCATTGAACCAAGCTTTACAATAAATTTTAACTAGGAAAATAGAAATGGCACGCACAGAACTTTCTTCTTCTTTAGACATCTTAAATTGACGACGAAAAATGAACATTTTTAAGCAGTAAATAGCCTTTGCCATCCACCTAGCGTGATGAATGCCTCCTGGTGTTCTAAAACCCACGACATTGCCATCTAGTGATCCAACAAATACGAGAACCAACTGCAACAGCTCCTTTTAGTCATCTCGGGGGTTGCTCTCATTTAATTTGGTCTCGAATTCAGCAGTAACATTTGCAATTTCTTCTGGAGTTAGCTGCCTTTGTGTTAGATTGTCACTGATACCTGTGTCGAATTTTCCTTTGTCTATCTTGGGCCACGCAGTGGTGAATCTCTTGAAAATTTCTGGATGAGGTCCAGTTGTTGATCCCATTTTTGTGTCGAATACGTCTCTTAACATCATTTTCAAGATATGGTGACGGCAAGCTAGGTGTAACAATTCTCTTCCTAACATTTGCTCCAATAGGACGCATGCTCCTTTGAGTCTTCCCGTGTTGGATGCTGCAGTGTCGAAGCACATCGCCTTGACGATGTTGGGAAGACCCCAATCCTGTAGGCATTCATATACGGCTACTGCTTGCTCCTCTCCAGAGCTGTTTGCTGTTACAGGAACTCCCAGCAGCTCTTCCTTTTCGCCATATGAAATAGCGATAGCTATTTGCTCACTAATTATATTTATACTTTAAGCTCAAAAATGTTCCAAAAAAGCAAAATTTATCACTAAATAACAAAATATACGAAGTATGCTCCTAGTGGTACCAGGTCACGTTTTTGGGGCTAAAGGCTGTTGTAACTCGGTTTGACTTAAAATAATAACAATTTTGTATAAAATATAAATTTTGAAGAACAACATAAGCTTTCTTTTGAGATATTAAGCGTATTTTTATTATTTACCGTTCTGGAGTTACGTCTCCATATGTCAGGTTTTTGGCCAAAAATTTGGATTTTTCCAAACTTTGAACAACGAGCGGCACGGGTTAACGTCGTTTAATCGAGCTCAAATTTCAGCTATCTCAATATCTGGAAAGGGGAAACGTTTTGTGGGGTCCAGACGAACAAGATTCCGACTTTTTTTTCCCCCATATGAGATCCGGTCACTATAGTGACCACAGATATATGAACAAGCATTATGAATACGTGCTGATGAATTCTGTTGATTGATTGATTTTGAGCCATTTCACAGTGCGTTGAGTCCATATAAAAAAGGGTTGTAGATTAAAGGGATTGTCTATAAAACTTTTTATTTGCGTTATTTTCAGGCTGCTGATTTCAGAAATTTTAGCTGATTCAATTTTCGCCTTGTAATTCTTTTACAATTCGGACTTAAAATTTGTTTTTTTTTTACATTTTGGCGAGATTTTGGCGAGGAATTATCTTCAACTGGGCCGAAGTTAAAATACCCCCATAGACGACAATTTTTCCAAATTTCATACCTAAAGTTTATACTAATTGCTGAAGGTTTTGTGCAAATTTTGAAGTCATTAAATTAATTTTTGTCGAATCGAAAGAGATTTTTTTTACCATTTTGGTGAACTCACTTTGTATGGGAGGTAGACGTGATTTTTATTCGACTTTTACAACTTTTATACAAGAAATGCGTATTAAAGGTTACGGCTTCTGTGCAAAATTTGAAGTCATTAGATTCATGATGCAAAAGAGATTTTCCAGTTTTGGGTAAGTCACTTTGTATGGGAGGTAGGCGTTGTTTTCATCCCATTTTTACAAATCTCATACTAAAAGTTTATAATAAATATTAAAGACGCTGTGAGAAATTTGAAGTCATTCGATTAATTTTTAAATTTTTAAAAAGATATTACCGTTTTAGTTAAGTCACTTTGTATGGGAGGTAGGCGTGGTTTTCATCCGATTTGGCTCATTTTCGAAATTGACCTCCGTTTTTGACTAGAAAGCTTATATATTGAGCTGTTATCGTGACCACAGATGGACAGACGGACAGACGGACATGGCTAAATCGATTCAGGAGGTGATGCTGATCAAGACTATAATATATACTTTTCTATACCGACCACGCCTCCTTGTCGGCGTTACAAACAGAGAGACAAAGTTAATATACCCCTTTTACGTTTTTTAAGCGTGGGGGTATAAAAATACAAAATAAAATTTTAATTTCGCTTTAATTTTACATATAAGCAATGTTTTGTGCTATGGCAAAATTAATTAAAATTTTTTTAATTAATTAAAAACAATCTATTGCAAGTGATTTCAAAAGATACAAAATAATAATGTGCAACTAAAAAAAAATTCAATTTTCAAGTGAAAAAATAAAAATTTCTCCTGAAAATGAATTTCATGAGAAATGTTAGTTCATTCCTTGAATTAAAAGAAATGAGTTTCCTGACAATAAAAATTAAATAATTTTGTTTATTTTTGAGTAATTGTTCTTCTCTCTTCTTTTTAAATTGCTATCAGTGGCGTAGATATGGGGCTATCCACGGGTCTGGTCCCCTCCCAGAGCCATGGACACATTACCAAATATCTCACGTTATTGTAAATTGATTCTAATATTAAGTTAAAGTAGAATACAAATGTATATGCATTGCCGAAAATTCTTCTTTTTTCTAAAGAAATTTATCAAAATTTGATTTAGTTCAGTGTTAATTTTTTTAAATCAGTCAATAATAATTAAATTAAATTAAATTAAAATTATAGTGACATGTGTATCTTCCCGAAATTCAGTGTTGCCAAGATTCAATTCACCAATTCCACAATTTTTTACCTAACTACCTACTGTTTTTCGACGTTTCAACAAAGTCAGGCTGTGAAACATGACATTAGTCTTCACAAAACAGCCATGTAGTCCGGTATTATTACATTTTTTACGGATTCCCCCACACAACTAAAAGCTATCTACGCCACTGATTGCTACTAAAAACTATCTTCTAAATAGCTCAATGAAAATAAAATCAATTTTTTATTTGAATTTTGTATTTTTCTTTTTAAACTTTTTTTCTAGAACAATTTATCCTTTTTGTTCTAGAAATTTAATCATTTTTTATGAGAAATAAATTTTATGAGAATAAAAAAAAAATATTTTGAGTACTAAAGTACTAACTAGTGTTTTAAGTTGACACACAAATAATGCGAAACATTCAATGTGTTTTTGTATAAGCAATGTTTCACCTTTGATATATTTTTTTAAAAAATACACGAATATTTATTTGACTTCTAGATATTGTTTTTTTTATACGAAAAAAAACTTTTGGATTGAAATCTCATTTTGTTCAAATTCATAAAAAAACGTGTAGGACTTTTGTCCCTTAAAATTTAAAAATTCGCACTGTGCGCCATCAAATTATTTATTGAAAATATTCAGATTTGATGAGTCATATGCATATAAAAAAAGTGTCCCAATTAGTGGTGTGCTTATGTGTCGATCATAAGGTAGCGCCATATGGCATCATGTTGGTACTCAAAATGCTAAATACTGACCTAAAATTATATATGAGAGTTTTTCAAGTGTGTTCTTTCAGAATCTGGCATTTGTTTCTTGCGTTTTAAAGAAATAGCTGGTTTTGTTTGTTTGTAAAGAAATAAGTCCTTATGCTAAATATTACAAGAATCTTATATAAACAGCATTAGTCACCAAAAGTTCATCTTAATTTTTTTAATCTTAAACTTGAAAATTTTTTTCTAAAAATGCAGTCTTGTGTATATATGTATTAGAAACATTTTGGTGCATAAATCGTCCTTGTAGGATGTATGGTTATGTCTTTGTAGGAGTTATGACGAGAAAACCACATGTTTTTGGCCTACTACTACTACAAAAAGTTTTTAACAACTCCTAAACTACAAGAGATAGAGCAAAATGTATTTCGACAAAGAAGTATCCTGCCTTAAGGACGATACCATTGTGATAATTTTAATGCATGAATCGTCCTTGTCTGATTGGTAGTTTGGATTTAAGGGCGAATTTATGGCGAAAAAATAAAAAAAAATAAAAAATTACAAAAAAGGACATATGAAATTAACATGAAATCTAGTTTTTAAAATTCTTCCAAGGATGCAGTCTGGTAGGCAGTAGCTTAACGAAAATTTTGGTGCATAAATCGTCCTTTTATGATGTATGGCTAGGGAGTTATGGCTAAAAAAACTAGAAAATCACAAAAAATTACAGAAAACTAATATGCTTGAAAATTTTTTTTCTAAAAATGCAGTCTTGTGTATATATGTATTAGAAACATTTTGGTGCATAAATTGTCCTTGTAGAATGTATGGTTTGGGAGTTATGATGAAAAAATCACATGTTTTTGGCCTACTACTACTACAAAAAAGTTCCAAAACTCCTAAACTACAAGAGATAGAGCAAAGTGCATTTCGACAAAAAAGTTTCCTGCCTTAAGGACGATACCATGGTGATCATTTTAAGGCGTGAATCGTCCTTGTCTGATTGGTAGTTTGGATTTTAGGGCGATTTTATGGCGAAAAAATAAAAAAAATAAAAAATTACAAAAAAGGACATATGAAATTAACATGAAATCTAGCTTTTAAAATTTTTACAAGGATGCAGTCTTGTAGGCAGTAGCTTAACGAACATTTTGGTGCATAAATCGTTCTTTTATGATGTATGGCCAGGGAGTTATGTCTAAAACAAAAAAAAAAAAAAACTAGAAAATCACAAAAAATGACAGAAAACTAAGATGCTTGAAAATTTTTTTTTCTAAAAATGCACTCTTGGTGCATAAATTGTCCTTGTGAGATGTATGGTTTGGGAGTTATGACGAAAAAACCACAAGTTCAGACAAGGCAAGCACGCTGCTCCGTGCTCAATATCTTCCAAAAATGTTCAGCCTGAAAGTATGCACATCTTAATACACAGAAGGCAAGCATTTTGCTCTGCACACAGTATTTCTCAAACTGTAATTATTTTGCGACAGTCAAGTACTTTTATAAGACATACTGTTCGTAAAAATTTTCAGCCTGAAAGTATGCACAGAAAATATATTTAATAGTAATCAGTGACAATATTGGATTTTTACATTAAAACGCTTTTGATCTAACTACCTCCTTTTTTATCTTTTTATAAAAAAGTTATAACGAATTTAATGGAACTCTTTTCGTACGAATTGAGTCGATTGTACCAAAAAATATTATTGTATCAGCAGCGAAACGACACCTGAGTTGCAACTTTTATGATGGTTGCAAGGATATTTTGTAAAGTTGTGTATGAATATGATCGTTACCAAACTCGACTTTTTAAGCTTTTACACTAGAATTAATTTTTCAACACTGCTTCTCAATACTTAAAGTGTTATTTAAAATTCAAATATAATTTTGCAAAAATCAAGTGAATAAAAAAATCAAGCTTCAAAAAGAAAAAAAAAGTGCTTTCGGTAAATGGTTCCAAAAAAGAAGTGTGCGGAGGACCTGTCGTAAGACAGGTTTTTGTACTAGTTAGTACATAAAATAAAATAAAATTTAATGAATTGAATTGAATAAAATTATATAAATTGAACAAATTGAAATTATTTTAAACTAGCTGAAACCCGGCGCGTTGCTGCCACTCTCCCTATTCAAACGCCCATAAAATGTTATCAGTTAAACAGCATGTCTAAATTGAGGTCAAATACTGAATTCTGAGACTGTGCGACCTATACCCACAAAGCTATTCGATATAACAAATTTGGGTTGTATAGGAAGTGCCACTCTCTCTTCATCACCGCTAATAGAATGTAATCAATTAAACTGGATGTCTACATGGAGGTCGAATACCGAATTCCAAAACTGTGTGACATATAACTCCAAAACTATTCGATAGCACAAATTTTGATTGTATGGGAGGTGCCACTCTCCTTTTCCCTACGCCCATAAAATTTTAGCAATGAAACTGCATGAGTACATTGAGGTCGAATACTGAATTTTGAGGCTGAGTTACCTATAACTCCAAATCTATTCGATATCGCAAATTTGGGTTAAATTGGAGGTGTCACGCCCCCCCGACAAACTCTAAAAAATTTTATCAGTAAATCTGCAAGCGTAAATTTTGGTCGAATACTGAGTTCCGACGCTGTGCGACCTTGAACTACAAAGCTATTCGATATCACAAATTTTCGTTGTATGGGAGGTGCCACTCCCCCTTGATCAACGCTCATAAAATGTAATCAATGAAACTGCATGTGTACATTGAGGTCCAATACTGAATTCCAAAGCTGTGAGACCTATAACCCCAATGCTATTTGATATCTCTAATTTGGGTTAAATAGGAGGTTTCACGCCCCCTTGTCGTACGCCCATAAAATGTAATTAATGAAACTGCATGTATAAATTGGGGCCGAATACTGAATTCTGACGCTGATATTCAATATCGCAAATTTACGTTAAATGGGAGGTGCCACGCCCCTCTTACCAATGAACATAGCTTGAATCAATGAAACTGCATGTGTATATTGAGGTCGAATACTGAATTTCGGCGTTGTACGACTTATAACTCTAAAACTATTTGATAGCACAAAGTTGGGTTGTATGGGAAGTGCCACTCCCCTTTGCCCTACGACGACAAAATGTAAGTATTGAAAATGCATGAATAAATTTAGGTCGAATACCGAATTCTTACGCTGTCAACCTATAACTTCAAAGCAATACGATATCGCAAATTTGGGTTGTAAGGGAGATGTCACGCCTCCCTGTCCAACGCCCATAAAATAAAACCATTGAAACTGCATGTGTAAATTGAGGTCAAAAACTGAATTCCAAAGATGAATTCCTATAACTTCAAAGCTATTCGATATCACAAATTTGGGTTGTATCGGAGGTGCCCCTCCCCCTTGTCCACTCCCATAAAATTTCATCACAGAAACGGTACGTCTAAATTGTGGTCGAATACCGAATTTCTAAGCTGTGCGACCCATAACTCTAACTAAAGCTATTCGATAACAACAATTTTTTATTTATATGTGGGAGGTAAAAGGGGGTGTGGCATTGCCCCTTAAACCATCTCGTACTCAAAGCAAAGCGTACTTACAAAATTTGAGCTCAATCGGACCAATGGTTTCGAAGTATTTTGATATTTTCTTTAAAGTAGGCGTAGATGAATTGTGACCACGCCCATTTTTTCAAAGTTAATTATAGTTATCATACGAACTCATTTACCAAATTTTAATTTCATACGACCAAAACCGTCTTAAATACAGCATTTTTATTGATTTGTGGGCGACAAAAGGGGGTGTGGTACAAAACCTGCAAAGATACACACATGCAATTTCTTATGTGCACCCTCCACACAGACCCCAATCACCCCTGAAAATTTCATTGAAATCGGGCAAGCCGTCTAGGAGGAGTATGCGAACAGGAAGTTTTGCCACTTAATTTTATATATATAGATATCAAAACAGTGGGCGCAAAAGTGGGCGTGGTCAATTTTTTTTTCAGTAAACACTTAAATTGGATTACTACGAACATTTGAAAAAAAATTATCCAAATCGGTCCAGCCGTTTTCCGATTTTAGATAAATTGAAAAAAGTGGGCGCAAAAGTGGGCGTGGTCAATTTTTCTTTCCGACAAAACTTAAATTGGATTACTATGAACATTAAAAAAAAAATTATCCAAATCGGTCCAGCCGTTTTCCGATTTTAGATAAATCAAAAAAAGTGGGCGCAAAGTAGGCGTGGTCAATTTTTCTTTCCGTAAAAACCTTAGTTGGACTATTACGAACATTTTAAAAAAAAATTATCCAAATCGGTTCAGCCGTTCTCAACTGATGCAATTACCAACGAACGACATTTGATTTTTATTTATATAGATATTTGCCAAAAAAAATTTGCGCTATTATTTATTGTGTTTGAATCGTCGTATAACCTTATGTAAACGCTTAATTTTGTCTGTATTCTTTAAAACCATTGTTGATTTTTATTTTTTCTTTGGTCTAGCCAAAATAAATATTTTTTGTAGTGCAGTCTAAAGCCAAAATATTATGATCAAAGCATAAAAATAATTCAAAAAGTATGAAATTTTTTGACAAATATTAAATAAAAAATAATACGAATCGTCAAAAAAATAATGTTGAATTTTTTAAAGATTTTTTTAAAGATTTTTTTAAAAATTTTTTGCATAAGTATCCGAATTTGACCATTTTTTTTTTAAAAATCCAAAAATGTGCCAAAACTTTCTAAATAATTCATACACATTTTGTATTAATTGTTTTAATTTATTTTATTAATAATTATGAGCATATTATGAGTTTTTTTGGTATAATTTTTTTTAATTTTTTTTTAATATTATTTTTATTTGCTCTTATCATTGTAATCATACAAATTTACATTCCTTTTGAATGAAAATATTCAGCATTTATTTCATAATTTAACTGTCAAGTTCGAAAATGCCAAAATAACTCAAATGTTTCTGTAAGAAATTCAAGCCTATTCTTTGGGTACATAACTCTAAGATTTCGCTTGTTTTAAAGCTTTTTATAAAGTCACTCCTTTTTGCTGCTTTTCACAAAATACGTGTTAAGTAGGTACATAAACGGCTTAAAAAAACTTTAACGGTGTTGGCACAAATAGCAACAACACTAAAGGAAGGCAACGCTGTGACATAATTATTTCAATTTCATGCCAAAATTATAAAAAATGTCAACGGTTCAGGGCCAAAACAAGTCGTCGCAGCAACAACACCAAAAAACCTGAGCAAAGCACAAATGCCACGCTTACCAAAACAGCACTCCACAACACGCTTATGCAATGGCAAAAACAAATTTTAAAAAAAAACCAAATAAACAAAAACAGCGCCTGAAAATTGACAACATTTTTGCAGATAAATTAGATTATGGCGCCACGTTGAACATGCTGCTGCATGCATGTACGCCAAAGATTAAGCATACTTTTAGGTGTTGACTTAGATTTAAGCTTGTAACGCCAGGCAAGCTTTTAGGAAATTGCATGCTTTTAGGAAATTGCTTATCACTTAATCAGTGTGTAGAAGAATGTTTTTTATTTTCTTCTTTTTTTTTTCTTTTGCCTTTAAAGTTATGCAGACAATTCTGCAAATGTTGAAAAATTGTCATTTTCTATGCTAATTTTGATAAGGGGAAAAATATAATTTGCCAAGCAGGTTGATATTTTTTTAGGTGACACATTCAATGGTATACAATTTGCATGGGTGTGTGTTGATATTTTTGGCGAAAAATGTGTGAATATTTTTTGTGGTAAATAAGAAAACTGTTTAAAATTAAATTTTTGGAAATTACATTATTGATACATAAACTTTAAATAAGCTTTTCCTATCTAGGGCACTGTAATGTCAGAAAAGTTCTTACAAGTGTCACCCAGACTGATGGTGACTTTTTTATTAAAAACAATAAGTAAATGTTCAACAATATTAACATCTTACAATAATAAAACCTAGAAGTTTTAATGTGGGGGTATCACCTACCTTCGTAACTAGGGCCAGAGAAGAGGTCTAAGATCTCACTATAGGAAGTCCAGATGTTGGGGATATGATCAGGGAATGGAGGATATCACAGAAAACATCAATGTTTGATCACAAAATAATAGAGTTTAGACTTGGGGCAAAATGTCAAGAGATAGAACCCAAAAGACACCAAGAAATACCAGTTGGGAAGCCTACACCAACACACACTATAAAAGAAGAACTAAGAAGAGAAGAGAGACACAAAGGATCAAGAATTCGGAAAAGCCTCCCAAAGCTAAGACAACCCAAATTGCTCCTTAGAGATTTTAGCACTCGGAGAGCAAAATTGTGCATCAGCTTAGGCAAACAAAATCTAAGAATTCAAACGGGTTTTTTTACAGGGCACTTCAAACTTAAATATCACCTGACGAAATTGGACATTGAAACCAATAGCAACTGCCGTTGCTGTGAAGAAGGTGAGGAGACTCACATACACCTACACGGTTAAAAATATTGGAATAAAATTTAAACTTTTCTGTACTTTATATATGACCACATCAGCTTTGGTTTCAAATCTAGTATTTGCAAAATACTAAAAAATCGTTTTAATACAGCTGAGGTTTAAAATTTAGTACAAGCTTGGATTGAAATATAACAAAAAAAAAAAATGACAAACACAGTGAGATTCGAACCAGGGACATACAGTTTCGAAGCACACTACGTTAACCACTGGGCTATTGAGCTATACGAAAGAAATGCAATAAACTAGCATATAAACCTAATAGCCTAATATGGAGTTGCAGCATTGCAATATTTTTTTAGTTTAAATTTCAGTAGAATAAAGTTTTAATTATCTGTTAGTATTTGTAATAATTTAAATTTTAAACCTCAAGGTTAAAAAACATGCAGTAGTATTTTAGCTTGACTAAAATTTATTTCAAGATTTTTAACCGTGTACTTACAAACTGCGACGCTGTGACTCGCTGGCGTAAGTTAACTCTGGGGAACTATGAACTGAGTCTAGCGCAAATTTTATCCCTTGCACTTAAAAACATACTCAAATTCATCAGAGAACTGGGTCTGGATGAAATTCTAAAATCCGCCAAACTAGCGGAGCTTTGAGAAGGAGGTGCAATAGATCTCTTTTAGGCCGCAGTACGCTACTCCACCATATAACATTAACATTAACAATAAAAATAATTGTTAACAGATAAAAGATACAAAAGATGAACACACCTTCATCAGAACCCGTTTAAATACCAATTTTCTTGAATAAAGCGCTTCCAATATAGTAATATTTATCCGCAGGATAATATTTTTTCGATTATGAAGTCTTTAATGAAATTACAAATAAATTTTAAATTCCATGGAAAGCACACGCTATCACTATTGACTTTTACGGTCGATGCGCCCCACAGTGTTTCGAATGTAGACGGAGATAAATCTGTAACTCGGGTTTGAGGGCACGGAATCGTTCGAGTTAAGGCTAATGAGTGGCATATGAAAATTTCATACCGATTGCTCATGTGGAACTCCTTACACATGAGTTATCCTGCATCAAAACCCACAACAAATGGTCAGTAGGCAACACGTGTAATATAACAGGGCAAATCTGGCCTAAACTCAATCTTAAGCGTTCAAAAGAACTCATTTCTCTCAGTAGAGACCATATTAGCACCATGGTAGGGATTCTTACTTGTCACTGCCTTATTGGCAGATACGCTCAAATATTAAACATACCCCACAACGACTTTTGCAGAAGCTATAGAGATGATGAGGAAGAAGAATCTACAGTACATTTCCTCTGCACTTGCCCAGCGGTGGCTCAAAATAGCTTCCTCCACCTAGGCAACTGGTTCTTCAATGACCTCGACGAACTACCGGAATCTTCGATTTACCGAATCCTAGGCTTGGTAAACAGCTCAAACTGATTTAAATAGATATAGGAAGAATTAACCCTTGGTATCACAATGGGCCTCATTGGCCTAAGTGTATCTCGTTTGAGACAGCCACACTAACCTAACCTAACCTAACCTATCCTAGTTCATGTGGAAACGAAGTTACAAAAATTTCTATGGGTAAATAAGTCTTATCGCTTGTTTATATCACGATTTTTCCACTTTCTTTAAAATAACATAACTACTGAACGAATAGCTGCAATAACACCGTAGACCAGCGATGCCCAGCGCCTAACTCTTTCCACTCTTTTCACTCTTTTGCAACAACTTCAATATTTTCATGCTTGTTGTAATTCGACGAATCCAGTTTGCAATTTCAGCGTCGCTTCTTAATGCTATTGTTTTTGTTCTTTCGAACCATCGATAGCTGTTTTGCGTTTGCAGGCTGTTGTTTTTGTTCTTTGGCACCATCGGTCGGTCGCCGCAGTTTTGCATTGTTTTTGCATTGTAGACGTTAAGAGCATGCCTCGTATTCTTTATATTTTTCGTTGTGTGAATACACATTGAGAAAAAGTTCTTGAATATTTGCAGGTGCGTACTTTTTATATTGCCTAAGAATAAATTATTTTTATAGGGGTTATGCCTTGAAAAATGGCAAAAAAAGAATTTGCAGAAAACTGGGAGTTTAAATTTTTTTAAATAGATAATAAAAGATTAAAAAGATTTTAGTCTTAATAACATAACAGTTTAGTTCATAATAAAACACTAAGAAAATAAAAAAAAATATAAAAAATTAAGTGAGAAGCAAATAAAAATTATTGGGCAATTCCACAGTCCCGGGTGTTACATTCGTACGACTTCAAACACAAGATATTATTGCAATTACAATAGCTACCACATATTTTGCTATCGAAAACAATATCATTTTAGCTGGTCTATCGATACATAAAAAAAAATCGAATCCATGATCTTTTCCTGTGGTTATTTCAAAAATATGGCAAGGACGGGCGTTACGAGCACAAGAAAAGAATTCCTGCAATGCTCTCGAAAATTGCAAAATTTAGCCATACTATATTATTTCAAATAGACAGTTTAATCACATTCGCTAGAAAAATTATTGGTTGAAAGCACTGTATCGAAAAACAAATGGTCAAATGAAAATTAAGCTTATTATTAAATACTTAGTACTGGGCCGGGCGTAACATGAAATAGGACGGGCGTTACGTGTACTAAATTATATATAAAATATCACAGAAATCCGTTTTGTACTAAGTTACTGAGGCCATTTAGTGAAATAAAAAGAGTACACTAAAGTTTTGGTTGGTTTTTATAACAGTTCTTCAGTTTTTTGTTTAAGCAAAATAGTTTGCTTCACATAAAATCTTTTAATAAGTCAGAAAAAGCAGTTAATTTTCTTCAGTCGCTTGCAAAATGCCACGTTTAAAAGATTTGACAGAGCGTGAAAAAGGTAAAATCTAAGCATATTCTTCAGAAAAAAGTCTTTTGGATAAATAAGTCGCTTGATCGGGAGAAGTGATCGAGTAGAGTAGTGCGAAATTTTGTAAAACATAATAAAAATTATGGTTCGAAAAACAATAAACGTGGACGCAAAAAAGTTTCGGCATTTATGAAATTTGTCGTGTTTTACGAACAGCTAGCAACAGCACAAAAAGCCTGCGAAAAATAAAGGCAGAATGCTACTTAATTGGAACCTGGTACGATTTTCGAACAAAATGTAACTTTTTGTACATTTATCATTTCTCGAAATTTTCTTTTAAGATAATTATTTCTGATGAAAATAAGTTCTATTTAGATGGACTAGATGACTACTAGATGACTACTAGATGGATACTGGCGGGATATACGACGAAAACTGCGATATTTTTCAAAAATATATTTGAAACACATCGAGCACTATTTTACGTTAGTTGCGAACCCATCAAATTTCCATTCTTAAGTGGCCATCACTTTCTCCTGATCTCAATATCATGAAAAATATGTGGGGTGGGGTGCTTTAATTCACGTTGTTTATAGAGAAAATACCCAATACTCCACGAAGGAACAGCTGCAACAAGTTATTCTACAAGCCTGGGACGACTTCAGCCAGCAACAAGTTCAGAATTTATTTGACTCAATGCCAAATCGGATTTTAAAAGTTATAGAAAAAAAAAAAAAAGGAAACATAACCCATTACTAAATAAACAATATAAATATGTCTGAAAAAAAACCCCTTTATGAAGTGAGATCGTAATTTTGCAATAGCGGCCTTTTTCGTATTTAATATTTTCTCATTTTAATGTTATTGTTGGTGTTTGACGTGGTGTATTTTACCTTAACTCACCTTCTAAAGATTGCTTCGAAAAAAATGTTGGGACGGGCGTTACATCTTTTCAACTCGCTATAAAGGGCAAATGCGGAAACAAAAATTAGAAATCAAAACCACGGACATCTTTGAGCGCTATGCCTAAGATAACTATCACAAAAATGGACAATAACTGAATAACTTTTTTCTTTTTTATGGGGACGGGCGTTACAGTTAGTTAGTGTTTTTCAACCTCCAAAAAATGGCTCGCGCAGGATAAGCATTTAATTTTCCCGAGCATCATTAAATTTTCATACTCTGTCTTTTCGCTTTCTGAGTTTTAGTTTTTCACTGACAGTGTTTTGACACTTGAAGCACAAGCTTGCAAGATATCTACTCCAAAAAATTTTTTAAATCGTTATCGATTAGCTTGGAATTGTCCTATTATAAGATTAAAAAATGAAAAAAAAATATAATATTAAAAAATTCACAAAAAAAAAAACAAAAAAGAAAGTAAAAAAAAATAAAAAAAAAATTATAAAACAAAAAATAAAAAATGGATATCTGAAAACCTCCACGCGGTTAAAGTATTCTGACTAAAACAAAAAACTAGAACATTTGGAATTACTTGATTCATAATTCTTACAGTGTACATATACATAAGTTCGCTGTCGCGGACTCTGCCAGCATTCGTGTTATTGGTAATTCGTTATTGCATCCAGATTTAAAAAGTTTTTGATGTTGTTAATTTTTGTTGCTGTTGTTTTTGCACTCTTCAAATAAGTTTCGTGGGCATCGCTGCCGTAAACCACTTGTAAGCGCAACAAAATGTATATTAGTTTCTTAGTACAAAAAAAATATTTTATCCATTATTTGTACCTTTTTTGATATTTAAAACAAATTTTATTTTTAAAGCCAAAAATTTTTTCATTTTAAATATGTTAATAAAACTAGCTTTGTATCTGCCTTCAAATTTTTATATTCATAAGGTTATGATGTCTATTTTTATAATAAAAAAGTATAGGCTTCTCGTGACTTCACATCATATTAGTTTTTAGTTTTTTTTTTTTGCTTCAAAACATCACGATTTCCCCACTTTTTTAAAAAATGACATAACTTCTGAACGAAGAATTGAAGAGAAAGCGTAGAAAACTTGTTGTTAAAGCGCTAGTATGTGTTTAAGTTTTATTTTTCATCAAAAAATATTTAATCTATTAGTTACATGTTTTCCGTTTATATTATATATTTTTATTTTATATTATATATTATGTGTTTTTAAAATGTATTTTTTTGTAAGCTAAAAATGTGCCATTTTGAAATATTTAAAAAAAAATAGCCTTGTATTTGCATTCAAATTTTTATATTCATAAGACTATGGTGTCTATTTTTATAATAAAAAAGTTTTGAAAATATTCACAATTGTTGGAACAAATTATTATTTTTCATTGAGTGCAGTTCGACTCAATAAAACTATATCGTTTCATCAAGCATTAATTATTGTTGTTATCGTATCACATTTTTCTTTTTACTCGTGCAGCTGAGTAAAAAGCAAATATTTAGATCTCTTCGTCCTTGCTTTCAAATATTCACCATATTTATACCAACAAAAAACTCACGACACATTCGTTAAACTTTTTCAAACGCATAATTTTCGTCGACCTACCATCACCCCCTCCCCCCTTTAGCACTTCTTTATCAACACTATTTTTATGGTGACTTTATAAAAAAATGTACTTCTTAAAATAGTTTCACTATCGGGCCTTAACAACTTGTAATTTAAAACAAAAATTCATTTTATAACGTTTAATAAAAAAACTATAATAATTACTTTCGTTTTTTTTTCGAGTGTAGGGAAAGAAATGGATAAGGGTATGCTGTAGAAGCGAAAAGAAATCTTCCGTCAGAAATGCATGGCGTTTTTGACAGCGAAAAGGTAGCGAATTTTTTTTTCGTTGTTTAGTACGCTGTTGAACCGAAAATTTTGATCAATACAGCCAAGTTCACAACCATGATTGGAGAGTTAAAATGTCAAAATTTCGCTGTCTTTTATATGCTAGTACATTTAATTGGCTTATAAATTTGACATTAAACAATAATGTTCAACTAAGACATTCAAAAAACACGTTATGGTAAGTATGTGTTAGTGTTGAGTCTACACCAAAATTTCACGTGTAGAATTAAATGCCTGGAAATTTTCATTCCTACAGCATACTAAGCTTAAGTAAGAAATGCTACTAAAACTGTGTAGTAGTCATATAATTGGCGTTGATCTTTGATTTCGTTATTGTAGCTTTTTTCATTTCGAAGATATAGCTCAAAATGTGTTTCAATTGTATGAGAGTTGTCACGCCCACTTATCCGATCGCGCCTTAATTTTGCAAATTATTTAGTCATAAAACTGGCGTCTACCTTTGATTTCGTTAGTGTAGCTTTTTTTCATTTCGAAGATATAGCTCAAAATGTGTTTCAATTGTATGAGAGTTGTCACGCCCACTTAACCGATCGCGCCTTAATTTTGTAAATTGTTTAGTTATAAAACTGGCGTCTACCTTTGATTTCATTGTTGTAGCTTTTTTCATTTCGAAGATATAGCGCAAAATGCGCTTAAGTTGTATGGGGCTGCAACGCCCACTTGTCCAAAATTTCTGAAATACTTTTTTTAAACTTTCCTATACCTTAAACGTGGAAAACTAAAAAAAAAATCAACAAAATAATTTTCTCCGTCTAACTTGTATGAAACGAAACACTGCGCCCTTTGTTTTGTCATAAGTTGTTATTGTCCTTACTAGTCCTTGCTCTAATGATCCTATGTGTTGAAGAGCAAATAAGAACTTTTTATATTAGTTCTATAAAAAAGTACAAATAACTCAATGACAATTCGACTCCAATGATGGTTTTGTACAATGTTTACTTAAGACAAGTGACATCTAAAGTGACAAGGCATCTAAAGGCAGCCTTTTTTGAAGGCGGGCACCTGTATATTATTATACCATGTATATGCTTTTTTATAGTAAGCGCATCCTGTAATGAGTGACGTATTCTTTATATTAAAAAATATTATTTTTTCGACTATAAGGTCGACACACTCAATCCTAAATAACCTTCACTAGTTGTTGTCCTACGCTGCTATGCGCTGGAGCGAAATTATTAATAGTAATTTTTTACTCAATGACAATTCGACTTCCATAGTTCACAATTGTTTTTGGAAAAAGTTTACTTAAGACAGGAACTTTGCTTAAAACTGACTTTTTTGGTCTTTGGTGGTGGAAAAATTAACCCCGAAATCTGATTAGAAATTGTGGCAGTGTACTAATATTTTTCACATTATTTTTAAATTAAGTAAGGACTATATTTTTATTATTTTACTGCTATGAAAAAAATTGATTTTTGATTTTGTGTAAATTATTTCAGTGTTAAAATATATAAAGGTTCTTAATTTTTAGAATATTTTTCTTAGTTTTTAAAAGTTATCAAAATACTATGTTCGTACTATATGCGAATATAATGCAACTTCTTTAGGTCTAAGCTCATATTTTTAGGTCACATTTTAAGCTCAGGCTATAAATGGTAAAAATAATTTTGTAGCTATATAAGATAAAAAAAATATGCATACAGCGCTTTATGTCTACAACAGAAAACAGCAACAACAACTTTAAAATAGGTAGATAAATCACTTTGGCATTTACCTTGCACATACATCTGTTTGTGTAACGACATAACAGCAGGCACGCACACAGTTATATTTATAGATATAGTATATTTATATATAGAAACACAAATACATACACCGCTTTATATACGTGCCCTGCAGTCCAAGGCATCGTGCACGAATATGTCATGATGATTTCTTAAAGAAACTTACTGCATGAGATATATTTGTCGATATTTCCTTAACAAATCTGTTATGTTTTCGTTCATGGAAAACAGAATGTTTTCAAAGAAAGCATGAATTCGGAATTTTTATATGAGATTTTCGTCAAGGAAATGTATAAATGAATCAGCATGTTTCGTCAAAGATGAAGAAAAATCATGCATGATTCATTCAAGATTTCTTTGAGACTTGGACTACTGGGTAGATAAAAATATATCTATAGGAGTAACTTTAGTTACTTTGGTTTTCTGCGCTGCGTCTCTGCAGTGCAGATAAAAGTTTTCTTTTTTGTGTTCTGCACACTTGAGAACTTAGCGTCACGATATCGTTGCAGCTATGTTAGACATCAAAAATAGACAGTTGCTTGCAATTTTAAATGATTTCAGTTCTTGAAGCTCACTTTCAGGCATGTTTTAAGCGGAAACAGCAATCACAGGCAGTATGAAGATAGATAAAAAAAAGCAATTAAAAGAACATTTTTTCGACGATTCCGAAAATGAATGTTCGTACCATCATTTGGCCGTTTTGATATTTTTAGTTGGAAAATTTTTAACATTTGGTAATTTTTTTTTTGTATGGTAAATTTTCCATATAATTTTTTTTCAATGAAAAAATAAAGTTTGAATATGAAAGAAGGCTTAAATTTCTTTTTGGGCTTAAATACAGGAAAGCAATTGCAAGTTTTTAATTAAATCACAACTTAAACATGAACTCTGGTGAGGTTTTAAGAGGTTTCAAGAAATCTTACTCACCGACTTTCAAAACACAGATTTGAAAAAAACGCGTTCAAAGTTTTGAAGACTCTTTACAAATAGTGAATATGAATTCTGATAATATATATATAAATGTGTGTAAGCTAAGACAGTGAAAAAAATCAAATTTTTTGAAATTGTAATCAAGACGCTTTCAGATTTGCATTACCTAGATACAGTACTAAAGATTTTTTTAATTTTAGCTAAAAATTAAAATTGGTTTTTTCAAGTCAATCACAACGATTTCAATAAACATTTTATTAAACTCTTCTACAATTTCTCTTCTCAATTCTACAAAAAACTTTGTACTTTTGAATCTTTTGAAAATTTATCATCTTGCAAAAGAAAGATAGAATTGGCTATTTCAGCTTTTTCAAGGCATACAACTCAGCTTTTCATGATCAATTATGTGTGTTAGCGCAGCAAAAATCTGTCATTGACACACCAACTCTAGCGCTGTTTTGTGTACAACGCACTTACACATACGATTGTGTGTGTGTGTTAGCGCAGCAAAGTCTTTCACTGACACACCAACTCAAGCGCAATTTTGTGTACAACGCACTTGCTCAATTGCGTCATGGCGCAGTTTGAAATGCCTTGAGACCCGTAGCTTAGACTTTGAATTGAGTTTTCGAGTAGGATAGCTGTAGAGTTTTAGCATACGGTTTGGCGTAATCCTTTCATTTTTTCGTCTAAAAATGTCATATTGCTCAGTAATTAAATAACTTTAATTTATATGAACGCTGTAATTAATGGATATAGAAGCTCAATCAGCGTTTCAGCTCTTTCAAGGAATTCGACTGAGCTTTCAAAGATCACTTGAGTGTGTGTTCGCGCAGCAAAAACCTTTCACTGACACATCAACTCAAGCGCAATTTTGTGTACAACATACAATTGTGTGTGTGTTAGCGCAGCAAAAGTCTTTCACTGACACACCAACTCAACCTCAATTTTGAGGTTTTAAGATTTAATATTCGGTAGTTGAAGCTTTGATTGGGCTTTAGTTAGAAGTTTTCTCGCTAAAAAAGTCATAGTTAACAAAATAGTAGCATCAGAATATAATTTCTGAGATATATATCTTACAATTCTTCCTTGTTTAAGTAATTTTGCTATTTCAATATAATTTTGTAATTTTGAAAAAAAATTAAAATTGTCGTACTGTTGTCGTATCTTTGTACATCTGATATAATGAAAAAAAAATTTGAAATTAAAATACATAAAAAAAATTTATTGTTCTTATACAAAACACTAAAGCCCATTTAAATTCTTTTTTCTTTAACAAATATACTTACCTTGTCTTGCCGTTGCCAACATTATGGCAGAAATGTTAACTTTGCGTCGCTGCCAAGATTTGTTTAGATAGTCGTTTTGTTCTATATGTGTGGTATGTGTGCTTGTACCATTTTTGATGGCAACAAAAAAATTTGCATATTTCTATTACCATATTGGAATTATAGCAGCGCTTGATTTTATTTTAAAATTGTTGTTTTAAATACTGCTAGCTTGCACTGGTCCTTCAAGGTAGCAGCTATGGCTAAGGTTGTGCTCTAGTTGTGCTTTGTTTGTTGTAATTTGTGTTGTATATGTATATTATAAGTTTATATTATAATAAAATATAGCCCGTGTTGGTAAGTTTATTTAAAGCAAATTTGCTTACAGTTCTACAGCTGTGTTAGAAAGTGTCTGCTTAGCGGTGAGGCATACTTTTAGGCTCATCAGTTAATTAACATTTAAAATGAGTTTCTTAAAGTGAACGCGTTGCTTCAGCCAACGCGTTTCTTCAGCCAACTTAAAATGTTTGAAAAGCTTTGTTAACACATGTATAAGCTTTAAAAAGGTCGCTGTTGCTAAATTTGGGGAGTTTTTTTGGCTAAGCTATCGCAAATTAATGCATAAGAGCAGAGCCTAAAAATATTCTTGAATTTTTTGCTTACTATAGAGAATGCTGATTTTATCAACGTGAATTTATTTAGGTATTTTAAGATATTTCAAAGCGTATTTCAATTAATTGTTCTGGTCTTTAAAGAATTTTAATTTTTTTTTGTCTTCGATATCTTTAACGTAAAGTAAGCTGCCCCAACTTAAAGTGAATAAAATGCTTTCAATATATATCGTTCAGCTTTAGAATATTCGTAATAAAGATTTGTCAGATTGAAATATAGAGAACAAAACCAATGAAATCATAGAAAAAAAAAACGAACAAAGAAGTTCAATTGAAATTGGCAAATGGTGAAAAATTGCCAAAGCGGAAATTTGCACAAAAGGTGCAACAGAGAAAAATGAGTAGATATTTTTTATTCACTATTTTATTTTTGTTATATTGCATAGATAGAAAGCTGCAGAGAGAGAGAGATTACCAAAGAGCAAGTGGGATAGACTGACATAAGCACTATGTGCGAGAATAACAACAATAAAACAGCAGCAGCATTAAATTGCAGCACATCGTTGGCAATAAATTGCAATCCCTAACGCAATCTCTCTGTGTGTGTGCGGCGCCATTTTGATCACAAACAGGAAACGGAAATTGAACAAATCTATCCATATATCCATATATATTAAGGTGTGTGTGTGTGTCCTGGTCGATATTCTATCTATATTTCTGTGAAAAAAAAAAATCTGTAACGAATTATTGGCAAAAAATGAGAGAGTCGAATTTTTATTTTTAATTTTTTTTTTTTTAGTTTCAACGAGATAATCTTGCATTCAACATGCACTAAAAAACTCCTTTGTTGATTATTTTCGGTTGAAATAAAACTGATTTTTAAGCTGATTATGCGTCACTGTAGATGAATTCACGTTATGTGAATTTCATTAAAATTCATAAACGGATTTAAGAGCTTAAGCTTTCACGACTAGAATCATTTTGTGTTAAATCCTCTCTTATGAGTGATTTTCATTTGCAGTTTGTACAATATTTTTAAGGCTGCTGCGAGGAACATGTACAATTTGCTCTAAACTTGAAATTTATTGTCATTATTTAAATAATTTTTTTTTTTTTTTGATTCTTTGAAGTCTTTGGAATGAATGTGTATTTTCTTATAAAATTCGAATGTTTGCTTAAAAAATATTAGATTAATATGAGCATTTGGTTAGCTTTTTTTTTTTAAATTAAGGCATTTTTATTTTACATCAACCCATTAATGCTCACTACCAGAACCCGTTGAGTTTAGCTTTTGAAATTTTCAGCAAAAGCTTGTATTAATACTAGACGGAAAAATCTGAAGTTTTAAAAAAAATCAAAATGATTTGGGTGTGGCGAAGCGCATGATTATAAACGCGTAAGGGATCTGTAAGTAGAAATAAAAAAATTTAAAAAAAATTAGAAAAAATGATAAATTGGAAAATTTTCATTTCGTAGCGTAGGCGTTCCACTTTAACCTAATGCACTTTTGCAATTATATTTTCTTTTTCTTGAGTTTTATAAAACAAAATGACTCAACTGAGTGGCATTGTTCACTTTTTTTTAAAAAAATACTGCACGAACTGGCGAAAAATTACACAAAAAGACTTTTAATGCCAATTTTTTAATTTTTTTTTTAAAAGAGCATACTTTTGGCCTTCTCTTACTGTTTGATGCAAAAGCTTTACAGTTCCTGAGGATTTTTGAGAAATTTTTAAAAAATGCTTTTATCGCGTATAATATTTCATACATTGTCATTAATGGGTTAAGGCATTATACACAGCTAAGAGGCAAATTTTTCAAGAGTTTTTTCGGTAAATTTTTTTTATTGGACTAATGTAAAAATATACACCTTATGTACATTTTTACATAATAAATAATTATTTTATTTTTTAACTTCGTTGAATTTAAATGCAATAAAAAAATTTTATTTTTAATAATGATTTGTATAGTTCCTGTAGAATAAATAATTGTTTTATTTTTTTAACTTCATTATTTTTAAATGCAATAAAAAATTTTATTTTTAATAATGATTTTTATAGCTCCTGTAGAATAAATAATTATTTAATTTTTTAACTTCGTTAAAATTTAAATGCAATAAAAAAATCTTTTTAATAATGACTTTTATAGCTCCTGCAGATGATCTCCAGGAGGGTTCTCTGAGCAAAAACGATATTTCTAGATGGTATAATGTGAACTGAAAAAATATAAAAGATTTCGTTAATGCAAAGTTTTATACAGTATATTTACAAATTGGACAATTTAAAAAGAAACATTTTTAATGTTTTAAGAAAATTTTGGCTTTAAATTAAAGTTACAAATATTCATCGAATATCCTTCGACCAATTACTAAAAATATATTTAAAAAGTTTAAGTTAAAACTTGAGACTGATCAGTTGAGCCATTTTCAAAAAATCTTACTCACCGACTTTCAAAACACAGATTTGAAAAAAACACGTTCAAAGTTTTGAAGACTCTTTACAAATAGTGAATATGCATATAACTTCGATCATATTTTTGTCGCATCGATATGAATTCTGATAATATATATAAATGTGTGTAAACTATGACAGTGAAATAAAATCAAATTTTTTGAAATTGTAACTGCGTTTATCCTCTCAAGACGCTTTAAGATTTGCATTATCTAGATACAGTACTAAAGATTTTTTAATTTTAGCTAAAAATTAAAATTGGTTTTTTCAAGTCAATCACAACGATTTCAATAAACATTTTATTAAACTCTTCTACAATTTCTCTTCTCAATTCTACAAAAAACTTTGTTTTTTTTAATCTTTTGAAAATTTATCATCTTGCAAAAAGACAATAGAATTGGCTATTTCAGCTTTTTCAAGGCATACAACTCAGCGTTTTATGATCAATTGTGTGTGTTAGCGCAGCAAAAATCCGTCACTGACACACCAACTCAAGCGCTGTTTTGTGTACAACGCACTTATACACGCAATTGTGTGTGTGTGTGTGTATGTGTGTGTGTTAGCGCAGCAAAAGTCTTTCACTGACACACAAATTCAAGCGCAATTTTGTGTACAACGCACTTACTCAATTGCGTCATGGCGCAGTTTGAAATGCCATGAGACTCGTAGCTTAGACTTAGCTTAGGCTTTTAAAGTTTTAGCATGCGGTTTGGCGTAATGAGTTGTGTGGTGTAGAATATAAAAAATCCTTTCAATGTTTTCATCTAAAAATGTCATATTGCTCAGAAATTCAATTACTTTAATTAAGATGAACGCTGTAATTTATAGATATAGAAGCTCAATCAGCGTTTCAGCTCTTTCAAGGAATTCGACTGAGCTTTCAAAGACCACTTGTGTGTGTGTTCGCGCAGCAAAAACCTTTCACTGACACATCAACTCAAGCGCAATTTTGTGTACAACGCACAATTGTGTACAACATACAATTGTGCGTGTGTTAGCGCAGCAAAAGTCTTTCACTGACACACCAACTCAACCTCAATTTTGTGTACAGCGCACTTACTCAATTGCGTCATGACGCAGTTTGAAACGCCATGAGAGCCGCAGCTTAGACTTTGAGTTGAGTTTTTGAGTAGGATAGTTGTAAAGTTTTAGCATGCTGTTTGACGTAATGAGTTGTGTGATGTCATATTGCTCAGAAAATCAATTGTATGAACGCTGTATTAATAGGCATAAAAGCTCACTCAGCGTTTCAGTCAAAATTGAAAAATTTTATATTTCAATCGTGCAGTTAACTCATTTTTACTTTATTATTGACACAAGCAAATGAACAGATACATCATTGTTGCGCGTGCAATCCCGCGTATATTGCAAAAATGTCAAAAAAAAATTTAATTTTCACATTGATCTTTAATGACTGATTTTTCATTAAATGCTTTTTTGAGATCAAAGCAAATATTTAATTTCAACAAATGTTAAGTTCAGTTTAAAACAGGGACCGTGATCAGCATAAAAAAACAGGGACCGGTTTTGATTTTTTCTTTGAAAAAATCAACAAATAATCGTTATTTTTTGACAGATTTTATTTTGATCAAAAACACAAGTTAAAATTGGATTTTATTTTTAAAAAAAATTTGACTTATTTTTTTATCAAAAATAAAATTTAAAAAATGACTTATTTTTTCGATCAAAACTATAAGTTAAAATTTGATTTTAATTCTTTTTGTTAAAAAATAAAAGCTAAAATTTTTATCGAAAATAAAATCTAAAATATGACTTATTTTTTTGAACCAAACTATAAGTTAAAAATTGATTTTAATTTTTTTTAAAAAATTAAACGTCCAAATTTGATTTTTATTTTTCGATCAAAAATTGCATTTTTATTTAAGCTAAAATTTGACTTTTATTTTTCGATCAAAAATAACATTTTTATTTAAGCTAAAATTTGACTTTTATTTTTATTAAATAAAATTTTACTATCTATAAAATTTTACTAAATATAAAAGTCAAAATTTGACTTTTATTTTTTTTAATCAAAAATAAAAGCTGAAATTTGGCTTTTATTTTTCCGATCAAAAATAGATATTACAAATTTGTCAGATTAATTTCTTATTAAGTATTATAATAGTTTAAATTTTAAAAACAATTAATAGAGTACATTTTTTATTTTTTTACTCGTATATTTGCATTTTTGCACAGAGATAAAAACATTGCTATCGCTCATTATATCGTTGCATTGCATCATCGCTTATTTGCTTATCATTGCACTTTATGTTTTCATTTATTTCGCAAGCGACTGGAACAGCGACTGCAAGCAGATGATATGGGAATTAAAATATGACTTTTACTTTTGATCGAAAAAAAAAGTCAAATTTTAGCTTTTATATTTGATCAAAAAATTAAAGACAAATGTTAACTTTTATTTTTGATCAAAAAAATAAAAGTAAAATTTTAACTTATATTTTTTGATCGAAAAAATAAACTAACATTTAACTTTTATTTTTGATCAGAAAAATAAAAGTCAAATTTCAACTTTTATAGTTTATGTTTGTAGAAATAGGCTTTTTGATCAAATTTTTAAATGCAGTTAAAACAATTTTAAAATAAAAAAACATTTCAACTTCTCTTTTTGATCAGAAAAATAAAATTCAAATTTCAACTTTTATATTTGATCAAAAAAAATAAAAGTTAAAATTTGACTTTTATCTTTTTGATCAAATATAAAAGTTGAAATTTGATTTTAATTTTTTTGATCTAAAATAAAAGTTAAAACGTTATTTTTATTTTTTCGTTAAATTCGAAATTTCGCAAGTTAAAATTTGACTTTTATTTTTGATTGATTATTTTTGATTGGTCTAAAAATAACAATTATTTATTGACGTTTTTAAAAAAATTAGAAATATTAAAATCATTAAAGATTATTATTCCTTAGCCAACAAGCATCACATTGTTATATTCAAATATCGAATAGACTTACTCTTTCCATTTGACTTTTTGAATAGAAATTTCAAAAATAACTGTTATTTTCGGTCCCTTGTTTAAAACCAATTCAATAGTTTCAAATAAAATCAGTTTGTCTGCACTCCTGTAAAATTATACTATTAACGTATGCGTGAACATGCAAGTGGCGAATGCGCGATATTGCACACGCAACGACGAAATGCTTCTGCGCTGCAAACTTGGTAGAAAATGTGAAGTTGTATTTTAATTGCCTTTCACTTTAGTACGGAAAGACGTCTACACGAACAAAGAATAAGGAACGAACCAGAAAAAATTTTATTTATCCACTACTGCGTTACTTTAATCTGAAACAAATGTATCAGCACAGTAACGCAGTTAGGTGCTTCAACTCAATAACGCAACTCAGCGCTATGTTACTCATATGTAGTGCTTACAAGTTTTGCTTCAAGCTTAAGAAGCATTTTTACATCTCTAAAGTTTGTCATTATTGCAAGATGCAAAAATTCAGTGTTTTTTTTTCCACCTTGCAATTTTTTTATTATAAGTATATTAAAATTATAACAAATAAGTCTGCACTAGATGCCAGGGATATAAGCGTTGCGTATTTTTGTGGTATGCTAACATTTACATTAGGATTTTTTTATGCCTTGAGACTTCTTATCCTGCGATTTTGTGTACCTTGCAACTTTTTGTACATCGCTTATTGACTTTTGTTTGTTGTTAATATGAAAATTAGCTGGGTGTAAAAGACGCAAGGTAGTAAAAAGTTGCAAGGTACAGAAAAGTATTAAGGTGTCAAAAGTCGCAAATTTCTCCACAAAAAATAGCAAGGTAAAAAAATGGCAAGGTACAAAAAGTATCCAGGTTTAAAAAATAGTAAAGTTAAAAATAGTCGCAAGGTAGTAAAATTTTGCGAAGAGTCAAAAGTCGTTGGGTACAAAAGAGAATCAAGGTTTCAAAAGTAGCAAGGTTCAAAAATTAGCAAAGGTACAAAAATCGCAAAGTTTTATCAGCGTGCGATACAAAAAATATTAAGAAAGATCATGCTACAAGAATAGTCGCAAGGTAGTACAATTTTGCGAAGAGCCAAAAGTCGTTGGGTACAAAAAAGTATCAAGGTTTCAAAAGTAGCAAGGCTTTAAAAGAAAGCACAGGTACAAAAAGTCGTAAAGTTTCAATCTTTTTTAAAAAAGATCATGCTTCAAGAATAGTCGCAAGGTAGTAAAATTTTGCGAAGAGCCAAAAGTCGTTGGGTACAAAAGAGAATCAAGGTTTAAAAATAAGCAAAGGTACAAAATGTCGCAAAGTTTTATCAGCGTGCGATACAAAAAGTATTAATAAAGAGCATGCTACAAGAACAGTCGCAAGGTAGTACAATTTTGCGAAGAGCCAAAAGCCGTTGGGTAAAAAAAGTATCAAGGTTTCAAAAGTAGCAAGGCTCAAAAAAAAAACCAAAGGTACTAAAAGTCGCAAAGTTTCATCAGCGTTCGATACAAAAAGTATTAAAAAAGATCATGCTTCAAGAATAGTCGCAAAGTAGTAAAATTTTACGAAGAGCCAAAAAATGTTGGGTAAAAAGAGCATCAAGGTTTCAAAAGTAGCAAGGTCAAAAATAAGCAAAAGTACAAAAAGTCGCAAAGTTTCATCAGCGTTCGATACAAAAACCATTAAGGCCTAAAAATTTGCACGTTTCAAGAAAAGTAGCAAGGCATAAAAAATCGCAAGGTACAAGAAGTAGCAAGGAATAAAAAACTTACCCTTCACTTGGCCTCGTGGGGTACGTACATGCCCCACGTTCTTCTCGTTTTGATTTGTTTGGAATTTTTTCTAGTTTTCCAAATTTTTTTATGAACGCTGATCTTTATTTTTTTCAACTTGGACTATTCTACAGTTTAAAGAGGTATCTAAAGATGATCTCTGATTATTTTGAGTCAAAATAATCAATATTTAAATTTTTACAAAGAATTTAATCACTGGAGTTCATATGTACCCCACGAGTCCAGGTATGTTACTCAGGATGAGCATGCCAGGTGAAGGTTAAGTTATAGAAAATTACCAAGGTCTAAAATTTGCTAGGTTCAAATAGACGCATGGCAAAAATAGTCGAAAGGTTGTAATAGTCGAAAGGTTGGAGTTGCAATGTGCAAAAAGTTGTTGGGTACAAAAAGGTATCTAGGTTTAAAAAGTGAAAAAATCGTTTAATAAAAAAGTCGCAAGGTTCAAACAGTGTCAATGTACAAAAGATCGCAAGGAACGAAAAGACTTCCATTATAAAAATAGTCGCAAGGCAGTAAAATATTACAAAGTGTAACAAGTCGTTAGATACAAAAAGTATCAAGACTTAAAAAGTTGCAAGTTTCAAAAGCAACAAAGTTCAAAAAGCCACAAGACACAAAGAGCCGATTGCTAAAACAATCGCAAGATGCAAAAAGTATCAATGTACTTAAGGACTCAATAAAAAGAGACGCCAATTGTAACTAGTCGTTTAGCACCAAAAATTACTAAGGTTTTAAAAGTAGGTCTTTAAAGAAAAAGGTCTTTAAATTAGCAAGGTACAAAAAGTTGCAAAGTTACATGCTTCAACTGACCCAAAGTTGCATGCGAGATAAGATGCAAGGTACAAAAAGTCGTTGGATACAAAAAATATCGCAGTTTAAAAATGGTCACGGTTCAAAAAGTTACAAAGTACAAAAAGCCACAAGCTACAAAGAGCCGCTAGGTAAAAAAATAACATGGTGCCAAAAATAGCAATGTACAAGTAGTCGTAGGATAAAAAAAAAAATTAGGTATAAAAAGTTGCAAGATCAAAAAAGCAGCAGTGTTAAATAAGTCGCAAAGATGTATGCTCGAAATGGCGCAAGTTTGCATGTGAGATAATTTAGAAAAATCGTTGGATACAAAAATTAAGTTTAAAAAAGTCGCGTTTAAAGTTGCATAAGATCAGATGCTTGGTACAAAAAGTATCGATGTTTAAAAAGTCGCAAGGTTGAAAAAGTTACAAAGTACAAAAAGCCATTAGACATAAAGAGTCGCTAGATTAAAAATAGCAAGGCACAAGAAGTCACAAGTAAGAAAAGCCGAAAGGTATAAAAAGTCGCAAATCGTAAAAAGTCGCGATATGTTCGCGTTTATATTTCATATGTTATGTTGTATCTTTTGTTTAATATGTGTTATTTTTATTAACCATAATCCAAGAATCTATCAAATTAAGGAACATATGGCAAAACTAACCAAAAAATTAAAACCAAAAAATGAAAAAAAACCAAAAAATTAAAAAAACCAAAAAACTAAATGAGCCAGCAGAGACGAGAGATAATTGCAATAAGCTCAGGTGCTTCTGCAACCATTTCCATTTTCACTTCTGCATACTGTATTTGTATTTGTATTTATTGAGCAGGTATGTTAGCATATAAGAAAAGATTTCTTGTGCATGCCTCAAATTAGAATATATAACAACAAAACCCTTAAGAATTAAAATTAAAATTTAAACATTAGAATCAAAAATTAAACATAAGAATTGAAATTGTAATTAAGATTGAATTAAAATTGATATAGACAACAACAAGTAATAACACATTTATAAATTAACAGATTTATGTGTTATATAACAACAAAACACTTAAGAATTAAAATTAAAAATTAAACATTAGAATTAAAATTGAATTAAAATTGAAATTGCAGTAGTATCACAATTTATAAGTTAGAATTTTTACAAAAAAAAAAAAAAAAAACTACCGTAACGAAATTTTTTTTTAAATCATCACGGCTTTTTAAATTCTGTTGTAAATCTTTAATGGAACTTCAAAAATATTTTTATTAAATTTGGATTATCAATATCAAAAATATTAACGAATGACTAACGAATTCTAAAAAATAGTATACTTCGAATTTTGTGAATTTTTTTCTTTAGGAATTTTTTACGATACATTTTTGTATAAAACGCAGAAATGTGAGACCAGTTTTAGGTTGAATCGGGTACGAGGATTTCATTTCTGGCATCAGTTTTGTTCTAGCTGTGAACGTTTATGTGCAAAAATTCTTAAAAAAAATTCATAAAATTGAAGATGTGATAGGGTGAAGTGCACCCCTAGCGTCCCCTTTTTTTAAAAAAACTTTTCATGCCCGATGTGAAAATCGCCCAGGCAACATAGGTTTGCAAATCGACCCAGCCTTATATTAATAGATTAATATTTATTTTAATTAATATGTATTTTTATTGATATCATTATTTTAATTATATAAATTTTATTTTCTATAACTTCTTTTCTGCTGTTTGAAGCATATTTCTTAGGTATGAGCTGCAACTACACATTTACCATAAACAGTTTCTTTTTGATATTTGTTTTAATTTTCTGCCAAACTTGCTGCAGAGAAATAAATTCACTTGGATTCAACTGAAAATCACTCTTTTTTCACACTCTGCTTAAATGCAAATCATTTAACACAAACACACAAAGATACACATGCAGCCATACATGAATGCATGTCTGCATGAGACATAATCATCAGCACAACGCTGACAGTTGACAGGCTGACAGCTTAAAGCAGAGCACTGTCAAGTTTTGATTTGTTTTTATATTTATTTTTCTTCATTTTTTATTCAGCACTTCTTTTGATTTATATATATTTGATATTCATATAGTAAAGTTTTTATTTCGGATTTTACTTTATTTTTTATATTTGTTTTTTTTTTACATCACGCGAAATGACAGTGCACACTGGTCGCTACCATTTGCCAAAATTAAAAATATCTAATGTAAAAGTTTGGTATTAAAAGTATTATCACTATAAAAAGTTTGGAATTAAAAGTATTATCACTATATCCTATAACAATAAAATTTTCAAAAAAATATAGTTATTTTCGTTTTGTTATAACCGTAATCTTTAAGAAAAGCTTCAAAAGAGTTAGGATTTAGCTAGTTGCTTCTTCAAGTGTTAGCAGGTAAACAAAATATTAATAAAATTTTTTAGTGAATTAAATCAAAATGAATATTGAAAATAAGGGTAAAAGCTTACACTCAGAAAAGAACACCATATTTTTGTGATAAAAAATTTCTCTGTTTTCGATAACAGCAGTTTTTTTCTATTTCAAATAAAATTTTCTTTAATTTTTGCATATTCGAAGAAATATTTCTCACTTGTGCGAAATGAAAATATTTCATGTCTCTAATAATGATAAGTATTTTTCTTGCACTAAAAAATTCTCATTTTTAGAGAAAAATTTATAGAAAATCAAAAATATTCTCTATTGTAGATAGACAATTCACTATGCGAAATATTTTCTTCGCATAGTGAATTGACAAATCCTTTCTCAAAAATAAAAAAAAAACTTTTTAACAAAAAAAAAAACCAACTTCAAAACCACTACAAAGTAAAAAATAATTTTAAATTACTTTTCACATTAATTCTTAGTCAAATTTGATAATTTATTTACATATATTATTAAATTGGAAATCTTATTATTATTACTTTTTTTTGCATTATTATAAATTATATAAATTTATATATGAGATTTAATTTATATATTAATTTCTCCATGAATATAAAACCTTTAAAGCCGGACCGTTAATTTTATAAAAGTCTGATCACATTAGCGCCGACTTTAAAGGTTTTATATTCATGGAAAAATTAATATATTTATGATAATAACACAAAAAAAAATTATAATAATAAGATTTAAAATTTAATAATATAAAATAAAAAAAATAAACTGGCCATTTCAGCTCTTGAAAGTACTTTGACCTAGCTTCTATTGATCAATTCTTATAATATATAAAAATAAATTATCAAATTTGACCAAAAATTAATGTGAAAAGTAATTTAAAATTATTTTTTACTTTGTAGTGGCTTTGAAGTTGGTTTTTTTTTTTTTGTTAAAAAGTTTTTATTTCTTCCTTTTTTGAGATTATGACAACAATTTTGCCCATTCTTGTAACAAATTTTGATACCCTAGTGTCAATATTCGAGATACAGTGTTTGTCTTATAGTGACACGCCCTTTGAAAAATTCCGCCTACTCTCTTGATTGTGTTTTATTATAATTATACCTATTCTTGTACCGAATTTCCGTGCCCCAGTGTCAATATTGTTCGAGTTAGAGTGTTTTTCTAAGATTTTCACGCCCTTTGTCGAATAACGCCCACTTTTTTAACCATAATTTGTAATAATTGTGCCACTCCCCTGTACTAAATTTCAGTACCCTAGTGTCAATATTAACCGAGATACAGTGTTTATCTAAAAGTGATGCGCCCATTGTCTATTACCGCCCACTTTCTTCATAGTGTTTTGTAATAATTCTACACATTCTTGTAACGAATTAGTTTACTCTAGTATCCAAATTATTCGAGATAGAGTGTCTTTCTTATATTGCCACGCCCTTTTGTCCAATAACATCCACTTTTTTGACCGTAATTTGAATAATTTTCCTACCCCTGTACCTAATTTCAGTGTCCCAGTGTCAATATTATTCGAGTTACAGCGTTTTTCTAATATTGCCACGCCCTTTATCACATAACGCCCACTTTTTGATAATAATTTTTAATAATTTTTCCTTCCCCTGTACCTAATTTCAGTATCCTAGTGTCATTATTATTCGAGTTACGGCGTTTTTCTAACATTGCCACGCCTTTGTCAAACAGCGCCCACTTTTTTGACCGTAATTTGTAATAAATGTTCTGCCCCTGTACCGATTTCCAGTACCCTAGTGTCAATATTAACTGAAATGCAGTATTTTTCTTATATTGTCACGCCCTTCTGTCCAACAACGCCCACTTTCTTAACCGTAAATTTTCAAAACTATGCCTACCCCTGTACCTTATTTTAGTGTCCTAGTGTCAGTATTATTCGAGTTACAGCGTTTTATAATATTGCCACGCCCTTTATCACATAACTCCCACTTTTTTGATAGTAATTTGTAATAATTGTTCCTACCCCTGTACCTAATGTCAGTGTTCTAATGTCAATATTATTCGAGTTACAGCGTTTTTTCTATTATTGCCACGCCCCTTTGTATAATACCGCCCAATTTTTTAGACGGGCACCTCCGCGTCCAATGTCTGTATCTGTTGACCCAAAATTGCGGCAATCGGGCTAGTACTTAGGGAGTTATCGATGTACATACATTAAAAAAAACCAACCAACTTGAAAACCTTCTCCTTTTTGAAGTCGGTTAAAAAGTCTTCTTCTTTTTGAACAATATATTTATCTAATATTGAATTAGGTACGAAAAAATATAGAAAGCGAGAAAGAGTGCGAGTGAATGATGCTGTGAAAAGCAAGTATTGCATATTATGACAATATTCTGCATATTATGACAATTGTTCCTTCAAAAGGATTTTTTTGATGCATTTTCTTTGGAGTTCTTTGGATGCATTTATAAAATCGTTTTTCAGAAAAAATTTCTGGAATATTTATAAGGCGTTCCAAAAAACAATGCCACAAAAATAATTCTACCTCTTAACATATTTTAAACTAATATTAGTTAATTAATTTTATGCTCTATTAAATTATCTTCTTACATTTTTTTTTCATAATTTCTTAAAAACTTACTTGATCTAAAGCTCGCGGTTTAATTCATGTAATATTTTTAACTAATATTTTTACAACCGAATCACAATGCTATATTAATACTTTTACTTTGCGTACAACTGAGTTAAAACAAATGTTTCACAAAAATCCATTTTTAATCGTAATAGCAGATATAGTTCTCCGTTTTAGAGAAAAATATACGCAATAAAGAAATGTGTTGTACCAATATTAAGAAAATATATCTCTCTTTTGAAAAAAGTGTTATTTTCTTGTGAGAAACTATAAACGCAATGTAAACAAAAGATTTATTCAAATTAAAAAATATCTCTCCGTTTCCGGGAAAAATTTACACAATAACTGTCTGACCAGAATCATGTCGTTGTCGTGTCGGCAGGCAGAGCGATGACAGAGACAATGCAAACCTTATAGGAGAAAATTGCGGCAGAATACGACAACGAAAACGCCAAGATAGAAATGTTTCTATTTCTATTTTGACTTTGTCATTTATATGACAGCTCTCTCAGCTTCTCTCTAAAAATATTGCCATATTTTAACAAAATTTGAAGAATTTGTCAACCAATTTAGCGAGTAAACACCCTGCAGTGTAATCAACTAGATTTATACCAGTCAACAACTAGTTGGAAATATCCAACAACTAGTTCGATTTATGTCCTATTCTCATAGAACCGACTGGTATTTTTTACGTGGTGATGTCATTGGAAAAGACAATTGTCTTACTATAGATAAGGTTTTAACTAGTTAACAACTCATTTTTTATGTAAAGTAAAATTCTAGTTGGGTTGTGACTAGTTTTTAACCAATATAGTAATTATCGAATTAAAACTAGTTCATAGGTTCATATTTTTTCATAGGTTCAAAGAACATATATTTTTGCAACAAAATATTAGCTAAGGGCTAAAGTTAAAGCTATTTGATGAAATACCATGTTTATGGTATATATATACTAAGTTCTAATCTACTACAAAGTTGCAATAAAAACATTTAAAAATGAGAGTATATGTCGCATTAATATAATTCAAGATAGTTTATCAACTACATGTTTTTAAATTAGTTTTTATATGTTTTAATTTGTTTATTATTAGTTTGTTCCAATGGGGTACCCAGCTCCAACTGGTTTTGGAACTGGTTGATTTTGATAATATGTAGTATAGTTTGATTTTGGCTAGTTTTACAACTGGTTTAATGTGACTTGACAAAAACTAGTTGGGTTTAAACTACTTTTGCAACTAGTAAATCGTGACAAAATATAAACTAGTTTGTTTTGACTAGTATAAATACTACTCATGTTTTAATGCTGACTAGTCTTACACTGCAGGGTTCCTAAAAGAAATGTATGTGTTTTTAAAAAATTTTAAAATAAAAACCTTTCTAAAGCTGTCTGTACAAAATAACACAATAGGTCTTATAAATAGTCATTTTAATGTCGACTCTAACAGCCCGGCTCTGGCAAAGTAACAGTTATTACCCATTATTTTTAATATTTCTATGTGTTTGTTGTAATTTTTAGATTTAAAACAAAATTTGAAGCTCAAAAATAATAAATTTTTATAAAAATTGTCACCTGCTCATTTCAGATAGTGACAATTTCATTAAAAAATTTTGTTTTGGACCTTCAAATTTTGTTTTGAAAACAAAAATGACAACAAACACATAAAAATATACAAAAAATACTGGGCAACAATTGCTGCTTTGCCAGAATAGGACTGTATATTTAGTGTGAGCTTTTTGACAACCAATTCTATAGAAATAATGTCAGAAAAGCTCACACTCAATTTAGAGTTGCTATTAAATCGACTATTGGTAAGGCCCAATGTGTTAAACCTATGAAACTTCTTAAAAAATACTGAAATGTGATTTTTATAATACAAGAATAAAAATCTTTTTTAACCAGCTTAAAAAATATGACGTGATACCACCTTAGAAATACCGAAATGTGACCTTAAAAATTAGAAAAACAAAACTTCCTTAAACAAGCGGTACAAAATATCACAAAATTCTTACTTAGATATACTAAAATTATGGGAGACCCTCGAAAAACCCAAAATCAAAATTCCCAAACACAAAATCCCCAACACTTTTTTAAATCCCCAAACACAAAATACTTAGGCACAATATCCCGAAACACATAATCCCCAAATATAAAATCCCAAACACAAAATCTCCTAACTTTAATTTTCGTTAAAGGATTGAGTTACGTTTTATCAGGGGCGGATTCACGTAAACATCATAATGAAAAAAAGAACTGTGGGTTGTACAAAATTATAGCAGATCTGGGGAAAGAAAACATCGCCGTAAGAACCACTTTACAAAAAATTGAGTCGGGCGAAAAAATACCCTTAAAAAATGTAAGATTCAACGTTATAAAAAGCTAAAAAGAGCAAGTAAAAATAAAAATAATATGGGGAAAAGTAAGATATTTTAAATGTATTGCTAATAATATTTCACTGTAATTAAAAAATGTAGTTATAAAATATAAGGTTTTAGTTTAAGCCTTGATAAAATTTGAATGATTTAAAAACTAATGAAACCGGAGATGTGAACCTCGGCCGCGTGCGTGTAAGTTCATCAGCTTATCGATCAGCGACCATCGTAATTGTTAACTTATCGTCGCTTAATTTCCTTTATTAAGAATGAAACCCCAACCGGCACAAACACATTTTTTTTGTTGTGCTGTTTTAAAATATAGGTTTTTTTTATACAAAACTTTTTTACGGAAGTTTAAAAGTTAATATTTTAATAATTTTTTATAATTTTTTTTATTTTATAGATCGAAAAAATAGACATATTTTAATAATTAACAATTTATAATTTAATAATTTTTTATTTTTTTATTTTATAGATAGACAAAATTTTTTTGCATGTAATAATAACAGCGAATTTTAACTACAAATTTAAATGATTTATTTTTAAAATTGTTTTTAAAAAATTTTTACAAAGAAATGCAAAACCGAATACGAGATCTTGGACTCGTAAATGAGCTCGAAACGAACACAAGATCTCGGATCCATACAAAATTATATAAAAACACTTGGAATTTTTTCATATACATTTCTACTTTTCTACGTATGAAAAGACCTGGAATTTTTTCATATAAAAATTATGAAATATTTTTTTTTGTTAATTTTGTCAATTTGCTTATGTATCTAAGTTCTTGTCAAAAATTTTAAAAAACTGTTATATGTATTAATGTTTAATGTCGTTCTTTGATGTTAAATGTTTTTCAATTGCTAAAATGTTTTAATTATTTAAAATTGTGAGTTAAATTGTTCAAGTGAAAATAATTGTTACAAATTAATGTATATATATGTTTTTAGTTTTTTCCCCTGATGATGATTGCCGAAGGTAGTCGAAATATTGGTTAATAAAAATTAAAAACTAAAACTATTTAAGTTTTCATTTTTAATAATTTGGACCTTGAGCCCACAAAATTAAGGATAAGAATTACTTCAAAAAGGTCGTTAAAAAAATAAAATATTATGAAATATTTTTTTATTAAATTGACGTATTTTTAGCAGCTAACAATGGAAAAATAGTTTTTATTAATATTAAATACTTTCATTAAAAAAGTTCGATCGTCAATAAGCTCAAAACAAACACGAGATCTCGGATGCATACAAAATTATATGAAAACATTTATTTTTTAATTATCATATAAAAGTATTAAAACTTTTTTCTTTTTTTTTCTTGGTTGCTCATCATAATAATTTTAGCGTTCATATATAGGTAAGTCCTAGCGACGTTTATTTTATCTAAATATTGGTACCAGATAAATTAAAATTAACATTTTTTTAATTTAGAAATTGTTGCGATATCGCAGTGCTATAGTATTTATAAGATCGTGAGGATATCGAGTACTTATTGATTATAATAACAATAGAATTTTGATATCAGAACGGTATCCATATTAAAATTTTCTAGATATCATTATGATTGTAAAATTACGATAGCATTTCGATATCGTAACGTTATCGTAATTTTACAATCATAATGATATCTAGAAATTTTTAATATGGATACCGTTCTGATATCCAAATTCTATTGTTATTATAATCAATAAGTACTCGATATCCTCACGATCTTAAAAATACTATAGCACTCCGATATCGCAATGATATCTAGTATTTTTTAATATAGATAACGTTACGATATCGAAATGCTATAATTATAGATATATATATAATTGTAATTATATACATATATATATAATATAATATATATATAATATAATTACAGATATATATGTCTATAATTATAGATATCGTTACTATATCGCAATACTATAGTTATTATAATATCGTAATGATATATAGTATTTTTTAATAGAGATAACGTTACGATATCGAAATGCCATCGTAATTTTACAATCATAATGATATCTAGAAATTTTTAATATTTATACCGTTCTGATATCAAAATTCTACTGTTAACTGTGCTATTGGTACGATATCGCGTATTTGTGTGTTAAGATATCGTAATGACATCATAAGACTATCGTAAAATTTTTCTACCAAGATATGGGTTGCTGGGTTTATATATAAAATTATTCTGTACATGACTTTGTCACTGAACTCCTTCTAAACGGCTAGACCGATTTTGATGCAATTTGGTGTGTGTGTGTGGCTGGGTGTGTAGATGGTCTTGTTTTAAAGTTTGACCCGGTAGGTGGCGCTGTTGCTGTGGCAGTGTTTTAAGGGGTATTTGAGTGTTTAACTCAGAAACGAATTGAGAAATTGTCATGATTCTTTCACTACCCCATTACTTTTTATTTAAATAAAATTACAAAAATACAAAATTAATAAAAATAAAAAAAAATCTTAAATTTTTATGATTTTTCGATCGTATAAAACTTTTTTTTATTTTTGCGATAGAATCTTCAAATTAACCCTACACTTATGCATACCACATGAAAGAACACTAAAAAAGCCATTTTTGGTTTTGAATATGTTTTCACCAACAAATATTTTTGTCAAAGTTTTTTGCGAAAAAAAGAAATTCGTTAGTGTTTCTTTTTTTTTGGAAAGTTATAAACTTTGGAAGAAAAACGAAAATGAGAAAAGTTGAAACACGATTGGACGGACAATTAATCAAAATTTCAAACAAAAAAAATTGTTTGCAATACTTTGTAACATGACCGAGTAATTCACATTCCAGCCAGCACTTTGATTTTTGATAGATTTTTTTTTCTATTTCACCAAAAAATAAAATTAGTACTAAAAACTTTTTGTGTGTTTCAGCTACGAAAGTTTTTGTGGTGTCAATTTCTTGGAAATTGAAAGCAACTTGCATATTCCTATGGAAAACGAAATTTTTCTAATAAAAAACCATCTAAACCAAGAGTATCACTTGCCACAAAGGTATTGCCATTACCAAATTGCAATAATATAGCTTTGAAAATTCTTGCATGGCAGTTTATTTACCTTAAACATTTAAGGTGTTTGATGAGTCGGAAGATCTTAGTATGTTTGGCGATGACAAAAAAGGTCAAATATTTGGAGTAAAGATATATTCTCTATGAACACCGGATATATCAGCTACTATTTTATAGTATTTTTTATATAATTTTTTATAATAAAATATATTTAAATTGTTTCATTCCTTATTTTGTTAAACTCATTCTTAAACAAAACATATTTAAACTATATTTAAAAAACAAATTGCGTACATTTTTTCAATTGTTTGCTTACACGGGTGAAAGGAGTGGCAGGAGTGGATTTGTTGGTTTACACCACTACCATTTCTCGACTTAAAAGATAAAAGGCCTTAAATGCATTTAAGAATATGGCGCGGAATGCAATTTAAAAATGTTATTTTGTTCGAAGCTACATACAAAAATTTTCAGAAAAATGCTCATAAAGTGGACATGAAATGCATTTTAAGGATGGGCACAAGTGCATTTTGTAGAGCTCAGAAAAATATTTCATGTAATTGGAATAACTCGTAAAGGGCTTGAAGTCATGCAAGTGTTTTAGGTCGAGATTTTGTGATATAGTATTTCTTACGTTGTCTTATAGCCTACACCAAAATTTCAAGTTTATATATAAATTGGTAGTATTTTTGGCTGTTCTCTCCATACACGTTCGACCACTGTGCAGTGAATTGAATACAGACATGTTTAAAAAAATCAATGCAAGTCGAATGAAAATTGCTTGCGTTTGTGATAGGACCTTCATTTCTCTCTGCTAAGCGTTTGCAATTTTTTTCTCATTTTTAATTTTTTTTTTTCACATTTTAATCTCCTTCCGCAAATATTTACCCCTCACTGTTTTTTGGTATGAGCTGCTCATATCGCCAACAATAAGACTGACTAACCATTTATGGCAAACCATATGATGTGCATAAATGCCACTGCGGACTTCCGATGCTCTGTGAAAAATCTGCCAGATAATGAATATTAAAAAAACAGGATTTTTTTTTGTCATCACAAAAAAAGTTCAATGATTTTCTGCTGTGTGATCATAGAACGATGTAGTGCCAGAATGAAGGGGACAGTTTTTAATTAAAAAAACAAAGTGTGAAATGGGCGAGGGGGAAGGGAGAATGTGAGAAAAGTGACGGCTCAAGTTCGATTCAAGTCTTCATCACTTTAAATATGTTTTGTTATTCAAGGCTTTATATTTGTTGTTAGGAGTTTTTAAAACTTTAAATGGCTTTTATTTTAAACTAGCTGATATACCCGGTGTTACTCGAGAGTCATTTATATAAACAATTTAATTTTGAGAAGGAGGTACAATAGATCTCATTCTCCACCACACAACATTAACATTAACATTAAACATTTTAATATACACTTCTCGATTAAATGTTTTTTTAAACTTTGGAATTTTGAAAAACATGTTGAATTTTAAGTTTGATTCTGCTAAAAAAATATTAGCTAAACAATTTGCATTGCTTTTTTTAACGAAGCAATAATTTTGTCACTGTTTTTTCATTATCAAAATCTGGTTTTTAGTTTTAAACTGAATTTACTGGTTTCTGGTAAAAATGTTACTTGCACTTCGCTTATGGAAAACAAATTTGTAAAAAAAGGAAAGTGGACACCAATCTTCCTAAATTTAGTTAGTTTTTCTAGTAGTTTTTCCAGATGGAAAATAACAATTGGTACACAAACCAACAAACAAACAAACAAACAAAAAATAAAATAAAATGAGTTGATGCAACTTCTTAAATCTTCAGAATTCCCTTTTTAAGCTTAGTATGCTGTATAAGCGAAAATAAATCTTCCGTAAGAAATGCATTGCGTTTTTGGCAGCGAAAAAGTTAGCGAAATTTTTTTTTTCGTTGGTCAGTACGCTGTTGAACCGAAAAATTGGTTCAATGCAGCCAAGTTCACAACCACGATTAGAGAGTTAAAATGTCAAAATTTTGCTGTCTTTTATATGTCCGTACATTTAATTGGCGTGGAAATTTAACATTCAAGAATAATGTTCAACTAACACATTCAACAAACAGGTTATAGTAAGTATGTGTAAGTGTTGAGCCTACACTAAAATTTCGCGTGTAGAATTAAATGCCTAAAAATTTTCGTTCCTACAGCATAGTAAGCTTTATGCGAAAAATTTAACAGTCGTTTCTTAATGTAAATTAGAAAAAAGTTAAGAAAGCAGTCGCTTTTTAATTTCCAATTATAGTATATACAGCAACCTGTTACAATATTATCGAGTAAACAGTTGATCAACATAAATTCAGCTGGAAAAACTACAAGAATAGTGTAAGAAGTGCCATTATGTTTTTTGCTGCAAGTTTAGGCTGCGTGCGAAAAGAACTAAATTGAGTGACAGTTACCGACTTTTCTAAGCTATTGGAACCGTCTTGGTAATGCAGTGCTTACTTCTAATTTAAAACATTTTCCAGCATACTTTTCACGACTAAAGCTTAGTATGCTGTAGGAATGACAATTTTTAGGCATTTAAGTCTACACGCGAAGTTTTGGTGTAGACTCTACACTAACACATACTTACCATAACGTGTTTGTTTAATGTGCTAGTTGAACACTATTGTTGATTGTCAAATTTCCTCGCCAATTACATGTACGGCCATATAAAAGGCAGCGAAATTTTGACATTTTAACTCTCCCATCATGGTTGTGAACTTGGCTGCATTCAACAAAATTTTCGGTTCAACAGCGTACTAACCAGGGCTGTGGAGTCGTCAAAAAATAGTTGCGACTCCGACTCCGACTCCAATCGCCGAAATTTTTAAAGTACGACTCCGACTCCGACTACGACCAAAGACAAAAATAAAAACCTCCTAAATTTAGTCAATTTAAAAAAGAAATTCTCAAGAGCAGAATTTTATTTAAATTATTAATTTATTATCCACATGTTAATGAAATTTCCATTCTATATATTGTATAACTCAACTAATTTTTTACAAAGTTAAACATTGAAAATTCACTTTCAACCGATGCATTTGAAAATGGAAGAGCCAGTAACGAGGAGCTAATTTGTTTATTTTAGGAAATTGAAGTGAAAATTAATAATTGTATATCTGGAGTTCTATTATAGTGATAACAAATATTTACCCCTAAAATGTACCATAAATAAAAAAAAAATAACCTTAATCTAGGGTAAAATCTCCTAAACTGGCAGCACTGGTTTCCTTTCATGAAAGAATGAATGCAATGATTTTATCAATACACATTTCTAACGAAAGAGTGTACATACTATGTACATACATAGAGAGAAATCACACGATAGAGAAAATATGCAAACAGTAATTGCATTTAAAATGAACATGACGACGCTTGCAACGAAGTTTTTTCTTTATTGCAGTGTCTTATCAAAATTGCTTTTACTTATGAAAGAACGTTAATGCTTTTGTTTGCTTAATTTTCTTCTTAATCATGATAAAATGAAAGCACAAGCTTATGAGTGACAATCAGAGTGACTATTGAAAATTTTGATAAAGGAGGAAAAAAGCCGTTTTTTCAAAAACGAAAAGTCGCACAAAAGTCACAACAAAAATCAACAAAATAAATAATTAAAATTAAATGAACTAAAAATTATTCATTACAAAAGATTTAGTCAACTTCTGTAAAAAAGACAAATATTTGAATATTGAAAATATTACAAAAAATATTGAAACAATTTTTATTTTGGAAAATATTTGAAAAATTCGTTTTCGGAGTCGGAGTCGCTAAAAAAACTCGCGGAGTCGCGAGTCGCGAGTTTTTTTAGCGACTCCGACTCCACAGCCCTAGTACTAACCAACGAAAAAAAAATTTCGCTAGCTTTTCGCTGTCAAAAACGCAACGCATTTTTTATGAAAGATTTATTTTCGCTTCTACAGCATACTAAGCTTTAAACATGAAAACTTTTTACTGCAAACTTTCACTGCATTCTACTCATGGTCATATTTTCGATGAAATGGTGATATATACAGCGGTGGTGGGGCGGCAAAAATATAGATGCACTAATATAAGGGAGAAATTTAGGATAGAGAATTTTAATATAGCTGGTATGAAAAATAGATTTTTAGCCATAACTTTTGATTGGAAAGAGATATTGGGGTAATTTTTTCACTCAAATTATTTTTGAGACTTGACTTGTTTATAAAAAATATAAAAACAACATTTTGGAAAAAAATAAATTTCGCGAAAAAAATCAAAGGGTTGTTTTGATGACAAAACCAGTAAAATAATTTTTGCGCTTAGCTGGAAGAATTTTTGCAAATAAATGCTATGCCATATAAAAGGTAGCCAGATGTGCAATTTTTAATTGATTTAATTTTTACAACAACAACAATTTTCGAGTAATTTTTGGAGTAAAAAGTCAATATTTTTGACCTTTTTTGACATAATTATAAAACATAGTTACACTGACTTAACGGCACAGTTCAAACTATTTTTATGAAGTGATTTTATTGAACTTTTGAACAAAAAAAAATTAAATTAAATATATTAATGGACAGCGGAGATATTTGCATCGAAAGACTAAACTTTGATTTTCATGTCATTTTTTTCTCATTCTTAGGTAACGATGTTTTATAAAAAAGTCGTTGTACTGAAAATTTCTATAATTTTGAATATATGTGAGTGTTTTTGATGTCAAAATAACAAAAATTTTGTAAAATTAAATACTCAAAAAACTCGGATGGTAAAAGTATTATAATAACAAAATTGCCGTTAGTTGAAAAATTTTGGAGGGGGCGTGGCATAAAATAAGTATGTAACATTTTAGGTTAGGACACATCTAATATGTATACCTAGTTTGAGCGAAATCCGTTGAGCCGTTTAGATTTGTATAAAGGCCAAACAAACAAACAAACAGAAAATGAGTTATATTACCATACTATCCCAAAACACTCAGTTCATAGGCCTGAATATTTTTTAATATAAACACCTTCAACTTTTATTTATATTAAGAAATCAATTTTTTTGACACATGAAAATTTGCTGTATTCTCAAAGCTTGAAATTTCATTTCTAAGGCCGCGTTCATAGTTTTTTTGCAGAGCTGAGAGGTTTTGCTGAAAAATGCTTTGTGTATAAACATTTGGGAAAAACCACAGTGCTTATAGTGCAAGCTGAATCCAAGTATAAAGCTACTTTTTAAATGCTTTTCAGCTACATCTCCATTTCGCTTGATAAAACAAGCAAAAAGCTCGCACTATAAACACAAATAAGCCCAAGAAGCTACTTTGTGAAGCGTTGAGTAAGCGTTGAATAAGCGTTCACTATGATCACAAAAAGCTCGACAAAGCTGCTTTATGAATCAGCTTTAACCAAAGCTTCTACTATGAACGCGGCCTTAGAAATAACATTTCAAGCTTTAAGAATACAACAAACTTTGTTGTGTCAAAAACATTGATTTCTTAATATAAATAAAAGTTGAAAGTGTTTGCATTAAAAAATATTCAGTCGTACGAACTGAGTGTTGTTGGAGTAGTAGATAACTTTCTGTGAATTCTATAAAAAAAATTTTAATTGAGGACTCAGTAGAATGAGCAAAATTTCTTTTAAATTTTTTCTTTTATTTAATTTTTTGTTTATTTATCTATTTATATTATTATTTATTTAATTTATCTGTTATACTCTTGAGTTCTGGTGGCAACTTTTGTTTAAGTTTTTCTTGTTGGTTTTCAGGTATGTAGTCACAAAAATTACATATAATATTTTTTAAAAATTGTAAGACTTTCATGACATAAATTACATAAGTCAAAATAATACATTTAATTTTTTTTTTTGTAAATTAAAAATTTTTATTTGTGACGCAGCTGGATGCAAAATTTGTGTGTGGATTCTATTAGTAAAGGAAGCAATTTCTTTAGTGAAAGTAATTATAACGTTCAGTTTGTTGAATGAATGTTTTGTTTGCTATATAAAATGAATTATTTTGTCACTTCTTGGTTCTTTTAAGATACGTAACTCAGAAAATTTAAAACATGCGTAAATGTCCAGGTATGGAAAGAGTCATGAAGTACCTTTATTTGCTGCCATAGTTTTGTTTATTTAGATATAAATTACTTTGAAGTTTAGTCGGTTTTTGTAAGGTACACGAACAACAAGGGATTTTAAATATTTTAACATACTTCTGTCCATGTTCATTATTTACAATGATCTCTTGGTTTTAATGGGCGCAAACAAATGTAAGCAAAAGGAAAACCAAAATCCCTCGGCTTAACCCTACAAGTTGATTTTAAAGTTAACTCTTTCACAAAGCAACCAAATTGTTCAAGCGTTACAAATTATGTTCGTTCAACTGAAATGGAGAAAAACACACCAAATAAAATATTTATGGGAAATTGACAGATGTTGTTCAATGAAAGGTTGAATAGATTTCAACACATTTTAATATTACTTTCTTCGCTTTACGCTGTCTGCTCTCATGTTTGACCAATTAACTTTTTGAAATTTTATAAACAAATGCTTTTTTATCTAATGGATTTTTTTAACACTTCTAACTAATTTAATGAACTTCTTTAAAAGGTACCTTTATAAAATTTTTTAGTAGGCTCAAAAAAGACCCACAATAAGGCGAGCCAAAGGGTTTAAACCTGTTCAAAAATATATACATTCTTTAAAAATTTACAAAAAATCTATGAACACAAGAACTTTATCAAAATCATACATTTAGAAGTTCTCTAAAGTTAGTACATTGTTGAATTTGGTGTTAAATTAAAGCCTCTATTAAATTTTAACCAGCCTTAAACATTGAAAATGCTTTTAAAATGTAGTACTTTTGGTCCTTTACACCAGAGTTCGTTGATTAAAATAAGTATTTTTTTCTGTGTAATGAACTGTGTCTTCTGTTTCTTGAAAGCTTGAAGTTGGTTCGTTAAGCTTAATAAGCATTTTTAGCATATAAAAAAATCTGAGAAATCATGCTCATTAGAAACAAAAAATACAAATAATGCACATAAGAAATGATAAAAATAAGCTATAATCTTAACTCAAAAAAAAAGGGAAAAATTCTCTCAATTTGCTAAAAAAAATAATTCAAAATAATGCAAAGTAGTCTTATATAAAAAAACCAAAGATGGCAAAACCTGAAACGATTATTTAAACCTTGGCAAGTCTACAAAATTATTTAGATTATATAACAACGAAAGCTGCACAAAAAGTAAAGTAGGCAAAATAAATTAAACGAATACAAGCGTTTATACGAAGTAGCTAGCTGAAGCTAGAAGAAGTAGCGGCAGCAGCCAAGGAAATTAAATATTTATTAGCGCTAACTCAAGCCACAAGCAACACACTCAAACAGAGCTCAACGCAACGGGGCACAAAATTTAAAGAAAAACATAAGAGAAGAAAACAAAAATGGCAAATCTTCCATGCCAATGAGTTTTTAGGTTAGCAAAGGATTTGAACAACGCTAGCATGCTTTTGGGCGCCTCGAGATGCAAGTCTTTAAGACGATTTTGTTTGTGTTATACAAGACATTGGGGAAAATGTAGAAAATTTTAATTATAAAAAAATTAATTCACAACAGCGCATTAAGAAATAAGCTAGAAACAACTTGTAGCATTTAATGAGGTGTGCAACTAATGAATTCTAATGACTTTTTTTTATGTGCGCACGCTATTAAGCAAGATAAATCGATGATGAGCTTTATGCGTCTCACAAACACTTGACTTTCAACGAGTTTGATCAAGGATACTCAGAACGAGAGTGGTACGGAAGGGAAAAAATCTTGATGAGCAAAAAAAATAGGTAATTATGTGGTACAAATCCGAAAATCCTATTAATGAAATCATTAGGTTAAGTCGTTAATGTTATAAAATGAAAAAAAAAAGTTAATTAAGTTAGTCCATTTTGCCGATACATATAACCATAGGGCTAAAATTGATGGAACACGCGGAGACTATATATATTAGGGCGGGTCAATTTAAAAATCGCCTTTTGCTCAATGAAAATCGTATTCTAAGGATCAAAATAAGAAACTTTGCCCGAGAAACTATACCTCTAAAACGAATTCTAATGTCCCAACTTTTGACTTTTGTCCCGTAGGGTCAAATTTTGAAACATCCTCTTTGACCTATTTAGAGTGCCCCAATCGAGTCCAAATGTATGACCGACCCCCACTAACTTTGGAGGGCCGATCCACCCATGCCATTGGCACACCCTCTGGTGGGTTCCCAATGCACTTTTTCACTTTACATGAAAAAATCAGCGAGATGGGGTCACCACTGGCATGGGTGGATCGGCCCTCCAAAGTTAGGTTAGGTTAGGTTAAAGTGGCTGCCTCAAATTGAGACACACTTAGGCCAATAAGGCCCATTGTGGTACCATAGGGGTTGATCTCCCTTCTCTATTCAAACCAGCTTGAGCTGTTCACAAAGCTTAGGATTCGGTATATCGATATTTCCGAGAGTTCTTCGAGGTCTCTGAAAAACCAGTTGTTTAGGTGAAGAAAACGTTTTTGAGCCAGCGCTGGGCAGGTGCAGAGAAGGTGTTCTGTAGATTCCACCTCCTCCTCATCTCTACAGCTTCTGCAGAAGTCGTTGTGGGGTATGTTTAATCTTTGAGCGTGCCTGCCAATAAGGCAGTGCCCTGTCAGGATCCCTATCATGGTGCCAATGTGATCTCTACTAAGAGATATGAGTTCTTTTGAACGCTTCAGATTGAGTTTGGGCCAAATTTGCCGTGCTATATTACAAGTGTTACCTGCTGACCATCTTTTGTTGGTGTTAATACAGGATAACTCATGTGTAAGGAGTTTACATGTGGTAAGAGGAATACCAAGGTTTGTCTTGTCTGAAGATAGTTGTTTGGTAGTACCTGTGCGAGCGAGTTCATCTGCTCTGCAGTTACCTAGAAAATCCCTATGTCCAGGAATCCAGCATAGGATAATTTTAAGCTGCTCTGCCATCTCGTTTAGAGATCTGCGGCAGTTGAAAACTGTTTCAGATGTTATTTCAACAGTTCCTAGGGCTTTCAGAGCGGCTTGACTGTCAGAAAGTATGCATATATCCATGGAAGATATATCATTTTTCTGAAGCCAAGTTAACGCTTCATGTATAGCAGCGATTTCAGCTTGAAATATACTGCAATGGTCAGGGAGCCTGAAGGCTATATTGATGTTTAATGTTTCTGAGTAGACTCCTCCACCTACTTTGCCATCAAGTTTTGATCCATCCGTAAAGATCTCAATGACATTGTGAGGTGAACGGTTTTCTTGTTCCCACTCTTCTCGAGAGAGAATGGATACATCGAACTTCCTCTCAAAGAGTAGTTTTTGTGTGATGTAGTCGATGGACCTAGGTATGGGAGGGAGAAATTTTCTGATGCAAGAGTGTCGTAGCATACATTCTTTCCACTGAGAGGTGGCTTTTAGGCGGATGGCTGTATTAACGGTCGTCTGTTTAGCTAGGATGCCAAGTGGTGTAAGATGGATGTATGTCTAATGCGTCTGTCGGAGTGGTTCTTAGGGCTCCGCTAATGCACAGTTCAGCTGATCTTTGAACTTTACGGAGAAGGTTATGGTGAGTCTGTTTTTCGAGTGCATGCCACCAGACAATAGCACCATATAGCAATATTGGCCTTACAACTGCTGTATAAAGCCAGTGAGTAACACTTGGCTGTAAACCCCATTTGCTACCCACCGCCTTTTTGCAAGAGTATAGGGCAATGTTCGCTTTTTTGGCTCTTTCGAGCAGATTGGGCTTCCAGTTTAGTTTCCTATCCAGTATAAGGCCCAGGTATTTTGCTTGATCTGAGAAGATAAGACTTGTATTTCCCAGTTTTGGAGGGCTAATTTGAGGTACATTGTGTTTTCTTGTGAAAACTACTAACTCAGTTTTATTAGGATTAACGCTGAGCCCACAGCTGATAGTCCAGTTGACAAGAGTATTTAAGCAGTTTTGCATAATGTCTCGGAGAGTAGATATATATTTTCCAGAGGTAACAATAGCAACGTCATCGGCATAAGCTATCACCCTGCACCCCTCTAGTTCTAGTTTGCCTAGCAGTTCATAAAAAGGGGATCGATGGCAGGTAACGTATGTTTTTTTTTTCTTTTAAAAGATAGTAATACCTCTTACCTTCCTAAAAATACCAAAACGAAGGTCTTACCCAAGGTCTTACCGTTCCAAAGTTATGACCATTTGACTGAAATGCAAAAAATTTTTTTGGAAGCCGTTTGCAAACCACATCCCATCATATTTATAGTAGATCATTAATCGATTTTTGTCATTCAGCAAGTTTCGACGAACGCGAAAAGTACAAGTGATTTCCATTTCACAATAGTTCAAGAACTCTTCCATAATTTGCACGAATGGGCCAACGAAAATCCTCACAACAAGAAAGAAAACGCATTTCAACGCAGATTTGACGTGGGCTGATTCGGGCTGGAATCATCGACAACACCTTGATTGGGCCAAAAGTACTTCCGCCCAGGTTAAATTCGCAAAATTATTTGGAGTTTTTACGAGAAATCATGCCAGAAATCCTCGCGGAAGTACCCCTTGCGGTACGAAATCATTTCTCCTTCCAACAAGATGGTGCTCCAGCGCATTACGGGTTTATTGTGCGGGATTGGCTTGACACCAATTTCCCTCAACGTTGGATTGGACGAGCTGGACCAATCGCCTGGCCGCCACAATCTCCAATCTCACACCACTTGATTTCTTCTTGTGGGGCTACATGAAAGATTTTGTGTATTCTGTGCAGATCAACACTCGTGAGCAGTTACTCGAACGCATTGAGGAAGCTGCACTGAAAGTTCGTGAAAAGATGAGCGAACTAAACGTGGCGGATGTGGTTCGCAAACGGCTGCAATTGTGTTTAGTAGAAAATGGGAACCACATTGAAAACTTACTTTAACATCACTTGTTTTTGTTTAAATTTATTATTTTATTTATTTATTTATTTAATTACATGTTAATTTACAAAATCAAATAAATGTCTGGGGTTATTTTGCTTCCAAAAATTTTTTTTGCATTTCAGTCAAATGGCCATAACTTTGGAACAATAAGACCTTCGGGCTTCGTTTTGGTATTTTTAGGAAGGTAAGAGGTATTACTATCTTTTAAAACATAAGTTATCTGCCATCTGGCTGAGCAAATTGATGTTATGTTAATTTTTTTCCATTTTTTTCGGAAAGCTCTCGGCTGTATCTCGGCTATTTCACCTTTTTCTAACTATTGTTTTGTTTTACACTGAAAGGTCTTTTAAAGACCTTTACAACAAGCTCAAAAACAAACAAATCCGACCACTGGCTCAGAAGTTAGCAACTTTACCATACTACCCTCCGACCACCAATCCGAAAATTTTGAACCCGCTGCCATTTCGCATCCGTGCATTTTCGGACATGGTCCTAGTGGACTTTTCTTCAAGAAATGAGCCAAGGAATACGCTGGAAAAATTTGTCCAGAACTTCCTGAAACACCCTGTAATATATATATGTATATTAGGGCGGGTAAAAAGGTATATTTTAAAAATGTTTTAAATCTAATATACATCAAATATGGGCATTTTCACAGAAAAGTTTACCGTGGCCAAAAAATTAATACTTATTAAAATCTTAATTTTTTATGATATTATCTTAGACAAACCTTTTATTTATTTCTTTATTTATTTATTTATTATATATTTATTTACAAGATTTATACAATAACAAATTACTATATAAATACAGAAATTAGGCAGTACTAGCTAACAAATAATTATAATATCGTTAAATTAACCCATTAACAGCGGCTCCCAAACGCTTTGTACGATTTTTTTCAGGAAATTTAATGTGCTTTCTTATATTGATCTCAGGAACTACCACATCAAATTTCAACTTTGTATCTTTCAACGTAGTCGAGATATAAGTTGGGTATAAAAATACCCAACCGTCGTTAATGTGTTCTAAATGGGCACAAATTCCTTCTGCAATAACAGCACAGTTTTATATCAGGAATTTTCTATCAATAGCAGATAAAGTTGGTAAATTTGCTCAGAAAGCTTTTACATTTTTTTAAAATATACAATTTTTTACAAACGGTAAAAACACAAATTTTTCTGATTTTTAATGCTAATCACTTTTGACTTTGAAAATGTAATAGTTAACGTCAAAATTTCTTGATACACTCCAAAAACAATTTATAGCTCTATATTTTTTTAAAGCAACAAACAAAAATTTAAACACTTAGCTGTTACTAATCCTGAGATATGTTTAATTCTACAGAAGTATTTTCATGGGTAAAAAATACCCAACCGCGGTTAATGGGTAAAGATAGCAACAGATCTATACTAACAAGGAAAGGTCTCCACGTGTCACTCTCCGATTTTTATGAGCTTTGACTATGTGAGAAAAGACAAAATTCTAAGGTTGACGTATTTTTTTATATCTGCTAAATTCAAGGTTAAGGCTTTCAAAATGGCGTTCGAAAATTTGCAAAAATTACGTTTTTTCGCAAAAACTTTAATTTTACATTTTGAAACATACATCAATCAATTGGAGCTATCAATATTGATCAAATGACTGATAATATTGCACCAACTAAGGTCGCTGCGTCAGCTCATCTGATTTCTCCTTCTGTTGAAGCAATACCAATTATAGAGGATAATGCTGATTCTCCTCACCTTTCTGGCACAAAAAAAACTTACGCTGAAACTTGTATTGCCTCAAATGTGGTCCCTGCACCTTCTCCAATTATTCCGGTTTCTACAGGAGCGATACTGAAACAAATATCGAACAGCAGTATCAAAGCCCCTGTTCATAAAGAACTTGTGGTTCTTCAGCCTGCAAAATCTATATTTGTTTCTCGTTTTGCAGCTGATACATCCGGTGAAGACGTGTTATTCTATATAAACTCTAAGCTAAATGCTGTAAATAATAATATCTCTGTTTACAAATTCAATTTTTCATACGAGCGTGTTACGTCCTCTTTTAAAAAATCTTTGCCTGGTGATATTTTTAACAAGGTATTGGATCAAAAGTTTTGGCCCGACAATACGATGGTGCATGAATTTATTGCTAGACCTCGGCCTACAACTTCCTTGGCTACTTTACCGGTTCTTAACAAGAATCAAAAAAACTAGATTGTTGCTTTCAGTTCCTTATCCTTTACCAAAACGTTCGTGGCATTAACACAAAACTAAATAATATATCAATTTTGAGTCACAACCTTCACTTTAATATAATTGCTTTTAGTGAAACTTGGCTAAAACCTAACACTCTAAATACTGAAATTCTGTGTAACAAATTTAACATGTACCGCAAAGATAGAAACTCAATTCTTGGTTTTTGCTCTAATGGCAGGGGTGTGTTTATTGCATTTCAACACTTTTCTCTGAAGAGTTATTAATACCAGAATCCTTGGACATTGAATTCTGTTATGTTCATGTTAGGTTTGGTTCCTTGAGCCTTTTTATTACATGCTCATATATTCCTCCACTTTCTACCTTAGAAGTTTATAGCAAACATTTGGCTTCTATTAGTAAAGTTTGCTCAATCTAATGGTCATATTTTAATAACTGGTGATTTTAACCTGCCAAACGCTTCTAGGAACTGCTGTTCTGAAATTCCTGCAATATTTTTACCTTCGTCTGAAAGTTCATCCGATAATTATTTTTTAAACGAGCTCTCAATCCAAGGCCTGTTCCAACTTAAATGCATCTTTAACAAAAATAATCGTTTGCTTGATCTGGTATTTTTTTGATGACAGCAATATCACTTCTGTGTCTAAATCAGATCCTCTGGTTACACCCGAAGATTCTCATCAACCAACATTAGAAATTATTTTAAATTTTCCAAAACCATCTGTGCAGTACTATGATTCTCAACCGCCTATTGAGTTTAACTTTAAAAAAACAAACTACGTGATTTTGAAGAATAACTTGTCTAATATAAACTGGAATTCTATTCTTAATATTAATACAAATAGTTAATCTTCTCAGAGTCTTGATGATGCGGTATTTGCGTTTAATAGAACGCTCAATGATTGTTTTCTTAAGGCTGTTCCGCAAAGGACAGCCTCTTTGACAGCGGGTCCGGTATGGTACACAAATGAATTAAGATAAATGAGAAATCTAAATACTATAAAAAATATCAAAAAACACATAACATTTGCGATTTTGGATGCTATACCTCGATTAAATACAGTTACCAACAGTTATGCAAACAATCCTATAATATCTACTTAACAAAAGTAAAATTAAACAACAAATCTGATGCTAAATCCTTCTGGAACTTTTTTAACACAAAACGTAAGATTGATTCCTATCCTTCTTTTATGAAGTATAATTCTGTTGAGTCTGATAATGATAATAGTATTTGCAATTTTTTTGCTGACTTTTTCAAGACGACTTATTCCTCATCGTCCTATGATTATTTAAGTTATTCCTTCAATATTTAATCTGGGGATATTTATTTTCCAATAATTGATACAAACACAGTCTTATCATTTTTAAAAAATATTAAAACTTCATACAAAAGTGGTTGTGATAACATACCTTCATGTATATTAAAATACTGCTGTGAAGAATTAGTAACTCCAATCTCTTTACTATTTACTTCATCATTAAAATCCTGCTACTTTCCTGTAGCCTAGAAGAATTCATTTATCATTCCGCTGCATTAATCCGGAAATAGGTCTTTAATTGATAACTACCGTGGCATCGCAAAATTAAGCGCTTTGCCTAAACTTTTAGAGGCAATTGTTACATCATGACTATCGCATAGAGTTAAATCTTTAATGTCTCCTTTCCAACATGGATCCCTTCTGGAAAATCTACTGTTATTAACCTTCTCGAATTTACATCAAAAACTATAGAAAACTTTGGAAAAGGCATGCAGACTGATGTTATTTGCACGGATTTTAGCAAAGCTTTTGACGTTGTAAATCACAAACTATTGATATTAAAATTACATCTTGTTGGATTTCCTATACCGTTGGTAAAGTGGATTGAATCTTACTTAAGCAACAGAACACAATCTGTTATTTTTAAGCTCAAGAAATCACATGAGTTTCCTGTTACTTCAGGAGTACCTCAAGGAAGTCATCTTGGGCCCCTTCTATTTCTACTTTTTATAAACGATTTGCCATCTGTCGTAATGCATTCTAGCATCTTAATGTTTGCTAACGACGTCAAACTCTTCCTTTCTTTTAAAAATGATAATGACGCTGTATTTTTGCAAGCCGACATGAACCTCAACATGAAGAAATGCAAGCATATGTCTTTCCCACGCAAACCACCAATTAAATGTACCTTCAAAATTTGTGGTTATCCATTGGAGTCCTTAGATATTTTCAATGATCTTGGAGTTACAATGGATCCTAAACTACGCTTTAATATTCATGTAAATAAAATAATATATAGAGCAAATAGTACTTTAGGATTTATTAAAAGTTGGGCAAAAGAGTTTATGATAGATAGGAGAATTATGATAAATGCTTGTTGGATTATAAAACTTTTACATGGTTATGTCAACAGTCCATATTTATTGAGTAAAATATATTTTAATAGTCCTCTACGTCCTCGAAGATCTTTTAACTCCACATGAACTTTTGTAGAACTAATTATTTGCAAAATTAACCTCTTAGAAGCGCTTGCGGTAATTTTAATTTTGTATCTGATGTTATATCCTTAAGTGAATCCATGGACTAATCAAACATAAAATTATAGATTACCTGCCGTACCGACGTTGATTATGTAAAGTTCTTTCAAACATATATCTGATGCATCTGGTGATTTGTAAACACATTATCATTAATATAACAATCTAAATGGATAAATGGACCTAAGCGTAAAATGGAAAATTTTGGTGAATAAACATCTAAATAATCTGAATGGACCTAAACCTGGGACCTTCCATTTAGGTCTCATATTTTCATGATGATTGTGACTACATTTTTCGACGGTACCGTGGTGTCTTGGTGTCTTTTTACCTCTTGAAACACTACGCTAGATCGATTTGTAATATATTAATATGAGTGGCCGATAAGACCTAGTTTGTCTTGGTGCCTGCGTTCGCAACTGGTTTTCTTTATTTTATGAAAATTGGTTTGGTGAAGTTGACCTAGTTTGTCGAGTAACCACCCTGTCAAGCCAGGATTTCACCGGCTTCAGGGAGACAGAACGATATATATTATATATATACCTATTGGAGTGGTGTTTTGTTGGGTATGAGACCTTGTTTGTCACATGACTCCGCCGTGTACAAAAATTGTTGCTAACTTCACCTTGTTTGTCTTGAAAATGCAACCCTGCTATGCGTCTGATATTATCGATTCGACTTAACTTCTTTTTTTTTATTTTTTTTATACTTGAATAAAATTATATACTTTAAGCAATTTATTAAAACTTTTTAGTTTATTAATAATAATACATGATTTCATTCAAAATCATGCTTTATATTTTTGAATTGTATTAAATATCTTATTTTATCATTTTAAATTTGCTATAAAACCTGTTAAGGCTTAGCAATCGAATAAATAAATAAATAAATAAATTGGGCATCAAATGAAAGGTACTGAAATCTCACGTCGTTTGGTGTATACTGTAAAACATTTTTTGTTTTTTTGTTTTGTTGTTGTTGATTTTAACAAATTTTTACTTATATTGTATTGAATACGTAACCGTTTCTCTACCATACTTGTGTATCTTAATTCTTATATAATTTAGTTAATTACTTATTTTTTTAATTATATTTAAAAGTAATTTAAAGTTTTTTTAAAAAAATGCACAATTGTGTAAATATTGATTATTAAAATGTAATTATTTTTTTAAATAAAGTACACAATATGGCTATACATGTGGGGGGTATAATCTTTTAACTTTATGAAATTAAACGCATTCCGTTTAATTAAGTTTAACTATTTATTTTAATTCATTAGATAACGATTGGGTTTTTTTTTTTACTTTTGTTTTTAGTTAGAAGGAAAGTTAAAAAAATCAAAACATAATATTAAGCAATTATGTAATATAAAAAGAATTAATAAAAAGTAAGCAGATCTCGTGTAGTTGCGTTTCGTTTCTTTCGTTGCGTGTTTCTTTCGTTTCTTTAGTTGCGCGTTACGTGACTTCTAATTGACCGATCAAGACTAACTCTCTGACTAAATGACTTTCTTATTCTTGTAAATTTGGGTAAGCGGTAGTTTTGCAGTTACTAATGTGATTGATGCTGTGACGGATCTAGGGTTATTTAAAGAGCATCAATCCCACATCCGGCCATCCTGAGGTGTTTCGTCTTCAGATGTTTCTGCTTCAAAATCACTTTCGTCGCCTTCTTGTAACCATCGCTTCATTTGATCAGCTGATGAAGATGTTTTGTTGGGTCCTTCATGATTTCCCACTTTTTGAACATCATAACGGTCATTGCGTTTGATTTTAGTGACTTCGTACGGACCAAGAAATTTTGGGTGCATTTTGAGACCTGGTCCAAATTGTGTGCGTTGAACTGCGACTAGATCCTTAACTGCATACTTTTGTGGTGCTTTTCGATTTTTATTAAACGTTTTTTTATTTTCAGACTGAATTTGGGCAATTTTATGCTTTGCTTCCTTTCGAAGTTCCAATCTCTTTTCCGCGAATTCACATCTAATTTCTTCTTCTAGTATTTGAAGTATCGCAACATCTCGTTCTGTTTTCATTAAAGTACCTATGAGCATTTCAAATGGCGTTCTGTTTGTTGCCCTTGATACCGTAGAGTTGATTGATATTTGGAGTCTGGGAACATGCTGATACCATTTCAAAGGATTTTCGATTGACATTTTTGTGAGTACTGATTTGATAATGCTGTTCATTCTCTCTACTTGGCCGTTGCCACGCGGCACTCCTGTTGTTGTTTGCACAATATCGATATTTCTGAGATGACAAAATTCTTTAAAATCAGTTGATGTGAATGCAGTTCCCTTTGCCGTAATAATTCTGTGTGGACTGCCAAAAATGTTTTCTTGTAATTTCAGTTTCTGTATAACCTCATCTGTTGTCGTCGACTTTACGGGGTATATCCAAACAAATTTTGTAAAAGCGTCCATTACTACAAATAGATGTTTGTAGTTTTTAGCGGTGGATGCCATTGGACCGAGGTGATCCATATGGTAAGTATGAAGCGGTGTATCTACTTTATCAATAGGATTTAGATAGCCTTCCTGCTTGCCTTTCTTCTTTTCTGCTAGGATGCAAGCTACGCAATTTGATATGACTTCGTCAACCTTGTTTCGAATATTAGCAAAATAGTAATGCTGCTTTATTAGAGTTGTAACTTTTTGTGAGCTGATATGTCCAATTTCATGTTGGTTCCGAATTATTTCTTTTTGCATAGTCTTTGGGACGACTAGAAGATATGCTCCTTCGACAAATCGATATAGAACTCCGTTACGATTAACATAATCTTCGTACTGTTCACCCTGCAGAATTTTTAAAATCAGTTGACATGACTCATCTTTACCTTGGGCTTTTTTAATTCTGTATATTACTCCCGTTTCAACTGCTGTAATAGTCAAGACTCGACTCAATGCGTCAACATGTTGCATATATTTTCCTGGTCTATGATGGACTGTGCAATTGTACTCCTCTAAAAATAAAGCCCATCTCGCTACTCTGGTGCACAACTCCTTCTTCTGCATCGTTAGTTGAAACGCTTTACAGTCTGTATAAATTGTAAAGCCGATACCTAGCAAATAAACTCTTAGTTTTTTTACTGAGCGTATTATAGCTAAAACCTCCAATTCATAGCTGCTATAATTTTCTTCTACAGGCGTAGTCTTGAAACTTAGATAAAATACGGGATGCAATGATTTGTCGTGACGTTGAAGTAAAACAGCAGCAAGACCGATTTTGCTTGCGTCTGTATGCAGCTCTGTGTCTAATTCCGGGTCAAAAAGTTTAAGGACTGGTTCCTTGCACAGAAGTCCTTTTAATTCCTGATACGCGTTTCTTTGTTCATAATCGAATATAAAATTGGCGGAAGTTTTTCTTAGCATGTCAGATAATGGCTTAGCAATTCTAGCATAGTTCGGTATAAACTTTCTGAAAAAACCAGTTAATCCTAAGAAACTCTGAAGGTTTTTTAAAGTTTTTGGTTCAGGAAAATTTAAAACTGCTTTTGTTTTTTCAACTGAGGGTCTTATTGAGCCATTTTCTATTATGTGTCCAAGGAATTCAATAGTTATCGAAACAAATCTGCATTTTTCCCATTTAATTATCAGTCCATTCATTTCTGCTACGTTTAACACTAAATTTAAAGTTTTTAAATTTTCGTCTTCATTTTTTGACGGAATTATTAGATCATCCATATAAATAAACAATAGTTTTTGGCGCACGAGATCTTTGAAAACGGTGTTTATGAATCTTTGGAATACGGAGGGTGAATTGCAGAGACCAAATGGCACCTTGCAGAACTCATATTGGGCATCTGGCGTTACAAACGATGTATATTTGCGGCTTTCAGGATGAATATCAACATGAAAAAAACCATTTTTAAGATCTAAAGTCGTAAAAAATTGTGCGTTATAAAGGTTTTCTAGAATGTCTTCGATTATTGGTAACGGATATCGGTCTTTGACAATTTTTGCATTCAATTTTCTATAATCAATGCAGAGTCTATAACTACCGTCTTTTTTCTTTGCGAGAACAATCGGACTAGAGAAATTAGAATTACTTGGTATAATTATACCTTCGTTAAGCCACTCTGATATTTGGTTGGATACAATCTCTTTTTCTTTTGGTGCTAGCCTTCTGGGATGATGAAATACTGGCTTTTCGTCTTCCAGTACGATCTGCATTGAAACACACGAATTTTTTGGTTTTCGCGGATTATATGAGTCAATATATGTAGCAATAGCTTCATTTATTTTAGTGTTATTTACCGTATCTATGTTAAAAACGTTTTCACTTTCTGCGATTAGTTTTTCCGTATCGATTTTATTTATGTCATTTTCGTTTATGTTTCTATTTTTATCGTAACACTCATTATTTTCTTTGTGTCGAAAGTTCACGTTTCCGTTTTCTATTTTGATATTAGCGTATCTTAAAATTTCCGTACCGATTATGATGTCTTCGGACATCCACTCATCATTAACAACATCAAAAGTTAGTTCGTAAGGTATTTCGTCAATAGAAACAGTAATTTTGAACCCGCCGATTGATGTATACACTGTTTGCCCAATACCTGATAGCAAAATACCGGCTCTTTCGAATTGCTTGTTCAGTTTTAAAAACACTGAGTTTTTCATCAGGGATAATTGGCTTCCTGTCTCAAATAATGAGTCAAAATAAGTATCATCTATTTTTATGTTTATATGTACGATTGGAGAAGATACTCTATTTACCCTCGACGGATTAGAAATTGAATTTTTCGCCAAACAATTTCTTGACAAATGGCCAAAATCATTACAATTAAAGCATCGCGGACCTTTTGCTTTATGAGGGCAATTAAATGAAGCATGTCCCTTTGCCCCACAAGTAACACAACGCTTTTGAGTTTGGATATCATGCGGTGGAGCAATTGCTTTTTGAGTGCAACTTTCATTTTTAAACAATTGTGACGTAGAGCTTAATTTTTGCATTCGGTCATCATGTTTGAATTTATATTTTTGACGTTTCATTTCTTCATATACTTTAAATTTGTATTTCAAGTCCTCGAAAGTTTTTGCCTCATATAAAATTGTTTTATTTTCAACACTATCGTTTATACCGGACACTATATATGAGAGTAATGATTCGTTGTCGACATTACCTCTATTTGCTATAAGTTTCATTTGGAACATGTATTCCAAATACGATTCATTGAAATTTTTGCGGCGCGACTCTAACTGGCGATGAATTACTAAACTAGAAGTAGTTGTACCGAATTCGATTTCTAAATAAGATTTCAAATTTTTCCAATTATGAATATTTTTCTCAGATTCGACGGCTAATTTTGCGGCACCTTTTAGCAATTTTCTCGCATATAAATAACATTGGATATCATTCCACCCGCAAACCAATGATATGTCCTCAAACTCTTTGAGCCAATCGCTAATATCTTTTGCACTTTCACCATTGAAATTTTCCAATGAGTCTTCTACGTCTTTAAATACAAAATTGTTTTGCGACATTTTTAATAAGTTTTTGACTTTTTTAAGGTCACTGTCGTTTTCAGTCTCAGACAGGTTTTTGTTATCGTTTACCGTATTTGAGTTGAATACTTCTTTACACTTAGAATTTTCGGTTCCGTTACTAACCTCCCCGCTTACGCTTTCACAATCTTCGGAACCTTTTTCGTCTTCACTGTCTAGGTTTTCTTCAATTTCAACGCCTTTTAAAGATTTTTCTAAATCTGTCATCAAAGCTAGTCTTAATCTTTCCACTAAATCTTTTTTGAGTTTATAGCTGTATGAAAGACCACGATCTTTTAATAAAGCCTGCAGTTGTCTCGTTGACAAACTTTCAAGATTCATTTGCTCGAAACATTTTGTGCAATACCAGGAACAAAAAAAATATATACCTATCTTATTGTTTTTTTTTTTTTTTTTTTTTGTTCACTCTCTGCCTTTAACTTGTAGCCTCGATGTAGCGGCTTTTTTAATACGTTTAATTGTTGCTATGTAATATTTAACAAACGTGTAATTCTTATTTGCTTTTCGCCGAGCCACAAACAAAAATTAATTTGCACTTTTTGTTACTATGCAGTTTCGTTACTAAACACTTTAATTGAATGTTATACGGTTGCGATTTGGGTTTAAATCACTTCTGACACCATGTGGGGGGTATAATCTTTTAACTTTATGAAATTAAACGCATTCCGTTTAATTAAGTTTAACTATTTATTTTAATTCATTAGATAACGATTGGGTTTTTTTTTTTTACTTTTGTTTTTAGTTAGAAGGAAAGTTAAAAAAATCAAAACATAAAATTAAGCAATTATGTAATATAAAAAGAATTAATAAAAAGTAAGCAGATCTCGTGTAGTTGCGTTTCGTTTCTTTCGTTGCGTGTTTCTTTCGTTTCTTTAGTTGCGCGTTACGTGACTTCTAATTGACCGATCAAGACTAACTCTCTGACTAAATGACTTTCTTATTCTTGTAAATTTGGGTAAGCGGTAGTTTTGCAGTTACTAATGTGATTGATGCTGTGACGGATCTAGGGTTATTTAAAGAGCATCAATCCCACATACATTTTTTTTAGAATAAACTTTTTGTATTCAGATTTGATGGTAAATGTTAATATTTTATAGGGCTGCCATATAAAAGTGGTTTTATTTGTTAATTTTATTTCCACAAAACACCTTTAATTTTTTTTAAAAAAGTTAAGTTTAAAGTTTAGAAGTCCGTTTTTGGCTCAGTAATTTTTGACATCAATTGCAAGAACAGGATTTTTTTGGTTGCAATAGTTTGAGATAAAGACGATAGGTGGCACTTTCAGCTCTATGAGATGCTATGCTCATGCTTTATTTGAAAGCTTATGTTATTATTTTTAAATTTTTTTTAGAATTTTTGGAAGAGGTTAGAGGTCGCAGCTAATCGTATTTTTCCTCAAGCTTTTCTGAGACTTTCGAGTTGGTCAATAGCAGAAATTTTCTATGTCTTAAGTCATCATTTCGAAAGGCAAATGCCCAAACTTTACTTTAATTTACATAAATCAGTAGTTTTGGGAAATTTTTTTGGTCATTCAAATAGCATTCAAATTGAACACTACAGGGTGCTGTAATACAAATTTCTTAAAAAAGTCGAAAAACTCTGAAACCATTTAACCCACTAGCATTTTTTTATTTTTTTTTTAGAGATCAAAGAACCAAGGCATGCGCCTTATACAAACAAAGTTTAGTCATTGATCTGGAAGGAATGGGATAGATTATTTAGAGGAATTGATTGGAACCATACGTTTAGGCGAAACAAACGTGAAAGACAATTCGAATTCAAATTTGCAAGAAGTAGTTTTGGAATGTAGTCATTGTTTTGCCTATTTTGCTATATAGTATCTTAAACACCAGAGGGCGTTGTATAGCAAATTCCTAAAACAAACCGCGTTAAAACTTCTAAATCGCTCATCTAATTAACATAATAATTAAATTGAGTTTTTTTTCGAGTACGGCGAGTTATTTGGTTGCATCTATTTTGCTTTATCTCGAACACCAAAGAGCGCTATAACATAAATCCTTAAAAAATACAAAACGGTGAATACGATGAAACTTTTGGTGCCATTAATTTTACTACCTCTGGAACAACAGAGGGCGCTGTAGTACACATTTCTTAAAAAAACGCAACAATCTCGTATAGCCTATTTCTTCACCCAGTATTAGCGCTTATCCGTGGATTAAACCAGTGCATGGTGTACAAACTAAATAATACTCGGTGAAGAAATCGGCCGTTAAACCTCTTATCCGACCAGCATTAATATTTGCAAGTAGTAGTTTGTGAGTATAGTGCCTGTTTTGGTTTTGTTTTGTAAAATATTTCGTTTTGCAAAATATGTATTTCCTAAACATCAGAAAGCTCTTATAACAAATCCCAAAACAGCGAAAAAACTTCTAAGCCGCTCATCTTATTGTCATAAAAATTTGTATATAGGTGTTAGCGGATACAGTGAGTCTTTTGGTGCTATTTATTTTACTATATTTTAAACACCAGAGGGCGCTGTAGTATAAATACACTCATAAACTTCTTATCCGATTAGCTTTTAAATATGAAAGTAGGCAGTACTAAGTTTTTTCTATTTTATTATACACATAATAATTTTTTAATGTTTTGTAATAAAGAAATTTTAAAGTGAGTGAATATGGGCATTTCCAGGAAAAATTCTACCGTGACCAAAAAATTAAGACTTGTTAAAAACTTATTACTTTATTATATCATTTAAAAGAAACATTTTAATTTTATTAGTTTCAGCAATTTCTACATAAATGCTGTAACCATGATGATCAAATCGTCTGCACGGATTCACAAATGTACAGGGTCCGCAAAATAACTCTTTTTTTTAAATTCTATAAAAAAAAACTACTAGATATTTTCTCAAATTTCTTTTTTTATTTGAAAGTACAATCCTTCCGGTTAATAATGGAAAATAATTTCATTCAAATGGCTGCCTCGGCTGGCCATGCAGTAGCCTAAACGATCGGTCCAATTTTTAAGCACATTATCGATTGTGTGCAGCTGTATTTCACCAATGGCTTCACGAATATTGTCCTTTAAAGCGTCAATTGTCTCTGGCTTGTCGGCGTAACGCTTATCTTTGAGGGCACCCCACAAATAATAGTCCAACGGTGTCAAACCGCAGCTCCGAGGTGGCCAAACGACATCAGCTCTGCGGCTGATAATGCGATCTTCAAAAATAGGGCGCAAAACATCGAATGTAGCTTCGGCTGTGTGCCAAGTAGCGCCGTCCTGTTGAAACCAAATGTTGCCAATGTCCTCCTCTTCAATTTTTGTGAACAAAAATTCATTCAACATGGCCCGATAACGATCGCCATTGACTGTAACGGCCACTCCTTGCTCATTTTCGAAGAAAAATGGCCCAATTATGCCTCTGGACCAAAATCCGCACCAAACAGTGACTCGTTTTGGGTGCAGCGGCTTTTAAATGTATGCGTGCGGGTTTTCTGTGCCCCAAATGCGACAATTTTGCTTGTTTACATACCCGCCAAGATCAAAATGAGCTTCATCTGAAAAGATGATTTTTTTGGCAAAATCGGCATCTTCTGTAAGATAATCGCAGGCCCACTTAGCGAAGCGAAAACGCATTGAATGGTCAGTTGGCTTCAACTCCTGAACCAATTGGACTTTGTATGGCGTCATACCAAGGTCTTGATGCAAAATTCGTCTCAATGATGTCTCCGAAATGTTCAATTGTTGAGAACGACGGTGAATTGATGTTGATGGCGCTTCACGCACACTTTCTGCCACAGCAGAAATATTCTCGGGTATACGCACTGCTTTTGGCTTTTCACGCTTTGGTTTATCGATGAGGATGCCAGTTTCTTTCACTTTTTTCACAAGATAACAAACATACGGAGCTGACGGTGCTTCTCTTCTTCCAAAATCCGTACGCAATTTTCGCACACATTCTGCAACATTACCATGATTTTCAAAGTAATGTCGCAATATTTCCCAGCATTGTTCAAGCGTATACACAACCATATTCATTCAGCGGAAGGATAAAACTAATTATCTGTCAAATCAGACATGAGCTAATTGTTACCATTCACAAAATAAGCACTAGTTGAAAAAAACGTTAGATGGCGGACCCTGTAGTTTTTCTTTTTCGTAAATGTTTCGTAAGCTTTTTTGTTTTAGTAAAAATGGAAGGCAGTGGCTGGAGATAATGAAAAAATGGATGAGGCAAGGAAAGGACAATATATTAATTTTGTTTTTTAATTACTTAATTGCATAATTACTTTATTACCTAATTACTTAAATACCCAATTAAACTACAATGAAAATTTTAATAACGTAACGCCAGATCAAAAATCCTAATAAAAAAATCAGAAAAGATTTTTAAATTTTATAATTTGGAAAAAAAGTTATGTTATTTTAAAACCTTTTTAAAAAAGTTTTATACAAGTAGTCTTGCCCAATTCAGAGAGTTTGGCAACCTTTGCAATCCAAGTCAAAAATCACTTCTGTTTTATGTAACGTAACGCCAGCACATATTTTTGCTTATATCTTTAAACCTTTTGGGTTAATTTTTGTCATTTTTTTTTTACTTAATATAGTACTATTTAATTACTACGCAAATATAAAGAAAACTTTTTACAAATTAGACTTTTTCATTCTATTTTTTTAATATTTATTCCTACAAATCGTCAGTAACGCCAGTTTGGAAATGCTCATATAAGAAGTTTATGCGAAAACTAATTTAATTTTTTTACTATACATATTTATTGTCATACAAAATTTTATAAAAACCAAACGACTCCTTAGATTTATTTGCCACTTTTGTATTAATAAACCTGAGCTCAAATGTACTCAAGATGCAACGATACGCTGACTGTCTTTTTTCTTACCTTCTTTTTTGAATTGCTTTCAACTTTCCTACCTTATGACCATGTTCTGAATAACTATTCAAAAAATGAATTCGAATGAAAAGGCGTACCTTATCAACAATAAATTGTTTCTCCAAAAACACGCTTCTCTCTTCATTGAGTAGTCCTTAAAAAGCCACATTTATTTATATCACAAATAAGCAACAAAAAAATCATTTCATTTTGAGTTATTTTGCAGGTGCTTCCTGTGCAAGAATTCTATAAATCATAAATAAGCTGTTCACTATTTTTTTTTTGACAAAGTTGCTGACAAAAAAATAAAATTTAAAGGCGTTGCTACTGCTGCTGCGTACACACTTTGCCACGCAGATCATTGGTTTCTGGAGATAATGGGGTTTTTTTGTACATTTTCTTTTTTTGCCTTTTTAACTTTGCTGTTTCTGGCGAATTTTCAAGCAACCTTCTCACCACATCCCTTTGATAAGCCTTGTTTATTTGCCTCAAATTGATTTTGTAGATTTTATGTTATTTTTTTCATGTTGTTGTAGCAACATACTCGAAGTTCATTGGGCGGAACTTTTAACACTGAAATGTAACTAATTGATTTCAGCAAAACATCTGCCCAATTTCCCAATAAATCTTTCGATTTCCTAATTTGACTGTTTTAATTTTGTCGAAAATAATTTGTTTGCAGCGCATCAGTGATTTTGTTGGATTATTTGTATGACAAAATTGCGAATGGGACATTGCTACTGTGATTTATTTGGATCGATAAAACGGTACGGATGTCGTAAACTTTTAAAGCATTTTAAGGTACAGGAATTTTTTTAAGGTAATTTATAGTAGTTGCCTTAAATTATGTTAACCATTTCATTTTAGAGCTAAAAACGTATAATAAATCAAGTGCTTCGTGTTTTAATTAAAGTTGCTGCATATTTTTAGGAGGCGCTTTAGATATTTTTAACAGTTTGTGAGCTATCAACTCAGAAGGATGTGACTGACCACATTTCCATATAAGCTTTCTTAAATTTGTTCCCTACAATTCAAAAGCTCTCATATGTTGTGCGAGCTTTTGGGCTTTATTTCAATTCAATTTAAGTCATACGCCTCGTTGATAAAAACTATTAAATGTTTTGGTTTTTTCAAGGTGGATTGCTGTAAGTGAAAACCGGGTGGCTATTTTCAACTAACGATACCTATCTTTTGATGCAAATCTTATGTTTTGACATTATTCTATTAGAAAATGCTGGTGGAGCCAAAAAAACCACCTTTGTATATGTCATATATATTGTGGGTGCTCTGATATCTTATAGTTTTATCTTTTTTAAAAACCAAAAATCTTTATTATTTGTTGAAAACTCTTCAACTAGTATTAAAACTACTTGTTAGTTCCATTCTCAAAGTGTTAATTAAGCGTAAGCTGCTGAAACAAATGCAATTAGTTTGTAAAACCCGGAAATGGCAACAATTTTTTTTATAATAAAGCATAACCGCACCCTTAAGAGCAGCCCATAATTGCACGCAATTATTTTACAGCAGCGCAAAGCAACAACGCTTACAAAGAAATGTCAAAGCAGCGCAAGTCAAATTAAAAAAAAAAATTGAAAAAAAGGAAAAAAGAACGTATAGAAAACAATAAAAGAACAAATAAAAAATTAAATTACGAAATCCCACAGAAAAGAACTGAGTTAAAAGGATTTTTTAATCAACTCAATTAATGAGGCGCCGCACAGTGGAACGATTGGTACAAATTAGAGGGTATATATTATTTTGTTGACTTTTATGGCCGTTTTTAGTGTATTAGGCCTATAGCAAAGTGCATAGAAAGGACTTTTAAGATATTTGGACAAGTGGGTGTGGCCTTTTCTTTTTGACGTGTTATTGAACTCATGTCGATCAGGTGGGTGGATTACGCCCACATTGATTTGCATATCTTCGAACACCAAAACAAGGAATTGGGAGAAAGAAAAAATAGGGAAAAAATAAACAAACCTGTTAGAATAAGTAAATTGCCTTGCTTGGCCAATAAATAAATAAATAAATAAATAAAATATGGAGAACCAGTATAATAAAAATACAGTCTGCGTTTTATAGAAATCAAACACTTAAGGACAGTTCACGATCTTGTTGCATCGTTGCAAATGCAAAATAAACAGCTTTTACAAAAATTAAAAGCATATGTTACAAAAGCTTTTCAATGCTTTTTGTTTTTGTAAAAGCTGTTTAGTTTGCATTTGCAACGATGCAACAAGATCGTGAACTGACCTTTAATTTTTGCATTACGAAAAATACATTTTGTAAGGTATGTGTGAAAATGCAACACATGCCCTGCATCTACTTAACGCCAACACTAAAAAAAAATTAGTTATGTTAAATTATGTATATTTAAACTCTATCTGATTTGGAAAACTTTTAATTTTTTGCACCATAAATACACATTTATATGGTAGAAAGCATCCAAATTTAAAAAAATCATCAAAAATTTTGCGCACGTTTGCGCACTCTCTCATAGTCAGGGCTTGAAAAAAGGCATACTGAAGTAGCAAAAAACTGCAATATGTCTCTTAACATTATTGAGTAGACTAGTATAAAAGCCTGTCCTACGACAGGTCCTCCACACACTTCCTTTTTGGAGTCATTTGTCGAAAGCACTTTTTCTCTTTTTAAAACTTGATTTTTTATTCACTTAATTTTTGCAAAACACAAATAAACTTTAAATAACATTTTCAGTATTGAAGCAGTGTTGAATAATTAGTTCAAGTGTAACACTCAGGTGTCGTTTCGCTGCTGATACAATTATATTTTTTGGTACAATCCATCGAAAGAATTTCATTAAATTCTTCATAAATTTTTTATAAAAGGATGAAAAAAAGAGGTAGTTAGATCAAAAACGTACTACTGTAAAAACCCAATATTGTCACTGATTACCAGGGCTAAAATTTCGATGACATGTCATCTTTTTTCTTCTGCTTCTAAGACATTTCCTGCTTATTTAAAACGTCCATTTATGTTACCTAAATTCCAAATATGAAAAGTTTTTATGACATTTTTTCGTCATTTTTCATCGTCTTTAGTTTTCAGGTCATTTTTGCTGGATTTAGGTCATTTTTTGGTCATTTTTAGAGATTCTTAAGTTATTTTACTGTCATTTAAGGACATTTTTAATTTTTAGAGCATTTTTCGGTTTTTTAGGGAATTTTAGTGTAATTTTAAAATATATTTTTTTTCGTACTTAAAAATGTAAAAATGCAAATTTTTAAACATATTCCTTTAACACTAGAGTCCCTTCAATCAAAAACATTACCTCTCGATAAAGGTGTAGCTTTGTTTATAGACTGCTATGAAAAGAAAGCTCTGCACTTGGTGAAACTGACGAAAGGGTATGTAGAAAAATGAAACATGTGTAAGATAAAAGCTCAGGATATGCTAGTATATAATACATTTTAAGTTAAGTAATGTTTTATTTTTAAGGCTTGATTTTATGTTTATATTTTATGTAATTGTTTGCGTTTTTTAGGTAATTTTTGTCAGTTTTATGTCTTATTTTCTGCAGTTTTTAAGTCATTTTTGTTATTTTTTAGGTCATTTTTTGCAGTTTTTTTAGGTCATCAAAATCCGAGCCCTGCTGATTACTACTAAATATATTTTCTGTGCATACTTTCAGGCTGAACAGTTTGAGAGATATTGGACACGGAGCAGCGTGCTTGCCTTTTATATATTAAGATTTTCCAAAATGTTTTTCCAAATTTGACGATTTTCTGAAAAGTGTAATTTTTAATCGTCTATTGTTGTAATGGCAACAACAACTTTTTAAATATGAAACTTAATTTAATCCCACTCGAAATCACATATTTTGAGCATTATACGTGATTTTTTCAACTTGTTCGGAGTTTAGGAACTCTCTAAAGAAACGTTTTGATGCAAGCATTTTTTATAACAGTTATATCAGAAAAAATTCAGTTTTTACCCATTTTTTAATAATAAGAAATAGGTAAAAACATGTATTATTCTCGAAGTCAGCTTATTTTTGCACACATATCCTCATTTGAAAAAATTTTTAATTCGATTATGACTTTTTCCCTCTAGCATGCCGTTTCGTTCCATTGTGCGCCGCACACTGGTCTTATGTCATACAACGTTTTGAATAAAATAGAGAGAGTCGACGTAGACCAATGAAAGTTGGTATATAAGTTGGAATAAGATCAAATCTATATATATAAAACAGGATGTGTGTATGTATGTAACGTATGGACTCCAAAACGGCTGGGCCGATTGTGATGAAATTTTCAGGGAATCTTCAGAATATTCAGGCGGGTGACACTGTGAAGTCTGATTTTTTATTTTCGGTCTGTGGGCGGAGGGGCGTGGCAAAATCCAATTTTCATATTGTACCACCAATGACATATGTGTATTTTTTTTTTGCTTTTTTTATTTTATTTTATTTTTTTTAAAGCTATTGTCATGTTCTTCAAAACGAGATATCAAACTCTTAAATCGGTTATGTAGTTCCGAAGATATTTACAAAAAACCTATGTTAATAATAATCCAATATCATAATTTTAAAAGTTTCGAAATGTTGCATTAAAAAATCTGAGTTTTGGGTTTATTTACAAAATATTTACATCATTCGATAACACAAGATATTCCGCGCTTACTAAGGTGCAACATTGTACAATAAGTTAAAAATCTATATATATAAAAATGAATGTCTGTCTGTCTGTGTGTTTGTTTGTGCTTTATAGGAGGCCACACCCTTGGACCGATCTTCCTGAAACTTTCACAGCATATTACTATGACTCTGGAAGGAATAATAGGCTATGTGAAGTTTTTATTGAAAAAAGGGCGTGGCACAACCCATATAACCCAAAAATTTAAATCGCCATATATTGGGCATTTTTTGACCTAAGTCGATGATATTTGGTACATATGGTATTGGCATAATTGGGAATACGTACCAAGAGAAAAGTGGGTGGGACCACGCCTCTTTTTAGGAAAACTAACAATCGTAATATAGTCTGAACTACTGGACCGATCCTCATTAAATTTTCACAATAGGATATTCTTACGAAATAATAAATTCTTGACTATATAAAGTTGTGAGTAGACAGAGAGGCGTGGCCTCGCCCACATAACCCAAAATTTAAAATCGTCATATCTTGGGCATTTTTTTACCAACGGCGGCAGTATTTGCTATATATGGTATTGGCATGAACAGAATACGTACCAAAAGAAAAGTGGGCGGAGCACGCCCCTTTGTTTGCGTTAAATTGGAGGCTGGACCTGTTAACCGATCTTAAATTTTCACAGCGTGCAGCTTTGACTCAGGAATGCTTATTACATGATAATATTTTTCGACCACGCACACTTCTGCACCTACTTTTTTACTACGTTTATTAACGGCTTTACCTCAAATTTAAAATGCATATTAATTAAAATAGTGGGGTAGCCCCATTCTCTTTCTCCCACAACTGCGAAACAGCTGATTGTGTAATTGCTGCTTTTTGATTGGTCTAAAAATAAAAAGGGGGAGCATGAAGCAAATTACATGCGGTTCAGTGCTGAATTCTAATTGGTTTACAACAAAAAAGGGGAGAAGCACTGCAATAATTAAATTAAAATTAAATAAATTTTTTTAATTATATAAATACTTTTAATTTTATTTTATAACGAGGGGGTAGCGAAGCACACCGGGTTCATCCAGTTCAAAATATTAATCCATCCACAACCACGCCTTGCTCCCATATATTACAAAAATTGAAAAAAGTTTTGTTTTATTAAAGTTATAAAAGAAACAGAAAATTAAATTAAAAAATGGAAATTAAATGAAAAAATTAAATTAGAAATGTTTATGATTACATCCCTCCTGGAAATGTGAGCATTCCCGGATGTAACCAGGAAACATTCCATGAAATGTTGGAAGCATTCCCTTTCGTTGAGCACTCCATTGCTTTTTGAACATAGCATGTCATTAGAGGGAAACATTCCTCTTCGCTGTGTTAAAAAGTCAAGTGGAAACATTCTTCTCCGCTGTCTTTAAAAGTGAATTAGAAGCAGTCCTCTCCCCTGTTCTAAAAATTAATGTGGAAACATTCCTCTCCCTTGTTATGAAAATGCCCGGGCAGGATTCGAACCCAGGACCCCTGAGCGACAGTCAAGCGCGCTACCACTAGACTATCGAGGCTGCCCTGTAAAACATATTTTTTTTAAAACAGTAAACATGAATTCTATAATAAGCGGCTAGGAAACAATGTTATTAATATTTTCTGTTGTCATTGCTTGACAATAAGTAAAAGTTTCCACATGCATTCTTAAAAAAAAGATTTGAAAACAACATAAATTCGAAACTACCAATACAATTCCAAAAGATTTGATGGGGAATGTTTACTCATCACTTACATATGTAAGTCTTCCAATTTACGCAAAAAGGAAGCGGCTTGGAAACAACATATTGTATATATAAAACTACCCTTAAGCTTCCAAAAGATACGGTGGGGAATGTTTCCTTATCACTTTTAGATGGAAGTCTGCCGATTTTTCCTGGAGGGTTACATCAAAAGTTTTATTTAAAAAGAATTAAGTAAACACAAGAGCTACTGTCAAAACAATATCTAATGGAAAATGACATAAGATTGTGGCTTGTTTGAAGAGAAGGAATTGTAGTAACATTCGTTTATTCATTGTCCACAAAAATTGGGAAGATTTATTGTAGAAATTCTTTTGTAAATATGCTATTGGAACATTTCTTAACTTTAATTTTTCGAAAAAGAAACAAAAGTTTCAAAACAAAAAATATTTTAATTCCACTTTTGGAATTTGTGTGCCACACAGTGGAACAAGCGGCGCACAATGCGGTTTTTTTGATTTTAGGATGACATTTGCAATATCTCAGAAACAAAAAAAACTAGGGCCATAACATTTTGTGCAAATGAGTTTTAGCGTAAATTAAATAACAGTAAAAAAAATTAGAGTTCTAGGTCAACTGCATAGCCTACCTCCCATACAAAACAAATATCTTTTTAATAAAATAAAACACGCATAACATTGCTTCGTTATGTTTTTAAAGAGTAAATTTGGTTTATTTTACTGCACTTAAATGTCATGCTAAAAATATTTCAAATCGGATAACTTTTAGATATATATCCCATAAAACAATATTACTGAACTAACGAAATTTAAAAAAAAAATAAAAAATGTTTGCTAAAGCAAAATATGGTCACAACGTGTTTTAAATTATGAATTCTATTTTATTTTTCTGTAAATTTAAAAGTACCTACAAGTTGTTTTGGAAAGCAGTACATTTTACGGCAAAATTTAAGGCAAATTTTTAATGGCGTTTTCTTTTCTCGAAAAAATTCAACATTTTTCTGCCCTTTTTGGAAATTCCGCCCTCTTGAGAATAAAAATAGCGACCACAACAATTAAATCGTGTTCTTTTCGCGAAAATAATGGCCTGAAAAGAAGAAAAAATTCAGATTTCTCAAAGATGGCAGAAAGAGGGCAGAAAAAATGCAACATTTTTTCGAGAAAAGAAAACGCCATATATCTTTTTTCAAATTAAGCGCTTTTTCTTAATAGCAGCTAGATGCAGCAGGTTTTAAAAGAAAAAGAAGGTAAAAGTACAACATTTTGTGATAGTTATAGCCTTTGACTTTAGTAATGCTGAATTAGCTAGATATTTTCTACTAAATTTTACTTAAATTTTCATTCCTTGAAAAATCTACAGCGATATTTCAACGATCTTATTTATTTATTAGCTTTTTTTTATTTTATATTAAATTTAATGGTGATGAAGACATAAAAAAGTCCAAAAACAAAATCTTGAAATTTACTTTGTACTGGAAGTTGTTATTGTTTAAACTTGACTTTATTTTTTGGGTTTTATTGAGCTTATTTTTGTTAAAAAAGTTTAAACTTTGATGAATTTTATAAAAAAACATACAATACATCAAGTTTTGATACCACTTTCATAATACATGTTTTATAATCTGACGCATAAAAATATTTTTTTATAAAATTTAACAAAAACAAAAAGTAAACACAAATGTCATCCTAAAATTAAAAAATAAGTAGATCACTTTAAAGAAAATTTTATATAATCCAAAATGTTCGTAATTACTTTAGACACACAACTGCATTCTTAGAGATAAATGGGGACGTTCAAACTATTAACACAAAACTAAGTTTTATTAATAGTCTGGTATGAAAAAATAGATTTTTAGCCATAACTTTTGATTGGAAAGAGATATTGGGGTAATTTTTTCACCTAAATTATTTTTGAGACTTGACTTTTTTGTAAAAAATATAAAAACAACGTTTTAGAAAAAATAAACTTAGCGAAAAAATCAAAGGGTACTGACTTAACGGTACAGTTCAACCTATTTTTGTGAAGTGATTTTATTGAACTTTTGAACAAAAAAAATTTGAATGAAATATAGTAATGGATAGCGGAGATATTTGCATCGAAAGATCAAACTTTGATTTTCATGTCGTTTTTTTCTCATTCTTGGGCAACGATGTTTTATGAAAAATTCGTTGTACTGAAAATTTTTCCAATTTTGAAGATATGTGAGTGTTTTTGATGTCAAAATAACAAAAAAATTTTAAAATTAAATACACAAAAATCTCCGATACTAAAAAGTTTTATAATAACTAAATTACCGTTAGTTGAAAAATGTCAAAGGGGGCGTGGCGAAAACTAAGTATATAAAATTTTAAGTTGGGATGCACCTAATATGTATACCTAGTTTGAAAACAACCCGTTGAGCCGTTTAAATTTGTATAAAGGCCAAACAAACAAACAAACAGAAAATGAGTTTTATTACTATAGATTTTCTTACTATAGGTATTTATTTTTTATATAGATTAAATAAAAATTTACTAAAAATGTCTTTTTTTAGCTTCCATGGCACTGAAATTTCACGAAGTATTTTTTGTTTCAAATTTTCGAACTTTTAGAGGCTCTAACGAACTAATTGGCATTGATTAAGGTAACAACAAATACCTTTGTTTTGGAGCCACTTTTGGTTTAATACTAAAATATGCAAATTGTTTTCAAATCGTTGAAGGCATAAGAACCGTAAAAATGTTCATTCTATTTTAAAAGAATATGTCCTCCGGAAATGTTTACTATCTATGTCCGCATCTTGTATGAAATCGTTCCACTGTGCACTGCAGCAAGACAATGCCATATTTAGACAAAAGGGACGGATGGTCTACTACTGTATGTATTAGAAAGAGATAGAGGCAGTCAGCGAAAAAGGCAGAGTGCAGGCAGAGTTAAGAAAAGTTCAACTCGGTAGCCAGGCAGACAAAAACAGCAAACATTGCAATTAAATTACACGAACTCAAGCTTTTAAAAAATAGTTAAAAAAAAACCAACTAACACAAACACTAAAAATAAATGCCAAGCGCGCGGCAGCACCTAAAAGTATGCAATTTATGCATAGCAAGTCAGCAGTAAAAGATGTAGCAGTATGTATGATTGTGTGTGTGTGGTAGAGAGAGAGAAAGGAAAATACAGCGGACGTTTAAAATTAAATTTACTATATCGGCATACATGACTGTACATTGGTTGTTGTTGTTGTTGTTGGTGTTGTTGTTGTTGTTGTTGTTTTTATTGCTGCTGAACATGTAGGTGTTGAGCTGCAAAAGCGATTTACTGTTAATAATTTACAGTTTCAGAGTCCACAAACACAATCTAAGTGGTCAAAAGTTCAATGATTGTGCATAAGTGTGTGTGCTAGTGTGTGCATGTGTTTGTAATAAAATGAAATGAGTTTAAATGTCATTTATGCCTGGCTGCTAACTGGCAAAAGTGTTCAACACATAATACCGTTAGGCTTTCTACAACTTTCGGCCAATTTATTCATGAACCTGTGTGCAAGTGTGTGCAAATGTTGTTCTTTTTCTTCTTTTGTTTTTTCAATCGTTGTTATTTGTGGACACTATAAAGTGTTGTGGTTGTTTTGTGTTGAGTGGGCAAAAAAGGAACACATTAGCTACATGAATATTGCATACTTTTAGGCATGCTCTAAATGCAGCTTTGTTGCCAACTGCTCTAAATTGCTGTCGAGTGCCCACCACACTTGAAAAAAATAGCTTTTCTAAAAAATAGTGATGTGCTCTTGCAGTCTCGTGTTTATATACAGTGACGAGCATATAATGTGGCTAAGAAATTACCATCAATAATTTAAAAAAAATTATTTTTAAAAAACACTGATTGTTTATTTGGAAATTTGAAAAACTGATCAATGTTGCGATATATATCATTGCACAGTGGGCTTTTTTTAATTTTAGGATGACATTTGGGGGTTTTTTTTTTTTTTTTGTTAAATTTTATAAAAAAAATATTTTATTCGTCAGATTATAAAACATAAAATATGAATGGGGTATTAAAAACTTGATGTATTCTATAGTTTTTTTATAAAATTCGTCAAAAATTTGTTTACAAAAATAAGCTCAATAGAACCCAAAAAATAAAGTCAAGTATTAACAATAATAACTTTGAGTACAAAGTATTTTTGAAGGTTTAGTTTTTAAGAATTTTTTATGTCTAAATCGCCATTGAATTTAATATGAAATACAAAAAAAATGTTAATAAATAAAAATAGAAAAATTGTTGAAATATGACTGTAAATTTTTCAAGGAATGAAAATTTAAGTAAAATTTAGTAGAAAATATCTAGCTATTTAAGCAATATTACAGTCGAAGGCTATAACTTTCATAGGATATCGTACTTCTACCTTACGTTTCTGTAAAAACCTGCTGCATCTAGCTGCAATTAAGAAAAACCACTTAATTGGAAAAAAGACTTAAAAATCAAATTTTGCCCCAAAAAGCACTGATTTCTAAGACAATTTTTAGGTACTCTTAAATTTAAAGAAAAATAAAATAGAATTCGTAATTAAAAACAAGTTGTGAGCTTATTTTGTATGAGCAACCATTTTTTTAAAAAAAATTTGTTTAAAAAAAAATTTTTAATTTATGTTTTTATTTTTTATTTTTTTTTTTTTTATACCTAAATTTTTTCTATTTTGTTTTAATTTTTGTTATATATGTTTATTACATATATGTATAATAAAATATAATTATTTTATATGATTTATGTTACCTCTTTTGAATATGGTTTATTAAGTTTTTATTCTCTTTTTTTATTTGCGTGCAATATTTTTATTTTTTCTTATGTTTTATATATATTTTTTATTTAACCATTAATCTTTGTTTTGTTATATTTGTTACTTTATAAGTTTTTAAAAAGTTTTAATTTATTAGTCACGATAGTTTTAAAGCTCATTTTCTATCTCGAAAATGAGCATTTCTACAGAAAAGTCTACCGTGACCAAAAAATTCAAACTTAGTAATAACTTATTTTTTTAAAAAAAACTTTTTTATTATTTATTTTTTTTCTTCTTATTTTTTCTTTTTTGTGTTGTGATTTTACTTTAATTGTTTGCAATTTTTTTTATCTGTGGCATTTCTAGTATTTTATGTTTTAACTTTTTTTTTATACAAAATTTTTTCTATTTTGTTTTAATTTTTGCTATATATGTTTATTACATAAATTATACAATATAGTTATCTTATATGATTCATGTTATCTCTTTTGAATATGGTTTATTAATAGTTTTTAATAAGTTTGCTTAAAAAATTTAAAAATTTTTTAATTTTTTCTCAAAACTTTCTTTAATGGCGCCTTTGCTAGCTCTTTCCTTTTATGCTTCAAGTATGTACTCACTCATGTTTGGATTGTTTGGCAACTGAGTTAATAGCTGGTAAACATGTTTAAGCTGAATACCCCTATAAAAACGTCATTATTGTAAAATTGCACTAAGTTTAATGTTCAAGAAACAACATATAACTTTTACTACTTCCTGGCCTTCAACTGCATTATTGACACATGTTCAGACACACGGTTGCGTGCGGAACCAAAAGGAAACCCATAAAAAATGTTTTACAACAGCTGGTGCTAATCATGCTTGCACGAATACCAATATAGCAATAATTAAAAAAAAATAAACCTAAAATAAAATAAATACAATAAAAACTACCAGAAAAACTAGGGTGTACGAAAACTTGGGGTGAGTGGGTCATAAAGTTTAAGTAAAAAATAAAACAGAAAAATACATATGACATTTGTGTCTCTCACGAAGTAGTAGAAATATGTTATAACAGGGAAATATTAAACAAAACTACACTAAAAGCTTTCAAAGACAAATTAATACAAAAAGATACCCAAAAAAAAAAAGTGGAAAAGTTTAGAAAGTAAAGTTGCGAGAAACAAACATAAACCGTAAAATGTCGCACGCAGAAGCCAAATGTCGCAGAATAGAACGTGGTGATAGACGGCATTGGCAACACTGTTTTTATGTAACATGTGAGCTTAGACAGCTATTGTCAAGGTTTCGGAGGGAGAAGTAGCACCAAAACTTTAAACATTTTTGGGGTAACAGAAAATGTATACGTGATTTTTTTTTTTTTTAATTTGAAAATTTTCAACCATTATAGCAGATAGTAACAAGACAACAGTTTTTATGAAAACATATATTTGGGGTCTTATAAAAATATAAATGTTTGAGTAGAAGAACTCCAAAACTTTTGAAAAGTGTAAAGCTTGGTTCGAGTTGACTTTTGCAGCAAATGATACAAATGATGTGTTCTAAAGTAAAAAGCAGTGGGCTAAGTTTGTTACGCTGTATAACAACTCAACAGGCCAGACCATATTCAAGTTTTGACTGGTAAACACTGTAATAAGTACAAGAATTTTTTTCTTCTCTTTTTTGACATGCACTTCCGCTGTAGACACCTAATTAATATCATATATCCTGGTGGGCCACTTAGTACACACATTTTAATTCCCTTAAGATTGAACGTGCAAAATGTAGCACTTGACTTCAGATTTTTTTTTTTTAATAATTTACTTGACACTCTGCTACTTTTGCCAGCAGTGTAAAGCACCTTCATAAGCATTGCCGGTAATTTGATCAGGTGTAAAAGCAAGTGTCAAAAGCATACAAGAGCTTTTCTGTTTAACGTCTTTTGTGCTCACATTATTTTCACATTTTCATTTTCTAGTACCTAAGACTTTTTAAAATTTTTTATTTGTTAAAAAATATAATTTGCAAAATAAGACTTATTGACTTCTACTTGAGCACTTCAGCTTAAAGCATTTTTGTCTTTAAAAACATTGAGAATATTTGAATTGTTGGATATTTTGAGCCTTAGAAATTGTTTCAACTTTTAATTTTTATATATCTTTTTCATTAAGTTATTAAATTATACATTAAAATAATTATTTTTTGGAAAATAAATTTAAATGAAAAATAAGTCTCAAGTTCGTGGTCGAAAAATTTACTGGCGGCCAAATATAACCCGAACATTGGTCGAATAGTTGGTTATTGTGTTATTTTATTCACTTTTTTCTACGTAGGGTTAAAAAACCTTAAATTATTTTTTGGAAAATAAATTTAAATGAAAAATAGTTCTCAAGTTCGTTATCAACCAATTAAGTAGTGGCCGAACATTGGTCGAATATTAGGTTATTGTGTTATTTTATTCACTTTTTTCTATGTAGGATTAAAAAACCTTTAATTATTTTTTGGAAAATAAATTTAAATGAAAAATAATTCTCAAGTTCGTTGTCGACAAATTTATTAGTGGCCGAATATGGCCCGAATATGTGCCGAACATTGGTCGAATATTTGGTTATTGTGTAATTTTGTTTACTTTTTTCTATGTTGGGTTAAAAAACCTTTAGTTATTTTTTGGAAAATAAATTGAAATGAAAAATAATTCTCAAGTAAGTGGTCGAAAAATTTACTGGTGGCTGAATATGACCCGAATATGGGCCGAACATTGGTCGAATATTTGGTTATTGTGTTATTTTATTCACTTTTTTCTAAGTAGGTTAAAAAAACCTTAAATTATTTTTTGGAAAATAAATTTAAATTAAAAATAATTCTCAAGTTCGTTGTTGACAAATTAAGTAGTGGCCGAATATGGTCCGAATATGGGCCGAACATTGGAATATTTAACTAGAAAATTTTCAATTTTTTTTAGTTCCCATCATGTAGTGTCTGTCACAATTATATATTTGACCTTTCTTAGTGTGAGAGCAGAAGTATTTACTATAAGAACTATATTTTTCGCATAATATAATTTTAAATGGCAACTCAGTAGGACTAAAAAGATGTCTGGAGAAATCAGAAAAATATTTTTTATTATCAAAAAAGTCATCTGTAGTGTCTGTCATACATGAAATTAACCTACGGTCATTTTTCTCCATCGAACTTTTAATTAGTTTGCATAAATAAATAAACGCTTTTGCTGCACTGGTGTGTATTATTTATTTGCGGTCGACTGTATTTTTGTTTCATTAAAACGATGCATGCTTTCAGGCAGCAAATAATTACAGTGAGCACACAATTATAACAATAATAAAATTAAAATTCAATCAATATTAATTTTTGCTACCTTGTAAAAATGTCATTAACGCTCTCAGAGCTTACCGCGTTGGTCAGAACAAGTATACTTTTTGGCTTGTGCATCATTTTTGTTTTGCGCTGTGCAAAATCATTTGCATTGCATTAAAAATGCATTAATTGAAACAATATTAAATTAAAATGCATAAATAATAGTGTTTTTGTATGTATTGATTTTCATTGGGTGCGGAAAAATTGCTTTAAATTGCAATTTTATTGAATATTTAAAGGTGTTTTCGATTACGCAATTTTTCAATGTGTGATTTGCAATATATTTTCAGAAACTTGCTTGTTTTTTTTCTCCTAAAAATGTACACAAATTTTATTATCTTTGGCTCATGCATAAATTACGATTGCATACTTTCAGGCTGCTACAATTTAGAGCCTTGAGGGAACAACTACATTTTAGCACGCATCCGCATATCGATACAATCGTGTAATAGCTCTGAGAATGCTTTGTTACCTTCATGTTGGTCTGACTGGCTGGCTATTATTGTTATTGTTGTAGGTTGGTTGTTGGTCGTAGGTTGGACATGCATATTTTAAAAGCTGCTCTTCCTCGCCAGTAGCTGTTATATAAGCAAGCAAATATACGCTTGTGCTTTCTTGGCCGCATTCAGAGACTTTTGCTTGCGATTCCATCTTTTATGTTCTCTTATTTTATTTTATTTTATTTAATTTTGTGCCTTTTTCTGCTGCTACAACAGTCTGTGGGAATGGTTTTGAGACGTGTGTATGCAAAATAGATGTGCGTGCGTGTGTGTTTGCTTGTGCGTGTGCTTGTGCGTATGCATGTGTGTGCTTTGTTTGCATGTTTAGGTGCCACAAATATTTTGCAGAAGTTTTCCTAATGCAAAAAAGTCCAATTTATTTGCGCAACTAAGCCAATACGATTTTTGTTTTTTACTCTTATTGTGTTTGTGCGGATTCCTTCGAGATATTATTTGGTAATTTTTATTTTAAATTTGCTTGAAGTGAAAAACTTTATTCATACTCGGCTAGAATATTTAATGTACAAACTTTACGATGTAATGGTAATAATTTGGATTTGAATATTAAGTAAGATGAGAGCATGTAAATTTTTTGAAGTTATAGCACAATAAGTTTTATGAAACCCATGAGAGAAGTAAGGCCTTAAGGTAGGCTCTTTATTGCTTAATACCATTTGATAAGTTTTAAACAGGGTTTCTGTTTTCTGTTTATAAATAAAAATGAAAAAATATTTTGTGGTTTATTTTACGTCAAAATCAAATTTAATCAGCCTATCATGCTTAACGCTTCATAGCTTTTTACTTCATTCTACAGTCTATTACGTTTTTTTAATGCCACTCATGTTCTTGAAGTAAAGAGAGAGAAATAATAAAAACCACTGCAACTTGAGCAAATTCAATTCATTGTTTTTCGTACTCCACCCGATGCCACTTTAATTGCATTTTGCAACCGCATGAAAATTTAACGGTTAATAAGCAAAAGTTATGCTAATAAATTAAGGCTTTATATGTATTAATGTAAAAAATTATTTCTTTTAGCTTGGCAAAAAGTTAATTTGATTTTTTTTTTTAGCAAAATTAGATCACAACGATTTACTGTTAAAAATTATCATTATTTCAAAGTCAGACAGAGTGAAAATGTAGCTTAAGCTAAGCTAAAGCATTTGAAGACGCTTCGGACGAAGCAGAAGATAAAGCAGAAGACGCAAACGATGTTGCGACTAGAAAAGCCGGCCGGCAGCTGTCGCACGCGATTGAATGCATTTAAGCGTTGAATGTGGTTAAAATTTCCAACAGTTGTTGGAAATGAAATCACAAAAAATGCTTATAATTTTTACAAAAATTTGAAGCAATTTTTGAAATTTTCGTGTGTCTATTATTGTATCACGTGAAAATTTTTGAATGCATTTAAATAAAACTTGGCGTGTAGATTCCTCACGTCTTGCATCAACATAAGCTTACAAAAAAAAAAAAAAAAAAAAAAAAAAACTTGAGTGAAAATTCGTGAAATTAGCCAGCTAAAAAAGGAAATCGTAATTTTGATATATACAATAGATATTATTGAAGTGTAGATGAAAAAAAATTAATAACCATTTTTAAAAATTTTTTTTAATTCAAACAAAAATTAATTGCAATTTTTAGAACTTTTTTTTTCAATGTGTTATAAAAAATTAAATTTAAGGCCACTGTTTTAGTAAAACTAATTTTGCTAAGTAACGGCTTGTTAAAATTTCATGATTTTTGGGCCAAGTACTCTTAATACACGTTAAAATATAAAAAATTTTAAATTTTTATTTTTCGTTAAAATTAATAAATTTTTTATAAACATTTAAAAAAAAACGTTCTGGGTCACCTAGAAAATTTTTAAAAAAATATTACATCTTTAAGCATATTTAAAAATAACAAAAAAAAATATGTACACTAGGTTTCATAAATTACCGCTCCCATTGAACAAAAGCTTTTCTTTAGCTATAAAATTTCAAAAGACCTAACATTTGTTTCAATTTATTTCGACTATTTGTTTTGCACATCACTAATGATGCTGTGCACATATTTTTTTCGAATTCGGCCAAAGAGCGTTGGAAATAACGGCACTGATGACGCCACAGTTTTGCAATGCAGGCTTCAAAAGTTTACGCTCATTCCCTTAAATCTGTTGTTTTGTGCTAAGTGACCACCATATCATCTTCACTTAAATAAAATACATACTTAAAAATTTTAAAAAATTCATACGCATCGAGTTTTTGTTTTTTAAAAGTTTTATACAATGCATGAGAAGAGAAAAGAAATAAAGGTAGATGAAAGAAAAATAATTTTAAAACTTTAGAAAATGGTCAAAGTTATCGACAAATAGGAAAAACTATTGGAAGAGCATGCACATCAGTGCGAACAGTAATTCAAAACTTTGAAAAAACTGGAATAATAACTTCCAAGCCAAGATCTGGCCGTCCATGTAAATTAACAGATAGGGAGTCTCAAAATGTAGTGTCCCTTATTAAGAAGAATCCAAAAACATCAGCGCTCCAAATAACGGCTGATGTCAACCAAAAGTTTAAATAGACAATTAGTGAATCCACAGCCAGAAGAATTTTAAGAAAAGCCGGCTACCATGGTCATGTCGCCCGAAAGAAACCTTTCATCTCCTTCGTAAACCGAAAAAAGCGTATTGATTTTGCCTATAAATACAGGGTTGCCCATATTTGACGGACCCATGTTTTTTTTAAAAAAATCAAAGAAAAAAATAAAAATTTGGCGGTTGGCAATCTTAATCATTTAATTTGTTCCAAGTAGATTTGTTTACATCAATTTTTGAATATGATGTCTCTCAAATGGCCGCCTCTGGCGTTGATGGCGTATTGTGCCCTTTTTGCAGCATTTTCCATCGTTTTCGCCAACATTTCGGCCGGAATAGCGGCTATTTCTTCACGAATGTTGTCCTTGAGCTCTTCTACGGTCCTTGGCTTGTTAACGTAAACCTTTGACTTCAAATATCCCCACAAGAAGAAGTCAGGCGGCGTCAAATCGGGCGAACGCGGTGGCCAGTCCAAATCACCACTTTTCGACATCAAACGGCCCGGAAACAAATTCTTCAGAAAATCGATTGTTATGCGACTTGTGTGCGGTGGAGCGCCGTCTTGTTGAAACCAGAACTGCCTCATACGCTTTCGACGAATAATTGGCATCACAAAATTGGTCATCATGTCGCGATAACGCTCCTGGTTGATGGTAACAGCATGGCCATTTTCATTTTGGAAGAAAAACGGCCCAATGACCGTTTTCGCACTAACGCCGCACCAAACTGTAATTTTTTCGTCATGAAGAGGCACTTCTTGAATCTCCTGAGGATTTTCAGTGGCGTAAATACGGCAATTTTGCTTATTTACGGTCCCATTCAATGTGAAATGGGCTTCATCGGACATGATAATTTTGTTCCAAAATTCCTCGTCATCTTCGGCCATTTCGAAGACTCTTTCAGAGCGCTCGCGTGGCGTGTATTGTTCCATGGTAAAAATCTGCTTGGACTGACGCTTCAAACGCGGTATGTCATTAAGCGATCTGACATCTCTGTCAAAAGTTATGGCGTTGCCAGATGGGTCCGTCGAATATGGGCAACCCTGTATGTAAATATGCCGCTTGACTTTTGAAACAAAAAATAATTTTTCAGACGAAAGCAAATTTTGTATATTTGGAATTAAAGGAAGGCGAATTGAAAGAGCGGTATGGAGGAAGAAAAATACTGCTCTTAATAAAGAAAATTTGCTGTCAACAATCAAGCATGGTGGAGAAGGGGTATGGCATGGGGATGTATGGCAGCTGGAGGAGTAGGCAATCTGGAATTTATAGATTCAACAATGGACAGATTTGCCTATTTGGATGTTCTGAAGAGGAATATAAAACAGAGTGATGAAAAGTTTGGATTATCCACTGATTTTTATTTCCAACATGACAACGACTCAAAGCACACTGCAGAAGTTGTTAAGCTTTGGATCCTGTGCAATGTCTCAAAAATGCTGCATACTCCGCCACAATCGCCAGATATAAACCCAATAGAGCACCTAGTAAGCCCTTGGAAGGACTTTGACCTAGCTTCTATTGATCAATTGTGTTGTGCGTGTTATTAAATGTTTGATCACAAATGACCGAGAACTGGACCTACGTGTTTTATGCCGACTCCGAACGGCTTATGTTCTCAAGAAGCTTTACATGGCAATTTTTACTCTCTGAGGTTTGCCATTGTTTGCAGAGAGGTGACGACCGAAAAGAAAAATTATTTCAATTGAAAAAACTTTCTGTCTGAGCTAAAATTGAACCCGGGCTACCGCAGTTCTTTAGCTTAGGAGCCACGCACTCTACCCACTAGGCTACGACCGCCACTAGACAGTAATGCCCATACTAGAGAGAAAAAAATTCGTCAGCGAACCATGACTAGTAAGAAAATGCTAAAGGACGTTCTCGAAGAGGTGTGGGAGAAGATATCGTCTGCAGAGACCACACACCTGGTTAATTCCAGACAAAATAGGCTCAGAGAGGTTCTCAAACGTCGAGGATATCCCACCGGATACTAACTTTGTGCTTAATTTTTTGTTTATAACAATTTTATTTATTATTGTTCTTAAGAGCGTAGACTTTTGAAATACAAGTTTTTAAAATTTTAAGTTATTTTTGTAGTTTTTATAAAAACTATGATAATTGTGTTTCCAAAATAATCTCCTATTTTAAAGTGGCTGAAGTAATATATTTAAATTAACAAACATTTTTTACATTTAACAAACAAAAACAAGGATTTTTGTTGTTTTTTTTAAATTTGTATAAACTTAACCTTTCAAGAGCGTAGACTTATGGCACCTAGTGTATTCATCATAAACATGTCTGTCATGACATTTTTTAAATCTGCCCTCCCTGTCTTGTGTGAGCCATACAGAGCGTTTTACAATGGGATGATTGATACAAATTAGAGGGAATACATTATTTTGATGACGTTTTTAGTCATCAAATATGATTCGTTTTTAAAACTTGCTTTTTAATTATTCAATATTTTAATTTTAAATCGAATTGTGATTTACGTGCTCATGTGGTTTCCTAATTTGAAATTAGACTGAGCTCACACTATCACCTGGATTGGTGTGCCAAAGTATATATATCTTTTCTACACAAGTTTACGCCTGCGCTGGCCCAAATGCATATCCAACTAATTGGGATTTTGATTTAGCGGATATGAGATTTATCTCATTTCCACGTAGGTCCTTGGGTTGGACAATGCCCGCAAACCAGTTAAAATGAGTTTAGTGTTTTGGATTGTTTTTGAAATCAGGATTGTTTTTCGAGTACCTTAAATTGATAATCACTATAATTTAATTCGATGTTGCTTATTTATATAGAATTAAATATACTGAAATACGCCTTTGATATATATTAAATTTTTAAATTCCGCTGAAAAGCCAATTAATGTGCTTAGTGGAAAATCCTAATTGCCAATAGGGAGTATGTTTTAGTACATATGGGTGAATCCAAAAAAAAATAAGATCAAAAATAAATAAGAGTAATGAAATTATTCTTCTATTTTGGAGAGATTTCAAATGGATAAGCAAACATCGTGCATTATATGACGGAATAGGATCTAGTGCAAAACGAATAAACGATTTTTGGACACGCTCAAGCCGCAGAATATGAACCCCATATAAAGGGCTCCATATGAAGGAAGCATATTCCAATTTAGAGCGAACTATAGAAGTAAAAATAGATTTCAAAGTATAAGCATCTAAAAAATTTGAGCTATTCCTACGCATAAAAGCTAACATGGCTACAAACGAGAATTTAGAGTCAAAAATCACGCCCAGGTCTTTTACCTCCTTAACACAAGTTAACGGTGTGTCAGGCAAAAAATATGAGGTAGAAATTGGGCAGTTTGATTTAGCAAAAACGGCATACACACATTTGTCAATATTGAGATACAAGCGATTTCGCACACACCAGCTATAAACAGCATTAATATCAGACTGTATTAACACTGATTCAGATACATTACGTATTTATCTGCTTTCCAATTCTCTAATTCCAACTCTCCAATTCTCCTGTCTCATTGGGCCGTTCCTGTAAAGGTTTAAGAAATGGCATGTCCAAAGGGATATGCTGCCACCAATCGAACTACAGGGTCATGACAGACTTGTTTATGATGAATACATAATTTTTTTTTTGTATTTATTTTAAATGTGTATAAATATGTAATATTTATTTTTAAATTTTCTAGGTGACAAGAACGTTTTTTTTAAATGTTTATAAAAAACTAATTAATTTTAAAGAAAAAAAAATTTTTTTAAATAATTTTTCTATTTTAACGTGTATTAAGATTGCTTGACCCAAAAATTATGAAATTTATTTTATTTTTTTATTTATTTTTGTTTCATCTACACTTCAATTATATCCATTATCTTGTAAATTAATAGGCAAACATCAAATGTTGTCGTACACTTTTTCGATATTAATTTTAGAATAAGGACAATGAAACTTATATCATGCGAAAGGTACTGCGTCTTTTATGTGCAGAATCATTTTAGATTTTAAATTTATGACCTCTGACTCGAAATATTAACGTTGAAAGTTTGTATTAATTTTAGTAAGGAATCTCAGGGCTAGGAAGAGGTAGAATGGTGAATGATGTATCATATGAAAGATCTAGCCGCACAGTAGGACTGCATTTTAGACTGGTGACCTTCGACCTGAGATATGAGCGTAAAAAAAGCATTTATTAAATAAAAGCTAAACTGTAACAGATGGCAGAATATAATGTAAGAGGGAATTTTAGACATTGATAAGGTGTGCATTTGTGCCATCTCTTACGGATACCCTATAATAAGCATTTTTCACCATAAGTGATGGTGAAATTTCTTACAAAAAGTAAAGTCTGAAAAATTTTCGTTATTTTGACTTAAAAATTATAGCGATATCTCGAAAACTATATATGTTCTCAGTTCAACGTATTTTTGTATGAAAAGTCGTTGGTTGAGGAATATAACGGTATAGGAAAGCTTTCTTGGTAATATTTTTCACGGATAGTATGTTAAAAAAAATCCCCATAAAATGACATTAAAATTATTTAGATATCAAATCAAAAAATAAGACAAAAAAATAAGACAAACTTTTTTTTTTTGTAATTTTGTTTCTTATTACATTTTCTTTTTTCACACTCTTTCATATGACATATTATTTATTTGCAAAAATTGCCTCATTTTGCAAAAATTGACACATAAGTCAATAAAAAGTTTCTATTATCGAAAATCGTGAGCTACCCCCTATGATTGTTTTTGATGAAAATTCAATTTTGCCAAATATTGCTTTTACATTTTTTACAAAGTTCTACAGTTCAAGAAATAATTTCTGTGAAAAAATTTTTAAATTTTTCAAACCACTCCAAAGTTATATACACAAATCTATGTTTTAACCCATTAACTGCGGCTCCCAAACGCTTCGTATGATTTTTTTAAATTCCATGTGCTTTCTTATATTGATCACAGCAGCTACCACATCAAATTTCAACTTTGTATCTTTCACCGTAGTCGAGATATGAGTTGGGTATAAAAATACCCAACCGGCGTTAATGTGTTCTAAATGGGCACAAATTCATTTTGCAATGAAAGCACAGTTTTATATCAGTAATTTTCTACCACGTGTATTTGCTAAGAGAACTCTTACATTATTTTAAAATATAACATTTTTTACAAATGAGAATAACACAAATATTCTGATTATTAAACTTTATCACTTTTGACTTTGAAAATGTAGTGTAGATAACGTAAAAATTTCTTGACACACTTTAAAAACAATTTATAGCTCTATGTTTTTCTAAAGCAACAAACAAAAAACTAAACACTTAGCTGTTACCAATCCTGAGATATGATCAATTCTGCAGAAGCATTTTTATGGGTAAAAAATACCCAACCGCGTTTAATGGGTTAAGCCATTTCGTTATATGTATATAGAAATAGACGTAGGAAAAACAGTTCTTCCGTGTTTCTGAACCGATTTTGATAATTGTTTTTTAAATAAATTGGAGTAGGGTGAAGGAGTTCACCGAATATTTTTGTGACCTTTGACCTGAAATATGAGCGTTGACCTGAGGAATATATCTGAAGTATTACCTAAACTATAAGAAATGAAAGAACATGGTAGGAGGAAATTTTAGACATTAATGCATTGTACAAAAAACATTTTTCGCTTTCTCTTACAGACACCCTACAATAAGCATTTTTTATGTAACATATGCGAATATATATTGTGATGGTGAAATTTCTTACATATAGTAAATTCTGAAAAATTCGCTTTATCAAATTCGACATCAAAGTTATGACGATAACTCGAGAACTTTAGCTTTTCTCAGTACAACGTGTTGTTATATAAAAAGCCCTGCTTGTGAAAAATAACGGTGTACGAAAGTTTTTATGGTAATGTTTTTCAGATATTTTTTAAAAAATCTGCACCGTTTTTATATCAGGATTATTGCGATAATTTGAAACTTAAGATTTTCTTAGTACCGCACATTTTCTTAAAGCAAGGTCATGCCTCAAAACTAGAAAAAAACGATTGAAATTTCAGAAGGTTGGTCGAATTTCGGCCACAAGCGATACCTAGTATATATAAAAAGTACTACTTCCTATTTTAGGTGGCTGATTCAACGAATTTTCACTCTATACGAAAAAAACATTAAAAAAAACTTGTTACACTGAATTGAAAATTAGCAGCAGATAAAAGTAATCGCCTTTATCAAAGAACAAATATAAAATATGTCTTTTTTTCTCCCGGCTGGTGTTCATCTTTGACGGGTGCTCACATAAAACGGGGTCAAGCAATCACAAAACTGTCTGAAAAGTTTTTTTTTAGAACCAAAAATCCTTTTTTTAATGCCATCTAGCGTAACCATCGCCATCGCACCTATAAAACGCGGGTTACAAATAACCAAAGCCATCTATTGGAAAAATAATGCATTTCTTTTTTCTACACCTGATACTTAAAAAATAATAATAAACATCCAAAGAAAAGGAAGGACCTACATTTTTTTCGTCCCAAGGCCTTGCAAGTGCTAAGCCGGCATTGATTCATACACTCAGAAAAAAGCACCTATCTTTTTGTGATAAAAAATTTCTCTATTTTCGATAATAGCCATTTTCTCTACTTCACATAAAATTTTCTTCAATGAAAATAAATTTTCATATATTCGAAGAAATATTTCTTCACTTGTAGGAAATGAAAAAATTTCATGTCTCTATTAATAATAAGTATTTTTCACGCACTAAAAAATTCTCATTTTTAGAGAAAAATTTATAGAAAATGAAAAATGTTCCTCTATTGTAGATAAACAATTCACTATGCGAAATATTTTCTTCACTAAAAACAAACCCTTTCTCAAAAACAAAAAGCCTTCTTCACTTAAAACGATATATTTTAATTCAATTCAATTTCATTTTTCTTGTATTGAAATAGGTACAAAAAAAAAATAGAAAGCGCTAGAGCGATTGAATGAGGTTGTGAAAAGCACGTGTTGCATATTCTTCATATTATGACGATAGTTCCTTCAAAAGGATTTTTTATTTAACATAGTTACACAAAGCTTTGTTGTTTATTGCCACTGGTTCTTTGAATGCGTTTATAAAATCGTTTTTCAGAAGAAAGTTCTGGAATATTTATAAGGGGTCGCAAAAAACTATGCCACAGCAATAATTCTAGAGATAGAATATTTTCTTTCCTTGAAATTTCACTTACATATTTTTATCTAATTTTTTTACAACCGAATCACAATGCTATAATAATACTTTTACTTTGCGAGACCTGAGTGAAAACAAATATTTCACAAAAAGAAATGTTTAATTATAATTTCAGATAAACTTCTCTGTTTTAAGCTTAGTATGCTGTAGAAACGAAAATTTTTGGACGTAAATATAACTCTACACGCGTAATATTGGTGTAGAGTCAAAATTTTTGTGTGCAGATAAAGCACTTGCTGTTCTGGTTGACAGATTCATATTTTTATTTCTGCAATTTTATATCCTATAAAAGATAAGACTTCACATTAATAAACTATATAAATGCAGCAATAAATTTGTTAAATAACAAAATCAACCCTTAAACATATTTTCTGCTTATTTTTTATTGTTGAATGGCAAATTTTCGCGCCAATTAAATGTTCGGGCATATAATCGACAGCGAAATTTTGATATTTCAACTCTCCACTCACGAATGAAAATTTGACAACATAGCAATAATTTTCGCTTCTACAGCGTACTAGCTAACGAAACAAAATTTCACTGCCTGTTCGTAGTCAAAAATCTCAATGTATTTCTTATGGAATTTTTTTTTCATACCTACAGCATACTAAGCTTTAGAGAAAAATGTGCGCACTAAGGAAACATGTTGTACCAATATAAAGAAAATATATCTCTCTAGTGAGAAACTATAAACGCAATCAAAATAAAGGATTTATTAAAATGAAATAAATATTACTCTGTTTTAGGGAAAAATTTACACAATAAAGGAAACGGTTGAACCTGTTATAAAGAAATATTTTTCTATTAAAGAGAAGGTGTCTTTATTGATGAGAAAATATTTCTCTTTTCCATGGAAGCAGGGACCGTACCGGTTATGGTTTTTATCAAAAAAATCAGATGTTAGCAGTTATCATTTAACTTTTATTTTTTCCGACAAAAATACTAGTTATTTTTAGCCTTTTATTTTTTCGGGCAAAAATAACTGTTACTTTTGACTTTTATTTTTTAGGTCACAAATAACAGTTATTATGTGCCTTTTATTTTTTCGGTCAAAAATATCAGGCAATTAGAATTTTTTTAAAGGCCACTTGAACGACAAAAAAGAGTTCAATGCAATTTTCATTGTCTCAGCAGTGCGCACATTTTGAGCTATAGCACTTTTTTAGTTTTAATAGCATTTTATATAGTCAAGCGGTCTTTGAAAAAATACAAATTGCCTGATATTTCTGACCGAAAAAATAAAAGGAACAACATAACTGTTATTTTTGACCTAAAAAATAAAAGGCAAAAGTAACAGTTATTTTTGCCCGAAAAAATAAAAAGCAAAAAATAACAGTTAAATTTAACTTTTATAGTTACAGTCGAAAATTTAAAAGTCGTTTAATATTCACGAAGCTGCTACCATTACGATTATAATGGTTTATTTAAAAAAGTCCACCGGCAACTTTTTTGTTATGCCTTTTTCATCTGAAAATTGTAAAATAACAGTTATTTTCGGTCCCTGCATGGAAGCTTTTTACCATTTTGAAGAAATTTTTGGCATCACATTTAGAGAAAAGCATTCTCTGGACCAAAGTCAATACCATTTTTCTCTAAATATGATGCCTTTTTTCTCATATTCTGTGAAACTTTTTTTCTGAGTGTAGTCAGAATTTTTTTTAATATTTAGTCTAAAGTCTAGTCTAATTAGCGTAAATTTTCCATATTCTAGAATCAAACAATATTTAATTAAATATTGATTGCATTTTATATGCTATATAATTACAAAAGAAATCTTCAAATCAAACACTTACCCTTCAACAAATGCTGCAAAATTATGTCCTTGTGCTCCTCGGAGTGCGGCTCACCCAAGATAATCAGCAAATAACAGCCGGTTAGAGGACTTGGTGGACCAACCATGCCACCAGCTAGGCTCGACGGACCGCCGCCATCGGAGCAGGCGGTATCCAGCGGTGGATGTCCCTCAGATGGGGGCATCGAGCTGGGCCCAGCAACATCGGTGGCAGCATCATCAGCATCGCCATCACCATCAGCAACATTATCGCCAACATCGCCGCCTTCATTCGCAGCACTGCCATTGCCGCCTGCTACAGCTTCACCAGCAGCAGCAACGGCAGCAGCATCTGCGCCATTAACAATGCCATCCTCACCATTAGTGGTCACACCATTCAAATGTTCCGGCAGCGTGGCAGCACCACCACCCACTTCAGCGCCATTGACATTCGTTGGCATGGTACCGTTAATACCAGCCGCAACAACAGCTGTTGTTGTTGCCTGATCGCTCATCACAGTCTAGTTTTTAATAAAATTCACAGTAAGTTTTTCGGCAAAATTAATCTCTCTGAGAGCTTTTTTCTAGGGAAATAATTGAGATTTTTTCAAGCAAAATTTGGCTATTTTTTCAAAATATGCCACAAATATTGAAGTGTCTGCCGTCTTTTTCTATTTAATATTTTTATTTTTTTAATATTTTTTTTTAATTAGTTATGTTCTAGTTGTTTTTTAAATCCTTTTAGAATTTCTCAGTCTTTTCTTTCTTAGTCCATACAATTAATTACAACAACACAACAACAATTCATTCGTCAACTCTGCAAAACGTTCAATACGCGCACAAATACCGTTCTAGACTGTGCCGTTCAGCTGCACTTGACTCAGCCTTGCTGCGTTTCAGTTGAGTTTGCTTGCAACAAGATGCAGTGTATCAACAGCAACAGAAACACGAATATTACAATAACAAAAACGTATATGTAAAAGATTGGCAGCTACGACAGTTTGCAGCAAGCGGCGGTGGCTGGAGTGAATGTCTGCTACTTTTACTGACTGACTGGCTGGCTGTTGATTATTTTTGCTCACTGCTGCTTTTGCTTCTACGCTGCTCGCTCGCCTTCAACACATGCAAAATATTTCTGCAATAAAAAAGAATTTGTCTAAATTTGGACTTGAAATTCACTTTTTTTAGTGTTTGTCTGATTGTTTCTTTTGCTTGCTTGGTTTTGTGATATTTTGATGCTGCTACAGCAGTTCGTGCTTGTTTAGTTTTTTATTATTAGTGTTTTTCTTTTTGAGTTATGGAATTATTTATATATTTTCTTTGCCTTAAGTTGTTGTATTTTTTTTTTTTTTTTTTTTTTTTTTTTAATAGCTGTTTAACTCAGCGACACAAACTAATTATATTTAAAAATCATAAATATTTTTGGTTTTTCTTTTTCTGTTTTTTATTCGCTTAAGTTTTTGTTATGTGATCTATGCTGTGGTGTTATATTTTTGTTTTATAGTATTTTTTTAACCTTTTTTGCTGGAGTTTAGTATTTTTTTTTTTTAATTAAATATGATGGCGTGGCGTGAAAGTTTTTTGCATGCTTTTACTTGAAATGTTTATTTTTTTTTTGTTTTTACTTTAAATATATATTTGGACTTAATTCACTGTATTTTATGTATTATTTTGTTTTTTATTTTGTTTAGCTTAGATTTCTATAAATTTTTTGTGTTGTTTTGTTTGTTTTTAATAATGATATTTCTATTATTTTTTTATGTTTTGTAATAAGTAATTGCGTTAAATCGTTAATTCTGCAAAGAAAAATAAAGAGAAAGATAGAGTTAATAAATTGTGTTTACACATATATATTAAAAAAACATAGTTTTTTTTTTTTTAAATCACGAATTCCGCAAACAAGTAGGCCATCAAAAATGGTAGAAATCTTATGCAGTAATACAAGTTATAATTCATATTAAATTGAAGGGCTTATTGCAAGAACGTGATAAGCCACATGATCCAAAATTTTTTTTTTGCTCTATACATAACTAATGCCGTTTTCGTTTCTCGAATAATGCTCAGTTTTTTTGGCCTTTTTGTAAGTTCTGCCCTCTTGAGAAAAAAAATAGTGACTTTTAAAATTGATTCTTGTTCTTTTCTCAAAAATTTTGACCAAAAAAGAAAAAAATTCAACACCTACTGAAGAGATTTCGGCTATTCCGTTTTAAATATCGGATCCATGTGTAACAATTACCTTGTGTAATTCCATTTTTTCATACACATTTTTGTTATAGGAACTAACACCCTAACACTGAGTTTTGTGGGACATTTTTACACCAATTCTAAATAAGTACGAAATTAGCCCTTAAACACATTTTTAGTTTTAACTTATTTTTGGCATTCAAGTTGGTTTTTAAGCTTGGGTGTATTCAGAAACTTCTAGTAGAACCGTATGACAAATATTTTTGTGGAATATTTCAACCCGTTATATCCCTGTTCATGGGTCTTATTTGCCCTATAACACAAACAGGTCAAAAAAGACCCATACCTTCAAGAGTTAGAGGGTTAAAATGTTCCACGAAAATGTTCCTCGTAATATTTTACATAAATGTGCTAAGCACATCCTATACCAAAAACGTAAGGGTCACATGGTTTCGTTTAACGATTGACTATGAGAATGTTCAAAAGGGGGGATAAATTAAAGCCCCTCTAAAATAAAACTCAGACGTAAACTTTCAAAACGCCGATACACGTTTATAATTTTTTTTTGTCCCCTCTATTAGAATCTATTTATTATTTTTCTTTGTGTTGAACAGTGTAATTAAAAACTAATAAAATTATTTTTTATTTATTTATTAACCCCAGAACACATACCTTGTTTTTTTTGTTATGTTAAGCCATTTAGTGTTTCTCTACACCCCCACTAACTTTAAAGCGGCATTTCGTTAAATTCGGACACAAATGATACAAATATATTCTTTTTTTATGCTTAACTAGCTGATATACCCGGTGTTACTCGGGGGAAAAAACGTAAAATTTTGATGTTTAGGTTAAATTCGTTCAGAAGATAACGATTTTTAGCCAGAAAAAAATAAGCTTTTGACGTAAGGCGTATGGTTCTTTGTCATTCTAAGGAAGTGGCGTTATTAGAAAAATACATTGTACTAAAAATTTGTGCAATCTTGAAGATATGTAAATTTTTTTGGTACATTTTTTCGCTAAAAACAGTATGCTAGTTGGTTGATTTCCCTTACTTTTAAAAGGGTGGAAGAGGCGTGGTCAAAACTAATTATGCCAAAGCATAATATATCAAATGCTTACAGCTATTTACTGACAGGCAGCGGCACCGAAATATTCCGATTGATTTTTATTAATAAAGGGTGTTTTTTATAGAGTGATACAACTTTGAGTTGGCATCACTGCTTTATTTGACCACCCATTTAACAGCTGATAGTTGCTTTTTGTTTAGTTTGCTTTGACATTTTATTATGGATCCACTTACACCAGAACAACGCGTGCAAATTGTGGAAATTTTTAATCAAAAAAATAGTTCTGTTCGTCAAACTTATCGTGCACTTCGTCCACTTTATGGCGTACATAATCGTCCTTCAGAGCTGCTAATTCGAAAAACAATAGATCGTTTTCGGACCACATTTGCTGTTACTGATAATGTGCATCCCGTGAGACGCCGAACAGTGTGCACTGAAGAAGCTGTAGCCGCTGTACAGGAAAGCATTGAAGATGATCCTTATCAATCAATTCGCCGCCGTTCTCAGCAACTGGAGTTGTGTCCTTCCACTTTATGGAAGATTTTACGAAAAGATCTTGGCTTAAAACCTTTCAAGATTCAACTTGTGCAGGAATTAAAGCCAAACGACCATCGTATGCGCCGCCAATTTGGCGAATAGGCTGAAGTACAAATTGATATTGATTTTGAATTTTCATAGAAAATTTTATTTTCCGATGAAGCCCATTTTTGGTTGAATTGGGTATGTGAATAAACAGAATTGTCATATTTGAAGTGAGGAGAATCCACAAGCTTTTGTCGAAACACCATTATATCCACAAAAAATTACTGTTTGGTGCGCTTTATGGGCTGGCGGAGTCGCTGGCCCATATGTCTTTTGATTTACTACAATTGATTTACTCAAGGAAACTTTTGACGAAAAAATAATTTCACAAAATGGCCTAATTAATTGGCCCCCGAGATCGTGTGATTTAACCCCATTGGATTATTTTCTTTGGAGTTATGTAAAGTCCCTTGTCTACGTTGATAAACCACAAAAAATTGAACACCTGGAAATCAACATTCGAAGAGTTATCGGCGAGATACGGCCGCAAATGCTGCGAAAAGTTTGTGAAAATTGAAAAAAATTACTATTAACTACTACTAACTTACTAAGGGTTTTCATGCAAAGTGGCAGGCTTCTAATTTGGGCAATTAGTTATTTTTATCAGACAGGTTGTATGAACAGCCCTTAAAGTCGATTGTGCATTTGCAGCATATAAGTCAGCTGTGCGATCTGCCAGCGATTCGTTCCATTTAAACAGGGACGCTTTGCGGATTGTTTGCTTGTTTTCTGAAATTTTTAGAATTAAATCTTTATTAGTTTTGCTCAAATTATAACTTTTCCTTCAAAAAAGAAAACAGCTGATTGATCATATAAGTTTGCCACCTCGTTTGCTCACCTAAATCGAAGAGCAAATTTATCTGGTTTGTGCAAAAGCTTTTTCATACGAATTTTGACAGTTCATTTATAAGGCTGATAAACTTATAAGGTTTATACCATTTATAAGGGTATTGCCCATTTGCATGAAAACCCTTACTATGTTTTATTATGATTTAAACTTGTATCACTCTATAAAAAGCAACCTATATATATGCATATGACAAACACGATTGGTTTGTGTCTAAGAAAAATATAGTACACTGCTGTCATTGTCATTTCAGTGCTGTCATTTAATTTTATGGCAAATTCTATTAGGAAATTATTTTAGTACATTTCATCTTGAATAAATGCACTTTCGATAGCTCAGTTGGCTCGACCATCAGTTTTTGAAGCCATGAGGTAGGGGGATCGATTCCTATAATGAGCGAAACAATAAATTTTTTAAAATTTTTTTTTTCTTATTTTCAATTTTTTTTATTTTTTTTTATTTTAGGGAAAATGCAACAAAACCAACTTTACCAAAAAATAATGCAGATAAAACCACTTTCAGTTGAATTGTAAATTGAATTAAATAATGGACTGAGCCAAAAAAATGGCCATGAAAGTAATATTCTTGGACAAAATCATGAAAAAAATGGAAAAATGCTCCAAAATTTGGACAAAAATGCCCGTAACTTTTGAACCGTTGGACCAATGTTGGAGATTTTTTTTTGTAAATTGATCAAAATGAGCTCACCTTTCCAACGCGATTAAACCCGATCGATAGTTTTTGAGTTATGGATGTGAACGTGTAGGTAATATTTCATACGAACGTCAATTTGGGAAAAAATCTACCAACAAAAAGTAGGGGACTCGATTTTAACGATAGAGGTATGGTTCCTTTGGCAAATTTTCATGGAATAACCCATAGAATACGGAAATCATAGGGAAATTGTCGAAAAATAAATCGACGCGCCCTAATATATATATATATATAAATATAATATATATAAATATATATATATATATATATTTAGATATAGATTAGTTCATTTTTAAAAATAATAACTTAAAATAGAGCACAAAAATCACAGCATAGTGACAAAAATTCATGTTTTAAAATGTTCCATAAAACGAAATGCAGCCACTTTTAATTTTAAATGTGGTTCCTACGCACCCCGCATGGGTTCTAGGGTTAACTCGCAGATCTTGGGCCAAAACAAAATATACATATTTACAACAACATGACAAAAAATTATTAAGCAACATTGCAAAATTTAATTTAATAATTTGCAAAAGAACTTTGTGTTTCAAAACTTTTAAAAGACGAAGTCTATACAATAGTAAAACATACAATTTTACAAAAAGTTCAAATTTTTAAACCAAAATAAAAAAATGTTGATTCCAAGTTTGTAAATTTTATATACCTGAAGAGGTCAGAGCATATTAACATTGTGAAAACGTTTGCAACGCACCAAAATAGGCGTGGCCGGTGTAGAAAATTATTTATATTCTTGATCAGCGTCAATCCTTGAGTGAAAAGATTGCGCAGGTGAATGTTTTAAATCAAATTGACGAAAGTGGTGCCATATGTATTTTCGTGTGCTAAATTTAAATCCATAACCACGGTTTTTCTATCAGGTCAAGTATTTGAGATATAGGCAAAAATATGCATACCGGCTCTTTTTCTGTTAATTGGACCATATCTGTCTAACGCATCGGCCAATTTCAATCGCTTGCATAAGTAATATTAAACGTAGCCATTTCTGTTTACTCAAATTCATTATCTTTTGCAGTTTTGAAAATATTGGCCTTCAATAATTTCACATTTTACGCAGATTTTTACCCCGGTTATTTTTTTTTATCTTTCCATACAATTCCAAAGACTTATTTTTTATCGGATGGACAAACTTTGAGTTTTTTGTAAACACTTTACTTTTTCAAATCATCATTTCAAATGCGTTAAAAATGTATACTTCGACTAACAGAAAAATAACTTTTTCACACTTTTGCCTATATCTCCAAAACTTGACCTGAAACGGACTGCGGACATTCATCTTCTTTGGTCCAAAAGATGACACTTACTTGTAAACCTGTATTATTTTAAAATTTTATATGTGTTTCGTTTAAAGTACTTTAAACTGGAAAATTGCTCTAACTAATTTTTGCCGGATTTTTTTATAAAAGTGGCGTTATTTTTACATTCATAAAGGTGGCAGCATTGGTGCCGCAGATAATGCATTTTTCTGTATCTTGCATTTTGCTCAAAAAGAGCGTGAAAAGAGAGTGCTTTTGTCTCGCAGCGAAAAAAAAATAATAAACTTTTCAACCATGGTAGAACTAGACAAGGTAGTGTTTGGGCTGAATGTGTTCTCTTTCTTAGTGACCATAACTGTCAAACTCAGCCATTTTGGTATTTTTGCCAATTTCTGCTTTCATATTGCATTCTCATTAGTTGCAGGTTTTGTATGGAATTTCAACTTCGTTTTGACAGTTTCGGTCACCGGCTCTCAGCCCTAACACTACCTTGTCTAATTTTGTCATATTTTCAACACAACAAATTTTTCTAACCTGTAAACTTTGCTTTGTATGTTGCTCAAATAGTGCTTAAAAAGAGAAAAAAATTTTCTCTCTAAGAATAAGAATAAAGAAATCGAATGGTTATGCTCTTATGATTTTAATTAATTATTTAAATATAGATTAGCACATTTATATAGCTTAACTTTCAAATGGGTATCATAGCTACCCAATAGAAAAAAAATTATTTAAAAACCGCCTGATGTTCTCAAGCTCTGAGCTGACAAATATGCGTGAGTCTTCTTTTATATAATAGTATAGACAGATTTCGGGTTGTTTTTTGATTAGAAGGTACAGAACCTCAAATATCTTACGCTTCTGACGTGTTGGTTTAAATGTTGACCTCAGATTTTGATTATACACAATTTACTCAGCAAATAAGTTTGGCCACCGATGATAAATATTTTTTGAAGAAATGTGTTTTTAGCAAAAACATCTTAAACAATATTAACTTCAAGACTAGACGTTAGTTTTAAGCAACAAACTCAGTCAGTTCGGCGCTAATGCAGATTATTTATGAGTTTTTAATTTTTTTATTTTTAGATTACTTATCTTTCGGAGCAGAGAAAAAATACTGCTGCCCATCAACTTGAAAGATTTCTTCAATTTTCATAGGAAAATTCTACTAAAATTAGAATTTATGCATTTTTTAATGGTGTAGAATAGGAAAAAACTTGTCTTATTTTGTACGGCAAAAACTCGCTGCCATAAAAGATGTACAGATTGCAACTAAATGGTATAGACACAAAAAATAATCGAAGAAAAACATAACTCCATTTAAGCTATTTTAATCTAGATCGGCTGTCTCTTTTGTCTGCTTTTATTTTCCACTTTTAACTTTTAAGTGCAGTCTTGAAAAAATCATGAAGGAGTGGAAAAACTCCTTAAACGTTGACAGAACAGCACGACACGCGTCAAAATAAGGCAGATGGAAAAAAGGTTAAAAAAATAATTGTATAAAAACTACTGGCAGTATTCCAACTTGACAAGATAAACTCGTATTTAAAAAAAAATATCCACTTTTACTTATATGTTACCAGCTAATACAATGGGTTGTTCTGTAAAAAACTTTTTAACAAAAAACAAAAAAACCAGCTTCAAAACCGCAACAAAGTAAAAAATAATTTTAAATTACTTTTACATTAATTCTTGGTCAAATTTGATAATTTATTTGTGTAAATATTATTATATTGGAAATCTTAAAATATCATAAATCATTAATTTCTCCATGAATATAAAACCTTGAACGCTGGAAGTCTGATTATATTAGCGCCATATATAAAGGTTTTATATATTTATGCAGAAATTAAAATATTTATGATAATAATACAAAATAGAAACAAAAAAATTATTATAATAAGATTTTCAATTTAATAATAAATATAAATAAATTATCAAATTTGACCAAGAAATAATGTAAAAGTAATTTAAAATTATTTTTTACTTTGTAGTGGTTTCGAAGTTGGCTTTTTTTTTTGTTAAAAAGTTTTTATTTCTTCCTTTTTAGAGACTATGGCAACAATTTTGCCCATTTTTGTAATGAATTTTGGTACACTAGTGTCAATGTTTGAGATACAGTGTTTTTCTTATAGTGACACGCCCTTTGAAAATTTCCACCTACTCTCTTCGTTGTGTTTTGTTACAATTCTACCTATTTTTGTACCCAATTTCCGTACCCTAGTGTCAATGTTATTCGAGTTACAGTGTTTTTGTAAGATTTCCACGCTTTTGCCGCCCACTTTCTTCATAGTGATTTGTAATAATTCTAAACATTCTTGTAACAAATTGTATTACCCTTGTGTCCATATTATTCGAGATAGAGGGTCTTTCTAATATTTCCACGCCCTTTTGTCCAATAACGTCCACTTTCTTGACCGTAATTTGCAATAATTTTCTTACCCCTGTACCTAATTTCCGTACCCTAGTGTCAATATTATTCGAGTTACAGTGTTTTTCTAAGATTTCCACGCCCTTTGTCGAAGAACGCCCACTTTTTTGGCCATAATTTTTAATTGTGCCTAACTCTGTACTGAATTTCAGTACCCTAGTATCAATATTAACTGAGATACAGTGTTTTTCTAAAAGTGACACGCCCTTTATCTATTACCGCCCACTTTCTTCATAGTGTTTTGTAATAATTCTACACATTCTTGTATTAAATTGTATTACCCTAGTGTCCATATTATTCGATATAGAGTGCCTTTCTAATATTGCCACGCCCTTTTGTCCAATAACGCCCACTTTATTGACCGTAATATGAATAATTTTCCTACCCCTGTACCAAATTCCAGTACCCTAGTGTCAATATTAACTGAGATACAGTATTTTTCTTATATTGCCAAGCCCTTTTGTCCGATAACGCCCACTTTCTTGACCGTAATTTGTAATAATTTTCCTACCCATGTACCTAATTTTAGTGTCCCAGTGTCAATATTATTCGAGTTACAGCGTTTTTCTAATATTGCCACGCCTTTTATCACATAACGCCCACGTTTTTTACAATTTTTTAATAATTGTTCGTACTCCTGTACCTAACTTCAGTATTCTAGTGTCAATATTATTCGAGTTACAGCGGTCTTACGCCCCTTTGTTGAATACTGCCACCTTTTTTAGACGGGCACCTCCGCGTCTAATGTCTCTATCTGCTGACAAAAAATTGCTGCAATCGGGATAGTACTTTAGGAGTTATCGATGTAAATAAATTTTTTTTTTTAAAAACCAACCAGCTTGAGAACCTCCTCCTTTTTTAAGTCGGTTAAAACTTACAATATGTCAACATAAGTAGACTTTTAAAAACTGTTACTTCCAAAAAAAAATTTTAATTTTAGTGTAACGGAGGGTTTCAGGGGGTGTGCCTTATTTTCATCCCTAGAATACGATTTTTACTGAGAAATGGGTGATTTTTCAATCGACCCGCCCTAATGTACATTTATTCAATAAAAAAATTTAATTTTTTTATCTAAACTTTATAAAATTTGATCACTGCAGAGGGGTCTCTGTATCCGAAAAAAGCTCTTGGTTTTTTTCTAAGATAAGATTCAAAATCTTTTGCTGACGTTCTGTCGAATCAATGTAAACACTCATAAAAAATTATATTTTTAGCCATAACTATGGACTAGAAATAGATATTTTGACCAATTTTTTACATAAATTATTTTTGAGACTTAAGTTTTGTAAATATAAATTTGACATTTTGGAAAAAAACGTCGCCAAAAAAAAACTACAGAAAGATCATGGTTTTTTTATTACTAAAGCAGTTAAGCTATTTTGCGTAAGACTGGAAGAATTTTTGCAAATAAATGTTATGTCATATGAAAGGGTAAATTAATGCATATTTTACTTGTTTCTAGTTTTGTTCTATTTCTGCAACAAAAAAAGATTTTAATCATTTTTAGAGTAAAAATCAATAATTTTAATCTGTTTTTGAAAAAATAAAAAAATTGTTAATTTTTATTATCTATTTTTTATTTTATTTTTTTATTTTATTTTTATTATACAAAAAAATAAAAAAAAATTGTTAATAGAAATTAAATTAAACTTAACAATTTTTTCTATTTTTTAAAAATAAAATAGAATAAAAAAGTATTAATTTTTATTTTTTAAAAATAAAATAGAATAAAAAACATTGTTAATAAAAATTAACAATTTTTTTATTTTATTTTATTTTAAAAAAAATTATTTTATTTAAAAAAAATAAAAAAATTGTTAATAAAAAATTGTTAAAATAAGATAGAATAAAAAAAATTGTTAATAAAAACCATTTTTTATTCTATTTTATTTTTAAAAAATAAAAAAAATTGTTACTTTTTATTAACTATTTTTTTTTTTTAATAGATCACAAATATTGATTTTTACTCTAAAAATGATAAAAAGTTGTTTTTGTTGCAAAAATAAAAAGAAAGTTAAATATGCAGTCAGTTATTACCTTTCATATAAGATAACAGTCATTTGCATACAATTTTCCAGTTTATTAAATAAAAAAAAAAATTAACTGACCTTACGCTACAGTTCAAACGATTTTTACTGAGTACTTTTATTGAACTTTTGTATAACAAAATAGCAATGAAATATATTAAAAAAACAGCATCGGACGTCAAAACGGTGGTTTTCATGTTTTGTTTTTATTTTTTTATTTTTAAGTAAAGATGTTTTATGAAAAAGTCGTTGTACCGAGAATTTCTACAATTTTGAAGATATGTTAATGTTTTTGTTGCCAAAAGAACAGAAATTTTTAAAAAATTAATTTGTTTAAAATGGAAATACTAAAAAGCAGGAACCGAAAATAACAGTTTTTTTCGAAATTTCTATTCAAAAAGTCAGATGGAAAGAATCAGTCTATTCGATATTTGAATATAGCAATGTGATGCTTGTTAGCTACACTCAAAAATATGTGTGTGTAAATATTACTAATGACTGCGTCCATTCTACGAATTTTATTTGTAGTTTTCAGCCACGAATACGATTCGTAGAATCGACGCATATTAGTACATATTACGAGTATTTTATTCGTAAAAACCAGCCAAAAAAAAATTCTGTCGAGCTGGGGTTTGAACCTCGACTCTTTAGTTTACAGGCCACGCACTCTATCAATAGGCTACAGTCACTTGACAATCATACAGTTCCTTATGTTCTGCAGATGTTCTACAAACAAGGCTGAACGATTTCGGTTCTCAATTTTTTAAACTCTACTATTAATTCGTACATTCTACTAATAATTCGTACAGTCAGCCTACGAATGAATTATTTCTACTAATATTATTTTTCATTCGTAAATAGTACGAAAGCATTAGTAAATACTACGAATGTAATGAAAGAAATTACGAAGTTATTCGTACGACAAAAATACGAATATTATTATTTATATGTACACAATAATTCCTACAATACACTTTTACGAATTGAACTATTTTTGTTTACAAATATCATGAGTATATAAAACAAATATATTCGTAGATACCACATCAGGTATTAGAAAGATTTTACGAATGAATTGTAGTGATGGGAACTATCGAATAAAAATATTCGAATTATTCGATAGTTCAAAATCATTCATTCATTCGATAGTTTATTTTATTCGATAGTTTTTTCATTTGCACTTCGTTTGCTTTCCTTCAACTGATTGAACAAATCGTGAGTACTGAAAATTTAACTAAAAAAGTACGTTTAACTGATTGATTTGTGTTTAAATGAAAATTTTAATGAAATCGCACCAGTTATAAACTACTTAAAGGGTTTTAAATCGAATAAATTAATACTTTTATTAAAATCATTTGCTTTGTACTAGCTACAATTTTTGCAATTCGAATGAATGAATAATTTATTCGATAGTTAAAATCGTACGATAGTTGTTTGTACTAGTAACTATTTCTTTAATTCGAATGAATGAGTGAATTATTCGATAGTTCAAATCATTCGATAGTTTCGTGCACTAAATACTATTTTTTAAAGTAAATAAATGAATGAAATATTCGAACGAATTGTTCCATAGTTGAAAACATTCGATAGCAAACTATCGATAGTTGAAATCATTCGAAAGTGCCCATTACTAATGAATTCGTAAAGATATCACAATAAAAATACTTTGTATATTGTACGAATATTTGTAGAATGTGCGAATATTTTGTTTACTAATATCATTCGTAGAAATTTTACTAATACATTTTTTGAGTGTAAAGAATAATAATCTTTTATAATTTTAATTTTTCTGATTTTTCTAAAAAAGTCAGCAAATAGTCGTTCTTTTTTGACCTATTTTATTTCGATCAAAACTAAAAGTTAAAATTTGACTTTTATTTTCTCAAGCAAAAATAACAAATAAAATTTGACTTTCTTTCGATCAAATGTAAAAGTCATATTTTAATTCTTTATCATCTGCTTGCAGTCGCTGTTCCAGTCGTTTGCGAAATAAATTAAAACAGAATGTGCAATGATAAGCAACTAAGTGATGCCATGCAGCGATATGAAGATTGATAGCAATGATTTTTTTTTCTGTGCAAAAATTATTTATGCATTAAAAAAATTGTAAATTAATAAAAAATCTGCTCTATTAATTGTTTTAAAAATGTAAACTTTTTTTATAGTTAATAAGAAATAGCATTGTAAAATCTCAAATCTTCCCAGTGAACCAAAACTAACGTTTTCGAATTCATTTATGAACCTTTTCGGGTAGAAATTTTCATTTTCGGCACTCATAAATGATTTAAAATGCCTCTCAAAAATGAACCTTATTTTGTTCGGAAATGATTTTAAAAAAAACCATAAACTGCACTTTTTTATTCGGATATGAGTTAGAAATAGAACAATAGAAAAGTTATTTTTCGGCTCTCGAAAATGAACCCTTTTTGAATCAATCGCCGGACGAAAATGCATCTCAGAAACGAACCTTTTTTTCTTCGGAAATGAGTTAGAAAATGAACCATAGAAAAGTTATTTTTCAGCACTCGGAAATGAACCATTTTTGTATCTATCAATTTTATGAATTTTGCAAAATAAGTAAAGTTTTTATTTATGGGAAAAGATTTAACGTTAATCTTCTATAGCAAGCACTTTTAAGCGACAAAATAAAAAATCCAAAATTTTTAAAAAAAAATCCAAAAACGTTCGCAAAATTCTCACTTGACTCAAAACCTTCGCTTATGGTTCAGTGGGTTTATTTTTGATCGGAAAAAAAAAAGTCAAATTTTAATTTTTATTTTTGATCGAAAAAATAAAAGTTAAATTTGAACTGCTATATTTTATCGAAAAAATAAAAGTCAAACTTTAACTTTTATTTTTGATAAAAAAAATAAAAGTCACATTTTAACTTTTTTTTTACGAAATAAATTCGGTAATAATTAATTTACTGTTATTTTGAATCGGAAAAAAGTCAAATTTTAACTTTTTTTTATAGAAGAAATAAAAGTCACATTTTAACTGTTATTTTTGATCGAAAAAATAAAAGTCAAACTTTAACTTTTATTTTTGATAAAAAAAATAAAAGTCAAATTTTAATTTTTTTCTTTTGATCGAAATAAATTCGGTAATTAAATAATTAACTGTTATTTTGAATCGAAAAAAAGTCAAATTTTAACTTTTATTTTTGATCGAAGAAACAAAAGTCACATTTTAACTTTTATTTTTGATAAAAAAATAAAAGTCAAACTTTAACTTTTATTTTTGATAAAAAAAATAAAAGTCAAATTTTAATTTTTTTTCTTTTGATCGAAATAAATTCGGTAATTAAATAATTAACTGTTATTTTGAATCGAAAAAAAAGTAAAATTTTAACTTTTATTTTTGATCGAAGAAATAAAAGTCACATTTTAACTGTTATTTTTCATCGAAAAAATAAAAGTCAAACTTTAACTTTTATTTTTGATAAGAAAAATAAAAGTCAAAATTTAACTTTTTTTTTATCGAAATAAATTCGGTAATTTAATAATTAACTGTCATTTTGAATCGAAAAAAAGTCAAATTTTTACTTTTATTTTTGATCGAAGATATAAAAGTCACATTTTAACTGTTATTTTTGATCGAAAAAAATAAAAGTCAGACTTTTACTTCTATTTTATATAAAAAAAATAAAAGTCTAATTTAAACTTTTTTTTTTGATCGAAATAAATTTGGTCAAAAAATAACTTTTTTGAAAAAAAAACCATAACCACTACGGTTCCTGCTAAAAAGTAATTCAATAAGTACATTTTCGTTAATTCATATGGGGCGAAATGGACTTAGTCAAAACTAAGTATGTTACAATCTAGGCTAAGATGCACATAATATCCACATAAAAAGTTTCGATTTGTATTCCGGTCAGAACAAAAAAATTTGTTATATTAATGTGATAAACCTACTGCAAATGTTGCTGTTTTCCCCTTACAAATCTATTTGATAAAGTTATTAAAATATTTCAGTTCTCTCTCTATAAAAGTCAAAAAGTGACCCCAAAATTAATGCAGTGGATTTTCTGTATTTTTGCAAAAAATTTGCATTTTTTTCGCATTTCCAACATATTTCATAAAAAAAAAAGAAAACCAAATGGGCAACAAAAAGGAGTCACTTTTTCTAGCACTTTTAAAATAGCTCACAGATCATCAATCAAACGAACACAGCGTGCTGCCATAAAACACAAGCACACACACAGACACTAAAAAACTGTATCGCCTTCAACCCCCCAAAGCCACCAATTTTACAACAACATAAAAAAACAACAAAAAGTATAAAAAGCCGCATTGCCGCTTGGCACAGAAACTCCAGCAGCTAGTAGTTTTTTTTTTTTTGAGGCAAAAAAAAGGAACACAGGACGAACAAAAACACCGCATTTACGAAGCGCTAATGTCGTGATGAGTCATCGTTGTTCGCAGCGACTTGCTGCTGACACAATGCAGCACCACAAAATAAAGTAATGGAAAAAAAGCTACAAACTCCACAATATTTAATGTTCCAAATATGTGCAAAAGTGCAGCCAATAAAATAGAAAATAAAGAAACAACTTCCTTGACAACGCCTGAGTATACTTAGTTGACATGTTAGCAATTTAAGTGTTGCCACCAGCAGTATTTTTTTCATTTTTTTTTATACATGAAGTAGCAAAAAAAATTATTTTTCTCAGATCAATATATCATATTACAAGAAGTAGCTTCTTAAATTTTGAGGAGGTTTTTTGTAAGCATTTTTTATTTGGCTTTAAATTTAATTTTTAATGTTATTATTTTTAATCATTGGTATAACTAATGTTACCAACTATACTTACTTTGTAAGTATCATACTTATTTTCAGCTTCATATACTTACTAAAATTTCATGCTTATAAGTAAGTATACTTACTTTTAAGATTTATACTTATTCATGCTTACTTTTCAGCTCTGGTTGAACTTTTGCTTGCAAAAGCATAAAAAGTTTGGAAATTGGACTCAACAGCGTTGAAAACACAGACACTGGAGTCAATTTTATTTGTAAAAAATAATTTTGAATACAGCTGTATTGAATTTAATAAATTTTTGAAGACAAGACTTGACATATTAAACAACATTTCCAGCCAAAACAAATACGATTCCAAGCAAAAAGAAAATAAACCAGTTAATGTAACACGTCAATTCAGTGACAGTGAGGGCAAATAATGATAACTTTGCTTTGATCTCTGTATACATTTTAGGCTGGATCGATTTGTATTTAGGTAAAAAAATTTATGTTGCCTGGGCGATAGGGGACATAGGGGTGCAATTTACCCTATCTTGTAAAATTTTTCTTTCCAAAAATGTTTGTATATAAACATTTAGAACAGCTAAAACAATACTGATGCCAGAAATGAAATCCTCGTATCCGATTCAACCTAAAACCGGTCTCACATTTATATGCTTTTAAACAAAAATTGATCGTAAAAAATTCCTAAAGAAAAAAATTCACAAAATTCAAGGTTTTTGACCATCACGGCTGAACCACAAAAGCTATCCACCTTATATTCACATGTTTGTGTGGTCTTCCGAAAATTTTTTTTAGATCCCCTAGGTGGCACTGTGGTCGATTTTTATCGGTTTATAGATACAATTTTAATTATAGATACGTTTTAACACAAAAATTTATCGTTTTTTGTTTTTTAGATCCCCTAGGTGGCACTGTGGTCGATTTTTAAAAAAAATTGTATCTATAAACCGATAAAAATCGACCACAGTGCCACCTAGGGGATCTAAAAAACAAAAAACGATAAATTTTTGTGTTAAAACGTATCAATAACGTATTACCTTTTTTTATGCTTTTGTTTGTTTTCAAACTGTTTTATACATATGAAATATACCCACCGGACCATATGCGAATGTTTTGCGGAAAGTGATAGTTTTGAGTAGGTTTTTGAAAATGACTTTTTTTTGGTAATTTTCGTTTTTTTTAATTGGTGTGATCAATATTCTTGCTAAAGAAGATTAAATTCGTGAAAATTTATTCCATAACAAGATATTAATTATTAAAAAGTGCATTTCTATAGTTCGTTTTTTAACTCATTTTCGAAAAAGGGTTCGTTTTTAAGAGGGAATTCAGGCCGGCGAATGAGTTAAAGTTAAAAATTGTTAATGTATGAGTGCCGAAAAATAACTTTTCAATAGCTTTTTTCAACTCGTTTCCGAACAAAAAAATTGACATTTGATGATTCTTTTATTAACTCCCTACTAAAGAAAAAAGGTTCGCTTTTGAGAGGCATTTTAGTCCGACGAATGAGTCCAAAAGGGTTCATTTATGAGTGTCGAAAATGAGTTTTTCTACCAGAAAAAGTTCATAAATGAATTAAAAAAAGATAGTTTTGGTTCTCTGGGTATATGAACTGCAAATATACAAAATTAATTTTTTTTTTGTCTGAAGAATTTTGGTTTTAGTTAGATTGTCTACACAAAACTTTTCGAGAAGAACAAAAAGAGGGCGTGACAACACTTACGGAATATTGTGGGTTCTATTGGTTCTTAAATTAGTAAATAATATCTAGAAAATATGAAAAATTTTTTTCTAAGGTGATATACTTACTTATACTTATTTTTAAAAATTATACTTACAAATACTTAATTTTCAGTGTTCTAAGTAGCAAATATACTTATTTTTTAATAACATGAGTTGGAAGCATTAGGTATAACCAATGAAAAAACACTTTAAAGATGCACCTTTAATATATAAAAGTGTACTCAGTGAACCATAACTATATCTTTTGAATTCATTTATAACAGGGATCGAAAATAACTGTTATTTTACAATTTTCAGATGAAAAAGGCATAACGAAAAAGTTCCCGGAGGACTTTTTTAAATATACAGTGTCGGACATAACTAAAGCACGAACCCATGTAGTTAGCATTTTATTCCATAAGAGTTAAAATATTGTAGCATTTCCATGTTTTTTTATATTATTACTTATGTAAAAATATCCGATTGGTTCATAAAAACCGTCAAAAAGCAATTATTTATTGCAAATAAAATTTTTTTTACAAGAATGTTACAACACACGGAAATTTGGGGCGACAAAACTAAAGCACATGTTCTCAGTCACTCAGAGTTTGACTTCATTTCTAACAATAAGTAACAACAATAAGTAGTAAAAGTACCGTTTGAATAAAAACCAGTTATTTGTGAAGCTAAATAACATATCTTGAACAAATTTTACTATAAATTCGGTCGTTGGTGATCATTTATCTGGGTTAGACTGTGTATTAAACAAAAAATTAATTAAATGGCTAGCAATAAGTATTCTGCTACATTCAGAGAAAAGATTTTAAACAAATTCAAAAAAGGCGAATCAGTGACAAGCATTCCAAAAAATTTTGTGTTCACCTTTGTGTAATATCCCGAACTATAAGTCTAACTTATCTTAACTATAAGTTTTCGTTCGACTGGTTCCTTAGTTCCATCACATGAAGGTGATGAAAGACAACCAAACGTGAGGACCAGGCAATTATTCGGACAATAAAAAAAGATCCATTCATACCAGCGAAATCTATTCAATATGAATTGCATTTGAATATTTCACTTAGATCCATCCAACGACGAGCTGTGGACGGCGGCTTGCAATCATACAGGATCGTGAAAAAGCCATTTATTTCTAAAAAAAATCGTCGAGCACGAATTGATTTTGCAAGAGCCCACGTAAACTGGACTGTTACGAAATGGCGAACCATACTATTTTCAGATGAGTCAAAGTTTAACATCAAAGGTTCTGACGGATTGAAGCTAGTACGCAGGCCAAAAGGGCAGCGCCTAAATCCACGTTACTCTACAGGTTCTGTGGAACATGGCGGCGGTAACGTCATGGTCTGGGAATGTTTTTCCGGTCATGGGATCGGTCCAATTCATAAGATCAACGGCATAATGGATCGATTCATATACAAGAATATTCTCGAAAATGTTATGTTAACTAATGAGCAAGAAGAAATGCCGTTGAAGTGGATCTTTCAGCATGATCCCAAACTCACTGCCAAATGTGTGAAGGAATGGTTTGCTGAAAGCAAAATTGATGTGTTGGATTGGCCCACTCAATCGCCTGATCTCAATCCCAAAGAGAATCTATGAGAAATTATAGATAGGAAAATTTAACGAGAAAACTGTAAGGGAAAGGACTCTCTCTTCACACAAGCGGGATTGGCATGGAAAAGTATTTCAAAAGACATTTTAAATACCTTAATAGAGTCGATGCCTCGCAGATGTCAAGGTGTGTTAAAAAACAATGGATAAATATTAATACCAAATGTTAAAATAAACACCAATACTAGCAAAAACTAAGTTTTTCATGTGTTTCCATGTAATGTGCTTTAGTTTTGTCGCAGAAGTTTTAGTAATAATCCTATATTTGTTTTAATATTTTTGTTTTAAATGAAATATTATGTTAATTTTTGTTTGATTTATTACCTTAAATGTATATTTGTTTAGGTTCAATAGAAGGCAATTAGTTCAAAGCTTATTTTAAAATTTTATTTCATGAAATGCTTAAAAGGTAAGTTTCGTGCTTTAGTTTTGTCTGACACTGTACCATTATTATCGTAATCGCAGCAGCTTCGCAAATATTAAACGCCTTTTAAATTTTTGGCTGTTACTATAAAAATTAAAGTTAACTGTTATTTTTTTATTTTTATTTTTTCGGGCAAAAATAACTGTTACTTTTGACTTTTATTTTTTAGGTCAAAAATAACAGTTATTTTGTGGCTTTTATTTTTTCGGTCAAAAATATCAGGCAATTTGTATTTTTCAAAGGCCGAATAAAAAACTTTAAAAACTAAAAAGTTTTAAAGCTCAAAATGTGCGCGCTGATGAGACGATAAAAATTGCATAAATATTTTTTTTACCGTTCAAGTGGCCTTTAAAAAAATTCAAATTGCCTGATATTTTTGACCGAAAAAATAAAAGGCAAAAAATAACTGTTATTTTTGACCAAAAAATAAAAGTCAAAAGTAACAGTTATTTGCCCGAAAAAATAAAAGCCATTAAATAACTAGTATTTTTGCCGGAAAAAATAAAAGTTAAACGATAACTGTTAATATCCGACTTTTTTGATAAAAACCATAACCGGTACGGTCCCTGATTTATGAACCTATTCTGGGTAGAAAAGTACGTCATCGGCACTCAGAAATGTAGCCCTTTTGAATCAGTCATTGGACTTAAAAGTGTGTTAAAAACAAACTATTTTTTTTTCAAAAACAAACTTTAGTTTTCAGCACACAGAAATAAAGCTTTTTTTAATCATTCTCTGAACTACACGAATTATTCGTAGGACTTAAATGTCTCTCTAAAACAAACACTTTTTTTCGTTGTGAGTTAAAAATTAAAACCATAAAATAATTTTCGGCACTCAGAAATGAAACCGTTTTGAATGATTTGCCGTACTAAATTGTCTCTCAAAAACGAACACTTTGTTATGATTTTACGAAAGAAAAAAAAAAGTTTGTTTTATGAGCATTATTTTTTAAATGCGTTTTTTTAAAACAAAACTAATGAAGTAAAACTATCTTTAATGAATTCATTTATAAACTTTTTTGGGTAGAATAGTACCTTTTATACGTAATAGTAATATTTTTAATCCTAAGAACAGAAACTTATTTTCTTTTATTTTTCGATTATAATTTTACAAAAGTATTTATTTATAGCTATAAACTCATTTCCTGTTCATTTATTTGTTTGACCACAATACATATATAAACAAAGTTCGCTTCAATTTGGTATACATATTATATTGTTACATACTTAGATTTAACCACGATCCTTCCGCACATTTCTAACTAACTTTTTCAAAAATATTACAATAGTTTTAGTAATAGTAATAGTTTAGTAATAGTTAATGGTTATAGTTTTGCTAGGATTTTTTTTTAAAATGTAACTAATTTTTTCAAAATATCATACACTGTTGTGAAAATATACAAAACAAGATGATAAATAATAAACTTTGAGTAAATTTATTCAAAGTGGATTCGAAATTAAAATGGTTTTATTATTTTGAAGCAGTTGTGGACAATATAATAAGGTCAATCATATGAAGTTTTTTTTATTAATCTTAAAAAAAATAATTGTTAATGATTAACTTAAAAATTTTATTTATTTTTTTCTTTCAAAAATACCTTAAATAAATGTTAAATAAAAAGTTCAAAAAATTATGTTGAAAAGTTATAAAAAATATTATCTATTGTAATAAAACTCATTTTTTGTTTGTTTGTTTGCTTGTTTGGCCTTGAAACAAATCTAAACGGCTCAACGGATTGCGCTCAAACTAGGTACACATATTAAGTGTGCCCCAACTTAAAATATTACATACTTAGTTTTTGCCACGCCCCCTCCGAAATTTTTAAACTAACGGAAATTTTGTTATTATAATACTTTTTAGTATCGGAGTTTTTTGCGTATTTAATTTTAAAAAGTTTCTGTTATTTTTACATCCAAAACACTCACATATATTCATAATTGTAGAAATTTTCAGTACAACGACTTTTTCATAAAACATCGTTACCTAAGAATGAGAAAAAAACGACATGAAAATCAAAGCTTGGTCTTTCGACGCAAATATCTCCGTTGCGCATTAATATATTTCATTCAAATTTTTTTGTTCAAAACTTTAACAAAATCACTTTACAGAAATAGGTTGAGCTGTCCTATAAGTCCTATAAGTCCTATAAGTCCTATAAGCTGTCCTAAGTCAGTATATATATGTTTCATGATTATGTCAAAAATATTGACTTTTTTTCAAAAAATGACTCAAAAATTATTTTTGTTGTAAAAATTAAGTTAATTAAAAATGCACATCTGGTTACCTTTTTAATATGTCATAGCATTTATTTGCAAAAATTCTTCCAAGAATTATTTTACTGTTTTCGTCATCAAAACAACAAGGGTACCCCCTTTGATTTTTTTCGCGAAATTTATTTTTTCCAAAATGTTGTTTTTATATTTTTTACAAAAAAGTCAAGTCTCAAAAATAATTTATGTGAAAAAATTACCCAAATATCTCTTTCCAATCAAAAGTTATGGCTAAAAATCTATTTTTTCATACCAGACTATTAATAAAACTGAGTTTTGGTTTAAAATTCTTAATATAATTTATACGTCCCCATTTATCTCTAGGAATGCAGTTGTGTGTCTAGAGTAATTACGAACAATTTGGCTTAAAACAAAATCTTCCTTATAGTAATCTACTTAGTTTTTATGCCTCCCCCTCCTGATAAATTTGTTTTGTTGTGATGGCTCTATTTTTTCTCACTATTATGTCACCTTTTTTTACTAGTTTCACCTTTTTCACTCAATTCTTTATCAATGGTACTTTAAATGTTGTATATATATATATCACCATTTCATCGAAAAAATGACTGCGAATAGGAATGCTGTAAAAGTTAATATGTTCTTGTAATCAGTTTCAGCTATATGGCGACATAATAAAACATATGAGCATGTGATTAGCACAATTATTTCATTGGTTTTGATCTGTGCTTTAAATTCACAGATAGATGGCGCCGCATATGTAAGTACTGTGGGTACAAACTATACACCTTGCGATGAATAGCCGAATGATGTCTACCAAAATGTTCTTCAAATTTAACCCCACACGTTTGGAGTTGCAGACAGATGCTGCTATTTTCTGCTTACAGAAGAATATCTGATGTTCTTATGTCGCTAGCAAATAAGTTTTGCGAAATTTTTGCGAAAATGCTATTGCTACCAAACTTTTAAAATGTCAAATAATGCATTACTGCCAGTTTATTCAGTCGCAGCGTCATCTAGCCGTCAATAACGGCTTAGTGTTGTCTACTTTTACAGTTGAGCCCTCAACACTTAAAAACATAGAACTGGATCAAGTTAAATATCTAGCTCACTTGCTGGGTCATTTGTTGTTTTTGCTTTGCTTGCAAATGCGATAATATGATCCTGATCGACCATGAAAAAACGCAGCTAATATATTTTTTAGTACAATCATTTTTAGTACAACGAATTTTTCATAAAACATTGATAGCTAAGAATGAGAAAAAATTATATGAAAATCAAAGTTGGTACTTTTAATGCCAATATCTCCGCTGTTTTTAATCTATTTTATTAAAATTTTTTTTTGTTAAAAAGTTCAATATATTTTTTAATATAAATTTTTGTTTAGATGCCCATATCTCAAGGACCCATTGAGTCCCACCATAATTTTTATATTGTTGAAAAGGTAATTTTGCTAGCGTTAAGATTAAGTAAATATAAAAATTATTTTTAATTTTTAAAATATGTTTTTCGTACCCCTTCCTTGAATTCCCTTGAATATTAGTTGTTATCTATTTTTATATGCGGCATGTAAAAGATTTAAGTCTTAAATGTCAACAATTTGTCTAAATAAATAATAATAATAATAATAATAATAATAATAATAATAATAATAATAATAATAATTCAATTAGCTCACCGCAAGAGATGGAACCACCAACAGCAAAAATATTCCAAAAAATTATTGGATTACAGTTCGTTCAATTGCCTTTCTAACGGTAGCTTAAACATAAAATTCAACATGTTTTTCATTATTCTAGAATTTAAAAAATATTCAATAGAGAAGTGTATACTAAAATTTTTGTATAAATGACTCTCGAGTAACATCGGGTATATTAGCTAGTATAAATGTATATATAAATCCACTCCAAATGTTAATAGTTTTGATACTGCTAATGGAATTTTGAGTAAATTTTTTTCCACAACAAATTCTCAATTCTGAGTGAATTAGAGAAAAAAAAATTGTATGAGGTTTTGTAGAATAACGGTAATTTTTATACTCTTTTATCAAAACTAGCATTTTTTGCAGCGTTTCAAAGCTTATTTTCATTTTGGAATATTAAGAATCGTGTGTGTGCATTTCAATAAGATCAACAGATATGGAAGGGGGTAACATAAATTCTTTAAATTCGCAAGACAAAAAGGACCACCCTCTACAAGCCAGTTGCATTTCTATAAATCCAGTAGTTCTTTGAAGATAGTTGAAGCGTTTCAAGGCGTATTTTCATTTTGGAATATTAAGAATCGTTTGTGTGTATTTTTTGTCACGTACAATCAGATCAACAGATATGGAAGAGGGAAAGATAATTGCTTTAAATTCGGAAGACATTGGTTTTCCTTAAAATTCTCGAAAAATCGGTCGAAATCATATATCAATAGGCTCCATCTTACGTAATCCTGGAAGCTATGGATGTGCAAAAGCAGAAAAAGAAAGCTGGATTACGATAAGCCTTTTCCCCTTCAATTTCTGCTAATCTTATTGCACGTGACATATTAAAAAATACACACACACGATACTTTTTATTCCAAAACAGAAATAACCTGTTCAAAGAGTAGAAAAAAGTACCGTTATTCTCCAACAACTCATAAAATTTCATTGGACATAAAAATAGGGTCAAAGCAAAAAAAATAGTAAAACTGATAAATCAAAGTTATAAATTCATTCAAAAATTAATATTTTGTTGAAAATCCATCTATACTATTATATCAAATTGAAGAGAAAATTTAAAGTTACGACTTTACTCCAAACGTGCTGGTCCGATTTTTATAAAAAAAAAATTATAATATCATATTTGTGCTACAGATTTGTTTAGGGATATTTTTTTTAAGAATTTTTAATAATAAGTATATTTAATTAAGGTATTCAGTTTTTAAAGAAATCATCCTAGCTGCCACGCATTGCTTATTCGATGTCTTTTGATGCGTTTGTGTTGCGAGAGTTTCAGTAAACTTTATGTTGCTCTCTATTTTTCTCTTTCTCTTCTTGCTTAGCTAGCACAACCAGTGTGACCAGAGTGGAATATTATATTCCACTTTGGCATATTTTACCTTCGAGAAGCATATTTTTTTTTATAAAAATATGCAGCATAAAAAGTGGAATATTTTGCGAATTCCTATATTTTTTAAAATTAACAAAAATTGCACTAAAAAATGTCTATTTTAAATGGTTATTTTTGGCTATCGACATTTTATATTTTTTCATCTCTGAACCACCTTGTGAAACGCAATATAAGGAACTCGTTTTGTGGTTAACTTCTTCGTTGTCAATTTTATTGCAATTCATTTAATAACTTGACGCAGCTTAAAAAGTGAAATAAATTTGCTTATATGTTTGTTTGGTTGGATTTTTTATGAATTATATTACAGCAGTAAGTAATTTACTTAAGAAAACATTAGGGGTATTCACGATGTGTGCTATTTTCCCTTGTATTGTGTATTTTTGATAAATTTGATATTTGTAGTAAATTTTGTAATATAACAAAAACAAAATGCACAGTTTTCAAAATAAAACCCTGTGGAAAAAATACAACGATGGAACACTATTTTATTCTGTGTAAATTTCGTTGTGTATTAGATCAGCTGATTGTAAAAGCATTTCTACTCAGCATGGAGCAAGCTACAGGCTACGCTGTGAGTTTATTTAATAAAAATTAGTATAATTTATTCTTTCATTTCAATTTTTGTATGATTTCCTTTAGTTAAATGATGATTTTAAATTAATATTTCCAAACAGAAGTTCATACCAAAATCAGCTGATTTTAAAAATACAATATGTTCTTTACTGAAGGTTCGTTCACAAAGTTGTAAGTATTGTAAATTTTGCAAAAATTTATTACAAATGCACCACATCGTGAATATCCCTATTATTGCAAACAATATTTATTTCTTTCAACTATTTTTAAAAGTGGATTCAAAGCAACAAAGCAGAAAAAAGTTATTGATCAAAGTTGGGAATCTGAAGAAGATTTATCAAAATTTGTGCTTTCCTCGCATAGTTTACCATTTAGCAATGCTGAGGTTGAGAAAATTTTTAGTTATATAAATCTTATTTAAACGAAAATTCGAAATGGAATGCATGAAAAACTCTTAAATAATTTCTTGAATGTAGAAACATGGCAACATGTTTAAAAAAAGTGTTGTAATACCTATTAAATACCAGATAGCTTAATAAAAAACTTTAGAAATGCAAACTTCTATGATAATAATACAAGCAGCAATTTAAGTATTGATCTCGCAGATGTGCCTAAATTTTAATTTTGTATATTGTATATCGTTACTTAATATTCAAAAAACCATAACAACGTTCATAATTTTTTATAGGAGAAACCAAAAACGTTTGGGAATAGTACATATAGTAGATTGTAAAGTGATAATTTCTTCATAATTTCGTTTATTAAGTAGTCATTTTTAGGCATTTAACCAAAAAACGGCTTTTAAATCTAAAATATGTCCCATTTAAAAACGTTTTTGGCTTCTCCTACAAAAAATTAAAAATGTTGTTGGGGTTTTTATTTTTTAGGTGACAATATGTAATACACCTATAAGTTTTTGATTTAAAAATTAAGTTTTCTCTGTAAGAAAAGTATTTGACTATTTTTAAGAGAATATAATTCTTGAAAAGACTTTGGTAAGTACAAATCAACTGATATATGCTTTGTTTACGTCTTATAAATATAATTTATTTAATATTAACTTATGTTTTATAATTTTAAGTGCGATAGTTATCAAATAAAAAAATGCTTTTAAACTTGCTTCTGTGTTTTATTTTTGTATGCATATTTAGTCTTATTTAGATAAATATTTTTGAAATTGAAAGTGGAATATTTTTGTGGAATATAAAAATTGAAAGTGGAATATTTAGCATATTTTTTTTTAACAAAAAGCATATTTTTTTAAAAATCTTCTGGTCACACTGAGCACAACGCAACAAAAAAAAAAAGTTGATGAGCCACGAGCAAGGCAAGAAGTGAGATACATATAAATGCAGAGCGGCACTTCAAAACAAAACAAAACAAAAGAAAAAAAGACCATTTTTGCTTTCTTTGATATGTATTGTCTTAAACCAATAAGGACGGTAAAGCCATATCACTAAGTCGGATATTACAAAACTAGCCGTATCACATAAAAATTAGTCAAAATCAAAGTTAGGTAAAAATTAGCACATGTATGAAAAAATTGTCCCGTCTTTAAGGCGTTAAGGAGATTAATAAAAAACGTCCGTGGCGAAGCCGCGGACAACAGCGGCCTACTAGTTATTATATGTTACGGTTTGCACCATTTTGGCATCTAATTCACTAAATCCTGACACGTTTTTTGTGGAATGAAGTACCTAGCATTCTTCAGTAGCTCCCATAATTCAGCTTTATTTTTGGACTTTATTGGTCCAATACGTTCCTAAACTTCTTTCCATAAATCTGTAGGGTTAAGGTCCCGTGACTGTTCAGGCCAAACCATAACTTTGACTCCATTATCCGAAATTTATTTTTTTATAAAACACAAAGTGTGTTTTGGGTCGTTGTCTTGTTGATATTTCCACTTTAATGGCATTTCCCACTCAGCAAACGGGAGCATTACTTCTTGGAGTGTTTGGACGTAAAGATGCTTATACATTAGGGCGGGTCGATTTGTAGGGAGTGAAAAAATTCACCAATTTCCCTATGATTTCCGTATTCTATGGGTTATTCCATGAAAATTTGCCGAAGGAACCATACCTCTATCGTTAAAATCGAGTCCCCTACTTTTTGTTGGTAGATTTTTTCCCAAATTGACGTTCGTATGAAATATTACCTACACGTTCGCATCCATAACTCAAAAACTATCGATCGGGTTTAATCGCCAGTAGCTAGAAAGGTGAGCTCATTTTGATCAATTTACAAAAAAAAATCTCCAACATTGGTCCAACGGTTCAAAAGTTACGGGCATTTTTGTCCAAATTTTGGACCATTTTTCCATTTTTTTCATGATTTTGTCCAAGAATATTACTTTCATGGCCATTTTTTTGGCTCAATCCATTATTTAGTTCAATTTACAATTCAAAACGAAGAGTTTAAGCCCAAATTTATCGAATTCGGTTGATTAATTCATGCGATATTGCTAAAACAAAATAACACATTAAACCAACTTTTTGATTTTGTTTTCCCTTTTTATTTTTTTTTTCTACAAAAATTCAAATTAAGAGATAATAAAGTATCTACCAACCTATTATCAAAAAAAAAATATTCAATTTGAGTGTAGTAAAAGACAAAATCTTGGACAAAATCATGAAAAAAATGGAAAAATGCTCCAAAATTTGGACAAAATTGCCCGTAACTTTTGAACCGTTGGACCAATGTTGGAAATTTTTTTTTGTAAATTGATCAAAATGAGCTCACCTTTCCAACGCGCCTACGATTAAACCCGATCGATAGTTTTTGAGTTATGGATGTGAACGTGTAGGTAATATTTCATACGAACGTCAATTTGGGAAAAAATCTACCAACAAAAAGTAGGGGACTCGATTTTAACGATAGAGGTATGGTTCCTTTGGCAAATTTTCATGGAATAACCCATAGAATACGGAAATCATAGGGAAATTGTCGAAAAATAAATCGACCCGCCCTATTATACATATATTCTTTTATCCAAAATATGCGCCCAGCGCCGTGCCACGAAAAGCACCTCCACCACCTCCATGCTTACATGTTTTAGTGGTATAGCGTTGGTTGCATGCTGCATTTTTTTTGGCGTCTAACGAAAGTTCTTCTATCTTTTTCTACAAAATTTATTCAAATTCTTCCTTTTTTAAATTGTGTTTTTAATAGTTTAAGATCATTGTATACAAAGTTTTGTGAACGTTCAAATCGTTTGTACTATTTCTCGTTGACTTTTTGCTTAATTTCATAATGATATCGCGCTCTTCTTTCACACAATGCTTAGCACACTAGTTTACAAAATCCAGAAAAACCTCTGTGACCAAGACTTTTCTATAAAATTCATATACGGTATGATCCCTAGATCTAAAATAAAAAATTATCTATGGATAGATTTCTGCGATATCGTCCAAAGAATTTGTTTACTTTTTTCGTAAAAAGTGAGACTTGTCATTATTCGTAATAAATTCTGTTTGGACTGACGGATTTGACCAAAGTTACATTTTTATAAATGACAATTAAATTTGCAATAACTTCTTGATACATATCTGAAGAATAATATTATGGAGATATGAATTAATATTAAAAAAAAAAAAATGTTCGTGGAAATCTGTGGTCGAAAACTCATTTAAGCACCTGAAAAGTAAACAATTTGGCAATTGACCACAACATATTTATTTTTTTTTGTACAGCATAGACTTTTGCAAAACTTTTAAGCCTAAAATAAACAAAATCCATGGACTTGTAGAAAAGTTACAGACATTAAAGTTACAGACCCATTTTAAGTTTTGTTTCATTTTATCTGCTTCTAATGAAAACTTTTGCAACCCATTAATAAAAAATATGTTTTAAACCTCTAAACATTGCAAAACTGCATTTTATCATCCTTATTTTTAAAAATGGCTTAGAGTTTTACTATTTTCCTTGTTGTCATCCTTCTAAAATTCTCTTATAAGAAACCAGTTGTAGTCTCCCATCATTGCTTCATCTCAATGTAGCTTTGGTTTCCTTAGTATCTTTTTTCAATATTTTTTATTTGTTGATGAAATCTTTCATCATTACTTACACGTCCATGAAAAAAAAAATAAATTTTGTAAATAGCTCCATAACTCTTCTTCAGATGAGGTCAATTTAATTGTCTCTTATAAAATTGTAATTTTGGTCAAATCCGTTAATTCAAACAGAATTTATTACGAATAATGACAGGTCATCTTTTGCGAAAAAAGCAAAAATTCTTTGGTCGATATCTCAGAAACCTATCCATAGTTTCTTATTTTTTATTTATTTTTTTCTATCTTAAGGAAGCATAAGGAATAGGAATTTCACAAAGAAGTCCTGGTCATTTTCGAACTGTAAACTAGTGTAATTTACCGTTAGTTTTTAGTGTTGCTAACCAAACATTTTCGGATGTTGTAGTACCCATAAATAATTTCCCCAAAGTTTTTGCTTCGTATCATACCAGGGTTTCCAAAAAAATGGAATGTATATTTTCATGTTACTAGTGACCCTATTATATTGTCCACAACTGTAAGTGTGGTTTTTATCCAAATTTTTGAAATTTTTAACTTAGAGTACGTTTAAAATAACAATGCTGATGTGTAAAAAATATCAAGTAAATTTATTTATTTTTGTGGTTTTGTTTCAGATTCGTCTTGCCATTTTGATGACGTCACTTTGTATGTGAGGTAAGTGGAAATTTTTTCGAATTTGCCAAATTTTATATTCAGATTTAGTTGATATATTGAAAACCAAAGCTTGTGCGCTAAATTTTGGGTCAAAAGAAATTTTTGTTTTATTTTAAGTGATTTATCCGTTTATATAAGATCACTTTGTATGAGAGCTAGACATAGTTTTTATTCGATTTTGCCAAATTTCAAACTTAAACTGCACTTCGTATTTTAAATGTTTTTGAAGTGAAACTTCTTTAGCACCGTTGTGATTTGAAACTTGATAAAACGAAAACGACTACCATTTAGTTAGTACACAAACCAATTTCAAAGACATTTTAAACGTTGCAGTAGTTGTCAACTGTCAGACAATTTAGAGTGTACTTTTATGAGAATTTGTCAAAGCCAATCGAAAACATAAACATATAAAAACATTTTTGTGTGAAAAAATCAGAAATTTTTTAAATTAAATTAGATGAAAATCCGATGGTAATAAGTATTTCAATAACAAAATTTTGCGTCAGTTGAAATGGGGTAAAATAGGCGTAGTCAAAACCAAGTATGCCTATATTTATGCCTATATACACACAAAATGTGTGCTCAAATTGAATGAAACCTGACCATCCGTTTTGATTTGTATTAAGGTCAAACAAACAAACAAACAGATAATGAGTTTTATCAATATAACAAAGATAGTAGATGGTATACAATAGAGCCCTGCGTAGGTGCACTTAAAACCGGTTTCAAAACATTTGTTCATTTCACACTAAACTGCACTGTCTTGCTTGCTGCAAAGAAATCATGTGTGTGATTGCAGCGAAGATGAACAAAACATGATAGAGCAATAAAAAACAGATCATTGATATTGTTGATCTAAGATATCGTTGTCAGAGAGCTCACTGCAGTCAATGCAACGAAAACTTGTTCACTGGCAATAGATGATTTATATCAGAGAACTAATACGGTGCTGGCGCGAACACTTGGTAAAAATGGGTCACGCATCATTATTTAACAGTGCTAGAAGGTTGCTGAATTCGAATCTGATGTCAGAATTTTAAAAATAAAAATGGGTAATAGGGCTGCCACCTATTTTTTTATTTTTATAAATACGATGCTGGTGCGAACATCAGGTAAAAATGGGTCGCTGAATCCGAATTCGTTGTCAGAATTTAAAAATAATGTAATTTTTTTATAATAGGGTTGCCACCTAATACTATGTATTTTTAAAAGTTTTAAACATCAGTTATCAGTGGTAGGGGGTCGCTGATTTAGATTCTGAAGTCAAAATTTTAAAATTCAAGATGGTGGATAGGGTTGCCACCTTCATTTTTTGCATTTTTATGAATTCGAGCCTGGCAAAAAAAATTATACACCAAAAAGGGGTCGCTGAATTCGAATCCGTGGTCAGAATTTCAAAATTATAAAATTTTGAAATAATAGGGTTGCTTTTACTTTTTAAAATAAAAATGAATTCGTAAAAATACAAAATTATGGTGGCAACCCTATCCACCATCTTAAATTTTAAAATTCTGACTTCAGATTCGAAATCAGTGACTCCCTAACACTGTTAAATGATGTTTAAAACTCTTAAAAATACATATTATTAGGTGGCAACCCTATTATTTCAAAATTTTATAATTTTTAAATTCTGACAATGAATTCGGATTCAGCGAACCATTTTTACCTAGTCAATCTTGAAAATCTTGAAGTTGGTATAAAAAAATGTCTAGTTAGGCGCTGACGACCGCTGATTAAAATTATCAAAATGATCAAAATGATCCAATTGATCTATTGCCAAATATTGCTTTTTATTTCTTATTTTATTTATTTTATTGCTCATCCTACCCTTAACGATTAAATGTCATTGCTTGTGGTGTTGACGAACAAAAACACGCCATGCTTGTATTGCCGAAAGAGAAAGTGTGTATTGCTTGTCGTTGTAGGCTTTCGTTTGGTGTTGAGCAAATCAAACTCTCAAGTGTTATTAGATGAGAGTCAACTGTGAGCAATGCAATAAATCACAGTGTGTGTGTACGTTCAAATAGATGCACCGACGCAGGGCTTTAGTATACAAAAACTTTTCAACAAAAAAAACCGACTTCAAAATCAATAAAGAGTAAAAAAATAATTCAAAATAATTTTTTCCTATTAATTTTTTGGTCAAATTTGATAATTTATTTATATATATTTGTTTATATTAGAAATGTTATTATTGTAATTTTTTGTAATTTCTTTTATCATCATAAATATACTAATTTCTTTATGCATATAAAAGCTTTAAAGTCGGCGCTAATATAATCAGACATTTATAAAGCTAACGCTGCGACTTAAAAGATTTTATATTCATAAAGAAATTAGTATTTGTATAATAATAAAACAAATCAGAAAAAATAGTAAGATATCCAATATAATAATGTATATAAATAATCAAATTTGACCAAGAAACTAATAGGAAAAATCATTTTACATTAGTTTTTTAATTGTAGCGATTTTTGTCGGTTTTTTGTTTTTTTTTTGTTTAAAAGGTTTTTTTTAGAAAATTTCATAATAATTTTACCCTAACTTGTAACGAATTTTAGTACCCTAGTGTCAATATTATTCTAGATACAGTGTTTTTTATAGTGACACGCTCTTTTTAGAACTCCGCCTACTTTTATATCGTGTTTTTTTTTGTAATTCTGCCTACTCTTGTACCAAATTTCAGTACCCTTCAATATTAACTGAGATGCAGTGTTTTTCTAATAGTGACACACCGTTTTTGTCAAATATCGGCTACTTTCTTCATCGTGTTTTGTAATAATTCTACCCATTCTTGTAACGAATTGTATTACCCTATTGTCAATTTTATTCGAGATACAGTGTTTTTATAATATTGCCACGCCCCTTTGTCGTATAATGCCCCTTTTATTGACCGTAATTTTTATTATTTGCGCCTACCCCTGTACTAAATTTCAGTACCCTAGTGTCATTATAATTCGAGATACAGTTTTTTTCTAATATTGTCATGCCCCTTTATCGAATATCGCCCACTTTTTTAGATGCGCACCTCCGTGTTCACTGTCTCTTGAAAAATGACGGCTATCGGGCAAGTTCTTTAGGAGTTATCGATGTACAATAAGGCGGGGCAAATTGTACGGAAATTTTCTTCGCATTCTGGCTCAGTAAAAATAGTAAAATTCATATTCAGCCCTATCACTGAGTCCCGTCTTAGTACGATATCGTAGAAACTACGAAAAGGGCATCACTGAGTTTGTTCGTAGATTTTCGAAGTTATTTGTTACGACGTGTTTTGGTTGTTAGAGAAAATTTTGATAAAAATTCATACAGTAAAAGTGGTTATTCCTTCTGAATTTTATTTCAAAATTTTCTCCAACAACAAAAACATGTCGTAACAAATTGCTTCAAAAATGTACGAATAGCTCTACTAATGTACTCGATGCCTTTTTCGTAGTTTCTACGATATCGTACTACGACGGGACTCAGTGATAAGGCTGATTATTTTATGAATTTTTCGCAAAAGGAACCATATATTTTTGGTAAACTTGGGTCCACCGGATTTTTGAAAATGGACAATTTTCTTACAAAATGTTTGTGTATTCTTTTTTTAATTTATAATGAAGTTGTAGTAATGTTCCCTCCTTTGCCCCGAGCTGATTTTTTATAATAAAAGGTGAATGTCTTGACTTTAAATTTGTGTTCCCCGCTGCTTCCTGATGTTCCCCCATTTTGAGTAAATCGCAAAAGAGTTGCACCATATCATTCTCTTTTGCTAGTTTTAATATTCACGATAAAGACTTTACAAATGATTGACCAAAGTTATTCATAAGCATTAAATATATTTGTAAAAAAATTGCGGAATTTAAAAAACAAATTATTGCATGAAAAGCAGATTTCTTGAAAGTAATGTTGAGTGGCTAAATACTAACGAAGCAATTGATGTTTAAGTCTAAGAACAAACCTAAAGTTAAACCCTAAACGCCTAAACGAATAAAGTTGGTGCATCTGCTTTACGCAGTGCATTATCATCTATACCAACCACAAATATACCCTTAAATGTTAATGAAGTTTTGTCACTTGTAATTGAAGCAAACCTTAGAAAGCACCAATATTTGGTTATTAGAGACTTTATTAATACTAAGACTTGTGTTAATATGTTTCCAAGTTACATGAAAATGTTAAAGGCGAAATGAAATTGCTGTCCAGATATCGCAACAACAACAGTGAGTGAATCCATGCAGAAGTGGAATTACAAGATTTTTTAGATCATACAGCATCGCGAAAATTAGAGCTCCGAAACGAAGTCATTCAAGATAATCCTGACTGTATAATAATAATCCCATTTTGATAGGTAAATGGGGGTTCGATTCACTGGGCACAGTGAATATAAACAGAAATTTTCAAACAAAAACTCAAACGAATGTCAAAAACTCCCATGAAGTTAACATAAATTGGAAAAATCCACGTACATCATCCTATTACTATTACTATTTTTTATACCGATACGCTTTCAGTTTAAAAAAGAGACTAGTGAGGCATCTATAGAAGAGGAGAAATATTTTAAACAAGAAATTAAAGATCTTAATCCTTAAGAATATATTATTGGCAACACAAAAATTTACTTACAACATAATTTGGCTTTAACTATCGTGGACGGAAAAGTGTGTAATGCATTAAGTGGAACCTCCTCCACAAAGTGTTACATATGCGAAACCACATCAAAAAAGATGAATAATATTGTAAAGTGTTTACAAAAACGGGTTATTCAAATAAAGCGTTATGCATTTGGATTATCGCCTTTGCATTCTTAGATTCAATTTTTTTTTAAATTTTATACATGTTTCTTATACACTTGATTCTCAAAAATGGCAAATAAGGAAGCCAGAAGAAAAATCAAAGTTTTTAGAAAGAAAAGAGTTTTTCCATGTAAATGTTTTCATCTTAATATATAAAAGGCAAGCACGCTGCTCCGTGTCCAATATCTCTCAAACTGTTCAGCCTGAAAATATGCCCATCTTAATACATATAAGGCAAGAATAATGCTCCGCACACAGTATTTCTCAAATTGTAATTAGTTTTTGACAGTAAAATAATTTTACACAACACACTGTTCTCAAAACTGTTCAGCCTGAAAGCATGCACAAAAAATATATTTGATACATATCAGCGACAGTATTGGGTTTTTTCAATGCATAGTACGCTTTTTAGTTGAATTGTATACAAAATCAAGCTTTAAAAAGAGAAAAAGTGCTTTTGGCAAATGGCTCCAAAAATGAAGAGTGCAGAGAACCTGTCGTAGGACAGGCTTTTATACTAGTATAATATAATATGTAATGTGTTAGTTTTCGGGAGCTCGGGTTCGAGACCCAACTCGAACAAAAAAAATTTTTTTTGTTGTTTTTTTTAAATCTACATTTTTTTACAAACTTCTGTGTTTTTTAAATTTTTTTTTTAATTTTTTTTTTTTAAATTTGTTCATATAAAATAATATGAAAGGATCAGAACCTTCAAAAGGTAGGCCTTACAGAAGTACTCATCAATGCAGTCATCATGGAAGGTGTATTGACGCCAATAATAGCAGTGCTAGCATGCCTTCTTTTGTGGAGCTTTCGCTTTGCGGAACTTTCGCTAAAATGCCCACTGGGTCTAAACATAAAATTCTTATTCAGGGACCAGATGTTATAGAAAATGCATTAGTATCGATAGGAGAGCTGTTTGAGGAAGCAGCTAGAGCAAACTATAAAGATATCAAAATGTTTAGACTACGTCATACAAGAAAGATGTCCCGTGTAGTAACGAATACTGATTTATTACATATTTTACTGTGAAGTTCGGACATACCTTTTTCAAGTATAAGAAAAAATTATTGTAAAAAAAAATTAAATTTATTGAAGTCTACTTTAGATTTGTTAGCAGAATAGGTATCTTATACATTTATTTTTATTTCATTTCAATTTTTCCTTCTTTTTTTAAGTGAACTGTAATTAAATATGTGTCTTTTTTCTGAATAAGTATTTTTTATGTTTTTCCATACTTTCAATCGTTTTCATTTTTTGGGTCAAGTTGACTTTAATGTGGTTTGACCACGCCCATTTTCTAAAAAATTATATTTTATCAGCCAAGGTTTTTACCACCAAAGTTGAAAACTCAATATCTTTACTCTAACTATTTATGTCACTCTCTCCCATACAAACAGAACCACTGTGCAATGCTGGCAAAGCCGCAGGTTATAGCTACTTTGAAGTATAAAAAAAAGCTAGCCATAGCTATTTTTTGTCTTTTATGTCAAATTTCAAGTCATTCCAAAAAGTTTATTAGAAGTTTTTAGAAATTTTACCGTTTTCATATAGTAACTTTATATCAACTAAATGCAAAAATTGTTTGTGTAATTTACAGCAGATTGCCCCTTAAGATGTTTTAATAAGCGTGCGTAGGTCATTTCGAAAAGAGCACGTGGTATTCAGTCATGTGAATTTCATGTGAATCACATAAAATCTCTGCTCGCCATAGCAGCTCGTCAAGGAAAAGCAACAATGCAAATTTTCTTACAACTTCGAATCTAAACACTTTGTTGAAATAATATTAATAAAATTACATAATAGTTGGCACAATGCAAATTTAAACTACAAATGTTACACTGTCGCACAAATTTCTATAGTTAGAAAAAATTCTTAGAAATTAACTGAAATCATTTTAAAAATGCTTTTATGTCGTAATCATTTTGATGCAATTTCAAATTGAAAATCAATAGAGACAATAAAAAAATGCCCTTATATATCTAACTTCTTTTGAAATTCTTACAATTGTGTGGAAATAATCTCTCCTCTTCAAAACTGGAGCCGCAAAGTTAAAAGCCGAAGGAACCGCACCCGTTAGTGTACAAAACGCAACTGCTGTGAAAAGTCGTTCGTTCAATCGTTCTGTCCGACTCTATGACGCGCCACTCAAAAGGTTTGGCTAAAAAAGAACAGAAGAACAAGAGAGAGGAGACACGAACACAGGCAGACAGACCGACAGACAGACAGACGGATAGACTTTATGGTAGTAAAAGGACAACTAACAACAACACGAAGAATAACAACAACCACACCAAGAAGACAAAAATCCAATAAGACAATAAAATTCATTAAGTCAGGGGTTGTTGACGGTGTTGTGCGGCGGCAAATAAGGAAGTTTGGAGCAAGGGGTTGATTTCTGCTCGCCTTATTATGCTGTTTTGCAACTCCGCACACACACACACGTACATATAAAAACACACATTCATACTGCACGAGCCAAAGTTCACTTCCGTTGCTGTCAAATAAGCTAGCAAAGATATAGTGCGAGCCAAGCTCGTATCTCTTGGCTGGCAGCAAACGACCGACGGCTTTAACCACAGACGGATATGAGACACCGCGATGAGTAATAAAAAGCCACTGTTTAAAGGCAGAAAAAAATATATAGTCCTATTTTTTCTTGTTCGCATACCATTCTTAGACATAAAAACCAACATTTTTATATTTTATGCTGCACTCTAAACTTTTTACTGTATATGTATTTTGCTTTACTTAAAATTTTATTACTTTAGGTGCAGAACTTTAAATTACTAAGCAAACTTTTACTTTTTATTAAGTAAATTTAAGGTTTTGCTAATTTTGTTGAAATGTTGCATAATCTTTTAAGGAATTATCTTCGACTGGACCGAAGTTAAAATACCCCCACTGCCGTATTTAAAATTATTTGAAATCTTGAATGTTGTATTATTTTGATGAAGTCACTTTTATTGCTAGCAATTTTTATCCAAATATATAGCGTTTGAAACTCGCAATCCTTTTTTTTTTTATTAAAGCTTTTTCAAACATTATTTTTTTGGAATTTATAAAGGTTTTACTATTAAGTTTTGAAAAATTTTAAGCCGTTGTAGAAATTTAAGGGCATTTTACTGATTTCATAAAGTTACTTTGTATGGGAGGTAGCCATCATTAGATTTTTAAAAATTTCATACTTAAAGAGCATATTTATTGTTAAAACTTATGTGCAAAATTCGAAATCATTAGATTAAATTTTGCGGAATTGATAGATATTTTACCATTTTTGTAAACTCACTTTGTATGGGAGGTAGACGTGATTTTTATATGACTTTAAAAAATATCATACGTGCAAAATTTGAAGTCACTGGATTAATTTTTGTGAGATTTAAAAAAATTTAATCGTTTTGGTAACCTCACTTTGTATGGGAGGTAGACGTGGTTTTCATATGATTTTTTGAAAGTTCACACTTAAAGTACATATTAATTTTTAAAGCACATGTGCAAAATTTGAAGTCATTAGATAAATTTTTGTGGAATTGAAAGAGATTTTACCGTTTTGGTTAAGTCAATTTGTTTGGGAGGTAGACGTGGTTTTCATTCGATTTTTCAAAATTTCATGCTCAAATTTTATATTAAAGGTTAATGCCAATGTGCAAAATTTAAAGCAATTATATTAATTTTTGTGGAAATAAAAGAGATTTTACCGTTTTGATTAAGTAACTTTGTATGGGAGGCAGTAGTTTGTATGGGCATTTTCGAACTTGCCTTAAATTTTTTAATAAAAAGCTTATATATTGAATTTCCTTACGATAGCTATTAAATTACGGCTGTTATCGTCATCTCAGACAGACAGACGAACAGACTAACATGGCTAAATCGACTCAGGAGGTGATGCTGATCAAAATATATATAAATGTTTATGCCGGCCACGCCTCCTTATCGGCGTTACAAATGGAGGGACAAAGTTAATATACCCCCATTAAGTTTTTCAAACGTGGGCTTATAAATATAAAAAATTGCTTCAAATCTTTAAACAAAACTGATCATAAAATAGGCACGTAGCCTAGGCGAGTTTTTAGGCTCAAACAAGAGATGGACGCGTATCGTGCTCTTTCCGTGAGACGGCGCACAGTGTAACGAGGTATATGGGATGAAGGACAAAAATAAAAGGAATAATCTTATGTACATGAAATTTAACATGTGTCATTATTTCGTAAATATAAAACGCCACACAAATTTTCATCAAGATTGGACACGCCCTTTGCCCACCTCCCATACAAAATTACCAATAAAAGTGCAATATCTCGAGTTGTAGAAAGTTGAAGAACCAAATTAACTTTTTTTTTATTAATTAGATACACAAAATGACCATTTAAAAAGTTCATCAATAGTTGCCATACCCTTCATCCACCTCCCATACAAAATTAAGATTAAAAGTTCATCTCTAGTTGTAGAAAGTATTAAAAAAACGTGAACTATTTTTTTATTAACTTTATTCACATACTTATCATATAAAATTTTTATCCAGATCTGCCACGCCCTTTGCTCACCTTCCAAACAAAATTAAGAATAAAAGTGCAATATCTCGAATTCCAAAAAGTATTAGAAAGGAAATTAACTATTTGTTTTAACTACATTCACATAATTATCATATAAAAATTTAATCAAAATATGCCATGCCCTTTGCCCACCTCCCATACGAAATGAAGAATAAAAGTGCACTATCTCCAGGTGGAGGAAATGTAAGGAACTAAATTAATTATTTTTTTATTTATCTGATTTACATAATACCATATAAAAATGTCATCAAGATCCTTGACCCGCCTCCCACATAATACTCAATGAAATTAGTAGACGCTTGTTAATGTGTGGTGAATGTTTTTGTCTCTTTATTTTACACAGATGCCAAACAAATCTCAGTTTGGTTTATCAGTGCGTGTGGTTTTTTATTTTTAATTCAGAAAAGCAGAGAATTCAGAAAATAAAGCATTGCTTTTTCTAAGTTACGTGTAAGTAAGTTTACTTAATAGTAATTTTTTTATAGAGTGTATAGCCTACTAATTTATGTTTATGTGATTGTTTTTCAATTTTTCATTTTAATATTAGTTTTAGAGTAGTATAAGTAATTTAAGAATTTTAAAAGTATGTTTAGTATATTAATGTTAAAGGGTTTAAGTTTATATAACCCAAGCAATCAAAGTAATTTATATCATATTCAGTATAAAATTCAATTATATAATGTTACAGTTAATTTAGAGAAACGCAGACAAATTTTACTTAGCGACGACTTACGACTTTGATCAACTTCGGGCAACTGGCGACTGACTACCGGACTTCTCTGCTACTACGCTACTTCTGTTACATATATGCCATATAATTTATTTGTAAAAATTGCTTCATTTTGACCCCTTATCAATTATTTGATGAAAATTAACTTTTTCAAAATGTTTTTTTTATACTTTTTACAAAGTTCTACAGCTTAAAAAATAATTTCTGTGAAAAAAATTTTCAAATATTTCAAACTACTCCTTAGTTATATACACAAATTTCTGTTTTAACCCATTAACTGCGGCTTCCAAACGCTTCGTACGATTTTTTCCATGTGCTTTCTTATATTGATCACAGGAACTACCACATCCAATTTCAACTTTGTATCTTTCACCGTAGTCGAGATATGAGTTGGGTATAAAAATACCAAACCGGCGTTAATGTTTTTTAAATGGGCACAAATTCCTTTTGTAACGAAAGCATAGTTTTATATCAGGGATTTTCTGTCAATAGCAGGTGTAGTTGATTAAATTGTTAAGAGAGCTTTTACACTATTTTAAAATAAAATATTTTTTACAAATGATAATAACACAAATATTCTGATTAACAAACTATATCACTTTTAACTTTGAAAATGTAGAAGATAACGTAAAAATTTCTTTAAACACTCTAAAAACAATTTATAGCTCTATGTTTTCCTAAAGCAACAAGCAAAAATCTATACACTTAGCTGTGACCAATCCTGGGATATGATCAGTTCTGCAGAAGCATTTTCATGGGTAAAAAATACCCAACCGCGTTTTATGGGTTAAGCCATTTCGTTATATATAGAAATAGACGTAGGAGAAACAGTTCTTCCGTGTTTCTGAATCGATTTTGATAATTTTTTTTAATAAATTAGAGTAGGGAGACGGAGTTCACCGAATATTTTTGTGACCTTTGACCTGAAATATGCGCGTTTAAGGAATATTTCTGAAGTAAAATCTAAACTATAAGAAATGGAAGAACATAGTGTTAGAGGAAATTTTAGACATTAATACAATGTACAAAAAACGTTTTTTGCTTTCTCTTACAGACACCCTACAATAAGCATTTTTTTATGTAACATATGTGAATATATATTGTGATGGTGAAATTTCTTACAAATAGTAAATTCTGAAAAATTCGCTTTATTTTGACATCAAAGTTATGACGATATCTCGAAAACTTTAGCTTTTCTCAGTACAACGTAATTTTGTATTAAAAGCCCCGGTTGTGAAAAATATCGATGTACGAAAGTTTTTTTTTTGGGTAATTTTTTAACAGATAATAATTTTACAAAAAATTCGGCAATTTTAATATGAAAATTATTGCGATAATTTGAAACTTAAGATTTTCTTAGTACAACACATTTTCTTAAAGCAAGGTCATCGCCTCAGAATGAGACAAAAAAATATTGAAATTTCGGAAAGTTGGTCGAATTTCGGCCACAGGCGATACTAGTAACTACTTGTCGTTCTGCTCCGAACCAAGCTATTTTGTGTGTTTTGAGTTAAAATAAATAAAATTTTATTGACTATTTTCACTTCTACTATAGAAATAGTTAAAGAAATTTCGATTCAGAAATTGGATTCTTAGGTTTTCAGAAATTTCTATGGAAATGAAAAAAAAAACAAATATTTTTTTGCTTCGGTAAACCCCCCTTATGAAATACCTATCTACGGCTTTGGCCGAAGATACGCTACATATACAAAAAATGTACAACATTTTAGTACATCGTCACTGTGTTGTAAATCGTGCTAGAAAATTAACAACAGAAATACTGGAGTGCATTGAAATGATTGTAGAAAGAGAGTCCGATATAGCAATTAAAAATGTAAGAAGAAAATTATTGAGAGAGAGAGAAAAATATTAGTCTTTGGACAACAACAATTTTCAGTAGTTTGCAAAAATTACAAATAACCTTAACATTAGCGTCAGTTGAGGTTGATCGAAGGAATGTTCTACAAAACTCACAATTTTCTTTTGCAAAATACTTCTAACTTTTACGACAGAATTTTCGAAAAGTTATTTATTCAGAGGTGTTATGAAAACCGACAATTGTCAGAATCGGTTTTGAAAGCATCACAGATATCATATTGGTATCATAGAAACCGATTATTGATTAAGAAACACAAAACAAATTTAAAAAATTAAACCAGTTTCTAAATCGATAATCGGTTTCTATGACACTAAAATGAAATATGTGTCAATTTCAAAACCGATTCCGATAATTGTCGGTTTCCATAATACCCCTGATTTATTGCTAAGTGCTGATTCCCACTTTGTTTTTATAACATTTTTTTTTTTGTGAATAGCTATTTAATAAATTGAAAATAATATCATTAAAAAAATTTTTTGAAATTTTAAAGAGTTTAGCTACTTCCACTGTATAATTTTTTTAAGGTTATAAACTGTTCATTGCATTTATTTATTGCTAAATGTTGATTCCCACATTGATTTTTTTAATAATTTTTTTTTTTGAATAGACATTTAATAAATTGAAAATAATATCATTAAAAAAAATTTTCGAAATTCTAAAGAGTTCAGCTACTTCTACTGCATAAATTTTTTAAGGTTATTAACTTTTCATTGCATTTATTTATTTATTTATTGCTAAGTGTTGATTTGTTTTTTGCAAATGTTTTTTTAATAATTTTGTTTTTTTTTTTTTTTTTAATATACATTTCATAAATTGAAAATAATATCATAGAAAAAAATTTTCAAATTTTAAAGAGTTCAGACCATTGCATAAATTTTTTTAAGGTTATAAACTTTTTATTGCACTAATTTTGTATATAAACTTAAGAAATGTTGTAAGTCTAAGTCTAAGACACTTTTAAATAAAAGTGGTTCTTTAAATTAAAATTAGCAATAAGCTTTTTTTAAACAAAGATTCAAATAATACTTGTTTGACTTCTTCTATAAGTTTTTTTGCTATAGAACAGAAAAAAAAAATAAAAAAGAAATGCTGTTCCGAATTTTAAAAAAAAATTTGTGCAACATTTTTGCACTGAGAACGGTATTTATTTAATGACCAAAAGAAATTAATGTGTTTCGATACAATTTTATGTGAATATTGTGATCACATAATATGTGTCAAAATAATTTTGTTCATATTTTATTAAATAAAATTGTAAAATAAAAATAAACGTAGCAACCAATAGAAACGAACTGAACTTGTGACTATGCTTTGACTGTTTTTTTTTTTTCAATATAATTCATAAACTGCTTTTCTACTGAAGATATGAGTTTGTTACACTGTGCGCTTTTTTGTACCTTTTTCCTCTGTATTTGATAATTTAAACGTTTTTAATTTCATTTTGGTATGAATCTCGTGGTGACATTTGTTTTACCACTTTACCGAACATTTTAGAACAAAATTTTCTTTTTTAAGATATGTCAAAAATTACTCAAGATATGCACTTAATTTCATGTTGATAACTCTTGAACCATTAGGATTTTAATTTTAGTTTCTTGGGCAAAGTTCTTTCTATAATTCTGGCCAACAACTTTGCTGAATAAATGAATGTGAAAAAATCGCTTCCAGTGGGTCTTATCGAGTGATTCTTACAAAAAGTCAAACGAAAAAAATTCGAACAACATTGCGTATGAGTAACATTTTTTGCTTTGAAGCGTTGAAAGCGGGCAAGACATATGTCGCTTATTAAAGGTTTAAAGACAATTTCAAATGATTTTTCGTTATATATTTGTTCAACAGAATTGTTGCCAAGACTAATAGAAATAACTTTGCTGAGGAAACCAAACTAAAAATCCTAATGGTTGAAGAGTTCTCAACATGCAAATGAGTGCATATCTGGACTAATTAAAAAAAACATGTTGCACTAAAGTCTTCGGTAAAGTGAAAAAACTGATGTTACCACGAGATTCCTCATATTAAAACTAAGTGAAAAACGTTGAAGTTACTAAATACATATTTTCGTGCCGCACAGTGTTACTTGCTTTTTTTTCTAGAAGAAACTAATCAATTGTTTCAATCAAAAGTTTATTTTTTAAATTAAGATTAATAATTTATACAAATTTTTTCTTGCACAACTTTAAAATATTGTAGTAGTGTTTTTTTATGAAAGCCTTTATGACAGCTTTTCAAGTTGTTAATATCTTATTTAGTTTTGAAATGTTTTTTTTATCTAAAAAAAACTTTTCTGTTTTGAAAATTCAATTTTTTTAAATTATAAAATTATTCTTAAAAATAGTTTGCTTGCTAGTTATTATTTAGCAATAAAACTACCGATGATGAAGTTAAGTTAAACTTTTTCTCTGGCTTCACTACTAAATGCTTAATTTTTCACTAGCCTTAGCCTTAAGAAAATTTTAATTTTTTAATTTTAATTAAATATTTTGAATTAATTAAATATTATGAATTAATTCAATTAAATATTTTTTTGACTACTAAAAAAGCAAATATTGTTGCATAGTTATAATAACAGTGGAAGAACCATTTTAGTTTATCGGTAGTGTAAACTGCCTTAAACATTGTCGTATTAAGCTTGTATCAACATTATTAGCTATTTAGCATTAAAGTTGTAATTTTTTTAATTAAAACTAAACTTTTGTTTATATTCTTTTATTAAGAAGTTGCTTTAATTTAAACACTTACTCTATTAGTATTTTTTTTAAACATTTACTTAATCACTTTTTTTTTTTTTTTTTGTTCTATTTTGTTCAATAAAAATGGCAACAATTTTTTAAGTGTTTGCTTAAAATATTATTTTTTTTTTAAATATTATTAAAAGTTTAAACATTTTTATCGATTAATCTGTCTTAATTCTTATTTTAAATTTTTTAAGATATTAATTATTTTTGCACTTTATTTTGTTTTTGAACTCAAGTGGTTGCAAACGCAGGAAAAGCTCGACGAAGACTGATTTTAGACACGACAACTATTTAGCACCATGTGCTAAATATATGCTCTCTTTCGCAGCTCTTTAGCTGCAGCTTCTGTTGGAAGTCTGCCATTTCCAGGCTGCAGCACAAACTAACGTTTATTCTTTTTGGCAAAGTGCCTAAAAGCATGCCAAGAAACAGTGCCATGGACTGTGATTTCGTCCTTAAACAGCTGCTGTGTATGGCAGTTGTTGCTGTTTTCACTATACTATTGTTTTTGTTGCACTGGAAGTCTGCACAATGTGCTGTTGTTGCTGTTTTTGTGCTATGCAAAGCTTAATATAAATTTCCAGTGAGGCTGCAGCAATGCAAGAAGTAGTTTTGCAACACTGGAAGCAGTGGGCTGAGGGCGTTGATAAATATTGCATGGCAGCAAGGACTCGGTTAGTTTTACATATATACTATTTTTTTTTTTGTGCGCTTTATTATTCATATTGCACAAAGCAATTAAATATCATATTTAAATGGAAATTTTGGCAATGGTCCTTATGTAACGCTGCAAAATTGGCTGACTTTAAAACGAAATTTGCTATTTATTAGTGCAAAAATATTCAATCAATGCTACATTTTGTGCTGACATTAAATAGTCACACTGCGGTTATGTTGCCGCGACATCTTGCGTCATTTTCTTAGATACTTCGGGAAGTTTTTCTCAACAAAACACATTATTTGGCAGTCTTTGTGGTATAACAATATTTATGACCTTTTGTGGGAAAAATAGTCGAGTTATGTGTGTCGCACTTGAGTTAGTTAATGTTTTGAATCCCTAGAGAAAGCAGATTCCCCAGAAGAAGTCTTGCACAAGATGTTGCCAGAAAGTTTTGACGGAGTACCGCGAAGCACCAGTTTGCCACTTTTGCCAAGCACTTGATTTATGAGCATGTGCTATGCAGCACAAAGCTTTGCCTTTTCTATTCTGATGACTTCTATTTTATTTTAAATTTCAAACATTACTTTTACTCTTTCTTGCATAAATTTAGTCAGCTAAATTTTTTTTTTTTTTTTGTGTTAATTTTCTATGATTCAAATACAAATTCTAAATGTTTGATAGTTTAAATCATTCTTGATTTTAAATACAAATTCTAGTTGTTTGATAGTTTCAAATCGTTCATTGTAAATGGTAGAACAATTAATTGCTCTAACGAATTTTGTCCAAAGAAACAACAACATTTTTCAATATGAAAAGGAAAACATCACTAACTGATTTTATTGCAATTTCGGCTCTGCTACAAGCTTCATCAGAAAGTTTTGTGATGCCACCACCGGAAATCGAACCCGGACGTGGATTGCCGTACCATTTTAGCGCACTGCATCACAGAGGCGATGAGATTTCAGTGTCGATTTCTCAGTTTTTCTCTCTTTTCCTACTTTTTTTTTATGCTTATGTTATTATGGAATCCAATTATTTGTCGGAATTCGCCACTAACAAAAAACTCGTTAATAATATAAGCATAAACTAAAGTAAGCCAAAAACGAACAATAAAAAAAAAATTAGTTGTTAAGCATAGTACTCTGTTCACATGAATTTCACATGAATTTCACATGAAAAAATTTCACTCAAATCTCCATATAAAAAGTGACAGCTGCGAAACAAGCGTATAAATTTTCACAACATGTTCGTCAGAGCAGTACTCTGTTCCGCTGCGTGAAATTATCGACATATGTTTCTGAGAAATATTTTTTCAGGACAATTTAATTGTACTGCCTATTTATTTTGAAGTGAAAAAAAAGAGATCACATGAAATCTCCCAACTTATTCTGAGTCTCTCTGAGAAACGTTGCCATAGGAATTCCTCGCAACAAACTTTAAGTCAGAAATTTCACGCAACAAATTAACAGATGTTGCCAGCGAAATTTCACGTAAACAAACAGAGTACTAGGCTTTATAAATAAAAAATATATTGAATGTATTTATGTTGTACTTCAAAAGAACCCAGTACTTATTGTACTTATATTCGGTAGAAATAACAAAAAGAAAAAAAAAGGATGGAAAGCGAGAAAAGTTTCTTATAAAAAAACAGTCAAACAAAATAAAAAACTGCTAAGGAGGGGTTTGAAGGGGTGGGAAGGGATTTACAGGGCCCAAGAAATTACTCTTAAAAGCAAATCAGTTTTAAAAACTATAAAAACAACATGCTAAAAAAATTCAATTCGTCACAAAAATCAAAAATTTTCATTTTTTCTAAATAGAAATAGAAAAAAAAAATTTGTGTCAAACTGTAATCGTTTTTGCATAAAAGTGATATGTCCTATGGGCATTTCCGCCAAAAGGTCTACCACGAATGAAAAATTAAATGTTACTTAAGATTCGTTTAATCCTCGATAATAGAGAAAACATGTTTATATTGTAAGAGTACTGATGGCTGATTTCAACTTGAATTTAAAAAAATGCCAGCAAACATAATGAATGGCAACAAAAGCTAAAAAATGGTTACAAAAGTTGAAAAATTTTAACAAAAGTTGAAATTTTATAAGTATAATAAATACTCGTATAATTTTTTACGCAGTTTTTTTTACAAAGATTTTAATTTCGATTGTAACGGTCCTGAATTACACTTTACATGTTTTTCTAGTTCAATTAAATAAATAAAACTAAAAAATATTAGCACTTATTTGAAGGAAACAATTTGTCACATAACGTATGTCACGTAACGTATCATACTATGGTTTATATAAAAATAATTAAAAAAGGTTTTGCAACGAAACAATTATGAATATGTAGCAACATTATTCCAGATAATATTAAAAAAACTTTCATAAAAAAACTCGTGCACACTTCGCACATTTTTTTGTTTATATTATTTAATGATATTTATTGAAAAACCACTTCTATTTTATGTCACGTAACGTATCTTTTTTGGTGGCTTCTATCTGAGAGCCGAACTTTTGACAACTCTTAGCTTTTACACCTTGTATAGTGCACTTAGTTAACTATTGAAAAATCATAATAAGAAAACTGTAAGTTTAATATTTCTTTGTTCTTCTACTCATTAAAGTCGTGCGACTGTCACGTGCGTAGCTACGGAAATGCCCATATGAAAGAGCATAAAAATTGCATTTTTCGATTTTTATTATTTTAACAACAAAAACAACTTTTGCATCATTTTCTGAAAGAAAAAGATATTTTTTGGAGCCTTTGGAAAAAATATTAAAAATATAAATCTTCAGTTAACGTTATTGTTGTAGTAATTTTTTGCAAGTACTTTAATTGAACTTTTAGACAAAAGAAGATTGAATGAAATATATTATATATAAGATATATTTGTTACGAAATTCAAAACTTTGAATTTGGAATAGTTTTTTTTGCTGTAAGTAACGATGTTATATACAAAAATTCATTGTATTAAGATTTGCTATAGTTTTCGAGATATGAGAATGTTATTGGTGTCAAACAAGCAGACATTTTTTTACTTTATTATTTCTAAGAAAATTAAAAAGTTATTACACATTAACATATATTGGATAAAAAAATGCATATTGTAGGGTACTCATGTAGGGTACTAGATAAACGAAAACAGTCCGGGAAGTATTTGCAGCCATTTTAGTAACCAAAAACTCTTTCATAGGTTCATAGGTCAAACGTACACTCTAACAAAAATCCATGGGAATTTACAGCAAATATTATTATTATTATAATTATCATTATTATAATAATTATTATAATAATTATAATTATACAGCTGGCTACAGATTTCCAAAAATTTTAATATAGTTTTATTTCAGAGAGCCAAATTCAAAATATTTCACGCTAAAAAGGCGTAAAAACTTTATCCTACAATTATTGGCTCTCGCACTCTCTTTACAAAACTCTCCTCTAAAATTATCTCTATCGATCTTGTATTCGCTTATAAAAAAATGCTAGAAATGCGTGAAGTCTCTCAAGTAAGTTTTGAACAAAGCAACCACAACAACAACTCTGTATAGAGTCAATCACACATCAGAATGCGCTACTCTTTTCAACTTCAGTAGGTTTTAATAATTAAGCTTTGACCAATACACTGTTTAAGTTTTATATAATATGACACTTGTTCGAATAAACTCTTCGAAATCATATGACATTAAAGCAAAGGTTCTTTTTTTAAGCCAAGCGTTAAAAGTGCTGCCAAAAAAATGGATTTTTCATCGTTTACATCAGAGAGGAATCAATTGAAATTTGGAAATTGAAATTTAGACATTCCATTCTCAGAAAAAAAAAATCAGAAAAGATCGATTAAAATGTAGGAATCAATTTAAAATTCAGAAAATATCAATTGAAATTGTGAATGCATCAATTGAAATTCAGAAATTTCTGTCAAAATTCGAAAAATATTAACTCAAATTCAGAAAAGATCAATTGAAATTCAGAATAGATCAATTGAATCAGTTAAAAATCAGAAAGAGATCAGTTAAAAGTTCCGAAAAGATCATTTGAAATTCAGAAAAGTAAAATTGGAATTCAGAAATGCCATTTGATATTTAGAACAGTTCAATTGAAATTCAGAAAAGAAACATTGAAATTCAGAAGGGATCAATTGAAATAAAGAAATTCCATTTAAAATACAAAAAAGATCGATTGAAATTTAGAAGATCATTTAAAATTCATAAAGTATCTATTGAAATTCTGAATAGATTTTTTCAGAAATTTCATTCGAAATTCGAAAAGAATTAAAAATATAGTCTCTCAAAACTTTTCAGTTATATTTATAGTAGGTTCTTTAAGGAAGATTGTAAACATTCCCAGATCTTTTAATCAATAACCCGAAGCAGGTCACAGGGCGACGAGGGCCAGTGTACTTAACACGAACCGAGCTGGCTGGCTGGTTCATATGAAGAAAAAAATGAAAAAGTATAAGTTTGATTATGGAATAGACCATCATAAAAAATAACAAAATGGCGGCATTTTAAAATTTTTCGTAGTTTTTCTGAAAATTTTCGTTACTTTTTTGTTGATAAAAAAAAATATGCAATGTATCGGTGAGATTATAATCCATTCCATGGACAATGTTATAACTACTCCCAGTTTTTTGTAAAAAATTATTGTCGGCCTTTGTAGTCTAGTGGAGAGTGCGCTAGACTATCAACCCAAAGGTCCCTGGTTCGAGTCCGGGTTCGGGCATGGTTCTTTACACTTTCTTTGTTCTTTCCTACATTTCAGAATAATGGAAAACTAAAAAATCCACAACTAAATTGTGGAGAATGTGGAATTAAAGGTCAAACAACTAAGGGCTGGAAATGCTTGCCGAGGTTAAGGCATAACACTAGCCTCGGTTAAAAGCAATTGAAATTGTCTTTCACAGTTGTTTCGCCAAGTCAATAATTCACGTATGGTTTCAATCAATTCCTCTAAATAATCTATCGCTTTCCTTTCAGGTCAAAGACCAAACCTTGTTTGTATAAGGCGCATGCCTCGGTTCTTTGATCTTAAAAAACAAAAACAAAAAAAGTGAATGGTTTCCTAGTTCTCACTCTTATCGAGAGGGAATGGATAGAACTTCCTTTCAAAGGATAGTTTTTGTGTGATGTAGTCGATGGACCTAGGTATGGGAGGGAGAAATTTTCTGATGCAAGAGTGTCGTAGCATACATTCTTTCCACTGAGAGGTGGCTTTTAGGCGGATGGCTGTATTAACGGTCGTCTGTTTAGCTAGGATGCCAAGTGGTGTAAGATGGATGTATGTCTAATGCGTCTCTCGGAGTGGTTCGTAGGGCTCCACTGATGCACAGTTCCGCTGATCTTTGCAATTTACGGAAAATGTTAAGATGAGTCTGTTTTTTGAGTGCATGCCACCAGACAATAGCACCATATTATTGGCCTTACTACTGCTATATAACCAGTTTCTAAAAAAAAAAAAAAAAAAAATTCAAGGCCCAGGTATTTTTCTTAATCTGAAAAGCTAAGCCTTATGTTTCCCAGTTTAGGAGGACTAATTAAGTAAAATATATTTTTAAATAAAATTATATAGTATAAGGATAATTATCTGATCTACAATTTTGTTGCAAGCATATTTTATGTTCGACATAAATAACCAATATTGACGAATAACCGATTTCGTTGAGCTTTGACTCGGCGCGTACATGGTATTATAAGGAACTCATGACAGGTTGTTAATTATGTCTTAATTAAGAGGTGTGCATCAAAAAAATGTGACACGTATATTTTTCGATTTCATATAAAAGAAAAAAATTACCCCTGCAATGAAATACAAAATCCCTCGGGCAAAGCCAAAAGTTATGTTGACGAAAAAAACTAAATATTTAGAAAAAATTTTTTCGATGAGGAGTTTTCAAAAATATATGAAGCCGGTTAGGCTAAAAATTCGTTCCACTCTAATATACATATATATTTTTATATTTATACCAAGCCATAATTTTAGGTAAACATTTAGATTCCGAAATTAAAAACTTTAACATTTATAAACGTTTATAAGCTTTTTTTTTTTCGAATGTATATAATTTAAATTTTTCTAAATTCTAAAGTCTACACCTACGATACTAGCGAAACTGTGTCTGTGAAAAGTTATACCCAGTGGGCAAAAGCAGGGTTTTGAAGCGCTTCTAGCAGGCCATCATATAGATTCTTTAGCCCTTCCTTACTTTTATCCAAGCCCATTAACTTCTTTATATGAAACGAGAAAATTTTCTAGGCCTTCCTCTATCGCGACTTTAAAGAAGCCCGCTAGAAGTCCTTTTTGGAGAATGCACGTTAGAAAGAAAAGCAATATAAATATCAACTTGGAATAAAAAACAACTGCAGATTTGAACTAATGTCCAACATCTTATCTACTCTACTACAGTTGTTATTGGGGGTTGGAATTAATTTTAAAGGTTTTTTTTCGGTTTTTGAGCATTTACTTAGAAACAACGGTACAATGTATATTATTCAAAGTATTGTCCATCGTTAGCTACAACATTTTCCCATCTTTCTGGCAGCATATGGATTCCGCGCCGGAAGAACGATTCGTCTTTTGAGGCAATCCACGAATCGACCCATTTTTTGGTATCCTCGTAAGAAGTGAAGCGCTGCTCAGCCAAGCCATGCGTCATCGATCTGAATAGGTGGTAGTCGGAAGGGGCTATGTCTGGGCTATAAGGCGGGTGGGGTAGCACATCCCAATTCAGCGCCTCCAACGTTTCCTTGACGGTTCTTGCAACATGTGGCAGTGCGTTGTCATGTTGAAAAACCACTTTGTCGTGTCTTTTGGCATATTCCGGCCGTTTAACCTTTAATGCTCGGCTCAATTGCATCAATTGTTGTTGGTAGCGTTCCCCAGTGATGGTTTCGTTAGGTTTTAGCAGCTCATAGTACACGACACCCTTCTGATCCCACCAAATACACAGCATAAGCTTGGCGCCATGAATATTCGGCTTGGCCCTCGATGTTGATGCATGGCCGGGTGGTCCCCACGATTTTTTTCGCTTAGGATTATCGTAATGGATCCACTTTTCATCGCCAGTGACAATACGATGCAAAAAACTCTTCCTTTTATGCCGTTGAAGCAGTTGTTCGCACATGCAAAATCGCCGTTCAACGTCTCTCGGCTTCAACTGGTACGGCACCCAATTTCCTTGCTTTTGAATCATTCCCATGGCCTTCAAGCGTTTGCCGACCGTTGATAAGTCGACTCCCAATGATTCTGACAATTCTTGAAGGGTTTGACACGGGTCTTCATCGAGCAAAGCCTCCAATTCCTCATCTTCAAACTTTTTCGGCTGGCCCGGACGCTCTTTGTCTTCCGTATCAAAATCACCACTTTTAAACCGACGGAACCAGTACTCACAAGTAGAAATCGATGGAGCATAGTCCCCGTAAGCCTCAGTAAGCGTGCGTTGTGCTTCAACCGCTTTTTTCTTCAAATGGAAGCACAAAAGTAAACCTTCCCGCAAATTGCGTTTTGTTGGAACGAAAGTCGACATGTTCACAGAGAAAAAAATATATGTTGTTTACACTTCAGTGGAATGACACATACTGAAAAATGAAGCTTAGACAATGTGCTTTGAAATGAATATAGTCACAGGTGTGCCCGATGCGATCTATTGATAGTTACGCCATCTCTTAGAAAACCTTTAAAACTAATTCCAACCCCCAATAATAAACTTCAGCTTATTTTGCATCATTGCAAATGAAATTAAGCTTTCGAGATCTCAGGTTCGAGACCCGGCCTCGGACCAAAAAAAAATTTTTTTTATTTTTTTTAAATCAACATTTTGTACAAATTTTTTGTTTATTTAAAAATTTTTTTAAATCAACATTTTTTACACACTTTTCTGTTCATTTAAAAAAATTGTTTAATTTTTTTGTAAAATTTCTTTATACAAAAATAATAGAAAAGACTTAAAATTTTTCCATATAAAAGTTTTCATATAATATGATATGTAATGTGTTAGAAAAACTCAAAAAAATTTGTTTTTGTATTTTTTTTTTAAATCAACATGTTTTACAAATTTTTCTGTTCATTTAAAAATTTTTTTAAATCAACATTTTTTACAAATTTTTCTGTTCATTTAAAAATTTTTTTTTAATTTTTTTTGTGAAATTTCTTTATACAAAAATAATAAAAAAGTCTTAGAATTTTTTCATATAAAAGTTTTAATATAATATGATTTGTAATATGTTAGAATTTCGGAGACCTGGGTTCGAGACCCAACTCGGAAAAAAAAATTATATTTTAAAATTGTTTTTTAATTGATCTGATACTTTTTATTTTTCTGTAAAGTAAAGTCTTGCCTGACTTTATACTTTTTTCTAAATTTTTTAAAAAAATTTCATATAAAATAATATGAAAAAACTCCAAACCTTCAAAGGGTAGGCCTTACAGAAGCACTCATCAAGGCATATTAACGTCAATAAGAGCACTACTAGCATGCTTTATTTTGCGTAACGCTTGCTTAAATACCCACTAGGTATTATATAAAACATAGTCACTGTTTTCTTAATACAAATTTTTGATTTTAATCAGAGTTTGCAGTTATTGTTATTTCAATTGATTTTTTTTTTTTATTAAGGAGTGTTTTTTTAGAACAAATTTAATTTTTTGTTTATACATATTCTATATAAATTCCCAAGACGCTATGAAGTTTTTTTTGAACAGTAAGAAACATTCGACTCGAGTCGTTTCAACACAGAGTTCGTGAAGTGCGACCAGCCAACGATAATTGTGTTTTTGGTCCATCCGTTGATGCTACTGACGCAATTAAAGTAGTTTTCAAATAGAATCAAAAGGATTCGTCATTGTTTTCTCACCCTGGCAATATAGGTTCTTATGAACTGCCAACAGTAATTAAAAATAAAAAAATAAAAAAAAAATTTGCTTAAAAATTGTTAGTCCTTTGAATGAATGTTATATTTGAACAAAACTTTTTGTGTTCATATGAAAAAAATAATGTCAATAATAACAAATAAGCACGTAAATTAAAATTTTAGCTTTTTATTTTTTGTTTTGTTTTTAGTTCTGATTAAATTTATAACTGATTAAATTTTTAATTATTTACACAACTGTTTAAATAACTGATTAGTGATTAAATTTGTAATGTTTTTTCTTAATTTTTAATTAAAATACTTAATTTTTGTTAAGGTTTTGATTGTTTTTGCAACTGAAGTTTACTTATCAGAGCTTTTTACTCGGTAAAGCTTGCACTCTTAAGAATATTCCGGAAGTTTTCCTGTCAAAGATTACTCATGCCTTTGAAGCTAAGTCAAAGACTTTTGGGCTTTAATTTTTACAACAGCTTAGAGTTTAATTTATTCGTTTTGTTTTATCTTTTTTTTCAGCTAATTTTTTTTTTTTTTTTTGACTCAAAAAATTTTAGTTTCATTGTTAAACTAGCACATTAGCTCGTTCGCCAAACTAATATATATTCAAAATTTATTTTTGCAAAGTCTTAAAAGATTTAACTCAAGTTAAAATCTATGAAAATGCTCATCTCTTTTTCTCACATTTGAATCTCAAGCTCAAATTCTTATCCGAAAGTTTGTAGTATATCGCACAAAGTCTGCCAGGCAACTGAAATCCTTTTTGCACAATGCTGCAAAGGATTTCTCGAATGGAATGGAAATGTGCAAAAGTGTGTGGAAGCAACGCAAATGATGGCATGGAAAATTGTGCAGTGAAAGTACGCAGTTTCCAGCCCAAACCGGAAATCCGGCAAACTTCCAGAGCACCAATCGCACAAACTGAAAATTAAGTAAAATAAAAGCTTTATCTTCATAAAAATAAAAATAGTTTTATTAATTAACACAAAACCTATAAATGTATAAAAATTTCAAAGCTTTAATTTAAAGCTTTAATTAATATTTAAGCTAACCTTTAAATGAGCTTTAAAAGCAATCTTTGTACTCGTACAAATGAAATTTTTGTGAATTACTTTTATTGAACAGTTAAGCTGTATTTTACAACTTTTTGCCGCATTATATTGATTTTTTGTTTTCAAATTGTATATTTTGTATTTTATTTAGCTCCGCTTCTGTGTGTTTGTGTGCTAGTGTGTGTGTGCCCCCTCTGCTGTGGCATGTAGAAATAGTTGGCTAGACTTTGTGACTACGTTGTTCAGTTGATTTATTTGAAATGTCAAAAAGCTTTTGACTTTAAAGTGGAGCAATATGTGTGAAACATGCTGATGACTATTTGATGGCTGTTGTTTTTTTTTTACTCATGACTTTTTGCCCTTCTCTTTTGAGCAGTAATGATTTTTACCACTAACTGAAGATGTGCGGTTACGGCAGTTAATTGCTGTTTAAACAATTTGGAAAATACTTTTTTAAAGTTTAAGAACAAAATGTGTTCAAGTTAATAGCAATATTGGATCTACCAATTTTTATTTAAACTTTTAGAAACTGAAATATTAAAAAGCAGTCAGATTCTAAAGGATCAACGGATTCTTGAGGAGAAGTCAACAAAATGAATATGTGTATCAGCATTTGTACTCTAAATTAAACAAATCTTTTTTAAAATGTTGTAAAAAAAAAATAGAAGAGTCAAAATCTACAACACGAGACCCTGGGTGCTTTTCTTTGAGAGGGTCTCACTGAGCACCATTTAGAGCATGATCAACAAATGTTTAAATTAAGAAAATACATTTTTTTTAAGGAATGAGTATTACAATATATCTTAAAAGTTTAAATATCGATGTTCAATATTATGATTTTTAAAAATATCCTAAAAATACAATAAATTTTCGGCCGCTAGACCGGCGCACAGTGGCCTCAAATGGACTTTTGCGTCTCAAAAATCTGTAACATTTTTGTCTCTTGGTATAATAAAGCCAAACTTGAAGTATATTATCTACGATATTCAATAAACCGTTAAGACTATTTTTATTTTTCAAAATCCATGTTGTTTTTAGTACTAAAATTTTATTTAAAGTTAAGATATATACTACTATGGCATGACTTGCGCGTTTTAAAATTCTCTAACTTTCTTGTCTCTTGCAATAATTAGGCCAAATTAAAATATATTTTCTATTTTATTCCAAAAATCATCTAAACTACTTTTTTCAAAATCCATTTTAGTTTTCAGTACCAAAATTTTATTTTAAATTAAAGAAAATACGATTTTGGCTTTAAAAAATCTGTAACTTTCTTGTGTCTTGAAATATTTAAGCCCCATTTCGAATGTATTTTCTTTGATATTCAATAAATCACTTGAATTTCTTTTTTCCAAAATTCATTTTAGTTTTTAGTACTAATTTTTTTAAGTTCAAAACATACGATTTTGCGTTTCAAAATTGTGTAACTTTTTTGTCTCTTGAAATAATAAAGCCAATTTAAAAATATATTTTCTATGATATTCAATAAATTATTTTAACTACTTTTTTCAAAATCCATTTTATTTTTACTACCAAAATATAGTTTTAAATTTAAAAAAAAAACTATTTTTGCTTTAAAAATTCTGTAACTTTTTTGTGTCTTGAAATATTTAAGCCCAATTTGGAATGTATTTTTTTTTATATTCAGTTATTCACTTGAACTCCTTTCTTTCAAAATACATTTATTTTTTTGTACTATTTTTTTATCGAGTTCAAAAAATATGATTTTGCGTTTCAAAATTGTGTAATTTTTTTTGTCTCTTGCAATAATTAAGCCAAATTAAAAATGTATTTTCTATAACATTCAATAAATCATTTAAACTACTTTTTCAAAAATCAATTTTAGTTTTTAGTACCAAAATTTTGTTTTAAATTTAAAAAATACGATTTGGCTTTACAAAATCTGTAACTTTTTGTTTCTTAAAATATTTAAGCCCAATTCGGAATGTATTTTCTATGATAAATAAATCACTTCTTTAAATCACTTGAACTACTTTTTCCAAAATCCATTTTAGTTTTTTTGTACTAATTTTTTTCAAGTTAAAAATATACGATTTGGCGTTTCAAATTTGTGTAACTTTTAAGTCTCTTGCAATAATGAAGCCAAATTCAAAATATATTTTCTATGATATTCAGCAATTAATTTAAATTACTTTTTTTAAATGCATTTTAGTTTTTAGTACCAAAATTTTGTTTTAAATTTAAAAAGATACGATTTTGGCTTTAAAAAAATCTGTAACTTTTTGTTTCTTGAAATATTTAATCATAGTTTGGAATGTATTTTCTATGATCTTCAATAAAGCACTTGAACTCCTTTTTTCCAAAATTCATTTTTGTTTTTAGTACTAATTTTTTCAAGTTAAAAAATACGATTTTGCGTTTCAAAATTGTGTAACTATTTTGTCTCTTGCTATAATAAAGCCAAATTAAAAATATATTTTTTATGATATTCCATAAATCATTTAAACTCCTTTTTTGAAATACATTTTAGTTTTAAGTACTAACATTTTGTTTTTAATTTAAAAAAAAACGATTTTGGCTTTAAAAAATCTGTAACTTTTTTGTTTCTTGAAATATTTAAGCCCAATTTGGAATGTTTTTTCTATGATATTCAATAAATCACTTGAATTTCTTTTTTCCAAAATTCATTTTAGTTTTTAGTACTAATTTTTTTAAGTTCAAAACATACGATTTTGCGTTTCAAAATTGTATAACTTTTTTGTCTCTTGCAATAATGAAACCAAATTTGAAATATATTACCTGAAATATTTATTTAATCATTCGACAAATTTTTTTTTTAATCTACATTAACTCAAAGTTAATTTTTTTTTAATTTAATTTTGTTTTAATTTTTTAAAATAGTATAGAATGATTAAAAAATTCATAGGTAGGTACACACGAAATAAATGTAAATTTTTTGGCTCTTGCAATAATGAAGCCAAATTAAAAATATATTTTCTCATCATCAAATAATTTAAGCTACTTTTTTTCAAAATCCATTTTAATATTTAGTACCAAAATTTTGTTTTAAATTTAAAAAATACGATTTTGGCTTTAAAAAATCTGCAACTTTTTTCTTTAATATTCAATAAATCACTTGAGCTCCTTTTTTCCAAAATTCATTTTTGTTTTTAGTACTAATATTTTTTAAGTTCATAACATACGATTTTGCATTTCAAAATTGTATAACTTTTTTGTCTCTTTTAATAATGAAACCAAATTTAAAATATTAAAGTATTACCTGAAATATTTATTTAATCATTCGACAAATTTTTTTTTAATCCACATTAACTCAAAGTAAACTTTTTTTTAAAATTTAATTTTGTTTTAATTTTTTAAAATAGTATAGAATGATTAAAAAATTCATAGGTACACACGAAATAACAGTGAAAGCAAAATTATTATTTCTATAGAAGCAGTAAAGCTTCTGCACAAAACTCTTTTGATTTTTGACAGTCTGTTGTTTTCTTACACTCAAGTGGACATCTTGAGGACATCTTCGTTTCTTGAACATTTTCTAGAATGTGAAATCCTTATTTTTTTTTATAATCTTTATAACGTGCTTCTTGGGCATCTTCAGACATAAAACTGAAACCATATATTATAGATTAATACCATGCAGGACAAAGGCATGGGATCCATAAAAAAAATTAAAGAAATAGTTTAATTGCGCAAAGTTACCAGAAAAACCCCTTAAACACAAGTTCATAATATGTGATGAGTTAGAAAGGGCAGCAAGGTACCCTTTTGCATTCCTACGCCACTGGTTTCTTCTAGACAAACATTTATTTGAGAAACATGCAGATTTTAACGGAACTATCAATTGTGACTGCATCAACAGAGCTTAATAAAAGAAAAAAATATAAAGTTTATGGGACATTTTTTTGCCATGCACCTACGTTATGGAAATTTAAATTTCTCAAAAAGGGCAAAATTGGAGCAACTTATTATTTTTTTGTCTAGTTACCAACACACTAAGGAACCAAATGCACTATGAAAAGAAAAAACGCAAGACAGCGCAACTATTTAAACCTTAATCAAAGATGAAAAAAAAGTAAAAAAACAGGTTGATAAAAAATATAAATTCATTAAATAAAACAATTTTTTGTTTTCTTTTTTATTATTTCAAAAAGCTTAAGCATTAAGCTTTCCAACGGGTTTTAATACTTTTATTACCAATTTAAAAAGAGTTGAAAAAAATTCGATTAATAACGTTCTTCATTTCGCTGCTTATTTAGGACTGTTCTTGAGAACACTTTAGCAAGCCATATAACTGAATCGTGTCAATTTTTTTATAAATTTTCATTGCAGTACAAAATTTGACCTTTTCTTAGATTATTTTCATAATAATGCAGGATGCAAGAGTAATTTTGAAAAAGTCATTTATGAGACGCAAACGTCCATTTGGGCCCACTGTGCGGCGGGCCTGCCTTAATTGTTATTAATACCATCTTTTTCAAATCTGCTATTTTTGCTATCTTTTCCAGAAACAGATAATTCGTGCCCATTTTCCTCTATATTCTCTATTAAAAAGACAAAATTTTTGGTGACCTCTGGCCACATTTACCTGCATGGAGCACATGAATAACCGAACGACGTTATATTGAAATTATTTTATTAAAAAATAATCAAAAACATTTTTTTTAAATGTTTTAAAATACTGGCATCAAATTTGGTTTTTACTTTAAAAAGATCAAAGAACCAAGGCATGCGCCTTATACAAACAAGTTTGGGTCTTTGACCTGAAAGGAAAGGGATACATTAGTTAGAGGAATTGATTGGAACCATACGTGAATTATTGATTGCTAGTGTTATGCAAGTGTGTCGGCAAGCATTTCCAGCCCTTAGCTGTTCATGTTCTTTAATTCCACATTTTAATTCTGTATTTTATATCGAATTTTTTCGTCATAACTCCCAAACCACTCATCCTACAAGGACAATTTATGCACCAAAATGTTATTAATACATATACCCTCAAGACTGCATTCTTAGAAAAAATATTTTCTTCTTCGAGAATCTTAGTTTTAATTTTTTGTGATTTTCCAATTTTTTTTCGTTTTTTGGCCATAACTCCCTAACCATATATCATAAATGGACGAATTATGCACCAAAATGTTTGTTACAATGCCTCTGCCTACAAGACTGCATTCTTGGAAAAATTTTACAAATAATAATATATCATATCTTCAAATGTCCTTTTTGGTGAATTTTTTTTCTTCGTTTTTTTCTTCATAAATTCGCCATAAAATCCAAAATACATATTAGACAAGGACGATTCATGCATTAAAATTATCGTCATGGCATCGTCCTTAAGGCGGGTTTCTTCTTTGTTCAGTGGATTTTTAGTTTGTCCATAATTCTCAAATGCAGGAAAGAACAAAGAAAGTGAAAAAAGAACCATGCCCGAATCTGGATTCGAACCAGGTTTTTGTTGTTGCTCAAATTGTATTTTTGGTTTCTTCCATATAACCTAAAACTTTTTAGAAAAAACTGTTCCATTTCCACACAAAAATAAGTGAACTATTTCTAACATTGAAAAACAAAGCTTTTTTGTTATTTGCGACAAAATTGTTTTTTAAGATATTAGCTTTATAGTTCTTAAAAAATGAAAGGGCTTCAAAAGTAATGCATTAGCAAAGATGTTCCTAACATCGCGAACCGATCACAAGATATAACTATGAATCTTTTGTCTTATCTTTATTTGGTCTGTTTCCGTACTCGATTCAAGTAACTTGAAGTTGCTTGAAAGCTTTATTTTAAAAATTTTTTAAGCTCGATAGAGAAGAATAGCAGGCAAAATGTCACTCTCTATGCAATTACAATTTCTTGAAGTTAGTACGGAAACAGACCTATTAATATAATTCATTGTGTGTCTTCTATAAAAATCAATACCGCTGATTAGATTTCACTCAAATTGGCACATATAATCTTAGTTCTTAAAACCGTAGATAGAGTGCTTATCTAAAATTCCAGTCTAAATATCTTGCGTTAGGTTTGATGGAGATTGATTCACACTAGGAAAATACACTGCTCAAAGTTATACCTTCAACTTTTATCCTGTTTCAAATTAATATTTATTTCAATCTTGCTTTCTTAATTTTATTACAAACATTTTTTTTTTTTTGAATTTTTAATTTAAATAAATGTGATATGTCTTTCACAATGTTTGACCAATATTCGTAACCATAGCATACAATGATTTAAGGGTAACTTTTGAGTAATCATTTTGAAAGGGTGCTTTTCGAATGAGCTATAAAATGTAATGAACCGAGGGACGATAACATTATCTAAGGTTGCATAGTCGTTCGATACGCGTGGCAAGCATAAAAACATCACATGTCAAGTATTGACATTATGTATTTACAGTTTAGTATATCACACAACGGAAGAGGGTGTAAACGAGTGGCCAGCTATTATTGTAAAAATACGCATTTCTATTATTAGAAATTAAAGTAGAATTGCAAAGCGGTTTGTGAATGTATTGATTAAACTGGACAATTTTTTTTTTGTTCAAGGCTTCTTTGAAAAATTATGCTACTTGATAGACAGATTCTAGTTTGTGGAATTACTACGGAGAAATGCTGCAAATTTAGGAAAAACCTAGTGGCATCAATGATAGTGCATTGAATTACTTTGTTTACGAGGGAAAAAATTTAAGAAGTTATGAGATTTTTGGGATTTAAAACAAAAAAATTTAAACATTTTACAAAATCTTTGAAATTTGGAAATATTTTCTTTAGATTTGTGTTAGTTTAGGGCTAGCTAAGGTTGCAGTGGTGGCTGATCTCTAGACCAGTCTACTTAAACTAGATTATTTGTCCTTTGTGATACCATGGAAGGAAAGAAGGCTGCAGTGAAGTGAAACTTTTGTGTAGAAAGTTTTTAGTCTGGCTAAAAATTGTAGAATTATGTTGTATTGAATGTGAAGCAAGTGCTTTGCCTTAACCTCAAGTCAAAGAAATTAACCAAACAAACTCTGCTACAATCAACACAGCCGGCATTTTGAGCAAAAGTTGTGTATATTTCCGGTATTTTATTTTTTTAATTTTGTTGTATTGGAAAAATAAATTTAATTTTTGTTCAAGAAAAAGTTATTAAAAAATCTTTTAAAATCGTTTGTTTTTGGAATATTAAATAGACCTATAATTTTTTTAAATACAGCTTGACATACGTTGTAAAGGCTTTAATTGTCTAGCAGTAGTGCGCTTGACTGTCACTCAGGGGTCCCAGGTTCGAATCCTGGCCAGGCCAGTATTTTATTTTTTTTTAATTTTGTTGTATTGGAAAAATAAATTTAATTTTTGTTCAAGAAAAAGTTATTAAAAGATATTTTAAAGTCGTTTGTTTTTGAAATATTAAAAAAAACTGTAAATTTCTTTTAAATACAGCTTGATATACCTTATGGAGGACTATTAGTCTAGTGGTAGTGCGCTTGACTGTCACTCAGGGGTCCCGGGTTCGAATTCTGGCCAGACCATGGTTTTACTCTCTTACCTTTCTTTCCTTATTTCTAATCAAAATAACTTTAAAACACACAATTTACGACGAAAAAGTTGTAATTCGTGGTGGTAGAAAAGTTTGTGGAGAGGAACGCTAAGTAACTTGATTTGACTGAGGGCAAGGCATAGCACTTGCTTTAGATTTAATATCACATGTTTCTACAGCTTCTGCCACACTAAGAACATACTACACAAAAGTTGCAATTGTTTACTCCCTTCTTCCATTCTGTGTTATCACAACGGACCAATTGGGTCTAAGTGCGCCGGTGTAAAGACCTGCAGTCACCTAAACCTACCTATTTTGTGCCTACGCAAGCACACGGAAATTGATTTTTAAGTATACAATTTTTTACACTACTTTTGGGGTATTTTTCGCACTTCGTAGACATATATAAAAACTTCTTTTTGGAGTTAGTATATGCTCAAAGTATATGGAAAAAAATTAAGTCAAATTAACCACACGCAATTTCTGATTCTTTGGGATTAAAATATAAATATCCTGAATTTGGGGAATATCCTCTAACCACCGGAAATGCCGATGTATTTGCCTCCTAAATCGGTTTTTTTATATTTTTAGTCGTCATTTTTTGAACACATTAATTTGTTAATGAATTTAATGATTCTTATACTACATTAAAATTTGTATGCATTTGATTTTTCCATAATGTTACATACAATTAAAAACAATACCAACTTTTAAACTATTCTAATTTTTTTTTAAAAGTTTGTAATTTCTTTATATAAATTTGCGCATTTTTTCCAAAGCATGCTCCAGAAAAGTAGTAATATTTGTCTATTATTGTAGTTTCGAGAAAGCGCTTTTTCTAAAAAATTAAGACAAAGAAAACAACATGAAAAAATTGCGTTCTTATGGATTTCAAGAACTTGTTTTTTGGTATAAACTTTTTATTTTAATTTATAGGTTTCTTAATTATTTTATGCTAGTACGAAAACTATCTGAAGACCTTAAATCTTAAACACTTTTAATATGAATTTATGTGTTGTTGGAAAATATTCCGTACCAAACTGCAACAAATTAAATTTCAATATAAAGGTGCATAAAAATGGCTCATTAAGTGACCATTTGTCATTCAAAAGCTAGAATTGTTCTATTAAGGCGGATTCACTGATCACCTTCAGCATGTTTTGCAAATTTTTTTTTATATGAAGTTTCCTCTCAGAGAGAGAACTTGCTGCATGCTCTTCAACTTGATTAACAATATTTCAATTCACACAAAAATTTGCTGAAGACTATCAGTGAATCCAGCTTTACAAAACATTATAACAAAAGTTATAACAAAAACCAGAGTTTGAAGTAATAGTCATCATGTCACAAGTGTATAGTTTGAACAAGTCAAGGTACCTTCCCAGTGAACCAAAACAACCGTTTTCGAATTCATTTATGAACTTTTTCGGGTAGAAGAATTCATTTTCGGCATTCATAAATGAACCCTATTTGTATCATTCGTCGGACTAAAATGCCTCTCAAAAATTAACCTTATTTTCTTCGGAAATGAATTAAAAAAAGAACCATAGAAAAGAACCCTTTTTGATTCAATCGCCTAACGAAAATGCCTCTCAGAAATTAACCTTTTTCTCTTCAGAAATGAGTTAAAAAATTAACTATAGAAAAGTTATTTTTCGGCACTCGGAAATGAAACCTTTTTGTATCAATCACAGGACTGAAATGCCTTTTTAAAACGGACCTTTTTTCGGAAATGAGCTAAAAAAATAAACTATAGAAGTTATTTTTTGACTCTTGGAAATGAACTCTTTGTAAATCAATCGCAGGACGAAAAAGCCTCTCAAAAACGAACCTTTTTTCCTTCGGAAATGAGTTAAAAAATTATCCATAGAAAAGTTACTTTTCGGCACTTGGAAATGAACACTTTTTGTATCAATCACAGGGCTGAATTGCCTTTCGAAAACGGCAATTTCTTCAGAAATAAGTTAAAAACTTAATCTTTTTGAATTATAAATTTTGTTATTAAATAAAATTATAAATAAAGTGGCCATTTCAGCCCTTGGAAGGACTTTGACCTAGCTTCTATTGATCAATTGTGTTGTGCGTGTATTAAACGTTTGATCACAAATGACCGAGAACTGGACCTACGTGTTTTATGCCGACTCCGAACGGCTTATGTTCTCAAGAAGCTTTACATGGCAATTTTTACTATCTGAGGTTTGCCATTGTCTGCTGAGAGGTGACGACCGAACAGAAAAATTAATTCAATTGAAAAAACTTTCTGTCTGAGCTGGAATTGAACCCGGGCTACTGCAGATCTTTAGCTTAGGGACCACGCACTCTACCCACTAGGCTACGGTCGCCACTTTTATTATTGCATATTATTATTTATTTATTATAACATAGCGATAATTTGTTGAAAAGAAAAAAATGATTATTTAGCTTATTATAGATATAACATGCATGTATAGTATTAATATATAGTAAAATAAAATAGCTATATTCAATAATAATAAATTAAAAGAAATCACAGCAGATTACTTAATTATTGTAATAAATTCATTGATGTTTTAATCGAAATTTTAATCAAAATCTAAACTTGAAGCAAACACATCTACTGTCACGCAAATCTACTCATTTCATTTGTAGCAGTATTTTTAAAATTTGTCACCTTATGTTTGAACCACATGTTTGAAAGTTTATATAACGTTTGTGTGAAGGTTAACATTTTAATTTACTTTTATAAAAATAGCAACAGAGATTTAAATTATTCTTTTTTTAACTCATTTTAGCATATAAAAAATTCATATTTATGATTTATTTCTGAACTCATTTATGATCAACAAATGGTTCGTTTATGAGATATTGTTTCTACTGATATGATAAAAAATTATTATTTTTTGAATTCATTTAAAAATGCAAAAAGAAACATTTATGATAAGTTTTTGAACTCATTTAAGAACAAAAATTGTTCATTTTCGAGCAATTTTTAGCTTCTAAAATTATTCTTTTTCTACTCAAAATAAGTTTTTTATGAATTTTGCAAAAGAAGTATAGTTCTTATTTATGGTAAAATTTTTCACGAATTTAATCTTCTATAGCAAGCACTTTTAAGTGTCAATATAAAAAATAAAGAATTTTAAAAAAAATTCTATCCAAAAACGTTCGTTAAACTCTCACCTCACGCAAAACCTTCGCTTATGGTTCAGTGGGTTGGTTAACCCACCTTTTTTTTTGCTCAAACATTATGCGTTTTATACGTTTATACGTTGAAAATATTTTTTTTTTCTATAACTCGAAGCACGATATATAGAAAATTCAATAAAAAGTAGTTAGAAACTACCTTTAACTGGGCCGAAGTTAAAATACTTCCACAGCTGACTGCACTTTTTCAAGAAATTTTCGAAAATGAAAATAATGACTAGTTAAAATCGTGACGTTTGTTAGAAAAACCCGCATGTATTAAATTTAGCTCGATAGGAGTACGCCAAATGACCACGAGTTGATAGCTTTGTTGTAAGTTGAAAAACATATAAACATTTTTTTTACTTTTTACATATTTCTCGATTTTTTGGGCATAAAACCTTATTTTATGCATAAAACTGGTACGTCGTTTGTTATTTAATTGTCCCTAAAAATAAGCTATAAAATATAAAAATCAGATAAAAATTATTAGAGTTGTGATATTTTAATTTTGGAAAAAATTTAATTTTTTTTCTTATTGTAGTAAAAAAAATCTTAAAAATTCAAATTTTTAAAAATTGCAATAAATTGCTATTGAAAAGTTTTCTGAAATAACATTTTATATAAATACAAAAAAATTATCTGATTACGTTTAATAACTTGGTCGTTATGAAATTTTTTACTAGAAGTGTAATATTTTGTCAATTTCGAGTTTGGATATTTTTGCAAAAACAAATTCCAAAAATGCAAAATTTTAACGGCAAATTATAACGGCTGGCTATAGCATAGTCTTAAGCTATTTCGGACAAAAAATTGCAAAAACCAAAATTCTGATAAAAAAGTTATAGCTGTTGTAAACTTGATTTTTTTTTCAAAAATGCTCAAAGTGCCTGTTTTTTGGCATTTCGAACACAAATAAATTCATAAAAATTCGATAAAATTATGTTTCTCATTTGAAATGGCTTCAGTAATATAAAAATAAATTTGGAGTTCCAGGGCTGCCAACATATCAGGCCCTGGTCTTAGGATAAATAATATTAAAAATACCCCAAAAACCAACAAATTTTATTTTCACCACTGCAACTTATGAATTCGCTTTTTTCACCATTCCATCAATCACAATATATCCAAAATCGGATCAGAAACCAAGTCACACCGCCAGGGTAAAGTTCAAAAAGTCAAAGAAAAAAATCAGAAGCATTTGCTTTAGTCGAAGCCATTTTAAAACGTTTTTATGTATAAAAAAAAGACAAAATAGAAACCTTTTTAATTAATTGTATTTTCGCTCTTTGTTTTGTGGTGAAAAATTGTGAAAAAATCGATTTCACAAGTGGCAGTGGTCGAAATGAGATTGGTTGGTTTTTGGAGTATTTTCAATATTTTTTACCCTAAAACTAGGGCCTAATATGTGGGCAGCCCTGGAACTCCAAAATTTCTTCTAAATAATATCAAAAAATCTGTTTTATATTACTAAAACCATTTTAAGTGAGAAACATAATTTTATCGATTTTTTATGAATTTTTTTGTGATCGAAATGCCAAATGGCACTTTGAGCATTTAAAAAAAATCAAGTTTCAACAGCTATAACTTAATTATCCGAATTTGTGTTTGTAATTTTCCGCCCGAAATAGCTTAAGACTATGTTTTAGCCAGCCGTTAAGTCGATTTTTAAAATTTTGCATTTTGCATTTTTTGGATTTTTTTTTTTTTTGTAAAAATACCCAAACTCGAAATTTACAAAACGTTACACTTCTAGTAAAAATTTCATAACGGCCAAGATATTCACCGTAATCACATAATTTTGTTGTTTTTGTATTAAATGTTGTTTCAGAAAACATTACAATAGCAATTTATTGCCTTTTTTAAAAATTTAAATTTTAAAATTTTTGTTTTACTACAATAAGAAAAAAAATTAATTTTTTTTTTCAAAATTAAGATATCACAACTCTGGTAATTTTTATCCGATTTTTATGATATTTATGTTTTATAGCTCATTTTTAGGAAAAATTAAATAATAAACGAAGTTCATATCAGTTTTATGCACAAAATAAATCTTTATGCAAAAAAAAATCGAGAAATATGTAAAAAGTCGAAAAATTTTCATATGTTTTTTAATTTGCAACAAAACTATTACAAACGTCACGATGGTAACTAGTCATAATTTTAATTTTCGAAAAATTTAAATTTTTCAAATGCATGGCCAGTCTATTCCACAGTCATATTTTAGTGTTTTCAAGTTTTTATTGTTTTATTTTTTAATAAAGTCACTTTTATGGGTTTTTATGGGTTTTTATGGCGTTGCTTAATGTAAATTTTTCAAATTCTGACTTTGTTTTGAATACCACAGCTTATGGTTTTAATATACATTAATTTTTGTGGAATTTATGAAGGTTCTGCTATTCTGATGACGTCACTTTTGTATGGGAGGTAGCAAAAGTTTCATTTAATTTTTTCATATTCCAAACATAGTGTGCAAAGTAAAAAATTAAGATTTATTTACAAAATTTGAAGACATTGTAATTATTTCTGTGAATTCAAAGAGCTTTTAGCGTTTTAACAAAGCCACTTAGTACGGGAGGTAGGCGTGATTTTCATTCGACTTCAACAAATTGCATACTTACAGAGCATTTTTAATGTTAAAGCTTATGTGCATACTATTTTAAGTCATAAGATTATTTTTTGGGGATATTACAGAGATTTACCAATTTGATAAAGTCACTTTGTATTGGAGATAGGTGTGGTTTTTACCCGACATGGCTCTTCAAACTTGATCTTTAAAAAAGCACTTTTATTGAATGCTTTTGCGATAGCATAAAAATGTTGGCTGTTATCGTTAGATATCTATTAGCTTATTCTCATTAGCACTCGATGGTATACACGTTATTGTTTTTTATATACATTACTGGTATTCGTCTAAACGCGCAAGTTTCCCATTTGTGTAAATGTGCAATTTTAAGTGGCAGCTTTCATGAACGCACCTTATCTTTTTTGTGCAATTTTTGACAGTTGATGAACATTTGAAAAAAAAAATGTCAGTATTAAAAAAATTAAAATGGCAAAAGAAGCATATTAATAAAATTATTTAAAGAAAAACTTAAATGATTGTTTTTCAAGAAAGTTAAAATCACAGAAGTAGAAGAAAAAAGAACAGATTTCGGATTTGCGCTATTAATAGCCCAAGTTTTCTTGACAATTTGGTCGCGCGTACTTATTAGATTTTTTGCAGAAGGTTTTCCATACGATTTTTGACAGCTCATTTGCGAAGTTAGAAAAATGCACAGTATACGAGGGTTTTGCGCGTTTAGTTGAATACCCGTCTTATAAATATTTTTTTTTTGTAAAAAAAGTTTCTGGAAGAGTTTTTTGATATCTTAGCGATGAATTAATGAGAGTAAACAGTAGATGTGACGACCTAGAAAAAAACAACATAGCAGCTGATGCTGTTCTTTTTGGAATTCCAGTACTTAATGATGAGAATCTGACAATGAGTTTTCTTCGCCTCTGTAACACTATTGAGTGTAAGCCCCCTGCTCTTAAATCCATTTTTCGTCTCCGTCTTCGCAATAACTCTACTGATACGCCAATAATTTTAAAATTCAAAACACCTCAGGATAGGAATCTGATTCTAAAATCAATTGGAATCTTTCGTAAAAACCAACACAGGCAACTCTGTCTCCGCGATGTTGGATTGGATTCAGACAAATACATCTACTTGAATGAGAGTCTGACTCAAGGAAACCGTTCCATCTTTCAACAAGCTGTTCGAATGAAACACCGGCAGCAGCTCTTCTCTGTTTTTACAAGAGGCGGCTCTGTTTTGGTCACCACACACAAGAACGGAAATCCGATTAAAATTCTTAATCAGAATATGCTGCATAACATTGCTTATAACGAAAGCACTCCTGGGATTCCTGGGATTCCTAATTCATTTCGCAACAACGATATTGTGGGTGATATATAATAACATTAAATTAGTATATAATGCTTTTTCAAATCAATATTTAGTCATATCTTTTATTTGTAAACACTCTTCCCTCGCTTTTTTCTCTTCTTCACATCTTAAATATCTTCTTTATCTCTTTAACACAACTATCTCTGCGCCTAAGTACGTCGTAAAAGTGTTTGTGCCTCTTGTTTCTTATGTATTTGTTAATTGCTCGTCCTATGGATAATATAACTCAACCATGGGGAAGCTCCATTGATTTGTCGCATACCCTACTAAATGTTTTATGTAAATACAGTAATGGTTTAAATATTTGTCATTTAAATGCTCAGAGTCTAAAAAACAAAATTGACGATCTGCGCCTGCTTGTTAATAACAGTACCGTTGATATTGTTTGCTTGTCTGAAACCTGGTTAAAGTCGGAAATGTGTAATACTCTATTTAAGTTAAATAATTATAAGTTGTTCCGAGCTGATAGACATGACAAAACCGGTGGTGGGGTTTGCATTTATATAAGAAATAGCTTAAAGTGTCATGTCATAAAAAAGTCGAGTGTTAATGATTTAACTGAACACATTTTCCTTGAAGTTTTGCACAATTCGGGAAAACTGTTAATTGGATGCATATATATGGCCCCCTGCATTGCCAACTCAGTATTAATAAGAGACCTGCTTGAAGAGTTAGCCCCTCTTTACTCGGATGCTGTTATCTGTGGGGATCTAAACGTTAATATTTTAAATAACAGGAATTTACATTTCATGGAAATGATTGATCTTTTTAACTTTAAACTTGCCAACAACTCTTTTCCAACGCACTTTAAACCTAACTGTATACCATCTCTGCTAGACATTTTCTTGGTTTCTAATTCGAAATTAGTTTTGCATTACGACCAAATTTCAGCACCTGCTTTTTCGAATCATGAATTAATTTTTCTCTCTCTGGATATACACCATACCCCATGTCAGGAAACTTTAATATACACACCGGATTTTACACAAGTCGACCTCAACGAATTGTTCGCGGACTGTCAAAGTTTAGATTGGGCTCCAATTTATACCACAAATGACACTACCAAACAAATTCAAATTCTAAATAATAATATTAATACCTTGTATTCCACACATGTCCCAGTGAGAAGCAAGCGAATAAAACCAAACAAATACCCCTGGCTTACTGAAGAAGTCAAGGCTCTAATTTTAAAGAGAGAAAATGTTTATGACAGATGGAAAAGATACAAGTGCACAGCCATACATTTAGAGTTTAAACGTGTCCGAAATGCAGTCACTGCTCTTATTCGCAGAAACAAAAGACGCTTTTATCAAAGTAGATTTGGTTTGTGTAAGTCGAGCCATTCATTTTGGAAAAACATTCGGCAAGTTGGAATATCCAAAGAAAGCCTGCCTGTTCCAGATAACATAAACCTGGATGAACTTAATAATAAGTTTATTCAACCAACAGAACCCCGCACGATTACAGATAATGTGTTCAACTCAACTATTAGTTTACAGCAGCATAACGGTTTTGCCCTCTCAGGAACTGACTATATTAGTGTTGGTGAAGCAATTTTTAAAATTAAATCAAACGCGATTGGAGCAGATAACATTAATCCTGCGTTTATTAAAACTCTTCTCCCAGTTATTCTTTCCCATATAACTCACATCTTTAATACCATAATCACTACTTCTATGTTTCCTTCAGGTTGGAAAGTTGCTAAAATACTGCCTTTGCCTAAATCGTCTTTGCAAACAAATTTAGAATTTCGCCCAATTTCGATACTACCATTTTTAAGCAAAGCTTTTGAATTGATTGTAAGCAATCAAATAAAAACATATTTAAATAATAACAACCTCATAACAAGGCATCAATCCGGGTTTCGAGCAAATCACAGTTGCACAACTGCACTACTGAAAGTCTGCGAAGACATAAGATCGGGCTTAGACAATGAAAATATGGCCTTAATGGTTTTTCTTGACTTTTCAAAAGCATTTGACAGTATAAATCACAGCATCTTGATACAAAAACTTGGTATGCAATTTTCATTCCAATTTTCTCTTTGTAAACTCATCAAATCTTACCTTGATGATCGTTCTCAATATGTTCACCTGCACAACAAATGCTCGTTCAGACTTAAAGTGTTGTCTGGTGTCCCGCAGGGCTCGGTATTAGGCCCTCTGTTATTTACAACATTTATAAATGACATTATCGGCTGTTTCTCTACCTGTCAGCACCATATATACGCCGATGATATACAAATTTATAAGCTTTTCTCTAAACCGGACTTAAATATCGCTGCAAACGAAGTCAACGCCGAATTGAACAAAGTCTTCGAATGGTCAGTAAATAATGAACTTAGCCTTAATCCTATAAAAACCAAAGCAATGCTAATTGACAGACGCAAAAACAACGATAAACCCTCACTTTTTCTTAATAATTCTCCAATTGAATATGTAGAGTGCTTTAAAAATCTCGGATTATACATGAGCAGTAACTTTATATGGAACATTCATATCAACCGAATTGTCTCTAAGATATATGGTGCCCTGCGTGGACTTAATCCAACCTCTAATTTTTTATCAAACGAAGTAAAGCTTAAACTTGTCCGATCGTTTATTTTACCCATCATAACCTATAGCTGTGAAGTCTTTTCCAACCTGGATCAAGAGTCTTACAGAAAACTGAATGTAGCCTACAATAGTTGCGCCCGATTTATATTTAGAATAAATAGACATACCCACATTTCCGCCCTCTCTAATCAAATAGCTGGCGTTTCCTTAAAAAACGTACTACACTACCGTACAATAGTATCTTTACACAAAATAATACAAACAAAGAAACCGGATTATCTCTTTGATATTTTAAGATTCGCAAGGACTCAGCGAACAATGCAACTGATTTTGCCACGGTATAAATATCTCACTACCTCACGACATTTCTTTGTGTACGCGATTAATCTTTGGAATGCGCTCCCAACCGTTATAAAACACTCATCAAGCACAAACGCTTTTAAACGCAATCTATTTCAATATTTTATTGAAACTTAATAAAATATTCTTACTTTCGTTTTCTCTTCTCACTTCGATTTCTGTGCTATTCACTTTATCTTATTTCTTCCTTAAATCTAGTTTATATTAAAATTTATTTTATAGTTTTTATATTTTTAGTTTTTATATAAAATAACGTTCAATATATTGTTTTGTTTTTTTTTTTACATTTTATCTGATATATTATATAATCACTATTAAGTTATGTTTGTACATCTTTAAAAGATTCACTTATTTGTACAATGAATTATATTAAATAAATAAATTACAAATAAATTACAAATATATTTAAATACTAGCTGATATACCCGGTGTTACTCGAGAGTCATTTATATAAACATTTTAATATACACTCTTCGATTAAATGTTTTTTTAAATTCTGGAATAATGAAAAACATGTTGAATTTAAAGTTTGAGCTACCTTTAGAAAATACGGCGTAAACTTTTTTTTTTAAATTTTGGGGGGGCTGAAGCGGAATCCGGAAGTTCGTCATGAAAAACAATTTTGAGAATTTTTCAGATTTTTTGAAAAAGGTTTAGAGGTCGCTCAAGGTCATTTTCCCACAAAAATATTTTTTCAAAATAACATTTGTTATTTTTACCCAGAAAGGGAGCCTAACTGAAAAATATCCTGTTTCAAAGATCTTATTTTGATACAAATAGAAAAGTAATCGAACGGACTTTAATCCAAAATTAGTTTTGGGAAATTTTGGTGGTTGGAGGTCCCATCCCTTGCGGTGCGCTAATTGAATTCAAAGAATGGGTATGAAAAACATATTTTAAAAATTAAACATAATGTTAATATTTACTTATTCTTAAAGCTAGCAAAATTACCTTTTCAACAATATAAAAATTATAGTGGGACTCATGTGTTCTTGAGATATGGACATTTTAACAACTAAGCAAAAATTTATATTAAAAAATATATTGAACTTTTCAACAAAAAAATTTTTAATGCAATATACTTAAAAACAGCGGAGTTATTTTTTTATCGAATGTCAAAACTTTAATTTTTATATAATTTTTTTCTTATTCTTAGATATCGATGTTTTGTAAAAAAATAGTTGTACTAAAAATTATTGTACTAAAATATATATCGAGCCAGCCAAAAGCATGAGTTTAAATTTTAAGAAATGTGTGGTAGGCATCATTCGGCTTTTCACCGCAAGGTTTATAGTTAGTACTCACAGTACTTAAAAATGCGGCGCCATCTATCTGTGAATTTAAAGCGACAACAACTTCAATATTTTTATGATTGTTGTAGTTCGCCAAAACTTTGTGTTTTCGTTGAAGCACTTTTGATGGCAACAATGTTGTTATGTATATTATTTCAACAATATCACAACAGTGCGAATGGCTCAGTTAGCTCCCAGTGGGCATTTTAGCGAGTGCTCCGCAAAAGAATGCATGCTAGCACTGCTATTATTGGCGTCAATACACCTTCCATGATCACTGCATTGATGAGTACTTCTGTAAGGTTCTGATTCTTTTCATATTATGAAAAAATTTACAAAAAAAATTCCAAAAAAATTTTAAATACACAGAACAGTTTGTAAAAAAATGTAGATTTAAAAAAAAAACAGCAAAAAAACATTTTTTTTGTCCGAGTTGGGTCTCGAACCCGGGCTCCCGAAAACTAACACATTACATATTATTTGTATTATAAGAAAATATTTATATGGAAAAACTCCAAGTCTTTTCTTATAGTTTTGTATGCAGAAAATTTATAAAAAAATTCAAAAAATTTTAAATGCACAGAACAGTTTGTAAAAAATGTAGATTTAAAAAAAACAACAAAAAAATTTTTTTCCGAGTTGGGTCTCGAACCCGGCTTACTTTCATTTATATTGATGCAAAATAAGCTATTGATTTTAAACAACCACGATAGACGAGTGGGTAAGATGTCGGACCGCCACACGAGAGGACCATGGTTCAAATCTGAAATTGTTAGTCGTTTTTTTATTTCAAGTTGATATTTATATTGCTTTTCCTTCTAAAGTGACTTCTCGAAAGAGCGCTTCTGGCAGGTCTCTTTTGAGCAAGGAGAGCGGAAGGCCTGACAAATTTTCGCATTTCATACAAGCAACAAATCGGTGTTTGCAAGGAGTGTGAAAGGCCTATTAAAACCTAACGCAGGCCTGCTAGAAGGCCTTCGAACTCCTACAATTGTCCACTGGGTTAGTGCTTTAGTTTTTGTACATGTATTTTGGAATCTTGAGTAGTGAGTTCAAATCACAGCAGAGACATAATTTTTTTTTCTTAATGGCTTAGTGATTTCGTTCTTATTTTTTTGCGAACGTGTTAATTTTCTTACTCTGTGCTGGTACGTTTATTCTTAATGAAGCAAATTAAGTCACGATTAGTTAACAGCTGCGATAGTCGAATGGATAAGCATATGTACTTTCACTCGGCTAAGGTTCGTCTCTGGATAATGGTAATTTTTCAATTGCCGGCAACATTAGTTGGAGTTGGAAATTCAGCAGACATGCTCGCCTCCATACCTACTTATATCTTTTTGCTATAGGCATGCCCTAGGACGGCATGTCTGTCAAATTAACTGCCATAGCAGCAATGCGGCATGCATCTCATGGTATGAATGCAGCATTAATGACGAGAGATGCATGCAGCATTACTACTAGGGCAGTTCATTTGGCAGACATGTATACCTTCTGCATTCATATCATAAGATGCATGCTGCATTGCTGCTACGGCAGTTCATTTGGCAGAGACATGCCGACCTAGGATAAGCCTATATAAAAAAGATATAAGCTGGTATGGAGGCGAGCATGTCTCCTGTCCTTCCGAGGCATGTTTCCGGCAGACATACAGCAGGGCTCCTTTTCCAACTTTGTATAGACTTAATTATATTTTTAATTTTAATCCAAGAAAAGCTCAGTGGTCACGTAAATATGCTACTATTAAAGAAAAAATAAAAAAAAGCAACGGTGTGGAGCAATTTTAAAAAATATTTGGGTCAGTCTTGAGAGCATTTAACAAGCTTTTGTTTGATAGAAACTTTTGAAATACAACAATAGATTTTAGATGAAGGAGTATTTTTCTCTAGAAATTACTTTGTTTTGACTCTTTGCTAAGGGGTCGTTCATAAACTACGTTACCAATTTATGGGAAGGGATGGGTTTTGAAATGCACTACGATAATTAACGGTAGGGTGAGGAGGGATTAAAGATATTGTAACGTGACCAAAAATTTAAAAAAAAACTCAAAAAAATTCCATTTAACTAACCTGTTGTTACTTTGGTAGGTTATTATTTTTTAAAATTTAATTTTTTGCGGTTTTTATTTAAATTTTCTTTAAAAATAGGGAGAATTTGCAAGAGTGTGTTAACAAATGAGGAAAATATGTATTTAAAAAAAAATATAATTTTATGATTTGAGTAGTTAAAATTTATAATAGTTGTAATGTGTTAATTATGGAGCATCAAATTTTGTGTAAAACAGAAATAATTTTTTCTTAAAACTGAGACGTCATATGAAAGAGTATACAAAATGCCATTTTCAGTTATTATTGTTTTACGATAAAAACAACTTTTGCACCGTTTTTGGAAGAAACAGAAATGCATTGGTCCTTTTTTGAAATAAGATTAAAAATTTATTCAAAACTTTATTGTGCAAGGACTTTCTATAGTTTTCAAGATAAGAGAATGTTTTTGGTTTTAGTAAATTAGCAATTTAGTAACATTTTTGAAGTATAACTAACTTTGTAATTTTTCAAGATAGGTTAATGATTTCGATGTCGTTGGAAAGAAAATTAAATGAAACACAAGTTTAAAGCTAACAAAAATGTTGACTTATTACTCGAAATTTTGAGAAAATTGTGCTCAAACTTAAAATTTTTAGTTTCAACGGATTTAGCACAGTTCATCTTCACGCTAGCACAGCTCGGTAATGGAAAGGTTGGATGGGTTCGTTGATACACAGTTAGAAAGGCCAATTCATTGCCTTTGAAATGAGCTTTTAAAATAAGTTTACTATAAGTAAGTTACTCTGCTAAAAACAATAGCATGAAGCAAATTCATGAAATACCAATTAACCCCGTAACTCCCAAGGGTGTGAAAATAGACCCTCCTCCCATACGAGTTTTTTGCTAAACTTGACCTCCTCTTTCACCTGTAAATATTCACACTTTTACACGGGACACCCTGTATATTTACCCTTTAGGAAACAAAGTGCTTCAAAACAACTTTCAAAGCACTTTACAAAATCACAATAGCACTTTGTTCTCTCTTTAAATAGAGCTTTATTTAACATTGCCATGTCGTTGGAAAGAAGACCTTTGTTCCCGCTGAGAAAAGTGATTCAAAAAAGCGCTTTGCTCTCCCTTCGGAAAGAGCTCCTTCCTTGTTCGCACCTGCATTCGCGACTTCATTTTCGATGGCGTATATTTTTGCCCGATGTAATATTTTACATTTACGTTTTGAATATCCTAACCACTTGCCACTAATTTTATTATCTTTTTTATGAAAACATTACAATTTAACACTTTATAAATGATTTAAAAAGCACTTTTCAAAAGCACTATTCATAGGCAGAGTGGAGACCTTTTTACTTGCTTTTCAATAAAGCACTTTAAAATTTCCGATAGGGTATACAGTGAGTAATACTAGTGAATATTCTGAGGGCTATTTTGTAAAATAATAAGTTTACTATTACAATTAAATTTTTATTTCACATGTCACGTTACTTTATGAAGGGGAGGGAGGAGAGGTTTTGAAATGCACTACAAAAAGTAACAGAGGGGGAGGGAGGCGTAAAAAAGTGCTAAGAATCGGTAACGTAGTTTATGAACGACCCCTAAGGCATTTCTGTTTTCACAATTTTTTTTTTAATTTTCAAAAAAATTTAAATTGCGGGAATAGATGAACATACATGCATACAGTTACGGACAAAATAATAGCAGTACTCTTATATTCAGACATGTTGGGATAAATAGTACTAGTCTAAACTTTCGGATCTGGTTAACCTATTAACACTTCTATATGTACTTTCAACACTGGTTCCAAACCTTTACTCAGTTTCCTTCTATATTTTAAAGTTTTCAAGATAAAGGGTGTTTAACTTTTTAGCACGTGCCTAGTATTATTGATTTAGAATCTAAACTACTTACTATAAAATAAAAAATAATGTCATAACATAAAATAATAACATAAAGACTAAAGTAAAGTAAAAATACAACAACAAATGTGAGAATGTAAAATGGAAGAAAAACTGAGAAATTGACACTTAAAATCGCATCGCCTCTGTGGTGCATTGCGCTAATTCGCTTGCACGGCGTATCACAAAGATTTCTGATGAAGCCTTTAGCAGGGCCGAAATTGCAATAAAATCAGCTAGTGATGTTTTCCTTTTCATATTGAAAACGTGGTTGTTGTTGTTGTTTCTTTGGAAAAATCCGTTAGAACAATTAATTGTTCTAACCTTGACTAACTAAACTATCAAACAACTAGAATTTGTACTTAAAATCAAGTATGAATTAAACTATTAAACATTTAGAATTTGTATTTAAATCATCTAAAATTAACATAATTTTACTATATTTTATAAAGAAGGTTGTAAGAAATACATATTTATGAAAGACTAAAAGCTATCGAAACTTGTTTTTATTTTTAAAACCTTTTTTAAGCTATATCAAAACTTAACGTAGTTTTAAGTTAAAAAAATTGTTATTAAGGTCTGAAGGACATTTCTTTATTATATAAAGAATTGCTTGTAAGTTCTGTAGTTTTAATTTATTCTACTCCTTGCGCAAACAACTCTAACTTGAACAAACAGTTAGCAGTTTACAATTTATGAAGCACCTGTTTGTATGTGTTATTAAGTAACCGGCATGTGAATAGAAGCATAAGCACTCTCTTCCTATCAGCTTAACTGCCTACAGCTGGGTCTCACCTATAAACTGACTTATGTCACATTTTCAAACAATAAACATAAAAATGCCGGTTTCATAATGAAAACACCTCCCATATAAATTAAGTAACACCCATTAGATCTCATCCCAACCCACCCTTAATCAGCAGGCCTTCAACTCTTACCAAACAGCTGTAAGTCAAAAGCGCTGCAGTACGAAACAAAAAGCTTTCTTTCTCTCTCTCTCTCTCTGCGTGCATGCATACTTGTCACTCTCAACGAAGAGAAAACATCGCCGCATACAGTTTGAAAAGCACTGCAATTCAAACCATGACCATCTGATTACTGAGTATAAAATTTTATTCTATCGATTTTTCAGCATGGCTAAAAGACACAATTTTTCCGGGGTTAAGCAACACACAACAGCCCAAAGAGAGAGAACAAAAAAAAAACAACAGCTGTTCGTGCGCTTCGTAACGCTTCGTCATACGCCGCAACCACTGAGTTCGTGAACGTTCATTTTTCAATGTAGTTGGTCTGTTGTTAATGGGGCTATATGAAGAGTGGCTTGAGAAAATTCAAAATTATATGTTAGGGGTAGAAAATAAGGTTATGTCAGCGAAAAAGGCAAGACAGAGCAGCAACAGCAGCAGCTGAATAAGGCACTAGAGTAGAAGTAAAGTAAAAAAGTGGTTAAAGATGTAGGTGATGAAATGACGAAGAAGAGCAGAAAGGTAAAGAAGTTAGAAACGTATCGGTTTGGGGTAGCAGAGCACTAATGAAAAAAGGCAGTTAGAGGTGTAAAATAAAGAAACACTCTAAAGAAGAATGGGTTATTATTGAGACTTGGTCAAGCTTAAATAGCTTGCGAAAGCAGTTTATTTTTTTTGAAGCTATTATAAACATATATACTTTATTGCAACGAAAGCTGCTATAAAAATATCTACTTTATTATAACAATTATCACATTATCATAACAACAAGGGCCATCCAGAGGTATGGAAAGATTAGAAAGAATGAAATAATGAGAAGACATTCTTTAAGGTTGGGATTTTCTTTCAAGTTTTAGGTGTAAGAGTGAAGCAGTCGCACAGTGGGACAAAACCCTATTGTTCCAACCAAATTAATTTCTAGCTCGTAGAATTTGAACTAGCGAAGTTATATTATTTTAAATGTTATAATTGAATTGAATAACGTTGAAAGCCGCGAATAACGTTATAAGCGACATTTTTTTAGAGTGTTTTTTGGCGAATACCTCTTAAAATTACTCTCTTATATTGTATAAAAACAAACCTATAAAAACAAACAAGCAGTGGAGCAGTTTGGGGTATTTTTATTGCATACCCACAAAAAAAAAAACTAAAAATTATAAAAAAAAAATAAAAAAAATAAAAAAATAAAAAAAATTTTGTCGCTTGCAACGTTATTCGCGGCTGTGCTTCCATTATCTATCATTACGTCTGACAGAATTTTCAGTATTAATTTCCTATTTTTCATAATCTTAGTTGAAAAAGTAAATTTTTTACCAAAACTCCGGTTTTTAAAAAAAAATCACTTTTAAAGTTGTTAAAATTCGTATGTTTCTATCTATCCATCTATCCACCCTCCACCTAACTATCACCCATCTTCCGAATCAACACAATGATTATGCATTTATATAACGCAAACCCTGAGCGTTGGTTTAATCTAAAAAAAAAAAAAAAATGTATATTTAAAATTTTTTTTCATAAAAGTTTCGTTTTTGAATAATCGATCAATCGAGTTACTAAAAAGCTTTTTCAACAACGGTTCCTTTTTTAATTAAGTGTTAAAAAATTAATTAATATCTATTCATTTTTAAAGCCAAATTTTTAGATTTTTTATATATATATTTTTAATTTTGTTTTGGAAAAGTTTAAACTAAAAACTTATTTTTACAACTAAGTCGATAAAATTCGTGCTTTAAAAATTTTTTCAACAAATGTTCCTTTTTGAATTATCTATCAATCTGTAAAGCCGAATTTTTGGTTTTCATCTTTTATATTTTAAATTTTTTGTATTGAAAAAGTCTATTTTTCAATACAATGAAAAAACAAAGTTCTCCAAAAAATTTTCTTTAAGGGGACAGTACACCCCTGAATTTTCAAAAAATCGATTTTTTTATGATTGGTTTTGGTTCAACAGACCTCAAAGAATCTATTTATTAATGATATAAAATTCGAAATTAATTCAAAATTAATTTCTATGCGAAGTGGTACAGGTTAAAAAGGCAAAGGGTCATGGTGTTAAGGACTTCAAAGCGCTTTTTCTAGAAATCACATTTTTTGAGTTGGCGGGCGTGATAAAAAAATACTGGACTGATCGTTCTAATATTTTAATATGTCATTGTAAACATATAAATCTATAAATTTAACTACGTTTAAAACGATCGGTAGAGAATTTTTTGGTTCTCAAGGGATTTTTTGGTCCCAAAAATCGGCTAATTTTGAAAAAAAACGACGCAATTTTGACCAACAAAATTTTCATTTAGTTGAATCTATAGCGGCTTTGATGCTGATTAAAACCCCGTTTTTATTTTTTTTTTCAGACTTTCCAGTGAGCCAAAATCATGCCCGCCATTATTTTTTAATGTTATTTTCAAAAAACACGCTGAAAAATCCAAAAAAAATTGTTTGCATACTTTTTTTCATAAAAATAAATATGCAAAATTTCAATAAAATATCTCTTTCCTTTCTTCCAGGATAGAACTGTCCCCTTAAAAGACTCAGCTTAGCAAAAAAAAAAATATTTGGAAAAGGAATACGTAAACATTTTTTTAGAATTTTTTGGGATTTTTTAGATTTTGCGCCGAAATTTTGAATTGCCCTATTTTGAATAAAGCAAAATATAACATAAAAAAACTCTGCAATAATTCACGCATACTCTTTGGCTATTTCCAAAAATTTCTTGTTTCATAAAATTCGATTGTTAACTTGATTCTTTTTGGAAAAAAAAATAAATAACTTTTTTTTTTATTTTATTGAAAAATTCACTTTATTGCACAAAAAATTTGAAAAATAAAAAGTTTCAATAAGTAAAACTTTTCGATCTATAAGTTTAATTTTATTTAGAAAGCTTGTTTTTTAAAACAAAGAATATATTTAATGAAAAAATTAACTCTTTCAATACAAAAGATTTTTTAGAAATAATAATTAAAAATTCAGTTAAACAGAGATAGATATTTCAGACAGAAAGAAACATTTATAAAAAAGTTTCAAATTTTTTGTTGATTTTCTATGATTTAAATACTAATTCCAAATGTTTGATAGTTTAAATCATTCTTGATTTTAAATACAAATTCTAGTTGTTTGATAGTTTAAAATCGTTTATTGAGCTTTAGGTCAGGTTAGAATAATTAATTGCTCTAACGAATTTTTTCCAAAGAAACAACAACAACAACATTTACAATATGAAAAGAAACACATCACTAGCTGATTTTATTGCAATTTCGGCCCTGCTAAAGGCTTCATCAGAAATCTTTGTGATGCCGGCGGGAATCGATCCCGGGCCGTGCCTCGTGTTAAAATTTTTGTTATCTTAAGGTTCAACAACTTAGCCTTGAAAAACTTGGTTTTTAGTTAAAATCTAATTTTTCAATAAAAATTGTGAGTAAATAAAATAAAAATAAAATCATAAATTCGACCAGAAAGATATAGATGCTATGCAAAAATGATAATTTAAAAAAAAAAATTGTTTCCGTGATTCAGCAGGTAGAACTATCATCTAGTGGACGAGGGGATGCAAGTTCAAATCCGGCATGAGCTTAATATATTTTAGAAAAAACTCACGAAAAAAATTGTTGGTTTTTGTGAATTTAGTACCTGCAAATCAACAAAACGGGGGAAAGGGGTTTCTACGACCAGAAATTATTTTTTAAACTTTTTGGATAAAACACTTGGGCTTTGTCCTACAGTGCGTCCCATTGGGCTAAGGAAAAATGCGAAAAATAGTAAACGAGGGGTTGCAAAATCAAATCCGGCATGCGCTAAGTATATTTTAAAAAAATTTTAAAAAAATACTCAAAAAAAAAATCTGTTGATTTTTGCGAATTTAGTACCAGCAAATCAACAAAACGGGGGAAAGGGGTTTGGATGAAATAGAAGGGCATTGTCCCACAGTGCTTTGCATTGGGCTGGGGAAAAATACTAAACGAGGTGTTGCAAGTTCAAATCTGGCATGCGCTAAGTATATTTTAAAAAATTTTTTAAAAAAAACTCCAAAAAAATTTATCGATTTTTGCGAATTTAGTATCAGCAGATCAACAAAACGGGGGAAAGGGGTTTCTTCTACGACCAGAAATTATTTTTGAAACTTTTTGGATGAAACCGTAGGGCCTTGTCCCACAGTGCGTCGCATTGGGCTGGGCAAAAATGCGAAAAATAGTAAACTAGGGGTTGCGAGTTCAAATCCGGCATGCGCTAAGTATATTTTAAAAAAAATTTAAGAAAATCTCTCTCAAAAAATCTGGCGGTTTTTGCGAATTTAGTACCAGCAAATAAACCAAACGGGGGAAAGGGGTTTCTACGACCAGACATTATTTTTGAAGCTTTTTGGATGAAACAGTAGGGCTTTGTCCCACAGTGCGTCGCATTGGGCTAGGCAAAAATGCGAAAAATAGTAAACGAGAGGTTGCGAGTTCAAATCCCGCATGCGCTTAGTATATTTTAAAAAAATTTTAAAAAAATACTCAAAAAAACTGTTGATTTTTGCGATGTTGGGGTTTCTTCTACGACCAGAAATTATTTTTTATACTTTTTGGATGAAATAGTAGGGCTTTGTCCCACAGTGCGTTGCATTGGGCTAGGGAAAAATAATAAACGAGGTGTTGCAAGTTGAAATCGGCATGCGCCGATTTTTTTAAAGTATATTTTAAAAAAAATTTTAAAAAAATCTCGAAAAATTCTGTCGGTTTTTGCGAATTTAGTACCACCAAATCAACAAAACGGGGGAAAGGTGTTTCTACGACCAAACACTATGGCTTTGTCCCACAGTGCGTCGTATTGGGCTGGGCAAAAATGCGAAAAATAGTAAACGAGGAGTTGCGAGTTCAAATCCAGCATGCACTTAGTATATTTTAAAAAATTTTAAGAAAATCTCTCGAAGAAAATCTGCCTCTTTTTGCGAATTTAGTACCTGCAAATCAACAAAACGGGGGAAAGGCGTTTCTATGACCAGAAAATATTTTTGAAACTTTTTGGAAAAAACACTTGGGCTTTGTCCCACAGTGCGTTGCATTGGGCTGGGGAAAAATGCGTTTTAAGTAGAAGCAACCTCGTGAAAAACAGTGGGTTGCAGTCTTCGATTTTTTTACACACGAACGACAATCGCTGCCGCTCGTCTCATTAAATTCGTTTATCGTATATTGTGCATATGATTTCCGAAATTTTTCGGTTTTCTTTTTTTTTTTTTTTTTGTATTTTAGTTTGACAAATTTTTATAATTTTTGATAAAATTACCTGATATTTTTACGGCTTGGCTAAATTTTCAAGTATGACAAAAAACGTTCGCTTTGGATGGAGAGTTGAAAAAAGCCTTAAAACTGAAGCTTTTTCTGTAGTTAACAAATGTTTAAGCTGCTGCTGTTAGTTGTTGGTTTTTGTTTTTTTTTTTTATAATAGCAAGTTTTTGTATTTAATTTTTTTTTTTTTTTTTTTTTTCTTAATCACTTAAGTTCTAAACACAAAATGGACTTTTTTACTATTAAATGGCCTTATTTTGGTTTTTGCAGAGTTAGTTTTTGTGGTTTTTTTTTAGTAAACTTTCTTCTTTTTTTTTCTTAGTTTAGCTGAAAATATTTTGTCTATTGTTTCATAAGCAAAAAAGCATTATTTTTTTAGACAAAAATACACAGACGCAAAGGTTAGTTATGCTTAAAAGCTTTGAGGAAAAAACAATTTTTGGCAAAAATTTATTTAATATAAATACATAGGCTTTAATTAAATTTATAAATTTTGTTTTTAATTTTTTTTTTTTAACTTTTCAATCTCTTTGCTTTTGAATCACTTTGAAACCGAATTAAACTTTAGACGGATATTGATTTTTTTTTTCTATATGTCAAGGAAAACCCGTTTAATTTTGCTACAAAACCAAAGTTTTTTTATAGTAGTTCTTTGGTAAAAGTCTGTCTTCTGGTTGTTAAAATTTTCAGAAATTTTCATCAAAATTCTTAGTATTTCATTAAATTTTTTATAGTATTTCATGCGCTGATGCTGGCCTTTTGAGAATTTTTTACTTAAATTCTCTTATATATATCTTATGCATATATATATATATATACTGGGTTGGAATGCTGCCTCAATAACCGGCTTTTTATGATTTGCTTCTTGGTAAGCTCACAGTTTTCTTGGTACTGATTGAACTGGCTGTTCTATCATGGGCTCAAAATATGTTGCACCTTGCAAAGGAAGCTTTTTGTCCGCATATTCGATGTTTTTCTTTTGTTGTTGCTGTTGTTGTTGTTGTTAGCGTTAAGTGCGCCTGCGTCATCTCAAATGTGTTACTACTTAAACTTTGACAGTCATTTCGTCTGACAGCTACTGTCAGCTGTTTCACATGTGACATTTCATGCCGCATATGTTTGGTTGGGTGTGAAGGTGTGTGTATGTGTTTGTGTGTTTAATAGTAATGATTGAACTTTTTGTTACTTCGTTTGGGGGTGGTGGAGGGTTAATGTAAGAAATTAAATCACTAGGCAACAATAAATATGGCCTGATTAACAAACAAAGTCATAAAAGTCATGTTTTGAAAGTTCTTTATATCATATTCTTACTTTACGACTTATTGACAATTTTATAAAAACTTTCAGCAAGGGAACTTTTTTTCGAACGAACGTTTTTTATGAAAGAACAATTTTTTTAATAAAAATTAATCGAATATGTCCATTTTTATTTGTTAAAACTTGTTCACAGCTTGGAACGCATGATAAAATCGTGATTATTTTCGAAAAATTGTAATGAAATTTTTGATGTGAAATATTGTAATAAAATATATAGGGCTTTTAAGGTGACAGCTATTTTTCAAGTAACAAGGATCACTAAGTATGATTGATAAAAGCAGATTACGTCATGCGCAGGTTTTACGGTAAGGTGACGTCATTGGACCATACAATAATATTTATCACTTTATGCAAGAGTTGCCATCACTTTCTGCTCAGAAATATTTTATAAAGAACTTTTTCCACTCCAATAAAGTATTAAATTTTTAAAGATTTTCTTAAAGAATATAATCACGTTCTTCTTTTTTTAACAATTTACTTTTATTTTATACATGAAAATGTTTTTATATTTTAAAAATATTTCTAAAAAATAAAAGTGTTGCGATCATGGGAACCCCGTCAAGAACGAAGTTCCTTACACTGGAATGTACAACAACAAAAACAATAAACGAATATAAGCAATTAATACTTGTGCACTGCAAAAAAACATAGCTTAAAATTGAACACAATGTGTTAATAAATGTGTTGTTAATTTGAATTTTTTTTCATGTTTTTCAAAATTTTTTAAACACATTTGCTATTGATCTTGACGAAATTTGTTGCAAACTATTTTTTAAACACAAAAATTGTCAAATTAATAACAATTGCCGTCAATTTTAAAACATATTTTTTTCAGTGTATCAAAATATACAATTTTATTTACTGATTACTTATTAACTTACTTTACTAAATCTGTATTTAACATATTGCTGTGGTTTCCATTTCTCAAAGCTTAATTTAAAATAAAGACACGATCAACAAGACACTAAACTAAAGCAATATTACGTGCGCTGACAAACAAACGAACTGTTAGCAAGAAATTGATTAAATTTTTCACTAAAACATTATTTTTTGGACAAAACTATTGATCTTAGATGGATGTCACCGCTGACTTTTTTGTTGGAATCGGGAAGATCTTTTTTTTTTGTCCAAGCATCTTGTGAGGTCTCAAATTGTTACACAATTTGGGTCTCACAAAGTATATAAATGAATTGTTAACTGAATTTAAAATATGGAAAATGTAAACAACCAAAACATAAAATGTAAATTAGACTATCTTAATTAAATTTAAAGATTTATTATTTATTATGAATAAGATGTATAGAAATTATTATATTATATTATATCTTATGAGGTAAAATATATAATATAAATGTTATAAATATTCTATTGAGGAAATAATAATGTATTGAATAACAAATAAGTAAACAAATAATAAATACACACATACAAATATGCAGAGCCATGCACACAGTCACATATACACAGGCAGGGAAAACAAAACAAGTGAACACGAAACAGAAAGGCAACGGGAGAATATAAAGCGGTCGCGTTTGCTTAGGACAGGCAGTCTTGTCGCAGGCGCAGTAGCATGCACATGCTTTGAGACTGAGTAGTTAGTTCAAGCGTAGTTATCTTAAGCGTAGGTGTCCTCACCCTTCGAACGTTGTTTACTCTAAGTCAGGCGTAGTTATCTTAAGCGAAGGTGTACTCACCCTTCGAACATAGTTTTACTCTAAGCTCAGGCGTAGTTATCGTAACCGAAGGTGTACTCACCCTTCGAACATAGTTTTACTCTAAGCTCAGGCGTAGTTATCTTAAGCGAAGGTGTCCTCACCCTTCGAATGTTGTTTACTCTAAGTCAGGCGTAGTTATCCTAAGCGAAGTTGTACTCACCCTTCGAACTTTGTTTACTATAAGTTCAAAATCTAGTTATCTTAAGCGAAGGTGTACTCACCCTTCGAACATAGTTTTACTCTAAGCTCAGGCGTAGTTATCTTAAGCAAAGGTGTACTCACCCTTCGAACGTTGCTTAGTCTAAGTTCAAAACGTAGTTATCTTAAGCGAAGGTGTCCTCACCATTCGAACTTGGTTTACTCTAAGTCAGGCGTAGTTATCTTAAGCGAAGGTGTACTCACCCTTCGAACGTTGCTTACTCTAAGTTCAAAACGTAGTTATCTAAAGCGAAGGTGTCCTCACCCTTCGGACGCTGTTTACTCTAAGTCAGGCGTAGTTATCTTAAGCGAAGGTGTGCTCACCCTTCGAACATAGTTTTACTCTAAGCTCAGGCGTAGTTATCATAACCGAAGGTGTACTCACCCTTCGAACATAGTTTTACTCTAAGCTCAGGCGTAGTTATCTTAAGCGAAGGTGTCCTCACCCTTCGAATGTTGTTTACTCTAAGTCAGGCGTAGTTATCGTAAGCGAAGTTGTACTCACCCTTCGAACTTTGTTTACTATAAGTTCAAAATGTAGTTATCTTAAGCGAAGGTGTACTCACCCTTCGAACATAGTTTTACTCTAAGCTCAGGCGTAGTTATCTTAAGTGAAGGTGTACTCACCCTTCGAACGTTGCTTACTCTAAGTTCAAAACGTAGTTATCTTAAGCGAAGGTGTCCTCACCCTTCGAACGTGGTTTACTCTAAGTCAGGCGTAGTTATCTTAAGCGAAGGTGTACTCACCCTTCGAACGTTGCTTACTCTTAGTTCAAAATGTAGTTATCTTAAGCGAAGGTGTCCTCACCCTTCGAACGTGGCTTACTCTAAGTCAGGCGTAGTTATCTTAAGCGAAGGTGTACTCACCCTTCGAACGTTGCTTACTCTAAGTTCAAAACGTAGTTATCTTAAGCGAAAATGTCCTCACCCTTCGAACATAGTCTTACTCTAAGCTCAGGCGTAGTTATCTTAAGCGAAGGTGTCCTCACCCTTCGAATGTTGTTTACTCTAAGTCAGGCGTAGTTATCGTAAGCGAAGTTGTACTCACCCTTCGAACTTTGTTTACTATAAGTTCAAAATATAGTTATCTTAAGCGAAGGTGTACTCACCCTTCGAACATAGTTTTACTCTAAGCTCAGGCGTAGTTATCGTAACCAAAGGTGTACTCACCCTTCGAACGTTGCTTACTCTAAGTTCAAAACGTAGTTATCTTAAGTGAAGGTGTCCTCACCCTTCGAATGTTGTTAACTCTAAGTCAGTCGTAGTTATCGCTAGCGAAGGTGTACTCACCCTTCGAACGTTGCTTACTCTAAGTTCAAAACGTAGTTATCTTAAGCGAAGGTGTCCTCACCCTTCGAACGTTGTTTACTCTAAATCAGGCGTAGTTATCTTAAGCGAAGGTGTACTCACCCTTCGAAAGTTGCTTACTCTAAGTTCAAAACGTAGTTATCTTAAGCGATGGTGTCCTCACCCTTCGAATGTTGTTTACTCTAATTCAGGCGTAGTTATCGTAAGCGAAGGTGTACTCACCCTTCGAACATAGTTTTACTCTAAGCTCAGGCGTAGTTATCTTAAGCGAAGGTGTACTCACCCTTCGAACGTTGCTTACTCTAAGTTCAAAACTTAGTTATCTTAAGCGAAGGTACCTCCACCTTTCGAACATAGTTTTAATCTGAGTTCTATCATAGTCACTCACAGCAAGAGGGATCATAGCAAGTAATGGAATAAATATGAATAAGCAAGGATTAATTATATCAATTTAATTTATATAATGCTTAATAATTAAATAACGTACTCGTTAAGTAATAAATGAAACAAATAAAAATAATAAAGACTTACTCTACAGTTTGAAACTAAAACGCTGGCTTTCTAATTTAAAGCAACGGAATTATTGGTAAATAAATTATTTTGTAAGAACCCCTGGTTTACTCACTGAGCCTACCTCAGCAAAAATCAGTAACGAGCAAAAGGGTTCTTTACAATCTTATTTACATATCGTTTACTGTTTAGGCAGCAAATGTAAGAAAGCGCCGAATTTTACTAAAAATTGCAATTTAAGTCTGTTTCTTAGCCAATAACGTCTACGCTATCAAATATTTTAAAACTCTGACTATACAAGAACTAACAATAATCAATTGTTATTCGAATAGTGATAACATAATTTCACTTAAATCCGTTCAGCAGTTCATGCATTTTGTGGCCAATATAAAAATGCTCAATATTTACGATTTCAATTTGTATATGTTTAGTAGCATAGATTCCCTACGGGGAAAAGAACCGGTTCTGAACCTATCACGTGATAGATCCGATCTTCAAGGGATAGGGACCGGTTCGAATTCTGCCACCAACATATGAAACCGACCGGTCACTTTAACATGGCGCTGTTATTGACAAGGTCCAACTGCCACCTGCTGCATCACCTTGGACCGGTTCAGTAACCGGTCCAAAAGAGTATATTGGTGACCTGTTTTTACGAAAAAGGAACCGGTTCAGAGCCTACCACGTGATAGGTTCCCAAGGGATAGGGATCTGTCCCAATTCTGCCACCAACATATGAAACCGACCGGTCACTTTTACATGGCGTTGCCATTGACAGGGGTCAATTTCCACCTGCTGCATCACCTTAGACCTGTCCAGTGACCTGCCTAGAAAAACTGATTTGTGGCCTATCCTATTGAGATCCCACCCACAACTTTCCATATTTTTATGAAATTACAAAAAGCTTACATTTTAGTTAAATATTATTTTAATTTAATATGTAAGTGCAACTTATGTTCGACGATTTTATATATAAAAATATTTTTAAAAAAATTAAATCCAATGAGTATTTTGATTAGCTTAAAAATTAACAATTTGTGTTCAACGACATAATTTTTTGTTTAAATGAACTGATTAATAATCAAACCTGTGAAAAGTTTTTAGTTTTTTGTTTAGTATTGTTTTTTTGACTAGTCAAGTGCAATATTTTTAAATTAATTAATTTAAATATAAAAATTTTTATAAAAAAATGAGATCCGGTGAATATTTTGCTTAGATTAAAAATTAACAACTTGTGTTCAACGACATCATATTTTTTGTTTAAATGCACTGATTAATAATCAAAATTTTGAAAAGTTTTAATTTTTTTCTTAGTGTTTTCGCTAACGCCATTTATTGCACGCACATGATAATGTTTTAATTTGGAGGATAGCCATTGGACAGGTTTTATCAATTCGTGTTGCAAGCTGCCAATGTTCCTTACTGCCGAGAATTTGACAGATCAATATAAAATCTGAACGTGTGGATGAATTTGTGTTACGCTCGCAACAGCACTGGAAAAAGGGTCAAAAGGAATTTGAATTCGCTGTCGATGAAAATGCCAGACCAAATACAATAGCCGAGTGCTTGGATAAATTGCCTTCGTTGTTCAAGAAGAATGGCATGGTGACCGGTGGCACTGCTTTGACTATTTGAAATGGCGCTGCCTCTGTTACACTTGCCTCCGAGTAGGCTCTTAAGAAATATAATCTTAAGCCCCGTTTGCCTACTCGTATGTGGACATTTTGACAAAAATGTTCTGAAGGTGTCTGCCAAGTAGCTAAAATACATCGATCTTATGGATATTAACGAAGCTTTTGGTACACAAACTTTGGCCTGCGCCGATGCACTTGGCTTGGACATAGCCATATTAAATGTTAACGGGGCTGCCATTGCTTTGGATTATTCACTTAGTGCCAGTGGCTGACTTGCAATAGGTCATTTGGTGCACGAGATGCAACGCAAGAAGCTGAAGTATTCCATTGCCTCTGCTTGTAGGAGGTGGTCAGGACAGCGCTTTGTTGCTGGAAGTTTTATAAGCTGTGGTTTATTTTCTACTTTCTGCTGTTTCTACATTTTGAAGATAGCAGATAAAACCAAACATTTTTTTTAACACTCATGAATATTTGCGCTTGATGAGCAAATTTGCATTGACAATTTCCAAAATGTTCTTGGACTTTATCTTTAACTCTAAAACTCAAATTTCTGGGACTGAATAAAATTTATTAAAATTTGCATGAAATTTAAAGATTCAAATAATAAAGGAGGAGGAAAAGTAATGAAATCACAAAAATTAAATAATCGGTCGATTTTGCCCATAACTTTGTTAAATAATTATTGTGTGACATATGCAAATTTTTTTCTTTTCAACTTTGAATTTTCACACACTAAGAATACAGGTTTGAGTTTTAATAGATCTGTCTCTGCTTTTATCATTCAAAATCGGTCCCGTGCCGAGTAAAATGAAGTCTGTCCCGTAACAGGCACAAAAAACCTGTTCCGTGACGAGTTCAGACCTATCCTGTGATAACTGTCGATTTGAGCTGTCACGGGACCAGTCTTTTAAGGCCAATTGACTATGCTTTCCCCGTAGGGAATATTCACTAAAAGTTTGATTTTTTTTTAAAAAAATGGTGGTCCGTTTAAAAATAGCACCACTTTTTTCTGAAATTTCATTTTTTATCCTCTTTTGCAAAAAGTCGCAACATGTTATTTTATTTTTGGAGTGTCTTTCGTTTTTACCAATTACCGTTGATGAGAAGACGAAGTGTAACCATAAAATTTGTAGGATTACTGGGATATTTGGAAATTGCTAAAACAAAAAACATCGAAATATTGCGTTTTGGGCTCAAGACTAATAAAATGGGTCACTAATTGACGGCATGAGTCATGTTCACAGTCGAATAAAAATATGTATGTAACAGGTACGATGGAAACATGGCAGACCCCTAAGAAGAAAGACTATAATAAAACAAAAACCATAAATTCTACTGTACCGAACTCATACAAAAAATTAATCAAGGCCAAGAAGATGAACTAACCCATAAACTGCGGTTCCCAAATGCTTCGTACAATTTCTTTTAAATTGCGTGTGCTTTTTTATATTGATCACAGAAACTACCACACCAAATTTCAGCTTTACACCTTTCACCGTAGTCGAGATATGAGTTGGGTCGTTAATGTTCTCTAAATGGGCACAAATTCCTTCTGCAACGACAGCACAGTTTTATATCAGTAATTTTCTACCAATAGCAGGTATAGTTGGCTAATTTGTTTTGGCAGATTTTACATTTTTTTTTATTTATAAAAATTTTCACAAATGATAAAAACACAAATTTTTTGATTTTTAAACTTAATCACTTTTGACTTTGAAAATGTAGTAGTTAACGTAAAAATTTCCTGGCACCTTCCAAAAACAATTTATAGCTCTATGTTTTCTTAATGCAATAAACAAAAATTTAACACTTAGCTGCTACCAATCCTGAAATATGATCAATTCTGCAGAAGCATTTTCATGGGTAAAAAAAATACCCAAACGCAGTTAATGGGTTAAAGTTTTTTACCATTTCAGCATCTGTATGTTCAGAAAGTAGAAGTCGGAAGAGTGTCTAAATATGGCTCTGGTTTCTAGGTACATATCACATTTAATCCATTTAACTTCTTACTTTTAAGATGCCTCTGCAACAAAATGCAATTTTTTTAAAAAAGCATTTAACTGAACTCTAACCACTAAATTATATGAATTTTATGAATTATCCTCACAAGGACGAAATCTCCATACAATCCTTTTTTTTCAACAGGAAACTAGTTTTACACACATATTTTTTTTATTTGTTTTTTTTTTTAATTTGGCTCATAGTTCACATAGTTTTTTTTATATATTTTTTTTTTTTTTTTTGTTTAATTTTGGCTCAAAATCGGTTTTTAATGACGAACTTTTTAGAATATCTTTAAGTTTCCATCAAGAAATATTAGACAACATTCAGAAAGTTAAAAAAAAATTTAGTGAGTTAGCGAAAAAATTTGTTTATATGGCAATAACTTAAAACAGCGATTATACAAAAACTAGACAGCAATTTTTTATTAAAGACTATAGTTCGGTATTGCTTGAAAGTTAAAAAAATGTCTGCATCAAAAAAATACAAACAGCAATTCCATTTCAAACGTAGCCAAAAAATAAAAATGACCATCTCCGATTTGGGTAAAATTTTGCATTTTTTCGCCATTAAAATGTTTGGCGAGATTTTTGGCGGAGTAACAGGATGAACAAAATCGACAAAAATCGACTAAAATCGGCTCAAATTCATATCCCAAACATTTCTTAACCGAATGTCCAGTTTGAACTATCATTGGAAAGGTACTTAATTGCACTTTAATCCAAAAATAATTTGGAAAATATTGGTGGTAAGTGTTTCCATCCCTTGCGGTAAGGTTATTAATTTCGATGTAGAGGTGGCGAGGTGCCATATAAAAAATTTAAATAATATTTTTTTTGGAATTTCAATTGGGATAAATGGTAATTTTTAAAAATGCAATCATCTAAAAAAGATTTTAAAAAATGCATTTGTATTCAATTTACGAAGCTTATAGATATCTACCTCTACATTCGTTCGATATCTTATTTTATGTCATATCGTAACGGCACGTCAGCTTATTTACTATCTGATGCTTTTATGTATTCGAAGTGTATTTGCCTTTTTTTTTATAATACCCACTAGACCAATAAAGTATCACATGCTTCACATCACATGTTCTATACACTGAAATGTCATCATTTTTTATTAAGCAATAATACATTTCTCATCCCTAAAACGGACACGAAATTTTAGTTAAGACTCGATATTATACAACACGTCCTGATCAAATTTTTTTTGTGTCCACTTAAGATAACATCTTTGTCCTTTGAGCGTATAAATCTGATCCGAACAAAAAATTATATTTTTCCCATTTAGTAGATGATGAAAAAAAAGAGGAAGAATAAGTTCGATAAAGAAAATATTCTCTACTTTTATTTGCTACTTTTTATCGTGGTTTAATTATCGATTCCACTGCTAGATCATGTTTAAAGACATGTGTGAAAATGTGCACCTTAAAATGCATAAAAACGTGACATATTTATAATCTTTGTACTCTGGCGACTACTTTTTGCATTTCTGTAAAGAGCACACGATACACGATGGTTTAGCTGGATGGTGGTGGTATGTTTGTATTTGTATAATGTTATTGTCATGAACGTATGTATTGCTGCAAAGTTGATTTAAACTTGCATACATATTGGGCACATGTGAAACTATGAAAATGTGTAGATATTTTTAAGTGCCGGCAGAACTGTGCTAACATGTGCAAAATTTATTAGCTTGATTTATGAACAAACAACACTGCAGAATAAATTTAAAAAGAAATATACATAAAATTGTAATGCAAACATTAAAAAAAATTTATATTGAAAATTTAGTTTAATCCAAGTAACGTTTCAGGCAAATCCTAATTCAATTTAAGCTCAGTCCAAAACTATTCCTATTCAACTTCAAGTCAGATTTAGTTTAAGTTTAAGTAAGTTCCGTCAAGTTTAAGTGAAGGCATAATATACTACAATTGTAGCCGATATCAAGTCAAGTCAAGGTCATGTCCAAGACAAGCTCAAATTAAGTTTAATTCAAGTCTAAACAAAATCCATGTCGAGTCCAAGCCAACTCAAGTTAAGTCCAAGGAAATTCCAAGTCAAGTCAGGTATAAGTCAAATCCAAGTCAAGTCTAAAATAAGTCCATGTCAAGTCCAAGTTAAGTCCTCAATTTCAAGTCAAATCAAGTCTTAGTCATGTTCAAATCATATCCAAGTTATGTCCAAGTTATGTCCAAGTCATGTCCAAGTCAAGTAAAAGTCAAGTTCTATTCAAGTACAAGTCAACTTCACTTCAAGCCCAAGTCAATTGAAGTTCCATTCCATGTCAATTCTAAGGCAAGTCCAAGTCAAGTTCAAGGCAAATCTTGTTCAAGTCAATTCCAAATAAGCTCCAAGTCAAGTCCAGGTCAAGTCAAAGTCAACTTTTGTACTAAGACTCAAATCAATTGAAGGCAATTGAAGGAAATATAACTGAAATAGAGTCAAGTCAAGCTCAAGACTAAGACAAGTGGCGTTCGAGTAAATTCTAAATCAAGCCCTCGACTAGCACACATCAAGTCAAAAACATGTCCTTGTGAAGTCCCATAAAATTTTAGTCAAATCTACATCTAGTTCGAATCAAAACATTGACCAGATCTACAACCAAAATCTGAATCTAAACTGAAAACATGTCTTTCTCACCAAAAAACTCACTTCAATCCAGATTAATTAAATTCAATTAAAATCAAATAGAATCAAGTTATATTTATTTTTTTATAATTTTATTTAATACAAAATTAAGCATAACAATTATTAAATATATATACTCAAATTAAATTAAATCAAATAAAAATAAATCACATTAAATCGATTTAATTAAAATCATTGTTAAAAAAACTGATTTTTTTTAAATATTTTATTTTATAATTCAAAACTATATATTTTTTAAATATCTTATATATTTTTCAAATCACATGCTATCAAATCAGATCAGTTCATATCCGATCAGATCAAATCAAATCTAAGCAAATAAAATTAAATCAAATCAAAATAAATCATATAAAGTAATATCCAATCTAATCAATTCTATTCTAATTCGAAAACAAATCAGATCAAATTAAATCAAATCAAACCAAGTCAAATCACATCACATAAAATAATATAAAATAAAATACAATAAAATAAAAAAAATAATATAAAATAAAAAATAATATAAAATAATATAAAATAAAATTTAATAATATATAAAAGTGAAGTGAAGTGAAGTGGAGTAGAGTGAAATAAAGTGAAGTGAAGTGAAGTGAAGTGAAGTGAAGTGAAGTGAAGTGAAGTGAAGTGAAGTGAAGTGAAGTGAAGTGAAGTGAAGTGAAGTGAAGTGAAGTGAAGTGAAGTGAAGTGAAGTGGAGTCGAGTGAAGTGAAGTGAAGTGAAGTGAAGTGAAGTGAAGTGAAGTGAAGTGAAGTGAAGTGAAGTGAAGTGAAGTGAAGTGAAGTGAAGTGAAGTGAAGTGAAGTGAAGTGAAGTGAAGTGAAGTGAAGTGAAGTGAAGTGAAGTGAAGTGAAGTGAAGTGAAGTGAAGTGAAGTGAAGTGAAGTGAAGTGAAGTGAAGTGAAGTGAAGTGAAGTGAAGTGAAGTGAAGTGAAGTGAAGTGAAGTGAAGTGAAGTGAAGTGAAGTGAAGTGAAGTGAAGTGAAGTGAAGTGAAGTGAAGTGAAGTGAAGTGAAGTGAAGTGAAGTGAAGTGAAGTGAAGTGAAGTGAAGTGAAGTGAAGTGAAGTGAAGTGAAGTGAAGTGAAGTGAAGTGAAGTGAAGTGAAGTGAAGTGAAGTGAAGTGAAGTGAAGTGAAGTGAAGTGAAGTGAAGTGAAGTGAAGTGAAGTGAAGTGAAGTGAAGTGAAGTGAAGTGAAGTGAAGTGAAGTGAAGTGAAGTGAAGTGAAGTGAAGTGAAGTGAAGTGAAGTGAAGTGAAGTGAAGTGAAGTGAAGTGAAGTGAAGTGAAGTGAAGTGAAGTGAAGTGAAGTGAAGTGAAGTGAAGTGAAGTGAAGTGAAGTGAAGTGAAGTGAAGTGAAGTGAAGTGAAGTGAAGTGAAGTGAAGTGAAGTGAAGTGAAGTGAAGTGAAGTGAAGTGAAGTGAAGTGAAGTGTAGTGAAGTGAAGTGAAGTGAAGTGAAGTGAAGTGAAGTGAAGTGAAGTGAAGTGAAGTGAAGTGAAGTAAGGTGAAGTAAAGTGAAGTAAAGTGAAGTAAAGTGAAGTAAAGTGAAGTAAAGTGAAGTAAAGTGAAGTAAAGTGAAGTAAAGTGAAGTAAAGTGAAGTAAAGTGAAGTAAAGTGAAGTAAAGTGAAGTAAAGTGAAGTAAAGTGAAGTAAAGTGAAGTAAAGTGAAGTAAAGTGAAGTAAAGTGAAGTAAAGTGAAGTGAAGTAAAGTGAAGTAAAGTGAAGTAAAGTGAAGTGAAGTGAAGTGAAGTGAAGTGAAGTGAAGTGAAGTGAAGTAAAGTGAAGTAAAGTGAAGTAAAGTGAAGTAAAGGGAAGTAAAGGGAAGTAAAGTGAAGTAAAGTGAAGTAAAGTGAAGTAAAGTGAAGTAAAGTGAAGTAAAGTGAAGTAAAGTGAAGTAAATTTAAGTAAAGTGAAAAGTAAAGTGAAGTAAATTTAAGTAAAGTGAAGTTAAGTGAAATAAAGTGAAGTAAAGTGAGGTAAAGTGAAGTAAAGTGAAGTAAAGTGAAGTAAAGTGAAGTTAAGTGAAGTAAAGTGAAGTTAAGTGAAGTAAAATGCAGTAAAGTGAAGTAAAGTGAAGCAAAGTGAAGTAAAGTGAAGTAGAGTATAGTAAAGTGAAGTAAAGTGAAGTAAAGTTAAGTAAAGTGAAGTAAAGTGAAGTAAAGTGAAGTAAAGTGAAGTAAAGTGAAGTAAAGTGAAGTAAAGTGAAGTAAAGTGAAGTTAAGTGAAGTAAAGTGAAGTAAAGTGAAGTAAAGTGAAGTAAAGTGAAGTAAAGTGAAGTTAAGTGAAGTAAAGTGAAGTGAAGTGAAGTAAAGTGAAGTAAAGTGAAGTAAAGTTAAGTAAAGTGAAGTAAAGTGAAGTAAAGTGAAGTAACGTGAAGTAACTTGAAGAAACGTGAAGTAACTTGAAGTAAAGTGAAGTAAAGTGAAGTTAAGTGAAGTAAAGTGAAGTAAAGTGAAGTGAAGTGAAGTGAAGTGAAGTAAAGTGAAGTGAAGTGAAGTAAAGTAAAGTGAAGTAAAGTGAAGTAAAGTGAAGTAAAGTGAAGTAAAGTAAAGTGAAGTAAAGTGAAGTAAAGTAAAGTGAAGTAAAGTGAAGTAAAGTGAAGTAACGTGAAGTAACGTGAAGTAAAGTGAAGTTAAGTGAAGTAGCGTGAAGTTAAGTGAAGTAACGTGAAGTAAAGTGAAGTAAATTTAAGTAAAGTGAAGTAAAATGAAGTAGAGTGAAGTAAAGTGAAGTAAAGTGAAGTAAAGTGAAGTGAAGTGAAGTGAAGTTTAGTGAAGTGAAAAGTAAAGCAAAGTTAAATAAAGTAAAGTAAAGTAAAATAAAATACAGTAATAAATTAATATTTTTATCAAATAAAAGCAAATCAAAGCAAATCAATTCCATTTAAATCAAACCCTATCAAAGCAAATAAAATCAAGCGACAGCCTTGCACATCTGTTTTGGATACCGTAGTGTTTCAAACATGATTATTTTTGTGTCAATACTAACAGTAATGCTTGAATTGTGCTAAAGTTTTATGAGACAAAAAAAAAGAATTAATGATTGCGACAAAATAATTTTGCACACAAAAAAAATACCAAAACAAGTAGAACCAAAACATATAACGTCAAACAAATCGCTACTTGCAAACAACTGCATGTTATGGCAAATTATTGCATCAAAAGTATAATTAATTTAAATTACAAGAAAAATGCAACAACAAACGGCAACGAAATATGCCCATGTAAGACAAAAGTAAAAGCATTCAAATAACTTAAATTAGTAATAATGAAGGCTTACTGCTTTATTCTGTATAACGAAAATGCACACCAACGATGAGAAAGACACGAGAAGCAACACTTTTTGCCATATAAAATTGTATTGCTTCTCGTGTCTTTCTCATCGTTGATGGGCTTCCTCGTGATACAGAATAATGCAGTTAATATGATTTCAAAAAGGGACAAATTTAGAAAATTTAAAAAATTATTTTTAGAGAAAGATTTTATACATGAATTTAAAAAAATGTGTTTTTCATGTCAGTTTTCACAAAATTTAATAAAAAAATTCGGCTCAGCTCACTTCAGTTTTAAGCGCGTGCTGAACCCCAAACTAGTCGCTCTGCCAAACATTCCTTGCTCAATGTGCATTGCAACGCCTTTGCTTACTCGAGCTGTGTTGTTCAGTGCTATTTAGCAACAACATTTTGTGTTGTGTACTTTTAGGCATAGTTGAAAAGTGGGATTATTTTGCTTGCATGATGTTTGTTTGTCTGTTTGTTTGTTTTTTTGTTTGTTTGTTTCTTTGTTTGTTTCTTTGTCCGACTTGTCGACAGAAATACTTTTGTTAATTATTATAATTGCACCGAAGCACATGACATGCAAACACCAACACAAATGCATAAAAGCAAATACATACGGCTGCATTTTGATTCACTTATAAATGCAAATAAATGGTGATATACTTACATTAAATGAGCTGGTTATAAATGAGGCAAGAATTGTGTTATTTCAACTTGTTTTGCTTCGGGTTCAATTATTTGACTACGGAGACAAGGGAAATTATTGACTACTTTGATTATTATAATTTTTTTTTCTATTTTGTACTACTATCATAAATATATTAATTTCTCCATGATTTCGCTATAGGTCCCTTCTAACAAGATTTGTCTATAACGCACTCTGGTTTTATGCCATAAAAAAATTCGAAAAAATACACGGAATTGTCGCAGTCCAATAAAATAAGGCATTTGAGTCAAAATCTGTGATATACGATCATAGACAAAAATAGTTCAAACCCGTCTACAACCACGACTGCCTCTTATATTACACAAAATATAAAAATATATTTATGTATAGTTTGAAAACATTTAAAGGTACTTTTTAAACTTTTTTCGAAAAGGATCAAGAAATACTCATAGCAAAGTGCGCGCGATAGGGTAAAACTGTTATATAAAAATATTTTTGATACTTACTGTTTTATTCTGCATCACGAATAAGCCATGCCTGTGACCATCGATAGGTAAGACAGGAAAAGCAATACGCTTTTGTATGGAAGAAAGTATTGCTTCTCGTGTCTTTCTCATCGTTGGTATGCTTCATCGTGTTACAGAATAATGAAGTTAATTGTGATCTATTCTTTGAATTTTTGTACATAATTTTAATTATAAGCTATTAAATTGAAATATTTCATATTTCATATTTATTTTATATTAATTAGTACAATAAGATACAAGAGATCTTTTAACAGTACAACAAAATTATATGCATAATCTACAGTTGACTTAAGATTTAACTTAACTTTGAATAACATAAAATACTTAATATATAATTATTATTTTAATAGTACAACAAATTTATATGTATAATCAACTGTTAACTTAAAATTTTACAACTTTAACTTAAAATGCTAGATATATTATTTATGATTATTATTTATAATTTTAATAAATAGACTGTCTTATAAATGTAAAAAAACATCAAGTAAGTTTTGAAGAAGGAAACAACAACAACAACAACAACAACTAACTCTATATAGAGTCAATCACACAGCAGACTAGACAGACTGAAGCTATGGAAGTTGCAAAAGGAGCCAAACTTCCATCTTCAGTAGTCTTGCGTGACTTAGCTGTGACCAACCCACTGTTTTGTGACCAAGCCCTACCAAGGTTTGTGTCTGTTCTTTTAAAAATATTTTTTCCATAAAATTTCACTGTAAATTTGAGAACACAACAACTATATCAAAGACATATATTAAGTTCTTTTTTTTCTTATTTTATATATTCTAAAATCTGAAATTCAGCAACTTGAAGATCGGCTTCGCTTGCACTCTGACAACTCTTTCAACCGTCTCTCCGCAGAAATAGTGAGTTTAGAAAAAAAGCTTTTAAATGTTATTGATGCCGAAGTCAGCGCAATTAAAAACGAAATTAGCGTGTTTGATGCAAAAATTCTCTCGCTTAAAAATCAGCTGTGCGCTTTAACCTCTCGCTGTGACGAGCTGGAAAAAATAAAAACTGAGCAGCTAAGCAACAACAACACCAGCAATACTAACTCTGCTTTTCAATCTGATGCTGTCTTGTTTGGGGTGCCGTTTGAACAAGAAGAAAATTTAAAATCAATTTTTAACCGCATTTGTCTTCTAATCGAGTTTCAGCCACCACAAATTAAAGACATTTTTCGTGTCAAACCAAAATTGCAAAATCCGAACTCACTCATCATAATAAAATACTTCTCTAAGTTTGATCGCAACCGCGTTCTAAAAGCTTTTGGTGCGTATCGAAAACGAACAAGATCAGCCGTTAATCTGAAAGATGCTGGGCTTAATTCTGACTCCAACGTTTACATTCATGAAAGCTTGGCTGCTGAGACTCGTAAAATCCTGCAAGCTGCGATTACTCTTAAGCGCCAAAAGACCATCTACAACGCTTTTACTTATCGTGGCACTGTTCATATCAGAAAGGAAAAAAATGCTGATAGTATATTCATATCCAGTATTGATGAACTGCGTAATCAAACCTTGGAAGCTGATACTGCTGGATTTTAGTTTTTTGTATTTTATATCTGTTGTTCTCTTAAACGTTACTTTTAATTTACTACAACTTCTAACCTTTCTCATTTCTAAACACCTGTTCTCATGTATATTGCCTATATTTTTCTTCTCTTTAGTGATACTTTATGTTAGAACCTAATAGGTCGTCTCTTGGCTTTAATGAAAATCAAAAAACTTTAATTCAGGTGTTATGTAGACAACATGATGGTCTTAATGTTGTCCATTTTAATGCCCGAAGCTTAAATGCGGCGAAACTGGATTATATACGATATATTTTTGAAGAATCATCGGTTGACGTTATTTGCATTTCTGAAACGTGGTTGTCTGATAATATAAGCGATGCAACTTGTAGTATTAACAACTACAATGTTTTTAGAAATGACAGATCTTATAAGAAGGGAGGTGGCGTTGCGGTTTACTGTAAATCTTATCTGAATTCCAAAATTGTAAGTAAATCAAGTGGCACTGGTATTGAATATATAAACATCTGTATTTCTGATAAAAGTACCAAAATCCTCTTGTCACGTGTGTATAATCCCAATAAATGTCATCCTGTGGACCCTTTGTTCTGTGAATTGTCAAACCACATTCTGAATAACGACACAATTTTGGTATGCGGCGACTTCAATATCAACCTCTTAAATAATGATCCTTTACAGCAATCAATGCAAGATAAAATATCTTCAGTAGGTCTATCTGTAATAAACGTTACTGTACCCACTCGGTTTTCTAATAATACTACTCCAAGTCTACTAGATTATTTCATTGTGTCAGACACTTCGCTTGTTCTTCTGTTTGACCAAATATTCTTCATATCTGATCACGATTTAATCTTCTGCACGTTAAATGTAAATCTATCTCGTAATGTGACTTCTACGTCGTTTTTGTATCGTGATTTTAAAAATATTAATTATTCCTCCTTGCTTCTTGATGTGTCTATGTTCTCATTCAATGATTGCTGGCAACTCAGTACTGTGGATGACAAACTTAGTTCCCTTTTAAGCCCTGTCAAATTTTTGTTCGATAAGCATGTTCCTATCCGCACAATAACAGTGAAAAATTCATCTTGTCCATGGTTCTCGCAGGATGTCCTTAATGCCATAAACAAAAGAAATAAACTGCACAAGCTTTGGAAAATCAACCCATCTTCAGCTAACTGGGAGATTTACAGAATGGCCCGAAATGCGGCTGTCAATATTACCAGACTGTCCAAGTCCCGATACTTCTCTTCCAAATTGAATCTTTCTCTTCCTAATAAAACTCTGTGGAATAATATAAAAAGACTAGGAGTACGTAATAAGACAACCATGGCATGTCAAATTGATCCAGACTTACTAAATAATTTTTTCTTAGATAATACCTCTAATTTTAGCAATAACACGATTTCCCTTACACAGCTTCATGTTCCTAATCTCTTTGAATTTACACCTGTTAGTGAACTAGATATTGGAAAATGTGTTATGCAAATAAAATCAAATGCAATAGGAGAAGATGGTGTTCCGATTAAATTTATTAAAATAATCTTACCACATATAATTAGACCATTAACACATATAATTAATCACTGCCTTATATCTTCAACATTCCCAGCAACATGGAAAACTGCAATTGTGCTACCTGTGGAAAAAAAAGTCGAATCCATCTAGTCCAAATCATTTCAGGCCCATAAGTATACTGTCCCCGTTATCCAAGGTCTGTGAGAAAATAATAAGCCTACAAATCAATAAATTCTTACATGAAAATAAGCTCTTGTCTCCATTTCAATCTGGCTTTCGGTTAGGGCACGGGTGTAATTCAGCAGTAGTTAAGGTTATAGATGATTTACGGCCTGCATACGACTCTGGTGCGATTTCGTTACTTTGCTTATTAGATTTCTCAAAAGCATTTGACAAGGTAAGCCACAAATATTTATGTCTGAAACTCAAGTCTTTCTTTGTGTTTAGTGATAGTGCGGTGAGTCTCATATCAAATTATTTGTCTAATAGATTGCAAAAAGTTCAAGTCGGACAAAAATTTTCCAGCTATAAAACGGTAATAAGTGGTGTTCCTCAAGGGTCGATCCTTGGTCCCCTCTTATTTTCTATCTTTTTAAATGATATTTTTGGTGTTTGTAATCATTCTTCTATACATGCTTATGCGGACGATATTCAGATCTATCACTCAAGTAGTGTTGATCTCCTAGATACCCTCTGTTACAGAATTAATGAGGACCTAAGAAACATTTATCAGTGGGCAATTAGCAATGGACTTCAACTAAATGCTGCCAAATCTTATATTCTCCCTATCTGTAAAAATAAATCTTTCCTTAAAAACATTCCTGACCTCTACATTGGCTCAAATAAACTAAGTGTTGTGTCAAAAATTGTAAATCTGGGTTATTGTATGAATTCTTCTCTATCTTGTGTTGATCATGTTAATAGTGTTGTTAGTAAAGTTTATTATATCCTGCGAAATTTAAGAATGTCTGCTTGTCTTTGTACGCTTGATCTAAGGCGAATGCTAGTAAAGCAATTTGTCTTACCTGTTATAACATATTCTGACGTGGTGTACTGTAAACTCGACTCATCTTCCCTGCTTAAACTTAATATTGCATATAACTATGCCACGCGGTTTGTTTTCGGCTTAAAAAAGTTTGACCACCTCTCTCACTTCAGAAATGCATTACTTGGGTGCAGTTTGGTTGATTATTGAAATGCTAGAAACTGTATCTACCTTCATAAAATAATACATAGTAAAACTCCTTATTACCTATATGAAAAACTGCAGTTCAGTTTGTCTAGAAGATGCAAGATACTTATAGTTCCAAGACATGGCTCTCTAACTTCTTCCAATCTTTTTTTTCATTAATGCCATAAGACTGTGGAATGCGTTACCACGTAACTTAAGAGAAATCGAACGGGCGGAAAATTTTAGGCAATCTATTTTTACTCACTTCTCAACTTCTTAACTTCTTCAACTTAATTTATTTTTCTATCCTTTCTCTTTTATCTTTACATAATCTTTTTCTTCATTCATATTATTATTCTTATATTTATTGATACAATATTTTTTATTTTGATTTTATTATTATTAATCTCTTAATCATTATCTAATGTAATTCATTATCTTATTTATAGTCACTGTTATCCATTTGTTGTTATTTCTAAACAATTTGTTTATTATCTTAACTTATTTATAGGTATTTTTACTTGTTGTACTGTAAAAGAACTTAGTTCTTATTTGTACTAATGTCTTATAAATAAATACAAATACAAATACAAATTTTTCATGTTAGGGAAAAGCTTAATTAAGAATAAACTTTAAGCCTATATTTAAAATTACTCAGACTTTAACTTTAAAAAACGAATCTTTTTATTTTTTTTTTCTCCTATACCAGAATCCGTTGATCAATGTCTTGTAATTATTTTGATTGTTAGACTGTGTTGCTTAGCATGTTATTAATTTGACAGCTGCGGCTCTTATTTATTGTTGCTTATGATGTTGCTGTACTTATTTTGTGTAGGTGTTTTTATGGAAAATATTTACGAGCTGCTGAGATAATGTAATAAATTGTATTTCACTGTTATTTGCCTATTGCAAAAAAAAAACAGCAAAAATTGTTTGGCAAAAAGTTGTATTATAATTTTTTTTTTAATTTTTTTTTTTTTTTTTTTTTTTTTTTTTTTTTTTTTTTGTAAATGAATTTATGCTTGCTGAAATGAGCGTTTTGTGTGAGTTTTGTACAGAAACGTGGGTGTAATGAAATGACAACAGTATTTATTTATGCTCAAAGATGGTTCTTTTTCTTACTCTGATAACCTTGAGTTACTACTACAAATAAATATAAGCGTGCAAAGCTTATTTTATATACATAAGCATTTACTGTCGTTTGCCAGCAATTAAATTTTATAGCCTAAAACTATGCCTTTATTTTGGTATTTTGCATTAAGCAACATGCTACAAAATTTATTCTAATTATAACCCAAAATGAGTCAATAAAATGGGATTGGACACATAGATAAATTAGACATTGGCAAACTTTTTCATATATTTTTTTTTAATTGCATAATTAGGATATTGACTGCTGAGTGTTCGTGATAATTTCACAATAAGTGAATGACGTTGAGTTACTTGCAATAGTCTGGAGGTAAAGTGGAAGGAAATATATACTGAGTTTGCGATAGAACATTGTTCTAATATCTTTCAATAATTTATAGGTTTTGCGCAATTGTCTCTATTTATGACCCAAAATGTTTGCTCTTAAACAATGAGTATGCCTTTAAATACTCTTTCTAAATCTAAGCCTCAGATTTCTTTTACCAAGTCCTTAGAAGCAGCATTTCACAACAAAAATTGTTGCCTTATCAAAAACTTGCCTTACGACAATAAAAAAAAAAGTCCTCAATCTTGACAATACGATTTTCAATGTTCATTCAAACAAAAATAGCGGCCTTTCCTGTACAACGAATAAAAAGGAAAAAATGTTCTTTTGAGAATTAATCACATGGCTTATTATTTAGACATTTTCTTTTTTGGCAATAGATTTTTGTGACAACATTGGCCAGCACGTATTTCGGATGTAGAACAGCTGATCACACGTATCCTTGTAATTTGTGTGAGAGGTTGAGGGAAAAAAGGTCTATAACTTGAGCACTGAAAATAAAAAATGTGCATGTGTTCATTAGGTGGTTTTGATTATTTAAATGTATTTGTGCCAATATGATATAAAAAGTAAGGATATGGAAAATTTCTCATGCAAAATTGATAGCATTGTTAATATTCTTGAAGGTGTCTTTTATTTTTGGTTTTTATTGAGAGAATTCTTCCATTGTCTATTGAAAAACATAATTTTAAAAGTTATTTCAAGGTTATTATTCGAATTTCTTTTAATCCGTTTCTTCCTCTTGAGACGCAATTTCTGACTCTTTTTTATATTGGTGCTATAACTTGCATCTCAATAAAATAAGGTCATATTCAAATTTCTTTTAACTCGTTTCTTTCTCTGGAGACGCAATTTCTGGCTCTTTTTTTATATTGGTGGCATAAAATTGCATCTCAATAAACTAAGGTCATAGGCGTCCATAGGGGCCACTTTTTACACCCCCCCCCCCCCCCTCTACGCAGTGGAATTTTTTTATATACATACTAGCTGATATACCCGGTATTACTCGAGGGTAATTTATATAAGCATTTTAATATACACTTCTTGATTAAATATTTTTTAAACTCTGGAATAATGAAAAACATGTTGAATTTTATGTTTAAGCTACCGTTAGAAAAGTAATTGAACGAATTTTTGTTATTGGTGGTTCCATCTCTTGCGGTGAGCTAATTGAATTCAAATAAGGGGTACGAAAAACATATTTTTCATATAAAAATTCAAAATAATGTAAATATTCACTTGTTCTTAAAGCTAGCAAAATTGCTTTTTCAACAATATAAAAATTGTGGTGGGACTCAGTGCACCCTTAAGATACGGGCATTTTAACATTTAAACAAAAATTTATAATAAAAAATATATTGAACTTTTTAATAAAAAAAATTTAGTGAAAGATATTAAAAAGAGCGGATATATTGGTATTGAAAGCAAAAACTCTGATTTTCATATAATTTTTTTTCGCATTAGTAGCTATCAATGTTTTATGAAAAATTCGTTTTACTAAAAATGATTATACTAAAATTTATATTAGCTGCGTTTTTTTCATGGGAAATCAGGATCATATCATCGCATTTGCAAGCAAAGCAAAAACAACAAATAATCCAGCAAGTGAGCTGGACATTTAAATTGATGCAATTCTATGTTTTTAAGTGTTGAGGGTGCAACTATAAAAGTAGACAACACTTAGCCGTTATTGAGTATTGCATTATTTGACATTTTAAAAGTTTGGTAGCAATAGCATTTTCGCAAAAAAATTCGCAAAATTTACCTACTAGCTATTCATAAACCATCAGATATTCTTCTGTAAGCAGAAAATAGCGCCACCTGTCTGTAATCCCAAACGTGTGGGGTTAAATTTGAAGAAACTTGTGGTAGACATCATTCGGCTATTCACCGCAAGGCAGTGGCGGATCTAGAAATTGCTCGTGGGAGGTTCTAATTAGTTTTTTTTTTATTCATTGTGTTTATTGATGTATTACATAGTAAACTTATTTTTATAAATTATATTTACGTTTAAAATATCATGAGTATATAATTAAAAAGCATATCAAAAGTTTAAAATTTATATAATTTGTAAGAATTGAAAGAATAGAAGTAGCTAATGATTATATTCAACTTAAAATTCTTAAAGTGCGTGAAGGTAAATTTGTCAATCCGACACTAACTTAGCGAAGACTCAAACCAATACTTTTGATCCGCAAAAAGTTAAATTCGTACTTTTTGCTAAGTACGAATTTAATTTTGGGAGGAAATTTCCTTTCGTTCTTTTTGCACAGTGCGAATTTAACTTTTGGGAGGAAATAAAATTCGTTCTTTTTGAAAAGTACGAATTTAACTTTTTGGGAGGAACTTAAATTCGTTCTATATGCAAAGTACGAGTTTAACTTTTGAATCGAGTTAAGCTTTTGGCACAATTAATGCATAGCTTATTAAGACTTTTGCCAAAAATATTTATTAAAAAGTAGTGAAACTGGCGTTCATGGTACTAAGTTTTAGTAAAATGTGAAAAATTCTCAAAATCTGAGCAAAGAATGCTTTTGAAATGCATATCATTGGACAGGTGATTAAACCACTTTTATAACGATATATAGCTTATTAAGAATTTTGCCAAAAATATTTGCAAAAATAACGAATTTAATTTCCTCACAAAAGTTGAATTCGTACTGTGCAAAAAGTACGAGTTTAACTCTTTCCGGATCAAAAGTATTGGTTTGAGTCTGCGCTAAGTTAGCGTCGGATTGACGAATTTATCTTCACGCACTTAAATGCTTGTTTTATTTTTTTTTTATTACTTCCTTTATTTAGCTATTTGCTATTTGTATAAAACTAAGTTATTATATGGAAGCTTATGGATCTTCAACATCCCAATTCGCGTTACTCATGCCTCGATTTTTTATTTTACAAAAATTTCAGCGATTTCCTCTGGGTTAATATCAATTTATGTGTAAATGTTTGATAGGGCTTAACCATTTGCCGATTTTGTGCCATTTTTGTTTTGTTTTTTACTTGCTAAATTTTATATAAGTGAATTGAAATAATAACTAATTGAAAAAACAAATCAATACAAATTTGTGTCAATAATCTATGATTTTTTATAATTTTATCGCGTAGGAATTTGTTGCATCGATCACATTGAAAGAAGGACTAACATTGGTTATTTGGAAGCACTGACTACATGAGCTGAATGACTGTAGATATTTAATATTTTTTTCTTCAATTCAATTAAAAAAAATGCCAACAACCGAATAAAGGCAGACATACATACTCAACGTTATCGAAATTTAAGAGCCAACCGAGTAAATCAAACACCTTTATGTTTCAATATTTTATAGTACACACTTATTTATGAGCCTCTTACTATTTTTACAATTAATTTTAAGATTTTCGTTCCTTCTTGTTCCTTTCTAAAAATATAAGTGCTGAAATGACTCGAACCTACTGCGGACAAGCCGCGGGTAACTGCTGGTATTTATTTGAAAAATTAAATTAAGCGTCTGGGGGGCTTCAGCCCTCATTTCCCCCCTGGATCAGCGCTTGCCGCAAGGTGTATAGTTTGTACCTACAGTACTTACAAATGCGGCGCCATCTATCTGTGAATTTAAAGCACAGATCAAAACCAATGAAATAATTGTGCTAACCAGATAGGCATATCGTCGGCCTTATTCTAATACGACGTAAGCCAAAATTATTTATTGTTCAGAAGCAAAGAAAAATGTGTATTATTTGTATGAAGTTCATACAATAATGTATTGTTTCAAATTTTTTACCTCCCCTTTTTTCATACAAACATTAAAAACTAGAAAAGGACATAGATATAGCTTGGAGCAATCTACCTAAACCGCTAATTAACGTTACTTTACCCAATTTTGACTTACATCCTATTAGAATTAGGGCGACGATATGTTTTATTATATCGTCATATAGCTGAAACTGATAACATGAAAATATTAACTTTTACAGCATTCGTATTCACAGTCATCTTTTCGATGAAATGGTGATATAAATACAACATTTAAAGTACCATTGATAAAGAACTGAGTGACAACGGTGACACAATACTGAGAAAAAATAGAGCCATCACAACAAAACAAATTTAACAGGAGAGGGGAGGAGGCAAGCAACTAAGTGATTACTATAAGGAAGATTTTATATAAACCAAACTGTTCGTAATTACTCTAGACACACAACTGAATTCTTAGAGATAAATGGGGACGTTCAAACTATATAGAGAATTTTAAAACAAAACTCAGTTTTATTAATAGTCTGGTATGAAAAAATAGATTTTTAGCCATAACTTTTGATTGGAAAGAGATATTGGGGTAATGTTTTCACATAAATTATTTCTGAGACTTGAGTTTTTTGTAAAAACATAAAAACAACATTTTGAAAAAAAAAATTTCGCGAAAAAATCAAATCATGTTGTTTTGATGACAAAAACAGTAAAATAATTTTTGCGCTTAGCTGGAAGAATTTTTGCAAATAAATGCTATGTCATATGAAAGGCAGCTAGATGTGCAATTTTTAATTGATTTCATTTTTACAATAAAACAATCTTTTAGTCATTTTTTGAGTAAAAAGTCAATATTTTAGACATTTTCATAATCATGAATGACATAATCATAAAACATATGTACACTGACTTAACGGTATAGTTAAACCTATTTTTGTTAAGTGATTTTATTGAACTTTTGAACCTTGAAAATTTGAATGAAATATATTAATGAACAGCGGAGATATTTGCATCGAAAGACCAAACTTTGATTTACATGTCGTTTTTTTCTCATTCTTAGGTAACGATGTTTTATGAAAAAGTCGTTGTACTGAAAATTTCTACAATTTTTAATATATGCACAGTAAAAAATTTGAGGGTAAATTTTATCTCTTTTATAACATTTGTGTGGTATAAATTTTTTTTATTCCAAATAATTTATAAATTTTATACCACTCAATATTATAAAAACAATTAAACAAATATAATTAAAAAATTTCATATGGATATCATGTGTTAATCAAAATATATTCTGGTTCGAAAGAAAAAATTCACCGAAATCGGGAAATTTAAAAATATAGTAGTTTCGATTGGTCTGACGAGAAAAATGGTCAGGAAAAATTTATAAGATTTGATGGTATAACTTTTAAAACATTTTTGGTTTGGATTTATATGTATACAAAATAGTATAAAATTTATGCTCTTATTTTTTACTGTGTGTAAGTGTTTTTAATCTCAAAATAACAAAAAAATTTTAAAATTAAAAAAAACACAAAAAACTCCGATGGAAAAAAGTATTATAATAACAAATTTACCGTTAGTTGAAAAATTTCAGAGGGGGCGTGGCAAAAACTAAGTATGTAACATTTTAAGTCTAATGTTACTATGTAGTACTATGTAATAAACTAAGATGCAGTTAATATGTAGACCTAGTTTGGGCGAAATCCGTTGAGCCGTTTAGATTTGTATAAAGGCCAAATCAACAAACAAATAGAAAATGAGTTTTATTACTATAGATTAGGGTGGAGGTTACTTTTTTTTTTAATTATGAGAACGACTGGTGCCCAAAAGTTGAAAGTGGATCCAGAAAGTATTTCTGTAAAGTTTCATGTGAATTGGACAAGGTCTTAGGATTCAATTTCTCGTTCGAAAATTAAAAAATAAAACATTAAACAATAAACATAAATTAACAGCTAATTAGTTTTATGATCTATGAAATTATTAAATTGTGAGCTTTAGATCAAGTAAGTTTTTAACTATGGCGGAGGACGGCCAAACAAGTTTAATTAATGTCAAATTAATTAAAATAATCTAATAATTGATCGATTTCTGTCAAAGTCATGTGTAATTGAACATTTGGTTGTGAAAATAGCCACCTTTCAGTTAGATCACTAGCTTCTGGCGAAGCAAAAAACTCGTTTCATTTCTATGGTGTATTTCGACAAACTATCGAACACCAATGAATATTGAAATAAATAAAGAAGCAACTAGAACAGATGGCAACCTTGATAGAGTTGATGGCGGTGATCTATAAATAGCCTACTGCTTTGAAATGTCATATGATTAGCTGTCTAGTCAGCTAAGTGATTGACTCTATGCAGAGTTGTTGTTGTTGCCTTCTTTAAAAACTTACTTGATCTAAAGCTCACAATTTAATTCATGTAATAAATTAACAGCTTTCAGCTAATATAAAAAATTTTGATCACTCAGATCTCACCACGTGCAGGTTTCTGTAGTTTGAAATCCATTTTTTTTTTTTTTTTTTTTTTTTTTTAATCTTTTGTGTAATATTTTTTTATTTCTTGAGAATAATAAAATAATTGTGTTTGATTAAAATCCATTTAAAATTCATATTTTTCATACATTGTTTTTATTTTCATCTCCAATTGTTTTATGTACTTATAATGCAAAAAAGTAATATTTGTATTTTCAAATTTGGGTTTTATTAATTCTATTCAAAACTTTTCTAGTAGTCCGATTTTGTCTTAAATTTAGGCAACGTTTGTCTTGACGCAATTCTAACTCGAATAAACCCATCTCTATTATCTTCTCCGCAGACGAGAGCTGATGCTTCCGTTACGAGTTTAACACAACGTTCTACTGCTTATGAGTGGCAAGGAAATTTTAGAAGATCTTCTATCTCTGGAACATTTACATAAAATTCTTTCAAGGATCCACTAGAAAATTTATTTAAAAGCGGAGGGACATAAATTTTATTTGTTTGCCAGTCAATCATTTCAGTTAAATCTTTGGCAGAAAATTTAATGTTTGCTACTTCGAAAAGTCTAATGCTTGGTTTTCACTATGTCATTTTCAGTGGTCAGTTGTTGTCAATCAAATTGAAAATAATATGTTGTAAATTTTTTAACTTTGGCAATCTTGCAAAATTAAAAGCAAATAAATTACTAAGTGGAAGTAGCTTTTCGAAGTAGCTATGCAGAAAATTTTAAAGTTTTATTAAGGTGATATTTCAGGTGATAAACTTTTGTGTCGTCATAAAAATGGCATAGTGAAAACTAAACATAACTGGTGTTTCATCCGATTCAACATTTAAACTTATTTGTAAAATTCGGCTTATTGCGAGCTCTCGAATATGCTGTCTTTCATCAGTAAGCATGACAAGCAGTATGTTTTCCGAATGCGCAAAATAACTTTTGCGCTGGATAACAGTGTCTATGATATTTGGTACATACAAACGAAGAATGCGATTAGCGGTTATTAGCCACGTTGAGTGAACGATTTTTCCAGGATTTCTATTAGCAAGGTCTTGTTCTAAGTTGTTGCTAGAAATAGCTGTGGTCATTTGGTACAAATTTTTCTGATCTGTACTGAGGTCAGTAAAGTTAATGATTGGTATCTCTGTGTTAATTGGTTTGAATTTTGCTACTGGAAAAGTCTCACAAATCAGAAGTTTTTTCCTATGGGACTAGAATATGCATTAGCACCAACAGTTCTTCCATTAAGTCTTAGGAACAAATGTCGTAATGGGAGCGCATTGCAATGAAGAAAGCATATACACCATTGCAAGGGTTTGTGCAGTTCTAACTCTACCAATCTTAACACTCCCCCATTCTTCCCGGTATTCACTGCAGTCCCGCCACATCCGATCGCAACGAAATTGTTTATATTAAATTTTTCTAGCTAGATAATCGTAAAGGCTCTCTGTGAGTCCAAAACACTTGTTTTCATAAAATTGTGGTTAAGTTTGACGTTAATTGCAGGGCGAAAACATTTATGGAATTCACAACATTGATATTTTCCATGCCATTCGTTATAAGCTCAGTTCACATTATTCACATTATGGTTCATATTTCTGTTCACATTGTGAATTGTTTGAATGCGAACAGCACTTGTAAAGAATAGCACGAAAAATGTACACGTTTGTGAATTCCATAAATGTTTTCAGTTTGTTGACAGCCGGGTTTAATACGGGTTTTGTTTAAGGGGCATTCCATTGTGACTACTGGGACATATTTTAAAATAGAAATAAATAACTATTGTGCAATATTCCTTCAAAATAAAAGCGAAGCAGTTTCTGTACTTTGTTTTAATATTATTTGAACGAAAGTCACTACTGGGACACTGAAAAATCCTACTCATCTAACTTGGAACACTCAAATAAATGATTTTAGCCAAACCATGTTAATATTCAAGTCGGCTTCTTCTGTGTTGTACAACTTATACTAAACGCTGCCATTTTAATAAAAAATGTAGTATGCTTACCTATGTAAAAAAGTATAAAAATATTACAAATTGTGACTACTGGGACAGGTCTTTGTGGCTTGCGGGACAAGTAAAAATATATTTTGATAATAAGTTATTTTAAATAGTTAGCTAATTATTTTTGATCTATTATTTAAATTATTACATGAACTTAATTGTGAGCCTTACATAAAGTAGGATTTTCGGAGTGACAGAAAAAAAATACATTTCCGGAAGCACCAACCAATTGTACATTACATTTTACAATTACATACAAATTGTGACTACTGGGACAGGTCTTTGTGACTTGCGGGACAAGTAAAAATATGTTTTAATAATAAGTTCTTTTAAATAGTTAGCGCATTATTTAAATTATTAAATATTTTAATAATAAGTTCTTTTAAATAAATAGTAAGCTAATTATTTTTGATCTAGTATTTAAATTATTACATGAATTTAATTGTGAGCTCTAGATCAAGTAGGATTTTCGGAGTGACAGAAAAAATGACATTTTCGGAGGCACCAACCAATTTCACATTACATTTTGCATTTACATACAAATTGTGACTACTGGGACAGATATTTGTGACTTGCGGGACAAGTAAAAATATGTTTAAATAATAAGTTATTTTAATAGTTAACTAATTATTTTTGATCCATTATTTAAATTATTACATGAATTTAATTGTGAGCTTTAGATCAAGTAGGATTTCCGGAGTGACAGAAGAAAAATTACATTTTCGGAGGCACCAATCAATTTTACATTACATTTTGCATTTACATACAAATTTTGACTACTGGGACAGGTCTTTGCGGCACCATTTAAAATATGTTTTAATAATAAGTTCTTTTAAATAGTTAACTAATTATTTTTGATCTATTATTTAAATTATTACATGAATTTAATTGTGAGCTTTAGATCAAGTAGGATTTTTTAAGTGACAGAAAAAATTACATTTTCGGAAGCACCAACCAATTTCACATTACATTTTACATTTACATACAAATTGTGACTACTGGTACAGGTCTTTGTGACTTGCGGGACAAGTCAAAATATATTTTAATATTAAGTTCTTCTAAATAGTTAACTAATTATTTTTGATCAGATCAAGTAGGATTTTCGGAGTGACAGAAAAATGACATTTTCGGAAGCACCAACTAATTTCACATTACATTTTACATTTACATACAAATTGTGACTACTGGGACAGGTCTTTGTGACTTGCGGGACAAGAAAAAATATTTTTTATAATAAGTTCTTTTAAATAGTTAGCTAATTATTTAAATTATTACATGAATTTAATTGTGAGCTTTGGATCAAGTAGGATTTTCGGAGTGACAGAAAAATGACATTTTCGGAAGCACCAACCAATTTCACATTACATTTTACATTTACATACAAATTGTGACTACTGGGACAGGTCTTTGTGACTTGCGGGACAAGTAAAATATGTTTTAATAATAAGTTCTTTTAAAAAGTTAGCTAATTATTTAAATTATTACATGAATTTAATTGTGAACTTTAGATCAAGTAGGATTTTCGGAGTGACAGAAAAAATGGCATTTTCGGAAGCACCAATCAATTTTACATTCGCAATGCATAGTTGCATTCATTGTTCAAACAACTTTTCGTTATTTGGAAACCAGTGTAATTAAAGCTTTTTAATGTTAGCATTTTAGGAAGAGGTAGTTGTCACATTACTCATTAGGTAAATTTTCAACTTTTAAAAAGACACACACACACGGCTAAAAAACTTGAACTTAATTTTAGTCCAGCTAAAATATTGCTGCATTTTTAAGCCTTTTTTAAAAAGGTTTAAATTAATTTAAACTTTGCAAAATTTCTCTACTGTACTAAAATTTGAACCAAAATAAATATTGCAGCGTTCTGTTTTGCTTTTTTGGTTTAAATTTAAGAACAGTTCTGTATTATGTTTTGTTTTTAATACAATTTAGACTAAATTCTACTACCTCAACAACACTCAGTTCGTACTCCTGAATATTTTTTAACATAAACACCTTCAACTCTTATTTATATTAAGAAATCAATGTTTTTGATACATCAAAATTTGCTGTATTCTCAAATCTTGAAATTTAAATAGTTTTTTTGCAGAGCTGAGAGGCTTTGCTAAAAAATGCTTCGTGTTTAAACATATGGAAAATCCTAAGTGTTTATGGTGCAAGCTGAATCCAAGTATAAAGCTACTTTTTAAATGCTTTTCAGCTCCATCTCCATTTCCCTTGCTAAAACAAGCAAAGAGCTCGCACTATAAACACAAATAAGCTAAAGAAGCTACTTTGTGAAGCGCTGAGTAAGCATTCACTATGATCAAAAAAAGCTCAACAAAGCTGCTTTATGAATCAGTTTAAGCCAAAGCTTCCACTATGAACGCGGCCTTAGAAATTACATTTCAAGCTTTAAGAATACAACAAACTTTGTTGTGTCAAAAACATTGATTTCTTAATAAAAATAAAAGTTGGAAGTGTTTACAGTAATGCCTCAATTTACGTCGTCTCGATTTACGATGTTTCGATTTGCGTCGTCAGATATTTTGTTCCTTTCAACTTCGATTTGCGTCGCCATTCGATTTACGTCGTCAAATACAGATGTATTTTGTTCCTTTCAAATTCGATTTGCTTCGCCATTCGATTTACGTCGTCTCAGTTTGTATGACTTATGTATGTACTACATATGTATGTAGGGGAATCCCAGTTTTTAATTTAAACGTTTAAACATTTTGTGTGTGCAACAACAACTAAAGTATTGCCTCTCATGGACAGGTCGTGTGTGTTTGGCAGCGCGTCGTGTGTGTTACTTTTTCAATCTGTTTTTGATCGTCGGGCGCAACGTAGTATGTAAATATGAGCTCAAAAAATAAAACTAATAAAGTAACATCTCAAATAAAAAAGAAAAGAAATGTAATTTCGTTAAAAACTAAAATAGATATTATTCGCCGTTATAACAATGGGGAAAAGGCTTTTATTATTGCCAGTACGATGGATCTTCCACCAACCACAGTTCGAACAATAATAAAAAATTCAGCTGAAATCCGTGAAAGTGCAACATCGGCTGGAGCTGGTTCTCTTGAAACCACCACCAAAAAAAGGCCAGTACTGATGGAAAAAATGGAAAATGCACTAATACTGTGGATAAAAGACTTAAGTGAAAAAAATATTATATTATATTATATATATTATATTATATATATTATATTATATATATTATATTATATATATTATATTATATATATTATATTATATTATATTATATATAAAAATATTATATGTATTTATTTTTCTAGATATTGTATTGTCGAATTTTTGTTAATTTATTTTTTTATACTTTTTATCTGAACACATGTTTAAGTTTTTATTTATTTTATGAATTTTGTTTTTAAAATCGAAATTTTTTAATATTGAATTGTTGATTTTTTGTTGATATGTTTACTTTAGATATTATTTAATTTTTTTAACTGAATTTTATATTTGTTTTAAAATTCTTATACGAATTAAATGTTTATAACAAATATTCTATGTACAATAAAAGACTGAATTACTTGTAATTTTTAAGTTTTTTTTTATGAAATTAAGTGAATGTTAACATATGACCAATATCAAATTCGATTTACGTCGTTTCGATTAACGTCGTCAATTTCCGGAACCAATCACGACGTAAATCGAGGCATTACTGTACATTAAAAAATATTCAGGCGTACGAACTGAGTGTTTTTGGGGTAGTAGTACATTTGGATACTAAATTTGGATTTGGACCCGTAAAAAGTTAGCCTGGCAATGCTTAGACTCAATATTAGGCATTTCGGTTCATATATTTGTTTATTGCTTTTGTTACGTATAGCGCAGTAGCCCAGTGGTTAGAGTAGTGAACTTACAAACTAGATGTCGTGGGTTCGAATCTCATGCTGTTTGTTGCTTTTTGTTTTTTTTTTTAGTATTTTAATCCAAGCCTGTACTAAATTACAGACTAAAGCTGCATTAAAACCACATTTTACTATTTTGCAAACACTAAATTTGAACTGTTGTGAACTTATATGTAGTACAGAAAAGTTTCAATTTTAGTACAAGATATCTCACCGTGTATATGTTATAAATAAAGGGTTGACACTTATCTCGTGAACTATGCTTGTTGACCCTGTATTTGTACATGGATTCTATGATTTTGTTCTCTTAAGCCATGAATTGAAATGCATGCCAACCTTTTATTTGTACCTGAATTTCATGAATTAATTGTAGTATATCTTAAACAACTTTTTCTGCCATTGTTTTTGCGCACTGAGTTTTTTATGTGTATTTTATATGTACACTGCTTAACTGAAAAGTTTACGATGTACATGTAATCGGTTAATGGACCAAAATACATAAATGCGATTCATTATGAGCATGTAATATTTCCTAATTATTGTATACGTTTTTGGTTCAGTGAAACATGTTTTCATTGAATGTTTCCTGTCTATGAATAAGCAACATCCTCAGAAAGCAAAATTAAAAATTAAATGTTAAGAGCTACGCTACAATATCCTGACAGGATACCAGCTCACTTCCTTTGTCGGTGTCATTGGTAATGTTTTGTCAAAAGCGAACTTTGAGCTCTTATATAATTACACCGAAGCGTTCAGCTGATGTTCGAAAATCTCAAGATGGCGTTGGAATTTGTTTTGAAAGTTGTTGTGACATTGTTTTTAATTAATGTTGCTAGTTTTGTTGTTGTTGTCTTTGTTGTTGTTATTGCTGCTGTTGTCGTCGTCTTTGATTTAGCTGTGCTTTCATTATTGTTGACGTTAAATTTATTGCTTTGAATTGCGACACGCATCCTGTGTATTCGTTTAGTTTTATTTTAATTCTTATTTTCTGAAGTGTTGGTGTTTTTTAAGAGGTTTTATTTTTATTTCAAATAAATTTTACATACTTTAATAAAACGACTGCTTAGCAACTTAATTCTTAGTTGAAATAACTAGTATAATAAGGCTAGCTAGAATTTTATAAATCAATGCCAAAAAATTCTGGACAGCGCACAGTGGTTTGATACCATACAAATTTTGGAAAAAATAGAATAAGTCGTCGTAGAGCAATAAAATTTGGTATATAAGTTGGAACTACCTCTTTTAGAAGATATTAATTTTTTAAATCCGCCCACAAACACGCCTACCTCTCATATAACACAAAATTTGAAAAAGCTATATTTTTTTCGTATTGAAGTTATATCAAAACAACTCACTCAAGGATCTGAAATATATATTTAGATTAAAAAAAATTGCCACGCCCACCGCCCATACTTTTTATACGATATTTTCATAGCATTAAAATGGAGTAGTCGTATACCAATACATCAAATCCTCTCTGAGGATGAATCCTACTAACTTTCTTCAAATCCTACCTCTGAAAAAGAAATTCTTTTTACTAGTTGTATTTCAGACTGCGGCCTTTACCAGTTAAGCGGAGTTACTAACAATTTAGGTAAACAACTAGACCTTATTTTTTCTTCGGATTTAGATAACTGCGTAGTCTCCGCAAGTAACCATCTTCTTTCAACACTCGATCAGTACCATTCACCATTATCCCTTACCTTATCATATAACATTGATATCAAAAATACACATTTCGAGTACTCGTACAGCTTTAACTTTCGGAAAACTGATTTTGTAAAACTAGAAATTTTATTCAGTAGAATCGATTTCCAACATCTCTTCGATATTGCTCATGAAAGCGTTGATACTGCAGTTGCTCACTTCTATGACATAATTTTCGACTGCTTCACACATTCTGTCCCCTTCACCAGGCAGAAAAACTTTTCGTCATGTCCTCCCTGGTACAATAAGGAACTACGTGTACTCCGCAACAAAAGGAACAAACTATGGCGCGCATATTTAATTTCTCGTTCTTCTCTTGATCTCACAAATTATCTTCACGCCTTTAACCTTTTTTCCGCATTCTGTGAAACGCTATACGAGTCTTATCTTGCACATATTCAAACTAAATTGCTGTCGGATCCTAAAAGCTTCTACAAATTTATAAATATAAATCTGACAACTACCCATCTACCCTTACTTTTTCGGACATCTCCTCAGACAACCCGGAAATAATTGCAAACCTATTTGCAAATTTTTTCAGTCAGTCATACACTAATCATAACGACGAACTAGACTACGAGTATTTTTCTTTGTTAAGGGACTGTCCTCAAACGTCGCTAACTTCTGTTGATATTACATTAGCTGATGTGTTAGAAAAGATAAATAATCTGAAGGACGATTATTCTCCAGGACCCGATGGCTTGCCTGCTTTTGTTATAAAAAAATTCGCGGACGTGTTGTCTCATCCCCTATTGGCTCTTTTTCAACTTTCTATTTCTAATTCCGTTTTTCCTAAGTTGTGGAAGAGCTCATACATAATACCTATGCATAAGAAAGGACCAAGAAATGATATTTCCAATTACAGACCTATTGCAAAACTTTCATGTACTCCAAAAATGTTTGAAAGCATTATTTATGACATTCTCTTTTTCCATTGCAAATCTATTTTTCCTCCCAGCCAACACGGCTTCCTCAAGGGAAGATCGACTACCACCAACCTTGCAGAATTTGTTTCAAACGCTCTATGCTCGTTGAAAGCGTGTACGAAGTTGATGTGGTGTCTACCGACTTCATTAAAGCGTTCTACAAAATCTCACACACTATCATTCTTCTTAAGCTTAAAGCCTTTGGTTTTCCATCACTCTTTATATCTTGGATTAAATCATATCTCGAAGAACGCCGTTATAATGTCATCTTTAGATTTTCCAATTCAGATGCTTTTTCAGCTACCTCTGGTGTCCCACAAGGTAGTCACCTTGGTCCTTTGTTGTTTGTCTTAACAATCTCTGATGTAGATGGCATCATCAACGAATCCAATCTCTCTGTGTATGCTGATGCTATGAAAATCTATCGGCGCATACAAACTAACGACGATTCTCACTATCTTCAATAACAATAGAGTTCAGCTACTACAGCTTTTTCGCACTTTCTCCGCATTAGATCATCTTAAGAACCAGCCCAAACAACATTACAACATCTCAATAAGGCCATTCACAGTTCGAATACGCTGGTCCGCCATTTGTACGATCCGCTATTTGTATGCCAATTTACGAAAGCGCATTTTGCCTTGCTGTTGCTTTGCATACAAACGCAAATACGCAGGCACGCGGAAATAAAAGCAGCCCTTAGACGTGTTTTTTGTACCTCGTATTTTTATGATCTGTCAACAGCCGCATAATGACATACATCACAGGGCTGCACAATTTTTTAATACGACGGTCACATGGCGAGGTGCTCACAGTTTGAACAATAACAAATGCTATAAATACGATTTGTTAAAAGTACGCTCAAACCGTGAATAGCCCTAATGATATCGATAAGAGTGGTCCAAAACAATCTAAAGTGAGAAAAATTTACCCACCATAATATGGGTTGGGCTCAGGGACAACACAAGACATAACAACTAACCATGCGTTAATATAGATCTAATCATACATTAGTTTTCAATCTACTTTTGAGTTGACCTTTCGATAAGTTAACATCAAAAAAGCTACAGTTGTTAACAAAGGTACTCATGCGATTTAAAGGAGCAGTAGCCATATAATTTGTGCTACTAAAAGGTAAGTAAATTAAATTGTTAGCGTTTCTACTGCTTCTACGGTTAGTGTTAAAATTTATAAGAGTTAGGAGTTCTGGTGAATCGAACCCACCAGTTATGAGTTGGTGTAAGTAGACGATATCAGCAGACTTCCTTCTCTCATTTAAAGATTGCATTTTTAATAGTTTTAAACGATCCTCATAAGGAGGAAGATTAAAAGTGTCAGTTCCGCTTAAGCCCCTTAGAGCAAACCGAACAAAACGTTTTTGAATTCTTTCTATTCGTTCAACATGTACATTGTAACTTGGCGACCAAACTTGACTTGCATACTCCAAGTGAGGACGGACAATTGAATAATACAGCGTTGTAGTTGTTATCATACTATTAAATTCTTTGGCCCAGCGTTTTATAAAACCGAGCATAGAAGACGCTTTTTTACAAATGCTATCAATATGAACGCTAAACGATAGCTTAGAATCCATGCATATACCAAGATCTTTGACAGAATCTACACGATTTAAAGCTGTATCTTTTATCTTATAATCAAAAATTAAATTATTCCTTTTACGCGAAAAGGTCATAGTTTGGCATTTATCTGGATTAAGAAACATATTATTTTTAGAACACCAAACTTCAAAGGATTTTAAATCAGACTGGAGTAGAACTGAATTGTCTTTAGAATCTACTGTTCTGTATATTTTCATATCATCTGCATAAATGAGCAGATGAGAGTATTTGATGATGTGGGTTACATCATTAATGGCTAAAATAAACAGAAGTGGACCAAGGTGGCTACCTTGAGGAACACCTGATGCAGCAATAAATTCACCAGACAACACACCTCGAAATCGTATTTGATAAGATCGCTCTGTCAGATACGATTGAATCCAGCTTACAAAAAATTGTGGAAAACCCATTAACTTTAGTTTAAATACAATTAATTTGTGTGGTAGTTTATCAAATGCTTTACTAAAATCAGTGTAAATACAATCGACCTGGTTACCTGAATAAACTGAATTTAAGCAGAATGTTGTAAAATCGAGGAGATTAGACACAGTGGATCTGCCAGTAACAAATCCATGCTGACGAGTTGTTATGACCCTCGCACAATGAATCTTCACACGATCATACACGAGCCGCTCGAAAAGTTTTGGAATCGATGAGAGTTTAGCGATAGGCCTATAGTTGTTTACATCATTCCTACAACCTTTTTTATAAATAGGACTTATAAAAGATTTTTTCCAAAAAAGTGGAAAATTACATTCCCTAATTGATTTATTGAATAATATGGAGAGTGGTTGGCTTAGAACGGAACCACATTGCGTTAACACTGCGGCAGGAATTCCGTCAGGTCCAGCATTGAAATCTTCTTCGATCGATCCAATATACTTTAAAATATCCTCTGAGTTAAAAGATATAGGGCCCAACGAAACCCTGGGTGTAGAGTTCATATATTCAAAATAAACTTCATCAGGACTAAAAGAGTCTGAACAGAATGACTCTTTAAAGAGAGTGGCAAATAGGCCACAAATTATAACGGGATCGTCAGTAAATCCGTCAGAAGTCTTAAATGATGAAGGGAATCCATCAGATTTTTTTTTGGTGTTTATGAAACCCCAGAATTTCTTTGGATCAGACAATATTCTCAGCTTAATATTGTCTAAATAATTTTGATATAAGGTAGCTGAGCAACTTTCAAAATCCAGAAACAAACGCTTGTAGGTTTCTAGGTCATTTAAGTCTAAGCTACAGACATATTTCTTCCATGCCCTATTCCTGTTGTTGCGAAGAGTCTTTAATTCCCTTGTGTACCAAGGGTAAGCACAATTTTTCGCAAATTTTAGGCTATACGGCACGGACTCAGAAAACATAGTAAAGATTTCCATATAAAAAAAATTAATTGAATCTTCAAGATTATTACCATTAAAATATTCTAAAATTACATTAAGTTTATTATGAAGTAAATGATTCAACCTCAGAAAGTCAGCTTTTTTGAAATTGAATTCATAAACTTTATCTATTGAATTGGAATTCACCATATTTTCCCTGTCGGACTTGTACCATATGCTCAGTGGTGGATGGTAGTCATCAACAGAAGTTAGAGCATGAAGGGCCCTCTTAACAATCACGTTGTTACAGTCTGTAGTTAAGACCAGGTCAAGAAGTCTTTCACGACTATTATAAATACAACTTACTTGTTGTAAGTCAGAACATATATTATCAACAAATATATGCTCTTGGCGTGTCTTCGAATTAGATGCACAAAAATATGTATCATCGTCTGAAGATTCCCATTTCAAGTCAGGCAGATTAAAATCACCCAACAATAAAATGTCGTCACTAACGTCAAGAATATTTATAACGTATTCTATGCAATCCGCAAGGCTTGCATAAACTTCCACACTGCTCTTTGGAGGAACATAAGCATTAACTACATATACATAAGAATTACAATGTACAATCTTAATGCATATAAGTTCGATATTAGAAGAGCAGGGAATATCGATAATGGAACTAACGAAGGAGTTCCTAACAGCTAATAAGACACCACCACCGACAGCAGAAGTATTGCCAGCGTATCTGTCTTTTCTATATACTTCAAAGCTATTATCAAACAATTCCAAGTCAGTAATGCTTCCATTTAACCACGTTTCAGTCAATGCGATAATATCTTCAGACAAATTTTGAGACATTAAAAATATGTCTCGCGTCTTAGAGCGTAATCCCCTTACATTTTGATAGTAAAGGGATAGCCTATTCAGTTTTTTTGAGTTTGACGAACAGGTTGAGTCGTCCTTCTAGACTTATTCTTAGGCAGAAACTCTGAAACGAATATATTATCGGTCCACAAATTAGAATTTAAAACATTTGCAAACTCTTCAGCTGGAACTGTGAGAATGAAGGAAGCGTGGGAAGGTTTATTCCCTATTTTTTTACATGAAAAAAAGTCTTTTTGACTCAACAAGTTGTTATGTTTGATAAACGTCAATACGTTTTCAACAGTTGTGTCAGGCTGAAGACGTGAAATAAATAAATTTTTCCTCCTTGACACTGCCCTTAAATTTAAATGATTTGTGGATTCAATAGGAGGTAAAACTGGACTATTAGACAAAGTAGAAATATTAGTGGGTGACGAAGAAGAAACTGGAGTATTGTTATTCAAAGATGCTTTGCGACGCTTATTTTTGTTCTTATTTTTGTTCTTCCTCTTTCTTTTTGAAATAGAATGGTCTTTTTCTGATGAAATAATAGTTTGAGTCCCGGAAGAAACAGTTTGTGACAAAGAAGGTAAGACATTTTCCGGAATAGATATTTCATCATAGACGCTGGTACTGGGTGCGGCTCTAATTTCGCTAAAAAATGTGACAATTTCTCGAAAATTGTTATTTAACGTATTAAGACTTTCCCCGAAAAGCTTTATTTTTGAATAAAGTTCATCTGGGGAAAGTGCCCTGCACGAAGCACAGTACCAGCGAAGACCTGATCGTACAGATACTAAATCGTCTAGACATGATTTAGAAATACCGGCACAAGATGCATGAAACATTTGCTCACATGGACCAGAACAACTAAACATGGGGTACAGAATATTTTGACATTTACATAGCTCGTTCAAAGAACAAGCGACAATATTTTCCACAGAAAAATATTCCATGCTTAAAGATTGAAAAAGTAAGCAGATGCCAAATGTGCTTTTAGGGCTATTATTTTAACACAACGAGCGCACAGTTAAGTTCAAACAAAGAACAAAAACAACAATCACTGAGACTAAGATAAACAAATCACTGCACAAAGAGGAAAGCAAAACACAGCAAGCATGCAAAACAACAACACTTTGTTAATATGTTTAAAACATTAAATTGAGAACTAAAAGGCAAGCTATTACTTTACGTTATTTATATTATGTTATAATAAAACACAAATGCAAATATTACATTAATAATTATTATTGTTTATTATAATAAACACACTCACATGTATTACGAACAAATAATTTTTGGAATAACATTAACAAACAAGAAGTACACTTATTAAAACAAATTAACACAACCGACACCGGTTCAAGAAGATCTAGTTAGTTTTTCCACTTGGTGTCAAAAAAAATCTTCTAGAGCTCAACGTTAGTAAATGTCAAGCTATTACATATTCACGCAAGCGTCTCCAGCTTCCGCCAAGAACTTATTACTTACTCGTCAAGCCAGTTCCTCCTGTAAGCTTTTTACGGGACTTAGGTGTAATATGTGACAAGGAACTTAATTTTAGGTCTCATATTGATAATATCATTAGTAGAGCCAATTCTGCACTGGGTTTTGTGAAACACTGGTCCAGAGAATTCTACAACCCTTACGTTACTAAATTTCTCTACCTTTCCTTTGTTAGACCCATCCTCGAATATGCCAGCCAGGTTTGGTCTCCTATCTACAACATCCATTCTGTGCGAATCGAAGCCGTTCAACGAAGATTCATTAGGTACGAAGATTAGATACTACGTGGTCTTCCCGGTTCTGACAGTTTCAATTTATCACCTTATGCAGACCGCGTGAAGTTGATTAACATGCAATCTCTTTCAAAACGAAGAGAAGTTGCAGATGTACTCTTCATTCATCAACTTGTATGCGGTACCATTAACTGCCCTGCACTACTCCAATTAATATCCTTTAATACCAACCCACGTAACCTTAGGTCTATTCCTCTCTTCCACCTCAACTTTCATCGTACCGACTATGGTTGCAGTGAACCTGTAACCAGGATGCTTCGTGTAACTAACAATTTTGATCAGCGAATTTGATTTTCATCTGAGCAGATCTCGACTCCGAAATGACCTTCTAAACTCCAACGCCGCTTCTTCTTAACTCCAACGCCATTTTTTCCCCCTCTATAATCTTTTTCTTACAATTAAGATATGATACATATTCCCTGTTAATTATTGTAAGTTCCCTTTATTACTTTTCTCCCCGTATTTCCTTTTTGACGTGTTCTTATAATTACGTTTTTCTGGTGGGCGGATTACGCCCACCACGAATTGGATATCTTTGGAACACTAAAACAAGGAAAGGAGAGAAAGTTAAGGAAGTTAAGGAAGTTAACACCCTGTTAGAATAAGTTAAGACCCTGTTAGAATAAGATTAGTTTTTAGTTAATCAGCTTGTATTAAGCTTAACGAATAAATATATAAATAAATAAATAAATAAAATTTGGTATATACATAAGTTGAAATGAACTATATAAGAGCACTTACAAAAAATTATGCAAATCCACCTACAAACTCGCCTACCTCACATATAACACAAAATTTGAATACGATCTTTTTCTTTTAATTGAAGCTATATCAAAACAGCCCAATAAAAAATTTAAAATATATGTGTATATTTAAAAAAAAAATTGCCACGCCCACCACCCATACAAAATTAGCATAGCATTTAAAACTCAGGAAAGATTCTTCGTAGATCGATTAAATTTTGTATATAAGTTGCAATTAGACCTATTAGAGCACATGTTAAAATATTGCCGTTGCCATTGAACCTATATTTTACTAAAGCTATAAAATTATTCCTCCTTGAAATGCTAAGTGCCCTTAAAATAAATCATGACCACATTTTTTCAAAACCTCACGTCAAACATTATAGAAACTATTTTAAAAACAAATGCTTTTAATTCAATAATTAATCCAATTCATCATCGTGAATATCTAATAAAATATCTTTTGGATTAGTTCTAGACTTATTAATAAATGGGTCAGAAGAAGCCATAAGAAGGTACATTAAATCTTCATTTGTGGATTTTCTACTGCGTTTCCTTGAATGGCTAAGACGGTATTGACGATAGTCTTTCATTCGAGCCTCCTATGCTTCCTCTGTAAGCATTCCTATTGGAAGAACTGCAGATGATATGATTGAACCACCATGCAATAAAACTTTATATACAGTAACTGGCATATTATACCAATTATATAATTTCACATATTATTCTGCAGTTTCCACACAATAACGTTGAAATTTTACTGGATCAACTGATGCACAACTATTTATAGTGTTTAGTATAATTTTAAATCGATGGATTAAATCAGGATCGACACCTACAATATCCGCTGTGACATCAGGGTTCTGAAAAAATCTTTGAGCAGTATTGCCATCATTCGTTGTTCCGGTTCCTGAGTAATAAAATAATATAGTTATATCAAAAACTAAAGAAGTTGCCGAAAAACGTCAATATTAAGGCCCAAATCCTTTTTGAATTTTTGTTGAATATTTTTTTTCGTTTCATTTTTTATTGTTTTCGTTTCTTTATTGGTCCGCCATGACTGAAAGTTTTATTGTATGCAATGTGTAAAATGCATTCCATAAATTTTAATCTTGCGTGTAATGAAGAAATTCCAATTTCAAGTGATCCCTCTGCTACTGATTTCGTTTTCAATAATTCTAAATTGTTCATTTCACTAGGTTTGGCTTTGCAAATATAGCATACTGACACTGCCGATGTTTCAGTAAGGTTATTCGCTACTTTACCATCAATCATTGTAAAGGCTAGAAAGTGATTTATTTTAAATGTTCTATCATCAATATTTACTCGTTCAACTTCTTTTCTTGTTACTTTAACCGTTTCTTTGACAAATTCGAATTGCACGGGTCTGCAAAATCTTGTGGATGATGGTTTTGTATTCTTCCAAAGGTTCAAGGAAGGGTTGTCCTTCGGAAATATAATCAGATTTTTATAAAATTAACGTTCCGGCTTTAAAGGTTTTTGTTCATGGAGAAATTAATATATTTATGATAATAATACAAAATAGAAAAAAAAATTATAATAATAAGATTTCCAATTTATTAATATATATACATAAATAAATTATCAAATTTGACTAAGAATTAAAGTGAAAAGTTATTTCAAATTTTTTTTTACTTTGTAGTGGTTTTGAAGTTGGTTTTGTTTTTGTTAAAAAGTTTTTATTATGAGCTATGGCCGTAGCAATTGAAAAAACGTCAAATAAAAACACTGTTTTAGGGTTTAAGTTATATTTTTTATTTTATTGTAATATAATTTAAACCTAAAAACAGTGTTTATTTAAGCTTGCAGTTTTTTTATCTAAGCAGTGTTTTAATAAGCAATCATAAATAAAATTTTTGGAAAAAAGTATTACATTAGATAACATTATTTCACTTTCATATTTTTCAATATGTTTTTTTATTACACTTTTAAAAATACGTGAAGAAAAAATCACTTGTTGTCTCGAGTTCCAGTTTTTTAAACCCAAATATATAAAATAAAATACTAAATATTTAACTCAAACTTGATACTTTACACTTAATGCTTAAAACCTTAGACTTAGTATTGAAAATGAAATAATTTAACTGTTTTTAAATAACTAAACTGTATTTTTTTTTGCTCATTAAACTAGTTGAAAGGTATGTTCTCTCTTAAAAAACTCGAAAACTGTTAGTTACAAAGTTTCAACACTTAATACTTCTCCATCTGAAAAACTACTTAAATTTAAACCCAATACCACATTGGAAATTCTTCAGTGTTAAGCTTCATGTATTATTTTATTTTTCTTTTTAATTAAATTTCACTGCGGTCAACAATTTCACTACCTTGCAGCATTAACATAAATCACAAATTTTCATCATCCAACGAGGCTGGTATAAAACGATGACTGTGTCAGCTAAATACTCGGCAACGAAAGGGGTTTCATCATAATTATGGTAATTGAATTACACGGTCTGTCAAACATGACAGCAGTTATCAAACGGAAGCAGACATATTCTTGAATTTTTGCATTTATACTTGTGTGCTCACACATGAGATCAGATGCAAGCAAACACTCAAAAAATCTTATGAGTATAGTTATTATGACTTTTTGCTTTGGACATTAAGACATTTTGTTAAAAAAAAAATATTTAATATTTGCTATTCTTAGCTTGTAATTGTGAAGTTTAATTTTGCATGTTTTCACTTCTTATATGTATAACTTTTATCTTTTTTTATTTTTAATATTTACCCAGCTAGCACAAAAAGGTTGTAAAAGTGTCGTGAAAGAGTCGCAAAAGAGTCGCCAATACAGAAATAAATCATAACTGAAAAAGCAGATATTTATGCTTATTTTGTAACAACTTAGGTTGCAATTAGGCAACAAATGTATTATAACAATGTTATAAATATGTTGTTAGTACAAACTTAAGTTGCACACCACAAGATAAAACATACTTGAAACATCCCAAAAAAGTTTTTATTCTTACGTTACAATTCAGACAAAATAGCGTGAATATAACAAATATTTTATTTTATTGAAGTTATTTTTTGTTATAACGACAGATTTTTTAACAAGGAAGGAGTACTGATGACATAAATATTCCTAATTGGAAAAAAAAGTTCTTAAAAAGTTTTAAAATGTTTAGCATACACAATTCCTTAATATAATTTTCATTAAACCAGTGATCATTTTTTTAAGTGTATTTTAAAAGTCAAAGATAAATTGGAATGTAATAAAAAGATGTGAAATTACATTGAAAATATTAAGAGTTATACACTTAAATATTACAACGACATCAACATTTTTTCGATGAATGTTTGTGTTTTACCTCTAGAAAACTCAGGCGCCATCCAAAAACTAATAATTTTTAAAATAATTTGGAAATAAGAAATATTTTGAGTTTTTATTTTCCGCGTAATAATGTTGAATATATAGATAAATACATTTTTTTTAAAGTCCTAGTGTCATATTGCACTGAAAATTCTAAAAGAAAATAATAAATACTAAAGAAAATCGTATTTAAAATTATTTTCATCACAATTCATAGTGTAGAAAAAGAATCAAATATGGCGAGTATGAAGTTTTTAGACACTATTTTCCAAAGTTCTTGCAACTGAATAATAGCCTCAATACATAGTTCTTGCAACTAACTAAATATCAAAAGTTACAAATATTTTTTTAAAATTGTTGCAACTGAATAATAACCTTAATGCAGCATTTACTTACAACAATTTTATTCAAATTTTCTTGCAACTGAATTATAACTCCAATACAATGTTCATGTTACTAATTACATTATAAAAGCTGCAATAGTTTTTTCCAAAGTACTTGCAACTGATTTATGACCTCAGTACATAGTTCTTGCAACTAACTAAATATCAAAAGTTACAAATATTTTTTTTAAATTGTTGCAACTGAATAATAACCTTAATGCAGCATTTACTTACAACAATTGTATTCAAAACTTCTTGCAACTGAATTATAACTCCAATACAACGTTCATGTAACTAACTACATTATATAAATTGCAATGGTTTTTTCCAAAGTTCTTGCAACAGATTAATAACCTCAATACATAGTTCTTTTAACTTACTAAATATCAAAAGTTACAAATATTTTTTAAAATTGCTGCAACTGAATAATAACCTTAATGCAGCATTTACTTACAACAATTTTATTCAAAACTTCTTGCAACTGAATTATAACTCCAATACAACGTTCATGTAACTAATTACATTATATAAGTTGCAATGGTTTTTTTTCAAAGTTCTTGGAATTGAATAATAACCACAATACATAGTTCTTGCAACTAACTAAATATCAAAAGAATAATAACCTTAATGCAGCATTTACGTACAACAACTTTATTCAAAACTTCTTGCAACTGAATTATAACTCCAATATAAAGTTCATGTAACTAATTACATTATATAAGTTGCAATGGTTTTTTCTAAAGTTCTTGCAACAGAATAATAACCTCAATACATAGTTCTTGCAACTAACTACATATCAAAAGTTACAAATATTTTTTTTAAAATTGTTGCAACTGAATAATAACCTTAATGCAGCATTTACTTACAACAATTTTATTCAAAACTTCTTGCAACTGAATTATAACTCCAATACAATGTTCATGTTACTAATTACATTATAAAAGCTGCAATAGTTTTTTCCAAAGTTCTTGCAACTGATTTATGACCTCAATACATAGTTCTTGCAACTAACTAAATATCAAAAGTTACAAATATTTTTTTTAAATTGTTGCAACTGAATAATAACCTTAATGCAGCATTTACTTACAACAATTGTATTCAAAACTTCTTGCAACTGAATTATAACTCCAATACAACGTTCATGTAACTAACTACATTATATAAATTGCAATGGTTTTTTCCAAAGTTCTTGCAACAGATTAATAACCTCAATACATAGTTCTTTTAACTTACTAAATATCAAAAGTTACAAATATTTTTTAAAATTGCTGCAACTGAATAATAACCTTAATGCAGCATTTACTTACAACAATTTTATTCAAAACTTCTTGCAACTGAATTATAACTCCAATACAACGTTCATGTAACTAACTGCATTATATAAGTTGCAATGTTTTTTCCAAGGTTCTTGCAACTGAATAATAACCACAATACATAGTTCTTGCAACTAACTAAATATCAAAATAATAATAACCTTAATGCAGCATTTACGTACAAAAACTTTATTCAAAACTTCTTGCAACTGAATTATAACTCCAATATAAAGTTCATGTAACTAATTATATTATATAAGTTGCAATGGTTTTTTCTAAAGTTCTTGCAACAGAATAATAACCTCAATACATAGTTCTTGCAACTAACTAAATATCAAAAGTAATAAATATTTTTTAAAATTGTTGCAACTGAATAATAACCTTAATGCAGCATTTACTTACAACAATTTTATTCAAAACTTCTTGCAACTGAATTATAACTCCAATACAACGTTCATGTAACTAATTACATTATATAAGTTGCAATGGTTTTTTCTAAAGTTCTTGCAACAGAATAATAACCTCAATACATAGTTCTTGCAACTAACTACATATCAAAAGTTACAAATATTTTTTTAAAATTGTTGCAACTGAATAATAACCTTAATGCAGCATTTACTTACAACAATTTTATTCAAAACTTCTTGCAACTGAATTATAACTCCAATACAACGTTCATGTAAAAAACTGCATTATATAAGTTGCAATGTTTTTCCAAAGTTCTTGCAACTGAATAATAACCACAATACATAGTTCTTGCAACTAACTAAATATCAAAAGAATAATAACCTTAATGCAGCATTCACGTACAACAATTCTTGCAACTGAATTATAACTTCAATATAAAGTTCATGTAACTAATTACATTATATAAGTTGCAATGGTTTTTTCTAAATTTCTTGCAACAGAATAATAAATTCAATACATAGTTCTTGCAACTAACTAAATATCAAAAGTTACAAATATTTTTTTAAAATTGTTGCAACTGAATAATAACCTTAATGCAGCATTTACTTACAACAATTTTATTCAAAACTTCTTGCAACTGAATTATAACTCCAATACAAAGTTCATGTAACTAATAACATTATATAAGTTGCAATGGTTTTTTTCCAAAGTTCTTGCAACTGATTTATGACCTCAATACATAGTTCTTGCAACTAACTAAATATCAAAAGTTACAAATATTTTTTTAAAATTGTTGCAACAGAATAATAACCCTAATGCAACATTTACTTACAACAATTTTATTCAAAACTTCTTACAACTTAATTATAACTCCAATACAATGTGCATGTTACTAATTACATTATAAAAGCTGCAATCGTTTTTTCCAAAGTTCTTGCAACTGATTTATGACCTCAATACATAGTTCTTACAACTAACTAAATATCAAAAGTTACAAATATTTTTTTAAAATTGTTGCAACTTAATAATAACCTTAATACAGCATTTACCCACAACAATGTTATTCAAAACTTCTTGCAACTGAATTATAACTCCAATGCAACGTTCATGTAACTAATTACATTATATAAGTTGCAATGGTTTTTTCCAAAGTTCTTGCAACAGAATAATAACCTCAATACATCGTTCTTATATCAAGCAAAATTTTATGAGTTGCAATTATGTAAAGCAGTTTTTAATGATTATTTTAATGATTATTTTCATGATTATTTTCAATGTTCTTGCAACTTAATAAAAACCTCAATTTAACATTATTTTTCCTAACTACATTTTTTGAGTTATAATAATGTTTCCTAAAGTTGTAGCAACTGAATAATAATCTAAATACAGCATAAGTTTGCAATGACTATTTTCAATGTTCTTGTAACTGAATAAAAACCTCATTTCAACCTTCTTGCAACAAAACAAATTCTCATAATTTCTCAATGATTCATTGCCATTCAACGAAAAATTCGTTCAATTTGGTGGTCTCGTCAGTGTTCCCAACTTAAGGGTTTTCCCCCTAAATTTAGGGGGAAAGAAGTGGAATGGGATTTTTTAGGGGTTTTATATTCTTAGGGGTTTTTTTAGGGACACTTTTTGATATTCTTAAGCATTGGCTAATCCAATTTGCTACGAAGTTTTTGAATTTATTTCGATTTGGCTATGCATTTACTCCTCAATTGTACTTTTTTTCATTCCCTGCTCATTCCATAGTGTAAAAAAAAAGAAGGTGAACGTGACGTCTAAATATTTTGCTAAAGCTGTAGAGCTTGTGAATTTGTGAAAGAGACAGAAAAATTGATTTTGTATGGTCTGACAACTCAAGTGTTTGATTTTTACAACAAAAACTTTAAATCGCGTTCGTTTAAAAACCGAAGAAACCGCATTTTTTTTGTAAATATTAAATCATTTTTAACTAAAGATTTTTTAACAAAATATTATTTGATCTTTTTGTTTTGTTTTGGGGGGATTCCCAGGTAATTGTAGCGATTTTAGGTGTTTTTGACTAAAGCTTTAGGGATAAATATTTTTAATATAATAAATAAGTAAATTTATTTTAAAACACTGAAGGAATTATTTAAACATGTTCTTAAAAATAACATATAGGTTTTTTACAAAATATAATTTTTTTAATTTTGGAAATTATTATCTGAACTCTTTTTTATGCCTTCGGACCGTTATGGAGGCTTGAACCCCACCGACCCCGTGACTACGGGCCTGATGTAAGCTTTCCACAAATTTCACAAATTTTGCGTTTTAAGTTAAATTAAAGTTTCAACATTTTTAAAGATAATTGTTATAAAGCTTACAGCCAGATTTAATCGAATTAATTTTTGAAAGAAACCCATCTTTTCTTATTTTTATTTTCTTTATCTTACTTCTTCCATTTTGATTGTCTGACGTCCCACTTTTATTTGCTTTTTGAATTTTTTTCTAAAGTTTATTAAATATTTTACCTTGGTTGTAGGTTCTGTTTGCATGGGCGAAAAATAAAGCGCTGCAAAGCTTTTGTAATCCTTAAACGAGCAACACATTTTAGCAAGGATCTTAGGATTGTTTGAGCAACAGTAAGCTAGCGCACAGCTACAAAAACAACAAGAGAAAACTAAAATTTACAGCAAAAACTAAAAGGAGTAGACACAGTTATTGCAAGAGCTTTTGGCAAATAAAATTGATGGCATGCATTTGATGAATTTCAGCTACATACACGAAATTAATTAATTATGCATAGATGTGGTGAAGTGAGTTTCTGTGTGTGTTTGTGTGTGCCTGCATTAGCATAAGCAAAAATAGAGCTTGAAAAGGGAAAAAGAAAATCCTTCGTATTAGCTTTACAAACAGCCCGAAGTAAGCAAATCCTTTAACAATTTAAATTTAAGTTAGGTAAACAAAAAATAATAAATCGAAATTGAATTTGACACTTATTTGTGAAACTTTTTTTGCTAAGGAAAGCTCTTTAAACTCTTGCAGCTATTTAGAAATACTCTTTCTATTAAGAGCTTTACGCCTTTCCTGCTGGGTGGGTATATTTATAGCAATCCAATGCTTTTACTCGCCTACTAGTGTACTCAACTGCGTGTATGTGTGTGTGTTTGTGTGTGTGTGTGTGTGTGCTTGTGTGCACTTGTGTTGAGCCGTTTAATCCCATTGTTTGGCCAATGATTTCTATTATTTGAAGATTTGATTTCAATAAATATTCTCCATCTAAAAAACATTTCAATGCAATTCAAACGATTATGATTTGTGGCTTACGATTAAGCCTTGAGAACAATAACAAAGTATTGATGGATATATTTGGTATTTGAGCTTTGAATTAATTTCAAACTTTTTTGTATGGCAGGCAGAAAAATATTTTTAAAGAATTGTTTAAGTATTTTATTGAAAGATTTTAAATTTATTGAAGTTACTCTTACTGCATCTTTATGTAAAACAAAACAAAGGCTGAACGTGGTGCGAGACACGGTAAGCAATATTTTTTTCCATATCAAAAAATATTTCCGCTCGTTTCTTTCACGATATTCAGCGTTCGTTTTGTTTTACATAAAGATGCAGTTAATTTTGGAAATAATAGCACATTTTTAAACATGCAATGACGTAGCGCACTAGACTGTCACCGAGGAGGGGTCCCGCGTTCGAATCCCGCACAGCTCAAAGTCCTACGCTCTCATCTTTCTTTCCTTATTTCTTTTCGAAAGATCTTCAAAATGTAACAATTGACGACTAAAAGCTGTAATGACACTTGCATTATCTCAGAAACTATAAAATCTAGACATTTTAAACAATTGAGTTTTAGCCTAAATTAAGTAACAGCACAAAAAATTAGAATTCTAGGTCAACTGCATCGCCTACCTCCCATACAAACCATATTTTTTTAGTAAAAAAACCCACATAAAATTGCTTATTTATGTTTTTAAAGAGTAAACTTACTTAATTTAACTTCACTTAAACGTCATGCAAAAAATATTTTAAATCGGATAACTTTTAGATATATCTACTATAAAACAATATTACCAAATTAACGCAATTAAAAAACATTTTTTTTTTTAAATGTTTGCTAATACAAAAAAGGTCAGAACTTGTTTCAAATAATGAATTATTTTTTATTTTTCTTTCAATTTAAGAGTACCTACAAATTTTCTTGGATATCAGTGACTTTTAGGGCAAAATTTGATTTTAAATACTTTTTCAAATTAAGTGGTTTTTCTTAATGGTGGGTAGCTGGTGGGCAGCTGGTGGGCAGTTGGTGGGCAGCTAGATGCAGCAGGTTTTTACTGAAACAGAAGGTAGAAGTACGATATTTTAAAATAGTTATAGCCTTCGACTTAAATAATGCTGAATTAGCTAGAAATTGTCTACTAAATTTTACTCAAATTTTCATTCTTTGAAAAATTTACAGTCATACTTCAACGATCTTTCTATTTTTATTTATTAACATTTTATATTTTTTTATATTAAATTCAATGGCAATTAAGACATAAAAAAGTCAAAAAAACAAAACCTTGAAATATACTTTGTGCTTGAAGGTATTATTGTTTAAACTTGACTTTATTTTTTGGGTTTTATTGAGCTTATTTTTGTTATAAAAGTTTCAACTTTGACGCATTTTATAAAAAAAAAACTATAGAATTCATCAAGTTTTTAATACCACATTCATAATACATGTTTTATAATCTGACGTATAAAAATATTTTTTTAAAAAATTTAACAAAAAAAAGCCCAAATGTCATCCTAAAATTGAAAAAAGCGCACCGTGCACCCTAAGGGCGCGTTTATAGTGACAGCTGGTTGCTGGGCCGGACCGAGCTGGAAACGCGTCCTGCCAAAAGCAGCTGGAAGTGCGTATAGTGCGCGCTTGTCGCTGGTGACTTGTTTCAGCTGATTTTTGACTATTTTGGGTTTGTTTGTATATATTACTTTTTCTTTTGTTTATTTTTGCAACCGAAGCATCAAAAAAGCCACATGATTTCGTTCATTCATTTTGCTTTCCTCAAACAAACAAGTGCAGAGACGAAAATGCGAAAAACGCTGCTGAAACGCGCTTCCTGCAACTGCAAGTCGTTTCAAGTCACTTGAGGTACCAACTTGTTTCGACTTTTTTCGCTGGTGTTTTCTGCTGGTTTTTGTTGCCTTCTTGTTGGGTTTTTATTTAAAATTTTTTTTGACAAAAAAGAAGATCGTAGAAAGAACGCACATTAAAAAAACGTACATCAGATGCTGGCATGAAGCCACTTGATCATCCAACTGGTTTTAACTTTTTTAACTTTTTTCTTTAGGTTTTGTTTTTGTTGTATTATTTTTGATATTGCAACAAAGCAATACAAAACTAATCTAAACAAAGTCGTTATATCTTGTTGCTACTATTTTTGTTTGTTTACTTTTGTGCTTAAAATCAAATGGAAAGGAAGAGCGCACATAAAAAAATTTGATAATCTTTGATTCTCTGTTTTAGATGAAACGCACTTGCAGCCGCTAATCGACGAATTGCTTCACCGGCTGGTTTAGCTTTTTTCACTATTTCTCTTTTTGTTTTCTGTGTGCAACAGTTGATAGAAATTTATCTTTGTTGCTTCTTTATAGTGCTGTTTCTGTGTGTATTTTTTGCGGGCAAGAAAATACAGCATAACTACAGCGAAATTTCGTGTTCTTGTATGCTTATTACTTTTCTTCTTGGTCTTCTTTATTGCTATCGTGTGGTTCTTTGTTTTTTTTTGAATGAATGAATTCAAGGAAATACAGAATCGATCGCGACGCTGGCAGTCAAGTGTTTTCCGAGGAATTTAGTTTGCTACCGCCAGCGTTGCCAACTTTGTGGGAAAAATCCCTTTTCATTCGTTTGTTCATTTTACACACTTGCTTTTGAGCACAAAAAAAAAAGATAAGACGAAGAAAAGGAGCAACAGCAAAAACAAAAAAAAATTGTTTTCCTTGTTTCTTTTTAAATTTCATGTTATTTAACGAAAGTAATAAGCAAGCAACGTGCAAAATGAATCAAAACACAAGCAAACCGTGCGAGCGAGCGAGAAAGCAAAATCGGGAAGATGGAAACCAGCGCACAAGTCACTTGAAGTTGCAAGCTCGGCTGGCACTATACTCACTTTGAGCTTGTTTCATATGATTGTATGTGCAGCGTTTTCCAGCTTTCCTTCTCGGTTCGGTCCGGTCCAGCAACAAGTCGCCACTATAAATGCGCCCTAAGAATATCCTACACAAAGGTTTGACTTGATTATGGCATCACAACGGACCAATAATCTTATCTAAGTAGCCCGGTATTGAGACCAGCCGCCTTACCTACCCAGTGGGCAATTGCAGGAGTCCGAAGGCATTCTAGCAGGCCTGCGTTAGGTTTTTTTTTAAAAAAAAAAAGATCAAATAACATGGATTATGAAATGGGATGAATTTGTATGAATTTGTCAGGCCTTCCGCTCTCGTTGCTCAAAAGAGACCTGCCAGAAGCACTCTTTCGAGAAGTCACGTTAGAAGGAAAAACAATATAAATATCAACTTGAAATAAAAAACGACTAATAATTTCAGATTTGAACCATGGTCCTCTCTTGTGGCGGTCCGACATCTTACCCACTCGTCTATCGTGGTTGTTAAAAATCAATAGCTTATTTTGCATCAATACAAATTAAAGTAAGCTTTCGGGAGTCCGTTTTTTTAAATATAATTTTTTTTAAATATACTTTTTTAAATATACTTTTACATATAAATATACTTTTTAAATATAAATATTTTAAATATAAATATACTTTTTTTAACAAACTGTCCTGTGTATTTAAAATTTTTTTTAATTTTTTTATAAATTTTCTTCCTACAAAACTTTAAGGAAATACTTGGAGTTTTTTCAAATAAATATTTTCCTATAATATAATATGTTATGTGTTAGTTTTCGGGAGCCCTTTCTCGAGACCCAACTCGGACAATAAAATTTTTTTTAAATCTACATTTTTTTACAAACTGTTCTGTGCATTAAAAATTTTTCTTGGAATTTCTTTTATAAATTTTTTTCATATAAAATAATATGAAAAGAATCAGAACCTTCAAAAGGCAGGCCTTACAGAAGTACTCATCAATGCAGTGATCATGGAAGGTGGATTGACGCCAATAATAGCAGTGGTAGCATGCCTTCTTTTGCGAAGCACTCGCTAAAATGCCCACTGGGTACACTCTAAAAACTGATTGAAAAATCGGTACACGATCACTACGTGACGTTTTTGTAAAAAGATCACGTTATGCAGCGGGTTTTTTCGATTCTGTTTAAAACTCAGCATTTTTTCCAAAATATGTATATTTTCTTTACTTTTCACTATTGATGCAAAATAAGCTATTGATTTTTAACAACCACGATAGACGAGTGGGTAAGATGTCGGACCGCCACAAGAGAGGACCATGGCTCAGAGAGTCCGAATGCAGCGTATTTATGCTATTGGAGTGGGTGTTACGCTCAGAGTTACCATATTTATTTTTGAGTAAAAAACACCATTGGTCGATTCAAAATACATCAGTTTCAAATATTTTCGAAAAAATATAAAAAAGAAATGCATATATTTATAAACATTTATTAATGCATAGTAATAAAAAACCATGTATATTATGCAAAACTATTTTATTTGAGACAACACAACAATAATTTCAACTTAACGTGAAGCGGACAACGAAAACAATGGATTTTGTTTATAACTGGGTCAGTTAGACTTATATAGGACCTACATCACGGCTGTGGGCAGCTGAGCACCCCAAAAAGTTTTCCGAGCTCCCCCAAAAACTATGCTACTTTTCAAAATTTTAGCAGAAAAGTTTTCAGAATTCAATTTAAGAAAATAAACTCGCAACAGAAAAGATTGAAGTAAAATTTAGGCGCCAATTTGTGTTGTTTGTACGCAAGGCTGATTACTAAAAGCTAACGCCTTTAGCGAAAACTAATGCTAGTGACTATTTTTGCACTACGGGATATAATAAATGGTCTTAGCTGACTTCCCCTGACCACTCAAAGAAATTATAAACAATTTGATGAAAAGTTTTTTTCTTTGAGGGGAATTTGATAAAGAATCGGGGAATTTTTAGAACCATTCCGGGGAAAACCATAAAATTAATTCGAAACCCTGAAGCGAAGACAAGCTCGAAAGAGATAATTTTAGGAGAGAGTTTTTACTAGAGCGTGAACGAGATAATTGTAGTAGAGAGGATTCACGCATTTATAGCGTTAAATATTTTTAATTTTGCTGTGAGGGTTTTAACGATAATATATGTTGGCAATCAGTTAGCAGCAGTTATTTTAGTTAATTCTCGTGAAGTTTTGTTAAAGTGCAAACAGGCGATAAATTCTCATTAAACTAACAACGGTCTTATTTGACAGTGGTCATTCAGATTCAACATTTAATTTAAATCCCTTGCCACATAATTTCGCAGAAAACAATTTTTAAACAATAAATTTTTATTTCATTATAGTTTGCAAAACATAACTTTAAGACGTACATAAGTTATCATATTGTTCATCTTGAACTCTCCATCCATTCTAAACTGCCACACAAGCGGCATTATTGAGCAGCATAGATCCTCGTTGTTGGTTTCATAATCCGGAATGATTTCTCTAGTGCTCATAATCATTGGTGTAACGACTAAAGATTCAAATCGGTCATACAAGCCTCAGCATATAAATTTTTATTTTCTCTATTGAATGCAAGAGTGTTTTTATTACGTTGCGGCCATTTGGCGCCCTCTTTTGAGCCATGTTACGCGCGCAGGGTATGTCGCCAGGAAAGGTCGAGCTCATAAATAATATCTATATATATAAGGCATACAAAAAAAAAAGAAGTAAAATAAAGCTGCAGTTTAAAAAAGAGGCACAGTGTAGTAAAAGGAGGTAGCAAAAAGTGGGAGCAGTGCGCTTCAGCTGTAAAACGCTGAAATGTTTTTTCCTACCTTTGTATATGTATATGCTGGAAAAAATATTTTGCTTTCCTAAATTAAAGTTTTATTTTCTTTTGCTTTTACTCATCATACTATTTTATTTGAACTGCACAAACCTAACGTGCAAAGGTATTTTTTGCAAAGAAGGATATTTATGGCTGAAGTGATGTGTGATGTGAAGCAGTGGCGTGTTAAGAATAGAAAAAGAGTTCATACAATGGCCACACAATTTGACATAATGGCATAACATTCATTTGCAAAAATTCTTTCAGTTTTGCGAAAAAACAGTTTAACTGTTTGGTGTTTAGGTTCGTTCGCCCTATGATTTTTTTGGCGAAATTTATTTTTAAAGTTGTTGTCGGTTTTGTTTAAGATTAAGCTGTTGTAGTTCGGCTGTGGCCGTAGATTTAAAAACAGAGTTGTTTTTGTTCTTTTTGTTTAAATTTTATTTGCTAATATTTCGCGTTGATTTTCAATCCGTCTTCAGGGCTATGGTAAATACAAAAATTTTAAATAGCAATCACTTTTTAATCTTAAACATTAATATTTTAAAAAATTCAAATAAAAACTTTTAACAATACTAACATTTAAAAATTATAAATAAAAACTTATTTGTAGCCGAATAAAAAATTCAAAAAACTTATTATAAACAAGTGTTTATAAATATGCTCGCAACCTAAGGGAAGGGAGTCAGTACAGTACTGCATATATTATGGGAACACAACGACCCAGAAAAATTTTTGATACAAATGTGACACGCATTCTTAGGAACTCTGCTTCCAGAAGACATTCTATAGATCCAATTGTGTTTCTTCTTAGCCTTATCATGAAGAGCTTTCAAGAGACATTATCATAAGCCAGGGCCCGCCATCTAACGTTTTTTTTTTCAACTAGTGCTTATTTCGTGAATGGTAACACTTAGCTCATGTCTGATTTGACAGATAATTAGTCTTATCTTTCCGCTGAACAAATATGGTTGTGTATACGCTTGAACAACGCTGGAAAATATTGCGACATTACTTTGAAAATCATGGTAATGTTGCAGAATGTGTGCGAAAATTGCTTACGGATTTTGGAAGAAGAGAAGCACCGTCAGCTCCGTATGTTCGTTATCTTGTAAAAAAGTGAAAGAAACTGGCATCCTCATCGATAAACCAAATCGTGAAAAGCCAAAAGCAGTGCGTACACCCGAGAATATTGCTGCTGTGGCAGAAAGTGTGCATGAAGCGCCATCAACATCAATTCACCGTCGTTATCAACAATTGAACATTTCGGAGACATCATTGAGACGAATTTTGCATGAAGACCTTGGTGTAACGCCATGCAAAGTCCAATTGGTTCAGGAGTTGAAGCCAACTGACCATCCAATGCGTTTTCGCTTCGCTAAGTGGACCTGCGATCGACTTACAGAAGATGCCGATTTTGCCAACAAAATCATCTTTTTAGATGAAGCTCATTTTGATCTTGGCGGGTATGTAAACAAGTAAAATTGTCGCATTTGGGGCACAGAAAACCCGCACGCATACATTGAAAAGCCGCTGCACCCAAAACGAGTCACTGTTTGGTGCGGATTTTGGTCCAGAGGCATAATTGGGCCATTTTTCTTCGAAAATGAGCAAGGAGTGGCCGTTACAGTCAATAGTGATCGTTATCGGGCCATGTTGAACGAATTTTTGTTCACAAAAATTGAAGAGGACGTGCCACACAGCCAAAGCTACACTCGATGTTTTGCACCCTGTTTTTGAAGATCGCATTATCAGCCGCAGAGCTGATGTCGTTTGGCCACCTCGGAGCTGCGATTTGACTCCGTTGGACCGTTGCACCGTTGTGGTTGCGCCCTCAAAGATAAGTGTTACGCCGACAAGCCAGAGACAATTGACGCTTTAAAGGACAATATTCGTGAAGCCATTGGTGAAATACAGCTGCACACAATCGATAATGTGCTTAAAAATTGGACCGATCGTGTAGGCTACTGCATGGCCAGCCGAGGCAGCCATTTGAATGAAATTATTTTCCATTATTAACCGGAAGCATTGTCAAGCATATCCAGTAGTTTTTTTTATAGGATTCTCAAAAAAAAAAGTTATTTGGCGAACCCTTTACTTCTCGAAGACACTAAAATAGCATTTAAATTCAATCAAAGTAAAAAAAATGATATATACTTGTATACCAATTAAATTAAACTTATCAACCCTGTCCTATAGAGTACTGAGGAGTTTGCTAAAGACCGGGTCAGGAAAAAATTAATTTTTAAAATTGAGTTATTTTACCCTATAGTGCACTTTTTGGTTATCTAGAAAATTATAGTGAGAAAAAATAAAAAGTCACCCGCTTTTTTTAATTTTTGTTGGTGTAAAATTTTTTCAGAATCTATATTACTTCCTACTTCCAACCTCAAAGGGATATTTTACATCCCAACAAAACCCTAGCTCGCCTTATTCCAATTACCAAAATTGCGAAAAAATTGGGAAACGAGATATATTCCATGGGATTTTTAAAAACACCTCCCTAACCACTAAAACCATTCCATTCCATAGAATGCCTTTTTAAAGTTCTCCTGGAAAACACTTACTACAATCCTTTCAGTGAAGGGCTCAAAGAAATCTTACATTGAAAAAATTCTGGAAGCACTTCTAGAGAAGGAAAACATTCTAAGGACTAAGGAAAACATTCCTTCCAATGACATGCATATGTTAAAAGAATGCCTTCTGGGTATGAAAGTGGAAGAGATGGAATTCAAGACTTTTGCTTCCACTTTAGCTTCTTTTGGAAGCACTTTTTTTGCTGGTGAGAGATATATGTACTGGGTAAAGTGAGCATGTACTGGTTACATATTAATTTATTTACTAAGTTATTATAAAAAAATGTATTCAATGCATTGTATTGTGTCACCGTTTTTTTAATCAAATCATTTGCTTCTATGAAAAAACATGAACCAACATGATAAAAATAAATTAAGAGAGATATTTGACATAAAAGTCAGTTCGATTTTCGATTTTGTGCCGAAGGAAAGCTAACAAAATTTTTTATTGACCTATTTTATAAGAAAAAATAAACCGGACAAAAATCAAATTTAAGTTTTTTATCTTTTCATAGCTTTAATGATAGGAATATTAAGAAAGTTTAAAAACAAAGATATCAAGGGTAGAAAAACATTCAAGCGATTGCAAAAAAACAGTGCCGGACAAGAGCAAAACAATTTTTTCTGTGTACAAGCTTGCAAAACGTAAGTAGCGCAGGTAAAAATCCAAGATATGTTTTTTCCATCTTTTAAGGACCTAAATGTTAGGCATACTACCTCAAAAAAGTTATTTTGTTCTTAGTTTAGCCTAGCCATGGAAGGGGTGCAAAGTACGGCTCTGAGGTTTTTTTTTAAAAATCGGGATTTTACAAGAAATAAATCGGGACATAAGAAAAAAAATTGCGAAAAAGATGTATGCATGTCTTAGTTAAGTACATAGAAATACTAGTCATAAATCAATTTTAATTGTGTGAACAATAACGATATCTTATTTACTTTTCGCGATAGAGGAAAATGTGTCGCTCAATAGTTCAGTACCACAGCAAAATTTTTGATGCAAATGAGACATGCATTCTCACGGACACTGCTTCCAGAAGACATTTTATTTATCAAACTGTGCTTCTTTTTAGCCTTATAAAGAAGTTCTTTCAAGTGGCATTTTTATAAAATCCTTCTGAAAGACATTCAAATGGCATTTCAATTCAATTTAAATACAAAAATTATATATAATTATAATATATGTTTTAGATTTTTTTCCGTGGGATTTTTTAAACCCCCAATGAAACCCAAAAACTTACTACTTCCAACACCAAAATGCTTTGAAAATCGGGAAAAAGGATATTTTACGTGTAATTTCTTTTAACCCCCACAAAACCCAAACACTTTTCATTTCCAACACCAAAATCACTAGTCTAGAATGTCGAGAAAAGGGATATTTTCCCAGGGATTTTTTAACCCCAATACCACAAAAACCATTCCAGTCCATTTAATGCCATCTTAAAGTTCTCCTGAAAAACACCTTCTAAAATCCTTTGATTGAAGGGCTGAAAGAAATCTTCCATTGAAAAGGTCCTAGAAGCACTTCTTGATAAGACTAAGGAAAGCATTCCTCAGAATTCAAGGATGGACTTTCCCTTCCTCTTTAGCTTCTTTTGGAAGCACTTTTTTGCTGGGACGCTGAGAATAAAAAAAAAATGGAAATACTTTTACTGAAAATCGATTTCTTTGAGTAAACTGCTTTGAATAAAAAGAGCGATATGTGGCTTTAAAAAATATATTTTATTACCCAAGGAAATAAAACCACACCAAACAGTGCGTTTAATTGGCAGCACTTGAACTGCCTCTGGCTGCTCTTCAGACTAAATTCTGCAATTCTGTTCAGCAATTTTCTAAGTCAAATGGGCACGTACAAACTGTAAGTTAAAAAGAATATCTGTACAAATTTAGTGATGTGGAAATAAAAGCATAGAAAATATTTTTAAAAAGTTATAAAAATAATAAAAAACTAATTGAATTTCGGAAAATCGGGATATTTGGCGTCCCGCTTAAAGTCTTCGCGGTACGCACATTTTTAGACTAAAAATCGGGACAACCCGCGTGGAAATCGTGACCTGGCATCCCTAGTTAAAAGGGTAAAAAATTAAAAAAATTGAAATTGAATTGAATTGAATTTTTTTGTCTCCTTGTAGAAAAGTATGTTCAAAATTCAACATTGATTTAAAGAGTTTCGCAGAATTAAATCCTACACTCTGCACCGCTACTGGCTCAATCAATGACACTACAACCACTGCAGCCACATACAGCGTTTCTCGTGTATTTCTCATCACTCGACTACTTGTTTGTTGCCAAGTGAAATGTTCTTTCAATAGATGTTGTTTTTAGGTTGTTTTTTCGCATTTTTCAGCTGCTGCAAAAAAAACGAGGACGTCCATTAGGGCAAGTTTCGTAGTAGCATGTCTGCCTGCATGTCTTGCCTGCTGGGGCCTCACATGCACACACATAAACACGCACATGGTCGAACATGCACACTCTAACAGAATGGCACGTAAATGCATACATCTAAATATGTCACATTCACTCATACACACACAGCTTGCTGGTCATGTAAGGGTCGGTCACATGAAAATATTAAAGTACGTAAAATATTGCCAACAACTACAGCTGTAGCTTAAATGTTGCACAAAATTCTTGGCAATTGAAAGATAATAAGACATAAGGATTAAAGATTTGTTTTTTTTTTCAATAATTTAAATTAAAGATGGGCGCTTGTCACGAACCCATTAAAAAATCACGAAATATTAGTGAGCGTTCGTGATTGGATTTTCCTCGTGCGTGAACGTGTGTGACTTAAATTTCCCAGTGGGCAATTGTAGGAGTCCGAAGGCCTTCTAGCAGGCCTGCGTTAGGTATTAAAAGGCCTTCCACACTCCTTGCAAATACCGTTTTATTACTTGTATGAAATGGGAAAATTTGTCAGGCCTTCCGCTCTCCTTGCTCAAAAGAGACCTGCCAGAAGCGCTCTTTCGAGAAGTCATGTTAGAAGAAAAAGCAATATAAATATTAACTTGAAATAAAAAACGACTAACAATTTCAGATTTGAACCATGGTCCTCTCATGTGGCGGTCCGACACCTTACTCACTCGTCTTTCGTGGTTGTTAAAAATCACTTATTTTGCATCAATACAAATGAAAGTAAGCTTTCGGGAGGCCGGGTTCGAGACCCAACTCGGAAAAATTTTTTGTTGTTTTTCTTAAATCTACATTTTTTTACAAACTGTTCTGTGTATTTAAAAATTTTTTTTTTTATTTTTTTATAAGTTTTCTCCATACAAAACTATAAGAAAAGACTTTGTGTTTTTCCATATAAATATTTTCCTATAATATAATATGTAATGTGTTAGTTTTCGGGAGCCCGGGCTCGAGACCCAACTCGGACAATAAAATTTTTTTTTAAATCTACAGTTTTTAAAAACTGTTCTGTGTATTTAAAATTTTTTTTGGAATTTATTTTGTAAATTTTTTCATATAAAATAATATGAAAAGAATCAGAACCTTCAAAAGGTAGGCCTTACAGAAGTACCCATCAATGCAGTGATCTTGGAAGGTGTATTGACGCCAATAATAGCCTTCTCTTGCGAAGAACTTGCTAAAATGCACACTGGGTAATTCGTGTAACGACTTGTTTATCTTAGTTTTTTAAATCCGTGCGAAATTCGCAATTATTTTGTTGTGAAAAATTGGATAGATTATTTTTTTTAAATAAAAAATTTAAATTTTTTTTTTTTTTTTTTTTAAAGATCAAAGAACCAAGGCATGCGCTTTATACAAACAAAGTTTGGTCTTTGACCTGAAAGGAGAGGGATAGATTATTTAGAGGAATTGATTGGAACCATGCGTGAATTATTTGTTAGGCGAAACAACAGTGGACAATTTTAATTGCTTTTAACCGAGGCTAGTGTTATGCCTTAACCTCGGCAAGCATTTCCAGCCGTTAGTTGTTCCTGTTCCACATTTTCCACAATTTAGCTGTGGATTTTTAGTTCTCCATAATTCTTAAATGTAGGAAGGAATAAAGAAAGTGAAAAGAACCATGCCCGAGCCCGGATTCGAACCAGGGACCTCTGGGTTGATAGTCTAGTGCACTCTCCACTCAACTACAAAGCCTACCATAAAATTGTAGATTCAAGTTCATACTTTGTTTACTTTTTAAATATTACTTTTTATTAATTAAATTCAATGAATTTTAAATGTATTAAAATGTTTAAAAAGTTTTTATTTCAACTCAAATGATGGTCTGCGGTTTCCGTCTAACAATTAATCATTTTGCTGCAAACTAATTTATGTATTCATATAATTTTAATATGAAGGGTGATCCAATAAGAGCTTCCTACTTTGTTTTCTACATAAAATACATAAAAATCAATGTATTGATGCAAATTTTTATTTGGAATGATAGTTCGGTGTCTACAACTCAATGTTTAAAAACTATTTCGTTCAAATGTTGCCCACGACTAGCTCTTAAATGGTCTATTCTGTGGGTCCAATTTTCGACAACTTTCAAATTTCTACAAAATTCGAGATCAGCGACAAATCGATTATTTACGGTTTCCACGAACACTCTCTGCTACTGCAGCAATGTTCTCAAAATTACTGGCTCTATGCACTCTGGTTGAATCATGAATGTCCAATAGTGTAAAATTGGTTCGAAATTTGGTGATGATTTGATGGTTTGGACGCTCATAATGGCCAAAATGATGTTGAAGAACTCTTTAACATTCTCTAACTGATGACTGATTTTGTTAGAAAGTTTCCACAATTAATAAACGTTGTTCAGGAGTAAGTCTATTCATGATTGAGTCGTATTGAATACTGAATACAAACGTTATATGGACAAGCCATTTGACACATAACAGCTGTCAAAACAACCCAGTTGAAAAAGTGACCTCGTATTGGATCACTCTTTGTAAGATGCATCTATAAAAGTTATGTATTGAATTTACGTTGCTTATTTTAAAAACACTAAATAAACTTTTATTAAAAACTTATGTGTATTATTTAATAATTTTTGTGAGTAAGCGTGCCTAATCGTAAAAAATTATATTCGTGAGCACTCATCAGTAAGAAAAGGTCATCGTGATCGTGTGGCATCATGAGTAAAATAATAATTTATAATCTTGAGATTGCTTGATCGTGATTAAAAAATACTTTAAGCTGTGAGCGTGCGTGAGTCAAAATAACTTACGCTCCCATGTCTAATTTAAATATCGATAATATCTTAAGAAAGAACGATACAATTAAATGAGGGTTATTTTAACAATTTTTTTTTTTTTTTTTTTAATATAGATAAAAGTTTATTAATTGACATATACTACCCAGCAGCGGATTTGCCAGTGGCTACCATAGAACTAATACAGAATAAATTACCAGGTAAGGAAGCATTACTTTTTTCAAAAAGTAATGAGTCTGCATATAGCAGAAGTAATTAACTCATACCTCATTACCTGTAATGTAGCATACAAGGAAAAGTAATGCAGTGATTTTTATAACTTAATACAAGTAGTATGTTACTCCACAACTTCTAGGTAATGCTGAAGGGAGGCGATCACTTACCTCCTGTCTCATTCAATGTTAAATGTAAGGCCTTTTATGCATAGTAAGGTAATATAGTCGGAAGTAGTGGTCATTACAAGGTAATTGATGCTTCATATATTCGGAATATATTCCATCCGCTACTGGGATATATCTTAAAATAAATTTTATAAGGTACTAGCTGAAACCCGGCGCGTTGCTGCCACGCTCCCTTGCATGTGTAAATTGAGGTCGAATACTGAATTTCGATGCTGTGCGACCTACAAATCCAAAGCTGCTAGATATCCCAAATTTGGGTTGTATGGGAGGTGCAACGCCCCCTTGACCAACGCCCATTATATGTGATCAATGAAACTGAATGTGTAAATTAAGGTCGAATACAGAATTCTGACGCTGTGCAACCTATAATTCCAAAGCTATTCGATAGCGCAAATCTGGGTTGTATGGGAGATGCCACTTCCCCTTTTCCTACGCCCATAGAATGCTATTAATGAAACTGTATGTATGAATTGAAGTCGAATACTGAATTCTGACGCTGTGTTACCCATAACTTTAAAGCTATTCGATTTTGCATGTTTGGGTTGTACTTGTCCAACGCCATAAAATGTTTTCAGTAAAACTGCATGTATAAATTTAGGTCGATTACTGAATTTCGATTCTGTGCGACCTATAACTTCAAAGTTATTCGATAGCAGAAATTTTGGTTGTATGGGGGGAGGTGAAACTCTACCGTTTCCAACGCCCATAAAATGTTATTAACGAAACTGCATGCATAAATTGATGTCGAATACTGAATTCCGATGCTGTGTGGCCTGTAACTCCAAAACTATTCGATATCGCGATATCGGTTGCATCGGAGGTTCCACTCTCCCTTGTTTAACTCCCATAAAATATCATCAGTAGAACGACATGTGTGAATTGTGCTTGAATATCGAATTTCTAGGCTGTGCGTTGTGTGTGTTGATATCGCAATTTTATATATTAGTTTACCCAGTAAAAGGGGGTGTGAAAATTTTTTCTTACACCATCTCATACTCGAAACCGCCAAAATTTTAGCTATTTTTTTCGAGCATACTCGAAACTGCCAAAATTTTAGCTCGATCGGACCAGTAATTTCGAAGTCTCTTTATTTTTTCTTAAAAGTGGGCGTAGCTATAGTGCTACTACGCCTATTTTAAGTATAGTTAACGATAGTTATCATACGAACTTAATTACCAAATTTTAGTTTAATACGACAAAAACTGCCTTAAATATAGCATTTTTATTGATTTGTGGGCGGTAAAGGGGGGTGTGGCAAATTTTAAATATGCCTATATTGTTCGCGTAAGTGCAAGCAATAAGTTGACAAAGCTTTATCGCAATCGGATGAACGGTATTGCAGCGCATAGCGAACGAACAAACAAACTAACATTCATTTTTATATATTAGATACACAGAAATTTTTTATCAACTAAAACTATATCAAAAGGGGTCTTGACTACACGTTTACTCAAATTTCTCAAAGATTAATACAAAAGATCAACATGTACAGAGCACTTGTGGAAACATAAACTAACTAAAACCAAGAGAGTTTACATTTGCGAAATGTTAAATTTGCTGTAAATATTATCCTTTTTATCATCATTTTGGCACACTTACGCAATATGTCTAGATTAAAACTTACTTTTCTAAAAAAACCAAAGAAAGATTTATTTATAAAATTCAATTCAAATATAAGAAAATAAAAACTCAATGGAAAAGAATAGTTTTCATGCAGAGTTCACGTTATTATCGTGAGTGCACTGTATTTCTTTAACTAACAGAAATCTGTAAGCATTTTTGAAATATATGGAATCTGAGTTAACAGCATGAACGTTAACCTTTGAGGACGACAAAAAACTGCAGCAAATTTAAAAATTTTTTTGTGGAATTGTCATTAACGGAAAAGGCACAGTGCGCTTTTTTCGATTTTAGAATGACATTTGCATTATGTCAGAAACTATAAAAGCTAGGGCCAGGAAATTTTGTACAAATAAGTTTTAGCCTAAATTAAGTAACAGCACAAAAAATTAGAATTCTAGGTCAACTGCAACGCCTACCTCCCATACAAACCATATTTTTTTTTAATAAAAAAAACCCGCATAAAATTGCTTCTTTATGTTTTTAAAGAGTAAATTTAGTTTATTTAACTTCACTTAAACGTCATGCTAAAAATATTTCAAATCGAATAACTTTTAGATATATCTCCTATAAAACTATATTACCAAATTAACGAAATTTAAAAAAAAAATTTAAAAATGGTCTAGTACAAAATAAGGTCACAACTTGTTTTAAATTATGAATTCTATTTTTTTTTCTTTAAATTTAAGAGTACCTAAAAATTCTTGGAATCAGTGACTTTTAGGGCCAAATTTGATTTTTTCAGACTTTTTTCAAATGAAGTGTTTTTTCTTAACCCATTAATGACAACATATAATATAGTATACGCGATTAAAGCATTTTTCAAAAATTCCTCAAAAATCCTCAGCCACTGTAAAACTATTGCTTCCAACAGTGTGAGAAAGCCGAAAATATGATTTTTCCTAAAACAAAAAAAATGACATTTTAATCCTTTTTGTTTACTTGTTCGCGCCTGTTTATGCAGTATTAAAAAGAAAGTGAAAAATGTTACTCAAGTGAGCTATTTTCTTTTATAAACATCAAGAAAAAAGAATATATAATTAAAAAAGTGCATTACGTTAAAGTTGAACGCTTACGCTACGAAATAAAAATTTTCCAATTTATAATTTTTTTTTATTTCTCTACTTAAAGACCCCTTTTGCGTTTATGATCATACGCTTCGCCACACCCAAATTCTTTTGAATTTTTTTTTTTAAAACTTCAGAGTTTTTCGTCTTATAATAATACAAATTTATGCTGAAAATTGTAAAAGCTAAGCTCAAAGGATTCTGGTAGTGAGCATTAATGGGTTAATGGTGGGTAGCTGGTGGTCAGCTAGATGCAGCAGGTTTTTACAGCAACAGAAGGTAGAAGTACGATATTTTATGATAGTTTACAGCCTTCGACTTTAATAATGCTTAAATAGCTAGATATTTTCTACTAAATTTTACTTAAATTTTCATTCCTTGAAAGATTTACAGTCATATTTCAACGATTTTTCTATTTTTATTTATAAACATTTTTTATTGTATTTTACATTGAATTCAATGGCGATTAATACATAAAAAAGTCCAAAAAACAAAACCTTGAAATATACTTTGTGCTCAAAGTACTTATTGTTTAAACTAACTTCATTTTTTAGGTTTTATTGACCTTGCTTTTGTTAAAAAAGTTTCAACTTTGACGAATTTTATAGAAAAAAACCATACAATACATTAAGTTTTTAATGCCACATTCATAACACATGTTTTATGATCTGATGAATAAAAATATTTTTTATAAAATTTAACAAAAAAAAAACCAAATGCCATCCTAAAATTAAAAAAGCGCACTGTGCGTCCATAAGAAATGGGTTATAATGATAAAAATTTAGAAGCCTGCGAGAAAGATTCTTCGCACGATCTACGGGCCAATCTACGTTAATCTTGACTACTGAATACAGTGGAATGAGGATGGTTATGATTATAGTTATGGTTATAGTTATGGTTATGGTTATGTTTATGATTATATTTACAATTGTGGTTATGGTTGCATTTGTATGTATAATTGTAAAGCTTTTAAAAATTGGCATCTCTGTCAGGACTATTGAAAAAAAGAAACACATTTATGCATTTTTTATTTCAATTCTTATTTATTTCTTTTCCAGTGCCACCCAATCCAACTATAAATTTCCGACATCAATCAAGTGCACCTACTCCTCATGGCACAAGACACATCTTTAGAAATGTAGTATATGTAATAATGATAAATTTTCAAGATCACTGCAGCGTCTCTGCGACCTAAGGCTTGGCTTGCAGCTTGTTTTGCCGCATAACATATCGTAGCATACATTCAGGCTGCCAAGCCGTTTGCTATTTATTTTTCAAAATTGGTCCAAAGCAATATTCAAATTCAATAAAGTTCCATGAATAATGTTGATGTGAATGCGGATGTTACAATGAGAAGACATAAAATTGAAATTGCTCATAGAAGACAGCAACAACAACAACATCAGCAGCAGCTACAGCGACAGCATATTGTGTAACGTGATAGCGTATACAGGGTGTTTATTATAAAATTATATTTGTATGTTCTTGAACGAAGGATTGAACGTGTGGAACTTCTGCCAATAACGATATTTACTAAGAATGGCTGCCTTGCTCAGAACTCGTAAAGGTGTTTTAGCTTGCACGTGTGTATATATGTGTGTGTGTGTGCTCAAGTCAACATGTGTGCAAAGGATGCTGTCACACGTATTTATGTCAATAATGATGAAGGTAAATTAAGTTAGTAGTCATAATGTACATAATACTTTGATGCAGCCTATTCAAGCTGTAAATTGAAATATTTAAAGAATGCAGCTGATGTTAGCCATTAATTTTACCGAAAACAACATTGTCCTAAACATGATACTGGTACCAAATATTTGTCCTTACGTAATGCTGTTAAACTTGCTTCTTATAATTTCATAAAGCACTCTCTGCCTACACCGAAAAAGGAACCTTTTGAAAGTAGTCTAAATTATTTTTAGTATAAAACTTTTAGTTTAGATGCCGAACCCTTAGGTTTTCTTTTACTTTTATGTTTATTTAAGTGAAAGAAGGTAAGGATAAGTTAATGCACGTTTAGGTATTATGAGAGAGAATGCTTGCACTCAAAAAATTTATTAGTAAAATTTCTACGAATGATATTAGTAAACAAAATATTCGTACATTCTACAAATATTCGTACAATATACAAAGTATTTCTATTGTGATATCTTTACGAATGCATTCGAAAAATTTTTCTAATACCTGATGTAGTATCTACGAATATATTTGTTTTATATACTAATGATATTCGTAAACAATAATAAATCAATTCGTATTAGTGCATTGTACGAATGATTGTGTACATATATATAATAATATTCGTAAATTTGTCGTTCGAATATCTTCGTAATTTCTTTCATTACATTCGTAGTATTTACTAATGATTTCGTACTATTTACGAATGAAAAATAATATTAGTAGAAACAATTCATTCGTAGGCTGACCGTACGAATTATTAGTAGAATGTACGAATATTATTAGAGTCTAAAAAATTGAAAACCGAAATCGTTCAGCCTTGTTTGTCAAACATCTATAGAACATAAGGAACTGTATTATTGTAAAGTGACTGTAGCCTACTGGTAGAGTGCGTGGCCCGTAAACTAAAGAGCCGAGGTTCAAACCCCAGCTCAGAAAGAATTGTTTTTTTAGAATACGAATAAAATATTCGTAATATGTACTAATTATACGTCGATTCTACGAATCCTATTCGTGGCTGAAAACTACGAATAAAATTCGTAGAATGCATGCACTTATTAGTAATATTTACACACAAATATTTTTGAGTGTAGCTTTTGAATTAAACCTAAATCCCCAAAAAAAAATGTTCCTTTGCTGATCCATTTGAATCATTTATTGATCGCTCCTTTTGAGCTCCTCTGGGATGTCAAAGGGAGTGCTACCCTTTCTAGGACGTGCCATGTTAAAAGAGAACACAAATTACACCTAGCTTGGATCAATAAAGAGCACTTCTCTGCTCCTCAGGGTGCACCCCAGATCGCTCATAGGAAGATCCACTTTTCTGCTGGGATATGCTTAATTTCAGTTATTATTCAGTACACATACAAGATTTTATTGTTATAAAAATTTAAACAACAAGGATTAGTAAGAAATAAATCTTAATCCTGGCACGAAAACATTTTAAATTATGTTTAAAATTCTTAAAAATACATATTATTAAGTGGCAACCCTTAATATTTAATTCATTCTATACTTATTTGGTTCACTTTGTTTTGAATCAATCACATATGAATACTACTTTGGAAGCTACTTATACTTATTCGTACTCATTTTTGAGTAAGTGGCTTATGATCCAAAATTGTGATTCACTTTTTTTCGAATCAATCACATATGAATAATACTTTGGAAGCTACTTATACTTATTCGTACTCATTTTTTAGTAAGTGTCTCATGATTCAAAATTGTGATTCACTTTTTTCGAATCAATCACATATGAATACTACTTTGGAAGCTACTTATACTTATTCGTACTCATTTTTGAGTAAGTGGCTCATGATTCAAAATTGTGATTCACTTTTTTGTCGAATCAATCACGTATGAATACTACTTTGGAAGCTGCTTATACTTATTCGTACTCATTTTTGAGTAAGTGGCTTATGATTCAAAATTGTGATTCACTTTTTTCGAATCAATCACATATGAATACTACTTTGGAATCTTCTTATACTTATTTATACTCATTTTTTTCGAATCAATCACATATGAATAATACTTTGGAAGCTACTTATACTTATTCGTACTCATTTTTGAGTAAGTGGCTCATGATTTAAAATTGTGATTCACTTTTTTTCGAATCAATCACGTATGAATACTGCTTTGGAAGCTGCTTATACTTATTCGTACTCATTTTTGAGTAAGTGGCTTATGATACAAAAATGTGATTCACTTTTTTTCAAATCAATAACATATGAGTACTACTTTGGAATCTTCTTATACTTATTCATACTCATTTTTGAGTACGTAGCTCATTGTTTTCAAAGCTTAATATCTGCAAACTAAGTTGATGACAAAAATAAAAACAATTAGTAACTTCATCAGAATACGGCTTATGCAACAAAACTGATATAGTTACATTAAATTATTTATTACTCGCTGAACATACATAGGTGCGAGAGTAAAAACTATTAAATGCCAGTAAAAGCTGTTTTCTATGCCCTCCGAATTAGATTAAACAAAAAGTTGATAACGTTTTATGACGGCGCGGGGAGTCGCTCCTAGATCGAGGATGCAACACGCCCGTCACGGCGTGACGTGGAATTATTACTCGGAGAGTATATGCGCTACGATAAACGTTATGAAAGGAAAACGTAGAAAGGATATGTAGCCTCACGAATAAAATAAAAAAAGTTATGATGCCATCAGACCGCGGAGGTAGCAGCCTATGCAACGAAAATGCAATATCGTTACACGAATTATTACTAGCTGAATTAAGGTGCTACGATTTAAACTATTATACGATAGTAAGGGTTGGTTCTTTGATAAAATTAACTTTACAAAAATGCTAAAGTATAGCATGAAATTTTATCTCGAAGGCTATAGAAATTATCGTAAATTGAATAGTAAAAGTGGGTTCTAAGTGTTTATGACAAAACTTAAAAAACATTATGACGTCATTAGCGACCTATGCAGAATTTTAATGTAATTTCAATACACCATCGATGCATGAACCTAAGCTTAATGTTAGTGTACAACAGTAAAGGTTAGTGATTACGTTCAGGGAGTAAAAAATCAAAGACAGAAACGAAATCAAAGAAAAAACAAACAGCAAATAACAAATAAAAGAGTAAGCATGCGCAGTCGCAAAAGCAGAATGAGAAGCACAAGCAAAGTTTAATGATCAAACTCAAAAGCAAAAGCATACACATAAGCAAAATCCACACTCAAAAATATTTTTGTGTATTACTATAATAATATTACTAATAACTGCGTCCATTTCATCCTGTTCGTGGCTGAAAACTACGAATAGAATTCGTAGAATCGACGTATGTTAGTACAAATTACGAATATTTTATTCGTATTCGTAAAAACACAAATATATAATTTACGAATGCATTTGTTACATTTACGAATGATCATAATATCTTCATTCAAAAATATTTGTGTGTAAATATTACTAATAACTGCGTCCATTCCACGAATTTTACTCGTAGTTTTCAGCCACGAATAGAAATCCTTAGAATCGACGTATATTAGCACATATTACGAATATTTTATTTGTATTCGTAAAAAAACAAATGGATATTGTATGAATGCATTTGTTGCATTTACGAATGATCACAAGATCTTATAACGAAAAATAAAATATTCTGTCTGAGCTGGGGTTTGAACCTCGGCTCTTTAGCTTACGAGTCACGCACTGCACCAGTAAGCTACAGCCACTTAACAATGATACAGTTCCTTATATTCTTTAGTTGTTCGACAAACCAGGGGAAAAAAAACATTCTGTCTCATCTGGAGTTTGAACTTCTTGTACGAATATTTTGTTTACTAATATTATTCGTAGAAATTATACTAATAAATTTTTTGAGTGCAAAGCAGATGAGTAAAAACAAATAAGTAAAGTAAAAGAAAAAGCAACAACAAAAGCAGAAGTGAAAGCAAAAGCTAAAGCAGAGACCATACTAAGTATGCATTTTATAATAAAAAGCAAAAAATAATAATTATCTTGTGACTTTTAAAATTTTGAGCAAAAAAATAATAAATATTTCTGCTTTTTACTTATTTAAGGCAAAGATAAAAATCAATATTTGCCCGATATTTTTTTGGTTACAAAATAAATGGTATGTTTTGATTATTGTATGTTAAAGCGAAAATAAAAAGTAAAGTTTGAACGATATTTTTTTTTTGTCACAAAATAACTGGTATGTTTTGCTTTTTTTTTAAGCAAAGATAAAAAGTAAAGTTTGCCCGATATTTTTTTAAGCAAAAAATAACTGGTAAGTTTTGATTTTTTATGCCCCTTATGAAACACTTACGAAATGACATAAATCGCTTAATATAAATTTTTCAAACGTAAACTGAAATACTAATTTTGCTTTGAATTTGAATTTTGAATTGAAATTTGCTTGAATACAAAAATAAAAATCAATATTTACCAGTTATTTTGTGCTCAAAAATATGTTGGGCAAATTTTGCTTTTTATTTTTGCCTTAAAAAATAAAAATCAGGACTTACCAGTTATTTTTTGCTCAAAAAAATATCGGGCGAACTTTATTTATTTACTTTTTACTTTAAAAAATAAGAATCAAAACATACCAGTTGTTTTGTGACCAAAAAAATATCGAACAAACTTTAATTTTTATTTTTGCTTTAAAAATAAATATCAAAACTTACCAGTTATTTTGTGCTCAAAAAAATATCGGGCAAACTTTACTTTTTATTTTTGCTTAAAAAAATAAAAATCAAAACCTACCAGTTATTTTGTGACCAAAAAAATATCGGGGAAATTTTGATTTTTATTTTTGCCTTAAAAAAAAGCAGAAATAATTATTATTATTTTTTGCTCAAAATTTTAAAAATCAAAATTTTAAAAATCAATATCAAATCTATTTCTACAATGTGAGAGGATTTGAATGGTATTTTAAAAGTGGCGGTGCGACAATTTTTTCACAATGTTTTTTGGTTTGAAAATGTAAAAATAATTAGAATTTACAGTCTCTGAGTTAAAGCGAAAAAACAAAAGCAAATAAGAAAAGTTAAACGTGCAAAATACAAATGGGCAAAATATGTTATAGTTATGGTTCCTAATTTATATACTAAGAGTTTTTTAATACTTTTTCTACTTCTATTAGTACTATTATTTTTAGTACCGCTTTCACTTTTATGTCCTTCTTCTATTTTTACTACTATTTATACTTCTGTTTCTAAATGTCATTTCTGCTTCTTTTTTCCTCTACGTATAGAATGATGGTATTGTATGATGGTGTGGTATGATGGTATGGGTATGAAAGTATGAATGATGGGTTTAGTATGATGATAAAGTTTGATATATTTACTTTTACTACTATTTCTTAGTACTTTTTTTACTACTATTATTATTTCTATTTTATACTACTTAGTTATGCTACTATTTATACTACTTCTTAACTGCTATTTGTACTAATATAATTTATTACTATTTCTACATCTATTTTCTACTTCCGTTGCTACTTCTGTTTAGATCACTATTTTCTATTTTTATTTCTATTAATATTTTCGTATACGTATGGCAGTGGCGTCGATATGAGGGGAGTCCACGGGTTTGGACCCCTACCAGAGCCATGGAATCATATCCAAGTATCTCACGTTATTGTTAATTGATTCTGTTAAGTTAAGCCCGAGTACAAATGTATATGTATTGCCAAAAATTCTCCTTTTTCTCGAGAAATTTATCAAAACTTGATTTAGTTCGGTCAACAATTACTACACAGAGAAAAAAACATTTTCAAAAGTGTTAGAAACGTGACACTTTTAAAAACGTTTATCCCAGATTTTGCACTTCTAACGTTAATTTTAATTTTAATAACGAAAATTTTAAAATGAAATAGTAAAACGTTTATATTCATTTTAAAAACGAAAATTTTAAAACTAGATTCTAAAAAGTTTGTTTGATTTTTAACAATGGACATTTTTAAATGCAATAGTAAAACGTTTATTTTCATTTTAAAAACGAAAGTTTTCATTATTTTCCATTAATTCAAAACATTTCCAAAAATTCAAATTTTTATTATTTTTGTTAATTAAAAAGCTTTTTATTGTTTTTCAAAATTATACTTTTATTTCAATTATTTTATCATCAGATATGTCCCATCTCGTTCAAGAATGTTAGATGATGAGACTGTCTCCAGCGTCTATAAAAAATAGCATTTTCCTAATATTATTAATTTTATTTTAAATACATACTTAATACTTAGTTTGAGTGATGAAATCAAGAATGAAAAAATATTTTATTTTCTGAACAAATATCAAATAAACAAATTAATGAAACATATATAACAAACAATTAGTTTTTAAAAAGTGTTTTTAAACAATGTATGTGAACCCCCACCTCCATACTCGAAACACTCTACTCGAATTGTATTTATATATTTATATAATCATTTTACTATGTCATGTTAAAACTTTCGTAGTTGTTTTAAAAGCTTTTCGCTTTATTTCTCTATTTAAAAATATGCGTTTTCATTTTTGTATGGCGTAAAATGTTTTTAAAAATATTCATTTTACTAAACATTTTTAAGAAGTGCGTTTTTGATTTTTGTTTTCTCAGTGTAGAGATATAGTGACATGTGAAGCTTCCAGAAATTCGGTGATGCTTAGATTCAATTTAACAAGCCCATAATTGTTGTGCCTACCTACACGGTCAAAAATCTTGAACTAATTTTCAATCCAATCGTTGGAATCATGAATGTTTTTATTAATTGTTCTATTAGAATTTAAGCTCTCCAAAATAATAGCAATTTTTTTAATAAAACCTGGAATAATTGTTAATACATGTTGGATTAGTCTTTAAAAACAGCGTTCGGTTTTTATGCATGGTTAACATTTCTTTATAAATGTGGCTTCATAGAGCAGTTGGTAGAGCCATAAACTTATAACCTAAACGTAGTGGGTTCAAGTCCCACAGGTTTCGTTATTTTTTTATTTTTGTCGAAAATATTTTAATACAAGCATGTACACGCAGAAAAAAAGTATATTTGACACAAACATAATATCGAAGGATACTATTACGTTTTAAAACTCGTTTATAGCAAACAAGTTAATTTTTACAAGAAATGTGTTTTAATTTTACGGTAAACATAAAATGCTTTCCGGAAGCAAATTATGTTCACTTTAATGTTCACTGCAAATAAGCTTATTTGCTGCAATAAATATATTATGTTTACTGAAACATGAAATTATTTGTTGAAAGTAAGCGCGCCTTTTTGTTGCAATATTGTATTTTAATTATTTATTATTACTCAATTTATTCTTTTTTGCTCTTTGAGGCTTGCCATTGTTTGCATCTGAACAGAAATATTAATTCAATTGAAAAAACTTGTTGACAAACTTTCTGTCCGGACTGGGATTGAACCGTGGCTCTTTCGCTTACCAGCTAAGTACACTACCAGTAGGCTACAGCCAGCACCAATCGTCACCCGACTAAGGCCACTGATAAGCATTGAGCATTGTATTCCTTTCAGAAGCATAAAATATGAACATTGTGGACTTATTTTTCCGCAAATATGTTTTTTTTTTGTCACATCAATCAAAATATGTTTACCTGGAATTGTAAACAAACATTGAAATGCTTGTCACAAAAATTGCAATATGTATGATAAACAAAATATGGTCAGAATTGCGAAATATATTTACGGCAAATGCAAATATTTTTGCTGCAATCAAAGTTTTTGCTTAGTCATTGCCCTTCATGTGTACAATGCAACAAAAGTGTGCAATTCGAAAAAGGTAAAATTTTTGAAAAAATATGTCTGACAAATATGACATGTTCGTGGTAAAAAATTGTATTATTGTACCGCAAACATATTTAGGAATTGTTTTCCACAAAAGTATTTTTTGTCACATCAATAAAAATATGTTTACCTGCAATTGTAAGCAAACATTGAAATGCTTGTCACAAAAATAGCAATATGTATGATAAACAAAATATGGCTAGATATATTTACGGTAAATAGAAATATGTTTGCTACAATCAAAATCTTAAATGTCATTTTTCTGCGTGTATCATGATTTTGGTCCCATGAGGGAATACAAATCAATTTTAATATATAGCATTGATTAAATACAGTTTCGCTGTCGTCATATATACAATACGGAATTAACTAGAATTCAGTCCAAGATTTTTGAGAGTGTACCGTTTTTCGACGTTTCAACAAACAAAGGATGTGAAACATGACATTTGGCGTCACATAACAGTCATGTAATCAGGTATTAAAAAGTACACTTTTTTAGGAAATTATATTCCTTAGGGACTCTCCCCCACAACCAAAAGATATCTACGCCACTGCCGCACAGTGGTCAAAAAGGTAGTTTTTTTTGGAAAAAAGTCTGTAACTTTTGACACAGTTGAAATATTGGAACATTTTTTTGCCAGATATTAGAAACCACAAGTATTCATTTTTTTTTTTTTGTAAAAATTGAAAATTATACAGTTTTTTAAAAAATTGTGTAAACTACAATCTGTAAAAACATCTGGTTTTTCGTCATAACTCCCAAACTATACATCCTACAAGGACACTTTATACACTAATATGTTTGTAATTACTATACCCACATGACTGACTACGTTCTTAAAAATTGAATTATTTTTAAATAATTTTAACTTTAATTTCATGTGTTAACTTTTTTCACTTTTGGTGAAATATTTTTTATTTTTTTATTTTTTCATCATAAAATGAGGATTTCTACACCAAAATGTTTGCAAAACCTCTACCTACAAGACTTCATCCTTTAAAAAAATTTTAAAATAATATTATATTTTCATATGTACCTTTTGGTGAATTTTTTTTTTAGTTTTTTTGACATTAAATTCGCCATAAATTCCAAACTACACATCGCACAATGACGATTCATGCATTAAAATGATCGCCATAACATTGTCCTTAAGGCGTATTACTTTCCGTCGAAATGCATTTCGCTCTATCTCTTTTAGTTTAGGAGTTAGAGAACACTTTTAAGCACAAAATTAACATCAAATTAACATTAAGGAAAAGTTTACATTTTTCACTAAATGGCAAACATTGGCAGCTGCTTTTTTTCATAAATAAAATAAGACATTCTTATCTTTCAATGCCAAAACCAATGAACCTGCTGCAGCAAAGTGCGCTAATAAAGAAATGCTCCCCACAAATTCATTTTTTTTTTACTTTTAAGCAAACCAATGATATGTGAATATTTTAAAAACGAATCGTATTATTATAAATGTAGAATTAGTAACATCCTAGAACTTGAATGCTATGCAGAGCAGGTAAACAATGCAGTATATAATGCCTACGAATCTAGCTGTCCAACAGGGCACAAGGCAAGAACAAAACATACTCCTTGGTGGAGCGCCGAGCTGACCAGACTCCGGAAGAAGGTGCGATGCAACTTTAATGCCGCAAAGCACAACGGAGAATGGCACAACTACACGTCGACTCTGACGGAGTATAATAAAGAAATTAGGAAAGCCAAAAGACAGAGCTTTAGAACTTTCTGTGAAGACATTTCTTCCACGCCAGCAGCAGCCAGGATACACAAAGCAATGGCTAAAGGCAGAGTGGAGACAAGAATATCACTTTTATTGCCGGACGGAAGCTATACGCTTAGAGAAGATCAACGAGCCAGTCACCTTCTAGAAACTCATTTCCCGGGCAGCACACCAGTAACTGAGTATGAGACGGTAGACAGGCAAATTGCTCCAAATCAAGAAGAATGGAAACTCGCAACGAGCATTTGTACTAAGGCTCGTTTAGATTGGGCACTCAGAACCTTTTAACCATTCAAATCAGCAGGTGTAGACGGCATCTTTCCTGCACTTCTACAAAAGGGTGCAGCAAGGAAATGGAGAAGGGCCATAGTCACCTTCATACCAAAAGTAGGGAAAACAGACTACACGCTACCAAAGTCATTTAGACCCATTAGCCTTACCTCATTTGTACTTAAAACAAAGGTAATAGATAACTATATAAGAACTGAGATTCTGGAGAAGGCGCCAATGCACCCATGCCAACATGCGTATAGGGCGGGTAGGTCTACAGAATCTGCCCTATACCAGCTGGCTAGTAACATCCAGTCGGCTCTCAAAAACAAAGAAATCCTACTATGTGCCTTTCTAGACATAGAAGGAGCCTTTGATAATACTTCTCACGAGGCTGTGAAGAAGTCTTTACATAAAAAAGGAGTAAATGATATGCTCAGCAGGTGGATATGCCAAATGCTTAGCACTAGAACTGCAGAAACAAAAGTGGGTAACACCACTATAAGAACCAAAACAACAAAAGGCTGCCCACAAGGCGGAGTCCTTTCTTATCTGCTGTGGAGTCTTGTTGTGGACGAATTATTAACGATGCTAACCGAGAATGGCATAAAATGTCAGGGTTACGCAGACGACATCGCCTTAATAGCGAGAGGGAAGTTCGAGGATACACGAGGATAACAAAGGAGTGGTGCAACACAGTGGGATTAAGTATCAACCCAGCGAAAACCACCATAGTACCTTTTACTAACAAAAGAAGCCTGCCAAACTTCCGAACAATGAGAATGGATGGCACTGAAATTCCCTTCAAAGAAGAAGTAAAGTATCTGGGACTTACACTAGATTCAAAGCTTCTCTGGAAAAGACATGCAGAGGTAACTATAAACAAAGCAACGCACGCACTCATGGTATGTAGGAGCCTGGTGGGGAAAAGCTGGGGTTGGATGTATACCATGATGGTGAGACCCATCCTCACCTATGGTGCAATAGCATGGGCTGAGAGAACCAAGCTCCACAATGAGGAATATGCTAACAAAGGTGCAGAGACTGGCCTGTGTATGCATCACAGGGGCCATGAGGACATGCCCTACAGCAGCACTAGAAGTAATTCTGGACCTAACACCCTTACACCTTGTCATAGAGGGAGTAGCCAAGCGAACTCTGTTGTGTATTGCAAAAGAGGGGACAGGTTTAGGTAAAACTATCAGCAGTAGAGAGAAGGAGGATATTGCAAAGCACACTCCCTACATCGTTCTACCAAGAGACGATATAGTAAAAAGGTATAACTTCGAAAAACACTTCGGAATTAAGCTTAGTACCAAGAAAGAGTGGGACAGCGAGATGTTATCGCAAGTCAAGAAACCACACAGTATAGCATGGGTATACAGATGGGTCCAAGACATTGGAAGGTATAGGCGCAGGGGTGTACGGGCCAAGAACCAAGCACTCTGAACCTATGGGGACAACACCCAGTATCTTCCAAGCAGAAATCCTAGCAATACAGCTGTGTGCACAATTCAATCTGGAGCGGAAATACAAAGGTCAGGATATAGTTGTGATGTCAGACAGCCAAGCAGCAATCAAAGCATAAGTTTCCTGTGAGATATCATCGAGAATAACATGGGAATGCCTAACAAAACTCAACGAACTAGGCAAGAATAACACTGTTACTATACTTTGGGTCCCAGGACACAAAGGTATACAGGGTAACGAAGAAGCCGATGGTCTAGCGCGACAGGGTGCAGCCACAAAATTTATAGGACCAGAACCATTCTGCGGATTGGGCACACATTCTATAAAAGAAGAACTAAGAAGGGAGGAGAGGCATAAACGTTCAAACCTCTGGAAAAGCCTCCCAAAGCTAAGACAATCCAAATTGCTCCTCAACGATTTTAACACTCGGAGACCCAAATTGTATATAAGCCTAGGCAAACCGAATCTTAGGATTCTAACGGGGTTCTTTACAGGACACTGTAAACTCAAATACCACCTGATGAAATTGGGCATAGGAACCGATAGTAACTGCCATTTCTGTGAAGAAGCAGAGGAGAATCCAATACACCTACTCACAAACTGCGACGCCGTGGCTCGCAGACGTAAGCTAACACTGGGGAACTATGAGCTGAGTCTAGAGCAGGTTTTATCCCTTAAAGCTAAGAATATTCTCAAATTCATTAGAGAAATAGGGCTGGATGGAATTCTGTAATTAAGGTCGCAGTACGCATCTCCACCACATAACATTAACATTAACATTATAAATGTTTTTCTTCTGAACTAAAAACAAATATACATATAAATATACGTATAAGGACTTATAAAAGGATTTCACAAGAATTAAAATAAAGATTTATACAAGAATTGGAACAGGGATTAAGCCAAGAAATCGAACAAGAATTTGGAAAACTAGACTTCAAGAATTTCTTCTTGGATTATAATAAGACTTAGACAGTGACTACGAAAAGGATAAAGATACGTTGTCATTTTAAAGTACTTATGGGTGTGTCGAGGACACAGCCTACTATATGTTTTTTTGAATAAAATTACACTAAAGATCAACAAAATTGCATATGAAATTGCAAAAAAATAATAACTTTCGAAAGACTCTTCATACTAAATAAAAAAACTATTATATTTTTGCAAGACTGTGAAGCTCGGTAAAGTCCTTTCAAAGGCTGATATGGCCCTAATATTTATTTATTATCAATTTTAAAAAATCTGAAGACTGTTACTGTAATTTTTCTCACAGGTTTTGACGTCATTATGATAGTATTCGATTTTATGTGTTATTAATCGGCCCAGTCTCGCTTGTTTCGATACTACCTTAACAGGAACTCAATCATAAAGTGTGACCGTAATAAAAAATTAATCGATTTCGAATAAGTGTTTAGATTCACACTTCTTTTGAAAATAATTTTATCGGGACAGCTAATGCAAAAAGTCTACAAAATTATTATTGAGCCGCATACTTTTGCTGTTGCTCTCTTTATTTTTTTTTTTCTTGTTTGTAACTATTCTGCATCAAATATGCTTTTAATGCTTATAATAATTTGAAAACATTTATAGTTCAACATATTTTCACATATCATATTAACATCATATTAACATGATGGAAAGTTCCCTAGATTAGCCATATTTTTCTCTTGGTTTCAAAAAATACGGAAAAATAAACATTTTAAAAAGATAATATAGCAATGAAAATCTGATATCACCTGCTACTTTCTCCCACAAAACTGGCCATTTAATAAATATTTAGCAAATTACAGACTTTTTCATAAATATTGGTTTAGTGCAGAAAAAATTTTATCATTTGAACAAAAAAAAAACATCCCTCTTAAAAGCTGACCAAGTTTCAGTCAAATCTCTAAGCTATTATTTGCACAAAATGCTCTGCAAAATCTTTACCCGCAACTTTTGATTCAATAAATTAAAAGTTTTCCATCCATCCACCCTTAAAGTTGCATCAAATTGTCTAACAATTGCATTTTCTTGCCAGTAGCCAAAAAAAAAAGAAATACAAAAAACTAACAGCAATTAGCACAAACTTTTATGGGCAGAAACAAAAAACAAACTAACTTACGAACGAGAGAGCCACTTAAAATGGTTGCCAAAAACAAAAAAGGACGAACAGTCAAATGGGGTTAAAATCGAACTAATGTTTGCCCTCCAATCGCTATGAAAACGACGATGGCGACGATGATGATGATTATAATGATGACTAAGCGGCACAGTAATATAAATTGGCCAACAGATTGGCGCATGACAGAGTCGAAGGGGCTATAATTTAATGAAATATTGCAGCTGCAGCAGCGATGGCCAGCAACACTGCATCTTGCTCTGTTGTTAGCACAAGCTATACTGGCACTACACGGTACTGGCCAATTTCAAAGTGGTCACATAATTACATTTTGATCTCAAGGATTTGTGCTTCTCAGCTGCTTATCTCTTTGGTTTGCACTCAATCAGCATGTCTGAAAATGTCAAATGCAGCAGAAGATGCGAATGATTGTCTTTATAATGGCATGTAGTGGCAGCAGTGGTTGTAATTTTTCCCATCTTGCTTTTTTTTTTTTTTTTTGCTGTAACATGCTTGACTTATTGACCTTTAAATGGAGGCAACAGATATCGTGTATTGTGTTGAGTATTTTCCAGAGCTGTAAAAGAAGGCATTCAATTTGATTTTATTCACAAAAAAGTGAATCAGGAAATAACGAAATAAGAATGCATTCAATGAATGCAAAATTGATTTATAAGTAAAATGTTAAAGTCACATTCATTTTTAAAGAAAATGATTAATTAGTCATTGCAATTATACATATCCATTATTCAGAATAATGAATCAATTTTTTATTCATTTGAATGCTATTCACAAAGAATTTCAGTATTTTCAATTATTCTTGTTTTATTTATTATTCTGTTTTTATTTGTTATTAATTTTTTATTCATTATTCATTTCTTATTCATTATTCATGTTTTATTCATTATGTCTTTGCTATTCATTATTCATATTTTATTCATTGTTCATTTTTATGCAGTATTCATTTGTTATTGATTATTCATTTTATTCATTATTAGTTTTTTATTCATTAGTCATTTTTTCATTCATTGTTCATTATTCATTTCTTATTCATTATTCATGTTTTATTCAATTTTCATTTTTTATGCATTATTCATTTGTTATTCATTATTAATTTTTCATTCATTATTCATTTGTTATTCTTTATTAATTTTTTATTCATTATTCATTTGTTCTTCATAATTAATTTTTTATTTATTATTCATTTTTTATTCATTATTAATTTTGTATTCATTATTCATTTGTTATTCATTATTATTTTTTTTTCATTATTCATTATTTACTCATTATTAATTTTTTATTCATTATTCATTTTTTATTCATTTTTCACCTGTCATTCATTATTCAATTGTTATTCATTATTCATTTGTTATTCATAATTAATTTTTTATTTATTATTCATTTTTTTTTCATTATTCATTTGTTATTCATTATTAATTTTTTATTCATTATTCACTTCTTATTCATTATTAAATTTTTATTCATTATTCACTAGTTATTCATTATTCACTTGTTATTCATTTATCATTTTTTATTCAGTATTCATTTTTTATTCATTATTCATTATTTATTCATTATTAATTTTTATTCATTATTCATTTTTATTCATTATTCATTTGTAATTCATAATTAATTTTTTATTTATTATTCATTTTTTATTCATTATTTATTTGTTATTCATTATTCATTTGTTATTCATTATTCACTTGTTATTTATTATTCATATTGTATTCATTATTCACTTATTATTCATTATTCACTTGTTATTCATTATTCATTTTTTATTCATTATTTATTTGTTATTCATTATTCATTTGTTATTCATTCACTTGTTATTCCTTATTCATTTTTTTTCATTTTTTATCATTATTCAATTGTTATTCATTATTCTTTGTTTATTCATTTTTAATTTTTTTTTTCATTATTCATTTGTTATTCATTATTCATTTGTTATTCATTATTAATTTTTTATTCGTTATTTGTTATTAATTTTTCACTTGTTATTCATTATTCACTTGTTATTCATTATTCACTTGTTATTCATTATTCTTTTTTATTCATTATTCATTTTTTATTCATTATTCACGTGTTATTCATTATTCATTTTGTATTCATTTTTATTCATTATTCATATGTTATTTTTTTTCATTTTTTATTCATTATTCAATTGTTATACATTGTTAATTTTTTATTCATTATTAATTTTTATTCATTATTCATTTTTTATTCATTATTCATTTTGATATTCATTTTTTATTTATTATTCATTATATATTCATTATAAATTTGTTATTCATTATTAATTTTTTATCCATTATTCACTTGTTGTTCATTATTAATTTCTTATTAATTATTCATTTTTTATTCATTATTCATTTGTTATTCATTATGCATTTTTTATTCATTATTCGTTTTTTATTCATTAGTAATTTTTTTATTCATTATTCATTTTTTATTCATTATTCTTTTCTTATTTATTATTCATGTTTTATTTATTATTTATTCATTATTAATTTTTTTATTCATTATTCATTTGTTATTAAAAATTCATTTTTTATCCATTATTCATTTGTTATTAATTTTTTATTCATTATTAATTTTTTATTCGTTATTCACTAGTTATTCATTATAAACTTGCTATTCATTATTCACTTGTTATTCATTATTCATTTTTTATTCATTATTCATTTTGTACAGGGTCCGCCAAATAACTTTTTTTTTTTGAAAATTCTATAAAAAAAACTACTGGATATTTTCTCAAATTTCTTTTTTATATTTGAAAGAACAATCCTTCCGGTTAATAATGGAAAATAATTTTATTCAAATGGCTGCCTCGGCTGGCCATGCAGTAGCCTACACGATCGGTCCAATTTTTAAGCACATTATCGATTGTGTGCAGCTGTCACCAATGGCTTCACGAATATTGTCCTTTAAAGCATCAATTGTCTCTGGCTTGTCGGCGTAACACTTATCTTTGAGGGCACCCTACAAATAATAGTCCAACGGTGTCAAATCGCAGCTCCGAGGTGGCCAAACGACATCTGCGGCTGATAATGCGATCTTCAAAAACAGGGCGCAAAACATCGAGTGTAGCTTCGGCTGTGTGGCACGTAGCGCCGTCCTGCTGAAACCAAATGTTGCCAATATCTTCCTCTTCAATTTTTGTGAACAAAAATTCGTTCAACATGGCCCGATAACGATCGCCATTGACTGTTATGGCCACTCCTTGCTCATTTTCGAAGAAAAATGGCCCAATTATGCCTCTGGACCAAAATCCGCACCAAACAGTGACTCGTTTTGGGTGCTTCATCTAAAAAGATGATTTTTTTGGCAAAATCGGCATCTTCTGTAAGTCGATCGCAGGTCCACTTAGCGAAGCGAAAACGCATTGGATGGTCAGTTGGCTTCAACTCCTGAACCAATTGGATTTTGTATGGCGTCACACCAAGGTCTTCATGCAAAATTCGTCTCAATGATGTCTCCGAAATGTTCAATTGTTGATAACGACGGTGAATTGATGTTGATGGCGCTTCACGCACACTTTCTGCCACAGCAGCAATATTCTCGGGTGTACGCACTGCTTTTGGCTTTTCACGATTTGGTTTATCGATGCCAGTTTCTTTCACTTTTTTCATAAGATAACGAACATGCGGAGCTGACGGTGCTTCTCTTCTTCCAAAATCCGTATGCCATTTTCGCACACATTCTGCAACATTACCATGACTTTCAAAGTAATGTCGCAATATTTCCCAGCGTTGTTCAAGCGTATACACAACCATATTCGTTCAGCGGAAGGATAAAACTAATTATCTGTCGAATCAGACATGAGGTAAGTGTTACCATTTATTCATTATTCATTTCTTATTCATTATTCACTTGTTATTAATTTTTATTCATTATTCATTTTTTATTCATTATTAATTTGTTATTTATAATTACTTTTTATTATTATTCATTTTTTATTCGTTATTCATTTTTTATTCATTATTTAATTGTTATTCATTATTCATTTTGTATTCATTATTAATTTGTTATTAATTTTTTTCATAATTCATTTTTGAGTCATTATTCATTTGTTATTCATTATTCATTTGTTATTCGTTACTTATTTTTTATTAATTATTCATTTTTTATTCATTATTAATTTTTTATTCATTATTCACTTGTTATTAATTTTTTATTCATTATTAATTTTTTATTCGTTATTCACTAGTTATTTATTATAAACTTGCTATTCATTATTCACTTGTTATTCAGTTTTTATTCATTATTCATTTTTTATTCATTATTCATTTGTTGCTCATTATTCCTTTTTTATTTAGGGCTTAGTACTAAAATTAATAAAATATGAATAATGAAGAACAAATGAATAATGAATAAAAAATGAATTATGAATAAATAATGAATGGTGAATAAAAAATTAATAACGAATAACAAGTGAATAACGAATAACAAATGAATAATGAATAAAAATTAATAATGAATAAAAAATTAATAATGAATAAAAAACTTATAACGAATAACAAATGAATAATTAATAAGAAATTAATATTGAATAAAAAATGAATAATGAATAACAAGTGAATAATGAATAGCAAATGAATAATGAATAATGAAAAAAATTAGTAATGAATAACAAGTGAATAATGCATAGCAAGTGAATAATGAATACAAAATGAATAATGAAGAACAAATGAATAATGAATAACAAATGAATAATGAATACAAAATGACTAATGACTAAAAAATTAATAATGAGTAAAAAAGTTGATAATGAATAACAAATGAATAATGAATAAAACATTAATAACGAAAAAAAAATAAATAATGAATAACATATGAATAATGAATACAAAATTAATAATGAATAACAAATGAATAAGGAATAAAAATTGAATAATGAATAACAAGTGAATATTGAATAACAAATGAATAATGAATAAAAAATTAATAATGAATAAAAAATGATTAATTAATAACAAATGAATAGTGAATAAAAAATTAATAATGAATAAAAAATTAATAATGAATGACAAGTGAATAATGAATAGCAAATGAATAATGAATAAAAAATGAATAATGAAAAAATTAATAATGAATAACAAGTGAATAATGAATTTCAAGTGAATAATGAATGCAAAATTAATAACAAATAAAAAACAAATAATGAATAAAAAATTAATTATGAATAACAAATGAATAATGAATATAAATGAATAATAAATAATAAAAAATAATTGAAAATTCTGAAATTCTTTGTGAATTGCAGTCTTTGTAAATATCATTCAAATGAATAAAAAATTGATTCATTTTCCTGAATAACGGAAATGAATTATCGAAATGAATAATTAATTATCTTTTTTAGAATTGTATGTGAATTAAAAATTTTATGTATAAATCAATTTTGCATTCGTTGAATGCATTCTTTTGTCGTTATTCAGTTGTACTTAAAATTCTGAATATGATTGCTGAATTTACAGCTCTGGTATTTTCTATAGAAAATACTCACAATTTCGCTTTAAACGCAATATATGTCTTATGTTTTTTTTTTTATCTGCAGTGGTGGCGTGTGAATTAAGTGACTGGAAGTTGATTTTAATGAGAAAGGAGCTAAGATGTTTTTAAAAAATGTTCTGAAATATATGTAATTTTCACATATATTATATAAATATGTCCCACTATTACAAAAATGGAAAAAAAAGAGAAAAAAACAAACCCCGTATAACATTTAATTATTAAAATCAAATTTTCACATCAAAGTTTTGATGACTTTCACATTGTTTTACCCAAGTGTCCCTTTAATTAATTTTATTAATAGTTAATATGCATATGTGGAAATTTTAAAAAGTGCAAAGCTATTTTGTGCAATATTGCAACAAATTGACATAAAAATGTTGCCTTTAAACGTTTTAGTATTTTAGTATTTTTTTAATTATTTTTTTTTTACTTTAAAAGATAGAGAAAGAAAGTTAACGATTGCGCACTATTTTGATTTCAGCTGCATGTGAATTTTATGATAAATTTAATGTCTTTATGATAAAACAAAAAGTGTTTTGCCCGTTTTTGCCCAAATTGGTTTTTTTACGGATGACTAAAAATAGCACGAAAACTTTTTTAGAATGTATTCTGCACATATCTGTCAGACTATCAATTAAGTCATGGCAGACACGAGGCCAACAAAAAAAGGAAAGTGTTGCTAAACGAGCTTCTCCAACTTCAGTGAATCAGGCATCGCAAGGTTCAAAACTTTATCTTTTTTCCGATAATTTGACTTAAGCTGTTATGGCTTGTGACCAAAGAAATATGTTTCTATATTAATTTTATTTAATATTGTAACATTTGGGAAGAGTTTTGATCGCCCGCTGGTTAAAGTTATGTGACGTCACATAAAATTGAATATGGCGCCCTCTAGAGGACAGAAAGTCTAATAAACTACTAACTTCTAAACTACTAATAATAATTTGACAAATGAGGTATCGTTGGAAACGTGTTAATCGTTCGCTGATTGTAGGATATGTGACGTCCACATTTAATTGAATATGGCGCCCTCTATAGGACATAAAGTCATAAACTAAAAAAAAAAAATTATAGTGACATTATGAACATCTTTGTTTATAATTTGATCATCAACAACTTGCTTATGTCATTAGTATTCATAGATCGCACGGATTAACTCTCGATCAAGCAGTTGTCGATATTGGAGAAAAAGAATTTTCATTATTAATGGCATATGTAGCATTCTTAAGGATTCGTAGTATAAGTGCACTTTTTATCGAACCAGCTTTTTCTTTTGATCGGCTTAAAAAAATAAATGACAAGAAGGGGTTGGTTGAGAAACGCTAAGATTTAAATAAATTAATGAATTTGCAATAAATTTAAATAAATTCAAATTTTTTTGTGATAAAATGTTTATGATATCGGGAAAGTTTATTCATTACACACATCTCCTTAACAGTGACAAAACGAAATATGTCCATTTTTTTGAGACAGCACAACATAATATCTTTACTTTTATTGTTTGGGAAAAGTTTATTGGAGCGAGTGACCCAACTTAAAAGCATCTCCAACGTACCTACCGATTTATGTAGTCAGCTTACGCATTTGCTAAGCAACTTGTGCGCTGCGCCTACAAAAATGGTTATGTGATTTTTGTAAATTTTTTTTTTTTTTTTGAATTATGATATTGCACTGTTAGATTTTTAATTATATCCTCTTTTTCTCAATAATCCCAAAAGTGAAAATTTTCGCATACGACATTAATTTTTCCATGTGACAATATGTGGAAAAAAAAATCTCTTATGTAAAAAAAACATTTGTTATAAATTATTTTATTGTGTGGCCAAAAAAAATTCCAAACAAGACCATTTCTAGTACGTCCCAACTGGTTGTGCCTCCTTTATCAAAATTTATGATCCCAAAACCTAACGTGTTCCAAAAAACTTTATTTTCTTGTTATTAAAATGTTTAAATGCTCTTGAGACTTGAAAAATTTATTGAAAACATTAAAGGTAGACTTTGCAAATATTTTTAAAATTTTGAAGATTAAATATCTTTAAAAAAAGTCTATAACTAGCTACGGATTAAAGAGTGTCTTTTTTGTAATACATCATTATATGCCTTTTTTGACATGCCCATAAATTCTTTAAAGTTTTTTGCCACTGTTAACGCTACTTAAAAGTATCTCCACTAAGATCTATATTTAAAAGTGAGCCTAACATTCTGCTTACATCTTTTTCAAACAATGAAATTAGAGAAACTTATTCTATCATAACTTCCCTTACTTTATTTTATTTTTGTAGCTTAAAAGTTGACAAAAAACAAACGCAGCATTTTTAGCGGTTCCTGTTTATTGTCTTGTATGTTGCCATCTTCAATTTTTGTGGCTTAAAAGATATAAGCCTTGCATACTTTTTGGAGCACTCATTCTATGTGGCTTTTGTTGCCAAATGGAAGTAAGCTATTAAGATTTTCTTCTTTTTTTTTGTCACAAAAAGAAAAAACAATTTTTTAAGTAAGGCAACTAACTATAAAAGTTTCAACAACGAAAGCTGAGAAAGTTTGGAACATTAACCCTTATCTGGTACGCCTCAAAAAAATTAAATTTAGTTAGAAATCTATGCTACTTCTTTAAGAACGTTTAAATAAAGCTTTTGCTTCCTATTAAGAAATATTTTTTTTTTATTAATTTCGAATAATTGAACTGAATCGAATTGAATTTTGAATTGAATTATTAGAGAAATATACTCTTGATTTTTTGTGCTGGTCCCAAAGACTAGGAGAACCAGTTAAGGGTTAATATAAGGAGGACAACACAAAATTGCACGGAAAGCCCAACCACAATGCTAGAGGAAATGCTACTTTTTTGTCGTTTTTGCTTTAACTAGCGCGCTTTTAGGCGCTGATTGTTGGTACTTTGTTGTTGAGCTGCATTTTCAACATTTTTCAAGAAAGCCACCAATCAGCAATTTCCGTGGTTTCGAAAGAGTTTTTGACAATTTATATGTACTTTTTTGGTGTTAGCTTGATTTAGATTGTGGAAGTATGCAAAATGTCTTTTATCACTTGAGTTTCACAAAAATTTGCAATCAACTTTAAAGATTTTCATTTAATTTTCATGGCTTCTGCAATAACTTGGAAAACTGTCAGCACTTAATATTTTTTGTTGATATGCTTTTTTACTATAATTTCTTTTAATTATATAAAAAACTAATGGTGGCATATTTAAATTACAAAGTTTTTTTATAATGATTAAAATCATAACTATAATTATTTATTTATAATAATTAATAAAATTATAATTATTTATATATTATAATTAATAAAAATATAATTATAATTATAATTATAATTATTTATTAATATTAAACAAATTAAATTAAAATTATAATATTTTTTTATTATAAAGTTTTTTACTATAATTTATTTTTATTCTATGAATATAAATAATAATTATAATTATAATTATAACAAATAATATTATTTATAATAATTTATTATAATAAATTATTATAAATAAATAACTATAACTTTATTTTATTAATTATAAAAAGCTTTGTAATTTAAATATGCCACCATTAGTTTTTTAACTGTAATTATAATTACAATAAACATTTTATTAGTTAAATAAATAATTATAATTTTATAAACTATTATAAATAAATAACTATAACAATATTTTATTTATTATAAAAACTTTATAATTTAAATATGCCAGCATTAGTTTTTTATAATTATTTATAATTAGTATTATATTTATTTATAATTATAATTTTAATTATAATTTACTTATAATTATAATTTTAATTATAATTTTCATTAAATTTAATTATAATTTTATTAATTAAAAAATTATAATTAAAAAAAATTTACAAAATAAATTATTTTTATTATATATTTTTATTTTTGTCAGTAAATAAATATATATTATTTACTATGTATTTTATTTTATTAAAAATTTTCATTAAATTTTCATGCCGACTTCAATAATTTGGAAAAATGTTAGCACTTATTATTTTTTGTTGGTATGGTTTTTTACTATAATTTATTTTTATTACATGAAAAACTAATGGTGGCATATTTAAATTACAAAGATTTTTTTATAATTATTTAAAATTAATTATTTATAATAATTAATAAAATTATAATTATTTATTTATTATAATTAATAAAAATATAATTAAGTTTTCAAATCTTAAAAGGAAGATACCTTTTTTAAACAATATTTAAGCTTTAAATATATTTTAAGCAACTTTTATATCACACATAGTCTATTTTCCTAGAGCTTAAGCATTGTTTTTCTGCTTGTAGATTGCCTTAAGCTTTACAAACACGTACTCGCTATTGTTTTTTTTTTTATAAATACCATATATTGGTATGTATTTCAATGTCATATTATTAATATTATGTATAGAAAATAATAGCAACCACAAAAAATAACAATATCAAAAATAATAGTAAACACCTTAAGTAGCTGCATAAATCCTTTTTATCCAAGCACTTAAAACTCTTAAACGACGTCCTTGGACTTTGCAAAGCACATTCAAGCAAAGCAATAAGAAACATTGTGACACGCAAGAGACGAGCTAAGTGCTGACTTTATATTTTTGTTTATAGAAATCAATAATGAATGTATGTACTTTTATTGAAGATTTTTCAGTTATATGTATATGCATAAGGACTTATTGTGAAAACCTGATAGCCACATAATACAAAAATATGAATAATCAAGTTTAAAGATTTGACAAAAGGAGCGTATAAAAAAAACCATTATACATAAAAACTTTAAGAAGTGGTCTTAACAATTTTGGAAAGGAGCCATATTCTTATCAGTTGTTATTGCAACCATGTCTTGTACCATTTTCAAGAAATTAATTGATTTTATCAAAAATATATAATAAATAAAAGAAAACAAGATAATCTCATCGACAAATTATTGTATATTACTGCAATCAAGGAAAATCTTATGCTGAGATTGGAGGCATAATAGAAGTTGCTATACAGTTCGGAACATCATGCAGCGTTTCAAGGGAGCCTCAACATTTGAAAGTGCCTAACATACCAGCCGCCCAAAATTTTTAAGCGACTACGAATGCAGCCAGATAATCAAAAACTTTAACACATATCGCTGCTGAGATTAAACAAGAGTTTTGAAGATATGGGCATTTTCGCAGAAAAGTCGACCGTGACCAAAAAATTAAAACTTATTAAAAACTTATTATTAATATTAATATTATTTGATGATATTATCTAAGAGAAACATTTGAATTTTATTAATCTAAGCAATTCCTACATAAATTCATTAACCATGGTGATCAAATCGTCTGCACTGTTTCACACAGGGTTCGCAAAATCTCTCATTTGAAGAGAAAAATTTGCTCTCCTTCTCATCAATATTATTCAATTGACAAACGATTCACTTCATCATGGAATACCTCTTTCGTCATGCTAACAGCAAACTGAATTCAGCTTACAGCAATAACGAAACATATGGAAATACAAAAACATTTGCTTTGTTTGCACAACAAAAGCAATAAGAAGCAATAAGCTAGAAGCAAAGTGAATTCAGCTAACAACAACGATGAAACATATGGAAATAATTTTTCAACTAACTTATAAACTAAATAGAATTTCGACATTTTGGCTTCGTTAGGAAATAATTTTAGGGGCGTAGAACAGTTTAGAAAAAAAAAATTTTAAATCGGTCAACCCGTTTAGAAGATATGCTCTGTGTAACATTTTTCAAACAAGCTGTTCCATGGGAGCTATGCTTGCTTGCTCCAATAACGATTTTTTTTTAAGTCTTTTTAATTAAATATATTATGTATTAAGAAAAATACTTAATATTATTGATTTAAATCCTTTCAATTTATTATGTGTGAAGTGTTTAACTAAAGTTTTGCATCAAATGAAAGCGAACGATTCAATGAGTTTAACATTTCAAAAGTTACCATTACCATTATCATTACCATTACCATTACCATTACCATTACCATTACCATTACCATTACCATTACCATTACCATTACCATTACCATTACCATTACCATTACCATTACCATTACCATTACCATTACCATTACCATTACCATTACCATTACCATTACCATTACCATTACCATTACCATTACCATTACCATTACCATTACCATTACCATTACCATTACCATTACCATTACCATTACCATTACCATTACCATTACCATTACCATTACCATTACCATTACCATTACCATTACCATTACCATTACCATTGCCATTACCATTACCATTACCATCATTACCATAACCATAACCTACCATTACCATTACCATTACCATTACTATTACTATTACGATTACGATTACGATTACGATTACCATTAGCATTACAATTACCATTACCATTACCATTACCATTGCCTTTACCATTACCATTACAATTACCATTACCGTAACTATTACCATTACCATTAAAATTACCATTGCTATAACCATGAAAATTCTTTTAGAAATGATACATTACAAATCATATTGGGTACACGGTGCTACACTAAAAAATAACTGAAACAATTTTAAATAAAAATTACACTTTTAAACAATTTGTATTGTTTCTAGATAATACTCATTAAGACTTTTCTAGGTTGGTGCAGATTTTTTTTAGAAGAATTTTCGATTTTTTTTGAGTTTTAAAAAATATTTCTTAAGTAAACGTATTTATTTATTTTACCAGTTTTATAAATATTTACAAATGAGACATTTATAGCTTTCATTTAAGCTTTCATTTGTACTGATCTAACGATTTTTGTAAAAATTTTCTGAATTCTACATTTGTGAAAAAGTTTAAAATATACCGTTTACTTAATATTTATTGCCCATATTAAAGTACGCAAAAACATAACTTTGATGTATATTTTGGTTTTGTTTTTTCTTTGTTGTTAAAAAAAAGTATTTTTTTTAAAGTACAAGTATAAAGAAAATTTTAAAGTACAAAGTATAATGAAAGCAGGTTGGATATTTTACTTATTTCGGTTTTCGTAAACATACGCAAAAGGACCTGCATCAAAGTCGACGTGGTGAGTTTGTACTAAAAAATCCTTCAAACTTTTAAAACCCAATTATCATAAATTTAACTAAAGATTTTGCTTATAAATAATGTTATTCTTCGTTTTTAGCTAAATTTAAAAATCCCTAAATTGCAATTTTAAGTTATTGTAAGATTTGAAACACTGTAAACTCTTTGCAATGAGTAAAATAACAGAAATAATAAACGTCAAAAATAAATCAAAGCAAAACAAAAAACGAAATCTTTGCGCTGGTATAAATAACTAGCTGAAACACTGCGCGTTTTTGCCACGCCCCTCCGTTGCCAAACTCCCATAATGTGTTATCAGTGAAACTACATGTGTTAATTGAGTCGAATACTAAATTCCGCAGCTGTGCGATCTATTACTCAAAAGCTATTCAATTTATTAATGCTTTATTTTATGGGAGGTGCCACGCCTCTTTGTCCAACATAATACAATCTTATCAGAGAAACTGCGTCGAATACTGATCAGAGTTCGAATACTGAATTCCGAGACTGTGCTACATTTAACTCCAAAACTATTCAATATCGCAAATTTGGGTGGCGTGGAATGTGCCACGCCCCCTTGTAAAACGCCCATAACATGTTATCAGTGAAACGGCACGAGTAAAATGTGATTGAATACTGAATTCCGAGGCTATGCGGCCTATAACTCCAAAACTATTCGATATCGCAAATTTGGGTGACGTAGGAGGAGCCACGCCCCCATGTCAAATGCCCATAACATGTTATTAGGGAAACGCTTCTCGTAAATTGTGGTCGAATACCGAATTCCAAGGCTTGCGAAATATAGTTAAAAAGATACTCGATATCGCATATTTGGCCTGTATAAGAGGTAATTTGGAGTATTTTTACTAAAATCGAAATTAGTAAAGTATCCAATCTGCTACAAAAATACCTTGTACCTTAAAATGTTTTTAGCAACAAAAAAAACTAAAATATACATCAAAGTTATTTTTTTGTGTACTTTAAAAAGGGAAATATAAAAAAAACATATTTTTTAAACTTTTTCACAAATATAGTATTTTAGCAATTTCTACAGAAATCGTTAGATCAGTACATATGATAGCTTAAATTAAAGATATAAATGTCTCATTTGTAAACATGTATAAATTTTGTAATATGAAAAAATAATTTTGAAGTTATAAGATCATAACTGAAGACATATTTTTCAAAACTTAAAAAAATCGAAAAATAGATATTAAAAAAAAAATCCGCACCAACTTGGAAAAGTCTTAGGGCCATTTTGTTCACAAAGGGCATAAATATGATTTAATTCGGGGATAACTATCTCTAGGTTAATTTTATACCAAGCGTATAAATCGGGAGATAAAAAAGTGGTTTTGTTCACATTTTATCCCAGCTTTATGCTTAGAGCATAAATTCGCTCTCAATTTATATCGATTTCCATTGGAATGTTAGAGTGTTGCTCATTAATTAAAAAATGTGTGGGGATTTTTGGTTTATTTTTGCGAATTTGAGGGTTAGAGTGAACACTAGGTAAAAATGGATCGCTGATTTTGCATCTGATGTCAGAATTTCTAACATTTTTCTACACAGGGCTGCCAACTAAACATTTTTTTAAGAATTTTAAACATGAAGAAACAGTATTGGGAGTTACTTCTTCCGAATCTGTTGTCAGAATTTCAAAACTCGAAAATTTTTCTACACGTAGGGGTGCCACCTAAAAATGTTTTATTTTAAGAATTTTAAACATGAGGGAACAGTATTGGGAGGTTACTGATTTCAAATCTGAACTCAAAATTTTTAAATTCAAGATGGTGGATAGGGCTGCCACCTTAATATTCTACATTTTTACGAATTCGGGGCTGCCAAAAAAAAAAAATGGTATACCAAAAATGGGTCGCTGAATCCGAATCCGTGGCCAGAATTTCAAAATTATAAAGTTTTGAAATAATAGGGTTGCCACCTAATAATAAGTATTTTTAAGAATTTTAAACATTATTTAACGGTGTTAAGGAGTCACTGATTTCGAATCTGAAGTCTGAATTTTAAAATTTTAAATGGTGGATAGGGTTGCCACCTTAATTTTTTGTATTTTTATGAATTCGGGGCTGGCAAAAAAATGGTATGCCAAAAATGGGTCGCTGAGTCCGAATCCGTGGTCAGAATTTAAAAATGATAAAATTTTATAATAATGGGGCTGCCACCTAATAATATGTATTTTCAAAAGTAAAAGCAACCCTATTATTTCAAAACTTTATAATTTTGAAATTCTGACCATGGATTCATATTCAGCGACCCATTTTTGGTGTACCATTTTTTTTTTTGCCAGCCCCGAATTCATAAAAATGCAAAAAACTTAGGTGGCAACCCTATCCACCATTTTGAATTTTAAAATTCTGACTTCAGATTCGAAATCAGTGACTCCCTAATACTGTTAAATAATGTTTAAAATTCTTAAAATGACTTATTATTAGGTGGCAACCCTATTATTTTAAAACTTTATAATTTTGAAATTCTGACCACGGATTCATATTCAGCGACCCATTTTTGGTGTACCATTTTTTTTGCCAGCCCCGAATTCATAAAAATACAAAAAACTAAGGTGACAACCCTATCCACCATTTTGAATTTTAAAATTCTGACTTCAGATTCGAAATCAGTGACTTCCTAATACTGTTAAATAATGTTTAAAATTCTTAAAATGACTTATTATTAGGTGGCAACCCTATTATTTCAAAACTTTATAATTTTGAAATTCTGGCCACGGATTCGGATTCAGCGACCCATTTTTGGTATACCATTTTTTTTTTTGGCAGCCCCGAATTCGTAAAAATGTATAATATTAAGGTGGCAGCCCTATCCACCATCTTGAATTTAAAAATTTTGAGTTCAGATTTGAAATCAGTAACCTCCCAATACTGTTCCCTCATGTTTAAAATTCTTAAAATAAAACATTTTTAGGTGGCAGCCCTATGTGTAGAAAAATTTTCGAATTTTGAAATTCTGACAACGGATTCGGATTCAGCGACCCATTTTTACCCTTTAGTTCGCGCCAGCCCCGAATTCGTAAAAATAAAAAATTAATCCAAATTTTAAAATTCTGACACCAGATTCGAAATCAGTAACCCCCAATACTGTTTCCCTATGTTTAAAAATCTGTATTTTCAATATTTTGACACCAAGTAAATAAAAAATATTAAAATGAGAGTGATGAGAGCGAATTAAAAATCTTAACTCACCAATTTTCACGAGTTAAATATTTCTGGGGTTAAGCTATCTCGCCACCATTTTTATCTCCTGCTTGAAGAGTTAAATGCTTAACTCACTGTGAACAAATGAAAAACTGGAAAAATCATGGAATTAACTCGGGGATAAATTTATCTCTCTGTGAACAAAATGGCCCTTAGTGATTTTTATTATCTAGAAACAATACTAAATCGAACTAGTGATATCGGCATCGTCGCGCAAAAATGCTGTTTATTTGTGTTATTCGAGCTGACAATGACAAATCGATTGTTTTTTTTTTTAAATTATAAAATTGTTTTATTCTAAGATGTAATTTCCATATAAAGCAATGCATTTATTGTAAGGGTCCTCTTACATTTCTATACCTTTTTGTAGTGATTGGCATCAAGTCCAAAAAAATTATTTCACTTAGTTTCGCTGAATTTTTAAAAGTGTTAACACCTATAGTACTTAAGGTGAATACTTAATAGTAATTATTTCTTTGAAGTGAGGCAATTTTCTGGAATATGATGTTGCTAATTTTTAAAAATAACATGATTAAACATTTTATTGTAGAACTAGAGAGTTGATATCACCAACCATTTCCGAGCAGGACTCATTTTTTAATTTCGACAGGGAATTTGGCTTCCAATGATAAAATTTAATAAGAAAACAAAGTAGATAATAATTTGGGTTAAGAAATTTGCAACAAATTTATTAATGGTTTCAACTAGACATTTTATATAGTTTAGAAGTTAAAGACAATTAAATGTGTATATAAATTTCAAACTTTTTACTTAAATATATTATTTAAGCTTATCTGAAAATTACTTTGTGGGCACTTTCTATGTGTTACCGGCTAACGAAAACCATTGAAATATTTTCAGTTACTTTCAAGAACCCCGAAATTGTCATCCAGTGTCATTTTTTTCTACTTACTGCTCATACAAATAAATGTGTGGAGAAATAACTCAAAAATAATCGCATTGTTGTAAAGAATATCAAGTTTTCTTTCTTATTAATCTTTTATGTATATAAAACAAAAAAAAACAACCAGTCAAAGAAAGACACGAACAAAAGTATTGCATGTCACAGAACATGACAGAAGCTACTTTCAAACACAGACATAAACATATCTAAAATTCTGACCATAAATTTGTTAATGATGATAAATAAAATCAATATGTTGAGATCAAAGGCAAGTTAAGGACAAGCGAACCAAGTATGGAAACGGAAGAAAGAAAGCTGGATGAAAAAAGTGCAAAATAATCTTATAAATCAAGTCAATATAAAAAAGAAAATCAAAAGCACAGAAAAAAGGAAATTACTTTGCATTCATTTTTTGTTGTTTTTTCTTTAAAAGCTGTTAAGGACGTTTTCGTAAATGTTAGTGTTTTAGTCAGTGGTGCGCTTGGCACCTTGCCGTGCAACTCAAGCGTGCATTTAATAACAAAGAAATTCTATACAAATATATTTGCTCTTTCATCTTTTTGAATTAGGTGTGAGCAGATTAATAAAAGGCAAAAAATACTTTTAATTAATTCGGCAAATGAAGTGCAAGCCTCAAGGAAGGTATAAGAAATGAACCCAAGGAAGGTTTTTTTTTTAAATGCCAAAGAAAATATAGCCAACTTTGAGAAAGTAAATCAAAATGCTGTTAAATATTTTGTACCGTTTAGAGTGCTTTGTTTTTTGATGGGTTAATATTTTATTATTATTTTCTTTGCTAAGGCTTTTGAAAAATGCTTGCGTGTGCGACGCAATAACGCCGAAAATCCATTTCTGAAGAGCTCTACATGAAGTGACGCCACACAGTGGGATTTGTTCATACAATGTTTGGCAAAAAATATAAGGAGTGCTCATAGAATGTTGAAATTTTGCTCTGAACCTTTGGTTAGCTCAATTAAGAAAAAAAATAAAGTTTTATCAAAATTGGCCACGCCCATTACCCACCGCCCATACAACCCAAAGTTTTTTTTGACCCAAAGTTTTTGAAATTTGGCACATTACCTTTTATTACCTCAATTAAGAATAAAATAAAGTTTCATCTAAATTGGCCACGCCCACTACCCACCGCCCATACAACCCAAAGTTTATTTTTGGCCGAAAGTTTTTGAAATTTGGCACAGAGCCTTTATTACTTCAATTAACGCCCACCACTCACCGCCCATATAACCCATATTATATTTTTTTCCACAAGTTCTTGTTTCTTTACCAAAACTATTTATTTTATAAATAAATTTCAATATATGCATTTAAATATAGACTTTTATTCATCATCTATCATTTCTGTAACTATATCATGAAGTGCAAGAACCTGTTTACGGGGCTGATATCTTATGCTACTTTTAAAAGGATCTGACAATACTAGAAGTCGATGAAAAACATCTGTATTTGTTGCAACTCTATCACACTTTCGACCGTAGCCTAGTGGGTAGAGTGCGTGGCCCCTAAGCTAAAGAACCGCGGTAGCCCGGGTTCAATTCCAGCTCAGACAGAAAGTTTTTTCAATTGAATTAATTTTTCTGTTCGGTCGTCACCTCTCTGCAGACAATGGCAAACCTCAGAGAGTATAAATTGCCATGTAAAGTTTCCTGAGAACATAAGCCGTTCGGAGTCGGCATAAAACACGTAGGTCCAGTTCTCGATCATTTGTGATCAAACATTTAATAACACGCACAACACAATTGATCAATAGAAGCTAGGTCAAAGTCCTTCCAAGGGCTGAAATGGCCAGTTTTTTTTTTAATTTTTTCTATCACACTTTCTGGAGAACCTTACTCTATAAGTTCTATAATCTTTATTTCTGGCTTCTTCGGCTTCTTCAGAAAGCATGCCAATAGGAAGTATTGCCGCATCCATGATATCTTTTCCGTGTATCAGTATTTTGTGTACTGTTACTGGCATATATTTACTAACTATATTTTTCAACAAAAAGTTTTGCTGTATCTTGAGCAAAATTCTTGGTCTTCAAGGAATTAACTTTTTTGCTACAAGTTATTATTTGTAGTATAATGTGAAATCGATCAATTAGTTGCTCCTCTACACCAGTCACATCGGCAACAAGTGCGGGATTAGAAAAGAAACGCCTGGACGTATTTCCATCGTTAGTAGACCCAGTTCCTTGTTGAACTGCATCCACCCGTATACCCATCTGTTCCTTTAAGGCCTTCTGAATTCGAAGTTTATTTTCCAGTTTTAGACTTTTGTGTTCGTCCTTGAGCGCCGACCATCTTTCAAATGGTTTGTTGTAGGCAATATGAAGTATGCACTCCATAAATTTAATGCGAGCATGTAAGGAGGAAACGCCCATTTTGATTGCTTCACCATCAATAGCTTTGCTTGAAACTAAATTAAGATTATTCATTTCAGTAGGTTTTGCTTTGCAGATGTAACAAACAGCTGCTGAAGATCTGTAACCGTTTGAGCTGTCTTTCCATCTAACACTGTAAACACGAAATTATGCTTGATCGAAAATTGCTTCCCGCATGCTACAACTTCGGTATTTTTCAAAGCAGCAATATCTAAATTAATTTTTTCAACAAGGCTTAGCACTTTTTCTTTTGTTTCTTTGGTAAATTCAAAGGAGATAGGACGGCAAAACCTTGTTGATGACGGACTTTTATTTCGCCAAAATTCTTCTTGAGAAATCGTCTGTAGACTTAACGGAACCATACATGCCAGTAACAAACTTTTATCGCTTACATCAGCTGCTAAACTCTGATTGTACTCAACATGTCCAGAGGAACCATCGCAACCCCACTTACATGTAAACTCTAATCTATCCGTCATACCATTTAATTCTTCATCCGGAAAAGTTTGAAATAATCGGCTTAACGTATGATCCATTAAACTTTGCAAGGAAACAGACGCAGCTTTTTCAGTTATTTCAATTTCATCTGGATAGCAATGCCTTTTTTCTTCTCTGACGTTTGCATATTGTGGCAAAATATCGTATCCTTCATTTTTGAGAAAACTTTTGATGGCTTCATACTGACTGTTTGTAAGCTCTGCATCCATCATCATTGCTAGTACAGTCGGCAAACGAATATAACATCGATTTGGTATATTTCCACCCATCACTTTACTTGCCATATTCAAATGTTCTTGTGAATATTTTGAAGCTAATTCAGTAGCCTTGAACCTCTTTGTTCGAACTTGACAATCTTCGAAATCTTTCGCTGGCCTTCCTAGTTTAGTTGAACAACTAGGCTCGCTATTAAGTGATACCTCAAATACAGCTAAAAACACAATAGGAAAAAACATTTACACATATAAAATTTTATAACGTACTTTTTAAACGTACTTTTTAGCCAATCTTCATTTTTTTAAAAAAATGGGATTTTAGTTTATGCGATTCTTGCCACCGTTTTTTTAAATTTTTGGTCATTACCAAGAAACCTCTTTTGAATTGCTCTGTTCACTATATCGATTTCTTCATCCTGAAGCATTGCATTTTTTGATTTAATGAAACCGGTTATTAATTCCAAACTTGCATTGCAATTAATGAGTTCGTAACTCAGTTCACTATTTAACACAGAAAATAAACTCATTTGAATGATATTTCTTTCACTTCGCTTTTTGCTATTTTGACGTTGTATTTTTATTGTTGTTTAATTATATGGGGTTGTTTTTAATCTATTCCAAATAAGTTATTGTTGTAACTAAATGTCATATAAATGTAAATAACGCACGTGCCTAAAAGTATGCCATATCTTTTTGTAATTTTTTAAAAATAAAAATTTCATGTATTTGGAGACAAATTTTATGATTTCATAAAAGATTATTAATTATTTAAACTTTTTTTTTTTAATTGATAGTATGAAAGGTAGGACTTTCATTTTATTATAGCGGGAGCACCTAGCACGACCGAGCAACCTTTTTTTTCTTCCAAGGAAGTTTGCAATCACGGCACATTATAGAACAAATTTTATTCTATCATATCTTTTAAACAATATGAGCGAACTTTATAATTTTTTTAAATACGCAGAAAAGGCTATATTTGAAAAAAATCACTATTTAAATCAGAGCAATAAAATTATCTTACGTACAAACACTATAGAAGTGCGTAAACAGTTTTCAATATTTTGGAACAAAATTTACATGTGGCTTTACTTCATTATTTCAAAGGCAAATAAACGTTTTTTTGGAATAGAATTTATGGATTCTTCATACTGAATCAATTCTCTACAAAACTGCATCATTACATTTTTAAATATTATGTGTGGAAAAAATTACTTATTGCACAAAAAATCCCACTGTGCGCCACCCAGACAATCAGCGTCATTATTGGCGAATATTAATTGCCCAAGCCTAAAATTATGCAATCCGAAAACACAAAGAAATTAGTATAAAATCAAGCCATGCTATGCGTAAGCAAAAAAGTTTAGCTATCCTTTTGTTTGTAACAAATATTCGAAATTTAAAAAAGGCAAACATTTTGACATACACATACGCACAGCGCTTAAAGCAGGCAGATAAAAGACTTAGTGAAAATGCTGAAAATGGTCTTCTATTAGAAACAACATTATGAAGATACCAAAATAATAAAACCCACACGTTAATACAAATGAACTCACATAAAATTCTTGCTATTTCATGCCTAGTTTGACAGTGAATGTGGCCGAAAATAGTTAACTTTTAGTAGCCTTAATAACAGTAAATGTGGTAGCTTATTTTTTGTGTATTATTGTCATAGGTCAGTCCAGCAGAATGAGTGGGTGGCGGGACCAGTGAGCCTAAAAAATAAATAAATACATAGTTAAAGAGCAAATGTTGAAGAAAAAAAGAGAGAGGGAGAGAGTGAAAGAGAGAGTGATTTTAAGTGGCACAGTGGATAATAATACTCACTATAAAAAGCTCTAAAATAATAGGGACAACGTGGCGTATGAGTTACTTTTAGCTGTTCAGACAACTTAAGGTAGTATTCCTGGTTAGAAGGCTGTTTTTGGACCCTTTTTGAAAAATTACTCATTTTAAAACGCAAAGAGTTATTTAAATTCTGTTTTTTTATTGTATTAAGAACATATCGTCGGCTTAATTCTAATACGACGTAAGTCAAAATTATCTATTGTTCAGGAGGCAAAGAAAACTGTTTATTATTTGTATGAAGTTCATACGATAATGTATTGTTTCAAACGTCTTACCTCCTTTTTTTATACAAACTTTAAAAACTAAAAAAGGACATAGATGTAGCCTTGACCAATCTACCTAAACCGCTAATAAACGTTACTTTGTCCAATTTTGACTCACGTCCTATTAGGGCGACGATATAAAATTATATAAAAAAATGTTTTCCTTTGTACCAGGGCTATTCAAAAAGTTGTTGGCCTTCAACTGACTTTGCAAAAATTAAAAAAATATTTTAAAATTTTAATGGAATTTTCACTTTGTGCAGGGGGGATACGAAAAAAAAGTGCAAAAATTAAAAAAATATTTTAAAATTTTAATGGAATTTTCACGTTGTGCAGGAAGGATAAAAAAAAGTGCAAAAATTAAAAACATATTTTAAAATTTTAATGGAATTTTCACTTTGTGCAGGGGGGATACAAAAAAAAGGGCAAAAATTAAAAAAAAATTTTTAAAATTTTAATGGAATTTTCACTTTGTGCAGGGGGGATACAAAAAAAAACAAAAGTTTAAAAATTAAAAAAATATTTTAAAATTTTAATGGAATTTTCACTTTGTGCAGGGGGGATACAAAAAAAAAGTGCAAAACTTAAAAAAATATTTTAAAATTTTAATGGAATTTTCATTTTGTGCAGGGGGGATACAAAAAAAAAGTGCAAAAATTAAAAAAATATTTTAAAATTTTAATGGAATTTTCACTTTGTGCAGGGGGGATACAAAAAAAAAGTGCAAAAATTAAAAAAATATTTTAATGGAATTTTCACTTTGTGCAGGGGGGATACAAAAAAAAACAAAAGTTTAAAAATTAAAAAAATATTTTAAAATTTTAATGGAATTTTCACTTTGTGCAGGGGGGTACAAAAAAAATAAAAATATCTTAAAATTTTAATCGACTTCGGATCATCTGAAATGAAAAAAGTAAAAGGCGTTAAATTCAGTACAGATAAAATTCTGGTCCCTATCTCAATCATAATTTTGCGATTATTTTTTACAAAATGGCTGTCATTGAAAAATGAAAAAACCTATTTTGGGTCTTTTTTTTAGTTTAGTGTAAAAAAAATAGTAAAAAATTGTTTAAAATTGTGATTGAGGTAGAGACCAGAATGATGACAATCTGCGTTGATTGCACTTTGTTTCATCAAAAGCGGTTCAGAACTACGGGCGCAATCTGGGCCGCAAGCTCGAAAAACGTGGTTTCGAGATAAACGCGTTTAAGTTTGAAGTTATTTTTTTTGCATAAAAAAAAATTAAATGAAAAATTTGAGCATTGCAATTTTAGGAATTCAGTAGAACCGGAGAAAAGTGACTTCGAATTTCAAAAACGAGATTTTAAAAAAAGTATAGCAGTGAGAGGACTGCCGACCGAAGCGAAAACCTATATATAAAATATAAATGGAAGACGTTGTCCTGCCACGGACCGCCTTACTGCTATATAAAAATTTTCATGCTAATAGGGGGTTTCGGACTATGCTACATATAAGATGGATTTGACAGGTCGGACGGACATGTAGGATGTGCGAAAGCTCATACTGCAGCCCGTCCTACATGTAGGATGAAATCAAAAAGTTTTAAAAGTTCCGCTCTGATCTTGTTCTTCTCTGTGCGTCCTTGTTTGTAGATTTCCTTGGTAATTGTTGTTGGCGCAGTTAGCCGGAAATTTTTTGTAGGTGTTGTGAATTCTAATCGTGTAGCTACAGTTGGCATATGAAATTAGAATTATTTTTGTTAAGAGCTTATAACAATTTATTAAATTTTTTATATATTACTGAAACTATTTCTTTTAAGCAAAAGTGTTACCATATCAAAAATACATATAATTAAAGTAATTTATTTAAATTATTTCATTATTGATTAATATAAAAAATTAAAGCTTATTTATATCAATTTATATCATAACACTAACACAATATACATGTTCACCATATCTATATTGCGTTATGTATTAAAAATAGAATATTCTAAAATTAATAAATATCTATAGCTTATAAATTATATATAATCCATATAAGAAATTAAGCTAAACATTTTTAAAAAATAGAATGCTTAGGATAAGCAGACCTTAGTTATTCAATTACTACTGAAAATATTAATTATTACATATATATAGTTCATATATATGAACAATTTAGCTCATTGAGGAAATTTAAAGAATATTTATGTATATTTATGTAATAACAATTACGTATTAAACCTGTTTATATATATATATATATATTTTCGATACGGTAACACTTTTACTAAAAACAAAAAATTAAAGCTTACTGTACAGCAATAACTACTTAGCAAATTTACAATAACAACGCAAAGAGAATTACAAGATCCCAGCGGTTGCGCAGCGTTAGAGGGGATGAACCGCATTGGCGGCGTAAAATATACAGCACTTTGCATGCTATATTTTCTGTTTGCCTGCTGTTTCGTTAATTTTTTTGAATTTTTTAACAGTTTTTTAAGTTTACAATATTACAAGTTTACGAAATATGTTGCAAGTACAAGCTCTCGAATTAAATATGTCGCAAATTGATAAAATACAAATAAAATAAAATATTTGCGCTATAACACGACCGAAATGTCAAAATTTCATCGTCCATTTGACACAGCAAAAAAGACAAATTTATTTCAACACACACAAATTTTATTCAACTTGATATTTTCTATCCTACCACGACTGATTGACACACAGCCATAGTTGACAACTCTGAATATAAAATGCCGCAGTGGTGAAAATAAAAAGCCACTGAAAAATACAACAAGTGTGAAAATTGTCAAACTTTGTTTGACAATATGTAATAAAATAAGAGCATGCATGTAATTATTTGAATGTTCAACATATGTCTTTATCACAACTTAAAGATTAAAATGTTAAAACACTCAATCCATACATTATTTTTCTTGTTTGCAAACGAAGTTCCAGCAGAAAAAAGAAGAAAAAGAAGAAGATGGATCCAATTTTAAATCTCACCATGAATAGCAGCTGTTTGAGTAAAAGCAAATTTTTCAAAAATGTTGACAAATACAACAACTGAAGAAATTACCAAACTTTAAAGGCATATATATATAAATATAAACCGAATTAATAATAAGTTTTGGTTGCAAACATCTTATTGCAACCTAACTTAAGTATTTACATACTAACAAACAGATTATATGCATTAATTTCAGGAGTTGCCAAGTGATTTCTTTGTGAGCTTGCGGCCGAATGACGAATTCCTTGGAAAAATACGATGATGCAAACGAATGATTTACACTCTACCAAAATCGTTCAACGCGCCTAAAGAAGTTTTCACTTCAAAAATCTTTAATGTTGTATAGAAATGTACAGGCTTGAGTGAAAGAATCTCCAGACTCTTGAAAAGTGCAAAGCTTGTGTTAGTGTAGTTCTTGACCCTAAACTTAGTTTCTATTATCACATGGTTTAAATTATTGGTAAAGCTAACTCCATGCTGGTTTTCATAGCTAGAAACTCGAAAGAATTTCCCTTTCCTCTTTTTTCGTTGTAAAACTCTTGTGTAAGATCAGTCTTACAGCCCTGTTCTGGTAAATTAACAAATTGTTAAAAAGTATTTTGAATATTTCTATGTGTTTGTTGTTTTCAATTCAAAATTTAAAGCTCAAAAAACAAAATTTTTTAATGAAATTGTCCATAACTAAAAAGAAGTTGACAATTTTTGTCAAAGTTTTTTATTTTTGAGCTTCAAATTTTGTTTTAAAATAAAAAAATTACAAAAAAAACACATAGAAAATATACAAAATACTGGTTAACAATTTGTTAAGTAGCCAGAATACTGCTTTATTATATGGAATCCCTGTTACGCAGTTGACTCTGATAGAATTTAAAGAATTCAGAGACGTTCTATCAGAATGGCGATCAGAAAGTTCAGATTAGGGGTATTCTCTATGTCTAGGATATGACCGTTGCACGGTGCAAGAATAGAAAATATACAATCCGTGCACCGCCGCAACAACAAAATACGAGTAAAAAAACCGTAAAATATTTCCTATGTATGCTATACTGAAACCCATGGATACGGCGATGCTATGAAGCATAGCTTATGAAATGCAACACTGTGTTTGTAATGAGAGAGAAGAGAACAAAAGAGCAGCCAAACAGAAGGTGAAAAGAGCGTGAAGTGAAGCTCATTATAGAGTTCTTTTAACTGTTGATTTTACTATGCTACGCTTTTACAATAGGGTGCTCTCGATCCATTGGATATTTTAGTTTAGGATTGTTGCAATTCGTGCTCTCATGCAATTATGCTAGACATAGAAAATACCCCTATTGAATATAAAAATGCTGTCAAATAAAGTAAGATAGAAAGTAAAAACTGCTATTTGACGCTTCTTGAGTCCTTCGGAACATGAGTCCTTCGAAATGGCCATAAATATTGTAGCTTCAGTCCGCGATCATTTGTGTTCCCTTTTAACCCTTTTCCCCCGGAGTTTTATTTAATAAACTAGCAAATATATATAGATTTTGGCTTCACTTATCGATGTAGACCAAAAATTTAAGATGTTTGGCATACTTGAGAATTTTATAATTCTTTATTTATCCTGGGATTTATTTTGACCTCTGAGAGGACGCCATATTAAATTTAATGTGACATCACATAGCCTATAACCAGCAGATGCCTAATTTGTCAAATTATGATAAGTAGTTTAGAAGTGAGGGTGGAACAGATGAACACACATACGTACATCCATACCGGTAAAACACATATACCACTCCTTTTGCTTCGCCGTAGTCGGGGAATAAGCAAATACTCGCAAGCTGCTCTCAAAAATTACGGTATTATACATAAAATACTTCCACACTAAAAGCAGTGACGCACGATTTTTGTTGAAAGCTGTGTACTTAAGTGTAGAAAGCATGTTAAATCTTGCATTTAATTACAGACGAGACATTGAACTATTATTGGGACAGTTTAAAAATCATATTTTAATGTAAAAGTTCTGAGATAAAGCCTGCCAAATTTTCTGGGACATATAATCCCAGTAGGGGCGAAAGGGTTAAGGACTGAAATGGCTAATTTAGTTTTCGTTTATACCCAATCGAAAGTCTAGATCTCAGATTTTATATAATGTACCTAACCATCTAAATATATTAAAAGCAAGCACGCTGCTCTGTGCCCAATATCGCTCAAACTGTTCTCAAAAATGTTCAGCCTGAAAGTATGCACATCTTTATACATAAAAGGCAATCAATCATACTATTCCGAACACAGTATTTCTCAAACTGTAATTATTTTTTGACAGTAAAGTACTTTTACAATATTGTTCTCAAAAATGTTCAGCCTGAAAGTATGCACAGAAAATATATTTCATACTTATCAGTGACAATATTTAGTTTTTACAATAGTACGTTTTTGATCTAACTACCTCTTTTTTTTCATCCTTTAATAAAAAAATTTACGAAGAATTTAATGAAATGATGGATTTTACCAAAAAATATTATTGCATCAGCCGCGAAACGACACCTCAGTTGCTACGTATATGATGATTGCAAAGCCATTTTGTAAAGTTGTGTATGAATATGATTGTTACCAAACTCGACTTTTTGCACTTTTATACTTGAACTAATTTTAGGAGGGGGTGGGACGGCAAAAATATAGACGTACTAATATAAAGAAGATATTTAGAATAGAGAACTTTAATATAGCTGGTAAGAAAAAATAAATTTTTAGCCATAACTTTTGATTGCAAAAAGATATTGGGGTAATTTTTTCACATAAATTATTTTTGAGACTTGACTTTTTTGTAAAAAATATAAAAACAACAATTTGGAAAAAATAAATTTCGCGAAAAAAATCAAAGGGTACCCTTGATGTTTTGATGACAAAAACAGTAAAATAATTTTTGCGCTTAGCTGTAAGTATTTTTGCAAATAAATGCTATGTCATATGAAAGGTAGCCAGATGTGCAATTTTTAATTGATTTCATTTTTACAACAAAAACAATTTTTGAGACATTTTTTGAGTAAAAAGTCAATATTACGGACCTTTTTTGACATAATTATAAAACATAGTTATTCTGACTTAACGGTACAGTTCAACCTATTTTTGTAAAGTGATTTTATTGATCCTATGAACAAAAAAAATTTGAATGAAATATATTAATGGACAGCGGAGATATTTGCATCGAAAGACCAAACTTTGATTTTCATGTCGTTTTTTTCTCATTCTTAGGTAACTATGTTTTATGAAAAAGTCGTTGTGCTGAAAATTTCTGCAATTTTGAATATATATGACACATTTGGAATATTTCTGGCTTCCTTTCATATGACAGACCATTCATATCCAAAAATTCTTCCAGTTTTGTGCAAAAATTTTAAAGCGGTTTTTGTTATCAAAAACACAAGGGTACACGCCTCAATATATTTTCAAAAACATGTTGACTTATTTGTGATAACCATGGCTGGAATTTTGATGACCTAAAAATTGATAAAAATTATCTAAAAAACGCAAACAACTACATTTTTTCTTTGAGGTCTATAAAAAAGGCTACTCCTTTTTCGAGAGTCAGTGGTTTTGATTGAAGGGACTCTATTGTTAAAAGAATATGCTTAAAAATTTCATATTTTACATTTTTTTTAATTGCACAAAAATTACCTAAAAACCCGAAAAATGCTCTAAAAATGCCTTAAAAATCGCTTTAAATTACCAAAAACTGCCTCAAATCTAGTAAAAGTGACCTGAAAAAAGTGACCGATAAAAAACGATGAAAAATGACAAAAAATTACCCAAAAACTTTTTATATTTTGAATTTAGGAAACATAAATGGACGTTCTAAATAACCAGGAAATGTCTAGAAGCAGCAGAAAAAATATGACATGTCATAGAAATCCTAGTCCTGGTGATAACGCTCTGCAATTTTAACCTTTAAGTAGGGACGTGAAGTTTTATCTATTTATTATCATTTATTATATTGATAATTATTATTTATTAATTATTAACTTACCAATATATTGACCGCTAAACCTTGTCTCTTCACGATCGTTTAGCAACTAGAAGTACTGTATTCTGTACTACTTATCCAAGTAGGTAGGGGAAAACCATGTGTTGCTCGGAAATCGCGCATATGTAGAGGCCTCTGACACCCCACGTCCATAGTTAAAGGTTAAGAATTTTATTTCGAATCACATGACTTGTTGATGTTAGTCATTAAAACGGTAAATAGGGTTATCAAAAACTTAAAACTCTTGTTAAGAAAAAGAAACCAAAAAAACATCGTCTCTTAACGCAAAACTTACCTTTCATTTCAATTTCTTTCAAGGTATTCCTTAAAATTGTACTATTTATATTAGGGCGGGTCAAATTCTGGCTCAGCGAAATTCGTAAAATACATGTAATTTCAAGACTTTTTCTCCACTACAGCATATACAAATTCTGAAAAAAAGCTGTGCGGACTTTCGTAAATAGATTCATACACATACATTCATACATTCATATTTTATAATTGAGAACAAAATCTATTTACGAAAGTCCGCACAGCTTTTTTTCAGAATTTGTATATGCTGTAGTGGAGAAAAAGTCTTGAAATTACATGTATTTTACGAATTTCGCTGAGCCAGACCTCCAAAAAATTCGTCCATACAAATTGACCCGCCCTAATATATATATTTTTTTTTTTTTTTGTTTTAATCTACTGCATCAAATGTCTAAAAGTTCATAGCAACATCAACAAAAAGACGCCACAACTCTACTTTTCGCTGCCCTAGCGCCTAACAAGCTGCAATGTTTTCTGTAGAATTTTCTACTTTTTTTCACTAGGTTTCTCGTTAATTTTAACCCAGCTTGACAGCAGATAACCTCAATTTACTAAAGCAAGCGTGTGGCTTTGATTTGTGATATGTTTGCGTTTAAATTGATGTCGACTTTTTAATGTATAGAAAACTTTTCTACATGGAAAGAAATAATTTTTTAATGAATGTCGTCTGGCAACAAAACTGTAAAGAGAGAGCGAGCAAAAGAATTCCGAAAGTAAGAAAGAGATATATATATTTTTTTTTGTTAGGGTAACTTTTTTGAATTTTTAAAGAAACAAAATTACTGGAGGTAAAAATTTACTGGCAGGAAAACACGATGAGCAAGCAATAAAATCTTAAAATAACAAGATATGACTATGCAATATCGGAGGTATTTTGGGCAGCTAGGAGTTCTCTACAAGTAACTGGCTCGTAACTATCGTTGCCAAATTAACTGGAAATAAATTGGCGTGTCCTTTGAGAATATTTGAACAAATAGGTTTTTAAGGAAACGATTGAGACAAGGTATTGGTAAAAGATAATACACATAACTTTATGCACATAAATTGTATTATATTAAAGAAAGTCATACATTAGTTTTGTGTTACTTCCAAAAAAATGTCATCTTAAATGTCTAGAGATACGTCAAATGTAATTCAGCGCAACCAAGTTTGCGTAACTTTAAATCTAATCCAAATGGGAGCCAGTTCCTTGTTACAGATGACTGGCATCCAAATCCAGCTGAAAAAAAGTTTCAGCTAAGTTCGGTTGGTTTTTGTGCAAAAGTAAATATGTTCAATGAGTTGCAAAAATACGTCAACTTTGAGTAGTACAAAACTTTTTATTTGTAGCTTAAAGCTGTAACCATCTTATTTTCTTGCCTCTCATCTTGAGTGAAAGTCAATTAGAATAGTAAGAATATGTCTGGAAATGTTTATGGCTTGTCATCAAGCTTAAAAGTGTTCAATCAATATCAGTTATTGTAAGGTTATAGATCAAAGAACCGTTGTACATATATCCAGTTAAAGTATTAGAACCTTTTGAAAACACTTTGGTATAGATCAGCGATACCCATGAAAATTTTTTTAAAGAGTGCCAAAACAACAACAAAAAGCAACAACATCAAAAAAATTGTAAATCTGGATGCAATGACGAATTATCAATAACACGAGTTATTGTAAAAATAACACAGTACAACACATGATTTGCCAACTCAATTCTGAGAACTGTATGTGAAATTTGACCCAAAAAGAAGAATTTCTGCATCATTCGTTTTGTCTTCTTACCTGCCAAAATATTTTTAATATCGATTTTAAGTTAGTACTATCGTATTGGGGAATTTATCACGTTTTAGGCCCTGTTGTTTGACATAGCTCGGCAACCACTAGCCCGATTTAGTTTAAATAAATTTTAAAAAATTAAGAATTACAATTCCCTTAATCTGTTTATATATTGTTTTCCTATAAAAGCAACAGTTTTCAAGTTAAAAATAAGCGCATGAAGAAAAAAAATATTTTTTTTTTAAATTCATAAAAAATACAAAACGGAAATAATTTTTCATAACCTATGAGCAAAATGAGACAAAGATCATGAAAATCGATGCACGCGTTTCGCTTTTATTCGCAATAGAGTAAAGGTATGAATTTCAAAAAAAATTGAGTAAAGGTATGAAATTCATACATTTTCTTAATTGTGAATAAATGAGAAACGCGTGCATCGATTTTCATGATCTTTGCCTTATTTTGCTCATAGGTTATGTGACTTTACGTTAAAGTAATTAGATTTGACTCTTTTTCCATTTTATGAATTTTTAAAAAAAAAATTTAAATTTTTAGGCCAAAAATACTTTTTTCCCTTCATACATTGATTTTTAACTTCGAAAGTGTTGCACACATAGAAAAACGGTATTAAAAAAATATTAGAGGAATTGTTATTCTTAAGTTTTCTAAATTTGTTTCAGCTAAATCGGGCTAGTGGTTGTCGAGCTATGTCAAACAACAGGGCCTAAAACGTGATAAATTCCCCTATACAATAGTACTAACTTCAAATCGATATTAAAAATATTTTGGCATGTAAGAAGACAAAACGAATGATGCAGAAATTCTTCTTTTAGGGTCTGATTTCACATACATTTCTCAGAATTGAGTTGGCAATCAATGAACTGAAAAATGTTGTACTGTGTAATGAATCAAGTAAATCCAAATGTTTCAGTTTTTGCTAGTCAGAATATATTCTGATTTACCCAGCCTTAAACGCGTGGAGGTTTTCAGATGTCCCTTTTTTTATTTTTTGTTTTATAATTTTTAATTTTTTTGTTTTTTATTTTTTTACTTTCTTTTTTATGTTATTTTTTTTTAAATGTATATTATTATAAATTTTTCATTTTTTAACTTTGTAATAATTTTTACTGGCTGTAACCTTAATTTTTTATATTTTTTATTATCTTACTGTTTTATTATTAATTAAACTGTTATATTACTAAGATTAAAATCTTTTTAATCTTTTATAATCTATGAAAAAATGGGCAAACTTCTAGTTTTACGCAAGTTCTTTTCTTGCCATTTTTCAAGGATAAAATAACCCCTATAAAAATAATTTATTCTGATGCAATATAAAAAAGGACTAACCTGCAAATATTCGAGAACTTCTTCTCAATATGTATTCGCACAACGAAAAATATTAAGAATACGAAGCATACTGTAAAAGCCCGTTTGATACTTCATTGCTTTGTCCAATTTTTATTCATTGAAAATGAAACTAGAGCAGTTGAAATAGTGCTAAACCTTTAATTCAAGGAGTGTGAGTGTATACGCATATAGTACGAATTAGACAAAAAAATGTGCGACGGACAGCATTTTAAATGCATTGTTTTTGACGTTTCTCTCAATTTGTTCGTCGTTAAGTTTCGATCAAATATTAAGTGTCAATTTTCTTTCGCAGCCAAGAAGAACAGAGAGATAAAATAGTAACGTTGCAGAGATGTAAGGCGCCTGTTACACGTTCAATATATATTGATCAATATACAGTATCGTGATATTTATTGTACGTGTAGCATGCAATATTGACGGATCGTGATCCAGATCGCAAAATATTTAAATATTTTGAAATCTAGATCGCGGATCGCAAAACTGTCAATAAATATTGAACGTGTAGCATATTTTTTGTCATCAATACGCGATACAGCAAGAGGCGGTGAAATAAAAATTAGCGGTATTCACGGTATTCACTTGCCTGTGCATTTAAGTACTTGTGCAGTTAGGTTTTCGTGAACACACTTGGCAAAAATTGTATGAATACTGACGTGATAAATATTGAACGTGTAGCATTCAACCGCGATCCATCAATCCATGAATTTGGATCGCGATCCAAGTATCACAATAAATATTGAACGTGTAACAGGCGCCTAAAGAATTGGCACGATGCATGTTTTCATCCTTTTCCAACAATATATATCTGTCTAGCCCACGCGCCACTTGTTTTCAGATTTTGAAATTGGACAAAACAATGAAGTATCATACGGGTTTAACGTCTACAATGCGAATGCCAAAAACAGTGCAAAACAGCGGCGATCGATGGTGCCAAAGAACAAAAACAAAAACAACATGCAAACGCATTATAGCTATCGAAGACTCGAAAGAACATAAAAAAAGCATTAAGAAGCGAGGCTGAAACGGCAAACTGAATTCGGCGAATTACAACAATCATGAAAATATTGAAGTTGTTTTAAAAGAGTGGCAAGAGTGAAAAGAGTTAGCCGCTGGGCATCGCTGGTATAGGTTCAACTACTTTGGATGCCTCTTTGGAGACGATGTTGGTCAGAAATTTGAAATCAGAAATTGAGCATTCTTTTGGCGTTATATTGCGCCGACCTATCCTGCTTTCCAAAAAAACATGTAAATGCTAGATTTCATTCAAATCAGGCGATTTTTCTAATTTAAACTTAATACAATTTTTTTTCCTGCAAATGTGCCTCTGCATACGAAAAATTTTGGTACTTGACGCATTGAAAAATCATTAACTCAGCGATTTGTTTGCCAATTTTCGATTTTAAAACTGTTTTCGAAAGTTAAAAGATAAGGGTGTTCGGTTTTCGAAATATGCACATGTGTTAAGAACTTTTTAAAGAACTTTTTGAGTTATAAACGGCCAAACCTAACATTTTTTAATTTTTTTTCAAATTTTTTCAACTCTGAGGACTATTTACTGCCAAAGTTTTTTTAAAAGCTACTAAAAACATAATAATTTTATAAAAGTAAATTTTATTAGGAATAAAATTAATGTTCATTTATGAATATCGGATGAAAAATTACCGAGTTATTCAATTTTTTATAAATAAGAAATTACGTCTTCATTGCTCAATGGGTCATGGGAGCGTTCATGTACATATCACTTTGACGGTACCATTAAATATATTTTTACAAAGTTTGGTCTTTGACCTGAAAGGAAAGGGATAGATTTATTTAGAGGAATTGATTGGAACCATACGTGAATTATTGCTAGGCGAAACAACTGTGAAAGACAATTTGAATTGATTTTAACCGAGGCTAGTGTTATGCCTTAACCTCGGCAAGCATTTCCAGCCGTTAGTTGTTCCTGTTCCACATTTTTCACAATTTAGCTGTGGATTTTTAGTTCTCCATAATTCTTAAATGTAGGAAAGAGCAAAGAAAGTGAAAAGAACCATGCCCGAGCCCAAGCCCGGATTCGAACCAGGGACCTCTGGGTTGATAGTCTAGCGCACTCTCCACTAGACTACAAAGGCCGACAAACCCTTCATTTTATTTGGTAAAAAATAGAGAAAAATAAAATTTCTTTCAATGTATTTTGTGGTAGTAAAATGCTTAGTGAGCTCAGCATTTAGTGCACTACCCCCATCACTGTATTATACCGTGGATCATTGTTGCACCAAAAAGCAAAAACAAATTAGGAATTGAAAATTAAATGCATTCAAAACTTATGTGTATCATTTTGAAAAAAAAAACAACATAAAAAACCTCAAAAATTCTAGAAATGAAAGTGTGACGTAACCACGAGGGGAGGACAAGACTCTGTGGCATGGGAGGGAAGAGAGTGTCTAAAATTGAAAAAACACAAAATGTCATAACATATATCATTGGCATGTCATGACATCACATATATATAATACCAGTCAAACCATTCCAGCTCACGGATGGCTAACGCTAGAGTCGAAATATTTGGGGAATCATCATAACGTAAGCCAAAGATTATTTTGAGCATTAGTGCCGAACAACTTTTTTTCGTGAGGCGCCTTAATATATATATGTCATGACATGTCATTTGAAATAAGATTTAAGAATCCATCAAATTTGCTTTTGTTAGTGGCAAAACTAATGATTCAACAGACACGAAAGGTCTTCCAATGTGAAGGTGTTTTTTCTAGTTTATTTCCAGACTAGTATAAAAGCCTGTCCTACGAGAGGTCCTCCGCACACTTCATTTTTGGAGCCATTTGCCGAAAGCACTTTTTTCTCTTTTTAAAGCTTAAATTTTTTTTCAATTGATTTTTGAAAAATACAAATGTACCACTTTAAATAACACTTTACGTACTGAAGCAGCGTTGCAAAATTAGTTCAAGTGTAAAAGTACAAAAAGTCGAGTTTGGTAACAATCATATTCATACACAACTTAACAAACTGGCCTTGCAACCATCATATACGTAGCAACCCAGGTGTCGTTTCGCGGCTAATACAATTATATTTTTTGGTACAATCGACTCAAAAGAAATTCATTAAATTCGTCATAAATTTTTTATAAAAGGATGAAAAAAGAGGTAGTTAGATCAAAAACGTACTGTTGTAAAAACCTAATATTGTCACTGATAAGTATCAAATATATTTCCTGTGCATACTTTCAGGCTGAACATTTTTAACAACAATATGTCTTGTAAAAGTACTTTACTGTCAAAAAATATTTTCAATTTGAGAAATACTGTGTACGGAGCAGCATGCTTGCCTTTTATGTATTACGATGTGCATACTTTCAGGCTGAACATTTTTGAGAACAGTTTGAGAGATATTGGGCACGGAGCAGCGTGCTTGCCTTTTATATATTAAGATGGTTAGGAAGGCTGCTGTCTGCCATCCCGTAATCTGTGATGACATTTTCTTGTTTAATTTTCTGTGAGACTCGATTAAATTTCGAAACAATCGAAGCAAAATCTGCCATATGGCTCTTTAATACATTTTTATAGTCGTGTTATTTAAACAAATAGTGACAAATTTAAGATTATTATTTGATTTTGATGACGATATATCACACTAATAAAAGTCATTTTGATAATACAGTCAATTGTCCACAGTTTCCTGATTGAACTCCATCTAACAAAACCTACATACATATACATTTATTGATAATATTGCCATTTTTCTAGTTTGAGCAATCAAAATTAATGACATTCATACTCCATGTACAACATTCATCCATCGTGTATTCCCAAATCTACTGACTTATTTCCACTTCCAGTGCTGCTTTGAATCAAATCTCATACAGCTGTTTTTAAAAGAGCTTGCAGACGCATAAGACTTTGGCGTAAAAGCTCCAAGGCTGCAACATGCTTTTTTCACCAGCTTACTAGCTGAAATGCGTTTTTTTTCTATTTTGTTCAAACTGGAAGTCGGCAGGAAAGCTATGACTTCACTTTCTTGCCCAGTCCACTGGAATTGGCACGTGTCCAACTGTCGATTGCGCACTTGCAGTAAATTTGAAGCAAGCTTTGATTTGCGCTCCGTTTTTTTGTCGCTCTCTTCAACGACATGCGGCAAAATGTGCTTCCAGTGCAGACAACAAAGCGAAAACAATGCAAAGGTAAGAAAAATATTGTTTTTCTTAACTGATTGTCTCTGTTTTATTTTACTTTTATTTATTGATGACATGATTTGGTATAGCTAGAAAAACTTTTTTGTACATACATATTTAATTTTTTCTTTTTTGCTTTTTTTTTAATGCTGCACATTGGCTTGAATGTGCAGAAAAGCCGGCACTATAACTGTTGCGGCACACATGTACAAAAGCGTAGCGCTCAAAAATGAGAGAGAAAGCAAGCATTTGCTCGTAAAAATGAGACAGCCTGCTGATACATTGAGGAAAAACACTGCAGTGAAAGGTTTCTTATTTTTTGCTTTTTTTGTGCTTTCTTCGTGATTTTATTTTTGCAGAAACATCAGTTTTTAAAGTGTGTTGCAGGCAAACGAATAACTTTCGTTCAACACGAATGATGACATAATGTTGTTGTTTGTGTTTTTGGGTTTTATTTTGTTGTTATTGTCGTTGTTGTTCTAGTCGTTGTTGTGATTGTTGTTGTTATTCTTACTGCTGTCGTCTACAGATGAAGTCATAAAATATAATGATGTAGTTGATGGCGACTCTGATTAAATCTAAATAAAAACAATACAACAAAAGTCAAAAGCAAAGAAAGGCAGACAGAGAGTATGTATGTAGTACATACAACAAAAGGAGCGAGAACAAGAGCTGGCAAGGATTTATATCTTGCCGACAATTGTAATTTTTTAAATTCTCACAAAAGACTATAAATAATTATGTCAATAATTAATATCATAAATAATATTGACATAAGCGAACAATGAAGTGAACGGTAGTGTTTTTTAAACTTTATTGGTGTCTGGCTGATCACTAGTTTGGGCACTAACAAATGGCACATTACGTATGGAAAATAACACCTGATGTGACTTGTGGCATGACATATGACATGAAATAAGGCATGATATATGTTTAACATATGACGTAACATATTAAATGATATAACATGGCATGTGTCATGACATATAGCATAACATGTGACGTGACATATTATAAAAACATATAACACGATATGTAACATAACATGTGACAAGACATATAATGAACATATATGGCATGGTATGACATGACGTTACATAAATATATATTGCATGACATGACAGTACATAAACATATATGGCAGGATATGTTATGACATGTGATATGGCATAACATATGACATGTATATAGTATGACATATGACATTAGATATGGCATAACATATGACATTAGATATGGCATAACATATGACATGATATATAGTATAACATATGACATTATATATGGCATAACATATGACATGAGATATGACAACATATAACACGAAATACGGCATTACATATGATATGTTATATGGCATAAGATATGAAAAGAAATATGACATGACATTTGACACAACATATGACATGACATATGACACAGCATATGACACAACATATGACATGGCATAATATGGCATAATAAAAGACATATCGTCGCTATCGTGACGAACTGTCATAATCAACATTCTTAAAATTTTTCAGGACATAAGATAGCATGATAAGCATGACAAATGACATGATATATAATCAACATATGACGTTATATATTACAAGATATAACATGACATACATCATGACATATAGCATAGTATGTGACGTGACATATTTTAAACATATATGACATGATGTGTAACATAACATGTGACATGACATATAATGAACATATATGGCTTATATGACATGACGTTACATAAATATATATTGCATGACATGACATTACATAAACATATATGGCAGGATATGACATGACCTGACATATAACATGTGGTATGGCATAACATATGATATTAGATATGGCATAACATATGACATGATATATAGTATATCATATGACATTAGATATGGCATAACATATGACATGAGATATGGCATAACATATAACAAGAAATATGGCATTACATATGACATGTTATATGGCATAACATATGAAAATAAATATGACATGACATTTGACACAGCATATGACACAACATATGACACAACATATGACATGGCATAATATGGCATATTCTAACGCATAGAACATGACATATCGCATGACATATAATATGGCATATGACAAGACATATCGTCACTCTCGTGACGAACTGTCATAATCAACATTCTTAAAATTTTCCAGGACATGAGATATAGCATGATAAATGACATGATATATAATCAACATATGACTTAATATATTACAAGATATAACATGACATACATCATGACATATAGCATAGTATGTGACGTGACATATTATAAACATATATGACATGATATGTAACATAACATGTGACATGACATATAATGAACATATATGGCATGATATGACATGACGTTACATAAATATATATTGCATGACATGACATTACATAAACATATATGGCAGGATATGACATGACCTGGCATATGACATGTGGTATGGCATAACATATGACATGATATATAGTATAACATATGACATTAGATATGGCATAACATATGACATGTTATATGGCATAACATATAACATGATATATAGTATAACATATGGCATTAGATATGGCATAACATATGACATGATACATAGTATAACATATGACATTAGATATGGCACAACATATGACATGAGATATGACATAACATATAACAAGAAATATGGCATTACATATGACATGTTATATGGCATAACATATGAAAAGAAATATGACATGACATTTGACACAGAATTTGACAAATTTTTCAGGACATGAGATATAGCATGACAAATGACATGATATATAATCAACATATGACTTAATATATTACAAGATATAACATGACATACATCATGACATGTAGCATAGTATGTGACGTGACATATTATAAACATATATGACATGATATATCATGGCATATGACATGATACATAGCGTAACATGTGACGTGACATATAATGAACATATGACGCATGATATGACATGTTATAACATAAATATATATTGCATGACATGGCATTACATAAACATATACGGGGGCATCCATTAATTACGTAAGGTGATTTTTGCGATTTTTTGACCCCCTCACGCTAGTGAGATATTGTGAGATTTTGCTAGACTCCCTTCCCCCCTCTAATCTCTCGTGAGATTGTGCAAAATGTGTGTTTTCGGTGTAAATATGTTTATCTATGCTTCATTGTATTGGATTTATTAAAAAAAAACGTAATTTATTTAATTCTTTTTATTTAGGATTAGTTGAGACTAGTATTTAAGACTACTAAGATCGTAGTTTAAAATCACAATGAAATAAATCGAACAATAAAATACATACTAAGTAAAAGTAAGTAAGATGAGAACTTCTAAAATTGGTGAAAGAATATTCAATCTAATTCATTCCATGGGGACTCATGTGCGGTCTCAAGAGTGGTTACTAGAACCAGCATGTCCATGTGATTTTCAGTAAAACCATTTGCTCCTTCAACTTCGCTCTGATGTAGCCACTCTAAACCGTTATCGTTTGCACACAGAAGCTCAGTAGTCGCAGCGCTTGTCAAATCGTGTGTTCGGCTTGCCGTTGGTTAAACAATCGACGGGCTACTATGCTACTTTGTTGTGCTCGTATAAGCGTGATAAATATTATTGTGTAAAATTTAAACATCTCACGTAATTAATGGAGGGCCCCCATGGTATGATATAACATGATATAACATATGACATTAGATATGGCATAACATATGACATGATATATGGCATAACATATGATATGACAGGAGATATGGCATAACATGAGATGTTACATGGCATAACATATGACATGATATATAGTACAACATATAACATTAGACATGGCATAACATATGACATGATATATAGTATAACATATGACATTAGATATGGCATAACATATGACATGAGATATGGCATAACATATGACATGATATATGGCACAACATATAACGTGATATATGGCATAACATATGACATGAGATATGGTATAACATATGACATGAGATATGGTATAACATATGACATGACCTTTAACACAACATATGATATGGCATAATATGGCATATGACAAGACATAGAACATGACATATCGCATAACATATGATATGGCATATGGCATAATATGGCATATGACAAGACATAGAACATGACATATCGCATAACATATGATATGGCATATGACAAGACATAAGCGGTTCACATGGTCCTACATGTTGTCACGCATTGTAGGGCAAGCCTCGTATTTGACCGTTCGAACGCTCGATGCAGCCGACTGACATGTTATCTTGAATTTGAAATATTTCAAATTCTAGGCCATCACACCAGGTGCGACAACATGTAGGATCATGTGAGCCCCGCTATAGAACATGACATACCGCATAACTAATGATATGGCATATGACAAGACAAAACGTCGCTCTCGTGACAAACTGTCGTTATCAACATTTTTAAAATTTCTCAGGAGAACGTTTTTCTTTTTTTGGTCACTGTTTCACCGCTTCTTTTGAACATATGGCCAATTCAAAATGAAACTTATTTAATATTTTCGGTACCTTATTATAGTTTTTTTGAATTGTGTAAAAAACAGATTGTAGCCAAGTATTTCCTAAAAATTTTACTAACTAATTAAACACGTACATCGGTTTTTGAATTTTTTTTTACTTTTTAAAATTTTTTTAGGGACTTAACCCACAATTTTTATAAGAAAAATTATTTAAAGCAACAATATTTTTGTATTTTTTTTTTTAATATAAATGTTTTTTAAGTTTTATTCAAGCAACAAAAAGAAATGCGAAAAATTCACATTGCAAAAAATTAAATTCAAGTGCATTATTAATGTAAATTGAAGTAAATTTTATAATAAATGGAAACGCTTGTTTAAATATAAAGAAATTAAAGTGACAAAAGGAAAAAAAAAACAATATCTAAAAATTTGCCACAGCGGTAAAATTTTATAAAATGTTATTTCATTAGGATATTTTGAGTTTTTTAATTTTAATCACTTTTGAAATGCCAAATTCAAAAATATTTTTATTTTTTTTTTTTTGCTGAAGTGCTTTTTAATCTGTAAACATTACCGTTTTACAATTACAATTAGTGCTCGACTGATTCCCAATTTTTGCACCGATGCCTATGCCGATGCCGATGTTGACTGCACTTTAAGAACCGATACCGATTCTTGAATTTCAACCGACGCCGATACAAAATCGATGCCAATTCTTTTATTTTCAACCGATTCCTATGCCGATGCTGATTAATCGGTCGAACACTAATTAACCCTTTATCGCTCAATAACGCCAATTTCAATTTTGTACCTAAAAATCTCTTAAACTGTCGTAGAAATAAATAAAAAGACCTTTTGTTTTGAAGTTAATACTTTATTTACAAAAATATTTGCAAAAAAATATTTGCAAAAAAATGTTTGCAAATATAATTATTTACATAATTCAGGAAATATAACATTGCTTTTAATATAATAATTTATGATTAATGTAGTCTAATAACTCACCAAAAAGTTGTTTACCTTTTTTTTTAATTGTTAACAATTTTTATTACAATTTTTGTCATTAAAAAAATATATTAAAAATATTATAAAACACAAAATGCTGCCAAATTCAAAATTAAGCTGTTGCAACTAAAAATAAATAATAAGTGTTTATTGATTTACTCACTTATTGGAAAGTTGGCAAATATTCACTTTGTGTGTAAATTATCGAATAGTATAAAGAACTTTTAAGGGGGGTGTCAAATTTGTTCGGTCAAAAAAAGGCATATTTTGAAGAATTTTTTTATAACACATTGATATTATAGATATATTTTGAAAATTAGTATATTATAATACAACATTTAAAGAATATTTAAAAAATTTAAGTACAAAAATATAAAGTAATAACGGATTTATTGCAGTTCTTCGCTGGTGCCTCGAAAACATTTTTTTTGCTCAGCACTGGATTATCTAAAATCAAAATACAAATTTTTTTGATTATTTTATTAGCTTCTCTCTTAATTGACTTCGAGTTTTTTTTTTATTTTATCAATTTTTAAATTTTTAGCATAATTTTAAAGTTGAAATGTCGATTTTTTACAATAAAATCGACCTATTTTTTATTGTAGGATTGATAATAATTGAAAAATTAAAAAAAAAATCGACGACACTTGATAGTTATTTGTATGTAGAATATGTGTAAAAATGTTTAAAACCATCGGTTTAGTAGTTTTTCGAAATAGTTGTCACCGCCTTTAAAAATTACATGTTCGAAAAAATCGATTAAAAGTTTTTTATACTCGAACATCCCAGTATGAAGGCCGGTCGCTTGAAACGCTGTATCTTCGTTAGTTTTGCTGCGATTTACTAAAAATTTTGACGCAATACTCTCGACATGTTGTAAATTCATAGAAGACTTACATGCATTTAATGCAACATTTTCAAAATTGAGTTGTATCGTTAAAATAGTTGGCACGTTTAACCTTTATCGATGCCGATACAAAACCGATACCGATTCTTGAATTTCAAACGATGCTGATATAAAACCGATTCAGATTTTATAATTTTGAGCCGATGTTTATTTTTTTTTTATTTATTTCTTACGACTTTCTTGCCTTACGATTTTTTATACTTTAGAGATTTTTATATTCTGCAATTTTTTATACCTTGCGCTATTTTCTACCCATCAATTTTTTGTTCTATACGACTTTTTTGCCTCAAGACTTTTTCATGTGAGGGCTTCTTACCTTGTGAGTTTTTATATCTTTCAATTTTTTTTGCATTGCGACTTTGTGTGCCTTGTAACTTTGAAGATTCAAAGTTTTTTATGGCTTTTTTTATGGCAAACCTTGTGGCTTTTGTACTTATTGCTTTTACTTTGCGACTTTTTTACTTTGCGGATTTTTTTTAGCTGGCGACATTTTATACTTTGCAACTTTTTTACATTTCCGTAATATAAAGCCTAAAATTTTTGAGATTTACGACATTTTTAGCCTAATATTGTTTTTTTGCGAATTTTTGTACTCTGCGACTTTTTGTTACTTGGAACTTTTTATGCTCAGTGTTTTTTTTTATCTATGCTATGCAAGTATTTGTACCTTTCGACTATTTTACCTTGCAAATTTTGTGCATTGGGGTTTCCCCCCGTTTTACTTTATACCATGCGTCTATTTTTTCCCCTAAAACTTTTTGTACCTCGTGACTTTTTGTGCCTTGCCTATTTGACCTTGCGATTCTGTGTACTCTGCAATTTTCTGGTCATTAAAACTTTTTATCTTTCGACTTATTTTGCCTTGCAATTTTTTTGTATTTTGTGACTTTTTGCACCTTACAACTTTCTTACTTTGCATTTTTTGTACCTTCCAAATTTGTTACCTTTCAAATTTTTGTATTTTGAAACCTTTTTTACCTTGCAATTTTTTTAACGTTGCGACTTTTTGTGCCTTGTAACTTTGAAGATTCAAACCTTGTGAATTTTGTACTTATTTATTTTACTTTGCGGATTTTTTTGTACCTTGCGACATTTTGTACTTTGCAACTTTCTTACATTTCGGTAATATAAAGCCTGAAATTTTTGTTCTTTAAATTTTTAGCCTAATATTGTTTTACTATTTCGAATTTTTGTACTCTGCGACTTCTTGTTACTTAGAACTTTTTATGCTCTGTGTTTTTTTTTTGCCTATGCTATGCAAGTATTTGTACCTTTCGACTACTTTACCTTGAAAATTTTGTGCATTGGGTTTTCACCCTGTTTTTTATACCTTGCGTCTATTTTTTCCCCGGTAACTTTTTGTACCTTGTGACTTTTTGTGCCTTGCGACTATTTGAACCTTGCGGTTCTGTGTACTCTGCAATTTTCTGGTCATTAAAACTTTTTATCTTTCGACTTATTTGTCTTGCAATTTGTTTGTATTTTGTGACTTTTTGTACCTTACTACTTTCTTACTTTGCAACTTTTATACCTTCCAAATTTGTTACCTTTCAACTTTTTGTATTTTGAAACCTATTTTACCTTGCAACTTTTTGTACATTGCAGTTTTTTGTACCCTACGAATTTTTGTAAATTCCTAGTTTTTTTGCCTTGCAATATTTAATTTTCTACATTTTGTATACCTTAAGACTTTTTACTTTTGCGGATTTTCGTACCCTGCGACTTTTTTGCTGTGACTTTTTGTGCCTTAAATTTTTAGTATCTTACGACTTTTTAACTTACAACTTTTTGTTACTTCAGAATTTTTATCTTTCGTGTTGTTTTCTTTGCAACTTTTCTAACTTGCGTCTTTTTATAAATTGTTACTTTTTTACTTTTAGTACCTTGTGTTATCTTGTGATCTACAATTTTTTGTACCTTACTACTTTTTTATTTCAAGACTTTTTACTTTTGCGAATTTTTGTACCCTGCGACTTTTAGTACTTTGCGATATTTTTACCTTGGAAATTTGTGTTGCCCTATTATTTTTATACTTTGCGCCTTTTTTACCTTAAAGCCTTACTTTTTTACTTTCTTTACCCTTCAGCTTTTTGCAGCCTACCGCTTTTTGTGCCTTGCGACTATTTGCATCCAGCGGTTATTTTTACCCCGCAATTTTCTGTATCTTGCAGCTTTTTATTTTGCGACTATTTGTGCCTTGCAACTTTTTCATTTTCAATTTTTAACTTTTTTACTTCACCACTTTCTTACCATGGCACTTTTTGTACCCTTTCTTTATGGCCTTTCGTACCTTGCTATATTTTGTACTTTGCTACCTTTTTACCTTGCGATAACTGCAAATTTTTTACGTTTAAACAAGGTACGTTGAGACTTTTCGTACCTTAAGATTTTCATTTATCAATTTTTTTGTATTTTGCAACTTTTTTAACTTTTAGCACCCTGCGACTTTTTGTTAATTGCTACTTTTTAGCTTGTATTTTAGCTTGTTTTTGTATTTTACGACTTTTTATCAAGTCTTCTATTACTATTTCGAATTTTTTTACCCCGCAACTTTTTTACTGTGCGACTGATTATATTTTGTGACTTTGTACCTTGCGTCTTTTTTACCTTTCAACTTTGTATACCTTGCAACTTTTTTGTTTTTGGCTTTTTCAACCTTGCTGCTTAGTTTAGCTTGCAATTTTTTATACCTTAATATATTTTTATACTTTTATCTTGTGACTTTATGTATCTTGCGATCATTTTTAAGTGATCCGATCAAATTTGAGATATTTATACTCGGAAATGGCTTTTTGGGAGACATTTACCTTACATATACCTTACACAGCAAGTGGCCATGTTAGCAGGTATGCTGGTGACGACGCTTAATAGAAGGGAACACCACAAATTTAACGAAATTATAGTCTATGCTAAAAAGAACGAAAACCAAAAGAATGCAGACCGAAAACAAAAATCAAACGAAAGCAAATAGCTCCACAAAATTTTTTCCATAACATCTACGATTTCGTCAACGGTTTTTTCGCTTTTAACTTCGCTGGGATTTCAGATTTTATGTTATAGTCTAAACCTGCAGCTACACAAATATTCAATTTTCAGGTTTAGCTATTTAGATAATGCAAGAATTTTTGTAAAAAAACTCCATGTAGCAACACAAACGAGTGAAGTCAAACTGTTGCGCTAACAATGAAAATAAACTATTCAATCTTAACATAACAAATCATATATTGCAACACTCTGCTTACACTTATGCATTACAATGTCATCAATGACAAATTTTTACCAGCGTGCTAGTTTGTCTAAACGAAACCGTTAAGCCTTTGAGTAATTTACACATTTCGATTTGTCTTAAATCTTAATAAAGTTTTACTCCTTCTGTGACTATGCTAAAAGGATTCAAACCATTGCATCACTACTTCACAAGCAAAAAAAAAAGATCCCTTCAAAATCTGTGAAAATGCTGCTAACAAAAAGTGTGAAATAAACTGTGAATATCTCGGAAAAAAGTGCAAAGTAAAAACATTTCTCAGCACTTGCCGTCTCTTAAGGATATCATTGCTGTAAATCCTCAACACACACAAACACACGCATAAAAACCACAGACACGAGTAAACGGTTATGAAGGATGATAAAACACACACAGCATATGAGAAAAGCGAAAATCACTCATAAAGCATTGATTTATGGCGCCAAAGTGTAGGCAACAAAAAAGACTTGATAAAAAAGCACCTTAAGATTAAAGCAAAAAAAAAAAAACCTAAATCACTGATTCAGCGCAATTCAAGGTAAAAGCGTTGCCACCTAGCAGCAGGTAGGCTTGATTGAGTGCAAAATTGTAAGAATACAAAAAAAAATACTAACAAGGCTCAGCCTTGAACTGTCAGCAGCAGCAAAATTCAAAAAGCGACACAAAAAGTGTTGGACAATCATCATCAGGTGAATGCAAAAACAAAAAACAAAGCCATTTAAGGACGGATAAATGTTAAGCGAGTGATGACAGACTCGTTATGAGGCATTTAAAAATTGAGTCGGCTGTGAAGTTTTTGTCAAAATTTCGAAAATCACGCTTTTTTGCTGACATTAAACAAGACTAATGTTTTTCTGTAGCTTACACCCAAAGAAAAAAGTTGAACGGTGAATCAAAAAATATATTTTGTCAAGTAGCCGTAGGCTACTGGTAGACTACGTGAACCGTAAGCTAAAGAAATCCGGTTCAAAACCCAGCTCTGACAGAATGTTTTTTCCATTAAATTTAAAAAAACCGGCTTTTGGAATCTTTACTAATTTAATTCTCTAAATTTGAAAATTACAAGCATTTTCAATAACACGAAAAGCAAACCTTCTCTACGGTATATCAAACTATCTTATGTCTAAAGAATTGGAAGAGTTATAGGTGGAAACGATAAGAACTTTTACATTTTTTTTTTAATTTCTTCAACTTTGACCTTGATTTGTTGAATATTTTTCTTTAAAGCTATACCATTGTTTAAAATTGCAGTGAAAATAATTTGTTACTAGTAACCTCCAAAAGTACTGGGCCGATTTTTATGAAACACATTTTAAGATATCATATTTGTGCTTCAGCACTCTTTGAAGGTATTTTCCTTTTAAAATTTTTATGAAAAAACTTTAATTTTTATAATTAGTATATTTCATTAAAGTGTTCAGTTATTTAAGAAATCATCCCAGCAGCCAAGCATTACTAAATCGTTTTCATTCTTAGTTTTTATTACGCTACTTTCGCCTCTTTTCCACTAACGAAAATTTGCTTAGTGAAATATATTTTTATTCGGAATTATTTGTCAATTTAATTTTGAAAAATTCCTAGTATTTTGACACCACAAACATTTGCATATCCTCAAAATCGTAGAAATACTTAGAAAAACGACTTTTTCATTAAATATCGTTACCTAAGAATAAGAAAAAAATGACATGAAAGTATTTATTTTTTTTTTTATCTTTTTTCAAATAGCAGGGACCGAAAATAACAGCTATTTCCGAAATTTCTATTCAAAAAATCAAATAGAAAGAGTAAGTCTATTCGATATTTGAATATAGCAATGTGATGCTTGTTAGCTAAGGAATAATAATCTTTAATGTTTTTTACTATTCTGATTTTTTTTTAAAAATCAATAAATAATCGTTATTTTTTGACCAATTTTATTTCAATCAAAAATAAAAGTTAAAATTTAACTTAAATTTAAGTTAAAATTTAACTTTTATTTTTTGATCAAATATAAAAGTTAAAATTTGACTTTTATTTTTGCAATAAAAGTTAAGTCATATTTAAATTCTTAAATCATCTGCTTGTAGCCACTGTCTCAGTCGTTTGCAAATTGAATGAAAATACAATGTGCAATGATAAGCAAATAAGCGAAGTTATTTAAATAACGATTTGCAACGATATGAAAATCGATAGTAATGTTTTTTCTCTTTGCAAAAATCTATCGAATCTAAAAGAATAATAATTATTAAATTATATGATAAATTTAATTAAATGCATAATTATAATTAGTTATTAATAATGAAAAATAATAATAAATTAAATAATAATTATATTAAATTTTTATTGGTAAAAATTAGAAATAAAAATAATTTTTAATTTTAATAGAACGGTCATTAAGCAGCATATTGATTTTTTTTATAGCGAAAAAGTAAAATTTTAACTTTTATTATTGATCGAAAAAATAAAAGCCAAATTTTACTGTTATTTTTGATCGAAAAATAAAAGTCAAGTTTTAACAGTTACATTTTATCGTAAAAATACAAGTCAAATTTTAACTTTTGTTTTTGATCGAAAAATAAAAGTCAAGTTTTTACTTATATTTTTGACCGAAAAAAATAAAAGTCAAATTTTAACTTACATTTTTGATCAAAAATATAAGTTAAATCTTAAATTTTTTTTTTTTTTTTTGATCAAAAAATATGTCAAATTTTAATTTTTTTGGTTTTGATCAAACAAATAAAAGTCAAATTTTCAATTTTATTTTTCATGGAAATGCAATCGGTCAAAAAATTACGATTATTTTTAGACTTTTCGAAAAAAAATCATAACCGTTACGGTCCCTGTCAAAAAGTTTCTAATTTTTTTTTTTTTTGCTCATAGTTAGCACAAACGTGTTTTGTTTAAATAAAAATAAGTAAAAATGCGTTTCTGATGCACAAAAATTGGTTAACATTTTTTGTCATCTAAACGATTAGGGTGTATCCGCTTTGATTGTTAGTGAAAATTTATTTATTTTTATCAGGGACCGAAAATAACCGTTATTTTGCAATTTTCATATGAAAAAGGCATAACGAAAAAATTCCCGGAGGACTTTTTTAAATATACCATTATTATCGAAATGGCAGTAGCTTCGCGAATATTAAACGCCTTTTAAATTTTTGGCTGTTAATATAAAAATGAAAATTAACTGTTATATTTTGCCTTTTATTTTTTCGGGCAAAAATAACTGTAACTTTTGACTTTTATTTTTTAGGTCAAAAATAACAGTTATTTTGTGCCTTTTATTTTTTCGGTCAAAAATATCAGGCAATTTGTATTTTTTCAAAGGTCGAATAAAAAACGTTAAAAACTAAAAAGTTTTAAAGCTCAAAATGTGCGCGCTGATGAGACGATAAAAATTGCATAAAACTTTTTTTGCCGTTCAAGTGGCCTTTAAAAAATTTCAAATTGCCTGATATTTTTGACTGAAAAAATAAAAGGCACAAAATAACTGTTATTTTTGACCAAAAAAATAAAAGTCAAAAGTAACAGTTATTATTTCCCGAAAAAAATAAAAGGCATTAAATAACTAGCATTTTTGTCGGAAAAAATAAAAGTTAAATGATAACTGTTAATATCTGACTTTTTTTATAAAAACCATAACCGGTACGGTCCCTGATTTTTATTGTTATATTTATAAAGTTTTTTTTTAAGTTTTCTTAATGACCTTGTTATTTATTATGTTGATTTGATATGATTTAAATACAACTTCTAAATGTTTTATAGTTTAAATCAGACTTGATTTTAAATACAAATTCTAGTTGTTTGATAGTTTAAAATCGTTTATTGATCTTTAGGTCAAGGTTAGAACAATTAACTGTTCTAACGAATTTTTCCAAAGAAACAGCAAAAACAACAACGTCTTTCAATATGAAAAGAAAAACATCACTAGCTGATTTTATTGCAATTTCGGCCCTGCTACAGGCTTCATCAGAAATCCTTGTGATACGCCGTTCAAGCGCATTAGCGCAATGCACCACAGAGGCGATGAGATTTTAAGTGTCAATTTCTTAGTTTTTCTCCCATTTCATATTTTTTTTTTTTTAATAGTCAAGTCTGAAAAATAGTTTATGTGAAAGAAATGAACCCAATATTTCTTTTCAATCGAAAGTTATGGCTGCTATATTAGTAAAACTCATTTTAGTATTAAAATTCTCTATTCTTTAAACCAGCGCACAGTGAGCTTTTTTCGATTTTAGATTGACATTTGCATTATCTCAGAAACTATAAAAAGTTTTGTACAGTTTTGTACTAGGGTCATGAAGTTTTGTACAAATGAGTTTTAGTCTAAATTGAGTAACAGCACAAAAAATTAGAATTCTAGGTCAACTGCATCGCCTACCTCCCATACAAACCATATTATTTTTAATAAAAAAAAGCCCGCATAAAATTGCTTATTTATGTTTTTAAACAGTAAATTTAGTTTATTTAACTTCACTTAAACGTCATGCTAAGCATATTTCAAATCGGATAACTTTTAGATATATCTCCTATAAAACATTATTGCCAAATTAACGAAATTTAAAAATTAATTAAAAAAAATTTTTTAAAATGGTTGCTAATACAAAGTAAGGTTACAACTTGTTTTAAATTATGAATTCTATTTTATTTTTTCTTTAAATTTAAGAGTACCTACAAATTGTCTTGGAAATCTGTGCAATTTAGGGCAAAATTTGATTTTTAAGACTTTTTTTCAAATTAAGTGGTTTTCTAAAAAGCAGCTAGATGCAGCAGGTTTTTACAGAAACAGAAGGTAGAAGTACGATATTTAATGATAGTTATAGCCTTCGACTGTAATAATGCTTAATTAGCTAGATATTTTCTACTAAATTTTACTTAAATTGTCATTCCTTTACAGTCATTTTTCAACGATTTTTCTATTTTTATTTATTAATATTTTTTATTGTGTATTTTATATTAAATTCAGTGGCATTTAAGACATAAAAAAGTCCAAAAAACCAAACCTAGAAATAAACTTTGTGCTCGAAGTTGTTATTGTTTAAACTTGACTTTATTTTTTGGGTTTTATTGAGCTTTTTTTTTTTTTGTTAAAAAAGTTTTAACTTTGACGAATTTTATAAAAAAATGCCATACAATATATGAAGTTTTTAATACCACATTCAGAACACATGTTTTATGATCTGACGAATAAAAATATTTTTTTATAAAATTTAACAAAAAAAAACCCAAATGTCACCCTAAAATTAAGAAATGCGCACTGTGCACAGCCCTCCTCCACCCTACTATATAGTTTTTTGGATCCATGTGTTGCTTCAACTATTTCTACTTTTAATTCAATCTTGAGAAATACATTGACTGTTTGGTTTTTTCTTTTAAATGTTTTGTTCATCAAAAAAGTTACCGTGAATTATAAATGTTGTAAAGTACCAAATCAAATAAGCCCCTGTGCGCAATATTAAAAGCTTGAAAAGTTTGAGCAGTTGTAAACAGCGAAAAGCTACCTTTAATAATATCTCAAGCAATTCAGAGCTTAAACACTGAAATTTGGTAACTCTCGTGTAGCATGTTCTCCATTATTCAGAATTTTATGAACATTTAAAAACTTTTGGGTTGTTCGGAAAACAATTTCGTTTTTTTATGAGAATAAAGACGATTTTCTTATATAAGTGAATATTATTGAATATAGTGAATATTATGTCTCTAAGCTATCTCTAGAGTTGTTATTCTCGGGTTTCGCATCTATTAATGCCTTTATTGTTGCTTCATCAACTTCATCTGATAGGACACAGCATCTTCCACATCGAAATTTTGCAAACCACTTTTGGCACTAGCATTCTGTCAATACATCTTCTCCATACACATCGGATAATTTTTCTTTTGCTTGAACAGCATTTTTACCTTTTCGATAGTAAAAAAGTAAAATATGCCAAAAATGTTGCATTTCACTTTTCATATTTGTAAGGGCTCCAACTAAAAACTACTACTACTAAAAAAATTTGGTCATAAACTTTGATGGAAAAATTCGTTCAGTGCTGCTGATGTTCCTTTATAATCATTATTTGTACTAAAAACACTGTAGCAATTAATCTAAAGTTAAAGCCACTCTATCCACTGAACAAATCAATTTTGTTTTAGTAATTTTAAAAGACAAGAAAAAAATTTTCCCCTAACGCTTTAATTTCCGTAGGAAATAAGTTGTAAATTGATATGCAACGAAATTCTTGAGAGACACAAAATTTTTGCGCTTAAGATACACTTGAATGCATTGCATACAACAATAATAATGGCAACACCAACCTCAAAGCGCATTATGCTAGCAACACCAGTAATACAACAACAACAACAACAACAAGTACCAAGCACCATGACAGTGAGTGTCAAGTGCTTATTTCACCGCCTGAATGCACAATAAAATAAACCCAGCAGACACCAAAGAAAAACACCAAAAACAAAATACTGCAACGGCCTCTGGCACTATCTCGTAGTCGCAATAACTTGTGGTTCAAGTGAGTTTCAAACATAGATTCATAGAAATTGTGATTTACTCATGCACTCACGATGTGGCACAGGAAAAGTTCTTCAAAGGCGAAGATAAATAAATTTAAATACTGCTGCACTCTTGGAATGCAGCAATGAATAGAATGGAGGAGCTGAAAAGAGCCCTCGAGAATGACACACTGCTGGGCAGCCAGTGATGCCCGCTTTATGTGAATTCAAGGCAATATAAAATATTTTATGTATGATCCTGCTTATGCGCTCGATAATGGTCAACAACAGAGGAGGCAGGCAGCAGCTAGCATCGGAGGAACAGCTGTGCTTTTCTTTTTTGTAGGCTATTATTTAGTTTTAAATATTTGGAGCTTAAGTTTATGTCTTTGCTTTTCATGCTTAAGAAGCAGTGAAGCTAAAAAAGCATTAAAAGGATTTAAGTATTTATGGCAGAAAATTTGTTTTCTCTCTCTCTCTGTAAGCGAAGAAACGTTTTTAAAGTTAAAAATTCTTATATGCGCTGAGGGATAAATGTTTGAAAAGTATTGCCTTGCGACATTATTTACGTAAGTAATACGTAAATAAGTATACTTAAGTATAAGCTCTCAATATTGTATATGAGCAATATACAAAGACATACCGTCTTTCAACTTTTCCTATCCTCTCTTTCGCAAAGTACAAAACGTTGCAAGAAATAAACATTTGTGAGGTCAAGGGCGTCCACAGGATTTGTTCTAGGGGGGGAAGGGAAAAAGCATAAAGGAGTTTAGAATGCACATAAAGAAAATGTTACCTATATAATTCTATTTTCTGAGATTTTTGGTACTAATTTTGTAATCATGATACGCCGGTTGACACACGCTTTTACACATGAGATAATTATATATATTTCAAAGATGGGGTAAAAGTCTTTTTCGTATCATGCCCGAAATACTTTCAAAATTTAATTTTTGTTCATGTAATTTCAAACATTTTTTCTCAACAAAGATTCTTAGTAAATTAGTAAATTAAATAATGTGAGGTCTTCTTTATCCCTAAATAAAATCGCATTAATTACTATTTATCCCCCAAGTTTTTCTCTTTTCAAATAAGAATACAAAAATTTCCAAATTTTTTTTTTTTTAATAATGCAACCAGCAAGTTTTTTAGACAATTTTTCCCAGTTTTGGAGGCCTATAACTCATAAACTAATTGCGAGCGGCCTGAAATTTATCAGATTTGGATTTAGAAGGTATAAATAGCTATTCTTGAAATGTTTCCCACATGGACATCAACTGACTTATTTCTTTTTTCAACATGCATCAGTTACCAAAATCGAGTTTAAAAACATACCTGTCGTATGAATTATTTAAAATATTTATTTTTTTAATAAAAAACGTATGAATATAAATATATAAAGGGGTACATGTATAGATGGGTTTTGGGCTCCATTCATTTTCTAAACATATTCCAGAACCTCCCTGCAAAGCTTAATTCTGAATCCTGGATGTAATATAAGTACGTGACGCGAAAAAATCCAGAAAATTCTCAAAATGGGTCGAAGCCTGTAAAAAGTGAATTTGAAGAAGTATAAAATTAATGTTTCAAATCGAGTTTCCTATTTAAAAGCCAGTCATAAAAAAACTTTTGACCCTAAGATATTCTAATGTGAAATCATTTTCTTAAAAGAATTTGCCATCAAATTTTTTTAAAAATTAGTGCTTGATTTAAAATTAGCCTACTTTATTCAGAATCTCCCAGTTTTTTTTTCGCTTTTGAATCAGAAGCTTTTCCCTCATCTAGATCGCTGCAATTTTCTCAAATTTAAATGCTGCAAGATTGTTAGCAATTTTATTAAGTTAACGAAAAATTAAAAAATTATCCAAATTGGATCATCTTTATGACAGAAAAAAACAATTTTTTTTAAGCCGACTTTTGGGTAAGCATTTAATTTTTTAAATTCATTCAACTTTGTTTTCTTCTTGTGTTTAATTACTTTAAAACATAAATTCGCTTATCGTCCAAGTTAGTATGTATTATTGGCTTAAATGCCCCTTATCATCTGTTGCTCCAAAGAATGATCTTTGACTAATAGGGATATCATTCCTTATCATTCCTTAATTTCTCGTAAGAATAACGTCGTAATTTCTTCGATTGCATTCGTAGTATTTACTAATGGCTTCGTACTATTAGTAAATACTATTCGTACTAATAGTACGTAGTAGAAATAGTAGTAGTACGTAGTAGAAATACTATATCGTACTATTAGTAAACTAGTATTAGTCGAGTTTAAAAAATTTACAACCGAAATCTTTCAGCCTATAAGGAAATGTATGATTGCAAGGTGGCCGAAGTCTATTGAAAGAGTACGTGGCTGTAAGCAACAAAACCGTTGTTCAAACCCCAGCTAAGATAGAATTAGTGTCCGAACGAAACCGGAATTTTAGCCGAAACCGAAACCGAATATTCGTCCATTTTATAATATTCGGCCGAAACCGAAACCAAAACCGAAACTGGCCGAATAGCCGAAACAGGCCGTAACCGAAACCGAATATTCGGTCGGACACTAGATAGAATGGGTTTTTTTTTGTTATATTATTATTTTGTTAGCTGTAAAATCGACTCTTCAGTTTTAAGTACAACTGAATAACTACATAAAAATGCATTCAATGAATGCAAAATTGATTTATAAATACAATTTTTAATTCACATATTCATTTTGAAAAAAGTTATTAATTATTCATTTTTATTATTCATTTTCGTTATTCAGAATAATGAATAATTTTTTTATTCATGTGAATAATATTCACAAAGAATTTCAGAATTTTCAATTATTTTATTTTTATTCATTATTAATTTTTTATTCGTTACTCATTTTTTATTCATTATTCTTTTGTTATTCATTATTAATTTTTTATTAATTATTAATTTGTTATTCCTTATTCATTTTTAATTCATTTTAGTCCTAAGCCATATGTATCTAAAAAATGAGTAAAAAATGAATAAAAAATCAGTAAAAAATGAATAAAAAATGAGTAATGAATAACAAATGAATAATGAGTAAAAAATTAATTATGAATAACAAGTGAATAATCAATAAAACATTAATAATGAATAACAAATGAAAAATTAATAAAAACTTAATAATGAATGAAAAATTGATCCTGAATAAAGAAATGAATAGTTAAAAATTCTGAAAATCCTTGTGAATTGCATTCTTTGTGAATATCATTCACGTGAATAAAAAATTATTCATTATTCTGAATAACGAAAATGAATAATTGAAATGAACAATTAATCATTTGTTACAAAATTAATGTGAATTAAAAATTTTGTTTATAAATCAATTTTGCATTCATTGAATTCATTCTTATTTCGCTATTCACTTTTTTGTGCATAAAATCAAATTGATCAAATCTTTTACTCTGCTCTGGTAAATGTAACAAATGTATTCGTACAATATACATTTGTTTTTGTACGAATACGAATAAAATTTTTTTAAAATGTACCAAACTACGTCCAATCTATGAATCCTATTCGTGACTGAAAACTACGAATAAAATTCATAGAATGGACGCAGTTATTAGTAATATTTGCACACAAAATTTTTTGAGTGTAAGAATACCTATTGTAAAGTGCCTGTAAAACAAGGGTAATGGAAATGGTATCGTAACTTATCACCGACGGGTACAACATACTAATATTTGAAGCCGTTAGTTACAATAAATTCAAAGTCGACTTTTGGACTGATTATTGATGCACCTTGTCAAAATACATGTTCCTGCTAAATTTTACACTCACAACTAAAAACGACGTTTTAATTAAAAAATTTCTAAAATCCCTTAGTTTGAGCGCAACATACAATTACAATTACAATTTAGAAAGTTTTTTGACTCTCCCGTAAAATTTTTTAATTGTAGCTTACGGCTTTTTGATTTGATATGAAGATATTTTAAGAAGTTCACTGCCTAGGGGGAGAAGCACCCCTCCTGTCCCTCCTGTCCCCCCTGTGGACGCCCATTCGTGAGGTATAAGAATTCGCAGGGTACAAGAAATCGCAGAATGCAACATACAAAAATTTGTAATACACAAAAAGCCAGAAAGTACAAGAAATCGTAATATACAAAGAGTCTCAATTCATAAAAATGCGCATAGTAAAAATTGGCCATGTAAAAATAGTCTTCTGATAAAAAAAAGTACAAAGAGGTAAAAAGTAACAATTTAAAAACGACACAAGATTCAAAGAGTCGCAAGGTAAAAGTCTTATGGTAAAAATAAAAGTACAAAAAGTCGCATGGTAAGAGTTGCAATGTAAAAGCTTCGCAATATAGAAAAAGTTGCTAGGTACAAAACGTCGCAGGGTGGAAGAAGTAAAAAGGTACAAAAAATTGTAAGGTACAAAAAGTTTTAGAGACAAAAGAAAGGCGCATGGTAGAAACAAAGACATGGTACAAAGCACACAAAAATTCTCAGTTTCTAAAAGAATCAAAGACATGATACAAAAAGTCGCAAGGTACAAGAAGTCGAACGGTTCAAAAAATCGCCAGGTAAAAAAGTTGATTGATAGGATTGATTTTCAATAAATAAATCTTTTTTTTTCTAAAATATTGAATTAAACTTTTTTAATTTGAATGTTAATTTACATAATTTGCCTTGAAAAAATTATATAAAATAAAAATAATAAAAAAATAATAAAAAAATAATAAAAAAATAAAAAAAAAAAAAAAAAATACAATGAAAGCTCTCATAAGCGGACACCGATGTTTACCTACTATTTGCCCGCATATGAGAGATGTCCGCTTATGGGAATGTCGAAAAAAATTATATTAAAATAAGAATTAAAAATTATTTAAGTAAAAAAAAAAATTTTAATATAACACGTTTTTAAAACAAACTAAAAAGTATAAAATCTCCTACAGTGGGGCTTTTAGTTCTCCTTAAAAACGTGGGGCGCATGTTATAGAGAATTTTAAGGAGTCTTATTAAAAATTGTAGTACGTTAGTGAACAAATGATTTCTTAACCCAGGTCCCTTTACTGACAGGATAGAAGTCCTTGCATGGATGGTAGATTCAAGTTTGCTAAGATTAGTGATGCGGGGGGTTAATATTCTCTGTAGCACACGCCCCACATTTTTAGGAGAACTAAAAGCCCCACTCTAGGAGAAATTATTTATTACTTTTAGGTTCGTTTTAAGAACGTGTTATATTAAGGGAGGGGTCTGGGTTTCAGCGTAAAAAAAAACACTTTTTTTGTGATTTTTTATCTCAAATATCGATTGAGCAATTTTATTCAAACCTTCTATACATTATTGAGCATAGTTTTGACTATGTTCTGTAAATTTTTCATGCAAAAATATTAAATCATTAGCCCGTGACAGAGCTTCCCCCAGGACGTCTTGAAAAAAAAACAATTTGCGGTGTTCACTGTAACTCGGCCGGAAATTATCTGAAAATGAAAAACCATAAAAATTTAGTTAAATTATAAACAAATCTTCCCCCCAACGTTCTCTGATTATTTTTTTTTTAATTTAAAAATTTTTGGCGGCCATCTAAAGTGTGAACCGTTATTTTCGACTAAAATTTCCGCCATTTTGTGGGTGGGAAACACCCTTAATGTTAAAAAAAAAATTTTTACTAAACGTAGGGGGGAGGTATTTTATATGAAGAAAATGTGTACAAAGTTTGAAATGAATCGGTCGAGTAGTTTTCAAATGGCAGTGAACACGGACTTTGAAAAAGTAGTTTTGAGAAAAACGCGTTTAAAGTTTAGCTGTTAGAGTTAGAGCGTTAAAGGCCCCGAGACTAATTAAACAATAACTTCAAGAATATTGCTTAGATCGGATTAAAATTTTGAGGACATATTCTTGAAATGTTAAACAATAAGATAAAACAAAAAAAAAAAATCGATTTTTCGAAAGTGAAAACCCAGACCCCGCCCTTAAAAAATTTTTTATTAAATATTTATTTTCAATTTTTTTGTCTTTATCAAAATCTATAAAAATACGAATTTTCAAAAATTCACTACCGAAGGTGACAAAAGAATTTGTTCAAGAAACCGAAATAGTTCTATAAATATTAAAAATGAAAAGAACAAAAAAAAAGCGCAAAAAATCCATTAAAATTGTTGAAGCTCGAACTCACAACCTCACGATTATAAAGCAAGCGCCCTTTGCTCTGAGCTACAGAACTCACAAAGAAATATATTCTTAATAGCAATAAATAAAACTACACTCATATAAAATAAATAAAAAAATTTTATTTAAACTACTTTTTTACAATTTTTTTTTTGTGAATTTTTCAAAATTTTAATTTGTTTGATATTTAAAAAATAAACAATCCGTTCACATTGTTGAGGCTCGAACTCACTATCTTGTGTGTTTATAAATCAATCGCTTTACGCTATGAGCTACAGAACTCACACCAAAACTTTTTCTAAATGAGGTAATAAATTCACTTGAGTGGTGAATTTTTGAAATTTAAAAATGTCAATAAGCTTTTCATTTGTTCGATTTTTAGTATGTATCAAATAATTTCGCATTTAACATTTTAAACAAATAAACGTACAGACAAGAAAATAAGTGATTATTGTGTTGTCATCCAACTCTGAGCTACATTTTAAGTTTCAAAACTCTAGCTCATCGCTAAGTTGGTTGAAAAAGGATCCCAAGATTTGTACGGGACAGACATGAAGTGAAGCTAATAAAAAAGTGTTAAAAAATGGGCATTGCTATATTCTAATTTAAAATAATTTTTATTCTTTAATAGACAAAAAACAAAACTAGTACAAAATAAATAAAAATTTAAATATGTACCATTAGAGTGGTCCTTATTTTTCTTTCGAAAGTAATGAATTACGTACCGGGGTTTTGTTCCTTCATAAAACAGAAGTAAACTGCAAAAGTTTAGAGAAAAATATTTATATTTAAACGTGCCGCTTGCGACTTTTGTGTTGAAAATCTAATTTATATGGGAAAAAGTGTTTTTTTTTAATAATCCCAAAAGGATTTTTTTTAAGTGCAAATTTTAAAAAAAAAACCGGTACGCACCCCGTTTTTTATTTGATTTTTCTTTTAAACGAGCTATCAAACATTTAAATTAGACAAAAACTAATAGTTGTAAATTTTTACTTTTTGAAAAAAATTAAGTTTTTTCCTTTGTAATAAAAAAAATCGCAAAAATGCAAATTTGAAAAAAATTTTATTGAAAAGAGGAAATATTTTGCAAAACTATATTTAAAACAGATACACAAAATTATGCGATTACATTAAATTAACTGGTCGTTATGAAATTTTTTCCTAGAAGTGTACCTTTTTGAAAATTTTGGTATTTTTACGAAATAAAAAATACCAAAAATTTAAAAATCCAAGTTTTGAAAAATACACCGAGAAATGGACTTAGAATAGTTTTAGTTGAAACATAAGCTTTCAATAATAAAATATTGGCTTAAGTTTCTTGGATGTGATGCAAGTAAGAGTCTTGGACTCTGATTTCTCATTCAGAGTAAATTCGTAAAAAGAGAAAAAAACACGTCGAACTGTCGAAAACACCAAAACAAAAACAAAAGGAAGAAAAGCAGTAATATTTGTGATCTAAAAACGACAAAATTGTCCGCTTATTCGAGCTTTGCGTCCGCTTATGGGAGATTTTTTTTTCATAAATAGACATGTTTGTGTGTCCGCGTCCGTTTAACGGAAATTCCATGTATGGGAGAGCCTTTTCTATGGAAAAAAAAAACAAAAATTGATAGTTCCCAAGAATGTGTCCGCTTATGTATGAGTTACTTTTGAACTTTTTGCGGATTAAAAAGTAATCCTTTTTGGATTAGAAAATTTTAAACTTTTCCTTGGATTAACCTTAATCGGTTCTTTGTGTAAATTTTACACACTTTTCAGCTTCAAGCTGATATTTCTTTACTATAAGTTTATCAAATCGAGCTAGGATTTTGGCTCAATGTAAAAATCGTATGGAAAATTTATGTTTTCGAGGTTTTTTTTACGCTAGGTGTCGCTGCTACCCTACAGGAAAAATTTCCCTAATAGATTCTACACAGTAAAAAATTTGAGGGTAAATTTTATCTTTTTTATAACATTTGTGTGGTATAAACTTTTTTTATTCCAAATAATTTATAAATTTTATGCCACTCAATATTATAAAAATAATAAAACAAATATAATTTAAAAATTTTATATGGATATTATGTGTAATTCAAAATATATTCTGGCTCAAAAGTAAAAAATTCACCGAAATCGGGAAAATTAAAAATATAGTAGTTTCGATTGGTCTGACGAGAAAAATGGTCTGGAAAAATTTATAAGATTTGATGGTATAACTTTTAAAACATTTTTGGTTTGGATTTATATGTATACCAAATAGTATAAAACTTATGCTCATATTTTTTACTGTGTAGTGTATAAAATTTACACACCATAATCAAGGCGCGCCTATGTCACTGTTCTTCTGCTTTATTGTTAATTTTTGTTTCGAAATTTTCCCAATTTTTTCATTTTTTTAACTTGCTGAAACCCGGCTTGTTACTACCACGCCCCCTTGTCCGACGCCCGTAAAATATTGTGAGTGGAACGGCACGTGTAAATTGTGGTCGAATACCGAATTCCGAGGCTGTGCGATCTACAATTGTAAAGCTAATCGATATAGCAAATTTGGGTTGTTTAGGAAGTGCCACGCCCCCTTTCATAATGCAAAAAATATCCTTGGTATGTGTTTATTAACTTCCTATAGTTTCACGAAACCGATTTCGATGCTGTGCGACCTTTTATTCCAAAGCTATTCGATAGCGCAAATTTTGGGGCATATATGAGGTGCCACGCCCCTTTTTTCAATCAGCACCAGACTTCACAAGAACATTTTCAAGACTTTGGTACCGTTTCCCTGAAAAATTCCTAAATATTTATTCAGCGGTTTCGGAGTCTTTACGTGATATACACACATACATATATTAATTTTTTTTGTATATAGATATATGGACGGGAAAAGTAGGCGTGGCAACATTTATATATCTATAGTATGCCGGGTCGATTTTTGGGGAGCAAAAAAATCGCCCAGTGCTCAGCGTAAATCGTATTTTTGGGATCAAAATAAGAAACTTTGCCCGAGGTTCTCCGAATTTTTGCTCTAAAACGAATTTTAATGCCCCAACTTTTGACTTTTGTCGCGTAGGGTCAAATTTTGCAAAATCCCTCTTTGACCCATTTAGAGTGCCCCAATCGAGTCCAAATGTATGACCGACCCCCACTAACTTTGGAGGGCCGATCCACTCATGCCAGTACCCCCTGCAACCCCCCTGGAACCCCTGGCTGATTTTTTCATGTAAAGTGCCAAAAATGGTGATTTTTTAAATGTTTGTAAGGGAAACCCCCAGGGGGGTTTCCAGGGGGTGTGCCACTGGCATAAATGGATCGGCCCTCCAAAGTTAATGGAGGTCGGTCATACATTTGGACTCGATTGGGGCACTCTAAATGGGTCAAAGAGAGATTTTTCAAAATTTGACCCTACGGGACAAAAGTCAAAAGTTGGGGCACTAGAATTATTTTTAGAGGTATAGTTCCTGGAGCAAAGTTTCTTATTTTGATCCCTAGAACACGATTTTCACTGAGCAATGGGCGATTTTTAAATCGACCCGCCCTAATATATAGTGATCGCTACTTGATCCCATTGCACCTACATACCAATTTTCACTATCAAAACGTGGAAATTTCAGGAATTAGCACGATTTCGAAAAAGTGGGCGTAGATATATTGCGACCATATTAAACATATGAACTAAACTACTAAATTTTTGGTTTATTCGATCAAAACCATCTTATATATAGAAGTTCTATTAATTCATTAATTTTTTGGCAGTAAAAGTGGGCGTGGCAACATTTATATACATAGTTCACTATCAAAATTTGTATAACTCAGGAATTGGCATGATTTCGAAAAATTTGGCGTACATAATGTTCTACCACGCCCATTTTTAGTACAGTTGCCGATAGTAACAATCTAAACAAAATTTTAGCTTTTTTCGATTAAAACCGTCCGATATATTGCATTTTTTATGGTTTTTGAGCGATAGCATAAATTTGGGTTGTGTGGGAGGTGACACGCCCCCTTTTTCAATCGACACCAAACTCTAATACACCAGTTTCAATTTCCCTGAAAATTTCATAAAGATCGGTTCAGCGGTTTTTGAGTCTATACGTGATATACATACATACATACCCACATACATCCACTTTTATGTATATACCCACTGAACCATAAGCTAAGGTTTTGCGTAAGATGAGAGTTTTGCGAACGTTTTTGGCTAGAATTTTTTTATTTTTTTTTTATTTTGTCGCTTAAAAGCGCTTGCTATTGAAGATTAAATTCGTAAAAACTTTTCCCATACTTAAAAGCTGTACTAATTTTGCAAAATTCATAAAAGACTTATTTTATGTCGAAAAAGAATCATTTTAGAAGCTAAAAATTCCTCATAAATGAACCAGTTTTGTTCATTTCAATGAGTTTCTATGGTTCATTTTGTAACACATTTCCGAAGAAAAAAGGTTCGTTTCTGAGAAGCATTTTCAAAAAGGGTTCATTTCCGAGTGCCGAAAAATAACTTTTCTATGGTTCATTTCTTAACTCATTTCCGAAGAAAATAAGGTTCGTTTCTGAGAGGCATTTTAGTCCGGCGATAGATTCTAAAAGATTTCATTTCTGAGTGCCGAAAAATAAATTTTCTATGGTTCTTTTTTAACTCATTTCCGAATAAAATAAGGTTCGTTTCTGAGAGGCATTTTAGTCCGGCGATAGATTCTAAAAGATTTCATTTCTGAGTGCCGAAAAATAAATTTTCTATGGTTCTTTTTTAACTCATTTCCGAATAAAATAAGGTTCATTTTTAAGAGGCATTTTAGTCTGACGAATGATACAAAAAGGGTTCATTTATGAGTGCCGAAAATAAACGTTTTTACCCGAAAAGGTTCATAAATGAAATCGAAAACGGTAGTTTTGGTTCACTGGGTAGATTTTACACTCGATTAATCAATTTGAAAATATTTTTTTTAATTGAATAAAATAGTGAATAATTAATTACTTTTAACGAGAACATTGCATGCATTTCATTCATCGATAAAAATATTGCTCCTGAAAAAAGTGTGTAAAATTTACACACAAGGAACCTATTCGTTTCTAGAAGTAAGGGACCGATGAAGGTTATGGGTGCTTTCACTGTGAACAGATTTTATTTCGAACTACACTCGATGTTGAAGAAAAAGCCTAATTAACTTTGTTCCTGACGGGGATCCCCCGACCGCATCACTTTTTTTATTTTATTTTCTTATTTTAAGTTGTACAGCATCAGATTCTCCTCAATATTTTACAAGCGAAGCTTTGGCTAAAAATAATTTCATTCAAACTTCATCCAGGTTAGTAAGATACAGGTTAGTTAGTATTCAAGTGTGAATAAAGATAGCGTGTAGCTAACCATTAACATGCATGCATGCATAAATATTGTGTTGGTCTGTCTGACTATTATTCTTGCCGGCATTCTGTTGGTATATCTTCTTCAACGTGCTCTGACTTTTTTTGCATTTGTTATCAGTACACTTGGTCGAAAAACAAAAAAGTGCCCAACAAGCAAGACCAGCACAAAGAAAACAAAGCGTACTGAAAGTAATTGTGTTGTGTTGTGCAGAGCATTTTTAATTCTTAAACTGAGTGTTATTAAAAAAAAAAAATAATAACAGCAGAAAAAATTAAAATAACAATAAGAATCACCACAGAAGCTAAGAAGTACCCAGAAAAAGGCATGAACACAAAAAAAAAGAAGGCGGGAAGAAAACAAGCGATACACTTATGCGCTGGCTGGCATTAAAACCGCCTGAATTGTTATGTTCGCCTGGCAAAAGTGGAGCATTTATTGTACCAACAAATTATTTAAAAACTAACTTCTTTATTAGGGTATTTATTATTACTTATTATTATGTATTATTTGCTTATGGCGTTTTGGTGTGGTGGTGTGGTGGTGGATGTGGTTGTGGTTGTTGTTGCTTTCATTTTACCGTTTTATTGACTTAACATCTACTATACATTTACTCTATACAAAAAACTTCAAAGTGCACTGAAAAAAAAAACTAAAATGCTCTTGTGGATGGGCGTCCGCAGGTTTTGTTCTAGAGAGGGGAAAAGGCATAAATGAGTCTAGAATGCGCATAAACAAAATGTAACCTATGTAATGCTATTTACTGAGATTTTTTGTACTAATTTTGTAACATGATACGCACACTGCGCCGGTGGATACACGCTTTTACAAGAAAAAGATTTATAAGAAAATCCAATATATTTTAAAGATGGTGTAAAAATCTTTCTTGTATCATGCCCAAAATATTTTCAAATTTTATTTTATTTTATTGTCATGTAATACATTTCAATAATTTTTTGCACAAGCAAATATTCTTAGTAGTTTAGTAACTTAAATAGTGTGAGGTCTCATATATACTTAAAAAAAAAATCGAATTTATTACTATTGAGCCCCCAAGTTTTCAACTTTTCAAATAAGTATCCGAAAATTTTCCAATATTAAAAAATATTTTTTAGTTTTGAACGACAACTGCAAAAACCAACAAATTGTTTAGGCCATGTTTTAACTTTGAAGGCCTATAACTCCTAAAACAATTTCGAGCGGCCTGAAATTTTCAGATTTGAATTTAGGAGGGAGGTCAAAATCCATATAAACCGTAAAAATTAAAAATTTGAGTTGTCGCTATTCTCAAAATGTTCTCCGCATGCTAAGAGAGATAATTTCACCTAAACTCACGCCGCATTGACTGCAATCCACTTATTTCTTTTTTCCAACATGCATTAGTTCTACACGATTAGAAATCTTGGAATAAATTTTAATACTTTTTGACCTACATATATGACCACACCAAAATTGTATTAAAATTAAATACTCGCCAAGTATTAAAAACTATTTTTAATTAAAATATGTATTGCAATTTAATGCTCAGTTCGTATTAATTTGTAATACTGATTTTGTATTAAAAATTAATTATAATATTATATATGACCACACCAAAACTGTATTAAAAATAAATACTGGCCAAGTATTAAAAATTATTTTTAATAAAAATATGTATTGCAATTTAATGCTAAGTTCGTGTTAATTGGTAATACTGATTTTGTATTAAAAATTAATTATGATATTAACCATAGTATCAAATTAATTCCAAAGAGTATAAAATTTCGTTGCAGTATTTGAATTGTATTAAAATTTAGTACAAAATTTTATTAAAATATAATGCAGCATGTCTTAAAAATTAAATACAATATTCACATAGTCTCGAATTGATTCCAAGGGTATAAAATATCGTTGTAATATTTAAACTGTATTAAAATGTAACACAAAATAAATTTAAAAATTTCGTAATCAATTGAAAAGTATAAAATTTAATACTTTTTGTATTAAAAATCTCTGTAATACTTTGCTTGTTTTAAAATTTATTCCAAGATTTCTAACCGTGTAGCAGCTTGCTCGTTACTACAATCAAGTACGGAAACATACCCAATATCTGAATGATTTAAAAAATTTCTTTTTTTTTATTCAAAAGGTATGAATAAATATACAGGGTGTCCGGACTGGAATGCTAATCCGCTAAAGAGTGATTCCTTGACTTATTTTGAGCAAAAAATTGTATAAGAAGGGGTTTCTATTTTCAACATCCACTTAGATACAGGGTATTTAATAAAACGTGTTTCGTGCAGTAGGTGCTACCAAAGATAATACCATATCCCCAAAGTATCATACCTACGACAACCCTGATATGATTGTTGGATAGGATATTAACCAGGCTTTGTTTCGTTACCATAAAAATTTGATACTGAAATCAAAATGTGGAGATATTATTCGTTATTCATTTGTTATTCATTATTCAGTTTTTATTAATAATTAATTTTTTATTCATTATTCATTTGTTTTTCATTATTCATTGTTTATTAATTATTCATTTTTTATTCATTATTAATTTTTTATTCATTATTCATTTGTTATTCATTTCTCATTTTTTTCATTTTTTATTCATTTTTTATTCATTATTAATTTTTTATTCATTATTCATTTTTTATTCATTATTAATTTTTTTATTCGTTATTCATTTGGTATTCATTATTCATTTTTTATTCATTATTCATTTTGTATTCATTATTCATTTGTTATTCATAATTCATTTTTTATTCATTATTCATTTGTTATTCATTATTCATTTTATATTCATTATTCTTTTTTATTTATTTTTTTCATTATTCATTTTTTATCCATTATTCATTTGTTATTCATTATTCCTTTTTTTCATTGGTTATTCATTATTCATTTTTTATTCATTATTCATAAGTTATTCATTATTCATTTTATATTCATTATTCTTTTTTATTTATTTTTTTCATTATTCATTTGTTATCCATTATTCATTTTTTATTCATTATTCATTTTTTATTCACTATTCACTATTCACTTGTTATTCATTTTTTATTCATTATACATTTTTTTATTCGTTATTCATTTGTTATTCATTATTCATTTTTTTATTAATACTTCATTTTTTATTCATTATTAATTTGTCATTCATTATTCATTTTTTATTCACTATTCTTTTGTTATTCATTTTTAATTTTTTATTAATTATTCATTTTTTATTCATACTTAATTTTTTATTCATTATTCATTATTCATTTGTTATTCATTATTCATTTTTTATTCATTATTCATTTGTTATTCATTATTCGTTTTATATTCAATATTATTTTTTATTTATTATTTATTTTTTATTCATTATTTATTTTTTATTCATTATTGATTTTTTTATTCGTTATTCATTTGTTATTTTTATTCATTATTCATTTGTTATTCCCTATTCATTTTTTTTTCATTATAAATTTTTTATTCATTATTCATTCTTTATTCATTATTAATTTTGTATACATTATTAATTTGTTATTCACTTTTTATTCATTATTCATTTTTTATTCGTTGTTATTCATTTGTTATTCATTATTAATTTTTTATTCATTATTTATTTTTTTATTTATTATTGATTATTTTTATTCATTATTTGTTATTCCTTATTCAGTTTTGTTCATGATTAATTTGATATTCATAATTAATTTTTAATTATTAATTCATTTTTCATTCAATATTAATTAATAATTCATTATTCATTTTTTATTCATTATTAATTTTTTATTCATTATTATTCATTTGTTATTAATTTGTTTTTCATAATTCATTTGTTATTCATTATTCATTCATTATTCATGTGTTATTTATTAACCATGTTTTATTCATTATTAACCATGTTTTATTCATTATTAATTTTTTAATTCATATTTATTCATTGTTAATTTTTTATTCATTATTAATTTTTTATTCATTATTCATTTGTTATTCATTATTCATTTTTTATTCATTATTAAGTGTTTATTCATTATTCATTTTTTATTCATTATTAAGTTTTTATTCATTCTTCATTTTTCATTCATTATTCATTTTTTGTTCATTATTAATTTGTTATGTATTATTAATTTTTTAATCATTACTCATTTTTTATTGTTGATTTTTTATTCATTATTCATTTGTTATTCATAATTCATTTTTATTCATTATTAATTTGTTATTCATAATTCACTTTTAATTATAAAGTCATTTTTTATTCATTATCAATTTTTTATAAATAATTCATATTTTATTCATTATTAATTTTTTATTCGTTATTCTTTTGTTATTCATTATTCATTTGTTATTCATTATTCATGTGTTATTCATTAACCAAGTTTTATTCATTATTACATTTTTATTCATTTTTTATTCATTATTAATTTTTTATTCATTATTCACTTGTTATTCATTTTTTATTCATTATACATTTTTTTTATTCGTTATTCATTTGTTATTCATTATTCATTTCTTTATTAATACTTCATTTTTTATTCATTATTAATTTGCCATTCATTATTCATTTTTTATTCACTATTCATTTGTTATTCATTTTTAATTTTTTTATTAATACTTCATTTTTTATTCATAATTAATTTTTTATTCATTATTCATTTGTTATTCATTATTCATTTTTTATTCATTATTCATTTGTTATTCATTATTCATTTTATATTCAATATTATTTTTTATTTATTATTTATTTTTTATTCATTATTTATTTTTTATTTGTTATTCATTATTCATTTTTTAATCATTATTCACTTGTTATTCATTATTAATTTTCTATTCTTTATTCATTTTTTATTCATTATTAATTTTGTATTCATTATTCATTTTTTATTCATTATTCATTTTTATTCATTATTAATTTTTTATTTATTTGTTATTCATTATTCATTTTTTATTGATTATTCATTATTCATTTTTTATTCATTATTCATTTTTTATTCATTTGTTATTCATTATTCATTTTTTATTCATTATTAATTTTTTATTCTTTATTCATTTGTTATTCATTATTCATTTGTTTTTCATTATTCATTTTTTATTCATTATTCATTTTTTATTCAGTTGTTATTCATTATTCGTTTATTATTCATTATTAATTTTTTATTCATTATTCATTTTTTATTCATTATTCATTTTTTATTCATTTGAATGATATTCAATATGAATGCAATTCACAAAGAATTTCAAAATTTTCAATTATTCTTTTTTATTCATTATTAATTTTTTATTCGTTATTCATTTGTTATTCATTTCTCATTTTTTATTCATTATTAATTTTGTATTCATTATTCATTTTTTATTCATTATTCATTTGTTATTCATTATTCATTTTTTATTCATTATTAAGTGTTTATTCATTATTCATTTTTTATTCATTATTAAGTTTTTATTCATTATTCATTTGTTATTCATTTTTTATTGGTTATTCATTTGTTATTTATTATTAATTTTTTTATTAATAATTCATTTGTTATTCACTATTCATTTTTTATTCATTATTCATTTGTTATTCATTTTATATTCAATATTATTTTTATTCATTATTTATTTTTTATTCATTATTTATTTTTTATTCATTATTCATTTTTTATTGATTTGTAATTTTTTAATTTTTAATTTTGTAATTTTTATTCATTATTCATTTGTTATTCATTATTCATTTTTTATTCATTATTCATTTTGTATTCGTTATTCATTTGTAATTTATTATTAATTTTTTATTAATAATTCATTTTTTATTCATTATTCATTTTTCATTTGTTATTCATTATTCATTTTTTAATCATTATTCACTTGTTATTCATTATTAATTTTCTGTTCTTTATTCATTTTTTATTCATTATTAATTTTGTATTCATTATTCATTTTTTATTCATTATTCATTTTTATTCATTATTAATTTTTTATTTATTTGTTATTCATTATTCATTTTTTATTGATTATTCATTATTCATTTTTTATTCATTATTCATTTTTTATTCAGTTGTTATTCATTATTCTTTTTTTATTTATTATTCATTTTTTATTCATTATTCTTTTTTTAATCATTATTAATTTGTTATTCATTATTCATTTTTTATTCATTATTCATTTTGTATTCGTTATTCATTTCTTATTTATTATTAATTTTTTATTAATAATTCATTTTTTATTCATTATTCATTATTCATTTGTTATTCATTATTCATTTTTTAATCATTATTCACTTGTTATTCATTATTAATTTTCTATTCTTTATTCATTTTTTATTCATTATTTATTTTGTATTCATTATTCATTTGTTATTCATTATTAATTTTTTATTCATTATTAATTTTTTATTCATTATTCATTTTTTATTCATTATTCATTTTTACTCATTATTCATTTGTTTTTCTTTTTTATTCATTATTTTTTATTCAGTATTCATTTTTTATTTATTATTCATTTGTTATTCATTATTCCTTTTTTATTCATTATTCATTTTTTATTAGTTATTCATTATTAATTTTTTATTAATAGTTCTGTATTCATTAATTATTTTTTATTCATTATTCATTATTCATTTGTTATTCATTATTCATTTTATATCCATTATTAATTTTTTTTCACTCATTATTAAATTTTTATGTATTTTTTTATTTGTTATTCATTATTCATTTTTTATTCATTATTCATTTTTTATTAATTATTCATTTTTTATTCATTATTCATTTTTTATTCATTATTCATTTGTTTTTCTTCTTTATTCATTTTTTATTCAGTATTCATTTTTTATTCATTATAAATTTTTTTTATTCGTTTTTCATTTGTTATTCATTTTTCATTATTTATTCGTTATTCTTTTGTTATTCATGATTCATTTTTTATTAATAATTTTTTTTATTCATTATTTATTTTTTATTCATTATTCATTTTTTATTCATTTTTAATTTTTTATTAATAATTAATTTTTTATTCATTATTGACTTGTTATTCATTATATATTTTTCATTCATTGTTCATTTGTATTCATTATTCATTTTTATTCATTATTCACTTTTTGTCCATTATTCATTTCTTATTCATTATTTATTTTTTATTCATTATTCATTTTTTATTCATTATTCATTTGTTATTCATTATTCATTTGTTATTCATTATTCATTTTTTATTCATTATTCATTTTTTATTTTATATTCATTTTTATTCATTATTCATTTATTATTCATTATTCCTTTTTTTATTGTTCATATTTATATGTTACAAATTTTTTCTATTTGATATTTTTTCTAAAATTTTGTATACGTATTCTCTAGACCTTAAAAAACCATATTCTGACGAAAAAAAATGTATTTTTAATTTTTTACACAGTGTAATAGTACCTTAATTATCTCTGAATTTATTATCAATAGTCATCATCTCTTCTGAGGCAAACGCATCAAAACCAAAAAACAATGGTTATTTCTGTAGACACCAACGCTATTTTTATTTGGTATACCTGAGTGCATGAAAAATTTTCAAATTTGTATATGAAATACAGTTTACTTTTTGCACTGAGCGCTATTTTTGTTTTGCTTATTTAAAAAGCAGTGTTATATTTTCCTTGTTTATTTTCATACTTTGTTTTCATGAGGGTTTTTTTCATATATGAATGCAAATCGCTGCAACCTCACTCTCTACTTACTGCTGTACAAGTACCCTGCCTTTTGTGCTGCAACACGTTTAAATGGCTGACAAGTGGCGGCCGACTGACTGCCTGCCTGACATCTTGTTCTTCACGCCAATTTCATGCTACGCTTTTTCGATTTGTACCCAGCAATTTGGCTTGGCGGCTTGCTAATTATTTCTGCGCGCTTGTTGCATTGTCTAGGGCAGGTTCCTAGATGGTCCACCAGAGAGAGCTGAAAAGAAATAACGACAGTTTTATTTAATCGGAAATTCACAAGCATAAATAGTTTCTTTTTTTAGCCCACATGATTTCGAAAATTTGAATTTGAGCTAAAGGTACTTTTCTGTAAGGTGGCTTTACGTTCCATTTGCAACGATGGTATTGGCAACAAAAATACGTTTAACAAAAAAATTTAATTTTGCTTTCGTCTCATTTCACAACTGCTTTGCTTACTTGCTTCAATAGGTCACATTTATGTTAGCCTCATAAACAGATCTCGAAATATTGAACAGAGGAAAACAACAATAGCAATCAAAAATGTTAATTTAAAAAAAACAGCACGTACGACCAGTAGCGTAGCAAGGGGGGCCGTGGAGGAGGTCCGCCGCAGGTTCACAGCCAGAAGGGGTGCAAAATTGAAAAACAAATTTTGTCAACAAAAAACCAATTTTTGGTAAAAATATAAATTTTCTTTTTATAGGAACGCATAATTTAATACCAATGTACCAATATGTACCAATGTACATATTGGTACATTACCATATTGGTACCAATGTATGTACCAATATACAAATATGTTTATTCAATACCTATGATTTAACTTATTATACTTACTGCACTCTTTCATTGAAGATGCCAAAGAGTGCAAAAATGCCTGAAAGCATTCCTTACAATGCGTTCGTATCAATTAAAACATATAAATAATAAGTCTCTCGGGACTGAGTACGGAATTCAAGTAACTTTAAGTTGCTTGAAAGCGTTACTTAGCAAATTTTTGAAGCTCAAGAGAGAAGAATAACATGCAAAATGTCACTCTCTATTCTATTACAATTACTTGAAGTTAGTATGGGAACAGTCCTAATTTTTGATGAGGGGCAGTATTCTGACTTTACTGCAACTGCAGTATATCTACTGCTCTTTTTACCAAAATTTAATGTTCTACTGCGTCACTGCGGTTTTTCCAAAACTACTGCGATTTATTCGCAACTTATTTGGCATCAAACTCAAATATTATTCTAAGAAAAAATATTATATATTTTCTTAGAATAATAAAAAATATAGTAATTAAAATATGACATCATTATTTTTTCATCTAAACATTTTTACGGTTAGTTTTGTGATATTTTTGGAATATGTTAGCATTGATGTTGATTATAAAAATGTAGTTTCAGGGGTCCATTACATCTGAATACTGTGGTCTTAGCGTTAAAACAGAAGAAAGTTATCTGAAAGTCATTGAAACAGTCATTGAAATAAAAAATTATTTTAAAGTTTTACATAAGTTTTTGCGACCAAATTTAGAATTGATTTGATTTAAAAAGCCGTGATTGAATTTGTCTACGGAGAATATATTTTGAATCAGTTGAAAATATGTTTATACAACATGATAATGTATAGTGTATAGTTATGTATATGAGCATTTCTAAACTGGCGTCACGGACAATTTGTACGAAGAAATATTAAAAAGAAAGAATGAAAATGTCTAATTTTTAAAAAGTTTTTCTTATATTTGCGTAGTCATGGGCGTCCGCAGGATTTGTTCTAGGGGGGAAAAATAAAGGAATCTAGAATGAACATAAGCAAAATGTAACCTATATAATGCTATTTACTCCGATTTTTATTACTTATTTTGTTACTAATTCAATAATGAAATAATATCAATAAATAAGTTTAAATATATGTATTTTCGATATGGTAACACTTTTACATAAAAGAAATAGTTTTAGTAATTTATAAAACACTTAATAAATTGCTTTAAGCTCTAAACAAAAATAATTCGAAATTAATATGCCGACTGTAGCTACACAATTAAAATTCACCACGTCTACAAACACTTTTTACAGCTAACTGCGACAAAAATTACTAAAGAAATCAACAACAATAACGCAGAGAGAATGACATGATCACAGCGGTTGCGCACCGTTAGAGGGAATGAACCGAAACGGCGGCAGAAAATCAACAGCACTTTGCTTGCTATGTTTTCTGTTTGCCTGGTAGCAAGGTCTTAAAAGAAGGCATTAAAAGAGCTGTGCTCTTTTCTCTTTTAATGCCTCCATTCGAAATTTTTCTACCAGGCAAACAGAAAACAAAGCAAACAACTAAGTGCGGTTTATTTTCTCTCGCCGATTCGGTGTATCCACTCTAACGCTGCGCAACCGCAGTGATCCTGTTATTCTCTCTGCATTGTTGTTGTAGCTAGCTTTAATTTTTTTGTAGATGTTTTTTGTAGCTACCGTCAGCATATGATATCAAACAATTTTTGAAAACAGTTTATACATATGAATTAAAATTTATATATAATACTGGTACAAATATTTTTTCTTATTAAAAGTGTTACCGTATCGGAAATACATATCTATACTAATAAAACTCATTTTCTGTTTGTTTGTTTGTTTGTTTGGCCTTTATACAAATCTAAACGGCTCAACGGATTTTGCTCAAACTAGGTATACATATTAAGTGCATCCCAACTTAAAATGTTACATACTTAGTTTTTGCCACGCCCCCTCTGAAATTTTTCAATTAACGGTAATTTAGATATTATAAAACTTTTTATCATCGGAGATTTTTGTGTATTTAATTTTAAAAATTGTTTGTTATTTGCCATCAAAAATACATATCTTATAAATACATATCTTCAAAATTGGAAAAATTTTCAGTACAACAACTTTTCTATAAAAAATCGTTGCCATAGAATGAGAAAAAAACGACATGAAAATCAAAACTTGGTCTTTCGATGCAAATATCTCCGCTGTCCATTAATATATTTCATTCAAATTTTTTTTTGTTCAAAAGTTCAATAAAATCTCTACAAAAGAATAGGTTGAACTGTACCGTTAAGTCGGTGTATATATGTTTTATGATTGTGTCAAAAAAGGTCCAAAATATTGACTTTACTCAAAAAATGACTCAAAAATTGTTGTTGTTGTAAAAATGAAATCAATTAAAAATTGCACATCTGGCTACCTTTCATATGACATAGCATTTATTTGCAAAAATTCTTCCAGCTAAGCGCAAAAATTATTTTACGGATTTTGTCATCAAAACAACCCTTTGATTTTTTTTGCGAAATTTATTTTTTCCAAAATGTTTTTATATTTTTTACAAAAAATTCAAATCTCAAAAATAATTTATGTGAAAAAAATACCCCAATATCTCTTTCCAATCAAAAGTTATGGCTAAAAATCTATTTTTTGATACAATTGACTATCTATAGCAATAAAACTCATTTTCTGTTTGTTTGTTTGTTTGTTTGTTTGACCTTTATACAAATCTAAACGGCTCAACGGATTTTGCTCAAACTAGGTATACATATTAAGTGCATCCAAACTTAAAATGCAACATACTTAGTTTTTGCCACGCCCCCTCTGAAATTTTTCAACTTACGGTAATTTTATTATTATAAAACTTTTTACCATAGGAGATTTTCGTGTATTTAATTTTAAAAAGTTTCTGTTATTTTGACATCAAAAATATTCACATATCTTTTTCATAAAACATCGTTACCTAAGAATGAGAAAAAAACGACATGAAAATCAAAGTTTGGTCTTTCGATGCAAATATCTCCGCTGTCCATTAATATATTTCATTCAAATTTTTTTTGTTCAAAAGTTTAATAAAATCACTTCACAAAAGCAGGTTGAACTGTACCGTTAAGTCAGTGTATATATGTTTTATGATTATGTCAAAATAGGTCCAAAATATTGACTTTTTACTCAAAAAATGACTAGATAATTGTTTTTGTTGTAAGAATGAAATCAATTAAAAATTGCACATCTGGCTACCTTTAATGTGACATAGCATTTATTTGCAAAAAATCTTCCAGCTAAGCGCAAAAATTATTTTACTGTTTTTGTCATCAAAACAACAAGGGTACCCCTTTGATTTTTTTCGCGAAATTTATATCTCTTTCCAATCAAAAGTTATGGCTAAAAATCTATTTTTTCATACAATTTTCGGTTGTTTTTCCATTCAACAAGTCTCCAAAAAGGCTTGCTGTTCGACAACTTAATTTAGACAACAACTATATAGACGTTAAAAATGATGTTAAATATCTTGGTGTCATCCTCGACAAAAAACTGAACTACCAGAGACATAATGATTATACCTGCCAAAAAGCAATTAAATCTTTCAGATCCCTTTGGCCTTTCCTAAACAGGAAATCATTACTTAATCACATTAATAAGGATTTACTTTACAAATGTGTGATAAGACCGATTCTATCCTACGCCTGCCCTATTTGGTACAAAGCAGCCAGGTGCCATTTAAAAAAGATGCAGATCATCCAAAATAAATGTTTGAAAATGATAAACAGAAGACATTGGAGATACTCAACGCGGGCTCTGCACGAGGAGACAGGATACGAGACTGTCATCGATTTTATAAATAAAATAAATTCAAATTATTTAAATAAAAATGCATATTCATCTTACGCCTTGATAAGAGAATGCTCTATTGTATCTCAGTAGCTTTAAACAAACAGACAATCACCAAACAAGAAATTTGACTATTTGTGATTATTCTACAGAATAATTATCTAATATTCAAATAGTTTCTCTTAATGTTTGAAATCTCTTTTAAACTATATCTCATATAGAGGATTTTCCCTTTTTACCTCTAAATTTTCTTTTACTTGTATTATAATTAATCGCACCTCTTTTGTACATTGTAAACACTGTAATCAATTGTTGAAATATTTCAATTGATAAAAACTCATTATCTGTTATTTTTTATTTACTTTTGTATTATTTGCAATTATGGATGAATAAAATTGAATTGAATTGAATGAAAAAATAGATTTTAAGCCATAACTTTTGATTGGAAAGAGATATTGGGGTAATTTTTTCAGATAAATTATTTTTGAGACTTGACTTTTTTGTAAAAAATATAAAAACAACATTTTGGAAAAAATAAATTTCGCGAAAAAAATCAAAGGGTACGTACCCTTGTTGTTTTGATGACAAAAACAGTAAAATAATTTTTGCGCTTAGCTGGAAGAATTTTTGCAAATAAATGCTATGTCATATGAAAGGTAGTTAGATGTGCAATTTTTAATTGATTTCATTTTTACATCAACAACAATTTTTGAGTCATTTTTTGAGTAAAAAGTCAATATTTTGGACTTTTTTTGACATAATCATAAAACATATATAAACTGACTTAACGGTACAGTTCAATCTATTTTTGTGAAGTGATTTTATTGAACTTTTGAACAAAAAAAATTTTAATGAAATATATTAATGGACAGCGGAGTTTTTTGCATCGAAAGATCAAACTTTGATTTTCATGTCGTTTTTTCCTCATTCTTAGGTAACGATGTTTTATGAAAAAGTCGTTGTACTGAAAATTTCTCCAATTTTGAAGATATGTGAATGTTTTTGATGTCAAAATAACAGAAATTTTTTAGAATTAAATACACGAAAATCTCCTATACTAAAAAGTTTTATAACAAAATTACCGTTAGTTGAAAAATTTCAGAGGGGGCGTGGCAAAAACTAAGTATGTAACATTTTAAGTTGGGATGCACTTAATATGTATACCTAGTTTGAGCAAAATCCGTTGAGCCGTTTAGATTTGTATAAAGGTCAAACAAACAAACAGAAAATGAGTTTTATTTATAAAATTATAAAATTATAAAATTTTGTATTAAATATAAAATTATAAAATTTTGAAATAATAGGGTTGCCACCTAATAATATGTATTTTTAAGAATTTTAAACATCATTTAACAGTGTTAGAGAGTCACTGATTTCGAATATGAAGTCAGAATTTTAAAATTTAAGATGGTAGATAGGGTTCCCACCTTGATTCTTTGTATTTTTATGAATTCGGGGCTGGCAAAATAAAAATTATAGACCAAAAATGGGTCGCTGAATCCGAATCCATGGTCAGAACTCAAAATTATAAAATTTTGAAATAATAGGGTTGCTTTTACTATTCATAGTACATACTACTAGGTGGCATCCCTATTATTATAAAATTTTATAATTTTGAAATTCTGACAACGGATTCGGATTCAACGACCTTTTTTTGGTATACCATTTTTTTGACAGCCCGAATTCACAAAAATAAAAAAAATTCAGATGGTAACCCTATCCACCATCTTGATTGTATATATATGTTTTTCTTTTTAAAATGTCTGTTTTCGTTACATTACTTAAACTAATACTTATCGTCCTGCTCCAAATGAAGCGATTAAATAGATTGTTTATATTTTTTGCTTCAGCAACCCCCCGCCCCCGTCCTCCCATCACCCATCAGAATCTACAGCTTTGTAAACAGCTCACATTAGTTCAAATAGAAATTGAGTAGGGAAATTAACCCATGGTATTACAATGGGCCTCATTGGCTTAAGTGTATCTCTGAAAAGTGACAGCCACTTTAACCTAACCTAACCCTCCCCCCCCCCCCCCTTATGAAACACCTATCTACGGCGTTGTTTGTATGAATTACTTAAAATATTTTTTTTTAATACAAAACGTATGAATAAATATATAAAGAAGTACATGTATAGATGGGTTTTGGGCTCCATTCATTTTCTAAGCATATTCTAAAACCTCTCTGCAAGGCTTGATTTTGAATCCTGGATGTAGTTAATTCTCAAAATGGGTGAACGCCTGTTAAAAAACTCGAATTTGAAGAAGTATAAAGTTAATGTTTCAAATCGAGTTTCCTATTTAAACTTCAGTCATAAAAAAACTTTTGACCATAAGATATTCATTGCCAAACAAGAATTTGCCATCAGATGTTTTTAAAAATTAGTGTTTGATCAAAAATGAGCCTACATTTTATTCAGAATTTCATAATTTTTTCATAATGCAAGATTGTTAGCAATTTGGTTAAGCTTACAAAAAATTATCCAAATTGGATCATCTTTATGAGAGAAAAACAATTTTTTTTAAGCCGACTTTTGAGAAAAAATTTAGTTTTTTATAATTTATTTTACTTTGTTTTCTTCTTGTGTTTAATTACTTTGAAACATAAATTTGCTTATCGTCCAAGTTCGTAGGCGTTATTGGCTTAAATGAACCTTTTCATGTGTTGCTCCGAAGTAGGGATATTATTCCTTATCATTCCTAAATTTCTCGTACGAATAACTTCGGAATTTCTTCCATTACATTCGTAGTATTTACTAATGGCTTCGTACTATTTAGTATTAGTTGAGTTTAAAAAATGTAAAACCGAAATCTGTCAGCCTGGTTTGTTGAACAATTACCGAATATAAGGAAATGCATGATTGCAAGGTGGTCGTAGTCTAGTGAAAGAATACGTGGCCCGTAAGCTAAAAAACCGTGGTTCAAACCCCAGCTCAGATAGAATGTTTTGTTTTTCGTTATTTTCTAATGTAACAAATGTATTCGAACAATATACATTTATTTTTGTACGAATACAAATAAAATATTTGTAATATCCCAGTAGTTCAAAGTTGAAACTTGGACCTACTACTTGGTATGATAATTCATATACACCTAGTGGTAGAGGCATGCCCCTCGCCTCTTATCTTGTACGTCCTTTTAACACGTCGATGTCATTGACAGGGGCGAACGGACCCAACGTGCATTACCATGGGCTTTACAATTCTCCTGTCCTATTGGGCCGTACCTGTTAATGTTTGAGAAATGGCGTGTCGAAAGGGATATGCTGCCACCAGCCGAACAACAGGGATGTACCAAACTACGACCAATCTACGATTCCTATTCGTGAGGTAGTCTAGGTCAAGCGATAGCCACTGATGTTCCGCTTGCAACATTCTACAGCATGATTTCTTAAATTTGGAGAAATATTGCTTACAATTAATACTTGGATATTTCATAGAAATACATGAAAGTTTTTCTTTTTTTGTACACCACAAGTGATTTATTTTAAGGATGCTTTTCTTATATTTCTAGAAAAAATGCTTTAAAATTATTTACAAAGCGAACGATTCTTAATGAAGCAAATAAAGCAACGATTGTTTAACAGCTGCTATGGTTGAATGGATAAGCTGATGCACTGACACTCACAAGGCCGAGGTTCAAGTCTCCGGATAGTGGTAATTTTTCAATTTAATTTAATCTTAATAATAATATTAATAATAATAATAATAATAATAATAATGTTTACAGATTTTCGTCAGTATAAAAATCATGTCTCACAGGATGCTGTTTAAAATCTTAAAAAAGGGATTTTTTTGTAAAAATTCCAAAACTTCTCGTAGTTATAGCCGATGATTAATAAACAGTATAAAATTTCTTATTTTTAGAGAAAATTTTTCTTTTAGTTATAGCCGATGATAAATAAACTGTAGAAAAACTTACTCAAATGTTATAAGATTTTAACACAATTGTGCTAACTTTCAATTTAGCGAAATAGTTCGTAAATGAGTGGATAATTTTCCTAAAATATTTACCACTTCTGGTGTCAATTTAACGAAAAATATATACTTCATTTTCAGAAAATCGGCCAATGCGCTAAATGAAGCAGTATTTTCTATCGCTTGGATGCTATTTTTCTAGATTTTCTGGAAATTTTTTCTGAGTGTAGGGTTTTATAAAAAAAACTATAATAAGATGTGTTTGAATAACAAAGGAATATGAAATAAAGCCATGTAAATACAAAAAAAAATTGTATTTTTATATATTAAAAGGCAAACATAAAATGTTGTCGTACACTTTTTCGATATTAATTTTAGAATAAGGGCAATGAAACTTATATCATTCGAAAGGTACTGTGCCCTATATGTGCAGAATTATTTTAGATTTTAAATTTATGACCTCTGACCCGAAATATTGACGTTGAAAGTTTATATTACTTTTAATAAGGAATCTCAGGGCTAAGAAGAGGTGAATAGTGAATGAGGTATCAAATGAAAGATCTGGCTGCACAGTATGATTACATTTTAGATTGGTGGCCTTCGACCTGGAATATGAGTGTAAAAGGAGCATTTATTAAATAAAAGCCAAACTGTAACAGATGGAAGAATATAATGTAAGAAGAAATTTTAGACATTGATAAGGTGTGCAAGAAGCACTTCCAACATTTTGCGCCATTCCTTACGGATACCCTACAATAAGCATTTTTTTATACAACATGAGTGAATATATACGTGGCGGCCGTAGCCTAGTGGGTAGAGTCCGTGACCCCTAAGTTAAAGAAACGTGGTAGCCCGGGTTCAATTCCAGCTCAGACAGAATGTTTTTTCAATTGAAATAATTTTTCTGTTCGGTCGTCACCTTTCTGCAGGCAATGGCAAACCCCAGAGAGTAAAAATTTCCATGTAAAGCTCCTTGAGAACATAAGCCGTTCGGAGTCGGCATTAAACTCGTAGGTCCAGTTTTCGATCATTTGTGTTCAAACATTTAATAACACGCACAACACAATTGGTCAATAGAAGCTCGGTTAAAGTCCTTTCTAGGGCTGAAATGGCCAATTTATTTTATTTATTCATGAGTGAATATATATTGTGATGGTGAAATTTCTTACAAATAGTAAAGTCTGAAAAAGTTCCGTTATTTTGACATACAATTTATAGCGATATCTCGAAAACTATAGTTGTTCTCGGTACAACGTATTTTTGTATGAAAATTCGTTGGTTGAGGAATATAACGGTATGCAAAAGCTTTTTTGGTAATATTTTCCACGGATATTATGTTAAAAAATCCCCTTAAAATGACATTAAAATTATTAAGATATCTCGAAAAAGTTATATCTTCTCAGTACAACGTATTTCCTTAAAGCAAGGCCATCGCCTCAGAATGAGAAAAAAACTATTGAAATTTCAAGTTTTGACTTTGGAAGCAAATATCTCAGCCACTTCTTAATAGACTTTCATCAAATTTTCTTTGGCTGAAAGATCAATTAATTGACTTCGGAGAAATAAGAAAAGATTTACCGTTATCTCACCAATTCAATGTTTTATGTGGTTTTAAAAATACCTCTAAAATATTCAATTTTTGCTCAAAAAATAGGCCAAAGGTTTTTGTTGTTGTAATTTTTTTTTCTTATAAAATTTTCTTTTTTCACACTCTTTCATATGACATAACATTTATTAGCAAAAATTGCTTCATTTTGACACATAGTGCAAAAAACAGTTTCTATCATCGAAAATCATGAGCTACTTGATCAAGACTTGAAGTCAAGTTTTTTTGACGTTCTCTTTTGAACTTGACGAAAGCTTTCACATTGGTCAAGACTTGAATTCAAATTCTTGTCTTCTTTCCTTGTTTTCTAAAAATAAAACGAGATAGGTAGCAAGCAAATGCATTATAGTTTATAGAAATTTGCAAACTGAATTTTAGTTTTTTACCACGATGGAAGTTAACAAAACGTTTTTGCTTAAAAATTTAATGCAAAATTAAATTATATTAAATGCAAAAAAATTTTAATGCAACCGAAGTCTAGCAAACTCACATTGATATGCGAAAAATAAAATAAAAAGCATGTCAACAACGCGAAAATAGCAAAAGGAACACGAAAAATCACGAAAAATTGCAGGTACAGCTTCAAGTTTCTTTTTCCCTTCCGTCGCTTCCGATGTGCGGCGAATTGCCTACAAACTCTGAAACTTGACTTCAAGTCTTGACCAATATAAAAGGGTCTATCTCTTACGGATACCCTACAATAAGCATTTTTTATGTTACATGTGTGAATATAAATTTCGGTGGTGACAGTAAATTCTGAAAAATTGCCTTTATTTTGACATAAAATTTATGACGATATCTTGAAAACTGAAGCTTTTTTCAGTACAACGTATTTTTGTATGAAAGTCCTGTTTGAGAAAAATAATGGTATACAAAATTTGTTTCAGGTAATATTTTTACAGTTAGGTTATTTGAAAAAAAATTCAGTTTTTTTGAAATAAAAATTATTGCAATAATTTAAACTTTAGATTTTCTCAGTACAACACATTATCTTAAGGCAAGGTCAATGCCTCAGAATGAGAAAAACGATTGAAATTTCAAAAAGTTGGTCGAATTTCGACCACAGGCGATACTAGTTTCTATTAACATATCATTAAGCAACAAAAACAATGACACCTCTGATAGACGTATGGCTAGCTTTTGAGCAACTTTTAATAAGGTTATCGAATCAGGGTTAAAGAAATATATGCAAAGTCGGACATCGTATCCATTTTTCCTAAAACCGTAACATTTAGACCAAATATCAGATCAACGGATCCAAAGACTGAAAATAGTAACAAAATCAGATATATTTCACCATATGGCAACACTGCTCAGAACGCATATGTTTACACTGAATACACACACACGTGTGAATACACAACTCTGTAAACAGAACAAAGCGGTAGACTTTTTTTCAAAAGTTTTTTTCCCTTCCAAGTTGCAGACGCTAAAACACTACCTGACTACGTAAATTTACGAAAACACTGCCAACGTACGAAAACGTAACGCGATTCTGTTCGAAACACCAAGTTTCGCGCGTAAAATTCACCCGGAGTTAACAGGCTCACAAAATTCAGCAGAAAGCAATTTCAGTGTTCATGAAACGAAGCCACGAACAGCATAAACAGAGCTCTTTAGCTTTTTAGAAAGAGACAGCTATCGTTCAACTAGTGAAAAAGCGCGCCAAAAGCAGCCGTCATCACTGGTGGTGAAGAAATTGTTGTAACCTTTCTGTTGTTGTTCTTGTTGGTTTTTGTCATAACCAATCAGCAACAAGTAAACGTTGAACATTCATAGCACGTCATGTTAGCTGTTGATGCGCTCAAACCGTTGACTCTAAGTGCTGCTGTTGTTGCTGATGAGTGGGTGCGTTGCGAACAAACCGCCAACTGCGAAAGTAATGCACAAAAACATACATGTTGGTTGCCTCAGCTAATGTGTCTGTCGGTTATCAATGATACGTTCTCGTTGGTTGTTGCGGTTGGCTTCTGAATGGGTCGGTCGCGTTTTTAGTCATTATTGTGACACCGACCTCAACAAATGTGGAAACATCGCGTCATGTGAGTCACTAAATTCATAGGAGAACAGTATTTTATAGGCGGTTTTTAATAGTCATCAGTTGGACGCTTGTTTCACTTGACGCACAGCATTGTGAGTGAGTGAAACAGCTATTGCTGGAAAACTTGTAGTTACTGTTGCTTCGCTTGCACAAAAATTGTGCTTGATTTAGTGGAGCTGCCACCTGATTGGAAAACTTACAATTCTTATGTAGTGGGTGTGGTTATTTTTTGCTATTTTTGCATATGTTTTGAAATATATTGAGAACAATATTGTCTATTGTAATGTTTTATGAATAATTTCAATTACTAAATTTCGACAGTTTTCGACATAAGTAGCTAGCACTACATAAATAAAAATTGTTAGGTAGTCAAAAAGTATTTAGTAAACTTAGGTTGATATTCTCAATGCAATTCTTATGGGAGGTTATCAAAAATGTTGACTTTTGAAGGGATTGAATCGAACCTTTTAAACTCTTATATCTTAAACTTAACAGATTTAACGTGTTTATCTTTTTGTAATATAAGGTATCATATATTAAACGATTTTGCGCTCAAACTTAAGAGATTTTAGAACTTTTTTAATAAAAACGTTGTTTTTAGTTGTAGGAGTGAAAAATTTAGCAGGAAAATGTATTTTGATAAGGTGCATCAATAATCAATAAAAAAGTCGGCTTTGATTTTATTGTAACTTACGGCTTTTTTGATTTTATATGACGATGAGAATGCGATGAGAAAGGAAAAATTAAAAAGAGTGTCATGGCTGAAACCATTTTGCTTTCTTAATTCGTTATTGACCAATAAATTAAAATAGGATTTTGTGCAGCTGTTGAAGTAATTTATATGATGGTTATTAAATTTGGATGGTGGTGGATAGCACACCACATGGAAGTGTCTACAGCAAACAAGAGCATCTTTTTTAAAATTTTTGGAACATGTTCCATCGTTGTCTTCTAGGCTCGTCAGCTGGAACACGAAAACTCAGCCCATTTTCCTTGCCCAAATGTTTTGGCACAACACGCACTTCATTTTAATTAAAAAAAATAACTAATTCACTTTTATTCTAGTTCTTAAACACAACACAAAAATATCCAATTGGAGTAATTTAATATTTCGCTGTTATCTTTGTTTTCTTAAAATTTACATAAAAAACACTGATTTTGACAATTCTGGTAGTATTGTCAAAGAGAACACGATTAGCCACGAGACTACCTGTATTATTCTACCACGCATATATGTTAATATATTTGGAAGAAAACTCAAAACTACTTTTTTTAAAGTATATTTATAAATAAAGCTGAACTAAATGATGCATTTTTAAACAGTATAATGTACCCGTCGCAGTAATAAGTTACAATACCATTTCATTTACCCTTGTTTTACAGGAACTTTTCTTCAATACCTATTCTTACACTCATAAAATTTTGTGTGTAAATATTACTAAAAATCTGCGTTCATCAAGATATAATAATAAAATATTGTATTATTAGTAGATTGGGCGTAGTTTGGTACATATTACAAATATTTTATTTGTATGCGTACAAAACCAAATGTATTAAAAAAAAAACGTTTTATCTGAGCTGAGGTTTGAACCATGGTTTTTTAGCTTACTAGCAACGTACTCTTTCAGTAGACTACGGCCACCTTACAATCATGCATTTCTTATATTCGGTAATTGCTCAACAAAACAGGCTGAAAGATTTCGGTTGTAAATATTCTTAAACTCAACTATGTAATACTAAACAGGACGAAGCCATTAGTAAATACTACGAATTTAATGGAAGAAATTCCGAAGTTATTCGTACGAGAAATTGAGAATTGATAAGGAATGATATCCCTATTAGTTGAAGATCATTCTTCGGAGCAACACATGGTAAGGAGCATTTAAGCCAATAACGCATACGAACTTTGACGATAAGCAAATTTATGTTTTCAAGTAATTAAACACAAGAAGAAAACAAAGTAAAATAAATTTAAGAAACTAAATGTTTGCCCAAAAGTCGGTTTAAAAAAATCGTTTTTCTGTCATAAAGTTGATCCAATTTGGATAATTTTTTAATTTTTCGTAAGCTTAATAAAATTGCTAACAATCTTGCAGCATTTAAATTTGAGAAAATTGCATCGATCTAGGCGAAAAAATTATTAAATTCTGAATAAAGTAGGCTAATTGTTTATATAACTTTTAAAAAAATCTGATGACAAAATCTTGTTAAGAAAACGCTTTGGCATTAGAATATCTTATAGTCAAGTTTTTTTTTTAACTAAAATTTAAATAGGAAATTCGATTTGAAACATTAATTTTATACTTCATCAAATTCACGTTTTTAAACAGGCGTCCACCCATTTTGAGAATTTTCTGAATTTTTTCGCCTCACGTGCTTATATTACATCCAGGATTCAGAATCAAGCCTTGCAGGGAGGTTCTGGAATATGTTTACAAAATGAATGGAGCCCAAAACCCATCTATACATGTACCACTTTATATATTTAATCATACGTTTTGAATAAAAATAAATAAAATTTTTTAAATATTTCATATACAAGTTATGTTTCCAAGCTCCATTTTAGTAACTTTAGTAACAAAAAAGAAATAAGTCAGTTGATGTCCATGCGGGAAATATTTCAAGAATAGTGACAACTCTTACAGCCCTATTCTGGCGACTTGACAATAGTCAACCGGTATTTTTATTTTTTTTTATGTGTTTGTTGTAATTTTTTTATTTCAAAACAAAATTTGAAGATCAAAAATAATAAATTTTGATAAAAATTGTCGACTGCTTTTCAGTTAGTGACAATTTCATTAAAAAATTTTGTTTTTGAGCTTCACATTTTGTTTTGAAATTAAAAAAATTACAACAAACACATAGAAATATTGAAAATACTGGTTGATTATTGTCAAGTTGCCAGAATAGGGCTGTTGTTCTTCATTTTTGCGGATCATATAGATTTTTACCTTTTTAATCCAAATCTGATAAATTTCAGGCCTCTCGCAATTGGTTAGTGAGTTATAGGCCTCCAAAAGTGGAACAAATTGCCTGAAAATCTTACTGATTTTATTCATTTTTAAAAAAGAAATATGGGAAATTTTTGTATTCTTATTTGTAAAGAGGAAACTTTTGGTGCTAAATAGTGATTAATGCGATTTGATTTAAGGCTAAAGGAGACATGACATTAGCTCTGTTCGCTTAATTTTCTAGTAAAAAAAATCAAAAACGTCAAAAGTAATAAAATTTAGAGAGAAATATCTTCAACTTTAAAAAGTAAACGAACGATTTTCTGGTAAAATAATGAAAAATGTCAAATACGTCTAAGAAAATCTTTAAAAAACTCAGCTGCTACACACATGCAGCTACCATTTGACAGTTTTCATCTTTTTCCAACATGAAATTGAACGGAGAGAAAATGTGATATCCTCTCTATTGCCCAATTCTCTCAGTAAACGAACGTTTTTCAGGCACTTTCTAGTAAAAACTTTTGAAATATTTCGTTTGCATTCGACTACGCAAACAGACCTATTATTTAAATTACTAAATTACTAAGAATATTTTTTGAGAAAAAATTTTTTGAAATTACATGAAAAAAAAATAACATTTGAAAATGTTTCGGGCATGATACAAGAAAGATTTTTACCCCTCTTTGAAATATATATTTATTTATTTAAATTTTCTTATGTGCACAAGCGTGTGTCAACCGGTGTATCATGATAGCAAAATTAGTACCTTAAATATCTTTTATGCATTTGCCCCTCCCCCCCCCCCCCCCCCTAGAACAAATTCTGCGGACAAATATAGTAAAAATATTATTTTTGTTTTTAAAATTTTTCTAAAATAATTAAGAATTTCGCAAATATTATAACAATGTACATATATTAAATATAGTTTTCGTAAATTTTTAAAATTTTTTTATATAATTAATAATTTCGTATATGTAATAATTTACGTAAATTTAATATAATTTTTGTAAATTTTGTAACTTTTTTTTTTATAAGATATGAATAAAATTTAACCAAATTTTACACAAAGAAAAAATTTTTGCGAAATATCTACATCAAAAGTTATGGTTGGTTAAATTTGGCTTACTTCTAGAGCGTTGCTTGCATTCACTTTGTCTTCGTTAATTTAAAGTTATTTCTAACTTTGAGAAATTTTAAAGAAAGCAAGTTATTTTGACTTTTCGATATTGTTTTTTAATTAAATAAATATATTTACTTTGGGAAAATAAGTCTTTTTTACAAAATTCAAAATTTTATTTGTGCGTATTTTGTTTGGCACGCTTAAATTGAAAGATACATTTTGCGTCGACGTCGCGTTACATCCATCAATCGAGTGCGTCGTTTTAAAATCAGATTTTGGCCGCCTTCTCTAAAAACAAGCAACTTATATAAGGCGATCATAATTTTAAGTAGCATATTTTTGTCGCAAGCTGTGTTACGCCTAAAAGCAGCGTTCAATTGGACGTGTTCAATTAGGGTTGTTTTCAACAAGCAATTGTAACAAAAAAATATTACACTGTGTAATGTGGAAAGTTTTAGAAGAATAAAAAAATTATTTAGTTCAATTAAAGCTTTGCATTAATAATGCATTTTAAACATGAACCTTTAAAATTACTTAGTATAAAGTACAAGATAAAGAAAATGTTAAACGCTGTATATTTTTTCACAAATTGATTTGCGTTTGGTTCATATCATTAAAATAAAAATGATGTGTCAAACTATTTGTTTTTTCTTCGGTTTTTTTAATCAAATTTTTGTTAGTTTGATTTATCTTTCTTTTTAAATCTAAGTTATCGAACTTTATCATATTTATTCTTTTAATCATTATAACTTTCATATTAAAAACATACATTTTTCCAGTGAAAAGCAAGTGCTAGCAAATATTTTAGATTCTTTTTTTTTTAAAGAGAACAAATATTGTATAAGAGGTATACATTAAATGTAACTGCAAATCTGTCTGAAATCTTGTTATATTAGAAAAAATTCAGGGTGTGTTCAGCATCTAGAAACTGATGTACAGAAGAGTCTTGCTACTGCCAAACATGCGCAAAAATCAATGTCTGAGAAAATTGTCTACAGTTGTATACAAAACTCACCCTTCCAAGCGAGGAGGCTGAAACGCAAACAGGTGGTGGACCAAGAACTTGGTCTCACTCCGCATCGTGACTTCTACTATCCAATATCAGAAATAATCACCATTCTTGTTTGTCTGTCCAAAGCATGTGAGTGAATTTGAACGATTGACTCGGCGCACACATGGTCGACGTTCCTTGAGACCGAACGAACATCTTAAAGATGTGTTCATGCACACACGGCCAGCTCGATGAACACTGGCTATGGACGGATTTTGACAACACTTTCATTTTCTTGTTCCTACCTTTGGCTAGCCATTAAACAGGCGTTCATAACTGCGAAGCATGCAAAACTGGTGACTAAAAGCACAACAGCAAAAAATACGCGCCATAAAATCAAGAAGAAAACGTTGCTTTCGTAGCGATGTGACGCAACGCAACACAGCGTTCGAGGCTGGTGAACTCTTGTTTAAAACGGCACAGTTTGACGCTCTTAACGCTTTTTGACGGCGGCTGGCCATGTCACAACGCAACGACGGCAATGTCCTTGTATGAAAAACGGTTGCTCTTTACAAGCGAACAGAATTCGCAGCAGGTGGCTGCGCTGATGTTGCAAAAGTTTTTAACTTAGTATGCATTGCCGTGTGAGTAAAAGAATAAGCTATACAATACGTATAAAAGTAAACTGCCCATAACACAGTGCTGCCACATTTCATATATGGGCATTTCCACAGAAAAGTCTGCCGTGACCAAAATAGTGTTATTAAAGACTTATTATTTTATGATATTATCTAAGACAAAAAATTTAATTTTATTAATTTAAGCAAGTCTGCACTGTTTCACAAACTGTCGCTTGAGAAAATAAATGTCGTATGTGAAAATTTGTACTTTTGAGATTATTGAGAAAAAGAGGCTATAATTCAAAATCTAGCCGAGCAATATTCTTCAGAATTTCAGGCCTATTTGCAGACACATTTCAAAATAGATTACGAAATTATTGTGGTTTTACCGCCATTTTTTTTTTAGAATTTATAGCCCCTTTTCCTCAATAATCTCAAAAGTAAAAATTTACTCATACGACCTTTATTTTCTCAGGCGACGACATGTATTTTTTTCTTTTCATAAATGTTTTTTTTGTAGAAATGGAAGGAATATATATTAAATTTGTTTAATTACTAAATTACATAACTCCTAAACTGCCTAAATTACTAAATTACCCAATTGAACTACAATGGAAATTTAACTAACGTAACGCCAGTAACGTAACGCGAGATTAAAAGCCTAACAAAAAAAAACAGAAAGTTTTTAAATTTGATCACTTGGAAAATAAACTTATGTTTTTTCACACCATAGCTGTTATATAATTATAACTAATAGTAATCATTAGTAATTCGATAATTTTTTTAAAAAGGTGAAATAATTGATGAAGTACGATTTTTTTCTGCTTGTAATCGTAATCTAATAATAACGATAACAAATAATTAAAAAATAATTGCGATTACTTCAGACTACGAAAATAGTCAAAAAGAATCCAAAATAATTAAGAAAAAATAATCCGTGTACTTTTAGAATTCATTTTTGAATCTTTCTGATTATTTAAAGTATTTCTAAAAGTAGTCGGGTTTTCTTTTCTTGATTACTTTTGATTTTTTTTATTATTTTCGTAATTTCAAGTAATCGTAATTATTTTTTAATTATTTGTTATCGTAATCATTTACTAATCACAAACTTCTCTCCCAAGGATTATATAATGATTACAATTCTTTTTATTTATACTATAATTGATTACTAATCGTAATCGCAATTTAACAGCAATGCTTCAAGCCCTCCTATAAAAAGTTGTATACAAAAAGTCTTGACCAATTGAGAGAGTTTTGCAAATTTTGTAATCTAAGTCAAAAACCACTTCCGTTTTTTTAACGTAACGCCAGCACATATTTTTGCTTATATCTTTAAATCCTTTGGGTGGATTGTTGTCATTCTTTTTACTAATATAGTGCTACTTAATTACTTCGCAAATATAAAAAAAACTTTTTAAAATTAGACTTTTTCATTATTGTTTTCTAATATTTCTTCGTACAAACCGTATGTAACACCAAATTGGAAATGCCCTTATGTATTATTTGTAGTTTTCCCAATCAAGTTAATTCAGAGACTGGGAATAATAATTATTTGTAGATTTTTAAACCAAAAAGCATTGAGAAAAAATTGCCGTACAGCCGTTTTTACCATTAAAATCCCCTCACATAGTTAAACTTGGTTTCCTATTGATTTTTAAAATTTTGACTTTTAAAATTTTGAGCAATAAATAATAGTTATTTCTGCTTTTTATTTTTTTAAGCCAAAAATAAAAAGCAAAATTTAGCCGATATATTTTTGAGCACAAAATAACTGGTAAGTTTTGATTTTTATTTCTTAAGTCAAGAATAAAAAGCAAAATTTGCTCGATACATTTATAAGCACAAAATAACTGGTAAATTTTGATTTTTATTTTTTAATGCAAAAATAAAAGCAAAATTAGGATTTAAGTGTACGTTAGAACCAAAACCGTAATGGATGAATAGCAAAATAAGGGTTTTTTATAATTGTTGGCTTAATAAATCAAAATCAGAATGTACCAGTTATTTCGACCGCAAAAGTATATCGGGCAAGTTTTGCTTTTTCTTCTTTCCTTAGAAAATAAAAAGCAAAACTTACCAGTTATTTTGTGCTCAAAAAAATATCAGGCAAGATGAAAAGCAAAACAAGGGTTTTTCCTAATTAAGCTTTTTATTTTTGGCTTAAGAAATAAAAATAAAAATTTACCAGCTATTTTGACCTCAAAAATATATCGGGCAAGTTTTGCTTTTTCTTTTTGCCTTAAGAAATAAAAAGCAAAACTTACAAGTTATTTTGTGCTCAAAAAAATATCGAGCAAGTTCTGCTTTTTATTTATGCCTTAAAAAATAAAAATCAAAAATTACTGGTTATTTTGTGCGTAAAAAATATCGGGCAAATTTTGCTTTTTATTTTTGACTTTCAAAAATAAAAAGCAGAAATAATTATTATTTATTGCTCAAAATTTAAAAAGTCAAAAGATAATCATTATTTTGTACTTTTTATTATAGAATGCATACTTACAGCCCTATTCTGGCAAATTAACAAATTGTTAACCAGTATTTTTTTATATTTCTATATGTTGTTGTTTTCAAAACAAAATTTGAAGCACAAAAAACCAAATTTTTTAATGAAATTATCAATAACAGAAAAGCAGTTGGCAATTTTTATCAAAATTTATTATTTTTGAGCTTCAAATTTTGTTTTGAAATCAAAAAATTTCAACAAACACATTGAAATACTCAAAATATTGGTTAACTATTTGTTAATTTGCCAGAATAGGGCTGTTAGTACGGTATCTGAGTTAATTCCAATTTGTTTCTAATATTCTTGAGACTGTCTGTTAGAGTGTTGCAAATATGTCCAAATTAAAAAAAAATGTAGTTTTTGTCGCAACTTTACACAAAATATAACCTAAGTTATTAGCTCTAGGAAATGAAAATGTTAAAAAAGTTAAATTAATTCCACAGTTAAGTAATTAGCAAAGTAGTTTTATTAGAGTAAAATTGGTTATTGTGATATAAATTGGCAATATGATATAGTGACTTATTTTGCAAGTGAGGATTTTTTAACAAGATTTTACATGGTTAAATACCAAAAAATATAAAAAATACTAAACGGCTTGCACAAAATTATACAATATCGCTTTAAAAATACTGATTGGCTTTTGACTTTTCCAGCTCTAGTTTCAAAGAAAAGGTAAAACCTCACATTAAAAAGGGATTACATATAAAACTACTAAAAACGCCATTGATTAAATAGAAAATCCCAGATTTTTAAAAAACTCCCCCTGCTACCCCTGCCAACGCCCTTGTCTGCTTCAGCATTTACGGTATAATTTAATATGATGGATATTTCTTGATCCAAATTTTCCAATATATTAGAAAATGATGCATTGACAAAAAATATTCATTCAAAGGAAAAATGCTTCGCGTTAAATTAAATTATTAAAAGGGATGTTAGCACAATTAATGTATTTTTGTTTGAATTAAGGTATGTAGCTCAGTCATTTTTCAATTCATTAAGTTTGTGTTTTTTTACGTGAAAATATACGTAGTTTTCTAACTTTTTCCGTAATTTTTTATGTTTCGATTTTTTTATCGTACGTAAAAATGAAAAGGCGGGCGGCATTTTGTTGGTACACAGAGAAAAATAGTGCCACATATTTTAAATAAGATTTCTTCTTAAAATGTATTTAGAACAAGAGGTAAGAAAGACGCAGGAAGAAGAAAACTTCTTAAATTTTCATCAAAAATCTTCTTAAATTTATTTAAAAAGATTTCTTCTTAATTTCTTATAAAATTCATTTTTCCGAGACGTTTACGTATTTTTTAGGGATTTCTTCTTGATAAAATTAAAGAAGGTGCCACCTTAAACCTATAAGATTTCTTCTTAAAATAAATTTAGAACAAAATTTATGAAAGACGCAGGAGGAGAGGTATTTTTAAAAAGAAAATGCTTAAATTTTCATAAAAAATCTTCTAAAATTTATTTAAAAATATTTCATATTAATTTCTTATAAAATAGGTAGTAGCTGCATGAGATTTCTTCTTAAACAAAGTTAAGAAGAAAACCTAGTACCTCTATTGGGTTTCCTTTTTAAATTTATTTAAGAAGACATATCCAATAACTTGAAGAAAATCTTTTTGGGTAAAAACCAAAGAGAAAACTTCTTGAATTTGTTTTACGTTATTAGGTTTTTATGTTTCGATTTTTCTCTATGTAATCACGTCAGGCAGTTGCTGAACTAGGATATTTCCAAAATATAAAAAATTGAGAATATGGCGCGATTTTTAAAAAAGTTCAAAAATGAGCTGTTTTCTGGGGTTTTTGCCACACCCCTCCCCCAGTAGTAGAGTTAGCCAAATTATCCTAGTTCAGGACCTGCCTGATGTGATTACCTAGAAACCCCGCCCGCCGCATCTTGATCTGACATCTGGTTCTCGAGAAAAACGACACCCCAGTTTGAAAAATGTGATTTCGAGAAAAACGCATTTAAATTAACTCTGTAACTCCAAAACTAATTCGAAATTTAAAAAATCCTTTTAGTGCATTATTTTTGAAGGAGAATACATTTTTTTTAGAAAAAAAAGCGAAAAATTTTTTTTAACCGCGGTCATACCCTAATATATTGTTTCATTTATTTATGTTTTATTTTTTTTTTCTTAAATCCTATTCATTGCAAAAAAATACCTTAGCAATGGCCGCATTCAGCGCAGACAACTGTTGTGAACTGTAATAGTAGCGCTACCCTAGTTCACGATGTTTTTCTCTGAATGTGTTGCTACTCTACACGTCAGAAGTTAGATTCAATTTAATTTTTATGTAAATTTAATTCAATTGCAAAGGTTTCTCACTTAAATTTGCTGCGTTCTTTCTGTGTTTATTCATTTAACGGCGTCAGTAACAGCATCTGACAGTTAAGCAAACAGTTGTGTTCATGTAGCATAGAATTTGTTCGCTCGATTAAAAGGCGTTCGCAACATTGGCCGCATTCAGCGCAGACAAATGTTGTGAACTGTAATGGTAGCGCTACCTTAGTTCACGATGTTTTTCTCTGAATGTGTTGCTACTCTACACGTCAGAAGTTAGATTCAATTTAATTTTTGTGTAAATTTAATTCAATTGCAAAGGTTTCTCACTTAAATTTGCTGCGTTCTTTCTGTGTTTATTAATTTAACAGCGTCAGTAACAGCATGTGACAGTTAAACAGTTGTGTTCATGTAGCATAGAATTTGTTCGCTCGATTAAAAGGCGTTCGCTACTTTATCAGTTTTAGTTCGCGCTACCAAATTTGTACCATTCAGCGAATTTTTACACAACAGTTGCCAACTGTTGTCTGCGCTGAATGCGGCCATTATCAGTTTTAGTTAGCGCTACCAAATTTGTACCATTCAGCGAATTTTTACACAACAGTTACCAACTGTTGTCTGCGCTGAATGCGGCCTATAAGTCCTTCAATTATAGATTTTTGAATTTTTGGCTATAACAAATAAAGGCTTAAGCAATTTACTTTAAATTCGACTTCTCATTTTTAGGTGTTTGCTCGAAGCAATACTGCTGGCACTGGGATATACACAAACATACTTGAGTGCAGCCACATTTTGAATACTTTGTTTTTGGGCTAACTAAGCGCGCCAAGATTTGAGATTGTCAGACGAGGAATTCCATTTAATGTGAAAAATGTGTGGATCGCTAAAAATTCGCACAAGATAGTGGCAAATTTTTATGTTATCCTAGTAGCAAAAATACACTGTGAAGACGACTGACAACCGACAACGGCAACGAACTACGAAAGAACGAGCGAGATGCGTGGTGTTGCGGCGACGTTTTTGCAGCGAGTTGCGTTCAACAAAAAAGATGGTTGGTTGGCGCTGTTTACCAGCCAACCAAAAATGTGTAGACAGAAGAATGCAAGAGAATTTAATATAAAAAACATATATATATATTAATTATACATAGTTATAAATTATCAATTTGTTCAAAAGAAATAATAAAATGTTCTAGAAATGACACAAAACTAATAAATATTTCCACTATGCGGCAACATTATTTCTTAATTTAAAGAAAAAAACATTTCAGGGCCACACTCATTTGTGCTGTTTATCTTAAAACATTCTGCGCTCTCCTTCGCACTTGTGAAATTTCGCTCTAAAAGCTTTGTTGCTGTGCAAGTGAGAGCGCGTTGAAAGTAATTTGTTTTTGCATTTTCGAAAGTGTTGCGCTTTTTATTATCGCCTAGCACATAACCTCACAATATTTTGGCGGGCGTTGCTCTGCTTGACGTAGCAACAAACAGCGCAATACGTTCACAAGACAATAAATACAACGTCACGCGACGACCTTCAGGCGCAGTTTATAAACAAGTCAACTTTGTGTTGTTGTTTGCTTGCTTGTTGTCATTTGCTGTGCGCCTGTTCGAAAATCGACTGACAAACGGTAATATTTCGTTAAATGGCGGTCCCTCTAAATTTCATTCATTCAAGCTGTCAAGTCTGCTTCCTGTCTGTCCGTCCGACGCTTAGTCTGTCTGTTGGTGTATGGTTTTCGTTTGTAATTCGTTACAACAATAAAATCAAGCAATGATGTCGTTTACCAACCAACCAAAGTAAAGATTCAAGGCAATTAAAGTGAACAATCATTTTCATGAACCGTCGCACAGTGTGTCCGCTGTACTAAGCGAGTACTCAAAAGTACAAAATATTCAAATCCATTGAGAGATCGCTACATTATATCGTCGGTTAAGAAGTAAAACTCACTAAGTACGTATTTGTCCGAAACGGGGTTTTTGCACCATTTTTCATAACGTAGTATTACACGGTGCGACAGTCCAAAATACCTGGGAAGTGTTACCATTTTTCTTTTAGGACTTGTTGAGTATAACAAGACTGCATACCAGAAATTCGCCAAACACCCCCAAAATCTTGACATACCGCTAAAAAATCGGTTTTTGTACCATTGCGCACTTAAAAGGCTGTATTTTAGCCGATGTTGCACCGATTTTCAGTTCCGGATTCCAAAAGAAAAAACTTAGACCTTTCCAATGATATACATATTGTTTATAGAAACTTGATATTTTAGTGTATTTGTCCGGCAAACTCAATTTTTTCAATTTTTTTAATATTTTCCAACTTTCACGATTTTTTTACACACTATTTTATATAGACACTACACTATCTGTTAATATACTAAGCAAACACGTTTATTAAAAATTACGACGCAACTTAGTTTTCAAAAATCAGCTAGCAATTGACTGAATTATCGATGTAAAAATGCCTGCCCAACGTTCATCGTGTTCTTTTGCACATTTTTTATAGAACCACAGATAACTTATATGATATCTTTAAAACTATACCAATGACTGATACCTATTGAAAAGTCACAAATGTAGCAAATTTTTTAGGTTTTTCGCACATTTAATATTGGTTGCACACTATTTTTCATTAAATAGCAAATTTTTTTATATGAAATGGTTTTCAAAGTGATAAAGCTGTGAGAAAAAAAATTGTCAAGTGAAGAAACAAAATTACATATTCCTGACATAAGTTCAGTTCTCATTGCATATTGTGATTGCAATTCTAACTTTTTCTCATTTTTTTTTAAATGCAGAATTTTAAAGCTTTACTTAAGAAATGTTTGCTTTTGTGGACTTTTTCTCTCGCGAATCATCAAACAGCAGGTTGCGCTGACGAACATTTTACCTACAATCTCTTTGCTTTATATGCTCTTTGCATTCTCTTAAGTTAAGCTTTAAAAAAATCGGAACATTTCAAAAAATAAGAAGGGGACGAAGTAAAAATTACAACAATATACAATGAGAGCTTTTCTTATGTAAAAAATGGTTTGTTTCTTTATTTGAAGTTTTGTTTTTCACGTCTTTATAACTTTGAAATATTTTATATAAAAACTTAGGCCAGTTCAGCGATGAGCAGGGAGAACATTTTCACCAAGAAATGACAACAATAGAAAAACATTTTGAAAAAAAAAAATAAAATTAAAAAGATTTCGGAGTATTGCTGGTCATGACAACGCAGAACTAATGATGCCGACTTAAAAAGAAAATGGTCAAGCGAGCTTTTTTGAGCTATGCTAAAAATAGATTTTTCAAAAAATCGATTTTCATGAAAAATTAATAACATTGTCAATCATTAACCGATTTTTAAAAACTAAATTGCGTTTAAATTGTTAATAAATATTATTTATGAATCCATACAGGTCTAGTGTATTCGTTATATAATTTAGTATATAGAAAAATCGTCAAAGTTGAAAAAGCCAAAAAAAATTGATAAAAGGTTGTATTTGCAGAGTAAATACACACAGCTTTCTCAAGTTGTCTTAAGCAATATACATATTGTTGGAAAGGTTTTAGTATCGTCTTTCAGGATCCAGTTAAATTTTTAAAGTCTGTTGACAGTCAGGTAAGTTATAGGCTAATAAGTGGGCAAAGGTAGACAAAATCGGTTTTTTTACCGTAAGTCCATATTTTGGGGGTGTCCGGCAAATTCCAAGTACAGTATTAAAATAGTATTATCTCCCAGGTATTTCAACTTCGTTTCATTTTGTCGCACTGTTTTATCTTTATTACAAAAAAACTCAAAACTCAAAAAAACACAGATTATGTCACTTTAATACACACAATGTAAACTTTTTAACAAAAAACATGAAAATTATTATTGTTTGCCACACATATAATGACCACGATGCCACACTGTCTGAATTAGCTATATATTTGGTAGCGATGTATTTTGAAGAAGTCATTGGGTCGTATGCATAAAAATGAGATTGATCACTGAGTTGAGTCGGTCAAGCTTAAGCTTAACTACCTGAGATCAAGAATTTTCTCATGTTTGAACTCAGTTTCATATGCAGAAAGCTGAGATTGAGCTCACCACAAAAAACCCGAGTTCATTGATATGTAGCTTAAAGCTATTTTTTCTTAGCTATATGGATTTGTTGTTGTGATTCGTCTATGACGTAGCATTAAGTCTATTGTTACAATTACAATTCAAGATTGTTTTTACCAATGAGTTCAACTGAAGTGGACAGCGGTGACGAAAACGTATAGGACGTTCAGTCAAATATAAGTTTATATTTGCTTGAAAAAATTAAGCAACATAAAATGGCATTACAAAAATGCCATTTGCCGGTATTATAATAGAATTATAATACTAGTTTTACTATTACTTACTAAAAGAAAAGTACAATGTGGATATAAATAAAAAAAATTTAATATAAAAATAGCAAATATGAAGTGCCGATTTAAATAAGACCGGCAATAGAAAAATCGTATTAAAAAGTTGGGAGAAGGAAATTATTGCACTGTTAGGCGAAGAAGATAACCCAACAAATCACAAAGTTTAAGGTAAGTTGTATTTTAGAAATACATAGGGGCATTTCCGCCAAAAGGTCTACCGCTGAAAAATTAAATGTTACTTAAAATACTTTTAAACCTCCATAATAGAGAAAAAATGTTGAAATTTATATTGTGAGAGTACTGAGAGCATATTTCAATTTGATTTTAAAAAAAAAGGGCAGCAAACATGATGAATGGCAGCAAAAGTTGAAAAATGATAACAAAAGTTGAAAAAATTAAACGAAAGTTGAAATTTTATAAATATAATAAAAACTCGTATAACACAAAGTTTAATTCAATTTTTTTCAGTTTGCGATTGTAACGGTTCTGAATTACATTTTATACGTTTTTCCAGTTCAATTAAATAAATGAAAATATAAAATATTCGCCCTTTTTTGAAGGGAAAAATCTGTCACATAACGTATATCACGTAACGTATCATATTATGGTTTGTATAAAAATAATTAAAAAAGATCTTTCAACTAAGGAATTATGAATATGTAGCATCATTATTCCAGATTATATTAAAAAAACTTTCATAAAAAAACTCGAGCAAACTTCGCAAATTTTTTCATTTATATTGATGCAGGTAAAAACCACTTCTATTTTATGTCACGTAACGTATCATTTTTGGTGGCTTCTATCTAAGAGCCGAACTTTTGACAACTCTTAGCTTTTACACCTTGTGTAGTGCGCTTAGTAAACTATTGAAAAATCTCAATAATAAAACTGTGAGTTTAAAATTTCTTTGTTTTTCCACTCATTAAAGACGTACGACTGTCACGTACGTAGCTACGGAAATGCCCATATGTATATATAATATGCTATTCCTACAGAAGCATTGTTTTTGGGAAGAGCCGATGAAAGCGAAAATTCACAACTACCACCAATATCATCAAAGTCACCAATGACGTTTAACAAAAATAAACACAAGTTAGTTGACGAGAGAAATTTTATTACAAAACAACAAAAACTAGTAGTCACAAACCTTAACACTGCCGTCCTAAGAAAGAAAATCACAAACGCCAAAATTCAAAAATGTTGAAAACGGCAGATTCGGAACCGTGACTGAGTTTCTGATTTTTGCGGTTAGCTAAGATTACCCATTTTCAACTCCAAATGACTGAAAGATTTAAATAAAGTGGTCACTTCTAGTATGTTTCTTAGAGAGATAAAAAACGTAAAAGCTAAATATCTCAAAACTACTCAAATGGAGATATGACTTTTTTACTTAGGAGGATAGAACATTGCTTTTGTTGTTTTCAGTGTAAAAATGTAAAAGAAACAAATTTGGAATGCTATGCAAAAATTGAGACCAGAAATTTGAATTTCCAATAACTACAAAGGTTTATTTTGTTGAAGCAAAACAAAGTTATTTCTTTAAAACTGGAAAAATTGCAAAGAGAGCGAGATGATGATATTTCAAAAGCGTCTGAAGAGATAAATATGTGTGAGGCGAATAACAGGAACGAGCAAATAGAGAAGGAGTTAAATTTTCTATTATCTTTTATTTTTCTTAGAATAATTTTGAATAAAAAATTGTTTTTACACTAATAGTGTATTAGCAATGCTTTGTCTCTTTATGTTGCCTACGTATCTTCTTTTTTGTCTTCCAACTTCTTTGAACTCTTTTTCTTCATAACAACGGTCATCTGAGCTGATTGAAGAATCATTTAGAGCCAGATCGTTATTTAAAAATTTCGCAATGTTATACAGAACCAAGTTCGACTATGACCCTTTTTTTTTTGTAAATATTTTGTTATACGTTTCTTCAACGTTCGTTTGAGGATTTCTTAATGGTCTCATAAGTCACTTTGAAAGACCGTAACCTTTGTCTACGAGTAAAAGTTCTTCATTTGCTGCACTTTCCATCGTTGGGAATATTTCACTGTTTCGCAAAATTCGGGAATCGTGAACTGATACAGGCCAAGATATTTTCACACTAGTGAACAATTCATCTGCATCGCATGTGTACCCTTTTCGATTGAAGAAGTCGTCACTATGAGAATAAGGTTTTTTATTATTATTAATATTATTAATATTATTATTATTATTATTATTATTATCGATAGCTTCGATTGCAAAGGGAAATTTGTATTTTGAAGTCCACTTTGCTTGTGCTCTTTCGGTGGCTTCTTAATTGTTTGGGAACACAATACAATTGTTCTTTTTGTTTGCGATTGCGTTGGAAACTTCCTTAACAATACGCGAAAATGTTGTTTGGTGTAGTCCAATATCTTGTCTGATTCCAACGTGAAATCCGGGGTCTTAAAAAGGTTTGCATTTTCTCCAGTTTTGTTAATCCTCTACCTCGGGTTTCATTAACATCCCCTAAAATATACTCATTTTTTTCAAACCAGTAAAATCGTTTTGGGTTGTCATTTTGACTAATTAATGAAAGCTGTTTGTATACCTTTTGTTTTTCGCACATAAAATGTTCAGTCATCTTCAAAGATTGCTTTCTTTTCCAAAACTGAGTTGAAGCCTACCAGTCTAACTAAATTAGGAGCATCATCTCAAGAAAGTGAGTAGAAGTTGCTTTTTATGCATACGAATATGAGCTTGAACTCAAGAAGAGCTTTCGATTTTAAGAAATTTCTCAACAATGAGATGAAGCTTGTAAATCAATTATTATTATGCATACCAAACCGAGAAATTTCTCAAAAACTTGAGAAAAAGGTTAGATCTCATTTTTATGCATAAGACCCATTTTAAGATATGTCAATATTTTTGATAATAGAAAAAAATTTTAAATTAAATTGATAAAACAGTTTGACTAAAAAATCCCAAATCAGTAAGTAGATTTGCGTTAATTAAAGAGCGCATGTTCAAAACTATGTCTGCTACGACAAATTATAGAACGCAAGTAATGCATGTGTCAAATTTGATAAATCTAAGGAAGATTTATTTGATAGCGCTTTTTACCGATTTGGACACACTGTGCCTCGCACAAAAACATGCAACAGGGTTGGATCGGGGGGTATATGTTTTCTTTAAAGTTGGATTGAAGCGAAATCGTGTCTGACATCGTATCGCTTTGGTGTTGATAATTTTTTTTTAATACACGCCCGCATCGGGGTTGTTCCTAAAATGTTCTTAACTCAGTTGTTGTTTTTGTTATTGTTCCTCTTTTAACTGTGGGTGTGTTTTGTTGAGACGCGTGCATTTTCTGAACAAGCAATTCTTGAAACTTCAAACCTATAATTAAACTACACACTTGTGAGTGGTTGATTTAAGGAAATTTTTTGAATTAACACTTTAAAAATTGACAGGAGGAAAGCAGGTTCCAGGTTATGTTATAAAAGTGTTATTTATTCTTAAACAGAAAATGAAGAGTTTTATTTACTAACATGATGTCTCATTGACAGTGTTGCCATATATTTTTTTTCAAAACTTTAATTTTAAAAAAAAATTTTTGGTGAAAAAACTTGAACTAAAACATATATTTATGAAATGTGTGCTTTAAAATTTTTATTATTGTATTCGAAATAAAGTATTTAAATTAAATTAATAATTAAACAAAACAAAAACAATCGTATTCATTAAAATCATTTAAATTACATCTTATTAAAAAAACATAAAAATTTGTATGGATTTACATTTGAGATTTATATGAATGTGAGTGTCATTACCAATTTTTGAGATCATAGTAAATTATGTCCTATATAAAAGAGTATTACACATTAATAAATCACATTAATTTCAGTGGATTAATTTAAGAAATGTGGAGATAATTCCAAGTATTTTCATTACAAAGAAAATTTGTTTATACTGTTTTATCGACTCTTGAAGTACCAGCAAATGCAGAAAGCATTTTTTCTTAAATCTGTAGTTATAAACCCAAAATAAGAAATACATTTAATATCAATTGGATATAATTGAAAATTTTTCGATGGAAAGATGGTTTAAGAAAAAATTAATGAAACTGCAAATTTCGAACAGTAGCAAATGAAGCACAGCCGCGAATAACGTTGTAAGCGACATTTTTTTAAGTGTTTTTTTTTGCGAATACCTGTTAGAATTACTCTCGTATATTTTATAAAAGGGAGAGGGCCGAATGCTTGAAGGTCAAAATCTTGAAAAAAAAAATCTTGAAAACGAAATCTTGAAAAAAAATATTGAAACGAAAATCTTGAAAAAAATCGAAAAAACACAAAATATGCATAAATCTTGAAATTTTAAGATATGTTGTTCTTTCGAATAAAATATATAATTTCGAACAAAAAACGGAAAATGTCTAATTTCGAAAACAAAAATGTCAAATTTTGGCAAAACTATACATTTTTTAAATATTTATGGTCCCACACTAAGCATCATCCAGACAAACGATGAGGACGTGGTGATTTTTTGCACATTTATGAACACATTTTTTTTAAATTTGACATTTTTTTGCAAAATTTATCACTTTTCGAAATTTGACACTTATTCAAAATTTGACAATTTTTCGAATTTTGGCACTTATTTAAAATTTTACACTTTTTTCGATATCTGACACTTTTTGAAATTTGAAACTTTTTGAAATAATTGACAATTTGACATTTATTACAAAATTTGACAATTTCTGTGACTTGACAATTATTCATTATTTGGATTATTTTCGAAAAATTTTATACTTCTTTCCAAATTGGACACTTTTCGAAGTGTCAAATTTTCAATTAAGAAATCTTTAAAAACCTACACTGAAGGAAATATGTGTTAAAAATAAATGAAATTGTGATCATATTAAATGAATTTGTTTTGGAAATAGAGCTTGAAACAATTTCATTTATGTTAAACACAATTGTTTTAAAAGTTTAATTTAAAACAAAAGTTTTTGTTTTCAAAACAATGTTTTTAAATATACTTTCATTCTAAAAATTTTAAGTTTAAACACATTTATTTAAACGAAAAATTTGATTCAAAAATTTTTATATTTAAAAAAAATATTTTTAAACATAATTTAAAAATATTGTTATTAAATTAAAAACAAACAAATTAAACCGCCATTTTTTCGATGCCATTTTTTTAACTTTTTCGAGTTTTCGTAGTAGGTTTCGAGATCAGCGACTCCTGGGACCCTCCGAATAACAAATTTTATGACTTTATTTGATTAAGTTTGCTTGAAATATTTTAAATATCAAAATAATTAATTAATTTTTATGTAATCTTATGTTCAATATTTGTAAGACTAATTCAAAAATATTTTCAATCAATCAAATGTAAAATCGGGGTCTCAGTAGTCTGGCAATTATTTTCAATGATTCTACTGAACATTATTTTTGAATTCAATCTCTAATTGCGACGTATTTTTTGTTATTGGAAGGAAATAATAAGAGAAAATTATACCAAAAACATAAATGAGTTCATAGTTGAAAATTTAACAAGCTTGCTTTAAATTTTGTTTTGTAGAAACGCAAATGAGTTAAATTTCTATTTTAAAATTTTTTGTTTAATTTTAAAGTATGTTTTTTTTTCTCAGTGTACGCATAAAATGTATTCTTTAATTCGATTCGAGCGCGCGGATTAAAGAATACATTCTATGTGTAGGTTTTTCAAGATTTTCGTTTTAAGATTTTTTTTTTAAGATTTTGTTTTCAAGATTTTTTTTCAAGATTTTGATTTGAAGATTTTTCTTCAAGATTTTTTTTTAAGATTTTGAAATTCTGCGAAAAGGACCCAACCCTATATAAAAACAGAACTGCGTAAGCAGTTGAGCAGTTTGGGGTATTTTATCGCATACCCAAAAAAAATAACAAAAAATAGATAAAAGTGCTTGTAAAATGAATAAAAGTGAACAATTACAATTTTGTAGCTTCCAACGTTATTCGCGGCTGTGCTTCAAATGATGAAATTATGATGAAATCTGAAAAATAAATTTTTTTATGCAAATTTTGATCAAACTTTTTATCATTTCTGATGATTGTTTGAAATTTGTGCAGTCCCAATCGTTTTTCCTTAAATAATCTTTAGTTCTAAGAATCCCACACAAGGTGGGCATTTTTAATTTATATCTTTTATTTTTTATTTTTTATTTTTATGTAGTTTTATTTATATTTCTTTGTGAATAAAATACGTTCTACATTTGCTGTTGCAACAGGAATGGTTAAAACAGCATAAACTGGTTTTCAAAGTAATGGAAAGACTTCGAAATTATCTCCACGTTTCCGATCAAAAATTGCTTTCCAAAAAGTCTCAATATTATTTTTATTCAGTAAAATTAATGTGGCGCAATTTATGCCACTCATCGTCAATTTCTTGCAATTTTCCTGATTGAATGGCATTGGGTAGAAAAACACACAAATTGAAATTATTGAAATCTTGGCTTTTTAAAATATTCGTAGGTGCTAAAAGTTCGACACTTTTTAGAAAATTATTTTCAAAATCAAACTGTTGTAATAAACAATTGCATAGCTCAACAAAAAATATTAAACAATGGTCTCTAAAATCCATTTCATCTGCTTTGGATAATTTATGAGTAGAACTTAAAGCCGAATATACCTCGGCTCCTAAATAAATGTGTTGAGGATTTCTTAAAATCTGGGAATCATTTACATCAATTTCTTTGTAGTTTCAAAGCATATCGTCGCTTGAGAAAATAAATGTCGTATGTGAAAATTTTTACTTTTGAGATTATTGAGAAAAAGGGGCTATAAATTCTAAAAAAATAGCGGTAAGTCCACAAAAATTTTGTAATCTATTGTGAAGTGTGTCTGCAAATAGGCCTGAAATTCTGAAGAACATTGCTCTCTCAGATTTTGAATTAAAGACCTTTTTTCTCAATAATCTCAAAAGTGAAAATTTTCACATACGACATTTATTTTCTCAAGCGACGATATATATTCATATACCTATATTGACCGTCAAGACTTGACGAGAGGAAATCGAGACAAAAGAACAGAAAAAACGAAAGCAACATTTATAGCAACAGCGCTACCACATAACATAAATAAATGTTTGAAAGGGAAAGAAAAGTAGTAGTAGCAGCTTCAAATGTTACTTATATTTTTGTAGTAACATACAATTTATTTTATCTATTGTATTTGATTAATGAAACTAGTAAACATTGTTTTAATCGTAAAAATTTGAAAAACTGGGTAAAATAAAAAAACTTTATTTCTTTTTTTGGCAAAAACTGGAAAACTGTCTAATTTCTCAAAAAACTGGCAAAACAAGTTTTATCTGCCCATATGGCAACACTGCTCACAGACCAAGAACGAACTTAAAGCTTTCTGTACGCCAGATTAATGTGTTATTAAAGTATGTATTTTTTAATGAAATTTTGTTATGTCGTTTTGTAATGTTTATTTGACAAATGAATATAATAACAACTAATAAGAATTAAATATGTATATAGTACAAACATACAAGGCGTTTAATGTGAAGAGATTCACATTTTCTGAACTTCGGACTGAGAGTCCGATGTTTGTTATGAAATTCATATTAGCATGGACGTCCGGAGGATTTGTTTTAGGGGGAGGCAAGGCATAAAGAGTCCAGAATGCGCACAAGAAAATGTAACCCATGTTATGCTATTTACTGAAATTTTTGGTACTAGTTTTGTAAACATGATACGCACACTACACCGGTTGACACGCTTGTGCACGTAAAATCCAATATATTTTACAGATAGTGTAAAAAACTTTTTTTGTATCATACCCGAAATAGTTTCAAACTTCATTTTATTTTTTTGTCATGTAATACATTTCAATAATTTTTTGCAAAAGTTCTTAGTCAAGGGCATCCGCAGGATTTGTTCTAGGGGGAGGGGCGGCAAGGCATAAAAGAGTCTAGAATGCACATGAAGAAAATGTAACCTATATAATTCTATTTTCTGAGATTTTTGGTACTATTTTGCTATCATGATACACCGGTTGATACACGCTTGCACACACATAAGAAAATTATTTCAAAGATGAGGTAAAAATCTTTCTCTGAAATCTTTTCAAATTTAATTTTTTTCATGTAATATAAAACATTTTTTCTCAACAAATATTCTTAGTAAATTAGTAAATTAAATAATGTGAGGTGAGGTCCTTTTATCCTTAAATAAAATTAATTAATTAATTACTATTTAGCCCCCAAGTTTTGCTCTTTTCAAATAAGAATGCAAAAATGTCCCAATATATTTTTTTAAACTAACTAAATCCAGTAAGATTTTTAGATATTTTTTTCCAGTTTTGGATCCTATAACTCACAAGCTAATTGCGAGCGGCTTGAAATTTATCAGATTTGGATTTAGGAGGTAAAATCCATATAATCCGCAAAAATTAAGAATTAGAGTTGTCGCTATTCTTGAAATGTTCCCCGCATAGACATCAACTGACTTATTTCTTTTTTCAATATGCATCAGTTTTAGCAGCATGCAAGTTACTATAATTGAGTTTGGAAGCATAACATTCAAAATTGTTTACTGTTGTAGTATCGTGTAAACGCCCTAATCATAGTTATACTACTTTTACTTTGGACCAAATGACTCATTTGAAATGAGTCATTCAAAAGTGTTTGCTGTTGTGGTATCGTTTAAAGCCCTAATCATAGTATCCCTGGTTCGATAACTCAACTTTAAAGTCGATTCTATGATAAGGACTTTAAACGATATTACAACAGTAAACACTTTTGAATGACTTATTTCAAATTAGTCATTTGGTCTAATGTAAAGGTAGTATAACTATTATATAAATTATTTAAAAAAAAATTTTTTATTCAAATCGTATGAATAAATATTTAAAGAGGTACATGTAAGAGGTACAAATTTGCTAATCCAAAATCCGAACGAAACTTCCCCTTTTCGAACTTACTTTCGGGAGTTCGAAAACAACTGATTTCAACAGCAGACAAATAAATAAAAAGAAAAATTGAAAAACTGAAGTGTTTTTGATCAAAATTGTATTTTTTAGCTGTGATTCTTAGTGGATTTCATTGCAATTGCAATTTTCGCAAAATAAAAGGAAGATTTCTCACATAGAGAATCTATGAAAATTCGTCGAAGAATATTGCGAGATTCCATAAACCCTTTGGAAATGGATTACGAAACGTAGGAAAAGCACTAAATAAATTTCAACTAACATATTCACAGGTTTAATCAAAAATAATTTAACTTTATTAACCAAAAATTAATTATAAGTTTTATTTTACGACCTAATTCTATAAAAATTTAATTGTTTTGTTTTGTCGTAAACAAATCCGTCGAGGCAAGGCTTTCGTGAAAAAATAAGAAAAACAGCTGTCAAAAGCTGATATGTTCGGAATGTGTAGTTGCAATGCTACGAATGTAAGAATGTTCGAATTCGATTCGGATTGTAGAATACTTCATTACGAATCCGAAAGAAAATTTACGCTACGACGGATTCTGGAATAGGCACGTGACGCGAAAAAATTCAGAAAATTCTCAAAATGGGTGGACGCCTATGAAAAAACGTGCATTTGAAGCAGTATAAAAGAAATGTTTAAAATCGAGTTTCCTATTTAAATTTTAGTCATAGAAAACGTTTGACCATAAGATATTCTAATGTAAAAGCGTTTTCTTAACAAGTATTTGCCATCAGATTTTTTTAATAATTAGTGCTTGATCTAATATTAGCCTATTTTATTCAGAATTTTCTAATTTTTTCACTTTTGAATGAGAAGCTTTGCTCTTGCATAGATCGCTGCAATTTACTCAAATTTAAATGCTGCAAGATTGTTAGCAATTTTATTAAGTTTACAAAAAATTACAAAAATATCCAAATTGGACCATCTTTATGACAGAAAAACGATTTTTTTTAAGCCGACTTTTGGGAAAGCATTTAGTTTTTTAAATTTATTTTACTTTGTTTTCTTCTTGTGTTTAATTACACTTTAATTCGCTTATCGTCCAAATTCATATGCGATATTGGCTTTAACGCTTCTTACCATCTGTTGCTCCGAAGAATGATCTTCGACTAATAGATATCCCATTCCTTATCATTCCTCAATTTCTCGTATGAATAACTTCGTAATTCTTTCATTATATTCATAGTTTAAACTAAAAAAATTCATTCGTAGGTTGACCGTACTCATTATTAGTAGAAGGTACGAAGTTTTAAAGGGCTTACACATCAGCGAGCAGGTTCGTCGAGCGGCTGCCATGTTCGAGCCAGTTTGCTAGTTAAGAAGCTAGTTCGGTCGTTCTTCGAACCTGTTGGCTTGTTGGCAAACAATTTTTAATTTTCTCCGTCGAACAGCTCTTGTTCGACGAACGTGTTCTATAATTTGAACGTAAGCGTCATACCTAATGAAATTCTGTAGCGAAAATTAAATTCATTATTGTTCATGTTGCTGCGTTATCAACATCTATAACAAAATGATGGCGAAAAACAAGAAAAAATAGCATGCTCGACGAACATGTTCGTTCAATTTGAACGCTAGCTTTTTCCAACAGGTTCGCCCTACCATTTTGTTTGACGAATAAGTTCGCTAATGTGTAAGCCCTTTTAGTTGAGTTAAACAAATTTACAACTGAAATCGTTCAGACTGGTTTGTCAAACAATTACCGAATATAAGGAAAAGTTTGATTGAAAGATAAAAAACTTTAGGAGCCTTCGAAAGAAAGATCCTTCGTAAGATCTACGGGCCAAACTGTGTCAATGGCGAGTACCGAATGCAGTGGAATAATGAACTGGTGGAGCTGTATGTACACCGACATCGACATAGTTAAGGGGAGGTTCTAGTAGAAATCGGCAGAAAATTGTTGTTTTTTATTTATTTTCACCCTTAGGATCTTGAATTTATGTAGTCAAAGCGATATTTCTCTATTTTACGAGTCAAAGCGTATAAGACGAGAGAGTGCGTCGGTCGAAAAACTGGTACAAATGTTTTTCTCAAAACACCATTTTTTCCGCGCTGTACATGATTCCGCTTCAATAACTTGACCGATTTCGATGTTTGACTGCTTAAATTAAAGCTTATTCAATTTAAGGGCCCCTTAAATTAAAGCTTATTCAATTTAAGGGCCCTTCAGGAAGTGTTTTTCCAAAAAAATTTATTATCATTATTTTTAACGTTAGAGCAAAAGAAAAAGGAGGGAAAAACAGGGTTTTTTAAAGGGCCGCCTTTTTTTAAAAAAGGTTTTTATTAAAATCGGAAATCTACAAGGCCCCCTAAATTTCATCTAGGTTAATAATTTTTTTGGTTTTTTCGTTTCAGATCACTTGACAGGGCTACAGCGCACAGAGTGTACAGCGCACATCGGTTATCGCCGCTCACGGCTTTGATCAGCGAGACCTTCAGCCGCCATTTTGAATTATTTTTCATCGAAAATATTGTATAATGCTCTTGAAATATGCACTAATAAATGCCACAAAAGATTTTTTTAAAAAAATTTACTTTCGCTCAAAAACAATTCCTGAAATTACGTTACTTTTCTACTAGAACCTCCCCTTAAGCGAAAATTAATCGATTTTTTCCTTCTGCCATTCTTATTTTTATTAGTGTACTTCACGAATCCATTCTCAAACCGCGACGCCCAAGTAGTCGTAATATCCCACTGTTAAAAAATAATCAAAAGTGAAAAAAATCGATACGATACGAAATATCGATACGGAGGATTGAACTCACGCTTCCTCTGATACTACACCATTTCCTATTGTTATTCAGAATAGATCATTTCTGTGGACTTTTGACAGAACAACTTAAGTCTATCTGAAATTTATAGTACCACATATTTAAAATAACGAAATTAATAAAGAGAATTCAACAATTTTACTTTTCAAAGTTCCTTAATAGCCTTGAAATCTTTTTACAGCCGTTAAACAGAACACGAGGTATTGATATAAAAACATAAATATTTTAATCGACCGCACATTGGGCCAGGAATTTCAATAAGTGGCCAAAAATCAAATATGTTATGTATACAAATGATTCTTACGATTAATAAAGGGACACATTAAGGTACCCTGAGACGAAATATTATTAATATAAAATTCAAAATTACAATTTGGGACAGATTTAAGTTCAAAAATTGCATTTTCTTTTTATTTACACCTAAAATTTTAAATCATTATAACAGTATAGCTATTTCTCAAAGTTCTTTATAATTTTTAGCACTTTATTAAAGATATTGGTCCATTATCATAGTTAAAATAAAGTCGACTTTAAATTTAGTGCAAGCTTTTTGACAACATATTATATTAAAAAACTGTCAAAAATGCTTATACTAAATTTAGAGTCAGCTTTTATTATGACTATGATAATGGGCCATTGAATACAATATTGAAAAAAATTTATATGCATATTTTCTTTTATTTTGAATCCATTTTTCCTCACACTAAATATACAAAAATGGGGTTTAAAAAAATGCCACGCCTAAATAAGTTTCCCCTCAGATTACGCTGGTAAATGAAATAATTTACGTGCTATTAATTTCTTTAAGATGTTTACTTGAAGAGGGATATGCACACTTTTGCACGTTTTTAATAATTTTCTAGAAATTTATAAAAAACGAACGTCGTACAGTAGTCTAAAATCGAATAAAGACGGATGACCTAAATCAAAAAACAGATAGTCGACAGTAAAACTACTGCAAAGGCTTAAAAAATAAAGGCTTAAAAAATATTAAAAGCAAAAAATAAAACAAAAATATATAAAAAAAAACAAAAACATTTAAAACAAAAATATATAAAAAACAAAAACATTTAAAGCAAAAAATAAAATAACATATAGAAATAATGTTTTCTAAATAAAAATTTAAAAATAATAATGTAAGGTTGCGGGGAAAGCCCCATGTTTTTATTTTTAATTTTTTCTGCTTTTTTGTTTTTTATAAGTATTTATTTTCAATTTTTTTTTTATTTTTTGCTTTTAATATTTCTTTTTTTTTCTTATATTTTTTTAATTTTTTGCTTTAAATTTTTATTTTTTGTTTTGTTTTTATATATTTCTTGGTGTGCTTTTAAAATTTTTCATTTTTTTCTAATTTTTTGCTTTTAATATTTTTATTTTTTGTTTTGTTGTTATATTTTTCTTGGTGTGCTTTTAAAATTTTTCATTTTTTGCTTATTTTTTGCTTTTAATATTTTTTTATATATTTATTACTTGCTATTTTTTATTTCTATTTCTATATTTATTATAGAAACTATTAATACATATATTTCTATATAATAAATATAGAAATAGAAATAAAAATATAGCAAGAAATATATATTTCTATATATATATATTTCTATATAATATATATAGAAATAGAAATAAAAAACTAGCAAGTAATAAATATATAAAAACAAATATTAAAAGCAAAAAATGAGAAAAAAATGAAAAATTTTAAAAGCAAAACACCAAGAAAAATATAAAAACAAAACAAAAAATAAAAATTTAAAGCAAAAAATTAAAAAAATATAAAAAACAAAAAAAATAAATATTAAAAGCAAAAAATAAAAAAAAAATATAAAAATAAATACTTATAAAAACAAAAAAGCAGAAAAAATTAAAAAAAAAGGAAAAACATGGGGCTCTCCCCGCAACCTCCACGTGATGACCCTGGAAACTATATATGTCATTTATGTAGGCTCATTGCGGGTTTTATGTCTCTCGATTATATAACATATTTATCGTTCTAAAAGTGCTATATTCTCAGGCCTTGTATATATCTTTTTAGTTCACACATCACACGTCAGATTCGGTAAAAGCGTCCCTTTATTCTCTCTCGTATTCCGCCTAACTTTTAATACCCCAGAATCATTTGTGGAATCCCGCCTACTCTTTCTAACATGCTCGGAAACAATCCTACACTCAGAAAAAAACACCTATCTTTTTGTGATAAAAAATTTCTCTATTTTCGATAATAGAAATTTGCTTTATTTCAAATAAAATTTACTTCAATTATAATAAATTTTCACATATTTAAAAAAAAATACTTCCTTCCTTGTGGGAAATGAAAATATTTTATCTCTCTAATAATGATAAGTATTTTTCTCTCACTGAAAAAATCCCATTTATAGAGAAAAAAATATAGAAAATGAGAAATGTTCTCTATTGTTGATAAATAATTCACTATGCGAAATATTTTCTTCAAAAACAACAAATACTTTCTCAAAAATTAAAAAGGCTTCTTTTCAAAAATCGATATATTTTTCTTATATTGAATGAGGTACGAAAAAAATAGAAAGCGTGAGAGCAATTGATTAATACTGTGAAAAGCAAGTGTTGCATATTCTGCATATTATGACGATTGTTCCTTCAAAAGGTTTTTTTACTTAACATAGCTACAAAAACTGATGTTGTTTCCCTGTAAGAAAAATCAACTAGTTTAAAAGTAGTTGAAAAAGTATTTTTTTGTCAACCACAACTAGTTGAAATTCTGACTTTTTTCCATAGAACGAACTAACATATTTTGTATGGTGATGTCCGCTAAATAAGCCAATTGACTTTCATCTGCATATGTTTTCAACTACTTGTTAAATTAGTTGAATTTAAATTATTTTTTTAACTTCTTTAAAATAAATCAATTGAAAACTAGTTAATATTCAACTTACTGAAAATGAATTTAAAAGCATAAAATTTTTAAATTTCTATACATCAAAGAGATCATTTATTTTATTGTTTTGAAAAAAAAAAATACATAAATTTATATTAGTGAAAGCCAATATGATATTTGATATTTGATATTAATAATATTTGATGAAATAGCATGGTTAAATATGTATAAACTTGTAATCCAATAAAAATTTTTAATAAAAACATGTCAAAATCAATAAGCCACTTGTTTTGAAGTAGTTTTTGAATTACTTCATATATAATGCAATAAAAACTATTCAAAATTGAAGTGGGTGCCGCCTTAATATAATACAAAGTAGTTCATAAACTAGTTTATTCTAAATTAGTTTTTTAATTAGTTGTTTTTAAAAACACGTTAGTTTGTTCCTCTAGGGTTATTACTACTGTTTCTTTGGATGCATTTACAAAATTGCTTTTCAGAATAAATTTCTGGAATATTTAAAAAGAGTCCCGAAAAACAATGCCACAGCAATAATTCTACCTCTTAACACATTTTTAACTAATATTTTTAAAACCGAATCACAATTTGATATTAATACTTCTACTATGCGTAGAACTGAGTTAAAACAAATGTTTGATAAAAATAATTTTTTAATCGTAATTGCGGATATACTGTGTTTTAAAGAAATATGTTGTATCAGTGTTAAGATAATATATCTTTCTTTAAAAAAAAGTGTTAATTTTTGTGAGAAACTATAAACGCAACTTAAAGAAAGCATTTATTAAAATTAAATAAATATTTCTCTGTTTTCGAGAAAAATTTACACAATAAAGAAAACGGTTGAACGTATTATAAAGAAATATTTTTCTATTAAAGAGAAGGTGTCTTTTATTAATGAAAAAATATTTATCTTTTTCATGGAAGCTTTTTGCCATTTTTAGGGAATTTTTGGGATCACATTTAGAGAAAAGCATTCTCTGGAGCAAAGTCAATACCATTTTTCACTTAATATGATGCCTTTTTTCTCATATTCCGATAAACTTTTTTCTGAGTGTACCCACCCCTATACCCAATATCAATAAGCTGGTACCAATATTAGACGAGATACAGTATTTACTGATAGTGCCATGCCCCTTTGTTGAATCCCTCCCACTTTTACCATCATGCTCGAAAAAGATGCCACCTTCTACTGTACCGAATTTCAATAAACTAGTGCCCAAGGTTGCCAGTCAAAATTCGGAACGATTTCCCACGAAAATGACCTTTTTCCCACGATCATTAAAAACTACCACGAAAATACCACTCGTTTTAAAAATACCACAAAAAATCCCATAAGCATTAAATCCCCCACAATAAATCCTATATGCACAAAAAATTAAAAAAAAATTTAGAAATACCACAAAGAAATAATAATGGTATTCAATGAACGGCGTATTGGTGGTGTTAATAGCGCAAGAGGGATATGTTAACTGAGGCGTATTTTGCAACAACAAAAATGTAAGGGATTTTACATAAGCAGCTTGTAGAGCGTTGATTTCATTTTCATTTTAAAAGATAATTGAAGATCGATGGATTCGATAAGTAGAATTGCAAATATTTTTTAACATTGTTTTGGTGTTAGTTATATTTTTCTTACTTTTGGCATTTTAACATAATTTTTGTAAGCTTTACGCTTGAAAAAAAATCAAAAATTCAGATAGTGTTGCCATATATCAAAAAATATCTACTTAGTTTTCATATTGGCAACTTGTTCTTAAAACAAAAATGCAATTTAATGGTTTTTATTAAGGGTTAGTTTGAGAAAATGCACAGCGTGAACTTATTGCTTTACGCTTCTGTATATATATTAGTCGTTCATCGAATACCATTATTAAATTTTTGCTTAATAAAAGAGATAAATACATTTTTAAGAAAACTCCCGAATTACCATGCAATTAAAAATACCACGCTGAATTCTCATGACAATTAAAAAATACCACGCTGGATTAAAACCTACCATGGAAATTCCCAAAAAAAAAATTCCCAAGACCAATTAAAAATTACCACGAATGGGATTTTTCCCAAATTACTGGCAACCTTGCTAGTGCCAGTATTAGACGAGATACAGTATTTTATTGATAGTGCCACGCCCCTTTGTTGAATCCCGCCCACTTTTTCCATCGCGCTTGGAAAATATACTTTATTCGAAGTATCCTGCACCAAGTTTTATTAAATTCTGTCTATTCAACGCCAAGATATGATTTTTGGCCACTTTTACAAATTTCTGGCCCAATGTGGACCGGTAACGTGACGTGCATTCTCTTGATTCATTCTGATACACCGCGCATTCATCCTTACTTTTCGGCACTTCATTAAAACTTCATCGGAATTACATGGTATATATATACTAAATGGTTTTATTATTTCACTAAAACGAGCACATAAATAACAAAAACTATGCTTAGTACACTACCCTCGCACTCTCTTTCACCTGCTGTTCTCCCCCCCCCCCGTCTCTCTTTCTCACACTCTCTCGCTCTATCACCTTTTAATGAATGTTATTTTTAATTAAATTTTCCATGTCTCGGCTAGACCACAGAGACAAGAGCTCCCCGCATACTCGGCCTTAACGGGCACCCACCACTTTTGCCAATTAGTGAAATCCAAAAACTTTTCTTCATTAGCACAAATTCACAACCTACTCTTTTCGCATAGAGCTTTCTTCTAACCTATTACATTTTCATCTTCTTAATTAAAAATCCTGGCATGTCGGTTATGTCTGTCCAACAACATCTGTCTCTCGATCTGTCTGTCTGTCTTTTGTTCTGCACGTTTTTCAGCTAGCTATATACAAAAAACAGCTCGCTCGAAGCAGCAGCTTTCGTCTCTTGCATGCTTGTTAGTTGGCCTGGCATGCAATCCGTTTAATTGCCCAGCTTAAATGAAACTTTTAATTGCTTAATTGGAATTGTGTGTTAATTAATGCCGGTGAGCCGAGTCACCCTCAAGGGGTCTACCATGGGCCCATGCACACAACCCCACCAAGCACGACTAGCCAGTGCGCCAGCCAGTTGGCCTGGCATGCAGGCATTTTTTTTCTTTTTGTCTAAAACTTTGCTGCTCCTGCTCCAACGCTTCGTTCTCGCTTCCACGTTTTTAGGCTTATTTGAACTGTGCTTTTTTTCTATCTCTTTTTAATTTGTTACCACACCCTTAAACGGCCCCTCATATAAATGGGCAAAAAGGTTGCAATTGAAAAGGGAATTTTGTACTGGTAAGAAATTCAAGTACCAATCGCACAACACGTCCACTGTAAGTCGGTGTGTGTTTTTTATGTGAGTGTGTAGCAAAACAAAAACAGAAGCAAAAATCACACCCACACGCGACGTTAATTGATGCCCTCTATTATGGTGATGGGGAAGCAACAAGTAGTCGGTTAAAGTAACGCCTGCCTTATTTCAAATAAATGTATATTCGCCACTAATACTTATTCGCATAACGTCACCAAAAGTATAGACCCTAGGCCTAATGTCATAGCATCTGTGACGTCATAGCGTTTGATCATTTTTACGGGAGCGGTCCGAATGCTTAAAATCTTAAAAAAAATAATGTTGAAAAACAAAAATTTTGAAAAAAAAATCTTGAAACTAAAATCTTAAAAAAAAAATATAGAAAACACAAAATATGCATAAATCTTGAAAAAATCTTGAAATTTTAAGACATGTTGTTCTTTCGAATAAAATGTATAAATTTGAGAAAAAAACGGAAAAAAGTGTCTAATTTCGAAAACAAAAATGTCAAATTTTGGCAAAATTATAAATTTTTTATGGTTCCAATATTTATAATTCCACACTTCCAGACAAACGACGAGAACTTATTCAAAATTATATATAAAATTTTTTGCAAAACTCGTACATTTCCAAATTTGACACTTGGGTTGGGTGCTTTTCGCAGAATTTCAAAATCTTGAACAAATAATCTTGAAATCAAAATATTGAAAAAAAAAATCTTGAAAACAAAATCTTGAAAAAAAGTCTTGAAACTCAAAATCTCGAAAAACCTACGCATAGAATGTATTCTTTGATCCACGCGCGCTCGAATTAAAGAATGCATTATATGCGTAGGTTTTTCAAGATTTCGTAATTGATAATTTGACACTATTTCGGAAAGTGTCCAATTTCGAAAGAAGTATCAAATTTTTTGAATAATGTCAAATTTCGAAAATAATCAAAATAAAGAATAATTGTCAAGTTACGGAAATTGTCAAATTTTGAAATAAATGTCAAATTGTCCAATTATTTCAAAAAGTATCAAATATCGAAAAAGTGTAAAATTTGGAATAAGTGCCACAATTCGAAAAAATTGTCAAATTTTGAATAAGTGTCAAATTTCGACACATACAAGTTTTGCAAAAAATGTCATATTTAATTTTGAATAAGTGCCAAATTTCGAAAAGTGACAAATTTTGCAAAAAAAAATGTCAAATTTTAAAAAATATGTGAAATTTTAAAATAGTGTTCAATTTCGAAAAATGTAAAATTTTATAGTTGTTTCATATTAGCTGCGTTCCTTTCGCCTTAATATAATCGCGATAACAAATTTTCTCAAAGGAACGGCAAGAAAAACGACTCGTAGAGGTCACTACCGTTGCAGTCAAAATTAAATTCAAACAAGCAATCATGATACAATAACTATTAGGTGTCATGAGAACGTGTGTCGTTCAAAACTGTTGTGAACTGTTATGGTAGCGATACCTTACTGAACGATGTTTTTCTCTGAATATGTTTTACTCTAAACGTCAGAAAAAATGTAAATTATTTAATTTAATTATTAATACTATGCAATTATATAAATAGTAAAAGTGCAATTGTTGGCTCCGCTGAATGCGTCCAATGTGTGTGACACACGCGGTTTATTTTGTTTTCTTTTGTTTAACATTCGATGGTCGCAGCTCGTGAGAAAATAGGTAGCTGTCATGGCTACCTAATAGTCATTGTGTCAAACAAACAAATAATTCAAGAATGAAATGACAGCTCATTAAAATATACAGGTGCAGCACCTGTGTTTCAAATTATTTAAAGGCTATATCACAATTTTATATGGATAGCAAAAATAATCCAATTTGTTATAGGATTATTATTTTTGTTTTTGCTTTGCATGTAAAAAAAAAATTATCTGGATTATTTCGAAGCGAATGGAACGCAGCTTTCATAAATGGACAAAAAACCACCACGTCCTCGTCGTTTGTCTGGATAATTATAATTTTGTCAAAATTTGACATTTTCGTTTTCGAAATTAGACACTTTTCCGTTTTTTCCTCAAAATTATACATTTTATTCGAAAGAACAACATTTCTTAAAATTTCAAGATTTTTTAAGATTTATGCATATTTTGTGTTTTCTAGATTGTTTTTTTTTCAAGATTTCGTTTTCAAGATTATTTTTTCAAGATTTTGGTTGTTTCTAGATTTTGACCTTCAAGCATTCGGACCGCTCCCAGTGAAATCTTAAAATTATCCGCGCGCGCGAATTAAAGAATACATTATATGCGTAGGTTTTTTAAGATTTTGAGTTTAAAGATTTTTTTTCAAGATTTTCGTTTCAAAATTTTTTTCAAGATTTTGTTTTCAAGATATGTATTTCAAGATTTTGAAATTCTGCAAAAAGGACCCAACCCCATTTTTACCATTCGCTTTCTGTACATTTAAATAAATTAGTTTTAAAGCAAAGGACTCGTATTCTATTTTGATTTAGATTTATTTGTTAAAATCATTTGTACAAATAAGACTGAAAGTTGCTGGGAGCGGTCCAAATGCTTGAAGGTCAAAATCTTGAAACAACCAAAATCTTGAAAAAAATAATATTGAAAAAAAAAAATCTTGAAAACGAAATCATGAAAAAAAATAATCTAGAAAACACAAAATATGCATAAATCTTGAAAAACTCTTGAAAAAACTTTAAATTTTAAGAAATTTTCTTTCGAATAAATTGTATAATTTCGAGAAAAAACGGAAAAGTATCTAATGTCGAAAGCAAAAATGTCAAATTTTGGCAAAATGATAAATTTTTTAAATATTTATGGTCCCACACTTAGCGTCATCCAGACAAACGACGAGGACGTGGTGGTTTTTTGTCCATTTATAAACACATATTTTTTAAAATTTGACATTTTTTGAAAAATTTGTCACTTTTCGAAATTTGGCACTTATTCAAAATTGAATGACATTTTTTGCAAAACTTGAACATTTCGAAATTTGATAATTTTTTCGAATTTTGGCAAGTATTCAAAATTTTACACTTTTTTCGATATTTGACACTTTTTGAAATTTAAAACTTTTTGAAATAGTTGGACAATTTGACAATTTCTGTGACTTGACAATTTTTCATTATTTTGATTATTTTCGGAATTTGACATTATTCGAAAAATTTGATACTTGTCAAATTTTAAATTAAGAAATCATAATAATTAATTCGCGCGCGCGAATTAAAGCATACATTCTATGCATAGGTTTTCCAAGATTTTGAGTTTCAAGATTTTCGTTTCAAGATTTTTTTTTCAAAATTTTTTTATAAGATTTTTAAATTCTGCGAAAAGGACCCAACTCATAAGACTGAAAGTCGCATATAGTACATCAAATACATGAGTTTGGCTCGTTTTGCAGAATTTCAAAAACTTTGAAAAAAATCTTAAAAAAAAATCTCGAAACTCAAAATCTTGAAAGCCTTCTAAAAAATCTTAAAAAAAATTAAAGAATACATTCTATCCGTAGGTTTTTCAAGAGGAAGCGGTCCGAATGCTTAAAGGTCAAAATCTTGAAATAAATAATCTTGAAAAGCAAAATCTTAAAAACGAAATCTTGAAAAAAAAATTTTGAAAAAAATCTTGGAAAAAATCTAGAAAACACAAAATATGCATAAATTTGAAAAAATCTTTAAATTTTAAGAAATGTTCTTTCGAATAAAATTCATAATTTCGAGAAAAAAACGGAAAAGTGTATAATTTCAAAAACAGAAATGTGAAATTTTGGCAAAATTATAAATTTTTTAAATATTTATGGTCAAACACTTAGCGTCAGCCAGACAAACGACGTAGGGACGAGGACTTATTCAAAATTAAATATGACATTTTTTGCAAAACTTGTACATTTCAAAATTTGGCACTTATTCAAAATTTGAAAATTTTTTCAAAATTCAAAATCTTGAAAAACTTCTTCCAAAAAATTTTGAAACATTAAAAAATACATTCTATGCGTAGATTTTTCAAGAGGGAGCGGTCCGAATGCTTGAAGGTCAAAATCTTGAAACAACCAAAATCTTGAGAGAAAAATAATTTTGAAAGAAAATCTTGAAAACGATATCTTGAAAAAAAAATTTAAAATGAAAATCTTGAAAAAAAAAAATCTAGAAAACACAAAATATGCATAAATCTTAAAAAATCTTGAAATTTTAAGAAATGTTGTTCTTTCGAATAAAATGTATAATTTCTTGAACAAATCTTGAACAAAATCTTGAAATTTTAACAAATGTTGTTCTTCCGAATAAAATTTATAATTTTGAAAAAACAACGGAAAAGTGTCTAATTTCGAAAACAGAAATGTCAAATTTTGGCAAAATTATAAATTTTTTAAATATTTATGGTCAAACACTAAGCGTCATCCGGACAAACGACGTGGTGGTTTTTTGTCCATTTATGAACATTTTTTTGCAAAATTTGTCACTTTTCGAAATTTGGAACTTATTCAAAATTAAATATGATATTTTTTGCGAAACTTGTTTATTCAAAATTTCACAATTTTTTTGAATCTTGGCACTTATTTCAAATTTTACACTTTTTTCGATATTTGCCACTTTTTGAAATTTGAAACTTTTTGAAATAATTGGACAATTTGACATTTATTTCAAAATTTTACAAATTCTGTGACTTGACAATTATTCATTATTTTCGAAATTTGACATTATACGAAAAATTTTATACTTCTTTCGTAATTGGACACTTTTCGAAATAGTATAAAGTTTTCAATTAAGAAATCTTGAAAAACCTACGCATAGAATGTATTCTTTAATTCGCGCGCGCGTAGGTACATTTTAAGCGTCGATTTTTCAAGTTTTTGAGTTTCAAGGTTTTTTTTCAAGATTTTCGTTTCAAGATATTTTTTTCAAGATTTTGATTTCAAGATTTTTTTCAAGATTTTTTTTTTCATTATTTTGAAATTCTGCGAAAAGGACCTAACCCACGATTTTCGTGTTCATCGGGCCGAAATCTATAAGAAAAAATAGTGACATACCGATCACAGAAATTTTTTTCATTTTGGCGCATAGTGTAATCATTGAAAATAAGATGAATTATTAAATTCTCCACATATTTGAGCCCAAACCAGTTCGACAATATTGAAAAAAGCTGATAATTTTAATACGTTTTTGCAAGTAACACAGAACAGTGTATCCTTAATGTAGAGTGAGGGAACATTTAAAAAAAAAATTTGTTTCGTTTCGTCGCTGCAAAAATTTACCAAAATGGAAATAAGTTTCACGTTTTTTAATCAAAAAAAATTTTACCAGCTTTGGTGGTGGCAGAAGGAGGCTTTTTTCAAGATTGAGAGGATTTATAGTGAATGTCGAATTGGAAAACAAAGTTAATTTAAGCACGTCGTTATTCAAAACATATTAGCTGTGCGCAAGGTGGCAAGGTTGAAAATTAAATTGGGCACATCATTATCTATGTACGTAGACTTTATGAAAAATCGAATCAATACAAGCACCAGCAGTAAACAACAGGGACCGTAGTAAGGAAAACAACAACAAGCTGTTGAAATTAATGAATGAATGGATGCAAGAAAGAAGGCTGGCCGCACTTGAATCAGCAGGCACAGCATAAAAGAGGGGGACGCTACCATCATTGATGCATGCGTGTGACAGTCATTTACCGGCTGGCCGAGCAACGACTGCTGCTGCTGCTGCTATTGTTTGTGCTTAACTACCTTCCGGGAATGGTGCAGGAATTTCGTTGTGTAATTCTTTGCCAGCCTTGTCGCTGCTCACCCCGCCGTAACAATGAATTCAATCAACAGCAACAACCACTTGTTCAACCCTCCTTCTCTGCTATTCTTCACAATCCACGTTGCAGCCATTCAATTCTTCCTGGCATGGCGTGGCATGGAGCGGCAAGCAAATTAAAATAGCCTCGGCTGCCGATCAAACACACCCAAGGTCGGCATCCACCACGCCCTAGATACGCCTCGAATTCAACAAAAATACCAGGCTCACAGTTTTGTGCAGCAGCAACTCGTGCAGCGATGAAACGTTCAAGAAGAAGGTAATGTGTACGGACACAGAAAAGAATGCTCAGCACATAGAGTGTTCCTTGTGAAGAGTGAGAGGGTGAGAGTGTTAACACGAAAAGAAAAAAGTGTCACTTTTATGTAGTATTGTTGTTGCTTTAATTTGTATAACCGGCATAAAAATATTATACCAACAACTTAAGCAAGCAAAATCCAAATATTTTGTTTTACTGTATTCCTTTTGTATCAACGCGCTTTGTGTTTTTGGTTTTTGTTGTGTTGTACTTGGTCTCGACCTTACTGGCCCAATTGCTGCAGTTTATTTGGTTAGTGGGTTGTTTTCAAAACATTTGCATATTTAAACGTTTGCATCCACCAAATTAAAGGGTCATTCCGAAAATTCCCGATTGGTGCAGCATACCGTCGTCATATAAAATCAAAAAGCCGTTAGTTACCAAAAATTCAAAATCGACTTTTTGATGTAGGCCTGTAGACAAGGGGGAATTTTAGGGGTTACAACCCCCCTTATGGTCCAGAAAGTACAAAAATCGAATATGTTAGCATCAAGGCAAGTAAAACGCAGCAGCGTAAAAAGTTGCAAGCCACTTCAATTTTTAACTGCTTGCTTTCAGATCATAGATAATATTAGCGGGAGGATGGCTGAAAATATGTCAGCGACCACATTAATAGCAATTTAAAAATCAAAAGTTTTTATTGTTTTTACAAGTTAAAATGCCAGAGTGATATTGTGGTATTTCGAAATTCGGTAGGCCAATTACGGTACACAGCAATAAACTGCTGTGTCTTCTTATGTATAGAAACCAGGGTTGATAAATGACTTTTTTATTTTGGTATACAAATTTAGAAAAAATTGTACTATGTAAAAAAAAGTATGGAATAAATTTTGCTTACTCCACGCATACTACGTTTACTTTGTCATTCCGTTTGTAACGCTGATAAGGAGGCGTGGCAGGTATAGAAAAGTATATATAGTCTTGATCAGTATCACCTCCTGAACCGATTTTGCTAGGTCAGTCTGTCGACACGATTACAGCCGCCATTTTAAAGCTATCGTATTGAATTTTGGTATACACACCTGATCAAATTAATAGATACACCTTGAAGATTTCACGTTTATTCACCATAAATTCACATTTAAGTAAGTTTTTGTATACAGCGGTTATTTTAATTTAAAAAATGCAAACTGGTAGCGCCTTTGTTCGAAGAATTTAGAGTGTGCATCCCTGGTTTTTTTTTATCTTCCTAAGCTTTTGTGTAAAGTGCGAAAATTTGCTTGATCAAAATAATAGATACAACAAAAGTATAATTGGTATTTTGAGCTGGTATTACAAATTTTGTCAAACTTTTTTAAGGAAACGCTAAGTGTTCTCAATAAAGAATTTAAATTTTATAAAATATCAAAAAACATTTAATGTAGATGGGTCGAAATAAGCATTGCACCGCTGAAGAGAAGATCTTCAAGATCTTCATTCAAGTCTTCAAAAAATATTGCAGCCGAAATGGGCAACATAATAAGCGATCCAACGGTTAGAAGTCGTCTACAACAAGCAAAACTGCCAGGACGAATTGCTAGAAAGGTACCTTTGCTGCGAAAAAAAAATGTGGGCATGAGGTTACATTTTGCAAAAGATCACGCCAGCTGGGTAGGACCCGACGGTAAGAAGAAGTGGCAAAATATACTATGGAGTGATGAAACCAAAATTAATTTGTTTGGAAATGATGCACAAAGGAATGTAAAACGACCTTAAGGCAAGGAATTTCACGTCCGTTTTACTAAGAAAACTGTTAAACATGGTGGCGGAAATATTATGGTGTGGGGATGCTTTTCCTGGCATGGTGTAGGTCCGATTTACCAAACGTCGCATAAAATGACAGCAGCAGAATATAAGAGCATCTTGGAAGACGTTATGCTTACATATGCCGAGGAGAACATGCCTCTTCGTTGGGTCTTCCAGGATGATAACGACCCAAAGCACACCTCAAAGCTGGTAAAAAAGTTCATTGCGGATAGCAAAATAAATGTGCTCACCTGGCCAAGTCAGTCGTCCCCGGATCTAAATTCGATTGAAAACTTATGGAATGACTTAAAAAAAAAATTGGCAGCAAAAACTTTCGCTAATAAGAAGCAACTGTGGGAATTTGACCAAAAAATTTGGTACGAAACTCCAATAAAGACCCGTCAGGACCTTATTAACAGCATGCCCAATAGAATGGCAAAAACAATTCAAAACAGAGGTGGATACACAGGATATTAATTAAATAATGAAATTATTATAAAAAAAAGTATAACTTCTTTAAGTTTTTTTTTAAGTTTTATACAGCGTCGTAAAGTGTGTCTATTATTTTGAGCAGTAAAAATTTGAGCAAAAGTTTTGTAATTGTTCTTATATCTACTCATTTAAACATTGTCATTGAAATTCTTTGTTTTTTTATTTACCTTCTATAATAGAATAAATGTGTTTGTAAGTTTTTTTAATTACTTCAATAAAAACGTATTTCTGTTTTGTTTCATAAAAAACTCTTAAGTGTATCTATTACTTTGATCAGGTGTGTATGTGCTTATAATAAAAAACAAAGATCAAGTTCGAGAACAAGCAAAATCTGATGAAAATGAACGACTTCTTAGAAACAATTAAAACAATTTAAAAACGCCTTTGGTACATTTAATATTCAAAAAGTTAGAGGAATGCCAATAATGGAATATATTCACATTGCGAACATTTGCTTTACAAAATAAAAATATTAGGCAATTATTCGGCTGCTTTGGGCCGAAGAATAAAAAATCGGCCGATTATGCTGAATACCGAAGCTGAATATTCGGTCGGACACTAGATTATATTTTACAAAATATGCTACGAGTCTTAAAAAATACATTTTTACAGTGCCAATAACATTACAATAGGGGTATTCACTTCATTGCTGAAATTTCAGAAATCAGAAATTTCCGACGAGTTGAAGTGAGCGATCGTTTGTACTGTTACTTTTTTTCACATGCATCTGTCAAGCTTAAAATCGCCATTGCTTCATTTCGTTGGTGGGCTTGTTACCAAAACAAATCATTATATTAAAAAATTTGTGATTTCTGCTTTTTAATGGAAAAATAATGCCAAAAAAGTAGCAAAAGTAAATTATATGATCGGCTTCAATAGAATTAATGATAATTTTGTTCTTGCTCGCAAGCATTGCATCGGCTTTTAGGAGGGATTTGACAGAATGATCTTCTTCTTATTGAAATTGTCATATTCACAACGACTCACACTCATTAAACAGGGGCCGAATTACAGCATTCGTGATCGAGCAAAATTCGTCGTGCTCTTCGATCTTGTACAATTTTGCTCGATCACGGATGCTGTAATTCGGCCCCAGATTTGCTTATGCTTACTGAACACATCTTTTCTTCGCAAATTTCCGACATCAACAAATTTCATCAAATTTTCATCAACTCAATAGGTGATTAAATTTAGGCAAACTTCGGAAAACAAAAACAACAACAATTGCACTGAAGTTTTGGTTAATTTCAGCATTTCGGAAATTTCAGCAGTGAAGTGAACCATTAATAATTTAAGAATTATGGCAAATTTAAAATACACATTAAGGGTATTCACTTCAACGCTGAAATTTGCGAAATGCTGAAATTTACGAAAACTTCAGTGCAATTGTTGTTGTTTTGGTTTTCCGAAGATTGCTTAAATTTAATCACCTATTGAGTTGATGAAAAATAATCCACGGAAATTTGCGAAGAAAAGATGTGTTCAGTAACCATAAGTAAATCTGTGAAAATTTTTTATATATCTTCATATTAAATCACAAAAGCCGTAATTTTAAATTTAAAAATTTTAAGAGAGAAGCAAAAAGCTTTCTAAATTGTAAGTTGCGCTTAAACTTAGGGCTTTGAGAACTTTGTGAATAAAAACATCGTTGTAGAAGTTGTAGAAGTGTAGAAGTTGTAGAAGTGTAAAATTTTGCGAAACATGTATTTTGATAAGGTGTATGATAATCTGCCAAAAAGTCGATTTTGAATTTTTTGTAACCTACGGCTTGTTATATGTATTTAATATATTTTGAAGAGAATATACACAAATACATATTTTAGGTTAATTTATAAATAAAGCTGAGCTTAACCATTATTTTTTAAATAGTATGTTGTACTCGTTGCTGTAAGGCCGTGTTCGTATTACGCTTTTTTTCGCAGTAGCGGTTGAAAAATAGTGAATTTTCTATGTATTTAAATACATTTATTTATTTAATATTCAGTATTTTTCTGCCGCGTTTGCGAAAAAAATAGGTTGTGTTGTCTCAATCGCGACAAAAACGCGTAATATGAACACAGCCTAATAAGTTACGATACCATTTCATTTACCCCTGTTTCACAAACACTTTTCAATACGTATTCTTAAATTAAAAAATATTTTCAACGAATTTTATTCGTGATTTTCAGCCACGAATAGAATTCGTAGAATGGACGTCGTTTGATACACATTTCGAATATTTTATTCGTATTCGTACAAAAACAAATGTATATTGTACGAATACATTTACGAATGATCGTAATACCTTGTTACGAAAAAAAAACTTTCTGTTCAGCTGGGGTTTGAACCACGATTATTTAGCTTATGGGCCATGCACTCTACCCACTAGGCTACGGTTGCCATCCTTGCAATCATACATTTCCTTTTGTTCGGTAATTGTTCGACAAACCAGTCGGAACGATTTCAGTTGTAAATTTTTTAAACTCAACTAAAACTTCGTACCTTCTACGAATAATGAGTACGGTCAACCTATGAATGAATTTTTTAGTAAATACTAGGAATGTAATGAAAGAAACTACGAAGTTATTCCTACGATAAATTGACGCATGTTAAGGAACATGGGCGTCCATAAGGTAGGGGGAGCTTGCCCCCTAAGCAGTGAATATTTTAAAATATCTTCTTATAAAATTAAAAAGCCGTAAGCTTCAGTTAAAAAATTTTATGGGAGAGTCAAAAAGCTATCTAAATTGTAATTGTATGTTGCGCTCAAACTTAAGGATTTTAAAAATTTTTTACTAAAAACGTCGTTTTTATTTGTAGGAGTGGACAATTTAGCAGGAACATGTATTTTGATAAAGTGCATCAATAATCAATCAAAAAGTCGACTTTGAATTAATTGTAACTTACGGATTTTTTAATTTTATATGACGATATTTTTAAATGTTAATATATTTTGAAGAGAACTCAAAATTAGTTTTTTTAAAGTATATTTATAAATAAAACTGGGCTAAACCATGCATGCATTTTTAAATAGTATGTTGTACCCTTCGCAGTGATAAGTTACGATACCATTTCATTTACCCTTGTCCTACAGGCACTTTTCAATAGGTATTCTTACACTCAAATTTACACACAATTTTTGTGTGTAAATATTTCTAATAATTGCGTCCATTCCATAATTCGTATTCGTAGTTTTCCTGTAGTTTTCAGTCACGAATAGGATTCGTAGATTGGACGTAGTTTGGTACATATTACAAAAATTTTATTCGTATTCGTACAAAAACCAATATATGTCGTACAAATACATTTGTTACATTTACCAGAGCTGTAAAAGATTTGACCAATTTGATTTTATCCACAAAAAAGTGGATCGGTGAATAACGAAATAAGAATGCATTCAATGAGTGCAAAATTGACTTATAAACAAAATTTTTAAATCATATTCATTTTTAAAAAAATGATTAATTATTAATTTTAATTATTCATTTTCGTTATTTAGAATAATGAAATCAGAATTTTTTTATTCATTTGAATGAAATTCACAAAAAATGCTATTCACGAAGAATTTCAGAATTTTCAATTATTCTTTCTTTATTCATTTTTCAATCATTATTCATTTTTTTATTCATTATTCATTTGTTATTCATTATAAATTTTTTATTCATTATTCACTTGTTATTCATTATTAATTTTTTATTCGTTATTCATTTGTTATTCATTACTCATTTGTTATTCATTATTAATTTTTTATTCGTTATTCACTTGTTATTCATTATGCATTTTTTATTCTTTATTTATTTTTATTCATTATTTTTTCATTATTAGTTTGTTATTCAATATTCATTTTATATTCATTATTCTTTTTATATTCATTATTTATTTTTATTCATTATTTATTTTTTATTCGTTATTCAGTTGTTCTTCATTATTAATTTTTTATTCATTATTCATTTTTTATTCGTTATTTATTTTATGTTCATTATTCCTTTTTATTCATTATTCATTTTTTATTCACTATTATTTTTTTTCATCATTCATTGTTATTCATTATTTATTTTTTATTCATTATTAATTTTTTATTCATTATTCATTTTTTATTCATTATTTGTTTTTTATTCATTTGTTATTCATTACTCATTTTTTATTTATGGCTAAAGACTAAAATGAATAAAAAATTAATTAAGAATAACTAATGAATAAATAATTAATAATAGCTGCGTTCCATTCGCTTCAAAATAATCCAGATTATTTTTTTTACATGCAAAGCAAAAACAAAAATAATAGTCCTATAACAAATAGGAAGAAGTTTCCATATAAAATTCTGATACAGCCTTTAAAAAATTTGAAACACAGGTGCCGCACCTGTATATTTTTATGAGCTGTCATTTCATTTTTTTAATTATTTGTTTGTTTGATACAATGACTATTAGGTAGCCATGACAGCTACCTATTTTCTCAAGAGCTGCGACCATCGAATGTTAAGCAAAAGGAAACAAAACAAACCGCGTGTGTTCCACACATTGAACGCATTCAGTGGAGCCAACAATTGCACTTAAATTATTTATATAATTGCATAATATTAATAATTAAATTAAATAATTTACAATTTTTCTGACGTTTAGAGTAAAACTCATTCAGAGTTCTCTCTACCATAACAGTTCACAACAGTTTTGAACGGCACACGTTCTCATGACACCTAATAGTTATTAGGGGTATTCACGATTCAGTGCACTTGCCTGTGCAGTTGAGGACTTGAGGACTTGTGCAGTTGTGCAGTTAGGTTTTCGTGAACACACCACCATCACCATTTCAAAGCTGTCAACATTTTGCACACAAGTGCACAACTGGTCAAGTCCTCAAGTTGAAGGTAATAGTAGAAAAGCACTTGTGCAGATTTTTGACGTACGTAGAATTTGTTTTTGTAAAGTGCACAAGTCCTCAAGTCCTCAACTGCACAGGCAAGTGCACTGAATCGTGAATACCCCTATTGTATCATGATTGCTTGTTTGTATTTAATTTTGACTGCAACGGTAGTGCCCTCTACGAGTAGTTTTTCTTGCCGTTCCTTTGAGAAAATTTGTTATCGCGATTATATTAAGGCGAAAGGAACGCAGATAATGAATAACAAAAGAATAATAAATAAAAAATAATAATTGAAAATTCTGAAATTCTTTGTGAATTGCATTCTTTGTGAATATCATTCAAATGAATACAAAAATTAATTCTTTATTCTTAATAACGAAAATGAATATTTGAAATTAATAATAAATCATGTTTGCAAAAATTAATGTGAATTAAAAATTTTATTTATAAATCAATTTTTCATTCAATGAATGCATTCTTATGTAGCTATTCAGTTGTACTTAAAATTCTGAATATGAATACCGATTTTACAGCTCTGACATTTACTAATAACAAAAAAAACCTATCTGAGCTGAGGTTCGAAACTTACGAAGTTCTTCTTACGAGAAATTGAGGAATGATATTCCTACTAGTCGAAGATCATTCTTCGGAGCAACATATGGTAAGGGGCATTTAAGCCAATAACGCATTTGAACTTGGACGATAAGCGAATTTATGTTTAAATAAATTAAGCACAAGAAGAAAAATGAATTTAAAAAACTAAATGCTTTCCCAAAATTCGGCTTAAAAAAATTGTTTTTCTGTCATAAAGATGATTCAATTTGGATAATTTTTTTAATTTGTCGTTAACTTAATTAAATTGCTAACAATCTTGCAGCATTTAAATCGGAGAAAATTGCATCGATCTAGGAAAAGCTTAAGATTCAAAAGCAAAAAAAAATTTAGGAGATTCTGTATAAAGTAGGCTAATTTTAAATCATGCACTAATTTTTAAAAAAATCTGATGCCAAATTCTTTTTAAGAAAACGCTTTTACATTAGAATATCTTATGGTCAAAAAATCAAATAAATCATATATGTAATATACCAAATGAAAGATTAATTTGTAAGTTTTAATTTTTTACTTTTCATAATTCATAATAATAACGGTATTTTTTGAAAAAATAACTGTTTAATATAAACAAAAATGTTACTTTTACATTCAAATAGCTATAAAATGTGAAATACTCAGCGAATTTGATTAATTTAACATTTTTATGAAAGCTTATTATGTTTTCTCTAAAATAGTACCTCAACCATCTCAATCGCTGATGTAATAAGGAAAATAAAGCAAGTTTTCTAGGACGATCACCAAAGAAAAATTATATTTTCAAATATCGACAACTCGAAAACAAATTGATAAATCGATTTTTCCCGCGGTTTGATTTTTTTTATAATAAAAATAAATCCTATTTTTATTGAAAATAGTTTCCGAATCCATTGTCAAATTGCGGCGCACATGAAATCGTAATCTCCCCACATTGTGAATAATGACAATAGGATTAGGAACGCTGTTTTTGACCTTCAAATATCAAGGTATATGCTAATTTGCAGGTAATTTTGAGCAATTTTTCGTACATTTCCATAGTTTTCTGTGGCATTTTGCTACAAAACATCTCCACAGTGACCCTTTAACCCGTGATGTGCGGCGTAGACAACATTATGTCGACAATTCTACTGTCAGCCGTGTCGACAATGTCGTGTAGACAATAAGTAAGTCTGTTTCCGTACTCGATTGTGGTAACTTGCAATATGCTAGAACGTGTTTCCATACCTTTTCTAGCTTAAAACTAGGTAGAAGAACAAGCTTTAAGCTTTATTGCTCTCGTGAGCTCGAAAGTACCTCGAAGTGTTGGAAAAATTTCTTTCATCATTATAAGAACAGTCATAAAAAAGAATAGGGATAGTTACAAAAGCTCCATTCACAAAATCCCTTTACGAAAAAACCCCAACATTTTAATAAAGCCCTAAAAGCATTATGCCAACAACAAAATCCCCAAACACAAAAGCCCCAAAGTTAAAGGAAATATTTGGGCTTGCGCCAAACTACTTTTTGTTTTGAAAATAATTAGTATTTCCCTTGTACGAAATATATTTATAGATTTTTAAGCATGATTCATCATGGGCAAATACAAGGCTGAAACAAATACTTACAGCCCTATTCTGGCAAATTAACAAATTGTTAACCAGTATTTTGAATATTCAAATTTAAAGCTATTTTTGAGCTGCTTTTTAGTTATTGACAATTTCATTAAAAAAATTTGTTTTTTGAGCTTTAAATTTTTTATTGAAAACAACAAACACATAGAAATATTCAAAATACTGGTTAACAATTTGTTAATTTGCCAGAATAGGGCTGTTAGAATAAAAAGTAAAAATAAAAAAAATTAAAAACCCAAAAATTGGGGATTATTTGGGTATTTTGGGCATGCGATTTTGATCTTGGGTTTAGTGATTGGGGATTTTTATTTGGGGATTCTGATTTGGGGGTTTTGTTTTTGGGGATTTTGTGTTTGGGGATATCGTACCCAACCCGAAGAATAAGCCTCAACAAGAACAAGCAAATGTCAAATTTACATTTCTTGTTTTCTTATGTTGTGGGGTGAAAAATAAATTTACAAATTGTTAAATAGCCTATTAACTATTAAATTATATTATTAAAGGTAATATTAATGCTTTAAATAATCTCGGCAAGTTTATTTGCTTGCTTAAAAAACAAAAATGACAAATTTAAATTGGCTCTGCTTACATTTGATAGGTAAACACCGTACAATTATGGGAAAAATTTTGCACACACGACAATTCTTGTGTCTTCTTTCAGATTTCTCCAGAAGAGATTGTCTTCTTTCATTTGATACAAATATTGTCATGTTTTAAAGTCTTAAGTATTTAAATAATATTTTTTAAACAATTTCGTTTTGTAGTCATTTAAAAAAAAATCCTGACGTTCTAGAGAAAAAGGGAGCACGCAGTTTTACTATCCTTGGTGTCTAGTTTCACGTGCTGTCGTACGGTGTAATCAGCAGTTTTTGTGCTTGAAACTATGTAGCTTGAAGTTGTTTCCGTACTTTTGATACAATTATTAAATTTAATTTTACTCTCAGCTTGAACTTTACTCGACTTTTACTCGACAATGTGTACGGAAACACTCCTAATACTTCTTATTATGAATAATTTTTCACGCGGAATCTGAGAAGGAAATTTTCGTTTTTAAGATAAAGCTCTAAAACATTTTGAAAATGTAAAATGCAAGTTTGTACATCAACGGTTTATCAACAAATTTGCGTTAAAAGTTTCCAAAATGTTCTTGAGCTTTATCTTGAAAATGAAAACTATCTTTTCCGATTCCGCGTAAAAAATTATTCATGATAGGGCTGAATATCTTTTAACGATGCACAGTGGACGAAGATGTTTTTTTGGCATTTGGTGGCCAAAAATTGCTTTATTTTTTTATTCAGAGGGCCGATTACGCAACTCGAAGTACTTCATTTTCAATCCGCTTTTGGCCCCTCGCCTCGCTTCGTTTTCGTTTATTATGCAATTCAACAAGGTCCAGAGGGCCGATTACGCAAGTTGGCTTCTATCGAAAATGGTCGGAGTTTTGAATGCCAAAATAACGGGAACTTTTAAAGATTACTATTCGCAAAAATTGTACCTAGTAATGTGTATATTAACACATTATACGTAGGAAAATGCTTATTATAGGGTATTCGTAAGATATAACGATTTAAGTTTGGAGTAATTTATTTTAAGCACATCAGTTTAAAAATTACATAACAACAAGAATAACTAGCCACGACCTAGTTAATCATCTTCATCATCTGTACCCGATTGATTTGCAGCCTTAAATGCTTCCCCTTTGGATTTTACTTTATCATCTTTGCTGGCCTTTTTGCGCTCATCCCCTGCACCTGTGTTCAAGCCATCTGACCATTTTCCACGCGGTATATCTGAATAAGCACTTGGATCCATGGGATCCAAAGCATCTTTCTCCTTCCCAACTCTGATATGACGACGATTTCGTGCGTGTCCACGCTCTTGCTCCCTTTCTCTGTCTTTCTCGCGACGCTGTCGCAATAGTGTCTTCTCTAGATCACGCGACTTTTGCTTACGCGGTGGTAGAACTGCACTTTCTTGGGAGTTCTGAAATTCAGCATTTGTTGGCGATCTTGAACGCATCGAGAATTTAATAATTTCTTCGATTTCTTTTTGATGCTTTGCCTCCATAGTTTCCATCTCTTCTTCGTCGGTATGTTTCTCCTCTTCGCTGCTGCCACCAGAGCCAATGACACCGCCCGTGCTTGCTTCCTCTAATTGCCTTCGATATGCCGCAGCACATCTGGACATTTCAGACTTGGGATGTGTGGGAGGCAGCCAAGAAACCATGCTATCTGCGTTGTTCCAGAAATAGAAGCAACCACAGCCTGGATCATACATCTCAGTCCAACCTTTGGGCAGTGGATAACGTCTCAACAGCCGCTTGTAGCGTTTAATATATTCGCGGGACGGCTCTACATGTCCCTCTCCCCACCGATTAACACAGAAAAGCGTGCATTTGTGGTAAATGTTGTATTTGTTGGGACAGCCTTTGTGACCCGCCAGTGAGCCTGCTTCACCGATACGCAACTTCATGCGTTCTAACCAAAAGTTTTCCTCAGGACGCTTCACAGTATCGGTCGACTCATACAGCGAAGGATGTTCCAGCTCTTCCAATTCATCATAATCCTCGGCAATGACCTCCTCATTTTCTATGGTGGCAGCAGTTTTAGTTGTAGCGCTATCTGCGGACGCAAGATTTTTCAGATATTTGCATTTGTCTTTATCATTTTTATGTATACCCAACCTTTTGCTCCTTTGGATTTTAAAGCTTTTTGCTTTTCAACAAGTCCTCGTTGCGCCAGGCGCTTTAGCAATGCGGGAGGTAACGTCATTTTGATATATTACTTCAATTTTAATTTATAAAAAAATACTGCAAGCAAACTATGCTCAACATTTGTTGACTTTTTCCAATTTTCTACCACAGGGTTGCGAAATATTCAAGTGCTGCCAAGTCACAATTTTAGTTTCTGACAAAAGTTTAGTACTGAGTTAACCTCAGCTTAACTCGTCATGGAAACGCAAGTTGAGTTGAATTTCTTTAAATCCATGGTGTAATAATAAAAGTACTAGCGACAGTTCTAGCTGCAGCCAACGAATGCCAGATAGGACCAAATGAAAACGAGAGCGTGCTATGGTTGCTATAGCAGTTGATGCAATATCAAAAATATTTTGGGTTAAAAATGTTTTTTAGTTTTTTTTTGACATATGCTGACCGCAGCTCGTGAGAATCAAGGCTGCCTAATATATTGTTTTATCATGGTTGAATCCACGAAACGTGTTAGATTTAACACAGTTCGATTGTGTGCGTTCACTGAACGCAACTGATCAGCTTCTGATGCTTACAACATATTGACTTTTTGGCCTCGATTTATTTTTAGTTGGACCGGAGTCTCGGCTCGATGTTGTGCATGGAAACACTTTCCATCTAGAAACGCCGTTGTGTCAACTTGACGGAAACCCTAAAGGCTTGATTACCCAAGCGTAAGGTAACGTAGCGCGAGGTTGCCAACTGTCAAGCTAAAATCTGTTTAATGATAAATGTGTACAAGTCGTTACCGAAATCGTAACGTGGCGTGACGCAGCGTAGAAGTCTGTAGAAAATAGATTTCTACGCAACGTTACGATTTTTGACAGTTCGACAGCTGTGGGATAAGCGAAAAATTTTGTTTAACTTCTTTTGTTTAACTTCTTAACTTCACAAAATTGTAAATTTTTATACTGTATGAGAAAGGATGAAGTCTTTTATTGAAGAGGAGAAGTTAATAAGCCTACTAAAATAAAATAAGTGCCCTGTACTAAGGCGTCTGCACTACGTTGGACTACGATTTCGGTAATCGCTTAACCTCGAGTCAACGTCGCACTACGCTACTTCCCGCTACGCCACCTCACGTTACGCTTGGGTAATCAAGCCTTAACTCAGGCTCAACTCGCCATGGAAACGTAGTAATAATAGTCAAGCCTTCAAATTACTTAACCCTTTATGCCACAAATATTTTTCGTTAAAAATATTAACTTTTGTTCCAACGTTACACTTCAATCATAACTTTATTCCGTACATCCACGAATAAGAGCGTATTTATTATTTTATGAAAACATATATGGTAAAAATAAAGAGATGTGCATTTCTTAATTATGTTTTTATGTCTAAAAAAATTATTCGTAAAGCAAAACTTTGATGTATTGGATTGCAAGTACTATTTGAGTGTATGTTTTCATAAAATAATTAATTCGCTCTTATTTGTTACTGTACGGTGAAGTCGCATAATGAAATATTGGAAATAATTATTTGGAGATTAAGACTGCATCAGAAAAAATATTATAACTTTTTTTTATGTAAAACGAGCTTAAAGTGAAAAAAAGAAAATAAAAAACATATTTTTCATATTTAAGTTGCTATAAATTATTCCATGGTTAAAAATACCAAAAAACTTTAACAGATATTAGTTAACTAATTAAAAAGCTTTATAAACCGGTTTAAAGAGGTTCGTATCTGGAATACTTTTTAAGTTATTGCATTAAATCTGATGACACCTATGAATGCCATTTTTTTCTATACTTCCGCTTATAACTCGAAACAGGGGCAGGTGAACCCCCTGACACACAATTTTTTCTTGTCTTGGCCCAAGGAATCGACCAGCGCCGGATTGAAACGTTGATCTGGGACACCCTGTATGCAGGGTAAGAGTACAAATATTTACGGAGGTGAAAGAGGAGTTCAAATTTAGCAAAAAATTGTATGGGAGGGGGTCTATTTTCACACCCTTAGTAGTTACAAGGTTAGTTGTTATTTCATGACTTTGATTCATACAATTGTTTCTACCAGAAAAACTAACTCATGGAAAACTTATTTCAAGAGCTCCTTTGAAAGACAATGAATTCACCTCTTTAACGGTGTATCAACGAACCCACCCGATTTACTGATTACCGATCTGAACTTATGATTACCGATCTGAAGTTATGATTACCGAGTGTGAAGATGAAATAAATCCGTTGAAACTACAAAATTTCAAGTTTGAGCGCAATTTTCTCGGAATTTCGCGCAATAACTCAAAATTTTTTATAGCATAACTTACTTTCTAATGACTTTAAAATCATAAACATATCTCTTAAAATAACAAAGTTAGTTCTACTTCAAAAATGTTCCTTTGGACAGTTCTTTTTTTAAGGAAATTCAATGACGTAGTGAAATTGTTGGAGTACAACTAACTTTGTTAATTTTAAAGATATGTTTATGATTTTGATATTATTAAAAAGCAAATTAAATACATCCCAAATTAGATGCTAAAAAAATTATTCATTTATTACGCGAAATTCAAGAAAATTGCGCTCAATCTTAAAATTTTGTAGTTTCAACGGATTTATTTAATCTTAACACCAGCACAGCTAGGTAATGGATAAGTCGGGTGGGTTCGTTTATACAACGTTAGAAAGGTCAATTCATTGCCTTTGAAATGAGGTCTTAAAATTCGTTCTTAAAAAAATAAGTTTTCCATGAGTTAGTTTTTCCGCTAGAAGCAATAGTATGAATCAAAGTCAACCCCGTAATTTCCAAGGGTGTGAAAATAGACCCCTCCTCCCATACGATTTTTTTGCTTAACTCGACCTTATCTTTCACCTCCGTAAATATTCGTACTTTTACACTGGACACCCTGTATATTGTCTGTTATTTTTATGATTTTCTGTAAGTGCTATTATTATATATTATACAAGATACATGCATTAAAACAAAACGAGACAAAACAAAAGAGACTGTAAATAATAATTATTTGTAGCTTTTTAAACCAAAAAAGCATTGTGAAAAAATTGTCGTACCGCCGTTTTGAAGATATCATTAGAATCCTCTCACATTGTAGAAGTTGATTTCGGGTTGGGTCCTTTTCTCAGAATTTCAAAATCTTGAAAAAAAAATCTTTAAAAAAAATCTTCAAATCAAAATCTTGAAAAAAAAATATCTTGAAAAAAAATATCTTGAAAACAAAATCTTGAAACGAAAATCTTGAAACTCAAAATCTCGAAAAACCTATGCATAGAATGTATTTAATCCGCCCGCGCGATTTAAAGAATACATTCTATGCGTAGGTTTTTCAAGATTTCTTAATTGAAAATTTAACACTATTTCGAAAGAAGTATCAAATTTTTCGAATAATGTCAAATTCGAAAATAATCAAAATAATGAATAATTTTCAAATTTTGAAATAACTCAAATAGTCCAAATTTTCAAATAGTTTCAAATTTCAAAAAGTGTCAAATATCGAAAAAAGTGTCAAATTTGAAATAAGTGCCGAAATTCGAAAAAATTTTCAAATTTTGAATAAGTGTCAAATGTACAAGTTTTGCAAACAATGTCATATTTAATTTTGAATATGTACCAAATTTCGAAAAGTGACAAATTTTGCAAAAAATTTTTCATAAATGGACAAAAAAACCACCGCGTTCTCGTCGTTTGTTTGGATGACGCTAACTGTGGGACTATAAATATTTAAAAAATTTATAATCTTGCCAAAATTTGACATTTTTGTTTTCGAAATTAGGCACTTTCCGTTTTTTTCTCAAAATAATAAATTTTATTCGAAAAAACAACATTTCTTAAAATTTCAAGATTTTTTTCAAGATTTATGCATATTCTGTATTTTCTAGATTATTTTTTAAGATTTTCGTTTCAAGATTTCGTTTTCAAGATTTTTTTTAAAGATTTTTTCAAGATTTTGGTTGTTTCCCCTTATTTTTGAAATTTTGGGCAATAAATAATAATTATTTCTGCAAAATTTCCCCGATATGTTTTTGTGCACAAAATAACTGGTAAATTTTGATTTTTATTTTTTAAGGCAAAAATTAAAGGCAAATTTATGATTTATGATCCATTACGGTAGAACCAAAACCGTAATGGATGAATAGCAAAACAAGGGCTTTTCCTCATTTCAAATTGTAATTCAGAATAGATTTATAAAAATTCAGTAAAGATCATTTGAAATTTAGAGTTTCATTTGAAATTCAGATTAGATCTTTTTTTGAACTTAGAATATAAATTTCTACGAGCGTCGTACGTGTGGATAGAAATTTAACCTCGCCAGGTTGAGGCAGTCTTATCCGTTGCCATGTGATTTATATTATTCATTGCCACCTAGTAACAATTTCCTTTATTGATCATAGGAAAAAAATTGGCGCAATCGTTATAGCAACAATTTAATAATAAATCGAATTGAAATTATACAATTTCAAAGAAAATCGTATTAACTTTATCCAACTAAGATCTTGAGTAGAGCAGCCATAATATGCCACGCATTACACCGACTACTAAAATTGATGTCATTGGAAATTTGGACCTAAGTCCCGAGAAAGCTGTTGGCGATTACATCGAATCAAAACAACAGGATGAATTTTTTGTGTAAGTTATAACAATTGGAGTAAATTGCTGGCTAAAAATTGATTGAAATGCATACATTGCTACCACAGCAAACCGCCCAACTGGGACTCGCCCGGCGATTCTATGCAACTGCTGCTCATACATAATGAGCGCGAACATGCGGCCATGTTGCGGCTGCAGGAGGAGATGCTTGAGAATTCTAAGCGCCAGGCAGCAAGCAATGCAAGTCGTATACGTGAGCTCTATAAAATACAGGCTAAATTGAGGAAACGCTTCGTCGAAGTGAACAGTTTCATCAAAGATTGCGAGGATAAAAAGCGAATAGCCGAAAAAAAAGTCGCAGAGGAGACACAATTGCATGAGCAATTTCGTGCCGACATTAAACGATTCTCAGAGTCCATCACTACATTGTCAGCATTTCAAAAGGAGCTAAGTGCAACTGTACAGGATTTTGAACCGTATGAGCGTGTCATTGAAGAGGTGGTAGATAAATGTGATATATTCGTGTCGGTTAAGGATTGCATGGATCGCTGTGATGCGTTGAGTAAGTTAAGCAGAGAGAATTTTATACACACGCCCAATAGAAATATGAAAAATTCATTATATTTGTAACGCAGTGTTGGCACAAGTTGAAATATCCCAATTGGAAGCACAAAAAATTCAAGAAATCGAAGAGATGCGTAAAAAGATGGTTAATGTAACCAATGAAGCGGCACTCACGGTTTTGGGCCTACAAAATGATCTTGCCGAATTGGAACGTTCATTTAATGTGACACGTAACGAATGTTTAAAATGGGAAAAAATCTTGGCAACTGCCAAAAATTTTGTTGCTACCAATGATCTAAATAAGGATCGCGCATTGGATGGCATACAAAATATATACAAAATACTGTGCAAGCGTAGAAGTAAGCTTCAGCATAATTTTTTAATTATTACAATAATGTACATAATCAATTCATTGCAGACAAGGAGCCCATACATACAAGGCAAAATCTTGAAAAACAGTTGGATTTCATTGAGGACGAAGTTGGAATACTGCACGAAGTGCTCAAAAAATGTAGTAAGAAATCAGCTAAAGGTGCGGTGGACACAATACGCACTAAATGTTGAATAAAACTCTTCAACTGAGCATGAAAACCAGAAATCTTCAAAATCTAAAATAATTTTTAGCAGAAATTTATTTTGTATCTATACATATATATATATTTTCAAGATTTTTTATAATAATTATAAACAGATAAATAGGATTCAATATAATACTTGTCATTTCAGCTTGATAACAACTAGCGTCTATCAGGCTCAGCAAATCTGCAAAAAAAAAATTAAGAAAGTCTTATTAGTAGGGCTAGGAATCTCATGCACTAAAAAAACGAAAGTATGCGCATATAACATGCACTTAAAACTATAAGATATGCGCTACAAAACACATATAACATAGAACAAATAAAATATGCTATTAAAAATATTTTTCTACTACATTATTATCGGTACAAAAATTAATATTGCATATAATTTAACAAAAAAAGAAGATAAGCAATTAATTTTAAAATATACATATAAAATTAGTTTATAAAAAAACAACAAAAATATGAAGAAAACATAAAAGTAATCCTTTCACAAATCAAAAGTATGCAAAAATCATAGGTATTTATTGTAAATATACAAAAATATGCGCGATAAATATGCAAAAAAAAGGCATTTTTTGTTATTTTTTGTTATGAATGCCATTTTAAAGGAAATTTCACGATTCGTAAAGATAACTTAACAATTTGCATTTTAATATGGCTAGTACAAACATGCATTTGCATGAGATTCCTAGCCGTACTTATTAGTATATACATATACAGTAGGACCTCGCTCAACGCAACCCTCGCTACACGCAACTCCTCGATAATCTCAACACCCAAATTGTACGCAAAGTATAAATTGCAACAAAGTGCAGACCAAAATTTCCCAATTTTTAAAAAAATAAATTGAATAAAATGAAATTATGTTTCTGAACAAAAATTTTTCGATTCACTTTGGCTGTATTTCTTTATTCATTCCAGACGTTCGGAATGACTGTTTTTGTTTCTTTATTCAGTTGTGATTATCCGGAATATTCTTTTTGTATTTATTTATTCTTACGGAATATTCCAAACGCGTTCTTTTTATACTATCAGCTAAGGTAGAATAAAAAGAATATTCCTTGTGTGTGAGGTTATATTCGATTGTTTGAAGTAAAATGTCGCTAAATGAAAATGGAAAAATTTTTTAGTTTAAATGTTTTAGATTGCTTTGTTGCATTTTTATTTTTTAAAATTTTATCTGGTGTATTTGTTGTCTTTAATTAAATACGAAAAATATGTTTCTGGTTTTAGTAAAAAAAATGTTCTTTCTTTTCCAATACTGTTTCTTTATTCATTCTTTTCTGGATAAACAACAATCTATTCTATTCATTCTCTTCTTTATCCGGAATGAATAAAGAAATACACCCTTTAATTTGAATGTGTAGAAAATGCATATTTTTTTTTTGGAAATAGGTCTATTGGCCAATATACAGGGTTGCCCATATTCGACGGACCCATCTGGCAACGCCATAACTTTTGACAGAGATGTCAGATCGCTTAATGACATACCGCGTTTGAAGCGTCAGTCCAAGCAGATTTTTACCATGGAACAATACACGCCACGCGAGCGCTCTGAAATAGTTGAAATTTACATTCAACAGAAGAAGTCAATTGTGAAAACTCAACGTGCTTTTAAAAGATTAAAAAATGTGAGAAGTGCGCCTTCTAAGAACACCATTAAGCGTTTATACGAAAAATTTTCGACTGGTGAGGCTCTTTCTAATCCGAAGAGGCCAAATAAAAGTCGACCAAGGCGATCGGCCGAGAATATCACTGCCGTACGAGCCAGTGTTGAGAGGTCCCCAAGAACATCCCAAAAACGCCGTTCTCAGCAGTTGGGCATGGGCATGGGCATGGGCATGGCATGGCGTTGATTTGCATTTGTTCCCGTACAAAATTCAATTGACGCAAAGATTGTTGCCTGCGGACAAGCCTCGTCGATTTGAATGGGCCCAAAGAGTCTTCGAAATGGCCGAAGATGACGAGGAATTTTGGAACAAAATTATCATGTCCGATGAAGCCCATTTCACATTGAATGGGACCGTAAATAAGCAAAATTGCCGTATTTACGCCACTAAAAATCCTCAGGAGATTCAAGAAGTGCCTCTTCATGACGAAAAAGTCACAGTTTGGTGCGGCGTTAGTGCGAAAACGGTCATTGGGCCGTTTTTCTTCCAAAATGAAAATGGCCATGCTGTTACCATCAACCAGGAGCGTTATCGCGACATGATGACCAATTTTGTGATGCCAATTATTCGTCGAAAGCGTATGAGGCAGTTCTGGTTTCAACAAGACGCCGCTCTACCGCACACAAGTCGCATAACAATCGATTTTCTGAAGAATTTGTTTCCGGGCCGTTTGATGTCGAAAAGTGGTGATTTGGACTGGCCACCGCCTTCGCCCGATTTGACGCCGCCTGACTTCTTCTTGTGGGGATATTTGAAGTCAAAGGTTTACTTTAACAAGCCAAGGACCGTAGAAGAGCTCAAGGACAACATTCGTGAAGAAATAGCCGCTATTCCGGCCGAAATGTTGGCGAAAACGATGGAAAATGTTGCAAAAAGGGCACAATACGCCATCAACGCCAGAGGCGGCCATTTGAGAGATATCATATTCAAAAATTGATGTAAACAAATCTACTTGGAACAAATTAAATGATTAAGATTGCCAACCACCAAATTTTTATTTTTTTCTTTGATTTTTTTAAAAAAAACATGGGTCCGTCGAATATGGGCAACCCTGTACAATTTTTCCTCGGTTTTTGCAATAACCTCAGATTTCGCAATTGGCTTGAATTTAATTGGTTGCGTTGAGCGAGGTCGTACTGTATATGGGCATTTCCAAGCTGGCGTTACGTACGCTTTGTACGAAAAAATATTTAAAAAAAAATAATGAAAGTCTAATTTTTGATAAGGCTTTTTTATTTATGTATGCGTAGTAAATAAGTAGCACTATATTAAGTAAAAACAATGACAACCATCTAGCCTACAAAAAACGGAAGTGATTTTTGACTTGGATTACAAAACTCTCTGAATTGAGCACGACTTTTTCTATACAATTTTTTTCAAGAAGGGTTTGAAACAACATACGTTTATGTTCCAAGTGATCAAATTTAAAAACTTTTCTGGTTTTCTTTTTAGTAGGCTTATTGATCTGGCGTTACGGTACTTATATTTCCATTGTAGTTTAATTGGGTAATTTAGTAATTACGTAGTTAAGTAATTAGGTTAGGTTAAAGTGGCCAGATATTTGGTCCGTTGTGGTACCACAAGGGATCTACTCCTCCTCACCTACGTACTACGTCGTGAAACTACCCTGAACTAATAATGAAAAGGATTAGACGCTTAACGTCTACCTTCTCAAGATCTCTAAGATCATCAAAAAGAGGCTTCCTAGATGCTTCTGTCTTCTGCGGGCTAAAGCGGGGCATGAACAGAGGAGATACGATACCGACTCCTCCTCTTCCTCATCCCTGCAACTCCTGCAGAAGTCATTCGCATGAGCCCCCATTCTAAGGGCATGCCTACCTATAATACACTGTGCTGTTATAACGCCTATCAAAATGGAGAGATCTTTCCTCGCCATTTGAGTGATCTTAATCGTTCGTTTTTCAGTAAAACTAGGCCACAACTGTTTAGATGTGTTAGAGGTGGTGCTATGATTCCACCTGAAATTAGCCAGTTCTGTGGCATGTTGCCTTAGAGCCAGCTTGCAAGACGCAAGTGGCATGCCTAATGTTTCCATGTCCGGCAGCAGCCTTGCCGCTGTACCTTCCCTAGCGAGCTCATCCTCTCTACAATTTCCCAGAATGTCCCTATGCCCTGGTACCCAGACCAGATGAATAGCGAAGTTAAGTAATTATGCAATTTAGTAAATTTAAAACAACTTTAATATATTGTCCTTTCCTTGCCTTAACCATTTTTTCATTATCTTTAGCCAATGCTTTCCATAAAACTAACACAAAAAAGTTTACGAAACATTTACGAAAAAGAGAAACTGCATTTGTGAAACAGTGGACACGATTTGATCAATATTGGTAAATGAGTTTAAGCATAAATTGCTTAAATTAATAAAATTTGAATGTTTCTCATAATTTTAGATAATATCATAAAATAATACCTCAAAAAAAAAGGTACCTTAAGGAAGTCACATTGGTTCACTCCTCTTTAACATATTTGTTGCAGATATACAGTGATGTGAAAATAAATAGGGACACCTGCAAAGTGCCGCAGGTATAGATTTAACTCCCTCGGGTGGTGATTCTCCTTGATTAGGCGATTAAAGGATTACAAAGATGATGGTCACCCCTCTCCCTTTGGGAGTTAGAGAGGAAAAACTTGATAATATGTGTCATTACGTCTGACTCTATATTTTATTTATCTTTTAACCGATCTCCAAAAACAATAGCGTCTTGAAAAAGAGACATGACCTTCAAACCAATGATACAAAACCCGTTTTCTAATTTTATCACATTAAAAGCTAACTATTTTACGTGTGGTAATTTAAAATGAAAAAGTAGTTATTTTTGCATTGAGTACTCAAGTACTATGGCAAGATCAAAAACCAAGTCAATAGAAAATTTTATCATGAAAAAAATTACATCATAAAAATTATCAAAAAATTTATTGTTTAATCGAGATATTTATTATCAAAGTTGAATTAAATTTTTTTTTAATTTAGTTGCTCTTAGTTGCTTTCTTAGTTGTGACTTTAAGCAAAAGGTTTTATAAACAAATTAATGTAAATTTGATTTTCTTAGCAAAATATAAACTTTGGAAATCAGCTAAGAGATACATTAAATATGGAGTAAAATGTAATGACACATTTTTCAAGTTTTTCCTCTCTAGCTCCCAAAGTGGGAGGGGTGAACCTTATCCTTGCATATTTTTACTCGCTTAATCAAGGAGAATCACCACCCGAGGGAGTTAAATCTACATCTGCGGCACCTTGTATATAATTCATGCATCTTTAAATATAAAAATACAGGTGTCCCTATTTATTTTAACATCACTGTATTTGAAGTTTTGCCCGATATGCCACATCTTTTGTATGCAGGCGATTTAAAAATGTACTATGTCATTAAATCTGAAGTAAACACAGTTTTCTTACAGAATAAATTTTTATCCCTGGAAAATTTGTGTAATCAAAATAAGCTTTCTCTAAATTAAAATAAATGCTGTTATAAGTTTTTCCCGTAAAAAATAAACACTTTATAGTAGTTTTGAGCTAAATGGGGTTGAAGTAAAGAGGATCAATTACATTGCAGATCTTGGGGTTATCCCAGATTTTAGACTGCTCCTTAATCTTCACCTCGATCATATTGCATCCAGGGCAAACAAGCTTCGCGGACATGCACACGAATTCAAGAACGTCTGTGTAACTAAAACCTTATATTGCACGCTAGTGCGTCCAATTCTTGAATATTGTTGCACAGTATGGAACCCAAGTTTTGAAGTGCATAGTGATAGAATAGAATCTATCCAAAAACAATTCTTATTTTTTGCCTTGAGAGACACGTATGACCCTCGGAACTACAGAAACGTGCCACAATATGTTCACAGACTGAAAGCCATTCAGGGTTGTTGCGAAATCCGTTTCGAAATTGCTTTGTTATCGGAATAGCAAAACGATTCCAGTATTAAATGGTGTTGTGAAATCCGATCGGTTTTTACTCTTTTCGAACATAAACAAATTCGTTGTTCGAATCAGCTGTTCAGCTAAATTGTTTTCTGAAGTTTTGTGTTTGTTCAATTGATTGCACGAATTGAAACATTTTGCGCGTATTACATAAATTTAATTGTCATTTAATTTAATTGTAAATTTAAAAAGTGTGTTGGCATTTTTATTTCTAAAGCTTTCAGAGTTCGCGTAAGAACAATCTTTGTATTTAATCAAAACTTGGAGATAACCTTGGACTTTTTGCAGATTTGTGACCCAAAATCGCTTAAACCAGAATTCAGTCACTTTGGTGTTAAAAACTATTAAATCTCATATGCATTCGTCTCCAATTCCTTTTGTGCTTTTATTAGCCGCAACGCTCAGATTTTAGCAGAAGTCTCAAGTTTATTTTTGCGTTTTTCATCAAATAAAAATAAAATATTATAAATATTATCATTTTACCATTGAAATTATTTAATTTACTGACATTTTTTTAAAGTTTTCAACCGCAATAAATAAAATTTTTAACATTCCACTAGTGAATAGCTGGCCCGTTTCTTTCCGAATATCAAACCGATAATTTCGGTTTCTGAAACTCCGCAAACCGATGCAAATTCCGATTCGAAGTAAAAACCGGAATGTATGACACCTTTCCCAAATTTCTACCGGAATCAAAACCGATTCCGGGGATTAACGGATTCCACAACAACCCTGATTAACATAATTCCATTGTCAACAAGAAGATCGCTACTCTGTTTTATATTCGATGTCATTGCCCGCAACATTGACAGCGAATATATTTCCACCAAAGTAACAATTAATGACCCAATAAGGAGAAATAGGAATACAAGATTTTTGAGTGAATCACAGCATTACACCACGTACGCTTGCAAAGTACCCATTAATAGATGTTGTATGATTTTTAATACTATCAGCGAGCACTACCTATCACCTATGTCTAAATACGTATTTAAGAGTTCCCTATCCAAACTCCTGTTTCCACCCTAAGCATCTATCCTTATCACGATCACCATGCTTCTTTAATTGTTCCCTATTTGTTACTATGTACACAATTTGTTAGTAAGTTTCTTTTGTTTTTTTTTTCTTTTCTTCACTCCTTTTCTTTTTGACGTGTTCTTGAATTCATGTCATTAAGGTGGGCGGATTACGCCCACTTCGATTAGCATATCTTGTACACCAAAAGAAGGAAGGGGTGAGGAAGAAAAAAAAACCTGTTAGAATAAGTATATTGCTTTGTTTGGCCAAATAAATAAGTTTTTAATAAGTTTTCATATTTTGGTCACGGTAGACTTTTCTGTGGAAATGCCCATATATAATATTTTTGTTTATATTTGTTACTATTATAATATTAAATTAGATATATTAAATTAGAAATTTTTTTAATTAAATCATAAATTTCTATATAATATACTTAAAATTTTTTATTTAAATTTATAATTGTTATTATTTATTAAATTTATTTTTCCTTATTATTATTTTTTTTTACTTGTTTTTTTTACTTGATTTCACATTTATTATAAGCGTATTAATTACATAATATTCATAACTACCAGAGATGGGGCAATGCACTAAATTTTCATTTTCCGCTAACATGTACTGATAGTGTAAAATTATTCACTACTTTTATTGCTGTTCTATTGGTGAATTTAAAAATATAAAAGCCTCACTATACATTGCTAAAAGTGAAAAAATTTTCACTAAAATTCATCTAAGAATAGTGTAAAAAAATTCCTAAAGCTTAGTGCAACTTTTATTTTTCCACTGAAATTAATAGTGCAAAAAATACCTCCACTAATGGTTCATTATTATTGTGGCTATATAATAATGGCTTTTATTATTATTATTAATTAATAATAGACAATAAGATTTGTAATTTGTAATTTATTTAACATAACTCACTTACAAATAAGTGAATCTTTTAAAGATGTACAAACATAACTTAATAGTGATTATATAATATATCAGATAAAATGTAAAAAAAAACAATATATTGAACGTTATTTAAAAAAAAAAAAACAAAAAAGAAATTGGCACCAGGCCAGATGTATGAATGTCCAGAAGATGAATGTATAAAATTTGTATTCAAAGGTTTTTCAATAGTTTTCCTTGAATATATGTATGTTTGAAAGGTATCTAATTATTATATTGAAAACTTTTATATAAAACTAATATTTTAAATAACATCACTTTTATATGAACGTTTTATAGTGTGAATAATTGCACTAATATGAATTTAAAATTTTAAAATTTGTTAGCCCATTTAGAAAATTATATTTTATTATTATAGATTTTGATATTGCAGATTTTGTCACTACCACTAAATTAAGTTATATAAAAAAAATGGGCCATTTCAGCCCTAGAAAGGACTTTGACCGAGTTTCTATTGATAAATTGTGTTTTGCGTGTTATTAAATGTTTGAAGTCATAGTCCAACAAAATAGCACTATCACTAAAGTCTCTAGTGATAGTGAAACAACTCTTTACTATGATAGTGAAGCGGTAAAAAAAAAATAAAAATATAATTTATTTTAATTAATAGCTTGTGAAATGCTAATTTCATCATTTGGTGCACTCACTACCCGCATCTCTGATATCTATACGAGGGCAATTTGAAAAGTTAGAGAATTTTTTAATAGCCCGCGTAGTAACTTTAAATACAACACTGATCCTGTCAACGACCATCTGTTAATAGACTACTGTAAAAATTTCAACTCTCTGCGACGCTTAGTTTGTGTTTGGCTCCCATTGACAGCAGACAATCTTGAGAATTTTGGCGTAAATGGAAAAAGTGAATTTCGTGTGCTAATCATTATTGTTTGCCCAAAAAACCATCAACCAAACAAAGGAAAGGCTTGGTAAATACAATGGGGAGTCTGCACCATCGATTGGAATGATTCACAAGTGGTTTACTGAATTCCGATGCGGTCGTACAAGCAGAAGCGACGCCTAACGGTCTGGACGCCCAAATGAGGTCACCACACCTGAAATGCACGATATCGTGTTGGCCGAGTGTTAAAGTGCGCGAGATTGTTGAGGCTTTAGGCATCTCAAACAAATGGTTGTGGAACATCCAATCATTTGTATATGAAAAAATTATATGCAAGATGGGTGCCGCGTTTGCTCACTCTCGACCATAAACGCGATCGTGTGACTGATTCAAAGGCGTGTTTGTCAATGTTGAACAAAGATAAGAAGGATTTTTCAGTATATTAGTAGCCGTGGACATAACATGGATCCATCACTACACACCAGAGTCAAAGGAACAGTCGAAACAATGGACTTCATCGACCGAACGTGCTCCAAAGAAGGCAAAGCCGGTGCTATCGGCCGAAAAGGTTATGGCGACAGTATTTTGGGATAAACGTGGTATAATCTACATCGATTACCTTCCACCGAAAAGAACGATCAATGACGAATACTATGCAGCCGAGTTGGAGCGATTCAACGACGCTTTGAAAGAGAACATCCCCATTTGGCGAGGAAAAAAGTACTCTTCCATCAAGACAATGCGCGCGTTCACACATGCCCAGCTCTCATGGCAAAATTCCATGAGTGCACGTACGAATTGTTTCCTCATCAAGCATATGCTCCAGATTTCCCCCCCCCCTCCGACTATTTTCTGTTTCCAAACCTGAAGAAATGGCTTGGCGGAAAAAGATTCACCACCACAGAGGAGCTGATCATTGAAACAGAGGCCTATTTTAAGAACCTTCCTAAAACGTATTTTTCGGAAGTGATCAAACAATTGGAGGAACGTTGGACGAAGTGTATCAAGCTAAAAGGAGACTATATTGAAAAAAAAACCAAATTTTTTTGCCGTCATCATTTCTTGTTTCATTTTTCACGGAATTATCAAACGACCCTCGTACTATTATATAAAATTGAAGTGCACATTTTATGTTGCCATTGAACTTCAAAAGTACTGCGCCGATTTTTATGAAAAAAGTTTTAAGATATCATAGGGGTATAATTTTTTTAATGATTGCTCGTAGCGGCCGAAGTTCGACTTCGAATGCTCTTCCACTCAAGTTTCATTGTACAAGTGTCCGGAGGATAGAAGAAAAAAATAAAAATAATTATGCTTTGCATCCGCGTTCGTTTTGACGCTGCCTATACTTTACTATAGGTGCGCATGAAACAAAAGGTGCTGAGGCAAAAGCATAATTCTTTTTGTTTTGTTCTTCTATTCTCCGGACGCTCGTACAACTTATATTGAGTGAACTTCGAACTGATACCTCTGTATAATATACTCTCTGTAAAAATACTCTTTGGCGGCTTTCTCAAAATCACTTATTATTTTGGTGGTATTGAGGCTGATGTTTCTCTCTGCAGTCAATTGGAGCAAGTTATATAAAAACTCATTACGAGTATATGCATCCGTGGACTTCTTGCGCATTAAGCAAACTATCAGTGGCGCAAATTGGCCTTCAATCAAAACTTGTATAGTAAAAACAGCTGCCTGAAAATAGTTGGAACGACATAAAAAGTTCTGTCCCAACACTGCAATTTGCCCAAATACTTCAATGTGCTCCAAGTTCCCAATATTATGATTTTTTCACCATGAAAATCAACTTCATTCAGAACGAAAAGGGTCTTCTTCCAAAAATTTCAGCTGTTCCGAAATGTTTATTCTCTCTCTTATATATTAAAATGAGTGGCATACGTGAGAACGCTCATAACTCGTGAACGGATCTTCCGATTTGAGCTTCTCTTTTTTTGGTCGAGTTTGTCTCCGCCCAAGGAAAGTTTTTACGTCAAGAATATTGGAAAACACCAGAGGGCGCTATAGTGCAAGTTCTTCACAAAACTGACAAAAACTCCTTAACTGCTAAGGCACAAAAGTGCCGAGTATCAGACTCAATTTTATTTTTAAAAGCTACGAGTAGTAACGAAAAACTGCGAAGTTTTTGCAAACAGGACCCGAGAACAAAATTCATATATCATGTCAAAGTAACTGATATTTATCGAAACTGGTCCGAGTCTTAACTATAATGTGCCCGAAACATGCCCAACAAGTACCTTGAAAGTCACCTGAAATGGTACCGTAGTCAGTCAGTTTTATGTCAATAAATTGCTTAAAAACGAGCGACTGTATGCTGGTACAATAAACTGACGAGTGCCCGAGTCGGTCTTCGTTCGTACATTGTGCCTGCCCAAGGTGTTCCAGAATTAGCACTTCTTTCGATGCAGAGGTCAGACATTTACCGACACGGGCACCGGACATATATCAGCTACTTTATTGACACAAAATATGAAATTGTGCCTGCCCAAGGTGTTCCAGAATTAGCACTTCTTTCGATGCAGAGGTCAGACATTTACCGACACGGGCACCGGACATATATCAGCTACTTTATTGACACAAAATATGAAATTGTTTCTCGGGTTATGTCTTAACCGAATCATACAATTTTATCACTAAATTATATCATGCATCTTATACTTTTAGGTTCCCTTAACCTCTTTACATTCCGTGTAAAAAAAGGATTCAAAATAATATTTATTCCATTCAACATAAAAATTATTCAAAATAACTCAATTTAATTCAAAAAGTATTTAAATGTTAGTGATATATTTTTTATATGTAGGTGCTATGGGTCAACGTTGCGGTCACTATATATATATATTAGGGCGGGTCAAATTCTGGCTCAGCGAAATTCGTAAAATACATGTAATTTCAAGACTTTTTCTCCACTACAGCATATACAAATTCTGAAAAAAAGCTGTGCGGACTTTCGTAAATAGATTCATACACATACATTCATACATTCATATTTTATAATTGAGAACAAAATCTATTTACGAAAGTCCGCACAGCTTTTTTTCAGAATTTGTATATGCTGTAGTGGAGAAAAAGTCTTGAAATTACATGTATTTTACGAATTTCGCTGAGCCAGACCACCAAAAAATTCGTCCATACAAATTGACCCGCCCTAATATATATGTATGTATAAATGCTACCAAGCCGACTTTTACCGCCCATAAATCAAGTAAAAGGATCACACAAACGTTCAATGAATTGGGGCAGGACAACGTCTGGCGAGCCTCTAGTTTCTTCTAAATTTTTCGGCTCACGAATGACATCAGTAATTAATCTGGTCCGAACTACTTTTCACTTTTGGGCTCTTTTTGACGTTAGATAAACTCGAAATTCAGATTTGCAGCCAACAACAGTTTGCTGAATTATTTGTAATGGTTGAAATCCAGATGTTGAAGTCATATCCTTTAAAGAACTTTTAGCTTTTGCCAAATGTTGAACATGTATAACAGGGTCGTGGTTATGATTCGAAGGTGATTTTATAATGTTATGATGCTCATCAATATTTTTTGTAACTAAAACACTTCTGCAATATAAATAACTGCTTTCTTCGATCACATGACCAGAGATATTCATCGCTTTATTGTTTTTTTAATGAAGATGATATCCATATCCGTCAAGGAATAGTTTCGGATTTTCTTTATTTGATTTCTGAACAACAATATTGATTTTTTATTTTGTTTGAATTTTAAAATGAAAAAACTGTTTTAGAGCTTTTAAGTGGTGTCCACACAATACAATGGCACGAACAACCTCAAGTTGGCGATTTTTTCCAAGTTGGGAACATTTTTGGATTTTGTGTTTGAAGATTTTGCGTTTGGGGATTTTGTGTTTAAGGATGCTGAAAAAAGTGGGCTTTTGTGTTTGAGATTTTGATTTTGGGAGTTTCAAGCCTCTTTCTGCTTCGGAAGTCCCCAAATAATCGCCAAATTTGGGAGTATGCATAATAATGTTATGAATTACAGACAACGTTAAATTTATAAAAATCTATTTTTAAATTGTGTTTACGCCAAACGTAAGCAGAGTGTATATATAACACGTCCGAGCGCCGTTCTCGCTACTTAGGGCACGATAGCTAACGTTTTCTTATTTCGTTCTGTTTTGGGGTTTTTTATGTTTGGGCTTTTGTGTTTGGAGATTTGGTGATTGGGGATAATGCTTTTAAGGCTTTATTAAAATGTTGAGGCTTTTGTGTTTGGGGATTTTGTGAATGGGGCTTTCGTAAATATCCCTACAATTTTTATTTTTATTCATAGAATATATTAAAAGTTACAAGTTTTTATTAAAAAAGCGTTCTCGTACTCGTTTGAATTTTTTTGCTCAGGGACAAATTGAATTTCAACTTTCAAGTTTCTGCTATACAAGTACAGGACTTTTGCTCATTTCTTATTTAAGCATAACTATTCTTTTTTTAATTTAATGTTCATTTTTATTCCATTTAAATTAGTTTTTGATTGATATTTGTATGTCATTTTTAATGGCATATTTAACTTATTATTAACCATTTTGTTTTTGACATTTTTATTTTGTTGTTGAAATTTTTAAATTAATTCATTTCCATTATTTTATATTACTTCATATTTAAAATTTTAATGATTTCTTGTAAATTTACTTTTTTATTTTTATATATAAGTGTTCTTCTTCATTTTATTTTTCTTTTCTTATATTAGTGAAATATATTTTTAAAACTTACCTGTGAATTTTAATAAAATCTTTCGATATAATCGACATATCCTGAGGCGTTAAAAATGAGTATTGTCGGTTTGGTTTTTTTTCGCCCTCAAAAATAAGCAAACGTGTCATATACTCACGATTGACTTCATCCTTAATTGAGGGGAAAAAATGGGAATTATAAAACTTTTCTTCGCATCAAATAATGTGTTCAGTTGAATTACCGTAAAAACATCATATTCATCTAAAAAGTAAAATGGATGATCCACACATGACCACAAGGAGATGAGAAAAGCTATTGTGGAATAGGAACGTTCACCACCCGAGAGTGCACGTGTACTAGAGACGGCATTTTCTAAATGATTATCTCGAGGCACAACGGAGACAGCCAACGTTTTTTCATCATGATTTACCTCAATCGAACCAACAAATCGACGAAGTTTGAGAATGCGCTGTAATGGAAAATAATTTTACATTAATAATACATTTTATAAAAAAATTGTGCATGTCTCCTAACTATAGCTAAGACTTAGGTGGACTTAAATTAAAACGTACAGTAAAAGAAAACTGAAGCAGCATCACCATGTGTTGTTTTAGCTTCTTAATGACATCACAACGCTTATTTCGAGATTTATTCAGCTGCAATAAGGAAAAATAACGCAAAAAAACACGATGATTTAGTGTTAGGAGTGGTTTTTGTAATATTCAGGATTAAATCCCGAGCAGCAACACAAAAAATTGACTTCGTAGAGGTAAAATTCACTAATAACGTAATTTCAAACTGTTTGACCAACATTATTTTTAAGCTTGTTTTTGTGGAACAATGTGTTTAATCTCTTGTCACAAAATAGAGTTTAAGTGCCTTTACTAGGCACAAAGTTCTTTTGACATTAAAAACGTTAATTTTGAAAAACTATGATCAGTAAATTTTGCCTCCAAAACGATTATAATAAAACCGCTTTTTCTTCCTACCATCTCAATGGAACATTTAAAACGTTCGTAATTGCTGACATCTACTTGCAAAGTATGCTTTTTGGCTCTGATTTGCTCTGCCAATTGGGCAGGATCTTCACTTATTTTTGCAGTATGCTTTAATTTCGCTTTAAGCTTTTGTATATCTGCTTGTAGTTGGTCCTCACTCTGTTTCGTGGGCACACGTTCGCCACGTTGTTGAGCATCGTCTTTTGCCTTGGACATTGTCTCCAATTTGGTAGATTTTTCGCGCTAGAAAGTTTTTATTTGAAATTAAAAAAAAAAATTTGTTAAACCGCAAACCTCTATCTGATTGATTTCTTCAGTAAGCCGCTCAATTCTCATTTCATTGGTTCTAACGTTATTAGCCAGGCTGCGTAATTTTGTGCGTACCTCTTCGCAGTTACTCTAAAGACGTGATACAAAGAAAAGGAAATAGGAATTATGATTGCGATTTTTGTTTAAAGAAAGAAAGCTAAACCTTAATTTTGTTAATTTTCGACTCCATGGCATGCATTTCACTTTGCTGTGCTTTCATTTCAGCTTGAAGGCGATCTTTTTCACTTAGTGCATCGGTATATATTTTTTTCTTGTCCTCTATTTTCAGCTTAACTTCTTGCAATTTGCTATGATTCTCCTCAAGCTCCTTTTTCTAAAAACAAAAACAATTAATGTGTTAATGGTAATAAAAACAGAAATCAAATCCCTTCAAATATTACCAAGATATCGACTTCATTATATTCTGGCAACTCGATATTTTGCAATTCCATCATTTTTTCCCAAAGCTCACGTTTCTTCGACTCGAGTCGCTCAAGCGCGGAACGTTTCTCCTCCATTCTTTTTATATCTTCTCGTAGTTGAGGTCCTAAAGCGGCTAGTTCGGTTTCATACTTCACCATGCGTTGCTGACGTTCCATTTTTTCTTGCTCCAATTGACTAAAAAATTGCATACATATATTAATGTGTGGACGAAAGAAAAATTGTTTCAATGAATTTACTCACTTTATGCGATCCTTAACATTAACTTGTATTAAAGATGCTGGTCGTATTTTAAGCGAATACATGCGATAGTTTGGCTCCGGATAGTATTCCAAACCTGGGTGTGGCACTATAACTTTGCTCAAGTTGCTCGGCACATTTTCTCTATGCGCTGTTATGTGCTCAGCAATTTCTTTGTTTTCAGCAAGCAGCACGGTTTCAATCTGCACACGATCAATGAGACAGTTCATGACAACGGGATCGGAACACTTAATTTCGTTCATAAGTAAACGAGTGCCTCTAGTTGCGCTAACGCTGCCGTTTTGCACATCGTACACCTTAGAAGAGATAAATGTTTAAAATAAGTTTAAATTTTGAATAAAATAATGAAATCATTTATTTTCAAAATATACAATAATTGAACTTTAAAAAAAAAATTAAAATAAAGATGAATTAAATAAAAATCAATAAAATAAGCAACAACAAATAATACATTAAAACTGAAACGTGTTATACATTAAAAAATTTATAAAAAAAATTTCATAGTACTAAAAAAAATAAATTTTCATATTACTAAAAAAAAATTAATTAAAAATTAATAATAGAAAATTTAAAAAATACAACTGAACTAAAAGTTTCAATTTAAAAAAAAAATATGAAAAATGTTAAGATTTTGTAAGAAACTTTGTATCGCTTTATTTATTATTTTTAAATTTTTTTCGAAACCCATCCACTTATTATCACTGTGATATGGCATTACTGTCTTCCATAATTAATAGGAATCGACAAAGGGATTTTTCATTTTTAAGATAAGGCTCAAGAACATTTTGAAAATTTTTAATGCAAATTTGTTCATAAATGGTTTATCAAATTTGCATTAAAAATCTTTAAAATAATCTTAAGCTTTATCTTAAAAATTAAAACTCCGTTTTTCGATTCCGCGTGAAAAATTATTCCCGAAAGGGCTGATTTTTTTTATTTAATCCGTACACACTCAAAACAGTATGTACCTACATTCAGCTCTATCGGGAATACATTTTCACGCGGAATCGTAAAAGGGAGTTTTAATTTTTAAGATAAATTTTAAAAATACTTTGGAAATTTTTAATGCAAATCTGGCAGCCTAAAAAAGGTTATTTTATCTAGATCCGTTGAAAAGACGCCTCCACCGACTTTATTACATAACTGGTGTTAGGAATCGATTTTATAAGAAAGAGAAGAAAAGTGACTTGAATGTGTGTTAACCCACTGTGAGATAGCGTTAAGACGAATAACTGTTTTCTGCACCACCTTTTATCCCATTATATCAAGTTGAGCGGAGGCAGTGCTTTGCACATTCCCTAATAACTTGCAATTTGACTATGATTTCAGTGCTTACCACCAAACACATACACCGGATTGTAAGATTGGCCTCATTATAACTTAATTAATAAAGCATAGTATACGAGATCGTTTTCGTTGATTTGACAATGGCTTTCCTAGTACGCTCAAGGATATTTAGCTTCCAGCTAAACTTTTTATCTACAATAACTCAGGTACTTCGCTGTGTCCACAAAGGTTAACTGAGCGCTATCTAGACGTAATGAATTTATGGACGAAATCTTATACGTTCTCGTGAAAAGGACCAGCTTCATTTTTTGACAGTTTAACTTTCTTAGAAATTCATTGATTACCAAATACAATAGTTCAGGAGATAGAACACTCCTTTGAGCAGTGGAAAATGTGAAATTTTAAACACAAATTAAATTATAATTAAAAGTCAATTAAATCTACCTGAGCAATGAAACGCGTTGTTATAATAACTGGATGATAATGTGGAAATTTACTCTTGAGTATGGTTTCCAACATATGACGATCTTTTGTGTTGCTCACAATGAATGCCTTGAGAAGGACGCCAATTTGATTTTCCACCACATCACGATATTTGCTATTTGGCACTTCGACATAGCTACCAATGGGACCACGTGGCATCTGTGAGAACTTGCCAGCTCTATAATACTTTTCAATTTCTAACAGCAGTTGACTAACATCCTGACCGTATATTGAAAGCTTATCTTTAGAGCTGGCCTTGATGTTGCTGATGCTTGATTGAATGCGACCTTAAAAATGTTAAAAATTAATACTATGCTAAAAGAGAAAAATGTGTGAACTTACGAATTTCATCTTCGATTCCACTGCGATGTCGTCTTAAGTCAGCAATATTTTCTTCGCGTTGCACTTTATTATCAACGAATATTTGTAAATCTCTTTTAGCTGTTCCAATAATGGCATCATTATCATCATGCATTTTTTTTAGTTCCACAACAGAGGCTTGATTTTGACGGCGTATTTCGGCAATATCGCCTACGTTGCTATAAAATTAAATAACAATAGTGCTTAATAAAATAATAATCTTGCAAAGTATTTTTCTAGGTGCAATAAATGACTTTAGACTTCCACAGTAAAATGTTTGCTATCAAAACATTTTCAATACATATAAAGTTGTCGACAACCGTAAAACCATTATCTAAAAAATATTGTAATATAGTATTTATGTATTACTCACTTCTTTGAACGCTCTTCAATATGGTTATGCAATTCACTTATCTGTGCCTCAAGGAATGAGCGTTTTTTCTTAAAACTTAGTATAATTGATTCAATTTCAGAAGCACGATCGGATATTTTGTTGAATTCAGTTTTTAGTTGATTGTATGCGGAATTGTCCTGAGTTATAGAAGAACTTTTGGCTGAAATCTGCTGCTCAAAGTTTCTGAAAATGAATACGAACAACATTAAGATTTTATGCCAAGATAAAGGAGATACAAATTTCACCTTATTTCACTTTTTAATTCCAACTCTACTTCGCTACGGTTTTGCACTAGATGTAGCAATTCTTCTTTTCTTTTTTCCCTGGCTTCTATTTGTTCGTTAAGTACTTGTAGTCCGTTTTCTTGTTTCGTCACAAGCAACCAAAGGTATTCGATTTGACGTGTAGATAAAATATCCTGAATTAGATTGAATGTTATTATTTATGAAGAGATATGTATATTTAAACTGAAGAAGCATTTCATACTTTAAGATCTTCCACTGACATAAGTTGCTTATATCTAGCGTTGAGCTCTTCAATTTCCAGTTTGTTTTTGGCGATTGTCTAAATGTGTACGAAATTTAGTAATAAGAATTAATGTTTACATATATATATATATATATGTATATTAAAATAAACCTTTTTATAGCACTCCATGCGGCGCAGGTGATCTTTGTATGAGTGTAAACAGTCATTAAGTTTCTCCATGACCATTTCTATTTGAGTTGCTTTGAGAAAAAGCTTGTAATTCTTAGAAGGTTCCAATCTGACAATTATTAAAATTTGATTTTTTCTGAAACATAACAATACGGACAAACATACTCTTTTAGGAACTCGCGTGCGCTATCCTGATTAAGCACAAATACTGGATTATCCACTTGAACATTGTGATACATTAGAATACGATGCAAGTCATCTAATTTTCGTGATATCACTGCACCATGCTCATTCTTGATGATGTAAGTGGCTGCTGATTGCGTGATGGTACGCACTATAGTGATGCGTCCGCCGTAGACTTCCGCTTCATATGCCTCTGCCCCCTCATTGGACAGCGTTATTTCAATTTTGGCCGAAGTCTCGCCCGTCTTGATGAACTCTAGACCAAGCAATAGAATGCTAGTGATATAAAACATTTTTGGAATACATAGTTTACTGTTAGCTAAAATTAATCTTTTTAAAAAATTTTTTTTGTTGAACATAATGTGTAGCCCTTAATAGATATTATGTATTAAGGGGTTTTTATTCCAAATTAATGGCCGCTCTCAAGTGGTTGGGAAGTTGTAGAGGTCTAAAGTTGGAAAAATGAATATGAAATAAAAGTTGTTTTCACTTTTACGTATTCAACATGGGTATCAAAAGAATGATTTTGTAACCTATTCAATGAGATATCAAGCATAACTTTAGTTATGAACTTCACGAGATTCCTATGCAAGGATTTTAATGTTTGATACCTCGTTAAATAGATGCTCGCATAAGCTTTTCTCCGATACAATGCAGCTTAGTTTTGTTGGAAACTGAAAAAACAGCATTTGTTTAAGACATTTTTCCAACTTTGGACACCTGTTACTTCTAAACGACTTGAGAGTGGCTTTGAATTTTTTCACAATTACCTTTTTCAGCTCCAAATACAGATTTTGAAAACAAAAATTAAAAAACCCATTTTAGCTAAAAGTAAATTGCTCCCATTTCCCCCTTATAAACTTACGCTTCATGCTCGCTGACCGATTGGTGACCTTGGCTTTGGCGCCAAGCCCCAACACCAAAGCTGCTATCACCGCACTCTTGCCACTTCCATTGCTTCCAACCAAAAAATTAACCCGCGCATTGAAATCAATGCAAAGATTAGAGTGACACATAAAATTTACCAAATGCATTCGAGTAACTTTGCCGCAGCGCACAGCGGCATCTAAAATGCTTTGTTGTGATAGTGACTAGAGATTGGGAAACAAATTGCGCATTTATTTTTAAAACAATAGATATTTGTAAACTTACTATTGATACTTGTGAAGAACTGGGTCGTTCATTTCGCCGGCGTTTTTGGGCAATGGTAGAATCACTTTCGTCGATGATTGTTTCCTGCGTTTTACGCTTTTTGCACAAACTTAAACTCATTTTTTTTAGTCTAGCGAATCCACTGAAACTAATTAGAGTAGATTTTGAGTTTTACCTCAATTTATATACCGATTAGGTTTCAAATACTATTGGCGTCCCGTTGTTAAATAATGCAATAAAAGGAATATTTCAGACATAACTATATGTCTATCCGACATGTAACTTGTCGGCAAAATAACGGCATTTTTTATTGGGCTTTCACACATGCTACATGTTCGATAGACATCATTATTTTTCAAAGCACATAATAATAACCTGAACACATTGGCCGCATTCTAGCCGAAAAAGTGCTCAAGTAGCGAAGAGGCATAAAATATTTTCGCTATATAAATTGTGACATCTCAAGGAACATGTTCTGTGAGAGCATACCATTCAGCCCGAAAGTTGTGGAACAGTTCTTGAGCACTTTTTCGGCTAGAATGCGGCCATTGACGACGAAAAGCGATGAGCGACATGTCTCCATTCTGTCGTTTAACTGTGGGTTTAGACCGCCTGAACGAACGAAAAATTTATCGCGAACAATTTATTGCAATAAATTCTTCGTTCGGAGTACTGTTTAGACCGCACGAACATCAATCGCGAACAAACATTGGCCGCCATCTTGTTCGTTCAGGCGGTGTAAACAGCAATTTGTGCATTTGGCCGAACATCAATAAATGCAGGGTTGATAACTCCTTATTTTTATATTAGTACTAAAACTTATAATCCGTTTCTCAACAACAAATGGTTTGCCACTCCATAACAATATACAATATTACTCGTATTAGTTAGTATAGAAAAGACGTGTGTTTAACTTAAGGGCCCATTTAAGTTTTTCGACGAACAAAAATTAAATGTTTTCACATTTTTCGTGTGTTAATAAATTTCGTAAATTTTAAGTCAACTAAATAAAAATTGTTCCCAAATTGTATGCACTTATTAAGCAAATATAATTGATACTTTCAGTCGTTCGATTTTTATTTTAGAGAAATCATTTTTATGTTATAACTTTAAAGAATTGCTTTTAGTCACAAATCGAATTTTCAACTACCATTTTGGTTAATATCCACATTTTTCTAAAATCTTCGATTAAAAACTCAAAAAGTTTCAGCAGAACCTAAAATATTTTTTATTTTATTTGAACGAGCTCTATTGCGGACTCCTGCTATATTAAATAATATTTGCTATCCATAAACTCAAAATTTTCATTAAAAGTTATAGTTATTTAAAAAAAAAATTACATCAAATAAACAGTCGCCTCAAATAAATAAATTATAGGGTTTTCCGCTTAAAAACTTAATTTGGCCCTTTACACAACACAATCATATTGCAGCGAAAGTTAACAGAACACTTTAAAAAACATAAAACTAAATTAGTAAATATTTTAGTACTTTTCATAAATTATTCTCTAAAGCTACTCCTCTTTGCTACTTTACTATTTTTAAACACAGCGCAACACCGGATTCGCCCAAAAAGATCGAAGCTTGTTCGATCAGAGCGAACGAAGGAATCTTCGTTCGTTCGCCCTAATTTACTGTTTACACCGGGCAAACACTGTTCTCGATAAATTTATAGCGAACACTGTTCGTTCGGGCAAAGTGTTTAAACCGAGCGAACTAACGACCCAGCTAGACAGCTAACTGTTAAATATTCCGTATATATGGCATATACGTAGCGACCTTGACGTTAAAGTCATATAAAATTCTCCATACATTGTACGTTAAATTTGTTCTACCAAAATACTATATATATGGACAGACGCTCATCTGTGTGATCTGGTATCTCTGTCTGCCACACATGTTTTAGCCATAAAAAAAAGTTTAGCTGAACTGCTCACACCAATACGAAAATCTGCTTTGCAATCTTCTCCCCCCCATGCCGCTATATCATAACCACCCCCTAGCCCAGAGATTAGAACTCTGACATGTTTATTTTAAATTACAAAGACAATTTTTGAATCCATTTTTATTTATTTTTTGCAATGCATAAATTACCTTGAGTTACGGGTTACAACATTACGGCTTTACAAATAACACAAAGATAAACACAATTCATATAAAATCCATGGGTTCTGAATGCATTTCTTCACAACAGCAATATAGCTCCAACGACAGCAGCAGTTGTTTGAGTTGCAAATGTAGTCAATCCAGATAATCGCAATGTTTTTCAGGAATCCTATTTAGTCTTCTGAAAAGAAAAAAATGTTGAATTGTGTTATTTTATTTATAATTTTTGTATACTTCCTTTCGATTGTACGGCTCATTTTGTTTGATTTGTAATTTTTTTTGGCAGTTTATTATTTTAGAGCAAGAAGAACAACCAAACATAACTTTCCTTGTTTAACATAACGTCAGAAAGTATGAATGTATTGCTGAAAACCAAAATTTGTTTCGTTGTGTTTGTGAAGACGTCCCAGCTAGACAGCTAACTGTTAAATATTCCGTATATATGGCATATACGTAGCGACCTTGACGTTAAAGTCATATAAAATTCTCCATACATTGTACGTTAAATTTGTTCTACCAAAATACTATATATATGGACAGACGCTCATCTGTGTGATCTGGTATCTCTGTCTGCCACACATGTTTTAGCCATAAAAAAAAGTTTAGCTGAACTGCTCACACCAATACGAAAATCTGCTTTGCAATCTTCTCCCCCCCATGCCGCTATATCATAACCACCCCCTAGCCCAGAGATTAGAACTCTGACATGTTTATTTTAAATTACAAAGACAATTTTTGAATCCATTTTTATTTATTTTTTGCAATGCATAAATTACCTTGAGTTACGGGTTACAACATTACGGCTTTACAAATAACACAAAGATAAACACAATTCATATAAAATCCATGGGTTCTGAATGCATTTCTTCACAACAGCAATATAGCTCCAACGACAGCAGCAGTTGTTTGAGTTGCAAATGTAGTCAATCCAGATAATCGCAATGTTTTTCAGGAATCCTATTTAGTCTTCTGAAAAGAAAAAAATGTTGAATTGTGTTATTTTATTTATAATTTTTGTATACTTCCTTTCGATTGTACGGCTCATTTTGTTTGATTTGTAATTTTTTTTGGCAGTTTATTATTTTAGAGCAAGAAGAACAACCAAACATAACTTTCCTTGTTTAACATAACGTCAGAAAGTATGAATGTATTGCTGAAAACCAAAATTTGTTTCGTTGTGTTTGTGAAGACGTCCCAGCTAGACAGCTAACTGTTAAATATTCCGTATATATGGCATATACGTAGCGACCTTGACGTTAAAGTCATATAAAATTCTCCATACATTGTACGTTAAATTTGTTCTACCAAAATACTATATATATGGACAGACGCTCATCTGTGTGATCTGGTATCTCTGTCTGCCACACATGTTTTAGCCATAAAAAAAAGTTTAGCTGAACTGCTCACACCAATACGAAAATCTGCTTTGCAATCTTCTCCCCCCCATGCCGCTATATCATAACCACCCCCTAGCCCAGAGATTAGAACTCTGACATGTTTATTTTAAATTACAAAGACAATTTTTGAATCCATTTTTATTTATTTTTTGCAATGCATAAATTACCTTGAGTTACGGGTTACAACATTACGGCTTTACAAATAACACAAAGATAAACACAATTCATATAAAATCCATGGGTTCTGAATGCATTTCTTCACAACAGCAATATAGCTCCAACGACAGCAGCAGTTGTTTGAGTTGCAAATCTAGTCAATCCAGATAATCGCAATGTTTTTCAGGAATCCTATTTAGTCTTCTGAAAAGAAAAAAATGTTGAATTGTGTTATTTTATTTATAATTTTTGTATACTTCCTTTCGATTGTACGGCTCATTTTGTTTGATTTGTAATTTTTTTTGGCAGTTTATTATTTTAGAGCAAGAAGAACAACCAAACATAACTTTCCTTGTTTAACATAACGTCAGAAAGTATGAATGTATTGCTGAAAACCAAAATTTGTTTCGTTGTGTTTGTGAAGACGTTAGAGCTGTCCAGCTGGGGTTAGAGCTGTCCAGCTGGGGAGGTTTCTTTCGTTCGTTCAGGCGGTCTAAGCGCACAGTAACAGATATGTTGATCGACTTGATTTTAATAAAGGTCTCTGCCCACTTACGGCACGTAACGAAACGACTGTAAATCGGATTCGAAAAGGCAACGTAATGTTCAATGCACACTTAACGAAACGGCAACAAAAATTTTAATTAAACAAAACAATAAGCGCAGAATTATCTAGTACACAATTAGCTTAAATAGCTTTGCTATTAGATGACTGTGTAGAAAACTGATAAGATCATAGATTTAAGATTAATTTTATGCTTTAAAAACGACCTATCGATGTCGAATTTTTACTTTGCACAATAAACTGTTGGAATCCATTGTAATTTTTGTAAACAAAGAGAACGACAAGCCGGTCAGAGTTCTTTGAAACGATCACCACCGGCTTTTTCGTCGGCGTCAACAGTCGTTGCCATTTCATCGACGCTTAATGAGCATGTATACATAAGAACACATGGTAGTTATATTTTAAACGAGACAGCACCAAACTTCAAGATGAAATGTTTTTGGAATTTGATATTTACAATCAATTATTTTTGTGGATTTGTGCTCATATAGTATATGTACGTAATTCTATAAATTTAATTTGTAACATTTGAAGCATGAATCAATGATAGATGTATACAATGGAAGAAATTTCCTTTTGTCACGTGTCAAATTAGAATTAAATTAAAGCTGGCGACAGCGACATTCGATGCCGCTGCAACAATTTCGTCGCAAAAGTCTCCAAAAATTCTTCCCATAAAAAATACATGTATATGAAAATTGATATTTGGCTCTCGTCACTTGCCGTCGACAATGTGATCAGGCTATTACAATGGCAAAATAATTTTTTGCTTTTCTAATTATTTATGAAGTATTTGAGGAAAAGATGGGAAAACTGTTGGCATTTTCTTTTCTCAAAAATTCTGCATATTGCCCTCTTTAAAAATTCTGATCTCTAAAATAGCTTCGTATTCTTTTCTCGAAAACGTTGAACTCAGAAGTTTAAAAAAGCAGAATTTTTGAACTCTCAAGATCGACGTTTTTAAAATTCTGCATGAACAAAAAAGTGGCATGTTAGAAAAATATTAAATATTAAAAATATTATCATAGACATTTCATTAAAGTTTAAGCTTTTTCACGAATGACAAAATAAATATTATAAAAATTGTGATGTGGCAAATATAAACGAAAAAGTTGGGTCTGCAATTGATGTTATCATAACAAATTTTCTTGAGACGTCTTCCAATGTCTCATCCAATTATGAAGATCTAATGATTCTCCATTACCGAGAACAATATAATGAAAGAAAGAATATATTATTTAATTCTTTTATTGGCCCATTATCATAAGCTGCGTTCCATTTGCTTCAAAATAATCCAGATTATTTTTTTTTACATGCAAAGCAAAAACAAAAATAATAATCCTATAACAAATAGGATTATTTTTGCTATCCATATAAAATTGTGATATAGCTTTTAAAAAATTTGAAAAATTTGGTGCCGCACCTGTATATTTTTGAGCCGTCATTTCATTTTTTGAATTATTTGTTTGTTTGATACAATGACTATTAGGTAGCCATGACAGCTACCTATTTTCTCAAGAGCTGTAACTTAAATACTTCACAATTTTTCTGACGTTTATAGTAAAACACATTCAGAGAAAAACATCGTTCACTAAGATATCGTTACCATAACAGTTCACAACAGTTTTGAACGACACGCGTTCTCATGACACCTAATAGTTATTGTATCATGATTGCTTGTTTGAATTCAATTTTGACTGCAACGGTAGTGCCCTCTACGAGTCGTTTTTCTTGCCGTTCCATTGAGAAAATTTGTTATCGCGATTATATTAAGGCGAAAGGAACGCAGCTATAGTCAAAATAAAAGTCGACTCTAAATTTAGTACAAGCTTTTTGACAACATTTTATACTAAAACAAATTGTCAAAAATGTTTATACTAAATTTAGAGTCGACTTTTATTTTGACTATAGGGGTATTCACGATTCAGTGCACTTGCCTGTGCAGTTGAGGACTTGTGCAGTAGTCCAGTTAGGTTTTCGTGAACACACCACCATCGCCATTTCAAAGCTATCATCATTTTTCAATGCACACAAGTGCACAACTGCTCAAGTCCTCAAGTTGAAGGTAATAGTAGAAAAGCAATTGTGCAGATTTTTGACGTACGTACATTTTGTTTTTGTAAAGTGCACAAATCCTCAACTGCACAGGCAAGTGCACTGAATCGTGAATACCCCTTATGATTATGGGCCATTAATTTTTCTTCGGTAGATATTTTCAACATTGTTCGTATTTGTTGTTTTGCAATTTAGTTTCTTTCTCAAAAGTAAACAACAGTGTAGCCAACACAACATCATTGAAAAATTCATCCATTTTTTCTGATCTTTTCGGATGGTTGTCGGATTCGCCGTTCAACAAAATACATGAAAATTAATGCAGCCGCCAAAAATTAAACCGCCGTAGAAATGCGCGACGGGAAAACGCCAGAATAGAATCTATTCTAATTTTTTTTCTGACGGCTGGCGGATCTCTCTGAGTGACTTAAATGTTGCCATAGTTTTGCTAAAGATTGGGTACATTCAGAGTTATTTTCTGTTTTTACAATGATCTGACATTCTGTTTTTGTGTCTGTGTTGCATACATGTGAATTCGAAGCAAAATATAAAATAATTTATATCATTTCCAAAATGAAATGCAACCTTGATCCGACAACCGCCACCGATTCAATTCTGGACGGGTTTTCAGTGTATTTTGTCAAGAGAGGTCCGCCAACCGTTAACCGCTTTGGTTCTGTTCAAGCTCTAATGACAGGTCAAAATTTTCTGAGTTCAGGTTAAAATTTAAAAAATTCTGAACTTTTTTTTGTTGAGTGGGTTAAGGAGTGGAGAAAAGAAAGGCTTATTCATTCAAATACTCGTTTTGTTTTTGCTTCGAGTTGCTGTTTACACCTCCACGACTTTTGTAGAATGAAAAATTAATAACTTTTGCAATTCAAGACAACATGTTGTTAGTCCACTATATTGAGCGTTCGAACGGTCAAATACGAGGCTTGTCCTACCAGGCGTGACAACATGTAGTATCGCCTGAGCCCCGCTCTTTGTATGTTTTTCTCTTGGTCTCTCGTTACACACCGCAATTCACGAGCAATAATTACCTTCGCCGCAAGCAGTTTGTGGTCAATTCGCCACATGAAGGGGTTGACGAAAGTCCCCTTTCAACCCGAATAGCCGACAAGTTGCTTGCGGCGAAAGCAATTATTGCTCCCAGAATTGCCGTGTCAAAAGCGGGACTTGATGTCAGTGTTGTCACTTACTACACTTTCTCCGTAGCAAAAAATGTATCAAGTCTTGCTGCACTATAGCCAAAAAATGCTTAATACCCTGAACACATTCACTACTACACGACATTACGACTCGATATGAAGAAAAAGTCAACAATCTGGAAAAATCATACAAATGTTTCATTCACGCATACACAAACCCTTATATTTGCCATGTTGTCGCTCGTCAAATTAGAAATAATTCTTTACCTGCGACAGCAACACTATCATGTCGCTGCTACATTTTCACCAAATTAACCTCCATAAGAAAAGCATGTAAAAGGCAGAGGTTGTGCATAAAAGGTGCTCCAGGGTCTTCACTGTGCCTGGTCCCTTGCACTTCTTGCAAGGGATTCACCCATCCATGGTGATCTTCAGCTTCCTCGCATGGGCTGCCACCATGCAGTGACCAGTGAGTATACCCACTAGTGTCCTGCAATTTGTGTGCGGGAGTGTCAAGATGAACAGAGCCTGTGCATTGTCCATTGCACATTATTTTCGAGATTTTGCACGATGTCGTATTTCTCCATCTGCGATTCACTGCTAATGCGGTTCTTTTTTCGAGGTTCCTGTACAACTCTTGTAGCGGAGTAAGTACATGTTCTACAAATTCCGATCCCAGCCCAGCGCCTTCTTTAGCTGAACCATTTGTCATCTCGTTCCCCTCAATACCCTGGTGGCTAGGGTTCCAGTATATGCGCACTCTCTTCGAAGCGCATAGTGCTATGTATCAGGCCTCAGATACATACATAGTTTAGCCTGATACATCCGTTTAATATGTTCTCCAGCCATGGGACGACTCCTGATTCGGCCGTTTGCAGCATAGCAGGAATTATACAGTCTGGTCCCGGAGATTTGTATCTCGAGAACAAGTTAATAGCCCATTGTTTTCCGTCCGTTATTAGGTCGTTTGGAACCTGTAGCGGGTTCGTCCTGTGTCTTCGTATTGCGGTAATGTTTGGGACTGCAGCACAGCCAGGAAAATATGCTTTTGAAAGCACTTCTAGAGATTCCAGACTGATCTCCGTCCACTGACCTTTGTCTTTGCGTAGCTGGCTCTGAATGGAAGGCTGTTTTGAAAGTAGCTTCCTGATCGTTGCTGTATCCTTAGTTTTTCCTATGCTTGAGCAGTTTTTTCAGCAGTTTCTTTTTGCTCTGTAGCACGTTTCTTTTAAAAAGTTTGAGCCTTGCCTTTGATTTCCCCCTAAATTTCCTCTTGGTCAGCTATTTTAGCTAGTTTGAAGAAATCTTTTAGGACACGTCTTTGCTCTGTTAGATCCCGACAGCACCATGGAAGTGCATGCAGAATATTGCCTCTAAAATGCACTCTTACTGAAATCATTGCAAACTTAATAAATATCTGAATCTTTAAAATGAAAAAAAAAAATATAAAATTTAGTATTTTGTTTTAATGTATGTATCTTCAATAATATATAATAATAGCAATTACACAAAATCATAAAAATAATAGGCAATACATAATTTAATAGAAAATAATATAATCTTAATTACGATTCAGATTTAACGAACGTATTAAATATACTTTATTGAACTTGTTTTGCTATTTATTATTTACCGTCAAATATGGTTTTATTGTAAATATTATTTTAATTTTATTCTTTTTTTAATTCAATTCATGTGTTTTTCTCGATTTAAATGTTACTTTTACTAAGCTTTTCGTTAATAATTCCAAAATAAGATGTATTTTTTTAAATAAATATAAATATAAGGTTTTAGTTGAAGAAGAATTAAATGTTTAATTAATACAGTTTCTTTGTTTTTTTTTTGGAAAATAATAAATCCTAAATAAATTGTAACTGTTAAAACTTGTACATTATTTGTAAGTTTGTTTGTTTTACAATGTTACCAATGAAGAATGTTTTTGTTGTTGAATGGTTTTTATCAGTGTTTGATTTGTGTTGTTGTTTTTGCTGTTTGAATTAATCTCTTTTATTATATATAACTATTAATTTTACAATCAATCAATCAACGAGAAATGTTACAGTCATTTTGTTTTGAATTCTTTGCTATATTTAAAAACATTTGGTTTGTAAAGTTGCAATAACAACACGCTAGCATATGAATAAAGTTATTTAAATTCAACTTTGTTTATGTCTAGTTTTCATCGAATCCATTAAACTATCAATTTGCATAAACTTGCTGTTGCCGACATGAACGATCGCCAACTACAACAATGATATCCGTGTGCTGGAACAATGCATTTTTTGCTCCTTGTAAATTATTTGTAGCTGCAATAAAAAATCAGAAAAACAAACAAATTATAATGAAAGGCTTAAATTATTTATGAAAAGATCTTTATTATAACATATAATAAAAAAAAATAAAAGTAAACTAACCAAAAATGTATCAAGTCGAATTGTGCGCAAACAAAACAAACTAAGCAACGGCGAGCAGCTCACGATGTCTGTAACTTTAGTATTGGAAAGAAGTGTTTTTTTGCAATTTAATGGCCATATATACTGTTTGATATAAACACATGCACACTTAATAGTTTTGTTTGGTTATCGTTTGGGCCAATTAACTGACGTTTAAAGGTTTGGTGTAAGCTTTCTGCGGCGCGCATTGTGCTGTATGTAGTAGGAGGATGTGTATGTTTTGATTAATGTTGATGTTGTTTTTGTTTCTGTAGATGTTGTTGTTGTTGTATTGATTGTTTGGTTTTTACACTTATATTTATAAAAAATTAAATTTATTTAATTTATATATATCCTTTTTTTGTTTAGTGGAGGGGAATATTGTTGTTTTTATTAACTGTATTTATTTATAAATACTTATTATGGTTCGAATGCACTAAAGTTGTTGATTTTATAAGGTGCCTACATTCCATAGCCTGGATATGCCATATTTGGCGCATAGCCAGGTGCGTAATTCTGGGCGTATTGTGGTGGAATGCCCATTGCTGGACCGGCTGTAATCATCAGCTGTGGTTCCATTGTTATAATGTTTTTATGTTCGACAGTATCGTCTTCCTTTTCGCGTTGCGCTTCGTTTAGTTCGAGTTTATCGACTTTTGTCGTGTATTCGCGGATGATCTGGAATTATTTCAAGAACAACAATTAAAACAGTACTTTAAAGAAAGGAAAACATATCATACTTGTATTAGGTAGGGCATAGCAAAGTCCATGATGTTATGCTTCCAGGCCAACTCAAGTATGACATCTGGTCGCAGTAAATCGTAGCACTAGAAATAAACGGTTTTTACAAATATTTTATAAAGTTATTTAAGTATAATTTTTATTAAATTCAAGTTTTCCAACGTAAAGAGATGTAAGTATGTTAATTTTAATTTTTTATTTTTTTAATTTGCTTAATCCACTTTAAGTCGATAAAAATAATTATTTTTTTCTTTATCATTGAATGAATAAAGAAACAATTTTACATAGGAATAAATCCTATGAGCTTGGATTATTTGGAATTTGTGTTTTAAATGTTTATTTTTTCTAATTGTGGTTTAACCCACAACATTTTCATTGCATTAAAAACGAGAAAATGTTTATTATTCTGTCTTACTAGGGCGTTCAAGGTGCTGCCGGTCTCCAATGGACGGCACCACCACACTTCAAATGCATGGCATTTTTGACGGGTGGCAACCTTAACATGAATCGGATCGAATTAGATAGATCTGTCAATGAATAGTGACGTTACAGTGTTCTTAATTAAACAACTTTTGGTATTGTTCTAAAAATGGATAAAGAAGAATTTCGTGCCATGATTAAGCAATCCTTTTTGCATAACAAAAGTGCGAAAGAAACTAAAGAAAAGCTTGATAAATATTATGGTGAGACTGCTCCGTCGTATTCAACCGTAAAATATTGGATTGCAGAGTTCAAAAGAGGTAGAATCAGCAATAAGGCTTCCAAGGGATCTCGGTCTTTTTCCAGTCCCGACAGTCCCGGGATTATAAGGATTAAGTCTGGCATCAGACTTCCATAAAAACGATCCGTTAGGGGAGGGGGGCTCCAGTAAAAAATGTTGGAAAATGACAAAAAAGTTAAAATAGGGGGGTACGTTTGTAAAAAAATGTACCCAAGAATCCTTTTTTGTTCTTTTACTGGAAAAAATTGTAGAAACATAATTTCATCAAATCGGCACACCCTATTATATATATTTTAAATACGGGCCTATAGTACTTTTAGTTCTTATTTCAGTGTGCTTTCGAAAACCTGATTAAGAATCAATTTCGATGATTTGAAACGGTTAAGATACATAAAAGCCATCTCAATCAAGAGATTAGCAATTTTATTGATAAAAATACTTAATTTTTAAAAATATAATTTAAACATTTCTTCGAGCCATTGTCAAAAAAAAAAAAAAATTGTGACGTGCTGTGTCATCGTGTTCAGCGTTCTTAAATCTTCTCGTAAAAAAGACCTCTTGTACTTTCTTCACTGTAATTATTCTACTTCAAATATATAAAAATTTATTTATTTTGATGTCATAATCTATTTTAGAAAATACGGAGGACCCAAGTTTACCAAAAGTATATGGTTTCTTCGCGAAAAAAATCTTAAAATAATATGAATTTTACGATTTTCACTGAGCTGGAATGCGAAAAACTTTTTGCTAGAATTTGACCCACTTTAATGTACATAATTTATTGAGTCTTTAAACTAACGATATATTTTTGAATTTTTTAAATTTGAGATAATGTCCCTTGGGGCTATGTCCCGTCACCCTGCAAATACTTAGTCTCGGAATTCAGTATTCGACCTCAATTTACACACATAGTTTCAATGATATTTTATGGGCGTTGGACAAGGGTTACTTTATATTATTTTAAACTTCTAAAATAAACATAATTATATTTTTTATTTTATTTTGACTGCATTAATTTTTTATTTATTAAATTTTTGTATTATTTATTCATAATTTTTTATTTATTTATAACTTTTTTTATTTATAATTTTTTATTTATTTATAATTTTTTATTAATTTATCATTTTTTATTTATTTATAATTTTTTAATTATTTTTATTTTTATCTTTTAACTATTTTATATACCCTTATTTAATTAGGTATTTCTTTAAACCCGTTTTATTATATTTTTCGTGTATATTTATGTAAAAATAAAACAAAACTAGTAAGGAATTATCTTTGATTGGGGCGAAGTTAAAATACCTCCACAACCGTGTTGAATTATATTCGAAGTAATGGTGGTTTTATTATTTTGATGACGTCACTTTGTACGATTCATTTAATTTTTGTAAATGTTAAATTAGTTCATTCATTATAATTTATGAGGGTTTTGCTATTTTAATTACGTCACTTTGTATGGGAGATAGGCGCAGTTTTAATTTGATTTTACCAAATCTCATACTGGATACACACGCGTATTGAAAATCAAAGGTTATCTGTTAAATTTCAAGTTATTAATTTGGGAGGCAGGCACGGTTTTCATTAACATTATGCCTGTAATAATGAGCACAGACAGACGGATATTGGTAAGTAGACACAGGTTTTAGTGCTTATCATATATACACATTTTGCAATACCTGCCACACCTTCTTATGGGCGCTACGCGTAGGGAATATAAATAAAAGTGATAAAACATACTTGGAATAGACAAGCAGCAAAACAATCGTGCGCATTACGCTCAAGGAACCAGCCCAGCAGCTCTTCAGCAATTTCCTGTTTACCCGACTCGGCAGCATATTCCATTGCATCCTTGAAAAGTTTATCCTTTTTGCAGAGTTCAACGCTCTGCTTCCAGCGATTGTTGCCTTTAATAAAACGAATTTTTTTAATTTAAAATTATTGCTGCTCCAACACACGTCTTCCCACTTACCTTTGTACAAATAAGCCGCAATGCGTCTGAACTCTGTCAACTCGTGCTTCTCCAACTTTTGAGCCAACGCAATGGTATCAAAGTTATCAAATCCATCAATAGAATTACGCAAGCCCTGATAATCTTCCTCATCTATTAGCAGACCATTGAGGGCCTCGTTGATTGCCTTATTATTAAGACTTTGGACCGAACGCAGATAAGGTTTAACCAATTGTAAATGTCCGGTTTTTGAGAAAAAGCTAACGGCGCGCGTATGATCCATACGTGGAGCCAACACTAGCAACATATCGTTGAGCAGCAGTGGCTTGTAATCCAAGTAGAATTGGATAGCTTTGTAGTATAGCTCAATATTGGCCACCTTGGTGATTATATCCTTAAAGTGACCCTCACGCCAGGCTTCAGTGGGGTGCGCCATCATGGCAAGCACGGCGTTGTCATACTCCTCGTATTTGTCATAGAGGAATACCAACTCTGACCACAAATGTGCGGATTCAGCGGCACGCAAGACTTTTGGAATATTGACGCGGGACCAGAACAGCTCCAAGTGTTCCCGCATTTTCGATGGTTTGAATTTTGAATAGAGTATAGCCAGCTCGGTGAACATGCCCATGTGCGCGCGTTCCAGACCCAAAGCTGACTCTAACAAAGCAATCAGTTCCTCAAAGTAACCACGATCTTGATAGTAGTTAATCAAATCCTCCAGTTCATCGGCATGCACAACAATGTGCAGGCCACACATTTGTGCCAAACGGAATTCTTCTGCATCGACACAGGCAAAGCATACCTCCTTCCAAGTACGTGTTGAATTGGCTTTGCGAGCCGAGTCGACAGCGCCCTGAAACTCTTTGAGATATACCAGTGTTATGGCCAGACGCGCAAAGTTGCTGACATTGTTGTAGAGCAGCTTGGCGGCATCATACATGCCATCGCTGAAGCAGCGATCGCCAATCTTCTGTATATCGGCGTGATTGGGACCTGATATAAACTCCTCCAAATCGGCAAGGCGTCCAGTGCGTGCATAGGCATAGATCAACTCGCTCTCGATGTAGGATTCGCGAGCCTTCTTTCTTGCCATCTGTAAGTAGCGCACCAAATCGTCCCACGAATCCGCCTTTGAGGCTACATCAACCACATCCATGTAGGCGCTGGGATCGTCAGCCTTAATGTACGAGTCAATGGCTTCCTTGACGAGACCTTGCTGCAACTGCGCCTTGGCCAGTTGCGACCATACGGCCGGTTCATTGCAACGTTCGGCAAATTCGTAGGCGCGCTCCAAGTTATTAACCTGCTCAATCAATACCTGAATAGCTGAGGTGTTTACATCAAATTTCTTGAAGATAGCAAAAGCCTCCTCGTACAGCTGATTCGAAATAGCAATGTTGGCAATATCGGGTGCATCATAGTTGTCCAAGCGATTAATGTAGTCCATGACACGTGTGCGATCAGCCTTGATGGCAGTTAGGATCAGAAGATTCTGCAAATTGCGATGATCAGAGAACACAGAGGAGTCTAAGATAATCTTTTCGAGTAATTCAATCAGTTCGTTTGGCAAATCAGCGGTCATGAAGGCTTTTACAGTCACTGAGATGTCGTCGGGATCTTGAGTTTCGGAGAGTGCAGTTTGTACCACTTGATCGATGAGCTGACGCTTGTAGGGATTGGCCTCAGACAAGACTTCAGCCCACAATTCGGGATCGCGACGACGCACCAAGTAACGCGCCTCGCTTTTGAACAAAGAGTTCTCGTTGCAGACAGCGATCAACTCACGATCGCATTGACCGCGCTCGTAGGCCACACAGGCCAAGTGGGGATCGCGCTTTTCGCAATAGCGTCCAACAACACGGCTGTCGTAGTACTGATTCTCCTTGAGGAAACGTTCGGGGTTATTATTTGAATCAATGTAGATCTTGGCCAAGGCATTGTGCGTGGCCGGTTCGACACAGCCCTCGTGCACTCGCGACTCCAACCAGGGCAACAATAATTTGAGGCGATTACGCTTCTCTACCTCTTCCACTAGTTCATCCGTGGAAAACTGACCCTTGACGACAAGTATTAAATTCTTGATAATATCTTCGGAACAGTCCACATCCAATAAACCACCAACAACAACGGGCAAACGTGAAGGATTCACCTTTTGCACATAGATTTCGATATACTTTTGTAGATTGTTGCGATAGAGGTATAGAACCAGGTCATGCACAAAGTCAAAGCGATCACAAACAATAATCAAAGGAAGCTGATCGGTTAACTTGGCCTCCTTCAAGAAATTCTTAACGCGTTCGGCATTATAACAGTTTGACTCACGGCAAATGCGTTCAACCTCTTTGATTTGATTAGTCTTACAGGCAGCCTGAATGTATTTAAAGTGCACCTCGGGATCTTGGGAGAAGTTGACGATCGAGCCCAAGAAATAGAAGAGTCCCTCGTAGGACTTGAAGCTCTCAAAGAGATCAATCAAAGCCTTGGTAGTCAACTGTTCATGATATTTTGTGGCAATTTGTACACAAATCTGCAGATTCTGACGTATATTGGCTGTGAGCATAGCCTTTAGGCATTCCAAGGAATCCTCTACGGAGAGTGTACCAAAGAAGCCCACCAGCCAGTCGGCGTTCAATAGATGCGTATGAACGACAGCACGTTTGATGTCATACAAGTCGGTATAATGCTCCAGGGCGCGTTGCAACAGGCCAGCCTTCTCGCACAACTGGGCAATATGGGCACGATCGTAGTGTGTAAACATAGCATTGCCGAGTATGGCATCGGCCACTTGTGGTGCCGAAATCAAATTCATTTCCAGCAGACGCGTTTGTAGCGGCCCTTCATTGGGACGATTGTGCTTGAGTGCGTCGAGTAAGAATGCAGTACATTGTTGCACCATCGAATGCTCCATAAAGATGTCGACAATTTGATTAATGTCCGCCAGAGGCTCCTCTTCCGCAACCAGCATTGTAGCAAAGCCGGCGCCTTGCTCGGGATTGCTGCGCATCACCGAGCGCAATAGGAAAATATAGTCTGGCGTATAATTGACCTTCTTGGCATAGAGTACAATTTTCTGGAACTGACCGGTCTCGGCAAAGCATTGTATTACCTTGTTGGGCACATTGGCGCGCAAGTAAATCGACAGAGCTAGGGTCAAGTCGGATGTCTTAACTAAATCACCCAGCTCCTCGCTGCACTCGAGTTTTTCCTCCTTAAGCCACTTCTCGCAGAGTTGTTTCTTACCCTGCACCAGCACAGGGCGGCACAACTCCAACGATTCATACTTATTTAGCTTGCCCTGATCGAGTAGTATGCCAAAATATTGCAACAAAGGAGGTGTCGCGGAGCCGGCCGGTGTCTGCACCTGCTGAAAACGTTGTATAGTTTGAGGCGTACGCAAAATGCCCTTTGGTGCCAGAGCTGCAACCTTAGCAGCCTCGGCATATTGGCCAGACGTGAACAGTTTATTGAAGCGACGCACAAATAGCTCTTCAGCACCTGAAAGATTATTACGCACTGCCATGCGTAGAGCCAAGTCAGGATTTTGCTTCACGGTGTTGATGTACGGTATGATTTGTTCCTCGTCCACTGTCACCGAGAGTACTTGGCCCTTGCGGTTGACACCGATTATGCCGCCGCTGGCTTCATGTGGAGCGGTTACGAAAATAGTTTCGGCCGAGATGCGATTCATATAGATACAGGTGCCAGTTTCCATGTCATACAAGTGTATATAACCGTATTTGGTGATCAAGTAGATGGTATCGTATTTGGCAGAAACCTGCATAGCAACCGGGAAGTCACTTTGGGCCTCTGGTGGAAACAAAACATCCTCCGATTTCTTTTGAAACGGTTGATTGCCGGCAGGCACGGCACCCACTTCGATGATGTGCAGTTTGCCACCGGTAGCAGTGCGAACGGCAAAGCAGAAAAGTGTCGAGGGCTCCTTGTTGCCCTCCATTTTGAACGAAGCAAATGAGGCAGCGTGTCCTGCAAGCAAATGGTTTTAAATAAATTGAATTATAAGCAGTTAAATATATATTAATTTTTAATGTACCCTCAATAGCTTGTGAAACCTTGCGTTCCACCGAGTATAGCTGCATGGCGCCAGCAACACGATTTGGGAGCGCTGAAATGCCTACCAACAACAACCACTGCTGCGTGGGATTGCAGCGATAATTTATGATCTGGCAGCCATTCAACGAGGAATGTCTATCGAACATTTTTTGTGGCGTCGAGTCGCCTTCCATGGACCAGTGATACACTGATGTTTCAGTGACCAAAGCCAAGGCATTGAGTGAAATCCATTTCCAGAAGACGACGTCTTCGGTCATGGTATGTGCCTTCATTTTGGATTTCATCTCAATGTTAAAGATTTGCAAAGTTTTTTGCGCTATAAATGAAGAATATTATTTATAAGAATTGAGAATACAAATTTGTAAGATGTTGGCAACTACCTTTGAGTGCAATAACCTTGCTGGCTGGATTCATGATGGCTGAATCTGCAGAAATGGGACGTCTGGTTGGATTGCTTGAGTCATTCATGTCAATGATGACCACTTGAGCGGTATCATTGACCTTCTCACGCACACAAATGAATTTGTCCGACTCCATGGTAAGAGTGCTAAACGATATCGAGTTGATGTTGATACCGACATTTGTGAGCTGTAAAAAACAATATAAAAAAGAGAACCAGATAAGTTCAGACTGTCTACAAATATGTGTGATCTGGTATGTATGTTAATAAATGCAATAAAAAGTGTTAAGTTGGGAAAAAGAAAAGTACTTCAAAATAAAGAAATTATATACAACAAGCATGATTTCTATCAGCATCTAGGCGCTTTGTTTTAATAAAAAACTATACAGTTTTTAGCTCAAAGTAGAAATAATTACTCATTGACTGGCTGGAACGATTATGAGATTGATCACATTTTGCGATTGCCCAAGATCGTTTTGCGCATATATGAGCTTTGATAAGCAGTTAAGGTTACATTTCACTCTACTAAAATTAAATTTCGATAATTTATTATTATTTTATAAATTTTTCTACTTTCCAAAAAAGTATATTTACAACTTTATAAATGTAGAATTGCATTTGTTAGAAGTTGTGTTGAGGAAAAAATGTTTTGCGTTTCAATGTTTATTTACTCATGTTTATTTTATTTTCCTACACTTATTTCTTGTTTTTGTAGCATTTCTTTTATTAATGTTTTTTTTTTATATTTTAGCCAAATAAGTTTTTGAAAACAAAATAAGCCTTGAACTTAATAATGCAACAAATATCTCGAAATAATTTTAATTCTATTTTAAATGTTTGGCTCTGTTTGTGGTTAATATTAATTAAATTAAAAATTTAATTAATATTAATTTATTTATTTAATTATATTTATTTATTTAATTAATATTTATTTTAAAAATTTAAAATAGAATTAAAATTATTTCGAGATATTTGTTGCATTATTAAGTTCAAGGCTTATTTTGTTTTCAAAAACTTATTTGGCTAAAATATAAAAAAAAACATTAATAAAAGAAATGCTACAAAAACAAGAAATAAGTGTAGGAAAATAAAATAAACATGAGTAAATAAACATTGAAACGCAAAACATTTTTTCCTCAACACAACTTCTAACAAATGCAATTCTACATTTATAAAGTGGATCAACACACCATTTAAATTTAGCGTCGCACAGTGTAGCAAGGTCTATGGGATGAGGGACAAAAATCATCGGTACATCATCGTAGGTATATTATTTCATAAATATAGAACGCCACACAAAATTTGATCAAGATCAGCTACGCCTTTCGCCCACCTCCCATACAAAATTAACAATGAAAGTGATATATCTAGAGTTAAAAATGTGTAAGACACGCAGCACATAACTCATTTTTTATTTACTGGATTCACATACGTAATTGCCGTAAATCTCATCAAGATCTGCCACGCCCTCGCCCTACTCCAATATAAAATTAAGAGGAAATGTTGCATGACAAAAGTGCAATATCTCGAGTTGTAAGAAGTAAAAGAAAGGAAATTAATGATTTTTTTATTTACTAAATTTACGTATTTATCATTCAAAATTTTCATCTAGGACTGCCACGCACTTCGTCCACCTCCCATACAAAATGAAGAATAAAAGTGCAACATCTTGAATTGTAAAATGTATAAGAAAGAAAATTAACTAATTCTTTTATTTACTAGATTCACATAATGATCATATAAAAATGTCGTCAAGACCTACCACGCCCTTTACCCATCTCCCATAAAAAAAATAAAAGTGCAACGTCTCGAGTTGTAAAAAGTAAAAGGTAAAGGAAATTTACTTGTTTTATTTAACAGAAAATTATTAACTGTCATCAGAGTAATTCGAAGAGTCGCTAGACACAAATTCAGAAAAACTGAGATCACAAATGAAATCAATTGTGTCATCATTGTTGTCATCTTCAATTAAAGTTAATTCACTGATTTCATTAACATTATTTTTTTCTCAATATTTTTCTTTGAGAAGAAATAGAAGGATCTGATGAAAGCAGTAATCCACTGAATAGATCTATGTTAATTAGGTCTCCAGATTTTTTTACGGGTATGATTTAAGTTAATTTTTTAAACTCTTTAACATGAGTCTAACTGCTAAATCAATACAATCAATATTTTATATACATAAACCTACAACATTCACCATTCTTACCAACCATAATTGGTCATAAATAATATCCTTATTTTAAAGTAGTCTCAGACCAAATTTTGGGAATGTGTTAACTCTCTTACGTTTATAACTAATCCACGAGAGTAAAAATGATTTTGTGTATATATGTATCTATTTATTTCGTTAAAACTTTTTTTAATTATTTTAAAAATATTTTATACTTTTCGCACATATAATTTTTTTACAGTTAATAGTTTTATTTTAGTGTTGCCATTGCGTAAACAAGGAAAGGTAGTGTAAAAAGGTTTTACTTAGCCAGTCTTACTGCATGATTTAATTACTATAGGTTGTTCATTCATTTGACGTTTTCTCACAAGAAGGAAAGATATACACCCGCCGTAAAAATGAAGAAGATAGCAAAATAGTAATTTTTTAATGACAATATTTCACTCAGTTGCCTAAATATCATACTCTTTCGTAGTACTAAATACCCAAGAATACATTTCAAGACTGCTTTTTCTACTACGTTTTCCACTAGTTTGTTTTGATTAAAAATTTTATTGAGTTTTTAAAAAGGTAATGAACATGTTTAGTTGTGTAAATCAATATTGAAATAATAAAAGAAATTTATACTTTTTATTTTTAATTTTATGAATATTTGTACAATATTATTTTTTAGCTTTGAAGTTACAATTAGTCAAAGAGAGATATATATTGAATGTTTTCTTAACATTTTGCTTATAAAAGTTAATAATTTGGTGTAATTCAGCCAAAAACCTTTTTTCTTTTGAAAAATGGATAAATGTAAAAATAAAAACGAAGCTAGAATAAGCAAACCTGCAGACTAAAAGTTTTTTAGTGACGACAGAATTTATATATGTAAGTATACATCGCTGCCCTAAAGTAAGTTAAAATCGCTTCAGGCCACACGATATAACGTCATGAAATTGATTGGGATGCATTTTTTGTGTCTTTGAGTGATTACATGACACAAAATATTTGTAATGATGGTTACAGGAATGACAAAATCGTCTTTATTTGGAGACCAAAGGTATCAGAGAAAAATAAAACACTTTTCCGCACGTTTTTATCATATATTTGATAACTACTTTAATGCGTTATACTCAATCTCGTTTTAGCCTATCACTAATTGAATACACAGTTGGTTACAGAAATGACAAATTTATATTGGTTCATACTCGTCTAGACTTGACTGTCAAGTTTTGCAAAAAAAAAATAAACTGGCCATTTCAGCCCTTGGAAGGACTTTGACCTAGCTTCTATTGATCAATTGTGTTGTGCGTGTTATTAAATGTTTGATCACAAATGACCGAGAACTGGACCTACGTGTTTTATGCCGACTCCGAACGGCTTATGTTCCTCAAGAAGCTTTACATGGCAATTTTTACTCTCTGAGGTTTGCCATTGTCTGCAGAGAGGTGACGACCGAACAGAAAAATTAATTCAATTGAAAAAACTTTCTGTCTGAGCTGGAATTGAACACGGGCTACCGCAGTTCTTTAGCTTAGGAGCCACGCACTCTACCCACTAGGCTACGGCCGCCACTCAAGTTTTGCATATTCCCCTTTAAACTTGACGCTTCAACTTACACTGTGGAAAAAATTTTAAGCTTTTAGCTGAACAGTTTTGGTCAACAGCGCACATTTTATTAAATTAAATAGTTGATCTTTGCAACAAATATATAAAACTTAGAGTCAATTCCAAAAAATTGATTTCTGTATATTAAATTAGAGATAATACTGAAGGCTTTATATATAAAATATATTTTTGACACCTTAATGTTGGAAATTTTTGAGAAAATAACAGTTTTATCACTAATTAAAAGCAAAAGTAACATAAAATTGCTCACAAAATTCTAATTATTGCTTAAATTTATTTCTATTTTTTCTAATATATAATTTAGTTATCTTTCAAATGTCAATCTTTAAAATCTATTAGATTTAATGATAAAATTAATGATAAGTAAAGATATAAATGCTTTATTGAACAAGCAAAACAAAATTTTAACAGGAACAGGTCATTATTTTTTAGTTTCGGCAGCCCAAATTTTGGGAATGTGTTAAAAAAAGAGTTATTTTAAGACATACTAAAAAAGTATTTTTTATTGCGTTTGAATTTAAAAAAAAATGTTCACATAAATTTGTGCATTTTCATCAAAACATACTTTAAAAAAGTGATCATAAAATCCTTATTTCTGTGTAGTCTTACACCAAGTTTTGGTTAAAAATAAAAAAAAAGGAAAAATTTCCTTTTTCTTTAAGTGCATAGAGAAATTTAGGTTTCTTTTGTATTTCTAGGACCATTTTGGTGGTATATAAAAATTTTTTTGTTTATATTTTTGTTTTTAGCAAGAACTTGTGGAAACTTTGTTAAAGTTTCAGTATATGAATAATACAGTAATCCCCCCCTATAACACGGTAGGTTCGTTCCGCGTTGTAGGAAAACGCGTTGTACGAGCATTCTCGTATAGCCCTCGTATAAGACCCCGTATAACGCGTTATGAACAAATTATTAACGTTTAACTTTTCTCGTAAAAATATGTTTCATTTATATGGAATATTAGGGAAAAACTTTGTTATGAACGAAATATGTGCGTTTTATTAAAATCAAACTAAAATATTTTAAATAAAAAAACTTATACATATGTAACTAAAAACCAGTAAATTTCAAATAAACTTAATAGTTAAAAAAACAGTTTTATAACATATTTATTCGCTGTCGGAGCTATCTGAAATAACGTTACACCGAAATCAAGATCAAGAAAGATCATATATTCTTGTTCGTCTGTATTAATTACAAATTTTACTATCTAATGGTTCTTCGTTTTGTATTTTATATTTTTCCTGCATTCTTTCATATGATGCAAGAGAGTACTGAAGATTTATTTAAAATTCAGTAGATCGTTCCACTGAAGAATCACAACTCGAAACAAGTGTTTCCAATTGTTTGCCCAGTTTTACTATATTTTTCATGTTTTCTATACATAAGTTTTCGTCTACTTCGTCAATAATCTTCATTGCACTTTCTTCAGCACTATTAATAATATTTTCGTCAGATGTATCAGCTAATTGAACAAGCTCGTCTTAATCTAAATCTTCAGCGTCATTTATTAATTCAAAAATATCTCCTTAATTTATGTCGTCAAATCCTTCTCCACTTACTGATCTAGCAATATTAACTATAGGTTCGATATTTATTTTTAAAGAATCTAAAAATTTTTCTTGCAAAACGATTTCAGGCCAAATATGTTTCCAACAGGCGTTTAATGTCGAAGACTTTAATTCTTGAACAGATAGAAATATTTACTCCACACATTTTAAAATTGAGAAATCTTTCCACATCTCAGGTAATTTCATATCTGGATGGCATCAAATTTTTTCAAATATAAGTTCAAGTGTTTTGCGTATATAATAAGATTTAAGTGTTTTTATAATACCCAAGTGGTCAAGTGGTTGTATTATTGATGTTGTATTGGGTGGTAAAAAAAGGACTTTTACGTTTGGATGAACTAGGTCTATTGGATGTCCTGGAGCATTGTCTATCACGAGTAAAGCCTTGAAACTGATATTTTTGGTTTTCGAGTAATTTTCGACGAGGCAGTTGTAAAACCAGTCCAGAAATATAGCTGGTGTAACCCTTGCTTTTTTCTTTTCTTTCCAGTAAACGGGAAGTGTAGTCTTGTCATTACCTTTCATTACCCGTGGGCTTAAGAAATGATTGATTAACATTGGCTATGTTAAATGATCGCCAGATGCATTATTACAAACAAGCAAGGTTTTCCTTTCTTTAGATGCCTCAAACCCTGCTGCAGATCTCTCGATTTTCGATAATATGTTCGCTTAGGCATTTTTTCCAATACAAGCCAGTTTCTATGGCATTGCAAACTTAGTCTGCTGTATTTCCACCTTCATCAATTATCTTCGGAAGTTCTTCTTTAAATTTCTGAGCACTTTCATAATCAGCTGAAGTGCGCTCTCCTTGATATTGAATATTATGCAAGAAAAACCTTTTTCGAAACCTTTCAAACCAGCCATTACTACTGACAAATCAGCAAACATTATTCCGTTTTCGGTTTTAACGAACCTTTTACACGTGAAGATTTATTTAATGTCTGCAAAGATCTACACCTTACAGTACTCCTTATTTTACTTTAATTTTGTATAATTGTTCGTATTGTTGATTCGTTTAGCTTCAGATCCTTTGCTATTGCTGTTGATTTCTTACCATTATTTAGGTGATCCAAAATATCAATTTTTTGTTGTAGAGAAATAAATTTTCTTTTTAACTTATGTTTTGTAGACTTTCCACTTGTCATGGCTAAGAAATAAATATTTTATTTAAAATAAAAACAAAAAAATAAAGCTTCAACAGCTTTTAGCAGATATATGTTTATTAAACATTGATTAAGCATTGTTTAATCAATGTTCTTATAATTCAAAAACTAGAAACACAATTTATTGAAATACTTTAATATAATTTTATAAGGACAAAATTGGCTCAATGTGCAAACGTACGTGAAATTGACTGTGAACCTTACAAATCGTTATAAATTTCGCAGTACGGAAATATTACTTGGAAAATCCACGCGTTATATGGGGAAAAACACGTGTTATACGAGGGACTTGAAATCGCGTTATATGAAAACGCGTTCTAAGAGTACCGTGTTTAGGGGGGATAACTGTATTTAAATTTTTGCGATTGAGTACAAATCTATAAAAACTTAAATTTTGTTAAATTTTTAAGGCAGCATATAAAGATCATAACTAACACAAAAGGAAAGATTACGAATAATTCTTTAAGATTCACATAAAAAAGACTCGTAACATACTCGCATACTTTCCAAGTTTATGAATTTTTTTCCATACCTAATTTTGTCCACCTCGTTACACTGTGCGTCGTCTTTATAGAAACTTTTTCTTTCATAATTGTATTCGACAAAGGAAAATGAAGAAATTTTAATTTCATTAAAGGCCAATGGACGGACTCTACAAATTTAATTTTAATCACCTTCTTAAGCTGTTGAACGTGTAGCCAGCCGGTGATGACGCCTTCAAGACGCCACTCGTGCAATTTTTCTTTAGTTTTTATAATTCTTTTGCGTATGAATTTATTATAACACAGCTGCAATCAGTGTTTTCACCTACATGAGTGCTTTTTTTATTTACTACCTTAAAGACGTTTTTATGTCATCGACTGAGGGTGAGATGGCGCAAGTTATTGAGCGAATAGCATGACGAAATATGCGACAAAAAACAATTGCTAATTAAATGCCTCATATCGTGGGTACAATTCATCTTGAATTTATAGAAAATAGTCAATCTATCAATAAAAGCTAAAACAGGTCTCGAGCTAACAGTGAGCAGCTTGCTTTATAAGCTAATCAATAAGAAAATTTTTTGCTTGTAAGCAAAGAAGCAAAATGTTGAAAGAAGTCTGGTGCATGGTTAAACTGCATCATTTAATCGGATAAAGTTTTAAAGTTCCCGTTTTCATATTGATGGAATTTTAAACTATTTGAGGGAATTCTCATGGACTTGGGTAGAGCCAAGATTTTACACCCAAAAATTTACCCTTTTATTGGAGCATTTAAAAAGATAGAATACAAAAAAAATAAAAAATATGTTTAAAAATAAAAAATTAACAAAATTACAGGCTGGTGGAGTGCTTATTTGTGATGTGGTGGCCTTTTTTCAAAGTTATGACTTTTTTTAAAATATAAAAAAACTTAATTTTCACATAATCCTAAACCGGGCTATAGAGGGATACATTAAAAAGGTGGGCTCGTTGATACACCGTTCGAAAGGTCAATTCATTGCCTTGTTAGTTGTTACACAACCATAAGTTAGTTGTTCTGCTAGAAATAATAGTATGAATCAAAATCATGAAATACTAATTAGCCCCGTAACTCCTAAGGGTGTGAAAATATACCCCCAACCCCCCCCCCCCCCCACCCCATTCGACTTTTACTCAACTCGACCTCCTCTTTCACCTCCGTAAATATTAGTACTCTTACACTAGACACCCTTTATTAACTATCGAAAAATTAAAAAAAAAATTTAAATTTTCCACACTAGAATGCTGCTTTAAGTATTCGAAACCGCTGAAGAAATTATTAAAAAATCGTATATTTTATGAATACAAACTGCGCGCGCTTTAGATATATGTACGTCTAAGTTTTTTTTTAAGTAGGTACCACTGTCTTTGGGCTGTGCGAATGATCGCCCAAGACCCTTACGCCCAAAAATGGAAAATGAACGATAGCCCAAAAAAAAGGTTTGGGTAGTCGTTCATAATGAGCAAACGCCCAAAATTTTCAAAATGAACTATATCGCCCAAAAATGAAAATGAAGAGGCTATGAAAATTCGCCCATTGAAAAATCGCACAAAACAACAAAAAATGAAAAATCGCCCAAATGAAAAATGGCGCAAAATGAAATGAAAATTGCTCAAAAATTTAAATAAAAAATCACCCAAAAAAATTAAAAATTACCCAATTTTAAAATAATGTTTCAAATTCAAAAAATAATTATATGCGGAAGTACTGTAGTCATCGGAGCCGGTGTTGGACTTCTTGAGGGTTGTAATCCCTAAACAGCGGCCGAAGGCCGTCTTTTAAAAGGGAATTATGTCCAGAAGTACTGTAGAAAGCGAAGCCGGTGTTAGACTTACTGAGGGTTGTAATCAATAAGCAGCGGCCGAAGGCCTCCTATTAAAAAGAGAATTATGTCCAGAAGTACTGTAGAAAGTACTGTAGATTATTTACTTTTTTTGTTTGGGTTTTATTTCATTATGGAATTTATTTGATTCGGTTTAAAGGTTAGCTCATATCTTAAATTTAGGAGTTCTTTAAGTTTATTTGGGGGTTATTTTACTTTGCTTAATTTAGGTTATCAAAGATTGCTTACAATAAGGCTATTTTTTTCGTTTGATAACTTTTGGGCAATCGTTCATAATGAAAAATCGACCAAAATATAATTTTGGGCAATCGTTCATTTTCATTTTTGGGCGATAGTTCATTTGAAAATTTTGAGTGATTGTTCATTATGAACGATTGCCCAAAATGCGTCAAATGAACTATCGCCCAATAATTTTTTTGCGTTTTCGTTAAAGACAAATATAAGGTTCTCTATCAGCAATATGTGATGCTGAGTTGAACACAGAAAATGCATTTTATTTTGCTAACGGAATGAAATTTCTGCCACAGGGATGAAAAAAGTATAGAAGATGAACTTCATCAAAGACAACCAAGAACAGCGATGGATGAGCAACACGAAAAGCAAATCAAGGAACTCATGCTCGAAAAGTGTCGGTTAAAAATTAGAGAAATTGCTGATGCTCTCGACATTTTTATTGGATCCGTTAAAAACGTTTTATAAGAGCTTTTAGGTCTCAAAAGAGTCAAGTCTCGTTCTTAGCAATTATTACGCCACAAAATCGATTTATTTTGTTCCACAACCACCGTATTCGCCCGATTTAACTACGCGTGACTTCTTGCTATTCAACACAATCTAAAGACCGCTTCGGATTCAACGTTTTATAGCGATCATACATGGGCACACTGCAGTAAATATTTACTGCATTACTAGAAGCAGTAATCAGTAAACTTTTACTGATAATGAAATTCAATTTGCATTACCAGTAAATTTTTACTGATTACTGGAGAAAATTGCAGTAAAAATAAATTTTTACTGATTACTGGGAAAAAATTGCAGTACAAATAAATTTTTACTGATAATGAAATTCAACTTGCATTACCAGTAAATTTTTACTGATTACTGGAAAAAATTGCAGTAAAAATAAATTTTTGCTGATAATGAAATTTAATTTGCATTACCAGTAAATTTTTACTGATTACTGAAAAAATTTGCAGTAAAAATAAATTTTTACTGATTACAGAAAAAAATTGCAGTAAAAATAAATTTTTACTGATTACTGAAAAAAATTGCAGTAAAAATAAATTTTTACTGATTACTGAAAAAAATTGCAGTAAAAATAAATTTTTACTGCTTACTGAATAAAATTGCAAAAATAAATTTTTACTGCAATATTTTCAGTAATCAGTAAAAATTTATTTTTACTGCAATTTTTTTTAGTAATGCAGTAAAAATTAATTTTTACTGATTACTGAACAAAATTGCAAAAATAAATTTTTACTGCAATTTTTTCAGTATCAGTAAAAATTTATTTTTACTGCAATTTTTTTCAGTAATCAGTAAAAATTTATTTTTACTGCAATTTTTTTCAGTAATCAGTAAAAATTTACTGGTAATGCAAATTGAATTTCATTATCAGTAAAAATTTATTTGTACTGCAATTTTTTCCCAGTAATCAGTAAAAATTTATTTTTACTGCAATTTTTTTCAGTAATCAGTAAAATTTTAATGGTAATGCAAATTGAATTTCATTATCAGTAAAAATTTATTTTTACTGCAATTTTACTGGTACTGCAAAGTGCCCATCTATGATAGCGATACATCGAGGAAATAAAAGCCGAACCGAAAAACTGCTCTTTGTTGTTCATAAAAATGAGCGCAAACTTATTTACACTTATATAATTTGACACATACATTCTGCCACGAAAATAAAGGAAATTGCTTATTTAAAAAGCCCGCTTAAGGCCGGTCACCTTCTAACATTGCTACCCAAATTGTTATGGCTCACTAAAAAAAATATGAAAGATATCGACAAACGCTTTCTTTAAATAGGTCAAAGCATCAAAATGTATTAAAAATTTATTTTTGTTGTTGTTGCTTTTGTCGTATGTCATGTCAAAGTAGACAAAAAAAGGTATGCCGCTGTTTGTTATGAAAAAATGTTTTTGCATTATCTGTTTAGAACAGCGCTAGGCGCCCCATAGCTCACTGAGCGCTCTCTGAGCGTAACTTTTCACATGTACCACAAAGCTCACAACAGAAGAGAATATAATTAGTCGTTCGCTGACTGTGATGATGTGAGAACCTATGTCGCAAATTTTATGTACACTCTTAAAAACTAACTTTTTAATTTGCACATTCATAATACTTGTGCATATATTTTTTATTTCGTAGAATTTAATATTATGCGTATAAGATTATTTGAATTAATTATTTGTATTAATTTTCTGATGCTTAATTTTGTGAGTTTTTAATTATAGTTCTAATTATTCGTATATATTAAGATTTTACAATATTAAAATAAATTTAAACGAAAAAAATATACCAAAATGTTTAACTCTGAATTCCGCAGATAATTTTTCCGGCTAAGTAGAATGTTTAATTTTCCACTGCAAGCAAACTAAAATAATTTATTAACATAAAATAAAATGCTGAAGCTTTGATGAAGCTATGATAGAAGAAATATTGAACACTACCGATGACTAAAAATAAAAACACAGATTAACATGCAATAACAATAGAGTTCAGCTACTACAGCTTTTTCGCACTTTCTCCGCATTAGATCATCTTAAGAACCAGCCCAAATAACATTAAAATATCTCAATAAGGCCATTCACAGTTCGAATACGCTGGTCCGCCATTTGTACGATCTGCTATTTGTACGCCAATTTACGAAAGCGCATTTTGCTTTGTTGTTGTTTTGCATACAAACGCAAATACGCAGGCACGCGTAAATAAAAGCAGCCCTTGGACGTGTTTTTTGTACCTCGTATTTTTATGCTCTGTCTACAGCCGCATAATCACATACATCACAGGGTTGCACAATTTTTTTATACGACAGTCACATGGCGAGGTGCTCACAGTTTGAACAATAACAAATGCTATAAATACGATTTGTTAAAAGTACGCTCAAACCGCGAATAGCCCTAATGATATCGATAAGAGTGGTACAAAACAATCCAAAGTGAGAAAAATTTACCCACCATAATATGTGTTGGGCTCAGGGACAACACAAGACATAACAACTAACTATGCGTTTACATAGATCAAATCATACATTAGTTTTCAATCTACTTTTGAGTTGACCTTTCGATAAGTTAACATCAAAAACGCTACAGTTGTTAACAAAGGTACTCATGTGATGTAAAGGAGCAGTAGCCATATAATTTGTTCTACTAAAAGGTAAGTAAATTAAATTGTTAGCATTTCTACTGCTTCTACGGTTAGTGTTCCCCTACTCCGAGTAACAATCTTGACGCGATGTAGGGGCTTAAGTTGCAATGACACAATACTGCCGGTTGGAGTAGTTCCTCCCTGTAGGGCATAACCCTACAGCTCAGCAGAGCCTGCATCTTTTGTGAAGCGACAACTAAAAGTTACTCCCCCCTAATCCAGGGTGTCATGCGCACCGTGCCCATTGGATGGTTTGCAGTCAGGGGGTATACCGACTGTATTGGAACGGAGCCTTCATGATAACAGGCCGCCTCATGAAGTAACTGTGGCCTTACCATGGTATGCGGGCTCTGGCATGGTTGACCACCCTTTCCCAGCCATAAAACATAGACTGCGACGCTTTTGTCCTCGGACACGAGCTACCGGTCGAATCTTAAATATGAGCACAAACAAAAAAACAAAACACAACAAACAGGAAGACTTGCGGGGAGTCACCGCAAGCAGAGCAGCAGACCTCATGGAACAGAGATTCCAAGAGGAAGGTCAACGGCAAGGCACCAAACCTAGGAGAAATCCTCCTCCGCCAGCCAGAACACAAGTCAATAGGACTGTACGCAGCAATGATCAGGTGGAGCATAGAATCCATAATGATCACAGACACTGCAGCACACAGATGAGGAGGCACCCGTACGGCAAAGATCGAGTGGAGCATACCAGCCACCAAAGAAAAACTGCGAGCCCCAGGAGATCACATCCTGTAAAAATTCCCCCGGAAGAACACCGGGATGATACGACGTCGGCTCCAAAAAGTATCCCAATCTCGGAAACTGCGTCAACATCCAAGGATGCGGCACAGAAAAGGGAATCAGAAGAAGGGCAAAAACACAAGCCCTTCCACAGTAGACGTCGCCGTGTCCACCTCCCTCAGCGCGGGGAGCCAGGAGGGCTAGACGACCCACTAAGAGTCGGCCTTAGTGGAGCAGGCGTAAGATGGTATCTGCGCTATCTGGAACAGGGCATGGCACCCGAAGTAGCTCATGAAAGAGCGGTAGAGCATCGGGGTAAAGCACCGGTACCAGAGGCAACGAAGAGGAGCTGCAGCGAGATAACGCCTCCTCAACGTCCAGAGAGCAAGAAGGCCAGAATAGCTCCTGGAAGCAACAGTAGGTCAGTGCCAGGGGCTAAGGTACCCGAGCCAGAACCTCAGAAAAATAGAAAAAGCTATGCAAGCATAACTAAGGGCATCCAAATAGCGGTTCTGCCCAAAGAATACCCCCGGCAAATGCTAAGTCCGGATGAGCTCTCGGAGCTAGAAGAAGCCATATTGAGCGAAGTAGTGAAGGGCTGGTCCACCAAGCTACAGTTTGAGGGAATTCACTTTCGTCCGGGCATGTTACTGGTCGACTGTTCGAATCCCTCAACAGCAGAATGGCTGCGAGCAGCAGCACCAAAGCTCGAGCAATGGAAAGGGCTAGAACTTATGGCTTGCCTAGGGGAGGAGGTCCCAAAAGGGCATACCGTTAGAATGTTCTTGCCAAGAAGTTCAAGCACGGAGATCAATAGATCGATGGGACTAATTGCCGCCCAGAACGATGGTCTCAATACTAAGTATTGGAAGATATTGAGCTCCAAGGATGAGGGAAGTGGGCATATGCTCACGTTCTCAATAGATAGGGAGTCACTTGAGACTATCAAGTCAAGGGGCTCCACTATCAGCTTCCGCTTTGGAACCATTCCGGTGTTGGGCACAAAATCGCCACCAACCAAACCGGTCAAAGCAGCAACATCCACAGCTGCAGCGCCCACAGCTGTAACGTCAACAGTGGTATCGTCCACAGAAGCCACATCTGCGACTCCAAATGAAGGAAAAGACGCAACGCCACCAATACAACCAACTGGTGAAGTTGTTACGGAGAAGTTCGCCTCCGTCTCGGTCATCACCGCAACACCTTCAATCGAAGATCAAGCAGAGGGCATGAACCTCGCCGCTCTCACGATTGATGGTTGTAAAAGCGAACCTCCGACTGAGGTAGTAGCAACGCTGCCTGAAGAAGACCGGGGCAGCAGTCCAGTGCTATGACGATCGGCACAGTAACCAGCACGAAATTTGCCCAAGTAAACCTCCACCATGCAAAAGCTGCTTCGGCAGTTATTGCTCGGAGGTTTACCACAGAACAACTGGGCTTCGTGCTGATCCAAGAACCCTGGTGCTACAGGGGAAAAGTAAGTGGCCTCTACTGCAAAGAGGGTCAGGTAACTTGGGACCAGAGAATAATCAATCCCAGAGCATGTATTCTAATGCAGAAAAATATTAATTATATTTGTCTTTCAGAATTTATGACGCGGGACCTTTCAGTTATCGAGACTCACATCGAAACTGATGGCAAGCACCGCGCCATAGTGATCGCATCCGCTTACTTTCCTGGGGACGATGTCAACATTCCCCCAGCGGAGATTAAAAGACTCGTGGAGCATTGCAGGAAAGAGCACCTTCCACTAATCATCGGCTGTGACGCCAACGCGCACCACACAATTTGGGGAAGCACCAACGTCAACACCAGAGGTGAGTACCTTTTAGAATTTCTTTTAAGTAGTAATCTAGACTTCTTCAATGTGGGGGTAACACCTACCTTTGTAACTAGGGCTAGAGAAGAGGTCTTAGATCTCACCATAGGAAGCCCAGATGTGGGGGATATGATTAGGGAATGGAGGGTATCAATGGAACCTTCAATGTCTGACCATAGAATAATAGAATTTAGATTTGGGGCGAAATGTCAAGAGACAGAACCCAAAAGAAACCCAAGAAATACCAGTTGGGACACATACACCAACAACCTGAAAGAAAACCTACAGAACGTAAAAGCTAGGAGTAGAATTAGTAACATCCTAGAACTTGAATGCTATGTAGAGCAAGTAAACAATGCAGTATATAATGCCTACGAATCTAGCTGTCCAACAGGGCACAAGGCAAGAACAAAACATACTCCTTGGTGGAGCGCTGAGCTGACCAGACTCCGGAAGAAGGTGCGATGCAGCTTTAATGCCGCAAAGCGCAACGGAGAATGGCACAACTACACGGCGACTCTGACGGAGTATAATAAAGAAATCAGGAAAGCCAAAAGACAGAGCTTTAGAACCTTCTGTGAAGACATTTCTTCCACGCCAGCAGCAGCCAGGATACACAAAGCAATGGCTAAAGGCAGAGTGGAGACAAAAATGTCACTTCTATTGCCAGACGGAAGCTATACGCTTAGAGAAGAGCAACGAGCCAGTCACCTTCTAGAAACTCATTTCCCGGGCAGTACACCGGTAACTGAGTATGAGACAGCAGACAGGCAGATCACTCCAAATCAAGAAGAATGGAAACTTGCAACGAGCATTTGTACTAAGGCTCGTCTAGATTGGGCACTCAGAACCTTTCAACCATTCAAATCAGCAGGTGTAGACGGCATCTTTCCTGCACTTCTACAAAAAGGTGCAGAAACTATATTGCCTCACCTAGTCAAAATAACTAGAAGCAGCCTTGCGCTGGGCTATATCCCAAGGAAATGGAGAAGGGCGATAGTCACCTTCATACCAAAAGTAGGGAAAATAGACTACACGCTACCAAAGTCGTTTAGACCCATTAGCCTTACCTCATTTGTACTTAAAACAATGGAAAAGGTAATAGATAACTATATAAGAACTGAGATTCTGGAGAAGGCACCAATGCACCCCTGTCAACACGCGTATAGGGCGGGCAGGTCTACAGAATCTGCTCTATACCAGTTGGCTAGCAACATCCAGTCAGCTTTCAAAAACAAAGAAACCGTACTCTGTGCCTTTCTAGACATAGAGGGAGCCTTTGATAATACTTCTCACGAGGCTGTGAAGAAGTCTTTACACAAAAAAGGAGTAAATGATACGCTCAGCAGATGGATATGCCAAATGCTTAGCACTAGAACTGCAGAAACAAAAGTGGGCAACACCACTATAAGAATCAAAACAACAAAAGGCTGCCCACAAGGCGGAGTCCTTTCTCCACTGCTGTGGAGTCTTGTTGTGGACAAATTATTAACGATGCTAACCGAGAATGGCATAAAATGTCAGGGTTACGCAGACGACATCGCCTTAATAGCGAGAGGGAAGTTCGAGGATACACTCTGTAACCTGATACAGAGAGGACTGTCAGTAACAAAGGAGTGGTGCAACACAGTGGGATTAAGTATCAACCCAGCGAAAACCACCATAGTACCTTTCACTAACAAAAGAAGCCTGCCAAACCTCCGAACAATGAGAATGGATGGCACTGAAATTCCCTTCAAAGGAGAAGTAAAGTATCTGGGACTTACACTAGATTCAAAGCTTCTCTGGAGAAGACATGCAGAGGTAACTATAAACAAAGCAACGCGAGCACTCATGGTATGTAGGAGCCTGGCGGGGAAAAGCTGGGGTTGTAACCCAACAATTCTCCGCTGGATGTATACCATGATGGTGAGACCCATCCTCACCTATGGTGCAATAGCATGGGCTGAGAGAACCAAGCTAACCACAATGAGGAATATGCTAACAAGGGTGCAGAGACTGGCCTGTGTATGCATCACAGGGGCCATGAGAACATGCCCTACAGCAGCACTAGAAGTAATTCTGGACCTAACACCCTTACACCTTGTCATAGAGGGAGTAGCCAAGCGAACTCTGTTGTGCATTGCAAAAGAGGGGACAGGTTCAGGTAAAACTATCAGCAGTAGAGAGAAGGAGGATATTGCAAAGCACACTCCCTACATCGATCTACCAAGAGACGATATAGTAAAAAGGTATAACTTCGAAAAACACTTCGGAATTAGGCTTAGTACCAAGAAAGAGTGGGACAGCGAGATGATATCGCAGGTCAAGAAACCACACAGTATAGCATGGTATACAGATGGGTCCAAGACATTGGAAGGTATAGGCGCAGGGGTGTACGGGCCAAGAACCAAGCACTTTGAACCTATGGGGACAACACCCAGTATCTTCCAAGCGGAGATCCTAGCAATACAGCTGTGTGCACAATTCAATCTGGACCGTAAATACAAAGGTCAGGATATAGTTGTGATGTCAGACAGCCAAGCAGCAATCAAAGCATTAGTTTCCTGTGAGATATCATCGAGAATAACATGGGAATGCCTAACAAAACTCAACGAACTAGGCAAGAATAACACTGTTACTATACTTTGGGTCCCAGGACACAAAGGAATACAGGGTAACGAAGAAGCCGATGGACTAGCACGACAGGGTGCAGCCACAAAATTTATAGGGCCAGAACCATTCTGCGGATTGGGCACACATTCTATAAAAGAAGAACTAAGAAGGGAGGAGAGGCATAAACGATCAAACCTTTGGAAAAGCCTCCCAAAGCTAAGACAATCCAAATTGCTCCTCAGAGATTTTAACACTCGGAGAGCAAAATTGTGCATAAGCTTAGGCAAACCGAATCTTAGGATTCTAACGGGGTTCCTTACAGGACACTGTAAACTCAAATACCACCTGATGAAATTGGGCATAGAGACCGATAGTAACTGCCGTTTCTGTGAAGAAGCAGAGGAGACTCCAATACACCTACTTACAAACTGCGACGCCGTGGCTCGCAGACGTAAACTAGCACTGGGGAATTATGAGCTGAGTCTAGAGCAGGTTTCATCCCTTGAACCTAAGAATATTCTCAAATTCATTAGAGAAATAGGGCTGGATGAAATTCTGTAATCCGCAAACCCAGCGGAGCTTTGAGAAGGAGGTACAATAGATCTCATTTAGGTCGCAGTACGCATCTCCACCACACAACATTAACATTAACATTAACGGTTAGTGTTAAAATTTATAAGAGTTAGGAGTTCTGGTGAATCGAATACACCAGTTATGAGTTGGTGTAAATAGACGATATCTGCAGACTTCCTTCTCTCGTTAAAACATAAAATAAAAAAAAAAAACACATACAACAGTATATATTTTTTAACATACAAACTTGAAAATTTAGATAATTTTGACAATTATTTCGCTCAGTGTGAAGTATTCGAGAGCGCACCAATATCAACAAGACAAAATAAAATGTGACTGTGTTAGAATACCCAGTCCTGGTTTAGAATGATTATTTAAATAATTTAATAATTAAGTTAAATAATATACAACTTTTCTGACGTTTAGAGTAACAACACATTCAGAGAAAAAACATCGCTCACTAAGGTATCGCTACCATAATAGTTCACAACAGTTGACTCCGCTGAATACGGCCATTAAGAATTGTGAGCTCTCTCTTTGTGAGTATATTTTTGACCAACTGTCACTACCTGGTAAATAATTATACCATGGTTTAGAACTAATGCCGTCATCGACAGAACTCGAATTAAGAGAGTCATTCAAAAAATAAGAGAGCGTATCTTCCGAATTTCAAAATTTTATAAAAGGTGCTTTTAGAAATTAAAGTGGGTCCAGCTTTGTTGTTTTTGGAGCTTTCCTCATGATCCGACGAGAATAAGTGATGTTTAAAGTATGTGTATGATGTTTAAAGCAGTTTCTAGAACAACGCATTTAAAGTTTTGTTAAGTGTTTTCGGCATAATAAAATTTAATTACGATTGGTTTGATAGGCTTCCTTGATTTAGTTGTGTTAAGAAAAATTTCATCGAAATCGGTTAATTGGTTTCCGAGAAATTAACCGGTACGTGCCAGAAGACGTTGTTTTCAAAAAAGTCATAAAAAATGATTGGGTAAGATTATTTAAAACAAGCTTATTTCTCGAGAATTTGCTAGTATTTTATATTTTTTTAATTTTTTTTGTAAAAATTAATTAAGAAGGTGGGTGATTTGATAGTAAAAAAATTAACTTTTTTAAACGAGGGTGGGCTTTTTCGCCAAAAATAAATAATTCTTAAAAAAATAATCGATAGATTTGCTTGAAATTTTCACAAGATGTTCCCAAGACTATATTAGTTGATATAAAAAAAATTTTCAAAAAATAACGCACTAACCATCCCAACAGGCTATGAATGAATTTGTGCCCAAAAACTCAACAAATACCATCGAAATATCATCTCTATCCAAAACCAAAATTAACACTTCGAGGCTTAGCTCCGTATTCAGTTGACAGAAGATGTAAACATAATTTGCGGCGAGAACTGAAGTGGATTCCAGAAAAGTATAAATGTCAACTTAGCGAAAAAAATAATTTTGACAATCTCTAGGGGGGGCAGTACAAATGGGGGGGGGGGACAGTACAAATGGTGGTGCAAAAAAAGTTCACCAAAATTTCTTCAAAGAAACATGAATGTGAATCACAAATTTTTTATTTTAGTTTAAAATAAAAAAATATAAAAATATATAAAAAATATTAAAATTTCATTATTTTTAAAAGTTCTTCCAATTTCAATATTAGAGATCATTCTTTAAAGGATCTTTCATATGGTAATATGAAAATATAAGAAATAATGGTTGCTTTTATAAAGCAAGACTAGGTATATCTTTACATGGTTTAAATGCAATAAGGTACAAAAAGTTATATCAATTTAAATTCTTCCAAAATGTTTTTTTCTGCCCTTGCGAGAAACAAACTCATTCACCACCTCCATCGAATTCAATTCTTCGGTTTTATCTTTGTGAATGTGTATAAGTGCCGAATGAGTGAGTAGTTTCTGTGTCATAGTTGCTCGAAGATACGTTTCAAGTCGTCTAAGTGCACTAAAAAACGCTCAGATGAAGCTGCTGATGCAGGCACAGTCAAAAGCAAAGCAATAAGTTTTTCAACTTCATTTAATAGTTTTTTTACAGTATCCGAATTTTTTGCAAATTGGTATACAATGCCACTACAATTTGAAGGTGTTTGGCCAGGCAATTGCTTCAGCAATTTAAGTTGCGCGTGGAGGTCGCTCACATCAAAGTCATCTGCATAAAGATCTAGTTTTGTTTTTAGATTTTGTTCAGAAGGCACTTTTCCGATGAAGGCTTCGATTACAATATTACAGTATTAAGCTACATACTTAAGGGTGCTTTTAAACGGAAGTGGTGGGTTTGCAGTAGAAACTCTACATTTTGTTCTATCTTTTTGCAAACACAGAGAAAGAAAATGGTTATCCGCAAGCATGCTTATGAAGAAGAGAGAAAGAAGAGGAAAATATCTAATACAAAAATATTATCGTTGTAAAAAAACTGACATTTTGAATAACTTTTGAAGTTTTATTTTCAAATTGTTTATCTAGCTAAAAAAGTGGGGGGCAACTGCCCCCCTTTCCCCCGCTTCCGACGCCAATGGTCAACAGCATGAATTTTCGACATGGGAACGGAAGTGTTCTCGACAAGATTGATCATGAATGTTCAAGCATCAGCTTTTTTAAAATTCTAGAATAACTTTCTTTATGTAAGCCATAAGTTTCATGTTCTTAAAGCTAAATGTTCTTAAATGTTAAATAATTTTATGAGTCAATCTGGCTCATAGCCGTAAAAATAGGTATACCACATTCGAATATGCGAAATGAGAGGGTCGTCGGAGGGCAGTAACTTATATTTGCCTATATTTCATAAAATAACTAAAAACCAACATATGTATTTAAAAAATAATATTTCATTTTTATATACATATATATAGCAATAAAATTTTAAATGAGTCAAATTGGCTCAGTCCGTAAATCTAGTGTTAAAAAATAACGAAGAATGGTAAAACATGTTAGTTACATTTCAGTAACATACTATAGCCTTAGTAAGAATAAAAATTAAATGTTTCTACAGTAGGAAGGGGAGAGTTCTCGAATCCTTATTACTCCAAATATATTTTCGTATGTTTTCGGGTTACCAGCAGAGGTCCCAGAAAAGACACTATTGAAGAAAATTGTTTTCATCTTCATTTGAAGAGCTTTCAGTCACTGTATGAGAAATTCCCCCTCCGCGATTGAATTCTGGATCATCATCGTTGTCGGAAAAATTAAAATCGAAATTTTCTAGAAGCTCCAACACTTTTTTAACGTCCGAATTGTTCAAAAAATTAAATTTTTTTACCTAAAAGTAAAAGATAACACAATTGTGAGTCTTCAATCATAAACGCTTCAAACTGCTCAAGTTACACGATTGTGCTATCGCATTTTTGAAAGTCCAAGAGACTTAAAATAATTTACAAATACAAAGTCCAATCGAGTTCTGAGAAATAATTGCTCTTTTAAGAATAACAAGGACGTGACCTTTCCGTGTTAAATTTTTTCTGTTTTTGTTTTACCATACAAAATAATCTGTATAAATATAAAACAAGTTTAAAAGTGTTTTCTTTACATTTTTACATGATTTTTAATTGTGAGCTATTTAGATGAAGTAAGTTTAAAGAAGGCAACAACAACAACAACTCTGTATAGAGTCAATCACACAGCAGACTAGACAGCCTGTTTCGGAAATCGCTACATTTCCTCTTCAGTAGTCCTGAGTGATTCAGCTGTGACCAACCCACTGATTCAGTCTTATATGATTTGACACTTGTTCGAATAAACTTGCAAAAAGTTTATTTTCTCATCGGCCATTTTATCATACGACTATTAAAGCAGTAAGTATTTTAGATGAAGCCTATAACTCTACCAGGGATTGTGTGTCTGTTGCAGTTTCTTCTTATTTCTTTACATTTGTGATACTAAAGAACTGTAAAATGACCAATAAAAAAACGACTGCAAATTTAAATTTAATATTATTTTTTTTTTCCAACTACATTCATATACATATCACACAAAGTCTTGTTTTTCTCGCTCCGATAAGCAAAATAATCAGCTTCACTAACTATTTTGTTTTATTTAGTTATGCATTGTTGTTGCATGTGCAACTTGTATGTTAATTTCTAATTGACATACATACATTAAAAGAAAAAGCTGTTATGTTACAGTTACAACTGATATTGTTGCTATTTTTATACAAATTCTCTCATGCTCCGCTGGTTACCGCCTCTCCAAAAATCTATGAAAGCGTGGCTTATCACAAATTTGTATAAAAATAAGCTATTGATGATTTTTAAATATAAAGCGCAATCTCTATTTAGTTTAGATTGTTAAAAATAAATTATGTAATTAAAAAATATTGTTGATACCGTTCGATAAAGTAAAAGTTGCATTCTTTTTATACATGACATTAATTTTATAGATATTACTTGACCGAACTTTAGTATTTAATGCGCATGCGTTATGTTGTATTGATGTTTTCCATTTATTTGTGGGTGTTTCGTTTTCTATGCGAAAATGTGTTGTAACTCCTCTTGACATTTAGTCATGCACATAGTGTTTTTACTGACATAATTATAAAAAGTTTTTAAATAAACTACATAGAGATAACACTTACCACATTAACATTTAAATTAAACAAAAATTAACAGAGCTGATAAAATAGCAGTAACGTTAGTAGGCTTTTCCTTTGTCAAATCACAAACTTTTGATTTGTGAGATATTACGAGTTTTCCAAAAATATGTTACACTAAGAAATTAAAGAAGTTTGCCACATATGGCAATGTAAGTAAGGCACTTGTAATGTGACAAACGTCTTAAAAAATTGTCCCAACTAACCCAAATACTTAAGGCAACCATATTGCAAACATTCTTAAATACGAAATGCCTTGTGTCAAATATTTTGCCAAAATTTTTCATGTATGAAAGAAAATACCTGTATCAACTAATATTTTTAACAAATTCTTTAAAAAAAAAAACAAAAACGTGAAATTACTTATGTCTAAACATAATTCAAAAACTGGTGAAATTGATTTGATATTTTAATACTTGTTCCAAAAATCATTCTAAAACCTACCTATGGGTTCACATTCTCAACCCTATGCTAGCATTGGGTCATATATGACCCACTTCTAAATTTAATTTAATCACTTTCTATGAGAATCAGACGCTTTTTTCGTTTGATTTTGATGAAATTAAAATTGAGGATGCATATTGAATCCTCGATTAATAATTTTTGTGGAATTTTAAGATTTCATCTTTTTTATAAAGCTAATTTGTATGGGAGGTTGGCGTGTTTTTCATACGATTTTGCTTATTTCCGTAACTTATCCTAACTTTTCATATAGACTACAACTGTCACGTCTTAAAATGGACAATACAAACGAAGTGACCAAGTTAATATACCCCTAAAGCAGTACTCTTGGGATGACAAAAATCCTATTTTCGAATCGGGCCAAAAAATAAAATGTGTTGAAAAAGTTAAGATTCTTATAGTTAAGTTTAGAAAAAAAAAATACAGCCAGTTATTCGTATATTACAAAAACTTTGGGTATTAAAAACTTTTCTTACAAATTTGCTTTAAAATCCTTTTTTTATGTAATAACAATAGTGTTAAGTGCCCTGAATCGTGAATACCCTATACACTATAAAGAAGATAGAGTTAAAGTCAAGATTTAATTACAAACAAAATGTGAAATAAGAACAACTGACGTGAAATAGTTAAAGTGACTTCATTAATTGCATAACTAGACAAGATAGTGTTTGGGCGGAGACCCAGTGACCAAAACTGTCAAAACGAAGTTGGCAGTTCATACAAAATCTACAACCTATGAGAATGCGATGAGCAAGCAAAAATAGACAAAAATAGGCAAAATGGCTGATTTTGACAGTTCTGATCACTAAGAAAGAAAGCACATTCAGCCCTAATACTACCTTGTCCAGTTATACCATGATTAAGGTCGCGGTCAGAGTGAACGCCGATTCAGACAGGCAGGCAGACCGGTGCAGGCAGTAACCTGCGAAGAAATGAGATGAGATAAAATGAGAAATTAAGTCAAGCTGACTTTTATCTCGCTTGTTCACACAGTTTCTCTGCCTGCCTGTTCGCTTCGGAGTTCAATATGTTTGCAGCTTTATAGTAGCACAAATTTTAGTTTTCTCGCCAAAATTCGAGAAAAGTACACACACAAATAAATATCAATAAAGCGAATTAGGATGAAGAAGAAAAGCATTGTCAAAGCTAAGACCTAGCCAGTAAAAGTTATCATGTTTCATTGACTGTATTTCTTTGCCTGATCTTTGATTTCTTTCTGAAGTACATTTAATGCGAAAAAATAACTAAAAAGTTTCTAAGAGCAATGCGTAAACGTAGAGAGAGCGAAAATAAAATGTAAAAACGGTTCATAGTCTGCTCCATGTCAACAACAAAATTCATCAATATACTTTAATTTAAGCTAGTTATGCTAGAGCTCATGCAGGCAAAAGAGTGTATGATAAAAAATACTAGAAGATGACGATTGGAACGATTGAAAAATTGGGTACTTTAAATCACAAAGTATGACGTACACATGTTAGTTACCCAAGTGAAGTAGCAGCAGCACACAGAGAGCGAGCACAGAAAATGATGAACGAAAAACAGGTTTAAAAACAGTAATCACAGCCCTCCCTCCCTACCACCACACAATGCGTTGTAAAAACTAAAATAAAACCCAAAGTTGTCTGTAAGCTAAGCGTAAACAGTGCTGCTAAAGTTAAATTTATTCTAGCATTTATGATGGTAATAACGTTTTGTGTTGTTTCAGGCAGAGCTAAAACATTTTTTATTATTTTTCAAAGTAGTTTTTCTATATCATTAATCTACCCCCCACTACTGCACCTTAATGCTTGGACGCTATTTAGCTCTTTAGAATAGTCAAATTCTGTTAAAATACTTCCATCTGGCTAAATTAGTTACGTACATAAAAATGATGTAAGTTTAATAAGAGACAAGTGAAGCTTCAACTGCAGTTGCGTGGATCTTATAGCAAAATAAATTTCTTGTGAAAAATCTAGCTGAACAAGTTGAGGTGAGAAAAAGCAACATTAAATACACGTGATGACTCATGGATAACCCGTTGCTGGACTGCTGCCACTCACACTGAAGAGAGAGTGTCAGTGAATGAATGCCTTCGTCATATATTAGAAATCATATAAAATTTAAACATTTTTATTTAAGTGGAGAAGTTAATCTTTGCAGTATATAAGAGTGCAAACAGTCGTCAGTAGATAAGGAAAAATTAAGACAAAAATATAAATGCTTTACAGTAGCCGAGTAAAATTTAGCAAATGTTTGATTGACTGACTAAATTAAGTTAATAAAATTAAGTAATTGATATTTTTAAGGAAATCAAGAAAATATTTAAGAGGGCAGTCTGGTTCTTTTGACCATATTTTTAAGATTTTTTATTCATCGAACAATTTATTTGGACAATGTTTAGCTTTAATACTGTACATACTGTAGCAAACAAAAATATTTTATTTTTATTTTTTAAAGTAGATGCGGCGGAGGTAGGGCCAACTAAAGGCAACCCTGATTAACATTGCTTGACATGATTTCTCAGCTCTGTAGCAAAAATTTCCAAATTCTAATTAAAATATAATGCCGGTAGAAAAATCAAGTATTTTCGGCCAAAAACAAACAAAATAACGGATTTTTTAATTTTTTACCCTTTTTTATGTTAGGTCAGATCCAAAAAAAGTAAAATATTAATGGATATTTATAATTTTACTACGAGATATAAGTAAAAATATCGGCATTTCTTTCAAAAGATCTACCGCGACTTCAAAATTAGATGTCTTAAAATTTTTAAAATGACTTAAAATTCTTTTAAACCTCTATAATAGAGAAAAAAAATGTTTTAATTTATATTGTGATACTACCGAGAGCTGATCTTTATAAAAAAAAACAAAAAAATTTTCTTAATTTGAATTTAAAAAAAAATGGCAGCAAAGATGATAAATGCAACAAAAATTGAAAAATTATGACAAAAGTTGAAAAATTTTAACGAAAGTTGAAAATATTATACAAAGTTAAATTAAATTTTAAGTTTTTCATTTATACGGTCCTGATTTACACTTTGTGTTTTTCTATTTCAATTAAATAAATAAAACTATAAAATATTTGTACTTCTTCTGTACAGAAAAATATGTCACGTAACGTATATTAAAAATTTTTTCAACGAAACAATTAAGAAGATGTAGCAACATTATTCCAGATTATATTAAAAAAATTAATAAAAAAACTTGTACACACTTTGCAGATTTTTTCGTTTTACTTTTCTTTTTTGTCACGTAACGTATAATTATTGGTTGCTTCTGTCTTAGAGCCGAATTTTTGACAACTCTTAGCTTTTACGCCTTGTATAGTGCGCTTAATAAACTATTGAAAAATCAAAATATCAAAATAATTGTCTTTGTTTTTCCACTCTTTAAAGTCGTACTACTGTCACGTGCGTAGCCACGGAAATGCCCATATGTGCAACATGTGGAAATTTTAGCACGATCGGTGTGATAGGTTTTTCGTAATCACATCGAGGAGGTCGAAAAGCGTTGTTTCGAGAAAAATGTGTTTAAAGAGAAAAACGTGCTCCGAAATGCCATCTGGACGCGCCAACTAAATAAGTATCTTATACATGTTTCTACATTTCGGCGACTTAATAAGATGTTGTATTCTATTTAAAATGGTATCTAATATATATAAATATGGGCTTTCTAGAAAATCGAATCTTTGAAAAATATAAATAGACCGAACCCTTAAGAGTTCGATTTGAAGGGTTTGATTTGAATGGCTTATTTCAAAAACACGATATGCCACATAATTAAAAAATTCGTAATAATTGACTTTATGTCGTGTTCACTTGTCTTCGTATTGACTTCGTAAATAATACAAAAACAAACATTCCAACAAATATTTTTATTTGTTTTTCTCGCTAGGGGGCTTAATAAAAAGGAGTCTTTTGCAGTCAGGATCAAGATATTTTAACTCTATTTTATCGAAAACAATAAATCAAAGTGCATACATATTAAAAAGGGTACTTATTCTTATAAGTAAATCAACACTAAGATAATGTGGACCGTACGATGATTCTCTCTCTTCATAGCAGCATACAGGTTTGATGGCATACTTAAAATTTATTTGTTGGGACTTTCGTCTATAAAAAATTGGTTTTGCCATCTTATTTGATATGAATTAACTTATTGTAGACCCTATAAGAAATCTAGAATCAATCTAAACCTATAATTTAATGACATTTTTAAAACTTTGTAGTTATGAACTATACAAGAAAATTAACAAGTTAAATTTAACCCTCAAAATTTTGTTACCTAATGTCAAATTTGGCAGACAGATACCGGCATTATTTTCTCACGCTAATGGCATTTGAACCGGTCTTCATGGCACGAATGCTAGCATATTCAGGCGCTCAGACATAACCACATTAAAAGTATCATAATTAAAATATTATAGGTATGTATCAATTTTACGTAAATAAAAGCTACCGTGCTTTCTAGAGAAATACCATACAAGTTAGATATTTAGGACTTTCTGCCAATTCTCGAAGTTATTTTAGATAACAACCTCCATTTTGCACTTATACTTTGGTTTCCTGCACCTTATTTGTTTTATTCCTTGAAAATTATTCGAATGTATTTTATCATCTTTGCCTAAGCTCAGCTCAAATGTTTTTGCTTAAATAACGGGTATGCATATTTTGCACTGTCAACTCAGCGGAATTTACGCCCATTTTATCAGTAAATAATTGTTTCTGATTTGAGACTTTATTACTATAAATTCCACCAGAGCACGCCCTCTTCAGTCACTAATTTCATCACTATCTACTTAAAAAATGTTAATAACTCCTGCACTCACCTGGAGATGCTCCTGAAAGCGTATTGGTAAAACTTGCGTCATCTCGGTCCTTCAAATGTTTTATTGACCTATCAGCTTTGACTCTTGGTTGGTTTAAGCGTCGCTCTGCTCTACTCTGCTTGTGGAAGAAATTTCTTCGCTGACGAACGCACAGTATCGAAGATAATAAGCTGGTTTATATGTTTTGCTGCGCCGCAAAGTATGAATGAACCGCAAATGTGTGCGTGCGTTTTGCCTTTCAGTTGGTTTTTTTTTTCTTGTTCCACGAAATAATTTTTTCTTCACTTTTTCAAATTAATTCTTTTTGCACAAAACCAACGAAAACACTTTTCATACGGTGTTAAACACTGCTTTTTACTAAAAAAACACAACGAAAAAGAAAAATTAATTATAAATGCTACAAATTAATGCAAAAAGCAGGAATAAAAAATTATTGGATTGATTTTGCGAGAAGTGAAACGTTTGCCCAGTTCTATCACAGCAGTGGAAAATTTTTTCAGTCACTTTCGTTGCAGTTCCTTGTATAAATATTTTAAAGTTTGTTTTTATTACTTCGAAATATTTGATCGTATCAGCAAAAATATGGGCGTTACAATCTTAATAAAACTTAATTACAGAATTAAATAGAATAACTTTTCGATTAATCAGCAGCGCTTCACTCGACCTAACGACATCCGTCGTTGTCGTTTGTAAAAAAAATCAGTATAGTGGTGAATATTTTTGTGGTGAAAAAAGGAATGACGAAGTGAATTGAAGACATTTCTCAAAGTTGAACAATGTTGCTTTTTTAGAAAATATTTAGGGAAGTATTTAATTTATCATTTTTCTATTTAGATATTCTGAATCGCATTAAACCAATTTCAAAATGTGATAGTATGTTAGATTATATTGAAATTGAGCCCCTCGATGACATCTCCTCTAAAATTATTGCCTAATGGCATTAGTAACTTTTACATCTCACGACAGGTGGCGACAAAGTGGCAGATAAAAAGAATATTCAGTGTCGCTATCAAGAGAAAAATTCAATTACGACCGAGATTGAATACTTATTGAAGGCGTTCGAATTTATCGCAGTCACGATACTTAAGCATGGTGGTCGGTGAACTCAAAAAAATACCCCCATTCGACTTCGCTTGCCAAAACGTACCTTTCAGCTCATTGCAGTAGCGTTTATAGCGAGACTCTTTTCCGAAGCTGGCTTGATTAAGGAAAACATTTTTATTGTTCTTAATTTTTATTAATTTTAGGGCCACTTTCTCAATGTCCGGTAAGTCTAGCTCTTAACCAAGAGTTAACCATACGATAACTAAAAAAATAATTTTGATTTCACCAAGTGCTGGTTAAGCAACTTTCGGTTAGATGACTAATTGTGAATTTTTCAATTGTGAATACGTAAAAACATCATATCAGCTGTCTCGTATTTACATATTTTTTATTTTGTGCTGCAAATATATAAAAAAATGGCAAAACGCAACTCACTGCCTAATTTCACATCATACGAGGAAACATATTTCATTGGCAGAAGAGCACGCCCACACCATTGAAAATAAAAAAGATGCTGTTGCCTGGGAGAGAAAAAGAAAATGTGGGGGAAGATTGCCCTGGAGTTCGAGGTTCGGTATGGCATCGGTTCTGTAATTGCAGGACATATGCTGCAATATTTTGGTGTAAACTTTAATTACAAAGAAAAAAATTATTGAAGTTGTCTATTTTTGCGTAAAATAAGCAAAAAATAGTTTACTATATTCAGCTGTTCTTCCGATTAGTAGCGCTAACCAAAACCACAACTTGCCGTTAACTTAATCAGCACTCAACTGACAGTTAAGCCTTAACCGAACATTGAGAAAGGGCTTTTTTGCTAACTGCTGGTTAAAGTTCTGATAAGTGTCCTTAACCGGACATTGAGAAAGCGGCCCTTAATCAGTTACTAATTGAACGTTTTTCTAAGTTTTTAGTTTATACATAAATTTAACATTAAAGTGATTACTAAGAAAGTAATATAAGTTTTTTGGAAGATACTTTTGAAATTTGTTGTTACCTTTTCGCATTTAACTAAAAGCCGCCGCAATTAGTTATTTATTTAAATAAAATAATTTTATGGACGCTTCCGGCCGGCCGGATACCGGATATTGAGTTACTATCCATCATATCGTGGTCATATCTAGTAAATTGTAAAGAATTATATCTGCAATTGTAGGGATGAGTTTCCCATTAGCATTCCAAAAATTTGTTTATATATGATCCCCTCGAATTTAAAAGAATTATATTGGTATAAGAAGTCAAGTATTTTTATTTTTTTATTTTATTTTTACTATTCGGTTAGTGCTAGCTACTGGTAATGAAGACGAAGAAACGTTTTAAAACTGTTTTGATTTCTATTTTTTCTAAATTTACAATATGTCGAGAGTAATTTGTCAAAATTTCAGTTTATATATATTTTTCGTTAAAGGGCGAACCAACAAGTGTGCATAATCGTAAAACTTTATATTCAAAAGTAATGCATGAATTTATAAGATAGATAGCTCGTTGAATAGGTAATAGCATAACCTTTGTTTTAATACCCAATAAAAATTTTTTTGGAAAATAAAAAAATAGTAAATTTTTCAAACCAATTTTTACAACTTTGGACCCCTATAACTTCTAAACCACTTGAGAGCGGGCGGAAACTTTTCCAGATTTGGATCCAGAAGGTCTTAATGAATTTAATTTAAAATTTGAGTTTTCACTATTCTTCAATTATGCCAAAGAAAATTTTTACATTTACATACAAATAGCTATAAAATGTAAAATACTCAACAGATTTCCTTAACTTAAAATTTTTGTGAAAGCTTATTGTATTTTTATTTAAAGTACTTCACAAATTCATTGTCAAATCACGGCACCCGAGTTACTAGTAATCTCCCCCAGAATTTACAAACGGAAACACAAATGAAATATCAAAAATTCATTTTTACTGCGTTTACATTGTATGATTTTTACTTCAGTCTACAAAATTAGCATGTAGTGTGGAAGCCAATTACATGCCTAAACGCATGGTTTAAAATACAGATAGATGCACCAGATGAGAGCATACTGCCGGAAATGTCAAAACGAAGAAAAACTTTTTATTTTTTTTTTTGTTTTCACTCGCCATACAGCTGAATTTAACAGACATGGCAGTATGGAAAGACAACACATTCAGCGCTGCAGCTACCTCTATCCTTATACCATGCCTTAACACACTTTCTCCACTTACAATATTTGATTGCATGCGTACTGTCAAATTTAATTTCATGATATATATCTCAAGTGTAGACCACTCATACCATAAAATTGTGCATATCATTAACTTTATCTTGAGATATATTTCATGGGCTGAGCTGTCCCTTTTCAATAAAATATGTAAGTGTGTGCATTTTTAAGAACTTTTCAAGCAAAAAATATTGCAAAAGCATTAAAAGAATGAAAAAACATAAAATGGAATGGAAGAAACTATGTATTTACTAAACAAACAAACAATTTCAAAATTAAATTGCATGAGATAAAGTACCTACCTAAACATTAAAGCATGTAATCTGGATATCATGAATCAATAATTGTAAGTGGAGACAGTGGCCCATTATCATAGTCAAAATAAAAGTCGACTCTAAATTTAGTATAAGCATTTTTGACAGTTTTTCAATATATGCCGTCAAAAAGCTTGCACTAAATTTAGAGTCGACTTTTATTTTGACTATGATAATGGGCAAGTGAGTTAAGCAAAAGATTTTAATAAAAGAAGCAACACTTTATTTACTCGATTTGACAACTAAAATTCACCTCAAACCACTTTTTTGCAAATTGAGTTATGGCGAAACTAATTTTTCCAATTAAATTTGCAGTAACAAGTTTATTAACGTGCTAAAATATTATCAGCACAAAATATAATTTTTCACAAAATGTACATTCACAAAATATTATTTTTCGAAACCATGTCATAAATTTTAACAAACATTTTTAATCTGCATTTACCAGGTATGCCACATAAACAAAAAGGAAAAGCCGCCCATTACAGAGCGAGATATAAGTATGTCAAAAGCAAACTTCCAAAATATTTACAAATCGCACGAGAAAAAGAGATAAAAGGTGCGCACTGACCTCACAAATTGCTAGTTCACCACACTATGTAAAGATATGTGTAATTTTTTATGTACTCTTCTCATCGATGTTCTGAAAAAATTTTCCACTTTTTGTCTGGAGTTTTATGTTTGTTTCACATGAAAATTTCACTTTTTAAAACTGAACTTTTCACAATCTGCATTTACCAGTGTTTATAGTTGTGTTTTTATATATTTTTCGATTAAATTTGCACTAAGTTTGTTCTAACTTCCTCTAAAAATTGACTAACATATTGATCCGTGCACCACCGAAAGTCGCAGCGAAAATTTCACATTGCAAAAGTGTGGCGAAATAATTTATGTTGAATATGTTGCAAAGCCAATTTGCTGTGATTGATTTGTCCCACTCATGGACCCCATGGTATATATACCTTGATGGACCCCTTTTACATTGATCAAGACTTGAAGTCAAGTTTTTTGGCGTTCTCTTTTGAACTTGACGAAAGCTTTCACATTGGTCAAGACTTGAATTCAAGTTCTTGTCTTCTTTCCTTGTTTTCTAAAAATAAAACGAGATAGGTAGCAAGCCAATGAATTATAGTTTATAGAAATTTGCAAACTGAATTTTATTTTTTTACCACGATGGAAGTTAACAAAATGTTTTTGCTTAAAAATTGAATGCAAAATTAAATTATATTACAAACAATTTTTAATGCAATCGAAGTCTAACAAACTCACATTGATATACGAAAAATAAAATAAAAAGCACTGTCAACAACGCGAAAATAAAGGTAGAATTATAATAGACGTAATGTAATGTAACGAAATGTTGTCAACTGTCATCGGGACGGGACGTAATGTAAGAAAACGTTGTAGCAATTATAATAGGCAGTAGCCAGGCAGTTGTTTGTCGTAAATAGTTGCACGTTCCCGTACAAGTTCAATTAAAACTTCGAAATCCATAGCTGTGGATATATAGAACTATCCCATTAATGACGAAAACTTAACAAAAGCGTAGTTCAACAATATAAAAAAGCGCAATAATCGAATCTAACCTCAATGTTTAGTTGTTCTTTGATCAGACGTAATGTTAAGTAACGTAAAAATCGAATTCCAACGGATCTTTACGTCCCGTTACTTTACGTTACATTTATTATAATCACTTGTGTAAGAAAGTATTGTTTGAAACAATAAGGCTATTCACAGTTTAAGCGTACTTTTAACTAATCGTATTTATAGCATTTGTTATTGTTCAAACTGTGAGCACCTCGCCATGTGACTGTCGCCTTAAAAAATTATGCAACCCTGTGATGTATGTGATTATGCGGCTGTAGACAGAGCATAAAAATACGAGGTAGAAAAAACACGTCCAAGGGCTACTTTTATTTACGCGTGCCTGCGTATTTGCGTTTGTATGCAAAACAACAACAAAGCAAAATACGCTTTCGTAAATTGGCGTACAAATAGCAAATCGTACAAATAGCAGACCAGCGTATTCAAACTGTGAATAGCCTTAATAAGTGAAAGAACACACTGCTCAATTTGTGGGGGGTGAAAAATTCTCAAACGTCAAATGGTCGTTTGACAGCTAGTGGTAGCGGAGGTTGGTGAACCAACCTTAAAGAAAATGTCACTGACATAACGCAACCTCAATTTTGACAGATAAGTCGACAGTTGTTTCCCTGCTCAGGCTTGAATTTGAATTCAAAATTCAAATCAGCAGAGGAAACACTACGACTGATCAACCGGAAGAGTTTTCGCATATGCTCACCCGGTAGAACCCGTTGTGTTGTGCCCTCTGCTGGTCTGGAATTTGAATTCAAATTCAAACCTGAGCTGGGATTTCAACCCGGAAGCCGGTATTTATAAATGATGTTTTTTTTCTTTCCTTTTCGTTTTGTTTGCAAAATAATTAGCCACAACGTGTCTGCCGTGGTTAATTAGGGCCTTCAGATGGACATCGTTCCAATTGCCAGCTGTATTGTATGTGTGTTTGCAAACATCGAAAAACAATGGTCAAACCCCGCGTCCGACAGTTTGGGCAAACAACGTTTGCACCAACTTTCGGTGTAAGCGGTCATTAAACCATGTCTTATAACATCGCATGTTGTACTGTCCGACTTGCGTATGTAAACAACAATACCAAAAGTGACGGCTGTCAACGAAGAGAACGATGGCTGGCTAACTTCCGGCCTTTGTCTTTCTTTTCGTTGATATCCCCCTGGCAAGTCGAACATGAAGTTGTAGGTAAGAAAAAATCTCTTTACAGAAGAAAAATCGAATATCTTTAATTCTTTTTAACCACAGCTTTACCTCAATTGCACCATCAACAATTGAAGAATTTCTGTTCTTTGGTCATTGCCCACCTTTATAAGCTAGACCTTGTGTGCATGTCTGCAAGTTAGCTGCTGATAAGGAACGGCAGGTGAATTTGTACTCAGCATCTTCTCTGTGCACGGATTCCTATGCGACCGCAGTTTATTGGGTTTCTGCACTGGTACTGCGACAACGCAGTCTGATGCAAAGAGTTCTAGTTACAGTTTATTTGTACCGGTGGATGCAGGCTATAGCGAGAGACCTCGCGTCCAAATTTCTCCATATCACCAGCAAAAGCAGCTGTGGTAACGCAAACGAATCAAAGGTAGGGCTCAAGACAAAGGCATTTATTGATATCTTCCCATATCACCAAATATTTCTTTTAGATAAGGCATCGAGAAGTCTAACTTCCGACCTAAGCAAGCCATTGCATAATTTGCATCATCTCATAGTGGGGATGATACACAATCTTTCAAAGATTTTAGATGTAGATACACAATCTTTCAAAGAAAGACAAGCAAGATTTCAAAATCATCTGAGAATCATAGGCCAGCAACTCCTCGAAAACATCAGAATCTTCAACTACATCACCATCGTCCTCATTACTAGTTGGAGCAGCAGCAGCAGCACTGAACGGATGGCTTATATCCTAGAATATCAGCAAAATGCGCCAATTGTGGAAACTTTGACAACCACCAACAACAGCGGCACCCACCGAAAAGGTGCACCAGGTCCATCAACAGCGGCAACCAACACCAACAACAGCAGCAATTAGCACCAACAACAGCAGCAATTAGCACCAACAACAGCAGCAATTAGCACCAACAACAGCAGCAATTAACACCAACAACAAGCAGCAGCACCCACGGCGAGCGATAGCTAGCGTCAACACCCGATACAAGAAGGAGGCGGACAGTGGAGTTGTCATCTGCATCAGCGTGCGTCGCCAAACGAGCGACCCACGTACAGGAAGTACCCACTTAAAAATCGAAATTTATAAGTAGTTCAGCTTTATAATTTTTAGATATATTAAGTTAAGCAAGTTAAGATATATTTATGCATAATATCCCATTTTAAGGTGGTAATACATAAAAGGCTTATCCTTATAAGACAGTATGACAAACAAGACAATTTTAATTGAAGCATATAGAAAAATAACTTCAACGAAAGGCTGTTTTTTTTTTTTGGTTTTTTTTTCAAAAGCGTACACGGGAAAAATAATATAACTAAGCGAAAGTTTATTATTCAAACAAAAGCGTATACAGGAAAATTTTTTTTTTGCATATCTAACCGAAAGTTTTTGTGGAAAACCAAAGCGAATGCGATTAACATAACAAAATTAAACGGAAGATTTTTTTTTCAAAAGCGTATACGAAATAAAAAAATAATAATATAATTGTACGAAGGTTTTTTTTTGTTAAACAAAATCATACACGGGCGAAATAACATAAATTAAGCGAAATTTTACTTTTAAAATAAAGCAATGGCGTACCCGGAAATATAACTTGAATAAACATAAGTAAAAGTAACAACCAAAACGATTCATAGGCGGACAATAACTTACCTTTTACCAAAATTTCATTATGCACTGCAAAATAAAATTTACTAGATTTTAATATTTCTATACTTACCTTAAATATAACATACAAAAACAAATATTGAAGTTCAATTTGCACTGCAAAATAAAACTTATTAGATTTTAATATTTCTATACTTACCTTAAATATAACATACAAAAACCAATATTGAAATTCAATATGCACTGCAAAATAAAACTTATTAGATTTTAATATTTCTATACTTACCTTAAATATAACATACAAAAACAAATATTGAAGTTCAATTTGCACTGCAAAATAAAACTTATTAGATTTTAATATTTCTATACTTACCTTAAATATAACATACAAAAACCAATATTGAAATTCAATATGCACTGCAAAATGAAACTTACTAGATTTTAATATTTCTATACTTACCTTAAATATAACATACAAAAACAAATATTGAAGTTCAATTTGCACTGCAAATTAAAACTTATTAGATTTTAATATTTCTATACTTACCTTAAATATAACATACAAAAACAAATATTGAAGTTCAATTTGCACTGCAAATTAAAACTTATTAGATTTTAATATTTCTATACTTACCTTAAATATAACATACAAAAACCAATATTGAAATTCAATATGCACTGCAAAATAAAACTTATTAGATTTTAATATTTCTATACTTACCTTAAATATAACATACAAAAACAAATATTGAAGTTCAATATGCACTGCAAAATAAAATTTACTAGATTTTAATATTTCTATACGTACCTTAAATATAACATACAAAAAAAAAAATATTGAATTTCATTATGCACTGAAAAATAAAATTTACTAGATTTTAATATTACTATACTTACCTTAAATATAACATACAAAAAAAAAAATATTGAATTTCATTATGCACTGCAAAATAAAATTTATCAATATGCACTGCAAAATGAAACTTACTAGATTTTAATATTTCTATACTTACCTTAAATATAATATACGAAAAAAAAAATATTGAATTTCATTATGCACTGAAAAATAAAATTTACTAGATTTTAATATTTCTAAACTTACCTTTAAATTAACCTAAATATTTTCGTAAAATTAGTGAAATTCACTATACACGGAAAAAGAAAATGAATATAATTTGATATTTCTAAACTTACCTTTAAATTTACCTTAAATATTTTCGGCAAATCAGTGAAATTCACTATACACTGAAAAAGAAAATGAATATAATTTAATATTTCTACACTTTCTATTCTTTAACTTTAATGTCTCAATAACATTAGTGAAATTCACTATACACTGAAAAAGAAAATAAATATAATTTAATATTTCTAAACTTACCTTAAATATTTTCGGCAAATCAGTGAAATTCACTATACACTGAAAAAGAAAATAAATATAATTTAATATTTCTAAACTTACCTTAAATATGTTCGGCAAATCAGTGAAATTCACTATACACTGAAAAAGAAAATAAATATAATTTAATATTTCTACACTTACCTTTTACTTTTAATGTCTCAGTAAAATTTAGTGAATTAAGTACTTTCTCCGTATGATATGTATAAATCACTCACGGAAGAAAAAAAAAAAGGATCAATTAGATTGTAATGATCATTTTTATTAACCTATTTCTGTATAGTTTTTTTTTCTTGTCTTATAAATATGAATAAAAAATCCCTTAACATGGGTATGCTGTTACTTCAGTAAACTGGTGTACGATTCTTTTGGAGGATGAAAGGTAAGGGCATGGTAGGGGGCTGCTGTACTTGGGTGCACTACTAGGGTTAATGGAATTTTTTTTTTTTGCTCTTTCATTAACAGGTTGGGCGGGTATAGACGTTGAGGGAAAATACCATCGTCCTCCCTCATGCTATACGGTGCATAGAGGCTACGATTCGGTTACGTTGCCTCTTTCGGGTTTTTTTTTTCTCTCTCTCCCATCCGTTTCCTGCTTCCGCCCATTTGAATTAAAATTCAAATAATTTGAATTTTAATTCAAATGATCCCTTTCCGTTTCCCGCTAACGTCTGCATACAAATAACTTGTGCAGATCGCATCCCATGACTTCCTGACGAAGCAAACCCACGACCAATTTCCCTGAGCTAAGCTGAAGCATAGCTAGGTGTGCAGACGCCCGCTAAGTCAGGAAGTGCCTCGTCATCCGGTTGCGGATGTCACGACGCTGCGAGGTGGATGATCGGTCTGTCACAAATTGACATTAGACTACATTACGTTACGTCTATTATAACTGGGCCTTAACAATAGAAATAGAAAAAATTGCCGGTACAGCTTCAAGTTTCTTTTTCCCTTCCGTCGCTTCCGATGTGCGGCGAATTGCCAACAAACTCTGAAACTTGACTTCAAGTCTTGATCAATATAAAAGGGGTCATGGCACAATTACTGACAAGGTAGTAGCGTAGACTGCATAGTAAAATTAGAGAAGGTATCTGCATTTCGGAGAGACAGACTGCCGGAACTGTCAAAACGAAGTTGACAGCCCATAAAAAAACCTGAAAACGATGAGAATGCGATAAGAAAGCAAAAATAGGCAAGAATAGCAAAATGCTTGAGTTTGACAATTCTGGCTATGAGAAAAAGAGAGCAGTCTGAAATGCATATACCTTTACTAGTTCTACCATGGTAGACTGGCTTTTTTCTCACGAGCGGCGGTGGGAAGTTGTCAAAATTAGCTGCTCACGTAATTAATCAAAGAAATGTGAAAAAATAAGCAACGACTTAAACATAGCTAGCCAATCGCAGCAAACTAAAAAGTTCCAATAAAGTTCGCAAACAAATTTTATGAATAAAAAATATTTAAAAATAAGCACATAACTAGTCAACAGCAGCAAACTACAACTCCTTTAACGTCCGTGAAGATGGCGACGAATTGAGTTAGCGACGAATTTTTTTTTTGGTGCTGGCACAGGGTGTTTCAGTAATAGAGATAATGATCATTAAGCCTTAATTAAAACTCTCCATTTTATAAAATAAGACGTATTTTTTTAAAAAAAAAGTATCAGAAATCAATAATAAACATATCAGAAACATTTTAAAAACAAAGTAATGATTTTAATCTTTTTGGTTTCTTTAATATTTGCATAACAAAAAGACGTCCAAAACACGAATATATAATATGTAATTGTTAAATGTAGGAGTTTTCTGCACATATGACACCCATACAGTAGCAAAGTGGATGTTTCTTTGAATCTTTTGACACCAAAATCAACTCTCTAGCTGCATTGGAACAGATTCACTACCAGGTCGTAATCCATTTAAATAATAATCGTCGCTGGTGCTGTCACGCATTCCAGGAGTTTTCTGCACATATGACACCTATGCAGCAGCAAAGTGGATATTTTTTAGAATCTTTTGACACCAATATCAACTCTCTAGCTGCATTGGAACAGATTCACTACCAGGTCGTAACCCATTTTTAAAAAATCCCTTAATAGGATCCCAGAAGTTTTCTGCACATATGACACCTCTATAGCTTCAAAGTGTATATTTTTTAAAAATTTTTGACACCAAAATCAACTCCCTAGCTGCATTGGAGCAGATTCTATACTAGGTCATCAATTTGAGGTTAAGTCCGATTTGGGTCACTTAAGAGTTTTCTGCACATATGACATCTATATAGTCGGAAAGTTGGTATTTTTTAAAAATGTTTGACACCAAAATCAACTGCACAAAATTATTTTTTCTGCACAAAATTATTTTTACCAAAGAGCCAGTTTACCTATATAATAAACTAAAATTTTTAAGATCTCAGCGCGGAAACAACCTAGTCCAACCAAAACATACCTGCTTAGCGTCCGAACGTCAGTTCTTTGTTAATTCCATACGTCTTTGGAACTCACTCCCACCGTATCTACAGCGTATTTGCAATACAGCCATATTTGAATCTAAATTATCAGATTATTTGTCTTCCTTCTAACCAAAACTTTTATCTATTTTTACTTGATTCGCTATTCTATTATTTTTCTTCATTTATCTCTTTTCATTCGATTTCTTACCTAATTCATTTCTTTGTAATGTTATTTTTCTCTTAATTTAAAGTTATTTTATTTTTTTTTAATTTTCAGTTTTAAATTCTTATAATCGTTTTTTTAAAAACTGTTTTTGATCTCAATGTATTTAATTAATTAATTTCTGTTCAAGTTATGTTTAAGTGTTTAATATTAAAAATTTGTTGATTTATATCCACACATGTTATCGGTGCTTAACTATAAGTTTATTTCTTACAAGCGCTTATAAATAAATAAATAAATTACAAATTACAAAAACTCAAAAAGTAAAAAGAAAAGAAATAACAGTTGAATTTTTAAATTTGATTTTCAATTTAATTTTTGACTAAAACGTCATATCGGACAGAACTATTCCCTTTCTCTCAAAGTATTCTGTTTCCTTTTTATTCGTGGCTAGTTTTAAGATCTTAAAAATAATACAACAAGCTAGTTTAATAACAACTTTACTGTATCTCAGCTGGAAATTATCTGAAATCAAAGGTGTTTTAAGGTGTTGGCAGCATTCGTTTTTACCATGATATGCTTTGACCTTTACACTGTTTTAAGGTTTAAATGGTGACATGGAGTCTCAAAGGCCCCTCCCGAGTTACGATTTCCGAGAAACACATGAAGACTGCAAAGTTCCTTAAATGTTTATTATTGATTAAAATTTGAAAATGAAAAAGAAAAGACTTGTTTAAACATTTATTCTTTTAATTTTACTTCTATAAGCCAACGTTTGTAGTTTTTCAAAGATTGATTATTATTTACTTAATAATCAAAAAATTAGGGAATTCACAGTTCATTGTAATGTTTTAATATATTTATATTTTAATGTACTAATTTTTTACAACTGTGAGCACAACTAAGTGAAAAGTATTGATTTGCAGTTTCAAAACAGCGCTGGAATCTTTAATATGCAACTCAGATGTTTTGGATTCTATTAAAAGTTAAATAACTCAATTTAATATTGAGTTTTATTGAAAACTTCAACAAAATTATTTACCAGGCAACTCTTTTTTTATTCACGTAAAACAGCTGTTCACGAAGTAACACATTAACACTCTACAAAAGCATGACTTAAGGCATGTACAAAAGTGGCAACATTTAGCACACTGGTTTAATTTGTGTTTACATGCAAAACAAAAACAAAAAATTAACAGGCAAAATAGCACATTTCAGAATTAGCACATTAAACCTTAATTAGCATGAACTGTGAATTGCCTAAATGAAGTAAAGGAGCCTGTGAGACCCCACGTAACTGGTAGTGCAAAAAAGTTCACATCACCGCTTAAAGGTGAATGGTAAAACATGAAAAATAAGTCGTGTTTTGGCTCTTAAACGCAATAAATGCATAAAAACATTTTGAAGGTTCGGTGTAATTGTACTATACAAGTATTTTTGAGAAAAATGCGTTTAAAATTTAACCTTTCGGAGCTACAGTGTTAGAGGAGAGGGGACTAATTAGTCAGACTATAATCTTCAGATGTTTAACTGTAAAAAAAAAACCTTTTTCAAAAGTGCAAACCCTTACCCCCCCTCCCCTTAAAGCTTAGACTGACTTTACTACTGAACTAGTTTTATTTCAAATAATTCAAAGAGCCTGTCTACACTGGTCTCACTCAACCGACTCATGTGTGTAAAATGTTTAGACACATAGCTTGCCTCACTTTGAGTCTGCATTTTCTTTTTGTGCTGTTTTTAAGCTAAAACATTTTAAATTAATACAAATTAGTGTTATACTATGTTTCCATCAACTCAAAATCTTGAGATTTTGTGAGATTTCGTAAAATCCATAATGAAATCAACAGAGTTTTCTATACATGTTTAAGAATTTAAAATCTTGTGATTTCAACAAAATCTAATACAAAATCTCATAAAATGCAATGCGGTATCTCTGAAAAAATATATCAGTATGCAGCACTATTCAGCTTATGTCAAATTTTTCATATTGACAGTTGGCAATGACATCTAATTAATTATTTTAAAAAATATAATAACAGTAAAAATGAAAAATGCCTTTGTTTTGATAAGGGATATATGAAAATAAATATGCTAGGAGCTTCAGTGAGGAGCAATTGTTAGTAGCAATTTTGGAGAAAAAATGTAAGAGCTCCGGAAATCACAAAAGAAATGCAACAACGCAATTGCTCGTTCACGATTTGCTCATTCTTAAATTTATCAAATGAAGTCTTAATTGTCAAATGAAATATAGCTGTCATGACATGCCAGATGGAAGCACTTTGAAATCACTATTTCAAAATCTCAAGATTTCGAGCAGATGGAAACATAGTATTAGCTTAAGTGTGTGCTTTGTAGCTGCATATAGCACTGTAACTTCGGCAGCTATAAACGTACAAAAGAAAAAAAAACACTGAAAATGACAAATTAGCTCTTGCCTCATGGTACATTTACCTTTCCACTTTCTGATGTCTTGTCCACTTCCTGATAGACATCAATCGATAGTCGGTTGAGAGAGACTAGTGTAGACCAGCACAAAGTACTGCAAATTTGACAGTTCTGCACAATAAATTCTCTACTGGGTAGTGCTATAAACGTCAAAGTTTGGTAGCCACCACAGCCAAACTGTCAAAATCCAATGTCACCACTTTGTCTAATAATTATTCACCATGCGTGCGCACACGAACACAAACGCAAAAAAGGAAATTGCAGCAAAACCGCGCGTGTGTACAAACGACTGCCAGCGACTAGAATCAAACAAAAGTCATGTAAACAATTTTCATTTGTGCAAAAACAAATATATATATAAGGCAAAAAAGGTGTAGAAGACTGAAAACGCGTTTTATATTTAAATATATTATACGAACTCGAAGGAGCACGGACGCGAAAAATCAATACATTGTGTATGAAATTGTGCAAAAACTTACATTAAGATAAACGCTGAATTCATTTGAATTGCTAAAATGTGCAGAGAATAATTTGGAACAGCTCAGCATAAAACAATTAAAAAGACTGTCATTAAAAGGGAGATAAATAAAAAGGGTAAGTTTAATTATATATATATACATAATAGCATATCGAAAATTCAGATAAAATGAGTGAAAAACGTGTCTGAATTAAGCAATTCCTTTAATATGCGCTTGGCTCATTATTTCATTATTTATTTCTCCCTTTTTAAATGCTTTATCGCTCTGTTCGTATACCATCTTATCCTTTTATTGTGTCTTAATTTTAAAAATGTGCAAAATTTATGGATGTTCTTTAATTTTGCTTTAGCTTCATTTCATGTTCAGCGTTCGGTTTTGGTTGAGATTGTTTTTACTTTTTTTTTTTAATTATAAGCTCTTGTATATTTCTTTCATTTGTTGTTGCTGCTGCTGCTTCATCTTTATCTTGTCTCCTGCAACGATGTAGCTAAAGTTTTTTGTTGTCGGTTTTTGGTGTCTGCTGCTGCTGCTTGGTGTCAGCCATCCTGCAACCTGGCGCTGTTTGCTGGCCTGCCTGACTGCAATGTAGCACCCTGCAAACCGTTCCCCGCTTTAACAACCAACGAATTTTATATACATACTTATTTTTTTAAATTTGTTCTTTAGTTAAACGTCTTCGATGCGATGTTTTTGTTCTTGTTGTTGTTGGTTTTTGTGTAGATTTTGTTGTTTTTGTTGTATTCCTTTTATACTTGTTGGCGTGGTTGCTGCTTTTGTTGTTGTTGTTGTTGTATCTTGCGCGTCTACAACAACAATAAAGTCAGGAACAACAATTTCAAAGCACTAAATTTAACGATTTTCAATTAACAAAGAAGCAGCGCATTGAGCAGAAGTTTTTGTGTTTTTCTTTGCAGAAGTTTGTAAAATTGTGCAATTTGATTAAAATTACAATTGTAGAAATTTAGTCGCTCTCGGTAAGCATTAGACAAATAACTTTTTGGATTTTGTGTTAAATTAGGTAAAATTTTGACTCTTCATTAATTTAGAAATTTTGCAAAATATGCATTTTCTGATGTGGTTTAAAAATTCTGAAATGTTGAATTTTACATATCTTAATTGCTAAATAAACTAATTTTACATAATAATTACCTATTTTAAGCTTTAAAATCAGATTTCAACTTTTTAAAGACTTCAATCATTAGATATTCTGCATCATATTACAAAATGCCTAGAAGCAGGCAGCTTTTTTCAAAGAGTTTTTTTATCAGCTGTAGTTGATAGATTTTGCACATAGCCGTGAAATATGCAATTGTTTTCTCTAAGCTATACATACTTCCCAGTAAACGCTGATAAAATAAGTGACAAAACAAGATAGCATTAGAAAATACAACTTTCATAAATACGTAACTCTTTTGTGTAAAATTTAAAGTTCAATATATTTTGTTATTTATATTTTGTAAAAATCAAATAAAACATTTTTTATTAAAAAAAACCCATTACAAGTATTGAAATATATGTAATGATCATTTTATTCTAAAGCGTAGTTTTCACTAGGTCAGTTTTAAATGACAAATGCTGTCCAGAACAGATACTTTTTGCGTGTCAATCAAAATATCGTTGTATTACAAGAAAAATCGAAATACCAACATGTTGTCATTTTGTGTCAGTTGTTGCCTAAAAAAATTTCGTAGTAAAGCATAGTACTCTGTTCAGTTTCATGTGAAATTCCACTCAAATCTCTATACAAAATATGACAGCTGCGAAACAAGCGTGGAAATTTTCAAAACATTTTCGTCAGAGCAATACTGTGTTCCGCTGCGTAAAATTATCGCAACATGTTTCTGAGCAACATTTTTTCAAGACAATTTAATTGCACTGCCTATATATTTTGAAGTGCAAAGAGAGAGATCATATAAAATCTCCCAACTTATTATCTGAGTCTCTCTGAGAAACGTTGCCATAGGAATTCCTCGCAACAAACTTTAAGTCAGAAATTTCACGCAACAAATAAATAGATGTTGCCAGCGAAATTTCACGCAAACGAACAGAGTACTAGGCTTAATGCTTTTTCGTTTCACTGCTGGCGAAATTTATAAAATATTGTTATTTTTATTGGTTTAAAACTAAAATTACACTTAAGCAGGGATTATCGCAGTGGCCGGTGTTGCATCCAAGGGATTTGTTGCAAGATGCGTTTTCGAAATTCGCGTTGATGCGGCCGTTTTACCAGAAGTTTGTGCACTTCTTGTTGCAGTAGAACGTGGCGATGGATCTTTTGGAGGCGACACCGGACGCTACACGGTGAGCTTTTTTCTTTTTTTTTTTTTTTTTTTTAAAGATCAAAGAACCAAGGCATGCGCCTTATACAAACAAGGTTTGGTCTTTGACCTGAAAGGAAAGGGATAGATTATTTAAAGGAATTGATTGGAACTATACGTGAATTATTGATTAGGGGAAACAACTGCGAAAGACAATTTGAATTGCTTTTTAACTGAGGCTAGTGTTATGACTTAACCTCGGCAAGCATTTCAAGCCCTTAGTTGTTCCATTCCTTCACATTTTCCACAATTTAGTTGTGGATTTTTAGTTTTCCATAATTCTTAAATGTAGGACAAAGAAAGAACAAAGAAAGTGAAAAGAACCATGCCCGAGCCCGGATTCGAACCAGGGACCTTTGGGTTGAGAGTCTAGCGCACTCTCCACTAGACTACAAAGGCCGACTTGTTTGAGGATGACATTTGCATTATCTCAGAAACTATAAAAGCTAGGGACATGAAATTTGACATTTAACAAATAAGTTTTAGCCTTAATTAAGTAACAGCATAAAAAAATTAGAATTCTAGGTCAACTGCATCGCCTACCTCCCATACAAACCATATTTTTTTAATAAAAAACCCGCATAAAATTGCTTATTTATGTTTTTAAAGAGTAAATTTAGTTTATTTAAATTCACTTAAACGTCATGCTAAAAATATTTCAAATCGGATAACTTTTAGATGTATCTTCTATAAAAAAGTAATACCAAATTAACGAAATTTAAATTTTTTTTTAAAAAATTGCTGCCAATACGAAATAAGGTCACAACTTGTTTAAAGTTATGAATTATAATTTATTTTTCTTTAAATTTAAGAGTACCAATTGTCTTGGAAATCAGTGCAATTTATGGCAAAATTTGATTTTGAAAACTTTTTTCGAATTAAGTGGTTTTTCTTAATAGCAGCTAGATGCAGCAGGTTTATACAGAAACAGAAGGAAGAAGTACGATATTTTATGATATTTATAGCCTTCGACTTTAATAATGCTTAATTAGCTAGATATTTTCTACCAAATTTTACTTAAATTTTCATTACTTGAAAAATTTAGTCATATTTCAACCATTTTTCTATTTTTATTCATCAACAGTTTTTATTGTATTTTAAATTCAATAGCAACTAAGACATAAAAAAATAAAAAAAAAACAAAACCTTGAAATATACTTTGTGCTCGAAGTTATTATTGCTTGAACTTGACTTAATTTTTTGGGTTTTATTGAGCTTATTTTTGTTTACACAGAGAAAACTACATTTTCAAAAGTGGCAGAAACAAGCTACTTTTCAAAACGTTTAACCCAGATTTTGCACTTCTAACGTTTATTTTAATTTTAAAAACGAAGATTTAAAAATGAAATAGTAAAACGTTTCTTTTCATTTTAAAAACTTACATTTTGAAATGAGATTCTAAAATGTTCGTTTGATTTTTAACAATGGATATTTTAAAATGCTGTAGTAAAAGGTTTATTTTCATTTTGAAAACGAATATTTTAAAACGGGATTCTAAAATGTTCGTTTGATTTTTAATAATAAATATTCTCAAATGAAAAATGTTTATTTTCATTTTAAAAACGAAAATTTTAAAACTAGATTCTAAAATTTTCGTTCGATTTGTAGCAATAAACATTTTAAAATGCAATGGTATAACAATTATTTTTTCCCATTAATTAAACAAATTTACAGAAATCCGCATTTCCTCTATTAATTAAAAAAAGATTTATTGGTTTTCAAAATTACAGCTTTATTTTAGTTATTTTATGACCAGCTATTTTCATCTCGTTAAAATTTTTTAGATCATTATACTGTATCCCAGCGTCTATAAAAAATAGAATTTTGTCAGATATTATTAATTTTATTTAAAATACTTTCCTTTTAGTTGTGGCAGCAAATGCTCCAACTCAAACTCTTTCATTACTTTCTTGCAGGCAAACTGCAGAGTGATGAAATCGAGAATGAAAAATATTTTATTTTCTGAACAAATATCAAATACATAAGTCAATGAAACATACATAACAAACAATTCGATATTAACAAGTGTTTTGAAACAAAGTATGTGAATTTTACTGCCATGGTAAAACGTTCGTAGTTGTTTTAAAAACTTTTCGTTTCACTTTTATATTTAAAAATCTGCGTTTTCATTTTTGTATGGCGTAAAATGTTTTTAAAAATATTAATTTTAACCTACTATATTATAGTAGTATAGAGTGATGAAATCGTAGTTGTTTTAAAAACGTTTTGTTTTACTTTTCTATTTAAAAATGTGCGTTTCTATTTTTGTGTGGCGTAAAATGTTTTTAAAAATATTAATTTTAACCTACTTTATTATAGTAAAACATTCGTAGCTGTTTTAAAAACGTTTCGTTTTACTTTTCTATTTAAAAATGTGCATTTTCATTTTTGTATGGCGTAAAATGTTTTTAAAAATATTAATTTTATCCTAATTTATCATAGTAAAATATTCGTGGTTGTTTTAAAAAGTTTCGTTTTACTTTTCTATTTAAAAATGTGCGTTTTCATTTTTGTATGCGTCAAATATTTTTAAAAATATTAATTTTACTTAACGTTTTTAAAATGTGCGTTTTTGATTTTTTGTTTTCTCAGTGTAGAAAGTTTCAACTTTGATGAATTTTATAAAAAAAACCATATAATACATCAAGTTTTTAATACCACATTCATAATACATGTTTTATAATCTGACGAATAAAATTATTTATAAAATTTAACAAAAAAAAACCCCAAATGTCATCCTAAAATTAAAAAAGCGCGTGATAATTTTTGTTTAACAACATTTCACAAATGACATCGAAAGTGAAAACAGTATGGCAATCAATTGACACACGAATTCAACGTCAGTCTTTAACATTCGATTTTGTCATTTTTTGGGTTGTAATGAAAACGCATTTGACGTCATATGATCAAAATGCCTACTGATATCAGTGAATGTTGTCATTGAAATTGACCTAGTGAAAACCAGGCTTAAGACGGAAAGCAGGCCTGTATCCAGACCAAGAAGACAGATGGGGCACGCATGAAGCTTGGGGGGGGGGGATTTTTTTGTTTTTTCGTAATTTAAAAATCATTTGATTAAAAAAAAAACAATTTTTTATCGTGTGAAATGAATGCATTACACATATTTATTAAAAACAGTTAATTTTATAATATTTACATGGATATGTAGATCTTTTGATACATGAGATTAATACATAAAAAATAATATTAAAATTAATTCAGGACTTTGTAATGAAATGAAGGTAAATATACAAGATTTATTTAAAGTGGCTAGAAATATAAGAAAGAGTAGCGAAATGGGCTAAGATATGTATAAGACATTTTTTAAGTAAAACAAATAAAAAAAATTGATTTAACCCGCATCCGTCGTTTGCATCAAATTGATGCAAATTTTTTATTTAGATTTATATATTAAGAACAAACATGTATGTTTTGATTTAAATATTTTGCTTCTTTATTTTTGCTAGAATTAAGATTTGCAGTTTTTTCTTATTTTAAAATTAATAAACATTTATCATGCATAAAAAAAAATTTAAAAATTAAAAACATTTAAATGAATTATATATTTTTTGTATTTGCATCAAATTGGTGCACAACGTGCTTTTCATTTCTAGAAGGTACCTAAGGATGCGGGTTAAAAAATTATTAAAATTTAAATCTCATTTTTTGGTAGAAAATGTTGGCTGAAATTTGTCTGAAATGTTTTGTTAAACAAATTTTATATACATATTCAAGTCATGAATAAGGTGAATGTGTATATTTTTGGTTATTTTTAACTAAACTAATTTTCAAGCAATAAACAAATATATCTACAAAATGCGTATTAATTATTCATTTAAAGTTTTTCATTGTCTGATTTGGCCAGGGGGAAAACGGCTGTAGTAGGGGGCATTGCCCCCTTACCCCACCCTGGCTACAGGCCTGCAAAAAAGGGAAAATAACTGCAGTTTTTTTACTAATCATATAAAGTTCGTATTCGTAAAAAATATATGATCAAAGAATGTGCAAAAAAAAACAAATTCAGAAAATTAAAAAGATTAAATACAAAATATTGTGATAAGATCAATACTGAGTTAAGTCATCCAAGAATTGAAAATTGATTGAATTAGTCAAAAATTTCCACAATTAACAAAAAAACTGCGAATTTTTAGTCCAAAGAGTGTTCAGAAATTTTGTTGTGCCACTCGTTTTTTTAAACAAAATCCGAATAAATTGAATAAATATGTTTTCACTTTGGTTTTTCATAGTAAAATCACTAGGGGTGTTCACGATTCAGTGCACTTGCCTGTGCAGTTGAGGATTGAGGACTTGTTCACTTTACAAAAACAAAATGTACGTACGCCAAAAATCTGCACAAGTGCTAAACTTGAGAACTTAAGCAGTTGTGCACTTGTGTGCATTGAAAAATGTTGACAGCTTTGAAATAGTGATGGTGGTGTGTTCACGAAAACCTAACTGCACAATTGCACAAGTCCGTAAGTCCTCAACTGCACAGGCAAGTGCACTGAATCGTGAATACCTCTACTATCTTTTTTAATTTAAATGATACTTTTCGAAAAGAAACCCCTGTCCTAAAAAGGGCTTAATATAGTTCAAATATTTGTATGCAAAGTGTATATATTCCAAAAATTGCTTGCATCCCATTTAATTTACCCCCACATAATTTAGCCTTAAACAACTTTGACTCCTCTTTTTGCCTCTACCACTTACCAAAGCTGATTCCGATATTTAATAATATATTGTAATTCTAAATTGAAAATAAAATTCCAACTTAAATTTTCAATAAAAAAAGTCTAATCTATGAAAAACGCCTAGAAGATATTAAAACCTCTGGAGCCCGGAGAAACGACCAGATTACAGTAGTCTTCGAATGAAAACACTGTGTGTGGCAAGCCTACTTTTAATTTGCTGGAAAATGAACAACTGACTTTAACAAGTTGTGACTTATACCCTGATTTCTTCCAACGATTCCAATTGATATTCAGCTAATCTTCGGGTTCTCTTAGAATCTTTGCTTTAAATTAAACTTTCTTATGCTTGGTTTTCACTATGTCATTTGTATGACAATACAAAAGTTTGTCACCTGAAATATCACCTCAATAAAACTCTAGAACATTTTCTGCATAGCTAAATTTAATAATGCCAAAGTAAGAAAAAATGTCAACATGTTGATATTTTCAATTTGATTGACAACAACAGACCAATGAAAATGACATAGTGAAAACCAAGCATTACTGATGATTCGGTGTTTAACAGTTTGTGTGTATCTTTGTCGGCAAGTGATGCTGATGTTTGTAATGCATTATCTCCTTTGAAAATTTCTGTTAAGTCAGATATTGTTGATTTATTTTCATATCTCTAGCTATCGCCATATCTCAAAACGCTATCAAATGTTTAAAATTTTTTTTAATACATCATTAAATCAAAACTCTACTTTACAAAGTAAGGAGTCAAGTTTGTAGTATACAACATGGGTTTGTTGCTTGCATTTCATTTTTTGAATTGGGTGATCAGATTTGGTATATCGAGAGCTTATATTCAATATGACCTATCTACAAAAAAAACTTTTTTCAGCAGAACAAAAAAACCGTCTAAATCTTTTGGTGTACAAAAAATATTCACCAACCAACGTACCATAATATTGTATTGAAAGAATAACAAGCTTCCATAAACAAAAACAACTTAGTGAAATCACGTACTTTTCGTTTAAGTGTAGATAGGTTGTTTTGTATTTCAAATATTTTTTTCTTAAATGAAATCAGTAGATAAGTCTTTTTATTCAATAGGAAAAGTAAGTTCTTCGTGCATTCATTGGCGATTTTATTCAGGTTTTAAGAAAAGTTTGTTGATAACAATATTAAAAAAAACAATATAGAAATATCAAAATAGCAGTAAAGAATGATATTGGTCTATAACTTAATCGTTTACATTTTTTTAATACTATCATAAAAATATTGATATTCTGATAAAGTTACAGACTTCAATTCTTGGATATGGTTGCACTTTTTTGATTGATATGCAGCGGAGCAGTATGCTAAATAGAGTCATGCGGATAAGCCCCATTGCCGAGTTATCGTCCGAATATGCATAAACATTTCATTCGATTATAAAAAAAGCACCTGTTAAGCCAATTCCTCCGCTCATAATGCATAATCTACTTCTATGCTTTTTAATGCATTTTGTTCTCTATTTTGCCCTGCCATTGTAGTCTTGCAAATTTGTTAAAATTTTCTTTAATATTTCCGTAAAATTGTGTAGATGAGTCCTTTTGTATTCACAACCTAAAAAACTGTATTGTAGATAATTCAAACATTTAAGGGGGGAAAACTTTGGGAAACTATTTTTTTTGTATTAAAACAAATCTCATAGGTGGCAGATGAGTCAACGATTTCTTTGCCATAAAAAACTAATTTTCGTGTAAAATGTAGAAAGGTCATATTGAATATAAGCTCTCGATATTTTTCATTATTCGGGATTTTTAGAAACATTAAAGCGAGAAATAAATATATTATATTATTATTATTAAAATAAATTATATTATATTACTAAATGTATACTAAAATTTATACATTTTACTTCTGGAGTAACACCGGGTATATCAGCTGGTTTCAAATAAAACTGACAATGTGCAAGGGCAATGACACGTATATCATTCGAAAGGTACTGCACCATAGATGTGCCGAGTCATCTAAGATTTTAAATTGATGACCTTTGACCCGAAATATTAACGTTGAAATTTTATAGTAATTCTAGTAATTCAAGTAATTCAAGGCTAAGAAGAGGTAGAATAGTGAACGAAGTATCAGGTGAAAGGTCTGGCTTTGACAGTATGATTGCACTTTAGATTAATGACCTTCGACCTGAAATATGAGCGTTAAAAGAACATTTATTAAATAAAAGTTAAACTGTAAAAGAAAGGGGAATTTTAGACATTGATAATATGTGCAGAAAATACTTCAAACATTTTTCGCCATCTCTTACGGATACCCTACAATAAGCATTTTTTTATGTTTCAGGTGTGAAATTACAAGTGTGTTACAACAACAAAGGTCGTGAAATAATATATCAAATTATATATTGTGATGGTGAAATTTCTAACAAATAGTAAATTATGAAAAATTTTCGTTGTGATATCTCGAAAACTATAGATGTTTTCAGTACAACGTATTTTTGTATGAAACGTCGTTGGTTCAGAAATATAACGGTATACGAAAGCTGTTTTGGTAATATTTTTCACGAATAGTATAATTAAAAAAAATTCCCGTTATAATGACATCAAATTTATTGAGATATCTCAAAAAATGTAGATTTTCTCAGTACAACGTATTTCCTTGAAGCAAGATCATTGCCTCAGAATGAGAAAAAAAAACTATTTAAATTTCAAGTTTTGATTTTGCAAGCCATCTCAGCCATTTTTCAATCGATTTTCATCAAAATTTTCTTTGTCTCAAAGATCAAGACTTTGAAGAAATTAGAAAAGATTTACCGTTATCTCACCAATTCAATGTTTTATGTTGTTTTAAATAAACCTTTAAAGCAAGGTATATATAAGAAGGTAGTGTTAGTAGATAAAATTCTCTCTTGCTGTGGGTACATGAGCTGTCAAAATCAGTTGTTTACGAACAAAAGCTAATGAAAAAACAAAAGATGTCAATAATTTGTCAATAACTAGAATTATGTTGTGCTTTAAATTGATTTATTTAAATTGTTTTTAGCAACTTTATTGTTAACTACTTTTGAAGTTCTTGCTAATCCGTCCTTCTTGGCCTAACGCACAATGCAATTATAGGATTCACCCATACGTCTGATTTCGCCGCAGATGGCATAGGTATTGGAACCAACGGTCATGCTGCCAGTTTCTGCATCAACATCGACGATGCTCAACTGCACAGAAGCGTGGTCGTTGGCAATAATGATTCTGTTGGATGCAGAATACTTTCTGGGGCAGTACAAATCAAGAGACTATCCGGCATCGTTTTTCATGTTTTCAAAGTCATTAATATACTTGTGAATAGTTTAAAATATTTCGCAACAGTTATTTAATGATAGCTTCAAGAAAAATACAACAAAAAAAAAACTTTCAGTACGCACAAAAATGAAAACTATATAAATTTTAAAACACATTTGACAGTTTTCTCTCAACTTTTATTTATTGCCTTTTACGTTCTTCTTATGTTTGACAGCTTCTGTACCCACCTCTCTGTGACGACACTACCATGTTGAATATACATTGCTCTAAAGTATTCAGTTTTTCCTCAAAAAAAGGCCAAACGATTTTTTTGCTGTAATTTTTTTTTTTTATTAAACTTTCTTTTTTCACACTCTTTCATATGACATAAATCATGAGCTACCCCCTATGATTTTTTTGATGAAAATTAAATTTTTCAAAATGTTGTTTTTATATGTTTTACAAAGTTTTACAGCTTTAACAATAATTTATGTGAAAAATATTTTTAAACCACTCCAAAATTATATCACAAATCTATGTTTTAAGCCATTTCGTTATATATAGAAATAGGAGTAGGAGACACAGTTCTTCCGTGTTTCTGAACCGATTTTGATTTTTTTTTTAGATAAATTAGATAAATTAGAGTAGGGAGTAGAAGGAGTTCACCGAATATTTGTGTGACCTTTGACCTGAAATATGAGCTTTGAAATAATATTTCCGAAGTAAAACCTAACCTAAACTATAAGAAATGGAAGAACATGACATGGCGTAAGAGAAAATTTTAGACATTAATACAATGTACAGAATGCATTTTTCGCTATCTCTTACGGACACCCTACAATAAGCATTTTTTATTTACTAGTGTGAAAATACATTGTGATGGTGAAATTTCCTACAAATAGTAAATTCTGAAAAATTCGCTTTATTTTGACAGCATTGTTAAGATGATATCTCGAAAACTGTAACTTTTCTCAGCACAACGTATTTTTGTATTGAAACCTAAGTTTTTCTTAGTACAGCACATTTTCATGGTCAACGCCTCAGAATGAGAAAAAACTATTGAAATTTCAGAAAGTCGGTCGAAATTCGGCCACATGCGATACTAGTGTTAATGAAATCGTTGTTTCGTACTTCTCTAAAAAAAAAAAATAAAAGACTATTGTGAAATGAAAACGTACACTATTTTACTATCCTAATTTTTTATTTCCATTACTCTGAAAATAGTTTTTCTTTGAAAAATTTGTTTTTAAAATTTATTTGTTTTAATCCATTCTAGTTGGAATTGGTGAAATTTCACCCCTTGATAGTTTTTATTCTTTTGACATTCTAGACTAAATGGTCGTAGCTTTTTGTTTGAAATGTTGTGAAGTAAGAATGCATAAATGAAGCTTTAATTCGTGCAATTTTTTTTTAAAAAGATCAAAGCATGCGCCTTATACAAACAAGGTTTGGCCTTTGACCTGAAAAGAAAGGGATAGATTTATTTAGAGGAATTGATTGGAACCATACGTGAATTATTGATTAGGCGAAACAACCGAGAAAGGCAATTTGAATTGCTTTTAACCGAAGCTAGTGTTATCAATGGGAGTATTCCACTGTGTATTATGATTGAATTTGCCTGAAGTTGGTGAAATTTAACCCCATTATTATCTCAGGTGTTCAAATAGGCATTTTTTTCTATTGGCGTTCTAGATTAAATTCTCGCAGCTTTTCGTTTTTTTTTTTTTAAGTAAGAAAGAATGAATGGGGCTTACATTTTTTAAAAATTTGGTATCAATCAGAGTTTTTACCCTGTTTATTATGAATGATTTACCTGAAGGGGGGTAAAATTTTTCCCATCATAATCGCAAGTGTTCGGACAGGTAGAGACCTCAAAATTAATATCAAATACCAAATATTAATATCTATTGGACAATATAGGACGGTACTGTGTGCAGACTGGAATGGGTTAATAATATGATTTTTTCTTCGACCTCTTAATTTATGATTTTGAGTTTAATTCGGGCTCAAGGTCATTTTTTGAATTATTTGTTTTGTCTATTTGTCTATTTGTGTATTTTGAAATTTTTTATAAAACAAAAACTAGAAATTTGTTTTCTTTTGTTATTTTTAGTTAAATTATTTTATATTTTTTATTTAAATTTTAGTTCTTCAAAAAATTTTAAAAACCCTTGAGTCGTATTTACTTTAGTTTTTGTTTTTTACTTTTAAGTAATTCATAAAAGTGTTAGGACTGAAAACTGTAATTTCCAAAACTCAAAAGCGAGTATATTCATTTACACTATCTAACGCTTAACTAACGAGTTTGTTTTGAAAAGCAGCATTCCCACTTACTTTTACTCACCACGATCAAACTTCGAATGGAGGCGAAACTATTTTTTTTTAACTTGGACAAATCTAAATTTGGTGTCAAGAGGCAGCCTTACATATAATTTCACTTGCTTGCCGATTGTGATATAATTAGGGTATTCAAAAGGTGTGCTATCATGTCATAATGTCCTAAGATTTTACACTAGTTTAAACATTTTATTGTTGTCTTCCATATAAAAAAGTACTAATATATAACAACTCTGAAAGCTATGTTTATTGAAGTGTCGTAATCAAACAGCTGTTTCTTATTTGCATTTATTTTTCTTGTAAATTTTAGTTGTAAAATTTTAGGACAATATGACATGATATCACACCTTGTGAATACCCTAAATGAAGCTAAATGAGCTTAGTCGTTCGCATCACAAAAATTTTAGAGATTTAGCATAATTCCACTAAATGTAATATCAAATCGTATCAAAGTTTAACTTTTACTAAGCTAAAAATAAACCAAGATTATAATAAGTCAAAATGAGCCTTAATTTTTGACTGAAAACAACAAGTTTTAAAATGTGCAGTTATAGTTTAAATTCATTTACTATTACTTTAACGACATTTGTTGTAAGCTATATTTTGAAAAATGTTGTGTTTTTGATAAAAAACTTAGTTAAAGTACCTCTACACTATATGTTTCATACATATGACACGTCAAAAAATTACAAATGGTTTTTAGCTACAGATAGTGTGGAACATATGAAAATGTGGTTTTGAAATGTCGTTTGTATTTGCGTCTGTAAATTTTTGAATTAGAACCGTCTCTAATTTCGTATGCTTTTCTATCTGTACAAAATGTCAGTTTGATAAATTTTTTATTTGAAAATGGAAGAAAAGGTAAATATTCAGATATTTATTCAATAAATTGATTTATAATTAATTTATTCTTAGTTTGAGTGGCTACAAGAGGACACTTAAGAGCTTTAAGGCTTACAAAAATTTCAAATGCTGTTTTTTATTTTCAAATGACGTGTCGATAGTGTGGATACAAAAGAAAAAAGCTGTCTGACAAAAACTTAATTCTGACACACAGATGAAATTCGGTATGTAATTTTATTTAACATGTCATATGTATGAAACATATAGTCTGGGGGCACCTTTAATAGTATTCTTGAAAGTGCAATACCAAGTGTATTTCAAATTGGTTTATATTTTAAAACTTTTAAAAGTTTGCTGTAAGCAAATTGACACATTTGTCTTGAATTTACAAACATGTTGGTTTTTTACAGTGTAGTGAAATTATTATTCTATAAGAAATTGGTTGAGCAGTTAAAAACGAAACATTTAACTATTAAAAATTATATTATTTTATTATAGCTACATTGCCAAATACTCGTTCGTTCTATGAATCATCATGTAGATTTTTATTTATTTCCATATCTACTAAATCCTATAATTTGTTTTGTTTTTGCATGTATGTACAATTTAATTTTTCCATATTTATTCAAAAATTCTTAATAAACATAAAAAAATTTCCCCTCCTTGCCACTGACTGTGCAAACATTAACAAAGCCAGAGCCATAACCTTCGACAGGGTGGAAAATCTACAACGCATAACAAAATTTGTTAAACTTTTGTATGTGAAACAGAAAAAAAAGAAAAGAAAAACAATAAAATGCTGGAGAAATAAATGGAATAACAATTTCATTCCATTGTAGATATAATATATTTTATATAAGGGTGGCTTAAAGATTTTTTTTGTTATTTTACTGCTTCGTCTCTTGGTTTTGTTTCTTCAGCGTCCTCTGCTGTTACTTATATAAGTTTTATTATATTTTTTTTCTTTGGCTGCTGCTGCTGTTAAATGTATTCTCGTTTTTGTTCTTAAACAATTTCCAAGGCGTGCATTTTTAATCCGGTCCCCGCACCCTCCTGCAGTTTCCTGTACATGATCCTGCTTTTAAGGCTCTCAAAATCATACGCTCTCCCTGTCTCTCTTCCCAGCGCTTTGTTTGTCTTTGCATCTCTTGGCTTTTTTATTGGTCTAAAGCGTGTTGCCACCTATTAAATTAAGCAGAAATTATTATTTAAAAATCATTTAAAAAAAAACCGTCATGTTAGTTCTTCGAAAAAACATAAAATAAAATGTTACTAGATAGTACTGTGAGACTAGGTATTAAAAAATACAAGTGCATTCATTATAAAAGAAGAAATGAAGATGAAAGGTCACAGTTAAATGGATAAAAATAGATACATACTTTAAAATCTCAATACATATATCCCATTTGTAAATATAAATGGGGATGTTAAGAAATAACATATTTTAATTTTAAAACTTTAAGTTAAGAGCCAAAGACATAATCAGCCCTATCACTGAGTCCCGTCTTAATACAATATCGTAGATACTACGAAAAAGGCATCACTGAGTTCATGCGTAGCGTCATTCGTAGATTTTTGAAGTAATTTCTTACTACGTATTTTGGTTGTCGGAGAAAATTTTGAAATAAAATTCAGAAGCAATAACCAGTTTTACTATATCAAGATGTATTTATGAAGGTGGAAGAAGTGGGTTGACGTCTTTGAAATCCACTTTATTTTTCTTTTTCCTTTGTGTGGGACAAAAATTTGTGTGGAAGTTTTGTAGTCGGGAAAGGGGATTAAGCTAAGAAGTTATCCAAGCAGCAAAATTTGAGGCTTTTTTTAAGTTGTAAAGTTAAGCAATGTATTTTGAGGGCGTTTTCCTTTATTTAATAAAAAAAAAATCAGTTTCTTTTTACTTGAAAAACTTTAAGCTTTTTGTCTTGCAGTGAAAAATATCCTTTCCTTCCATGTTTTTTGCATCATCTTACTGTCATTTATTATTAATATTAAACTTTTACAAATCGGCTAAATCTCGAATCAATAAGAACAAGTAGTAACAAAACATTGGATTTTTCACTGGATTATCACTCAAAGTATGGCATCACTTAATTTTGTTTGATTTTGACAGCACTACGGTGTTGATTTTATAAACGTCACCTAGTTCTTTCACCTTTCTTAATACATCTTGTACTATATGAATTTTTATAAAAATTTAACCAAAACTCGTCGTAATGAATTACTTCAAACATTTTATGAATGGCGCTACGAATGAACTCAGTGATGCATTTTTCATAGTTTCTACGATATCATACTACGACTGGACTCAGTCCTTCGCAAACAGATATTCTAATTTTTACGTCTATAGCCAGGCACGAGCTATACCTCTTTGTAGATAAATGTTAATACACTTAAGAAGATGTGTAAGCAAACTTCACTTTCAGTTTATAGAAAATGATTTAGTAAACTTTATTTTTGATTCTCAAAAAAATTTCATTTGGTCGAATACAAATTATATTTCATCGTTAATATTATAAATTTAAATATAAATTTAGATACGAATATTAATTCAGCCATATGGCTCTTGCCAGAATTTTATACTAATATTTATAGAGGCTAATTAACTCTTAATGTAATATAAAAATTAAGTGTATACTTGTAAATATTTTTTATATTTATGTTTGTATTTTTAAGTTGTATTTTGTTTCTTTTTCTTCTTTCTTCTGTTTCTGTTAATGCATCAAAGAAATTATTTAATAATGCCGTTAGCAAGCATTTGCTTTTTTTTACTAAAAATAATTACCTGCTAATTGCAAATTCTCATATTGTATTACTTTTTAATACTTTCTATGTTTTCTCTTCCAATGTTAATTCGTATATATACTTTTGTAATAGCTTGAAGACTCAATGAAATTACTTACTTATTCTGGCAATTTGACAGTTGTCAACCAGTATTTTTATTTCATTTGTTTGTTGTAATTTTTTTATTTCAAAACAAAATTTGAACCTCAGAAATAATAAATTTTTGTCAACTGCTTTTCAAATAGCGACAATTTCATTAAAAAATTTTTGTTTTTTGAGCCTCAAATTTTTTTATGAAATAAAAAAAAATACTACAAACACATAGAAATATTAAAAATACTGGTTGACTATTGTCAAGTTGCCAGAATAGGGCTGTAAACCTATTTCTTGTGTTTTTGTATTACATGATCTTACAAAATAGAAAAAAATGGAGAATATTTTTACGAAACAAATTTGCGATTGTAGGCCGATTAAAATTCAATATTACTGCATATCTAGATTTTCGAACGTACCCTCAAAATCGCAAAGGCGCATGTCACACTTGCGCGGACACGGACAAATTTGTTGTTGTTTTCGCTGGTAAAAGAGAAAACTGGAAATTGAGAGAGCTTCTTTTACCCGTGAAAACAACAACAAATTTGTCCGTGTCCGCTAAGTGTGACATGCCCCAAATTGAGGTTGAAAAAGAAAAAAAAGCAGTTAATGTGTAAACTATTATGTCACTCTCTCAAAACTCAGCCGAATTACGAAATGAGACACGATTACTGAAAACTCTAAAATTTTCCTTTAAAATGGTTAATGATTTGTATTTGTGTTTAAAAAAATGTCAAAGTTACAGTTAAAATAATGAAAAATTTCTAAATTTTCATGGAACAACATACGTTTATCTGTCAATTTTTGTGAATCTGGTTTCATTTCAAATCAGCTAAGATATCATATGTAAAAATTCATCTCGAAATTGAGCTTGAAACAATAAAACTCATCTAAATCATTTAAAAAATAAAATTATTTTTTAGTTTTTTGTAGAATTTTTATATATTAGCTGTGTGCTGGAAAGAAATTATTTGTCCAGTTAACATTTTTGTTCCTACGAGAACGAAAACATTTTTTATTTTATTTAATTTTTATTTATTTTTTATTTTATTTTTTATTTATTTTTTTTTTATTTTTTTTTTCATATTTTTATTTTTTTATTTTTATTTTTTTATTTATTTATTTGAACATAAATTAGTACAGTAAGATACAAAAAGATCTTTAATTAGTACAACGCATGAGAATATATAATCAACTAATAATCAACTAATTTTATCATGCATAAAAAATTGTTTAATAGCCTAAATTGTTTATAGCAGTTTTATTGCTTCATGCTCAATAGCGAGATGAATTTTCAGCCAATTTTTACAAATAATGCATTGTAAAAGCAATTGTTTTATAAAAACAAATTTTTGTGCTTTCAGTAATCGTGTGATTTTTATACCCCCACGTTTAAAAAACGTAATAGGGGTATATTAACTTTGTCACTCCGTTTGTAACGCCGATAAGAAGGCGTGGCTGGTATAGAAAAGTATATACATTCTTGATCAGCATCACATCCTGAGTCGATTTAGCCATGTCCGTCTGTTCGTCTGTCCGTCTGTGGTCACAATAACAGCCATAATTTTTTAGTTATCGTGACGAAATTCAATATATAACCCTTTTTATTCAAAAATGGAGGTGAAATGCGGAAATGAGTCACATCGGATGAAAACCACGCATACCTCCCATACAAAGTAACTTAACCAAAACGGTAAAGTCTCTTTAAAATCCACAAAAATTAAATAATGACTTAAAATTTTGCACAACGTCTTTAATATTTATTATAAACTGTGCTTATGAAATTTGTAAAAATGGGATGAAAACCACGCCTACCTCCCATACAAAGTGACTTAACCAAAACGGTAAATCTCTTTAAAATCCACAAAAACTAATTTAATGACTTACAATTTTGCACAGTGTCTGTAATATTTAATGTAAACTTTGAGTAAGAAATTTGTAAAAATGGGATGAAAACCACGCCTACCTTCCATACAAAGTTCACCAAAATCGTAAAATCTCTTTCAATTCCACAAAAATGAATCTAATGACTTCAAATTTTGCACAAAACCTTTAACAATTAATATAAACTTTTGGTATGAAATTTGGAAAAATCGTCGTCAGTGGGGGTATTTTAACTTCGGCCCAGTCGAAGATAATTAACTCCTTACTAGTTTAAATTAAAACGAGTTTCAAATAGTTTTCACATGAAACTGGCTTTTTTGATTTCTAAACCACAATTCCAGATTTTGAGGCTCTTTTGATAATTTGAAATCAAAGTAAGTACACGGAGAAAACTGTTTGCTAAATTTGTATTGTGGTTAAGCGAAACTTGCGCTTGATTCTCAGCCACTTCAAAATTATGCTAGATTTTAGCAAACACTAATCAAAATTTGCTATTCCAGTTTATAATAACTAAGCAAATATTTTATTAAATTTAAGCAAAATTTTGCTAAGTTATTACAAATTGCAAAAGCAAATTTCTACTTAATTCAAGCAAGTATTTGCTAAGTTATTATAAATTGGCATAGCAAATTTTGATTAGTTTTTGCTGAAATCTAGTATATTTCTGAAGTGAAATACTTATAAACATTAAATTAAATTGAAAAACTACCACCATCTGGAGATTTGAACCTCGGCCGCGTGAGTGTAAGTGCATGGGCTTATCCATTCGACCATCGCAGTTGTTAACCAATCGTCGCCTAATTTTCTTCATTAAGAATAAATTTTTGCTCGTGTGTTTAGAAGAAATTTGCTTGAATTTAGTAAAAATTGGCTATATGAGTTTATAATAACCAGGGCTAGGATTTCGATGACATGTCATATTTTTTCTGCTGCTTCTAAGACATTTCCTGCTTATTTAGAACGTCCATTTATGTTTCCTAAATTCCAAATATGAAAAGTTTTTAGGTAATTTTTTCGTAATTTTTAATCGGTTTTGTATCGGTTTTAGGTTAGGTTAGGTTAAACCGGATGCCTTCGTGAAGGCTTACATAGACCAGTTCAGGTCCTTAGTGGTACCGGTAGCGAACAAAAGGAATCTTTGTGTTATTTAAAAGTCTTTAAAGATTTGCGTTGAGTTCGCAAACCTTAGGAGGGATTCCAGAGACACCCTGGCTACATCTTTTCGGTTTTAGTTTTCAGGTAATTTTTAGTAGATTTAGGGCATTTATGGTAATTTTTTTGAGATTTTTTTGTTTTTTTAGGTCATTTTGATGTAATATTAAAATAATTTTTTTCGTTTTTTTTCGTTTTTTTTTCGTACTAAAAAATTGCAGAAATATTAGGGAGTAAAAATTTTAACACTATTAAATTAGAAGAGGAACTTACATCCGATGACATATCGTCTTTTAAATTTTTCTCTCGTCAGTGCAGAAGTAAAAAGACGTTTTTCTGTTTACAAAAACATTTTGCCAGACAATCGACGTTCCTTCGGGTTAATGACAAAATCCCGAACGACAAAATCCCGATCGACAAAATCCCGATCGACAAAATCCCGAAACGACAAAATCCTGAACGACAAAATCCCGAAACGACAAAATCCCGAAACGACAAAATCCCGAAACGGCAAAATCCCGAAACGACAAAATCCCGAAATTTGCGCGCGCAAATTCATAAATGTTGCAGATTCTGCTTTGCATCTCAAGCATTTTGTTATGGTTTTCAACTCAAGTATTCGCAACGTTGCAGATTCTTCTTTTAATTCAAGTATTTTAAAATTTCATGGTGTTTGAAAAGTATCCAAAAATGGACTTTTTTAAGAGTATTAACTTATCATTATATAAATATGTTTTTTTTTCATTACTTTTTATTACATTTTTAAAAAATTTTAATGATTGGAAAAAATTATTCATTTAACGATTTTTAAATTGAATTCCTTTTTAATATCTGTTTAATAATATTTGCTTGAATTAAGTAGAAATTTGCTTTTGCAGTTTATAATAACTTGAATTTAATCAAAATGTGGCTTTTTCCTAAATACATGAGGAGTGATTACAATTTAGCAATGTTTTTCTAAAATCAGACCGTGATTGAGCAAAGTTTTGCTGATTTGCTTTTAAGCAAAACATTTGCTTGATTAAAGAAAATAATTATCTCCGTGTAATTATTTTATTGGGGTGAGAAACTTACCGAACACTTAATTGTTTGTAAACTATTTTAAATAAGAACAATACTTTATATTTATTTTAGCAATGTTTCTTTATTTTACCAAAGTTCAACACAACAGAAAGAATGCACATGCGTACACAGCGGCAGCAGCTTTACGAATGAGAAATTAATAGAAACGAGAAATAGAAAAGAATGATGAAATATTCAGATGAAAATAAGTGTTGCCTTCGTGGCGCAATTATTAAAATAGGCATAAATGATTGAGTACTTTATACACTAACACCCCCTCTTAAAGTACTAAATCTTTAAACATACAAAATTCAATTTTCTGAACAAATTAAAATAATTCATATTATATATCAAAAATATAAAAGCTTAAACAATGCCCAATTTTGAAGTACAAAAATTATGTTTTACAAAAGTTAAACCCTTGGTAAGAATATCAGCAGGCATTAAATCGGTCGACATATACTTGATTTGGATGACACCAGCTTCAACATTTTGCCTTATAAAATGATGTCTTATATCGATGTGTTTCGTCCGTGGGTGGTATCCAAAACTTTCAATTAGTTTTTGCGCACTTTGGTTGTCGTTGAAAATTGTTACGCAGCCACAGTCAATACCAATTTGACCAAGAACAGATGACAGATATAAAGCCTCCTTTGAAGCCTCGCCAATTGCTAAATATTCGGACTCTGTACTTGAAAGAGCCACTGTTCGTTGTTTTTTCGCTTCCCAGCTAACAGGTCCACCAGACAGGATAAATGCGTACCCAGAATACGAGCGCCTGTCATTCAAATCAGCACCCCAATCTGCGTCCGCCACTCCAAACAGCTTTGAGTCGTCCTTTTTGTAAAGTAGTCCACGTTCGATAGATCCCTTGAGGTATCTTAACACACGTTTAGCTGCCTTCCAATGCTCGGAATTGTAATTTGAATTGAATTGGCTTAAAAAATTTACAGCAAACGCTATGTCTGGACGGGAAGTCACAGAAAGGTACATCAGCGATCCTATTAGTCTTTGATATGGATATGTCTTCATAGCTTGTTCGTCAACTTCCAATGGTCTTATTAAATTACAATTTACCTCTATTGGAGTACGTGCTGGTTTACAGTTTTCCATGCCAAAACGCTGCAGAATCATACGGGTATATTCTGCTTGAGATAAAAATATCTGATGTTTTCCAATGTCCTGTTTAAATTCGATCCCCAAGCATAAATTTACTTGCCCAAGGTCCTTCATTTCAAATTCCGATGACAACGCCAACTTCAATTTTTCCAGATGATTTTTGCTATTTGACGCTAATAAAAGATCGTCAACGTAAACTGTCACTAAAATGAGCTCTTCTCCATCACGTTTCAGGAATAAACACGGATCTTCAGGTACTGACTTTAAGCCAAGTTGTTGCATTTTTGTTGTAAGCTTCTTGTACCACTGAAGCCCGCTTTGCCTTAGACCATAAAGTGCTTTAGTAAGTATGCAAACCGGATCTTTACTTTGCTTGATGTTTGTCAACCATCGGTTTGCAGTCCTTTTTATTAATTTTTCGTCCTTTGCAATGACCTTTGTACCCACTTGCTTTCCAGAAACAATATTTCTTAACACACTCACCAGATTATCAGGTAGCTCCATATGGACGCTTTCTTCAAGTTCTCCATTCAGGTAAGCTGTCACGACATCCATTTGATGCACTTCCAGGTCATACTTGGCCGCCAGAGCTGATAATAACCGAATTGTCGTCAATCGCGCTACAGGAGAGAAGGTATGATTAAAATCTTCTCCTGGTCGCTGAGCAAATCCTTTTGCTACTAAGCGTACTTTCTTTTTGCAGCCGTTTAAACTGTCTTTTGTTTTGAAAACTAGTCTGTTGCCAATCACTTTTCTCGATTTAGGCCGCTCAACAATCTCCCATGTGTTGTTTTTAATTTGCGCAATGATCTCATCTTCATGTGCTTTTGACCATAAATCAGCATCGCGTGTCTTCAATGCTTCAGCCATCGATATCGGATCTTCAATTGTAACTCGGAATGCCATCTCGCATTCCTCAAATGCTGTGTCGCTATCCTCATCAGAAACATCTTCATCCGTTACAGCAGGTGGACAATAGACTTTTCTCGGTCTTCCTGGCAAGCCCGTTTTTAAATTTCTGGGTCTTCCCCTCCCATGTTTAGCTACAGGTGGCATCTGATTACTTTCTATATCAGAAACACCGTCTTCATCATTTTCATGGGTATCTAGTTCGCTACTTTCATTATTGATTTGCTCATTATTACCTTTTAAATCAAATAAAATTTCATTTCGCGGCTTTTCGCCGTTGTTATTCACGTTTGAGTTTTGAAAAGTTTCTGAATATTCACTCTTGAAGCCTGACTCATTTACAAACCGCACATCCCGACTAACAATCACAGTTCCTTTTGTAGGACACCACAAACGATATGCTTTTGATGTGGTCGAATAACCAATAAACACACACTCCGTCGAACGCGATTCAAATTTACCTTTATCAGTTTTATTTAAAGCATAAGCCTTCGTACCGAATATTTTAAAATAATTAACACTTGGTTTTTTGTTAAACCATTTAAAGTACGGTAGCTGTCCTAACAAAGCTTTTGTTGGTGACCGATTACGTATAAAATTCGCGCAATTAATCGCCTCGGCCCAAAAACTTACAGGAGCACCTGATTGTTTAATCATGCACTTCGCCATTTCAACTAAAGTTCTGTTCTTCCGTTCCGCGACACCGTTTTGTTCGGGCGTGTAAGGGGTTGTTAACCTTCTTTTTATACCGCACGTTTCTAAAAAATTATTGAATTGTTTATTGCAAAATTCTGTACCGTTATCAGTTTGAAAATATTTTATATTTTTCCCGGTTATGTTCTCAACTTCGTTCTTATATTTTATAAAAGCACTCAAAGCCTCTGATTTGTGTTTCAAAAAATAAACCTCGCACCAACGAGAATAATCGTCAATAAATGTTATGAAATATTTTGCTCCACCAAATGATGCATTACGCATGGGACCACACACATCACTGTACACTATTTCTAATAAATTATTTGTACGATTATTATTTTCATTTTTAGGAAATTTTTCGCGTGTTTGCTTCTCTTGTATACAAACTTCACACGTTGAAAGTTTTTCGCCCGGTTCAATTTTCAGTCCATATGCAAATTGTTGTTTCGACATTTGCATAAGATCGCGCTCATTAAGATGGCCCATTTTATAATGCCATTTGTCAATGTTATTTTCACTGCTAGAATTTTCAACAGAAATTCTCGCTTGTTCACTGTTCACATTTTGAATTAAATAAAGATTCCCGACGCGATTGGCTTTGCACATCACAGATTTATCGCTATTTAATATAAGTGCATCATTCTTTCTAAACAGAATTTCATTACCTCTGTCCGTAATTTTCGCGACCGACAATAAATTCGTTCTCAAATCAGATACGTAAGAAACACTCTTCACGTCAATGCTTTCTTCTTCACTTAATTTTATTTTCATATCACCGACACCAGTTATTTTCGTAGAGTTATTATTTGCCAACTGAAGTGTTTTTTCAATTTTAGAAATATTTTTCATATTTTCTAAGTCCGCGCTTAAATGTGTGGTACAACCACTATCAAGTACCCACTCATCACTTTTCACAATATAATTAACCGAATCAATCGCGTTAAAAAGTTTATCATCGCCTTTCGATTTATTATCAGTTGCAACACTCGCACTTTGTTTTTGTTTTGATCTGCAATTACGCGCATAATGACCTGGCTTTCCGCACTTAAAACACTTGACAGACTGTTTGTTATTATTTTTGTTTTGATTGCTTTCATACTTGTCACTTTTATTTTCATTGTTTCTCCAGTTCGAATTCCATGCGTTTCCTTTGCTATGTTGCTTATTCGCGAACATGACATTTTGGCTCTCTCTCTCTTCCTTTGCTTTTCGACTCTCACTCTCTTCTATAATCTTTACTCGCAATGCTTCTGGCTTCGGCAATTCATCTCTCGCTTCTAAAGCGCAACGGAAGTTTTCATATGCATCGGGTAAACTGTACAACAGTAAAATTCCCAGCAAGTCATCTCCGACTGCAACGTTTATTTCTCTGAGCCTAGCAACAGCGTCAAAGAAATTGTTCAAATGTTCTCTAACATTTTCGTTTTCGCTCATGCGTGTTAGCGCCACACGCTTTAGTAGAGACGCCTTCCGGGCTGGACCTTTGGATTGGTACACATCACGCAGCTTTGTCCACATTTCTTTTGATGTAGTACATTCGCTGATCTGTCCAAGCTCTGATGGAATGACACTAAGCATTATGTCTGCGCATGCCTTTTGGTCCATGATTCGCCACGCTGCTGCATCTTCATCTGGACATGGTTTGGTTCCATCGACGTATTCCCACAAGTCATTTTTCACCAAAATAGCCCGCATTTGTAATTTCCACGTATCAAAGTTTTCCGCGTTTAGCGGCTCAATACGCGCAACCGAACTCGACATTTTTTCTATAATTTTCTTTTCGAACGATATAGAACTTTCGAATTGTTTCTTTCTATTTCTTCACTCCTGGGCCCATAACCTATTGGGGTGAGAAACTTACCGAACACTTAATTGTTTGTAAACTATTTTAAATAAGAACAATACTTTATATTTATTTTAGCAATGTTTCTTTATTTTACCAAAGTTCAACACAACAGAAAGAATGCACATGCGTACACAGCGGCAGCAGCTTTACGAATGAGAAATTAATAGAAACGAGAAATAGAAAAGAATGATGAAATATTCAGATGAAAATAAGTGTTGCCTTCGTGGCGCAATTATTAAAATAGGCATAAATGATTGAGTACTTTATACACTAACATATTTTGAATATTAATAAATAAAATCGTTGGTTCGTTGAAAAATTCTTAATTTTTTCTATTTAGTAAAATTATGTTATAAAAAATGGGTTTAAAAAATGAGCCCTAATGACTTTTTTACAAATAACGTACGCCGATATATTCTTGATCTAGAGATGAAAGCTATTGCTCTTTTTTTAGCTTTACTGCATCTTTATGTGTAACGAAACGAAGGCTGAACAACAATATGAAAGATACGAGCAACAATATTTTTTTTTATACATAAAGATGCAGTAGATTATAATAATTTTCTATTTTAATTAATGGTAATAAATAAATAATATTCTTGACCTATTCTCACTTAAAAAAGTAGGGGATTATTCTATAACCGAAAGTGGTATTAAAAGTTCGTATATTCACGCCGTTTGAGCTCTGTGGCAACTCTGTTTTGTCTTAATGTACATGGTTTTCTGCTATTGTCTCTGCTGTTAAATGCTTTTGCTTTATTTTTTGTTGTTGCTTTTTTTCATTAAGTTTTATCCTTATGTTTTATAAAAGAAATCATTTGTTTTTTTATAGCTCTTGCCTCTTGCTGCTTTTAACGTTGTTCTTTTGCTGCTGTTGAATGCTCTTATTTATGTTGTTTTTGGTATTTTTGTGTGTCGTTTTTGTGGTTTTTGTTGTTGTTGTTGTTAGTATTTTTATAAAAGCGCACTAGTTTTATAGGATTTACGTATTATTTTCTCTACCTACTTTTTTATCATCCAGTTTTAATTGATAACTTTATAACAGGAGTCGTTTTCATGTTAACTTCTATTTTTTGTGCTTGTTGATTTTTAACCGACTTCAAAAAGGAGGAGAGTTCTCAAGTTCGTTGGTTTCTTTTTTTTTAATGTGTGTACATCGATAACTCCTAAAGCACTTGTCCGATTGCCGTAATCTTTTTTCAACAGATAGAAACCATGAACACGAAGGTACCCATCTAAAAAAGTGGGCCGTATTCGACAAAGGGGCGTGTCACTGTTAGAAAAATCCTGTATCTCAGTTAATATTGACACAAGGGTACTGAAATGTTACCTTCAGAACAATAAGTTCCCTTAAAAAAAATTAATAAAAACTTAAAAGAAAAAAAAAAAAAGAAAAAACGATTTAAAAATCACTACAAAGTAAAAAATAATTTTAAATTACTTTTCCTATTAATTTCTTGGTCAAATGTGATAATTTATTTATATATATTATTATATTGGAAATCTTATTGTTTAAATTTGTTTTATTATCATAAGTATGTAATCAATCAATCATTTAGGCCCTTTTTATGAGCCGCGTTCGATCTTCGACTGTAGTCGAATGGCTTGGTTGAACGAATTGGTATTATAACGTGATTTCGACAAAGAGTAGCGCTATTGTGAATTTCGTTAATTTGATTTGTTCACGGTAGTATATTTCTAACAGCTGATCGCAATACTTACATTTTTAACAATTATTGCTCAGCAATCATCGCATCGAAAGCAAAATTCTATTCGACTGAAAATTCGATGAACAACGAACATTTCGATAGCTCTTAATAAGAATTTAACGTTCGATACCAGAGACCGTACCGGTTATGGTTTTTATCAAAAAAATCAGATGTTAACAGTTATCATTTAACTTTTATTTTTTCCGACAAAAATACTAGTTATTTTATGCCTTTTATTTTTTCGGGCAAAAATAACTAGTTTTAACTTTTATTTTTTAGGTAAAAAATAACAGTTATTATGTGCCTTTTATTTTTTCGGTCAAAAATATCAGGCAATTAGAATTTTTTAACGGCCGCTTGAACGCCAAACAAAAGTTTAATGCAATTTTCATTGTCTCAACAGCGCGCACATTTTGAGCTATAACACTTTTTTAGTTTTAATAGTATTTTATATAGTCAAGCGGTCTTTGAAAAAAATACAAATTGCCTTATATTTTTGACCAAAAAAATAAAAGGCACAAAATAACTGTTATTTATGACCTAAAATAATAAAAGTCAAAAGTAACAGTTATTTTTGCCCGAAAAGAATAAAAGGCAAAAAATAACAGTTAAATTTAAATTTAACTTTTATAGTAACAGTCGAAAATTTAAAAGGCGTTTAATATTCTCGAAGCTGCTACCATTACGATTATAATGGTTTATTTAAAAAGTTCACCGGGAACTTTTTCGTTATGCCTTTTTCATCTGAAAATTGTAAAAAACAGTTATTTTCGGTCCCTGTTCGATACTCGTTAATACTCGATAATCAGCGAAGATCGAACGGCCAAAAGCAACTTACAATAAGGTCCTTAATAACCTTATTTTTACCGATATTTTATCGGTTATTTTTTATCGATATTTTTTCTATTAGAAATAAAAGTTATTTTTAGACAGTTATTTTTTCTATCAAAAATAAAAGTTATTTCTTGGTCGTTATTTTTTCAATCAGAATTAAAAGTTATTTCTAAGTCATTACTTTTTCGATCAGAAATAACAGTTATTTTTACCGTTATTTTTTCAGCCAGAAGTAACAACCAAGAAATAACTTTTTTGTGATTGAAAAAAATATCAGGGACCGAAAATAACAGTTATTTTCGAAATTTCTTTAAAATAAGTCAAATGGAAAGAGAAAGTCTATTCGATATTTTAATATAGCAATGTGATGCTTTTTAGCTTTTTCGATTTTTTTAAAGAAGTCAATAAATAATCGTTAGTTAAGTTTTGACTTTTATTTTTTTGATCAAATAGAAAAGTTGAAATTTGACTTTTATTTTTATGATGACTGAAATAAAAGTTATTTCTTGGTCGTTATTTTTTCGATCAGAAATAAAAGCTTTTTTTTGACAGTTATTTTTACGATCAGAAATAAAAGTTATTTTTTGATCGATTTTTTTCGAACAGAAGAAAAAATTATTTTTTGACTGAAATAATTTCTATCAAAAAACTAACATATATCCATTAGTGAAAATATGTTTAAATTTTATATTGAGGGAGTGCTGAGAGCTAATCTCAATTTAAATATTAAAAAAATTGGTAACAAAAATGATGAATGGCACATAAAGTTGGAAAATGGTGACAAAAGTTGACAAATTTAAACGAAAGTTTGAATTTTATATGTATAATAAATACTCGTAAAATATAACTGTTTGAAAAAATAACGACCAGGAAATAACTTTTATTTCTGATCGGAAAAAATAACAGTAAAAAATAACTGTTAACTCTGATCGAAAAAATAACGACCAAGAAATAACTTTTATTTATGATTAAAAAATAACATCCAAGAAATAACTTTTATTTGTGATCGAAAAAAATAACAGGGACCGAAAATAAAAGTTATTTTCGAAATTTCTATTGAAAAAGTCAAATGGAAAGAGTAAGTCTATTCGATATTTGAATATAGCAATGTGATGCTTTTGAGCTAAGGAGTAATAATCTTTAATGATTTTAATTTTTCTGATTTTTTTAAAGAAGTCAATAAATAATCGTTAGTTAACATTTTACTTTTATTTTTTTGATCAAATATAAAAGTTGAAATTTCACTTTTATTTTTATGATCAAAAATATATGTTAAAATTTTACTTTCATTTTTCTGATCAAAAATAAAAGTTAAAATTTTACTTTTATTTTTTATCAGAAATAAAAGTTAAAAATTGGCTTTTATTTTTTCGATTAAAAATAACAGTTAAAATCTGACTTGTTTTCTTTATCTCAAGTAAAAGTAATATTTTAGTTCCTATATCATCTGCTTGCTATTATTATAATAGTAAACTATTATAATAGTCAATAAGAAAGTGGATCTGTCAAATTTTAAATCAATATTTTTGATCGGAAAAATAAAAGTAAAATTTTAACTTGAATTATTTGATATTATTATTTGAACTATTTGATAAAAAAAAATAAAAGTAAAATTAAAATTTTTTTTATCGAAAAAATAAAAGTAAAATTTTAATTTTATTTTTTGATCCAAAAAATAAAAATAAAAGTAAAATTTTAATTTTTATTTTTGATCAAAACAATTAAAATCAAATTTTAACTTATATTTTTGATCGAAAAAATAAAAGTCATATTGTAACTTTTATTTCTGATAAAAAAATAAAAGTAAAATTATAACTTTAAATTTTGATCGATATGAAATTATTCAAAAAATAACGATTATATGATAACTTTTTTAAAATTAACTTTTTGAACTTTTAATTCTGATCGAAAAAATATCAATAAAAAAATAATTGGTTTGAGGTGATTTTTATCTTTAAAATAAAAAAAAAATATCATGTAAAAATGCTAGAGAGCTAGAGCTAGCGTTATTGCTATATTTGGACATAGCTATATTTAAAAGAATTATATAACAACTTTTTATACATGATCTTTTGATCTAAAATTTAAAAAATAATCGTTATTTTCGGTCACTGATATTAATTCATTTATGAATATAAAAGCTTTGAAGTCTGCCATTCTTTGAATCTTTGCCAATCAATCATGATCTTTTTACCACCCCTGTACGATTTTAAACTTTGTTTATGCTGAGCTGCTTTTGTGAAGTGGTTGCTGTGGTTGCAGTGGTTGCTGCCATAGGCCAAAAATAAAAATTTAAAGTTAATATTTTTAAAATTAAATGCTACTCGCAGTCTCTTATATGATCAAGCTTCTAACCAGTAACCAGTAACTTTGTTTTTGTTTGAATCTAGCGGTAACTTGAAACTGAATCTAGCGGGAGCGGGTCAAAATTTCCCTTACAAAAATTGCCCTTGACAAAATTCACCCTCACAAAATTTCTATTTCCAAAATTAACTGTCCCTTTTTAAAATTTCCTTTTTTTAAATTGTACTTTATAAAATTACCCTTTACAAAATTTCCCCTTTACAAAAGTGTCCCTTTACAAAATTGCCCATCAAGGCAATAAAAGGTGTAATAAATAAAGGTATAATTCAAGAATAGCGACAACTCTCTTTTTAATACATTTTTGTTGGATGATATGGTTTTTGGTCTCCTAAATCCAAATCTTGAAAAATTTCAGGCCGCTCGTAATTGGTTTAGAAGTTATAGGCCTCCAAAATTGAAGAAATGTCCTACAAATCCACTTTATGGGCATCAAAAGGTAATGCGAGTACCTAATCAACGAGGAATCAAACATTAAAATCCTTGCATAACTTTTTAAGATATAACTGTTTTTATATTTACAATTGGTATGGAAAACTGGTGGTTTCACTTTTACGAAATTGTACAAAAAATAAATTAAAAAATATTCACCTTTATCATCGTTGTCGTAATTCGTTTACAAAGGCTGTCGTTTTTCTCGTCGTCTCGAAATTTTGTTTGGATCATCGTATTTTTTCGACCGACATTATTTTTAACGAGCAGTGAAGAAAAGTAAATCTATTACAAAATCTTAAACTTTTACAAAAAGCTGTCATTAAATACTTTGAAATTTGTTATTTATATTGAAACGCGGAAAATTTGAAAATGAACAGCGTGGCGCACTTTTTCAGCAGTTCTGACGAGGATGAGGAAGTAAAAAACGCAAACTAATTAAAATTAGGCGCAGCATTAGGCAACGCTCAAATCCTTTTGTGTTACCAGACACCCAGTAAGTGGCTTACCAAGCTTATCTTCTTCAACTATTGAATATATACATACATATGCCTTAGATTTGTGCAGAACTTTAGATTGAATAAGGAGGCGTTTAGGTGCTTGCTTGATGAACTACAAAGTCAAACTATTAGTTCTGTGCGTCAAACATCAGTCCCTTTAATTTTGAAATTGTCAGCAACTCTCAGGATACTCGCGGAAGGTGGATATCAATATGGTTCTGGAAAAGACTTCGACTTAGGTCTAGCCCAATCAACAGTATCTGCAGTGTTTAAAGAAATAATCAACGCATTGGAAGCGACGGTATGCCGCAAGTGGGTTAAGGTGAAAATGAGTGAAGAGGAAAAGTCCGCAGCAAAGCTATGGTTTGAGTGTTTATGGGACCCACATTAAAATAATAGCGCCGAGAAAAGAAGAACAGCATTTATATTATGATAGAAAAGGATTTTGTAGTCTTAATGCAATGATTGTAAGTATTGTGATATATACAAATATTTTTATAAATTCTTAAATTTTATTGCAGGTTTGCGATCATAACATGAAAATCCGATACTTTGATGCCAGGCACCCGGGGTCAAGCCATAATGCACTCATATGGAATTCCAGCGAGCTCAAGCACTATTTGAAATCCATACATGATGCTGGCGAGAGAAATTCTTGATTACTGGGTACACGTTACAAAATTTTCCATATATAAAATTATTGTATACTAATATTTTGTAATTAAAAGGTGATGCGGGATACCCACTGGAGCCATTTTTAATGACCCCACTCAGAAGTGCTGCAGAATGTAGTTCGCAAGGTTCGTACAATGGAGCCCATACCAAAACTCGCATCATTATTGAAAGAACAATTGGAGTTCTCAAGAATCGCTTTCGTTGCCTGCTCGGTGCTAGGCAGCTGCATTACAGTCCGCAAAAAGCAATACAAATTGGTAATGTTTGCTCCGCTTTGCATAACATATGCATCCAACATCGTGTGCCGACTATGCCAACAGGAGAAATGCTCCAAGCCGAGCATAAGCAACCAACGCAAATAGTTGTTGAAACTAAAGCTCTGCAAAGGACCATCCAAGTACACCAGTTGTGTGTTGTTATTTTTTCTTATATCTACTTGTATCTGTTTCGCTCTCTAAGCATTGAGTATGCATGGAATATTTCTCTTTTAGATAAGGGTGTTGTGACGGTGGTCGTCATATGATCCCTGGTCATGACACTTTTTACTCTCTTTTTTCGTTTGATGAGCTGTGTGACGAAAGTATGTTATGTTGATGTTCATATGATGCCTAAGCACCAGTAAATTGTTTGCAACTTTTAGTATTTTCTCAACCGATGAGTGTTGCTATAAAGCATGTTATATTACTGCTTTCATAGGTTTCGTACTAAAAGTGTACTATTTTCGTGCCTAAACACATATGTTGTGAATAATTCCACAACGCAACACTGTTTTGATCCCATGATTTCATATTTTTGTCGAATCATTTGGTGACCGTGGCGGTGAAAATTTACTCTCTTGCTCTCGCTCTCAAATTTTTAATTTACATTGAAACAACAACAATGCCTGACCATGACCGCCACCGTAACATGGCACTAACGATGGAATAGGTATGAGAGAGTGAAATTATCAAGTATCAAAAATACTAGTTTGAGCACATACAGAATAAACAGATATATCGATAATACTGTTATCTTTATTTGGAACATCTGGAGTATGTGACGTAGCAAGCATAAAAAATAAAGAGCGAAATAAACAACAACAAAAAGAAACAGTTTATATAAGTACAATTCATTTAAGTACTTTTTATGTTTTAAATTTGACAAAAATACGAAATACGTCCATTCACAGAAAGACACTCACCATTACTTTTTTTTAGTAGAATAAAAATAGAAAAACACAACATCAATACAAAGAGAATGATCTGGAATATTCATATTGAATGGATATATCCATTTAAAAAAAAAAGAGTTAAAACAGATACTCTACTTAGTGGAAAAGATAAAGAGAAAAAAAGCTTACACTACAATGAGAGTCAGAGAAAGAGATGATAAGTTCTCTGATCATTCCAAAGCATATAAGCATATGTTCAGATCTACTCCTTGTTGTATTTGTACCAATATTATCAGGTTTTTACTCGTTATATCTGTTTGTACAAGTAAAACGGATGGTTCGCTGCAGACCTTTAGTTGAAGCTGATAGTGCTTTAGGTGTTAATATCAGAAACAGGATCATGAATTCCATCGCAGATGCACAGAATTCATAAATAAATTAATAAAAATTTACACAAAAAAAAATGAAATTTATTTTAATTCATTTTTAAGTGTAAGGTAACAATTTGTATAACTTTTTTAATCTTATTTTATCTGAATGCTTACTTTTAATGCTTTTCATTCTAATTTTCTTTTTTTTATTTCTAATGCAGCGACTTTGATATCATATTCCCTTTTTTTTTTACTCTGATTGCAGTAATTTTAGCTGCTCTTTTTCCAGCTCGTATCTTTTCCTGTCGCGTACCTTTCACATTCCTTAAGGTGGCATTCAATACGCTTCAAGCTCACTGCAACTACATTGAAAAGCTTCTCTTGAATGTTAGTCTGCTTCACGAGGAGATCACTTTTTGTGGCTTTGGCTCTGATGTCTTACCTCTTCTGGGTCTGTTGTAATCCATGGCAACTAAATTTCCATTTGCCTCGGCCGCGACACATTCTGTTGGCATCATAGTGGAAGCTTCTTCTGGCTCATCATCGAACAAAGCTCCTGATGTGTTTGGGAGTGGCTCGAGATTAACCGCTACTGTAGAACTGTATTAACTGCTACGGTCGCACATATTAGATTCGATAGGAACAAAACCTAGAGAATTGCCCTGTGGACTGATGACCTTCGCAAATTTAGCAAATTTGCCAGTTTCTTCCAGCGGTGAAAGCTGTTGTTGCTTATAAACTCCTCCACCCGTGGCTCTTACTTCATTTTTATTTTGAAGTAATTTTTTCTTAACCTTGAATTTCAAGTCGTTCCAAACCTAAAACAAGGTTTTAAGAACATGATTGTTGCAATCGTACAGAAATACAAATTAACTAACCTTTTGCCAACCAACACCATCCCGACTTGGCGGTCCAAGGCTATTTAAAATCTCTGCCACGGAATCCCACTCTTTTCTGAAGTCGACTTTAGAGATGTTTTTGCAAAACGCCTTTGCCAAGTCAACTTTTTCCTCCATAGGGGCAACCAGCTTCTCAAACTGTTCTTCATTTGTAATTTTCATCTTTAAAAATTTAAAGAACTTAATTTAAATAATCATAAAGTAATGAAAATAGACTTACTTTTTGGCAGTTGTATGTAAAATTTTTGACGACAAATTTATTTAAACAAAGAACGCGTCGGTTTTTTTACAATGATTTGAAATGTTTGTAACGAGAGTAGAAAAGTAATAGATTTGTAGTTTTTTTGACAGTCGATGTCGCAAAACAACAATATCTGATCCAAACAGTGTCGTTTTGATTTTTTTTGTCGTATCCGACGGCGATGATAAGGATGATTATTTTTTAATTTATTTTTTTTACAATTTCGTAAAGGTGAATTTTGTAACGGGAAGGGGAAATTGTGAAGGGGAAATTTTGTAAAGGACAATTTGAAAAAAGGGCAATTTTGTAAAGTACAATTTTGTCAATGAAATTTTGTATAAGGGCAATTTCGACCCCAACCCGTGCAGTGTAAGAAGCTTGATATTAAAGTTAAATTTCGAGTGTTAAAAACATTAAAATTAAAGTATTTAAAATAAAAATTTATGAAATGGATATTGATATTAAAGGTATTAACCTTAATTATAAGCAATGAAATAGTTTTAAAATATAGTTTACTTTTTTAAATATCAATGCTTTCCCCTCCTACTATATTTCGTATTTTTCGTCTGTGTTTTAGAATTTCTCTTAAACTTTTAGTTTTGCTCCTCTCCGATCCACCCATTGATTTTTATTTCCTAATATTAGTTCACAATTTGGGATTATAAAGTGTTGGCATCAGCTGCAGAGAGTTGCAGAGCTTCGTGTAATCTTCCAAAGATTGTGAGTGCCCGTACTTAAAATGCGATTGCACCGCAAAAGTGCAAAAGAGTCTTGACATTCTGTGCGATTGTTGTTGTTCTGTTGTATTCTTGTTATATCCTACTGGTCTGGATATATTAACTTTGTGCAAACATTTGTAACGCCCAAAAAGAGGCGTGCCCGTTATGGAAATATATATTTGTATATAATTGATCAGCTTCGGCTCCTGAGTTGATTTTGCCATGTCCGTCTGTCCATATGTCTGTTCGTGTGTGAGCACATGGGATCCATACAAGTCGTGAACCAAAAACTGACGTGGTCCGTTTTCACCGTGGGTATTTCTTGATTGGTACACTCCAACTACAGCTTTTCCTTACTTATTTTTTGAAGTTATTAAAAGTTGATGGTACTAAGTTTATGTTATTGTAGGTACAGAAAATCTAAAGTGTTTAACTTAGACACTTTTCGGAACGAAATATTGCGTCCGTCAACGCACCTTCGATGTACCAAATTAGCTTCATGTTTTGATGAATCGTCGCAACCTTTGGTAGGGGTGGAGGCCTCTATAAAATCTTTTCCGTGTTCTGGAGTACGGCACCCGGTTTGAGAATGCAAACCAACACCAAGCTTGATAGCTCTGCCCACGATATGGGCATCAAACCCAGTCACCACGAATCTCCGATGGGCCATCCCAATCCGTTTAATTTTAATTTTAAAATATTGATTTAAAAGTAAATTTAAAAGCTTTGCACACATTCTCACTCTACTGGTTTGGGAAGCTATCTATATCTATATATAAATAGGCGTAGGCGAAACATTTCGGTACTATTTTCTTCCAAGTTTCTCAACCGAAGAGAGAAAGTGCACCGAATATTTTTGTGACCTTTGACCTGAAATATGAGCGTTAAAAGAGAATTTCTTAAATAAAAGCTAAGCTATACGAGATGGAAGAGCACTGTGTAAGACCAAATTTAATACATTGCTGAGATGTACAAAAAACGCTTCGCTTTCTCTTACGGATACCCTATAGTTAGCATTTTTTATGCAACATTTGTGAATATATATTGGAATGGTGAAATTTCTTACAAATAGTAAATTTTGAAAAATTTCCATTATTTTGAAATAAAATTTATGACGATATCACGAAAACTGAAGATTTTCACATCACAAAGTCTTTTTGTAAGAAAAGTTGTTGATTTACTCTGAGCGCCAAACTAAAAATAGAAATTAAATAGTTTTTTTTTCTCTTTCTACGCTCATCTGAGAACGTAAATGAACACATATCATAGTATAGGGCAAAAGTTCAAAGTGAAATGGTCGAATTTCGACCACCGGCGAACTCTAGTATAAATAAATTATCAAATTTTACCAAGAAATTAATAGGAAAAGTAATTTAAAAATTATTTTTTACTTACTTTGCAGTGATTTTCTTTTTGTTAAAAAGTTTTTTAATACCTTTTCCACACGGCAAGTTTTCTTGCCAGCAAGTCGTCGGTACAGGCTTGATTGTTTATAAAAACAAAAAGATAAAAAACGAGTACGTCCGGCTGAAGAGTCACGTTTCCTCTACAAAATCCATTTTGAATCACATCGATCAGACGTAAACTATCTTAGTTATGCTGTCAACCAGGTCAAAAAAGTGATTTTGAGTAAACCGCGTTTAAAGTTTTGGAAGAGCTAACATCGCTCGGATATCATGACAGCATTTGGCACTGTTTTCGAATGCTTAATCTTCGAATTTTCAATTTAAACTTGAGATACATATTCTTTGTGGTGTAAACTAATAAATTATATAAATAAAAAAATTTATTTTTGAAAAGTTTTACACTATTTAGGGATATGAACCTTAAAGTCACTCTTCAGTACAAAAAACTACAGTCTGACCAGAAGTTAATTATTTTAATAAGGCTTGGTTTTCTTTTAACTTTTCCAAATATCAAACTCAGTACATTTAAAGTATCAAAAATTGAGCTTAAAATATCATTTCCATAAACTATCCTGTGTTGCATTTGGTTTTAGTTTACTACAGCAACAAAATTGTAACAGCAAAAAAAATATTGCCGGCATTTTATGATGATTCGAATTTCGAACACACGACCTCTAGCTATTGAGACAGATGTTCTATCCTCTAAGCCACGTTAACATGGTCGACATAATTGTTTTGCTGACTTACTATTAAGCATTAGTTTATCTTCTCTTGTCTGCTGTCGTTTTTTGTTACTGTTTTTATTTTACACATTAAATAATAATACTGAAAAACATGTCCTATCTTCTTTTCAGTATTACTGTTGGACTTAAAATTTCCCATCTTCAATAAATTTAAACACAACATCTTCTTCCATATACATTTAAACTGCAAATAAATTGACTATAAACGATCCTTTGATATTTCAATTTTAAACCTGATGCGTTGAGCCTTCCAAACTTCAGTGGAATTAACAAAAAAAAAAAAAAAAGCCAACAAATGAACAACGCTGCAAAAATGACGGCAGCTCAACAGCGACAAGAGTTTTGCGTGCGCTGGAACAGCCATTTGGGCAGCATAGGCGCTGCTTTTCCGCAACTGTTAGCAGGTCAACGTTTTGTCGATGTCACACTAGCCTGCGAAGGACACCAAGTACATTGTCATCGTCTCGTGCTCGCCGCGTGCTCCTCCTACTTTGAGAGCATTTTGGCAGAAAATCCTTGCAAACATCCGGTTATAATACTGCCCAGTGAAATTAAACTTTGGGAGATTCAAGCGTTGGTGGACTTTATGTACAAGGGCGAGGTGAATGTAACACTAGCAGGGCTGCCTAATCTGCTGCGTTGTGCTGAACAGTTACGCATACGCGGTCTCTACGGCTCTGATGCGGCGTTAAATCTTAATCAACTCAAAGCATTGACCAACAAAGTTTCAATGGCAGCTGCCGCCTCAACTTCGGCAAATAACACAAATGACAGCACAGAAACGGACAATGATTCTGCCACGACGACGACAACAGCCACCACAACAACGGCTAATGCAGCTGCAGCAGCGATGCATGTTTCTGACACATTAGCGGATGTCAAGAAACAATCACAACAACAGCAAAATGGTTCAGTTGCAGTAGTGCAACAGCAAATGCTGCTACAACAACAGCACCAACAACAACACCAACAACAACAACAACAACACCACCACCAACAACAACAACAGAACAGTCTACATCTACAACAGCAAATGCATGCCATGCTCAAGCAGGAAACCAACGTCTCGAATGCCACTGAAGACGATTCGGCCGATGAGTCCACATCGAATGCAGCCTATGACAATGAAGAAGAATATAGAGAGACAAAGCAAGGTCATATGACCATGGAAACAACAATGGAAGAGGATAGCAGTTATGTAGGCAACGATGAGGATAGCTTTGGCGTCGCTGATGCCGAGCACGACACATCCGGTGCCGGAATAGGCGGCTTTGTTAGCGGTGGCAATGCTTATACGATGCAAAAATTAGCTGATGGTGCCTCGGCATACAAGCGCATACGCCGCTCGGAAGATTCACTTGCACAGGCGGCAAAATGTGTGTCCAAAGGACAGACATTCCAAACGGTCAGCAACATGTTCAACATACCCGTTTCCACTATACGATTTTACATGGCGCGCAAAGGCATTTTGCCGAAGCGCAAGCGTGGGCGCGGTGCCTCGACAACAGCGTCCGGTGCAACATCGCTCTCCAGCGCCGTAATGTCACAGGCGTTGGCACAAATGAAGCGTTCGAATAGCCCGCCATTGGAACCGCCATATAATTTGATGGGCTATAATCTGCCGGAAGGCACGGCAGCAAACATGATTTAAACGAGCACCGAAGTCCAGCTGTGTGAATAGAAGAAGACGCTTGGAAAGACAAGCATAAGAGTAAAACGCCAATTTATAAGTTAAGCATTTAAAAGAACAGATTTGAGCATTCTTTGCTATAGTTATAAAAGATTATTTGTTTTTTTACAGCTTGTAGTGAGTTAAACGCTTTGTAAATGTATTTTTGACAAAATTGCGTGTTTGGAAAACCTTTTTATAGTAAAACAGGAATACTAGCTCATTAATTAATATGACTGCATTTTTTGAAAGCCCTCTATGTAAAAATTTGGAGCTTCCTTTTGACGCTTTGGATAATAAGTAAGGGTTTCTAAATTATTATTTTTACCATCACAATGTACAAAAGCTTCCATACATAGATTTCTTTATTAATTTTTGTACAGCATCGCACCACAAATCATAATGTTTTAAAGATAATTAGTTTTATAATTCATTGAGCATAAATTTGATAAACATTTAATTATTATGATTTTAATTTAATATATATTAAATGCCATCAGCATTAAATGCGCAAAAATGCACTTTATTTACTCAAAGCAAAAAAAAAAAACCTAATTTAAGGTGAAAAATTTATTTATTTTTCTCACAACACTCTTGAATGCCTCGGCTTTTGTTAACAAAACATTAACTATATTTTTTAACTGCATTTTATCTGGCAGCTTAGTAGTTTTACACAATTTTTAATTGTAATTGTAAACTATAGTATTCTCCTACAGTCAATCATTAATTACTTTAAAAGAAAAACTAAGATGAAAAAATAAGTGTGCGCTTTAATTAAGGCTCTGCCTGTAACTTATACTCAAAATAATTGATATTTTTTTACAATTTTGTATTAGTCTGCATTTGCTTTCTGTAACATTTGGTATTTATATTTTTTAATCTATTTATAAACAATTAGTTTTAAGCTCAAAAAGAAACCTAAAGCGTACATCTTAGCTTTGTAAATGTAATTGTAAAGTTTTAGTATTGATAAATTTAAATGAATATTTTATATAAAAATAAACAAAAAAATATACTTTACTTAATTTATATATTTTGCCATGCTAGTTCTAGTTCTATCAGTGTTAGTTTATTTATAGTGCTTTCTATAAACAATGTAAACATTTATTTTTACATACCTCTTTACATTTAATTTTATATTCTTCAATATTTAATGTAAAACGTGAACAAAACAGCCGTTTTTATTTAAAACGCCACGATGCGCTTGTTCATAATAGCTTAAGTACAGAAAATAGAAAAAAATAATTATTGATTATAGCCATTAATAAACAATGTTTAAAACGCAAAAAAAAAAATAAATACCTCGATCTGATTTTATTTACACTCATGTAATAAAATTTGTAAAATCAATACCTTCAAAGTCACAACAACAACAACAACAAGAACAACCAACAACAAAAGCAACAAATAAACAATAGATTTACTTTACTATTACAAACAAAAAAAACTAAACCAACACAAAATGCAACAACAGCGCCATGCAGTGAATAATATGCTGCAACACAAAAAGTCATATATTTTAGTTTTATTTTTTAACAATTTACAGTATAATAATTAATTATAAAAAACATACATACTTAAATATTTTAAGTATAAATAAAGATTTTTTTCTATAATTTAATTGCATGCATTTCATTTTATAAAATTAAGGAAGACAACTTAAAACTCTTAAATAGTAATAAATTTTTAAATTTTATGTTAACTGTAAACCATTTAGCGTAACATTGTATTCAGAGCTAATATATATATATATATATTATATACATAATAATAAATATACATATATTATCAAATATAATATTTTAAATATTACAAAAATAAAGGCAGCGTATTCAATATACAAGTTTAGTTACAAACTTCAGCTTTTGTGTATAATGTGTCTATAAAATAAGGATTTTAAGAGAAATAGTTTTTATTGGCATACGTATTACTATGTAATATTAGGGGTATTCACGATTCAGTGTACTTGCCTATGCAGTTGAGGACTTGTGCCCGTACATAAAATGACAAAAAATAGTATCAGCGAAAATATGTTCCTTTTTTACTTACAATTGCGAAAAAGTTACGTTTTGTGCAGATCTCTCTTTATCCATCGTTGACGTTTTTTTGGACCAAAAACTTTCACTTTTCCTTTTTGAATATTTACACCACATACTATATTGCGCGTAAAACTGTAGCTTTTTTTAGGCAAAAATATACAGAGGCGCACAAAATTATTCACACATATTGCATATTAAAATTTCCTATTTTTTATCTTCCAATCGTTAAACATTGCACTAATACTATGTAAAAACAAAAGTTTTATTGTCTCATTACATATCTAAATACAATAATAAACTTACAAAAAAAATGTTCATGTACGAGAAAATTCAATAAAATGTAAAACAAGTCCTACGTGAAATTTAAATTTGTGAAAATTATTCACACAAAACATGTTTTTCAAAATTTGAACTGATTTTTTCTTGTAACAAAGCAGCTTATACTTTCGGAAAAGCGCCGTTATGAATGCGAGCATTCAAAATTCAACTTATTTAATCATTTTACGTTTTTGGCTTTGGCGTGTGCTTTGTTAAAAATTGATCTCTAGTTGAAAATGCGTCGGAAACAAAAAGAAACAAGTTAAGCTAAAAAAATATTCTACATCTGCACAACGAATATAAATCAAGTGCAGAAATTGGCTAAATAGAAAATCGAAGCCGTTTTACTATTTATACTATAATAAAGCGTTTTGAAGGAAAGGGAATTCCTCAAAGCTGACCTCATACCGCTACACCATGCAAACTAACTTTGATGAGTAAAAAATAAGAAAAATTTAAAAAAAAAATTACTTCAACACAGGTTGCAGCAGAAGTTCAAGAAGAAATTTATAAAGTAATTCATCCAAAAACGGTTCAGAGGGCCTTAAAACGTTATAACGTGCCGGTTATAGTTCGCGAGTGGCGCGAAAAAATCTCTTATCAGCAAAGCAAATAAGAAGAATAGGCTAGATTTCGCAAAGTTATATAAAGATAAGCAACTTGATTTCTGGAGCAACGTACTCTTCTGCGGCGAGAGTAAGTTTGACATCTTTCAATCGGATGAAAGGGATTCGAGCCTGGTGAAAACCCAACACTGACCTCAAAAAAATAATATGTACAATTAGTACAGTGAAACATGGTGGTGGAGGAATCATTGGTTGGGGGTTTATGTTAGTGGCAGGTTAGGGGAATCTTGCATTTATTGACGGTATTATGGACAAATCAGTTTACCTCAATATTTTATAAGAAAATTTTGTAAAATGTGCGCGGAACCTGACTTTTCTTAACAACTTATATATCCAACAAGATAATTATCTCAAGCATACTAACCACAACGTGCGTATGTGGATCATACATTAGGCGTTTCGCATTTTCCCAAATTCACCACAACTTCCAGACTTAAGCGCATCAAAAATTTGTGGGATGAAGTCGAGAGGCGTTTCGCTAAAATTAACATAACCAGCAAAGCCCAACTCGGAGATCAAGGAAATTTTCTACGAGCGCCTTGAAAATGCTTACGAGCGCTGCCCCCGTCACGACGTAAAAATCGTGCTTGGTGACTTCAACGCTAAGGTGGGCAAGGAAAATATTTTTGGTCCAACAGTCGGAAAGTTCAGCCTCCACGACAACACCTCCGATAACGGAATGAGGCTGATTGACTTCGCCGCAGCACGAAACATGGTCGTAAGTAGCACTAGATTCAAGCATCTCAATATTCATAAAGCCACCTGGATGTCCCCTGATCAAAAAACAAAAAATCAAATTGATCACGTTTTGATCGACGGAAGGCACTCTTCCAGTGTATTGGATGTACGCACGATCCGTGGTGCAAACATTGACTCGGATCACTATCTTGTTGCAGCCAAGATCCGTACACGTCTATGCGCAGCTAAGAATACACGCAACCCTACACAGAGAAAGCTAGACGTCGATAAGCTGCAATCAAAACAGACAGCCGATGCTTTCGCCACTCGACTCTCACTCCTGCTTCAAAGCACTCCTCCAATCGATGATATATGCGCGCAGTGGACTCACATTTCCAACTCCATGCGTGCGGCTGCTGAAGAGGTGATTGGCTACCAACGCCCTAGCCGAAACCAGTGGTACGACCAGGAGTGTCGCGACGCCACTGCAGAGAAAGACGCCGCCTACAAAGCCACCCTGCAGTCGGTTGTAACGCGCGCTGCTAAGGAGCGATACAAAGAAAAGAGGAGGGAAGAGAGACATATTTTCAGGCGGAAAAAAAGAGAGGCAGAAAAGCGCGAGCAGGAGAAGATTGAGATGTATGGTGACAGGAATGAGGCCCGAAAATTTTTCGAAAAAATAAGACGCCTTGCCGATGGTTTTAAAACCGGGGCCTCTTCCTGCAAGGATGAAAACGGGAATCTAGTGACAGATGTCCAGAGTACACTGACGTTATGGAGGGAACACTTCTCTAAGCTTCTAAATGGCGACGCTGACAACAATCCCGCCAATAGAGATGATATTCCGGAAACCCCAATTTTGGATGACAGCGTTGAGGTTCCGCTGCCCGACTATGATGAAGTTCTGACAGCTATAGCTCGGCTTAAAAATAACAAAGCCACGGGAGCTGATGGCTTACCTGCTGAGTTGTTTAAGAACGGAGGCGAAGCTCTACTTAAATGCATTCACGAGCTTCTATGCAGAATATGGTCGGAAGAATGCATTCCGAACGATTGGAATCTCAGTGTGCTCTGCCCAATCCACAAGAAAGGCGATCCCACTATCTGTGCCAATTACCGTGGGATAAGCCTTCTTAATATCGCATATAAGGTCCTGTCGAGCGTTTTATGTGAAAGATTGAAGCCCATTGTAAACGAACTGATCGGACCTTATCAGTGTGGCTTCAGACCTGGAAAGTCCACCATCGACCAGATTTTCACACTACGACAAATCTTGGAGAAGACTCAAGAAAAACAAGTCGACACCCACCATCTTTTTGTCGACTACAAAGCCGCCTTCGACAGCCCAATAAGGAAGCACCTGTACTCCACCATGTCTGAATTTGGTATTCCTGCAAAACTAATACGACTTTGCAGGATGACACTGAGCAACACCAGCAGCGCAGTTAAAATCGGGAAGGACCTCTCCCCACCATTTATTACCAAACGAGGTTTCAGACAAGGTGATTCCTTATCGTGCGACTTTTTCAACCTAATGATGGAAAAGATCATCCGAGCTGCTGATCTGAGACGTAGTGGCACAATATTCTACAAGAGTGTTATACTGCTTGCGTATGCTGATGACATCGATATCATTGGCCATAATACGCGCGAAGTCAGTGCAGCATTTTCCAGATTAGAAAGAGAGTCAAGTCGAATGGGTCTGGCAGTGAATGCAGATAAGACGAAATACTTAGTGTCAACAAACAAACAGTCCCAGCGTCTTGGAACCCACGTTACCGTTGACAATACCTCCTTCGAGGTTGTGAAGAACTTCGTCTATCTGGGATCCAGCATTAATTCAACCAACGACATCAGCATTGAGATCAAACGAAGAATAACTCTTGCCAACAGGTGTTACTTTGGGCTCAGTAGGCAATTAAGAAGCAGAGCCCTCTCTCGACGAACGAAAATCACGCTCTATAAATCGCTCATCATGCCCGTCCTACTTTACGCATCACAAACCTGGACGCTGAGCAGTTTAGATGAAAAGACTTTAGGAGCATTCGAGAGAAAGATTCTTCGTAAGATCTACGGACCAATCTGCGTCAATGGCGAGTACCGAATACGGTGGAATGATGAACTGTATGAGCTGTACGCTGACATCGACATAGTCAAGCGCATTAAAATCGAGCGGCTTCGCTGGCTTGGTCATGTTCAGCGCATGAAAGATGATGCTCCAGTGAAGAAAACATTCGATTCGGTACCCAGCGGCGGTCAACGCAGAAGAGGACGACCGCATCTTCGTTGGAAAGACCAAGTAGAGGACAACCTGACGAAGCTTGGAATTTCCAACTGGCGCCAGCAAGCGAAAGACAGAAATGGCTGGCGCAAATTCTTAGATGAGGCCAAGACCGACATACGGTTGTAGCGCCAACTAAGTAAGTAAGTAAGTAGCAAAGCCCAACTAAAACAAGAACTCCAATAGGAATGGAAGAGTTTGGATGAAAGTGTGACTAAAAAGATGGTTCACTCCATGCAAAAAAGATTAAATAAAGTTATCAAGCAAAAAACCATGCCAACTATTCATTAATAGTTGACTGAACCAATTATTTTTTGTGAAAATGGAATGTGTGAAAAATTTTGTCCCTTAAAATCTTAAGATGCATATGTTTAATGTTATTTCTTATATAATGGAAAACAGTTCTGTTTACTTTTTGTTATTTTTAAACAAACAGCAAAGAGATAAATTTTACCTAGAATAAGATTTTTGAAAACATTAATCTTTTTTAATATACACTGCGCGACACTTGATAACTCACATGATTTTCGACCTTAAACATTTATTTTCTTAATTTACTGCAAAAATGTCATTGTAAATATACTTAAGTTTTTTGGTCTATTTTGGTTGGGCCTTTACTTGCATTTTTGTGCAATGGAAGCGCGTCACGTGATTACCCTCACCAGTTTATTTACAGAGTTCAAAGTATAAGAAACAAAAGGTTAGAAAAAATAGTTACTGTGAAAAATATTTTAAACTATTTGCTAATGTTTTTAGCCATTTTCAGTACTGCTTGGTGCCAATGGGTCGCGGAAAAACATAAACATACATTGAAAGATGCAAAATTCTTGCACTTAAGGAGGAAAATATATCTAACAAAAAATCGCAAGTAGAATAGGGCGCGATCCGTGGGTTATAAACAATTTTTTGAAATGCCCCGAAAAAAAACCGCAAAGGGTGCACTAAAATGGCAACTACCATACGAGAACAACGAGCTATTTCACGCAAAGCTTCAAATTCTGCATCATTTGCTCATCAAATTAAAGGAAGCCTTGGAACTTCAGCCTTTGTTCGAACTGTTCAACGAATTATCAAACAGTGTCCCAACTTACGTCGCAAAAAACTGAAGAAGAAAGCTATTCTAGTTCCACGACACAGAAGAGCCCGTCTAGAATTGGCGAGAACTCATGTAAACTGGAACAATGAATGGAATCCGTTATATTTTCTGATGAGAAAAAGTTCTGTTTGGACGTGCCAGTTGGATTTCAGTATTATTTCCATGATTCGAGGAAATCAGAGTGTTTTCTATCCCGCTTCAGTTGGTTCAGTGATGGTATGGGGGGTAATATCAATACATGGCCAAATTAATTTAGTGGTGTTGGAAGGTCGGCAAGCTTCTGTAGATTACACTGAGCTTTTAAAAGTAGAAATTATTAACTTCAGTGAAATATTTTAAGGTCAGCCCTGGATATTCCAACAAGACAACGCTATCATCCATACGTCAAGGCAAGTGAAGCATTGGTTCGTTATCAATATGGTTCAAGTTCTAGAGTGGCCAGCCTTAAGCACGCCGGATCTAAACACAATTGAAAATGTTTGGGGATGGTTATCTCGTCGTATCTACTCAAATAGAAAGCAATATTTCAACAAATCTAACCTCACTGATGCTATTGAAGCTGTCTTTCTTTCTATTCCATTAGATTACTTGAAAAATTTTTATGAATCTATTACAAATAGGCTATTTGATGTAATTCGCAGCATTGGAGGATCAACCAAATACTAATTAAACACTTTTAGTTGAAATTTAAAATTTTATCTTTTATTTTAGAAATTGTTATAAGCGAGGGTATTGAAGTGTCGCACTTGCAAGGGACTAAATTTAAAGTAATTGTGGTTTACCGTTCATGAAAGTAGGTACCAAACGGATAAATATATTACTACATGTCTTTAATAAACTCACATATAAATTTTTTTGATAACCATTACAAAGATCATTCTTAGACAAAATTCAGGTGAGGGTAATCAAGTGTCGTGCAGTGTATACCTAATAAAATGAAAAAATGGGTGCTGTGTGAATAATTTTGCCCGCCTCTGTATGCTATTGAAAAAGCTACACAGGCCATTAGAAGGAAAAATCTTACCCCCACAAGGGTAGTAATTTTTGTGGATAGCCAAGCGACCGTTAAAGCGCTGAATAGTAAAACGATGAAGGCCCAAACGGTACAGAACTGTAAACTGGCTCTGAACAGTATCTGCAATACCCACAATGTCACCCTCTGCTGGGTTCCCGGACATAGCAATATCGAAGGGAACGACGCAGCGAATGAACTGGCTAGGAGTGGAGTAACCGCAAGTACAAACAGCTAATACAGATGTGTACATTCCAATAGGCGTCGTCAAAAGGAACATAGAACCCTAAAGACAGAGAAAATATTAACACTTACTGAGCCTCCAGAGGTGACTGCAACATATTTCGAAGGCTCTGGCCGGAGCTAAATGAAAAGAGAACCGAAAGCCTTCTGCTTTTGGCCAAACGAGAAATCCGGATTCTTGTTGGAGTTTTAACAGGTCATTGCCCCATTCGGGTAATAGCCAATAGAATGAACATAACAGCCCCAGACTTCTGTCGGAGCTGCAAGGATCCGGAAGAAACAGAAACAATAACTCGCCTTCTATGTGAATGTCCAAATCTACAGAACCGTCGACTCCGATATATGGGGAACGGATTTTTCAAAGACTTGAAAGATTTAGCGAACACACCACTGCTAGACATCTGGAGGTTCATAAAGAGCACCGGCTGGTTTGAGGAATAATCGATATTAATGGTTAACATGGTGCCACAAAAAATAAAAAGGGACTCGCAATGGACCTATAGGCCCCCGTGGAAGCGCCGGTAACGGTGCACGACCCTATTTACCTAACCTACTATATTGCGCACACGTGATGACACTTACAGATTTCTTCCATAATTAAGATTAATAAATTAATTTAAAAATTAGTTAAAAAATGAGGACGCTATTTTAAACTTATAAAAACTTACGTAAATGTACTCCTCTCGATATCTTTGCCAGGGAGTGTGCCAACACAGCAGCCCTCAGACTGAGAGAATCTGGTAATTGGACAGGTAACAACTGCGGCCACATAATTACTCTGAACGCGTCTGCACCCGACAAAACAGACTACTGTGTGCCGTGCTTAAATCTTGAAAATAACTACGTAGTTATCATCCCTTTACGGCTAGATTGGGCAAACAGAATTCCCCTTAAAACCTCCGGCATAAAAATCTTCACAGATGGATCCAAACTTCGAGAACAAGTAGGGGTAGGTATTTACTCCCAGGATCTCGAAATCGAAGCGTTCTTTAGAATTCCTAACTATTGCAGTGTCTACCAAGCGGAAATGATGGCTATTCACGAAACCACTAAGATTCTAGGTCAAAAAGACCTTGAAGGAAAGAGTATTTCCATCTTTTCAGATAGCCAAGCTGCACTGAAAAAAAGAAAGCACTGATCTCAAATATTAACAACTCTAAAACTCTCACTGAGTGCCGCAAATCTCTTAACGAGATGGCAAGGCTACTCAGGATTCACCTCATATGGGTACCCGGACACAGGAATATCGAGGGCAACAATTGAGCCGACGAAGTGGCAGGGAAGGGTACCACCTCTAACACCCTCTTAAATGAGGACTTTATTGGTATACCCATTTCCTCCTATAAACTCCAGTGCAAGAACAGATTCTTAGGTCTTCCACAAGAACGCTGGGAACACCTTGATACATGTAGGATAACTAAGCTAACATGGCCTACCTACAACTTAAAACGCACAAACTCACTGCTTGAGCTAAGCAGGGTAAATCTGTCATAAATAGTAGGAATCCTAACGGGTCACTGCCTAATCGGAGCGCATGCTTTTCGGTTGGGACTTGCTTCAAACGATTTCTGCAGAAGCTGCAGATGTGAAGAGGAGGTAGAAAATGTTCAGCACCTCCTCTGCGAATGTCCGGCTCTAGCTAAAAGGAGAATGGCAACTCTGGACCATCCCTTTTTTAAATGGACTTGCCGAAGTCTCATGCCTGGATATCAAGCATATCCTTAAATTCATTATCCGCTCGAACTGGTTTGAGAAGGTAAATCTCTACTAGGTTTTAAAGAGATTATGTGGTATCACAACGGGCCTGCACTGGCCTAAGTGTACGAGTCGTCTATCGGCTCAGCCACCTTTACCTAACCTAACCTATGTAAATGTTTTCTATGTAATTCACAAAAATTTTGAGAATCTTTAAAAAGAAATAATGCGTTAATTCTTTCTTAATATTCTTATTTAATTCATTCAATAAATATGTTAAACAAATGCATATTATGCGTTAATCTGGTTCCGTAGTTGTGTTTCACTTAACTTGGGCCTTTGCTCGTCATTTTGGATCTCAGGGTTCTACGTCTTAACCCAATCTTAACATGCATAATACCCTACGGCACTCTGAAATTGATATAAATATTTATAAGAAATAAAATTTTGGTTTGATTAAGTTAAGTTAAGATGATGGCTGGTCTCTAGACTGGGTCACTTAGACCAGATGATTGGTCTGTTGTGATACCAATTTTAGATTAGAGGGTAAAGAAGGGAGTAATCAAGTGAAACTTATATAGGATATTCTTAGTATGGCTGAAAGCTGTTGAAACATGTGAAATTGCCGAGCCGAAAAACACATTGCAGCAATAGAGAACTCAAGTCATTCATCTCTTTTGCCCCAATGCGTTTTTCGAGTTTCAGTCGGCTCGGCTCAGCAATAAGCGTTCACTCTGTGGACAGCCTAAGCGATCCTTCTCCACAAACTTTCCTACCACCAAATACAACTGTTTCGTCATAAGTGTTTGTGTTTAAAAGTTATTTCGATTAGAAATAAGGAAAGAAAGAAAGAGAGAAAGGAATTCGAATCCGGGATCCTGGTATCACACGCGCTACTACTAGACTACCGAAGCCATAAAAAATAATATATATGTATTTAAAAATTTCAAACTAAAAAATCTTACGTGGACTGATTGTCCACTGCTTTGCCGATACCAGGCTTGACTCCATTATAGATGCAGAAAATAGCACAAAAGTTATGAGTCCAATTAAATTCATGTTGATTTTTTATAAACCTGTATTTTTTTCAACTTATCAAGAGATACTACTGACAAACTTAGACTGTGGCTTCCTTTTATACTCCTCTTCGTTTAACGTGGCTTGCTCCATTTTTTGTTAGTTATCGTATATTTAAATTCATTATTCCTTGTGCAAATATGAAAAGTTGTTTGATTACTCAAATCCAGATGTTGGTAAATATACACTTTATAAAATACAAAATGCTGTGTCGATAAAACACCTCAATTAAACAGAAGTGTTTCTTAGGATAAACACAAGTGGCGAACATTGGTAAGTCGCCATCTTGTTCGTTTGTTCATTGGAAACACTTAGGCCCCTATTATGTAAAATAACTCAACTTAAGTTGACTAGATTCAACTAAATTTTTTTCATATACCGTATTACATTTATTTTAGTTGAACCATGTAGTTTGCCTTAATCTTTTAAGAATTTTCAAACAACATAGTTCAACTGGAATGTATGTAATAAATTATGAGAAAAAAAATTAGTTGAATCTAGTCAACTTAAGTTGAGTTGTAATACATAATAGGGGCCTTAAATTCAATATTTGCGATATTGAATACTAAAATAGTAAAAAAACCTTGACTCAAATAGAACTGTTCTTTTGTCTTAAGTTTTTAATTTATTTTAATTAAACTGACCAAAAAAAAAAAGACAAAACAAGCTAAATGGTTTGGAAGAACAACCTTTTTCATACAATTTTAAGGTATTTTATTTAATTTTTAACATAACATTTCTTTTTAGTATAGGTCCTAGACCGTACCAAAAAAAATTTCGCCGAACACCATCTAATTCGAAGCGTTTTTGGAAGGTAATTCCGCAAATTTTTTTTACCAAACGTTTCGTCATGTCTTCGACATTTACAGTCCGATCTTAATGTATGGTATATCGATGTTTTTGTCTTGAGAAGACTTTTTTGCTCCAAAGGTCATTGACCTCACGTACCCAGTTCTAGTACTTATCCACTAAATCTTTGTTTTTACCATCCTAATGTACCACTAATGTCAGAAAATGAATGCTCGTCAAAAATAATTAACTTTTTCTTAAGGAAGTATTTCGATTATTGCAGTAGAACTATTAAAAAAATTATATTTTCAAATTTTTAGTTGTGGCTTCGGTATTTAGAGTTCGATTTTAAAGTATGATGCATATATCGATGTTTGTGTCTTGAGGACACCAATTTTTTAAAGGTCATTGACATCAATTACCCCGTTCTAGTACTCACCTAACAGATCTAAACTTCTAAAACATGAATTTAAAAAAAAAGTAAATCAAATAAAAAGTTTTTAAACCGTTGCCATGCATTTTGAAGGCCTTGCTGCCCCTAGCCCTTTAAAATTAGCTTTACTTAATTTAAATTTATGAAGTGTTTTTAAAATGATATTTACAATGCCCTCCGTAGTAGAATCTTCTAATTCTACCAATATCAAAAAATTTGATAAAATATGCTGTCCATGATGTAAGAAATAGAGGTGTAAGTGAGTTTGACACTTCTCTCTCAAAATGATAAAATTATGTTTCCCGCTCTTCTCAAAATCAACTGATGGTGAATTGCAATGAAAACAAATTTTGTTAAATTCGTGTCTTTCTGCAAGTTTATAAGATATTTACTGAGATCAAAGTGAGAATAAAGTGATATGGAAAACAATAAAAAATATATGAGACGATGTGCGTTATGAAAAAAAAAAAACAACGATGTGAATGCAAGACAATTTGCATGCTGGCCAAAGCTTCATGTCGGCGGCACCTTTCAGCGCACGTTTCTGATAAAATGGCCAAAACATTCAATGACAAACTTGGCAAATCGGCGAAGACTACTGCAATAACTTTTTGTCAACACAACACAGCACAATTAATTGCATTTAATATTTATTTATACTTAATTCGCACAATAAAAACTATAACACATCATCTAGCAACTCAAACAAATAACACAATTTGAGAACTATTAACAGTTCCGCTCTTTCGCTCACCATTTTTTGACAGAAGCAAATTCATGTTGTCAAAAACTCACTAACACCTGGTTTTCTTACACCATGATGCTGTCGGCTTTTACTATAGTATCGTTTTTTTCAGAAATGTCAGTAGACTCGTCTATTCCCTACAGAGAAAAGAACCAGTTCTGAACCTATCACCGGTTCAGAATACTGTTCTGTCCCCATTCCGCCACCAACATATGAAACCGACCGGTCACTTCTACATGGCGCTGTCATTGACAGGGGTCAATTGTTACCTGTTGCATCACCTTGGACCGATCCAGTGACTGGTCCAGCCGAGATCATTAGTGACCTGTTTTGAAGAAAAATGAACCGGTTCAGAACCTGCCGCGAGATAGGTTCCCAACTGATAGGGACCCGTCCCAATTCTGCCACCAACATATGAAACCGACCGGTCATTTTTACATGGCGTTGTCATTAACAGGGGTCAATTGCCACCTGCTGCATCACCTAAGACCTGTAACATAGAAAATAAAATCTATCCCGTAATAGGCACAAAGAAACTGTTCCGTGACGAGTTATATCAGACCTGTCCTGTGATAGCTGTCCATTGCAGCTGTCACGGGACCAGTCATTTAAGGGCAATTTACTCTGCTTTTGTCCGTAGGGTTATTATGCTGACAACACTATTTCCAATATCGGAAATCAATTTAGCAGTAAAATGCGGTTACAGAATATTTTTATAAGTACCCTGTAGTTTGGCCGGTTGCAGCATATCCCTTTGGATATGCCATTTACCAGTATGTCCATTGGGGACAGAAGAATTATAAAACACATGGGTAATGCACGTTGGGCCCGTTTGCCCCTGTCAATGGCATCGATGTGTTAAAAGGACGTACAAAATACGAGGCGAAGGGCATGGCCCTACCACTGAGGGTATGTGAATTCTCATACATGTAGAATAGTCGACAGAACTACAGGGTAAAGCTACTTTTTTGACAGTTCAAAAGACAAAAGCTGTTTTCAAAGGGCAAAAAAGCTAAAAAAGCCATGAAGCTAAATCGTACATTTACAGGCTAATTCGCTAAAAAACAGGTTAAATCTAGCCTGAAAAGGCTAAAATGGTCACACTGCTAATATCTCGGTTAATAAAAAAAATACCATATCCCCTTGCCTGCATATTGCAAGACGTAATGCTCTTTCAAACAGACCCTAGGTTATGACTATTGTGAATGCTGCATTTTACATTGGGAACGCGTCGAACTGATAAACGCTTTTTCACTTCCGCTCAAATAATATACCAAACAGTTACTTTTAATCTTAAAGAATTAAATCCGTTTGATATTACACTTAATAAGTTTCGATAATATCATTCGAGGAATACTCTTTGATATGGCTACAACTAGTACTAGTAGTACGGCTGAGCTGCCCAAGAGACCAGTTTTTACTGGATTCACTGTAACCGTTGCTTTGAAATCTACGTACGGACACAGTGTCAAGTATTTCTACTTGCGTGTAAGCATATTTGATGTGAAAATTGCATGAAGACCACAGAAGGTACAGATTTCACCTAAAGTGCATCAATCTCTTATAATAACAAGCTTAATTTTTTCAGATAAAAATCTATTTGTCTGTCCCATGCGCAACAAAACAGTTTGTGTACGTTTGCTGGTCAATGCGATGTCGCTTCACATTAAGGTACTCTTTCATCCGGAACCCTGGCTGGATAGCTTGCCTACAATGCATATACTGCACTTTCAACAAAAGCATATGAAAAATTTCGAACAAAACATGAATAACAGGGTACGTATGTTTACAGCCACCTTCGAGGATGAGCCTTAAAAGTAAATTTACTATTTTTTAGGGCACGTGAATTCTCGATTCTTCAACAAAGAAATGAAGAAGCGTGGGCAGCTGTTAAGGCAAATTTTGTGGTCTTGGAAAATAAGCGCCATGAACGTAAGCTTTTAGAACAAAAATTGCGTAAAGTTTTCGAAATGGTACGAGAAATGGAACGTCGCAATGTCCCAAGAGCGTCACCATCTTCGATAAATGACGAGTCTGGCATTGGCACAGAATCAGAACTGTCTGAGTAGCGACACGGTGATCCCAATTTATTACGCACCAATCCAGCACGCGAAAGAGGTACGTATGCTTTAGTCGCCACTGTACCATGAATGTTAAGTCCAAATTCTGCTTTAGCCATTTGTAGTAATTAATGTCAGTTGTCGTTAAAATTAATTTCAGTTATAAACTTGTATATTAGCAACAGATGGAACCGGTATTTGCTATTTACCCAGGTATGCCACATGTATCACATATAAAACACCTCTCAGAAAATTCTGTTATGTGAGTTATTAATTTTAATTTAATTTTAATTTTATTGTTTATCATTTTTGTGGTGCTTTAATTCATAAATAAAAAACCTGTGCAAGAAGAAGGTCCACAATTGATTTCTTCAGATGGCGCCATGCCCTATAATGTTCGCATATCGTAAAAATTCGACATGTTCGTAGTTGTTTGATAAATCTGTGGTCACAAGGAATAATGACTAAACTCAAAATATTGTAAAAAAGCGATATGGAATTTACTTTATTGCCAAATTTTGGAAGTATGCAGGTATTAATTTTTTGCCCAGAATTGATCATCACTTATGTCTGCATATATTTTGTTTGTAACGGTTCATATATTTAAAAAAAAGGGTCGTAGGTCGTGCAAGTAAAATATTGTTTTTTACGATACTTTGAGTTTAGTCGTTATTCCTTGTGAACACAGAAATATTGCTCTCTGTAAAAAAATTTAATTTAACCGTTAAAAAACCGATTTTTTTGGTACGTGACACATTACGCATTCAGCAACTCAGCAATTATTCAACCGATTTTCGATTTAAAAACGGTTTTGGAAAGATGAAATATATTGCTTTATTCATTTTAAAAGTAGTTTAATGTAAAAATAACAATCTTGGCATGTTTAAAAGGTTATTTCCGAAAAGGGAAATATAAGAAATTCGTATTCAAAAAATCAGAGTTGGGCGTAGTGCACTAAATTTGCAGTTTCTTCTATTATTTTTTACTGCTGAATTGAAAAATATAAGCCTCACTATGCATGAGTGATAGTGATAGCGAAAAATTTCTCACTCAAATTCATCTAAGAATAGTGGGAAAAAAATATTTACAGCTTAGTAGAACTTTTTTTTTTACACTAAATGAATAATGCAAAATAATACTTGCACTAATAGTGGTAAAGCACAGAAAGTTTATTTAAATATTAATAAAAATATTCAGTAAAACAGGAAAAATAAGCTATGCTAAAAATTATTTCCTTTAAGCTACAATATTTAACTTTCATAAAACTATTATTTTAAATAACACCAATTTTCTATATAAACTGTCTATCTGATCCTAGCTTAGTGATGCTCATTCAGAGCTGTTGTTGTTGTTTTCTTCATAAACATATATGACCTGAAACTCGAAAAATAGTTCTTCTTAATTATAGATTTTTTAATTCGAGTCTAACTGAAATAGTTTCAAAACCAGTCATATTTGAAAGTTGAGTGGAAACACTTTCAATTGCAGCTTTCATTTAGTGGCTGCTCAAATTTTGCACTATTTGAGTGTAGTGGAGATTTAGTAACTACCACTCAATTTAGTTATAGTGCAACAATATAACACTATCACTAAAATCCCTAGTGATAGTGAAGCATCTCTTCACTAAGCTCTCTCTAACCATCTCTTTTAAGCTGGTAAAAAAATAGTGAAAAATATAATTTTTTTCAATATATCTTAGTGCTAGTGAAAGGCTGAGTGCACTCAGCTTTTAGTGCACTACGCCCAACTCTGCAAAAAATACACCAATTTTAAAATAAATCATAAAAATGTATTTAATATGAGCTTTAAACTGATACATGAACGCCATCAAGACCAATGAACCAATGAAGGCGTAATTTCTTATTTATAAATAAACTAGCTGAACCCGGTGTGCTTCGCTACTCCCCTCGTTATAAAATAAAATTAAAAGTATTTATATATTTTTCACACCATCGAATTTTCGAAATAAGTCCACCCCAGCGCCACCTACCGTGTCCATTTATACACAAATTATTTTCATGATCAAACAAACATACATTCTGAATTTCAGTTAAATTGGTCCATTAATTCAAATTTTCGATATAAGTCCACCCCAGCGCCACCTATCGGGTCCAAATATAGCCTATGTTACCCACCGTACCAAGATGAACATTACCTGAAAATTTCATCAAAATCGGCCCAGCCGTTTTGGAGTCCATACGTTACATACATACACACATCCTATTTTATATATATAGATTTAATAACTCATACATTTTAATACGATTTTCTAAAATTAAGATTAATTTTTTCGTTCTGAATTTTACTTTCAGAAAATAGTTACGTTTATAGTAATTCTTAACAAAACGTTGGCAGTAAATAATCGTAAATGTTGAAAAAATTAGAAAAAAGGTAAAAATGTTAGGTTTTGTCGTTTATAACTCAAAACATTCTTATTGCAGTAATAAATATATGCAAATATTTTATTAAAGAAAGTTAAAAGTTGTATAAAAGTTAACTCTGGATTTGAAATATCCAGAGATGAAAAATTAACGTTCGCAGATCTGAAAACTCTAGATTTACAAAATCTTAAAAATACTATAACTTTTATTCCAGAATTTGGAAACTTGGAGAATTCTAAAGACTCTTAAATTGAAGGTGTGGAATAGTACTACTACAACTTATACTAAATACATTTTTCAGTTGGCGGACTCTTTCAGGAAGTGCGATATTCTCACGAGTTAAAAAAATTCTCCTAAAATCTGTTCAAAATATCGCCCAAAAAAATAGAATTGTATATATATTAATGATTTCAATTTTTTTTACATAGTCTACATATATTTCAGTAATAAAAAAATTGTTCCACTGATCATAAACAAAGGTGCATACGCTTTTATAAAGATCAACATTTATCAAACAACTACGAAAAAGTCGACTTTTTACGATATGCGGACATTCTAGGGCATGGCGCCACCTGAAGAAATCAATTTTGGACTTTCTCTTTGCACAGGTTTTTTATTTATGAATTAAAGCACCAGAAAAATGCTTTTATAAGTGAATTAAAGAAAAAAAAGATGCACCCTACTCATTAATGCTTTTTATGCTTAAAAGATACAAACTATGGTGAATATACATACATTAAGGAGCCTCGACTTCCATAGAAAAAAAAAATGGTGTCGATGCCACCTACTAAAAATTTACCTTGATCTATTTTATGACGATTGCCAAAATATTTTGGATGTCACGATAACCGCCAGTGAGCTAAACCATTTTGAAAAACCCTCCCAAAATCATGATTTTCGTAAATATATTGGCTGGTGTAGTACAGTAGACTCGGGCTGGGGTAAACATAGGCTGACGTGAACACCCCGCTCTGGTGAACGGTCTATTTTTTATATTGACTACTCTATAGCGTGAAAGTTTGGAAATCTGTGTAACGTGAACATCAGAATTCGCGAAAAGAAATATTTAAAAGTAAAAACATGAGCTGGCAACCCATTTTGGAACATATCAGTTTAATGGGGTCTAAAGAGAGCGATGATCAAGACGATATTTTTCCTATAAGTACACTTCGAGATCGTTTATTTCAAAACAAATTGGCTGAAATAGATAACTTAGAGAGTTTACTAGAAATTTTAATTCCTGATGTAAGTCTATCGTCCAACTTATGTATATATTTGCGATAATTGATTGATTTTGTTATTTTTTTGAAAACTTTCTCTACAACAGACATCGAACAATGGAAAATGATCGATAATGACATTCAACTTCCTGATGAACCAGAAGAAATTGCTATATCTGATAACGATGAGGACAGCAATTCGTCAACATACGATGAGATTATTAATGTAAGCCATAATGAAGCCATACAAGCTTTTGATAAATGCATTGAATGGGCTGACCAAAGACTGCAGACTACTCGAATATTCTTGTGCTCCAAAGACTTCTTGGGTCTGCAGTACCAAAAATTGATGCAAAATCGCCAGAAACAAATCAAAATTGATGACTTTGCACTAAAAATAAAACTAAACAATGTATGTATAAAAATGCTAATTATTTAAAAAAATAGAATCTTGATTCTATGAACAATTTGGATTTTGTGAATCGGCGTTGCAAAAATTAGTTCACGTTATCCCGAGTCGACTGTAGTTGTAAAAAATAAACTGTTTGAAATTATAGGCCGGAAAAAACTCTTCCAATCTGCATTAAAAAATTTAAAATTTTTGCAATTGGATTTAAGATAATGCTTTATTTCATGCATATTTTTGATATCTTTTTTATTAATTTCCATACAAAAACTTTTAAAATTCAGAGAACTTAATTACTTCTATTTTTTTAAATATTATGTCTGTTCCTGTACACGCAAGTTTGTGAAAAATTTCAAAAACTTTAAAATTTTTATTATACAATTTTTTAAAATTTTTCTAAAACTTGCGTGTGCGGGAACAGACCTATTTTTTTAGTGTGTGTTTATTTTAAAATTAATATTTTAGCTTTTAGATGCATCAATTTAATCAGTTCTGACCATGAATCAATGCAAGTACTCAAAATCTTTATAACGGTATCTCGATAGTGAGGATCGCATTAGAAATAATGAAGTTATTTAAATATTAGTGAAAATAAGTTTAAAAAATTTAAATAAATACACGAAACAGCATTATCTTTAATCCGATTTCAAAAACTTGAAAGTTTTTGATGCAGTTTGGAATAACTTTTTCAGTACTATTATTTCTGACCGTTTTTTTCTAGCAACTACAACGGCCGAAATTTTTGCGAAAAACATGATTTTTGGAGGTTATTTCAAAATGGTTTAGCTCACTGACGGTTGTCGTGACAGCCAAAATAATTTGGAAATCGTCATAAAATAGATCAAGGTCAATTTTTAGTCGATGGCAATAGTAACTATTTTTGAGGCATCTTAATATACATATATGTGACCTTCTCCGAGAAAAGGGACCTAGTGTGTCAAAAAACGGGTTTGGACTTAAGATTGGATTCTGGTACCTAAAAGGGTGTAGAAGAAGATGAAATCTTATCTATCTCATCTATCTTTCTATCTATCGCATCTCCCAACTGAAGGTGTGTTCACAGTGATAATGCGTTATGAAACTTTAAATGCGTTTTTCTCAAAACTTAATTTTCACACACTAGGTCCCTTTTCTCGGGTAAGGTTACATATATCAAAAATTAAAAAAATAAATTATTTTTAAATTTTTATTTAACGAAATTAGCGATAAATTTTCATCGGAAAACTTTTTGGGCATTTCTGGATTCAAAACAAAATAAATGCTTCTCTCTTTGTTTTGGTGAATATCTTATACATATTTTAATTTACCAAATGTCAATTATTTGGCTAATTAAACTAAAAGTTAATTAGTAATGTATGGTTAAAACTTTGTCATAAAAGAAATATTTTTAAATTTTATCGCTTGAACGGTTTTTAAACTATGGCTTTCTAAATATCGTTTTTTTTTTTGTGTAATATACATTCGTACATAATTTCGTTCTTACTTACAGAACTTTACGTTCTTTCAAGTATCGAATTTAAATGTAAAACTTTATTCACCAGAAAGGATGAATATTTAAAACGCATTTACTTATATCTGTGAAGTGGCACAAAAAAGGAAGATATTAGCGAGTTAAATTAACAATTATGAATTTTCAATCTATTAACTATATTTATTCTTAGCCCTTTTCAGACGTATGCAATGTTTGCTAAAAAAATATTTTTTTTAATTGATTTTAAATGATTTTTTGTTTGTTTTTTAATGTTTGATTTTTCCTTGCCCTTTGACAACATTCAATAAAACAATACAAGAAACATAAACCATTTGGTTTGAAAAATTAACTTTTTCGACTTTTCTCAATTATTTTGTGTTCTTTAACTTAACTGCTTTATATTGGAATTTAAAATAACACCAACGATGTTCTCATGTGTAACAAATCGAAAATCTGCAAAGGTTAAAAATAAATCATGTTATTAAAAAAAAAAATCCAAACCATAGCTTAAATTAAATTTAGAAGATTTAGTTGTAATAATTTTCATGATATGGCCAATGAGATCCTTCTTTTAAGATTATCATAAAATATGATTTAAAATTTTAAAATGTTGATAAATAAGTTAACTTGATGTATTGAAGCGCCGGCAATCCATGAAAACTTTCAGTAATTCTGTAAATAAGAGTTGGCGATTATATAAAATAAATTAATATTTGTTTTTTTTTCAATTAATTGATAATGCGAAACTTTGAACTCAATGTTCTCGAAATTAGATTTTGTGACATATCACCTTCATTCACTGATGTCTTTCGTTATTTTCGACACTCTGAACTTTAGCGATCAGAATACGCGTTCGTTGACTATTATTTCAATCTTTTCTACGACTCTTTTGTAATGATGGCTCGGATGCGACTATTTTCCGATGGGTACAATAGAATATCTCGTAGGAAAAGGATAAATGCAAAACTCTTGAAAGTACAATCGAAACGTCAAGAACTACAATTTAATACCAAAATATATGTAGCACAAGGGTTATAATGATAGTTGGATTGCACAATGAAGAAAAAGTTCATAGGGTTGTTATATGTTTTTGGATTAAAAGTTTCAACAAGTAGTTTTTTTGTATTTATATTTTTATTTTTTCATTAAATTTTTAAACCAAATAATAATCCGATGAAAAAGAAATTTAGATATATCATAACAGACAAAATTTGAGGGAACACGAAATTTTTTTAACCATTTTGCTTAAAAGATAGTGGCTCTAAATTCAATTTACCAGCAAAACTGATTTTTACCCATACAAACTGTGTGGAAAAATTAGAAAATAAATTCGCGAACTCTAAACGTTGCTTCACAGAGAGTGTTTCTAAGGCCAAGTGGAAGTATTAAAGTCGCGGACATCTGTCAAAATAAAAAAAAATATTTTTTTGGGACACCCTAAGTACATGTTTGAGCTTTTTGCATTTCAAAACGCATAAAGAGAGCAATAACAAAGCAAATCGAAAAATTGTTTTTTCATTTATTTATTGTTTAATTCTTAACAAAATAGTATAGACTATAAAACAAAATAAAAGAATTCAAAGAATAACAAAAATAAAACAAAAACAACTCGTATGTGGGTCATTCTTTTACAAACCGTACAGATTTCAACAAAAAATGACCGACCCATTTTTGATTTGCATGAAATTTTTTTTACGGGTCCTATATCGAAAAAAAGAGACACGTGTTCGAGAATTCTTTTTTTTATTTTTGAAAATAGAGGGCGTTAAAAGTTTGATAACTTCGGTTATGTTTAAGATAGAGACAACTTTTTTGATTCATTTTGAAGATAACGAAGTAAATTTTATGAAAAAAAATAATTTCATTTCATTTTTCAAATTAAAAAATTTGTGAAATATTTCATATTCTTACACGCAATTTAAATTTTTAAATAAATTTTAACCAATCTTACCCACCACTTAGCGTGTTTTAAACATAACCATCGTATTCTACGTCAAATTTTACATAGAAAATGATTTTTTTATCGATGGAGAAATGATTATTACTATTGTAAAAAAATGAAATAAACTCGCGCGCTACCTGACGTCGGCGCGTCAGTTGCAAAGTACACCTCATATTCTGGCCTCATACCGTTGTTCACTGTATTATAATATAATATAAATTATGTAGTGTCTAAGGCTTCCAATTTCGGGACTCAAAAGAAATTTCGAAATTACTAATTAAGAATTCGGGGATCCCGGAATTAGTACCGGGATTTAAAAAACAGATAAAAAGTAATTTACTTCAAAAAAAAAAAGAAATCGTGTGCAAGGTATGAAAGTTAGGATATTTTTTTAATAAAAAATTGTACAAAGGTATAAAAACAGTCTACTTAAATTTTTTTCTATCCATCTATTGTATAATTCATAAAATTCATATTTGCTGACATAAAAAATATACAGTTTTTTCTTACAATTTACTTCGTTATCTTCAAAATGAAACAAAAAGTTGTCTCTAGCTTAAACAGAACCGAAGTTATGAATTTTTGAAAATTAGTCTCCAAGGCAAAAATCACGAAAATCTCAAACTTTTAACGCCCTCTATTATCAAAAAAAAAAATCCTCAAACACGTGTTTCTTTTTTTCGATATAGAACCCGTAAAAAATTTCATGGAAATCAAAAATTTTGCGGTCAGAATGGTGTTCGGTTTGTAAAAGAATGACCCATGTGCTCAAAAATGCACTTTTTATCAATACATAATATGCTCTGAGTAAAGTTTTTTCCGTAAACCCCATATTTTTTGTGTTTTTCAACTGTGGAGGCTTTGACCGAAATGAATTACATTTTTAAAAATTTTTCAAATTTCAGTTTAAGAACAGTATACAACAGTTAGGTATTCAATGGTTAGGTTCAGTTTAAGAACCTAACTAAACAAATTAAGTTATCTCGAAACGTTGAGGATAGTATCGTATGAAGGTATAATGAAAAAAGAGGACTACCTGAAGAAGAAATAATATTTCAAAAGAATGGCGATCCAAAACACGTCGAAAATTGTAAGAGAATGGCTGACAGGACAGAATTTTAAATTGATGCAGTGGCCCGCGCAAAGCCCCGACCTCAATCCGATTGAAAATTTGTGGTCAATCGTGAAAAGACGGTTGAAATAATACAAATATTGGTAGAAAGTATGCCAAATCGTATGAAAATGGTCATAAAAAAACAAGAGGCTATTTACCAAATATTGAAAATATACGCTAGTATTATCGTATTCAAAAAGTGAAATTTTTTTTAATTAATTCTTTTTCATTTTGTGTTGTATACTGTCGTATTAAGAATTAAACAACAAATAAATGAAAAAATTATTTTCGATTTGCTTAGTTATTGCTCTTTTTATGTGCTTTAGAATGCAAAAAGTTCAAACATGTACTCATTTTGCTCCCCACTGTAGGTGATTAGCGTTATCAAAAACTATAATAATGATGAATGAGTCTTGTTGCAGTTTCTTGATTCCAGTGAATTTGTTTATTACCTAAAAAAAACACTCGGTGTTCCACTATCTATTAGCGTAGTGAACACCATAGTACGAATCTTGACGGCTCACAGTGAATTGTCCAGTGAACAAAAATACAAAATTTTTATGCTTCGAAATCCTACAAATGTTGAAGTGATAGACAGATAATTGGGCAATTGTTAATGCTAGTATCGCCAGCGGTCGAAATTCGACTCCAAACTGCCTGTAAAGCAGTGAACAAAAATTAAAACTAACTTAGCATATGTTAAGGCACTGAAGCGTAGATTTGAGAAAACAGAACATTAAAGATGCAAAGTGTGGATGACAGTACTCGTTTGCCATTTTTGTACCGTTGAAGTTTGTGTACTTGAACGCAATCACAAACTTAAACCCTTTACTATTATCGCATAAAAATGACCGCAAGCTTTGTCATTTCGTAGCTTCACACTGCAAAAACCGCTTGGCAACATTTCTGTTAGACACTCTCGATTAGGGCACGCAAAACCGGTTTGAATTATTCGTCATTTCGGTTTTATTTTTTTAAACCGTCTCGGTGTTTTTAAAAATCGCAAATTTCGAATAATTCGAAAACCGTTTTTTTGGCTCGAATTATTCGACTGGTCGAATAGTCAAGAAATGTATAAATCTGCAATATAAAATTGTCTTTTAGCCACTGTTTTATTGCATTTGAGGGACTCTGTTTATTTACTTTATCTACTTGCGTTTTGACATTTACCCAACGTTGCTAACATTTCTTATCTTTGGTTTTGTTTCATTTTGTTAAAACAGCATTTACAAGCGGCTGGCGTAAAACATTAAATGTGAGTTAAACATGATTTTTATTTAATAGTGCATTTTTAAAAAAAAAAAAATATAATTAAAGATCTAAATATTTCCATTTATATTTACTTCGCTTCTCGATCACTGCCACCAAAATAAAGTGATATTTTATCGCAAATATCGCCTGTCGAAAGTGTTACAACATACCGACTTTCGATAAATTCGACAGCTTCGAAATTTTCGGAGTTACAACATGTTGCCACTGATTTGGCAGAATAATAGGCCAAAACACATAGGAGGCATGTATGCTTCAAGCATCTGACATTTGAGTTTCCATATACGTTTTCTTATGAAGTAGCCCACATCAAAAGCATGCATGCATGCATGATGCTTAAGGCATGCCTGAAGTTGATCAACTTTTAACTTTTTGCCGACATCAAAGCTTTGACAGACATAAGCATCAGTTAGCTTTGCTTGAAAAAGCTATATTAACACATCCAATTGCATTTATTTATTGATTGCTTGAATTATTTTAAAATAAGTTCAATGTATTTCCTCGACTTCTTGTTAAACATTTTTGTTTAGTTTCAACATTTTTGGCATTTTTTACATATTCGATGTATGCTTGCTATGTGTTTTAATGGAGCATACTTCACAGACATGATGCATGCTTGAGGCATGCATGCTTTCTATGTGTTTTGGCCTAATAGGCCCAATTATCTCTTTATTTTTACTTAATAAAAAGTAATAGATTCCCCTTTTTATTGATTTCGCCAAATAAATAGGCAGCACTGAAAACTCAAAACCAATATAAACAAAAAACAGCTGTTTTATAAGCAAAAATTTCCCGGATCTGAAACTATTTTATAGTTTCGGTAGAAATGTTTCCAAATTACGCTGCAGCAACAACGATCTGCAGGAGATTCTCATTGGTGCTGCTACAATCCAAAGCGAATTTACACATTGGAGCCGCTCATCATGCCAAGAACTCGACGACAAAGAGCCAAGTGAAGGTATTTGGAAAGCTCTTCGGTGAACGTGTGTCAGGTAGTAAAAAACGTTGGTATCCCACATCTGAAAGCTCGGCACATGTTCAGCAATCCACCATATTCAGTGTGAACAAAATAGGTCAGCCTGGCAAGAAGCAGGGCAAAAGTACGATCCGCCGTATGACTGTGCTGAATAAATTGTTCATGACGCACATCACAGATCTGCTGGCCACTAGTGATGCAGCCAGCAATATACAAGGACGCGGACTGCAGGTGACGCGTGTGAAAATAACTATAGATTTTTCGTTAGTTAACGTCTACTGGGTGGGCACCGGCGAACCGATTGCAGATATGGAGCTGGAAAAGGAACTGCAATGTAGCAGCGGTTTGCTGCGTCACGAGTTATCGCAGCTTCGCTTGATGGGCCAGGTGCCGCGTATTAATTTCGTCCGTGACAAAGCGAACATGAATACACTCGAAGTAGAGGCATTGCTGCGCAACATGGATTTTGGAGAGGAATACGAAGCTACTGATATAGCGGATGACGTGAAGCGTGATTTTCACTGGAAGTCCATAGATACGGAAAGGGTTGCTAATAACTTTGGAAGCAACAATACCAAAGTAGACGGATTGGAGGAGAATGCAGTAGCGGAAATCCCAATAGTGCCACTGCCAGCAATGCGTCATGATGTTCTAGGTCTTGATCACCGTAATATAATGTTAAAAATACACACCAAAATGCGCAAATCAAAACAAGCCTGGGAGCAGCATGAAAAAAATCAGCCCATGGCCGAAGAAAGTGTTCGTCTAGCGACAGAAGAAAGTCATGATACCAGCAGCAATGCTGACCTTAAATCTTTGGAACAAATCAATAAACAATTAGTTATTGCAGCTGAGGTCGAGGAGAAATTCGACAAGTTCTTGTCTAAACGAAGAGAACAAAAACTTATACCGAAACGTAAGAGGTATCATCAAACTGAGCAGCTGCAGGATTCGGCCACGACGATTGCTTTGTTAGAGGAGTTGCAAAGGCAAGCCTACGAAGACGATGATTATTTAATTGAAGACGATAACGAAAATAAAACATAACAATAAAAACGATAACACGCTAGTTTTTAGTTTCTTTTTTTTTAATTTAAGTTTGAATATTAAACCTAAATATTTAAGCTCAGAAAAAAATCAAGTATTTTATTAAAATTAATATGTATGTTCTGTAATCAGAGCTGGGTCAAAAAGTGCTCATTACAATTTAATTACAATTGGAATTGGAAAAAATCGTCAATTCTATTACAGGAATAGTAATTGAACACCTCAATTCCTTGGAATAGAATTTGAAAAAATGGTCAATTCCATTACAGGAATTTTAATTGGTAATTCAACTCAATTCCTTGGAATGGAATTTTAAAAAAATGGACAACTCCATAACAGGAATTGTAATTGGTAATTGAATACTTCAATTCCTCATAAATTGAATAAGAAAAAACCGTCAATTCTATTACAGGAATTGTAATTTGAAGTTAAAATTTCAATTACTTTTTCATTAACTCAAAACTACTTCATTATGTATTCAAAAAATATATTTGACTCCCACTGTTAGTCGGTTAATGAAATATTTACAAATAAATGTAATATCGAAGATACCAATTTTTTAATTTAATGCCACAAAATATTTTAGTTAGAACAAAATATATACAGCACTATTCCAGAATCCGTCGTAATGAATTTCCGAACGTAAAGCTACGCTACGAATACGACAAATTTGCTAATCCCAATTCCGAACGAAACTTCTCCTTTTCGAACTTACTTTCGGGAGTTCGAAAACAACTGGTTTCAACAGCAGACAAATAAATAAAAAGAAAAATTGAAAAACTGAAGTGTTTTTGATCAACATTGTAATTTTTATTTCATTGCAATTGAAATTTTCGTACAATAAAAGGAAGATTTCTCAAATAGAGAGTCTATGAAAATTCGTCGAAGAATATTGCGAGATTCCATCGACCCTTTGGAGATGGATTACGAAATGTAGGAAATGCACTAAATACATTTCAACTAACATATTCAAAGGCTTAAATAAAAATAATTAAACTTTATTAACCAAAAAGTAATTATAAGTTTTATTTTACGACCTAATTCTATAAAAATTTAATTGTTTTCTTTTGTCGTCAACGAATCCGTCGAGGCAAGGCTTTCGTGAAAAAATCCGAAAAACAGCTGTCAAATGTTGGAGTACCGATTACACTATTTTGCGATTTTTTTCGCATCGCAATACAGAGTAGGGCCCTGGTTCAATCCCGCCGACTTTTTGCAAGGTGCTCGGTACACAACTTCTACACCCCGGTACAAAATTTCATTGATCTACTAACAAAGCGATGTTTTCCAATTCTATTCCTTAGGAATTGAGGCGTTCAATTACCAGTTACAATTCCCGTAATGGAATTTTAAATTTTTTTTCAATTCCATTCCTGATTAATTGAAGTGGTCAATTACCAAGTTCAATTCCTGTAATGGAATTGACAATTGTTTTCCAATTCCTGTAATGGAATTGACAATTGTTTTCCAATTACATTCCTGAGAAATTGAGATGTCAAATTACAATTCGTGTTATGTAATTGAGAAGTTTTTCCAATTACATTCCTTGGAAATTGAAATGTACAATTACCAATTCCTTATTCCAAGGAGAAAATTATAATCTCTCTAATATATCATCGTGGATAGCTGATAGTGTTTACGTACCAATGTCACAAAAACTAAAGTCCTTATCTTTAAATCGTCGCGAATGGTGTCTGCTGCCCCTTCTTTCTCTCTAAATAATGAGCCTAGAGATATGAGGAACTTTAAGGCTTCCTGCAATGTTTCAAAAAATCAAATTTCACTGTATTTAATAAACTCATTTTGTATCGCTGCAGGATCTTCTCCCCACTTTTTAATTTGTTAGGGAAAGCCGATCCTTGACCATTTAGCCGGTTTTTAATTTTATTTCTTACTTTTTTCGTTTGTATTAAATACTTTATATTGAATTTGATCTCACTTGCACTTTGTAACCCATGTAATTTTACTGGCGCAATAGGGCTTTATGATTGCATAACTATTGGAATAAAAAAATATATGGCGTGATTTTGTTTTCGAATCGCATTAGAGAAAGGCTTTGGATTTTTTTACTAGAACTTTAAAAGGAGCATTTTATTTTGTTTTTTTCACTTTTATTTAAATGCTATATTATTGCCCATTAATCCCAAGCCAACTGATTAAACAGACCTTTCCATAGCTAAGCGATTACCTAGATGTTAGTAAATAAGAAAAGCTGGAACTTCTTGAAAACAGTCATTTCTGAGTGGGAGTTCTTAAACAATATTTCTCTATTCTCAAGTGAATTCGATTTCTATCATTTGCTCACACTTAAAAACCATTGGAAAAAAATGTAGTTTGGTTTCAAATTGCATGATTTTATTAGTAAGAAAATTGATTTAAACCTAAATATACATAAATTACTTAAAATATATAACACGCACAACACAATTGATTATAAGAAGTTCGGTCAAAACTTCTTCAAGTGCTGATTGAAATGGCCGTTTTATATTTCCGTTTTTTATCTGCAAGAAAATAAAAACGGTTAATTAGTTACATAAATAATTATTTAATCTGAGGAGAAAAAATACACAATCAGTTGAAAGCATAGAATCATAAAACATTCATTCGAAAGATGGTTAATATGGAAAATCATCATTGAAAGAATTGCATTTATATTTTATAGAAAAACAAACCTTTTGGCTAAAACGAGCTGATAGCGCTGCCTTATTCAGCAAAAACACTTTTCCCAAGCTGAAAAAACAAAAATGATAGGTATTAGTAAATCTTAAAAATACGATTATTTTAGGGGAAGCGCTTAAATCTACACTATATTTCTGAATGTAAATGAATGCCAAACAAATGTAATAAAAATTAAATGTAATACAAATATTTGCCTTTCCAACGGTCTTTAAAATTCGAATAATTTGGATTGATAAACATAGATACAGGAACATAGTGTGAAAAACTTGCTCAGTTAAAAAAAGATTGCAACATAAAATGTTCAGAAGAACGAAAGTTAAAATTGTTATCATCATGGAAAGCATTTTGTTAATATATTATAAACAAATAAAAAGAGGAAACCAACCTTTTGTCCAAATAGCTTCATTTCGTTCCAATGCAATTGTATCCCATCTTGTCTTCACTTCTATGGAATTGTGTTGCAGCAGACAATCTGATGTCCTGCCTCTATTTAATTCTGCAAGCTGAAAAATAAAAAAGTATCATTAGCAAACTTCAAATAATGAAAAGTTTAAGCGCATCTACTAAGACTTGGTCAGTTAAAGTAATCACATCATAAAATGTTCAGTAGAACGAAAGTTAAAATTGTAATCATCATTGAATGCATTTTAATAACAATATTAAAAATTAAACCAACCTTAAGCCAAAAGAGTTCCAACATAGTAATATTCCGGCCCTCCGCACTCCACTGCTGTTGAAGACCTACAAATCTAGCTAAAACCTTAAAAATTGGAAAAATTTTAAGAGAAAAAAAAGACAAACTCGCGAATACGTGTAAAAACTTGTTTTTTCAAATTTATTTCATAGAAATAAATGCAATTTGTACAGGTTTAATAGAGTTAATCTTTAAAAACACTTTGTAGAAAGACGTTTTTAAAAAGTTTAAACCGGCCGATGTTGACTACGCCCAGAAGAAAAACTGCAAAGAAGAAAAATAAGACAGATTAGCACAAAACGTATAAACCGACTCATTTTGTTTTGAATCTTTAAGCGACTCAGTAAGGAATATATTAACATCAACGATTTTCAGACGAAAGATGGTTAAATTGAAATCATCACTAATTTACGCAAAAAAATCATTATTTAAATTATAAACTCACTCGATGTTTTCAGCACGTTGATGTTATTGTTGTTGTAAATTGCTAGCCTTGCTGTTGCATGCTTATTCAAAGAGACCGAAGCCCATATCATCATCTTCCTCAGATTCAGATTCAACCTTCTTCTCCTCTTTTTTGGCCTCCTTTTTGTCACCACCAGCAGCAGCTGGGGCGGCAGCAGGTGCAGCGGCACCAGTACCACCAACTGGCATGGATGACAGCTTTTCACGACCCTCCTTGATCAATTCTTCGATGGACTTGCCATTCAATTCCTTTACTACTTTGGTGAGGCGCTCAGCATCGACTTCAATACCAACAGAGCTAAGTATCTTCTCGATTTCGGCATTCTTAGGGTTCTCTAATCCGCCGAGGACAGCCAACATATATGCAGCCACGTAACGCATTCTAGATTGATGATTAAACAGCAGTTATTATTAAAATATAAGCACAAAACATAGCTTGTTTTTAAACATTATCATTTCATTTACGCTGCACTTCAAAACTTTCAGCGTCGCAAAAGATCATCTTCAAAAATCTTGGAAATCCATATTTATATACTAGTAAATTTTATCTACTGCTTTGCTTTTTTGTTTTAATTTGTATTTGCTCCAGTTATTCTTTAATATACTTACTTTTAAGTCCTTTTTTTCGACACGAAACGTGTACAGCACAAGAAAACACAACTTTCGTTGAAAAACTTTAAAACGAAAAGAAAAATGGACAAGCTATAATTTGACAGTTTATAGCTAGTGACTTCCGTTTCGTTCCGTCTTTTTCACCACTGCACAATTTTGAACAACAAGCAAATTGGCAGTAATTTTTATGCTTGAGGGTGTGTTTAATTAGGGCTGTTCACATTTCAAACCTCTCATCAAATCATTTGTAAAAAGCAATAGAACAACGTGAAATTTACATGGAATTACCACGTTGTTCTATTGCCCTGTTCACACTCATCAAATCGTTTGTCAAATCCAATAGAACAACATGAGAATTCCATGGAAATTTCACGTTGTTCTATTGAATTTCATGGAAATTTCACGTTGTTCTATTGAATTTGACAAACGATTTGATGAGCGGTTTGAAATGTGAACACCCCTTATTGGATTTGACAAACGATTTGATGAGCGGTTTGAAATGTGAACAGCCTTATTAAACTGTAGGATTAAAAAGTTTAGTCGAACTTAATTGGTTTGCGGAAATGTTTGCCTGTTTGTGGCGTTGTCTGCGGACCAGTTTGAAGGTTCGTGAATTGGTCTGCCAAAAATTAAAAACTTGATTCTTTTGGGGCGGAGCTTCTGGTTGTACAACAAGTTGTACTTTTTGCAGCATTGTCCGCGTACTTAATGTCAATCTTATGTATTTTTGGCGCACTATTTGACATTTCTGTTTATGTTTGCATTACGTTAAGCTTAAAAGAAAAGAAATAAATGGCAAATATTCGTGACAAGGAAATTTTGTGAGATTTTTTTTTAAAGGACCAGATATATTAGTGTACTTTGGAATGTAAAAAGTGAAGATTATAAAAATAAATACAAAAAGGGTCAGTCTTGGACTTGTTTGTTGGAAATCTCCAAACTCATTAAATAAAAAGAAACTTTAATAAATTTCACTTAAATATATCCAACATTCATTATTTGGAAAATTTTGCACTTATTTTTCTCTAATATTTTTTTTGCTTCGTTGCTGTTCACTCGCTGACACTATAATTGAAATGAAAAAAATCCACCTAGTTGGACCAACATGCCAAAAATTTTTGATTTGCATCCAACATATTGGACCGGCTGTCGTTAAAGCTTACACATGGTACTACATGTTGTCCAGTCTGCCATGTTGGTCCAATATGTTGGACCATGCGAAAGCCCCTATTGGCTCAAATGCGACTGCTGCAAACTTGAAAAATAAAAATTGCAAACAAAACCCTGCAGCAAACACAAAATAAATAAAGTGTGGTATCCCAACAAGTCTGCGAACATGTCCTCATAATGTGTGACAAAACCAAAACAAAGTATGCATACATGTTGTAGAACTTGTATTTTTTGTTTTTTTTTTTATGTGAAACTTCTTAGGCGGCGATTTGTTCAGAGTAAAATTTTTAGAGTCTCGTAATGAAAAATTTTCTAATTTCGACATGATTGAGCTCGTAAAAAAAAAGTTCAGCCTCTGCAGATACAATTGAGATAGACTTTGTGTAGGGCTGCAGGTTATTTTTTGTATTGGAACTCCCAAAAGGGTGACAGATAGAGAATAGGTGTATACGAGATAGTTTTTTTTTTTGCATTACCCCCTTTTACCGTCCAAAAATCAATAAAAATTCTATATTTCAGACGGTTTTGATCGTATTAGATTTGAATTTGGTAATTTAGTTTGTATGGTTACTGTCAGCAATTGTACTAAAAATTGGTTTCGACGCACCCTTTTTCCGTAAACAAATCAGTGATATTTCTATTTTTCAGACAGTTTTGTTAGTGTAAGACTAATATACCTGTCCAGGTCGTATAAGGTAATTTATTTTGTGTTTTTCCTTTTGGTAACAGTACTAAAATTAGGTGTTGTCGCTCTATAGCCACACCCACTTTTTGATAAATAATTAAAATTTAGATACTACTGGGCCGGTTGTGCTGAAATTTTGGCAAACTATTTGTTTCGAGTACGTTACACTTTATGAAATATTTTGCTCTAAGTCTGAAGAAGTCTGTAAGAAAATAAATAGCTATAAACGCTCATATGAAAAAATTTTAGCCCCTTATGTTCACATTTAGGCCACCTTAAAGAATGAATGCGTTCATGAAGCAGAACTCGTGTTTTGACAGAAGCTCTTGCTCACAAATGGCGGGAAACAATTTTCCCACATTTGTTTCGCTTCCTCAATTAACAAAAAATCCTTCTACAGACCCCTTTTCCACACAAAAAGTTTTCTTGCCAGCAAGTCGACGGTACAGGCAAATTTGTACCGGTAAGTTTTTCTTCTGTGCTATTCTTTTTTTTGGGTGCTGTGCTGTTCCTTTATATTTTCGATTTGCTGGCAAGAAAACTTGCCGTGTGGAAAAGGGGTCTTATAACTTATATTTAAAAATTTTTAGTAACACACTCACATTTGATTCACTATCCACGAAATTTCAGAGGCAGTTGATTTTGGCACTTGCGGACAGTAAATGTCAAATAGAGGGATTAAAGTGTTGGTTTTGTTGTGCTTTTGGGGATATTTTTCGGATTTTTCGGGATATCTGATATTCTACCATTAAGCAACACTAGTAACTTGTTTATGATTGCAAACAAAAATGGAAGAGAAGCTAAATGCAAAGCAAATTTTAAAGTAAATTAAATATTTTTAATAAATAATTTTATAATTAATAAGTTTATATTTTATAATTATATAAAAATAATTATTAAATAAAACTGCAATTGCAGCGGTAATCTTCGCATACGACATCTTGCTAATCAACTTGCACTTGCACTTGTAGTAGCTTGGAACTTGCAGCTAATTTCGAGTTTTTTGTAATTTTTTCGACGACAATATGTATTCTTTACTTTCGAACATGCACTGTCCAGTGTATGCAGGATAACACACTCACATTTGGTTTACTGTTCGCAGCTTACTGTTCACTATCAGCGCTACTGTCCACGAAATTTCAGAGATAGTGGATTTTGGCATTTGTGCGCACTAAGGGCCAGTTTCGCGACCATAAGTTAACCACTGACCAGAGGATTTTGATTTCACAATCAATGTTAACTAATAGGATAAGTCACCATTAGTGGTGGTTTAAACCATTAGTTAACTAACAGCTGATTTCTTTAATTAACCAATTGGTCGTGAAACTGGCCCTAAATGCCAAATAGAGGGATTAAAGTGTTATTTTTGTTGTACTTTTAGGGATATTATTAGGATTTTCTGGGATATCTGCTATTTTAACAATAAGCAACACTAGTAACTTGCTTATGATTGCATACAAAAATGGAAGTGAAGCTAAAAGAAAGCAAATATTTAAGTAAATTAAATATATTCGATAGTAATATAATTAATAAATATATAATATTAGCTGTGTTCGATGACTCCAGATTAGGAAAAAGTGTTCGATGACTTCCTTTTTCTGCTCTTAGCTGCTCTCACTTGCTCTAGGTTGCGCTTTTTTGCTCTTTTCTGCACTACTATTTTTTGTGGTGTAAGTTAGAGCGGCAAATAAATCAATCAGCTATTTTGGTTCTTGCCAGAATAATAGAAAGTTAATTAGTTTAATGATCTATTAATTATAACATGAATTAAATTTCGAGCTTTAGATCAAGTAAGATTTTTTAAGAAGGCAATAACAACAACTCTGTATAGAGTCAATCACTTGACTACTGAAGAGGAAAATGTAGCGATTTCCGAAACAGACTGTCTAGTCAGCTAAGTTATTGACTCTATACAGAGGTGTTGTTGTTGTTGTTGTTGTCTTCTTAAAAAAACTTACTTGATCTAAAGCTCGCAATTTGATTCATGGAAAGTTTGACAAATAGAAACCGCAAGGATGGCTTTCAGAAAGTTATTTATGAGGTTTTTTGTTTTACTTTACCTTTTTTTTACTTTTGACCGTTGTTTGCTCAAACTTGCTCTTTTTTCGTTCGTTGAAAAATCGACTCTTTTCTACGCTGAAACTAATTTCGACGACTCAGCTGATCTGCTCTACTCTGCCCTGCTCTGCACATTGATTTTTTTATCGAACACAGCTATTTTATAATCAAACAAGATTATCTGACAGACGTTGTTCTGCGCCTTCCTGTCTTCCAGAATTTTGGGTGAATTTTATATGTCATGTTGTGTCTCATGACCTCAATCGGTAAAGTTGTTTCAAAGTTATGCGATCACAAACAGGCACACCAATGATTTAATGTATATATAAATAGTAAGTTTTCGTAAAATCTCCACCCTAGAGCGCCACCTAAAGGGCTCAAATTTTGTCAGAGACTTATTTTTTTATTTAAACAATGTATGGTGTGGATTTGGACTAAATATGTCTATAGATAAGAATATTCGACCCCAGCGCCACATAGGGGAATCTCACGTAAACAAAAACCATATGGAGCACCACACAAACATACGGTGTGAATTCAAAATGGAAAGCTGCCGTGATGCTCAGACATACATACGCACCAACGTTTTATATATTAAAATAAAAAAGTTGCCCTAATTCTAATAGGATGTAAGTCAAAATAGAGCAAAGTAACGTTTATTAGTGGTTTAGGTAGATTGGCCAAAACTACATATATGATCTTTCTTAGTTTTTAATGTTTGTATGAAATAAAGGGAGCTAAAACGTTTGAAACAATACATTATCATATGAACTTCATACAAATAATAAACAGTTTTCTTTGCCTCCTGAATAATAAATAATAGCTGCGTTCCTTTCGCCTTAATATAAGCGCGATAACAAATTTTCTCAAAGGAATGGCAAGAAAAACGACTCGAAGAGGGCATTACCGTTGCAATCAAAATTAAATTCAAACAAGCAATCATGATACAATAGCTATTAGGAGTCATGAGAACGTGTGTCGTTCAAAACTGTTGTGAACTGTTATGGTAGCGATACTTTAGTGAACGATTTTTTTCTGAATGTGTTTTGCTCTAAACGTCAGAAAAAGTGTAAATTATTTAATTTAAATAATATTATGCAGTTATATAAAAAGTTTAAGTGCACTTGTTGGCTCCGCTGAATGCGTCCAATGACTGTGACACACGCAGTTTGTTTTGTTTTCTTTTGTTTAACATTCGATGGTCGCAGCTCGTGAGAAAATAGGTAGCTGTCATGGCTACCTTATAGTCATTGTATCAAACAAACAAAATACTCAAAAAATTAAATGACAGCTCAGAAAAATATACAGGTGCGACACCTGTGTTTCAAATTTTTTAAAGGCTATATCACAATTTTATTGTATATGGATAGCAAAAATAATCCAATTTGTTATAGGATTATTATTTTTGTTTTTCCTTTGCATGTAAAAAAATAATCTGGATTATTTTGAAGCGAATGGAACGCAGCTAATTTTGACTTACGCCGTATTAGAATTAGGTCGACGATATGTATTTAGGGCTTCTAATTTCAAATTTTAAAAATTAATGGCCGTCATCATCTGGCTTAGAAGTTATAGAGTCCAAAGTTGTAAAAATTGGCCTGAAAACCTGTGATTTTTTATTTTCCTACAAAACTAATTAATATGGGTACCGAAAGAAAGGTTATGCTTCTACCTATTAAACTAGCCATCTATCTTAAAAAATCCGTACATTACTTTTGAAGATAGGTAAGAGCATAACCTTTCTTTTGGTACCCATAATAACTAGTTTTGTAGGAAAATAAAAAATCACATGTTTTCAGGCAAATTTTTATAACTTTGGACCCCAACAACTTCTCAACGACTTAAAAGCGGCCCTTAATTTTTTCACTATTAGCTTTTTAGCTCCAAATATTCATTTAAAAAATAAATAAAAAAAGGCATTTTTGCTAAAGGTAAAATGTTCCAAAACTGCAATTGCAGCGACAATCCTCGCATTCGACGACATCTTGTAGCTAATTTCGAGTTTTTTTCGACGACATTATTTGGCACGATTACGGTTTTCGTGCCCCAAGATCTGAATATGCAGTTTTGAAGAGCTCATTGAGAAAATAAGATTCACCAAAGGATTTATCGATATATTGATTAGTTATTGAGCTATCGATTTTTCCAAAAAATTTACTAAAAGAAGTTTTAATGTAAATTCGACTATATCTATGCTAATATTTGACCGATCGGGATAATTTGGGTATCATTAAAATAAAATATTTGTGCAATTTGTAAAAGGCAGAGCCACTTTTTTCTTGTAAAAATTAGGAAAAATATTAGTATGTACTTCAGAATACAACAAACAACCTTTGATAAAAGCCTATCTGGCTCCTTTTAAAGAAAAAGTACATTTTGTAAAAGACAGAACCATATTTTTTCGTTCTATATTAAAAAAATTTTAAATATCTTTCGAATGACATGTAAATCATGCAAATCGGACAAATATTAGCAAAGATATAATCGAATTTTAATATTGGTTCCGTTGAGCAAACATTTTTTGAAAAACCGATATCTCGATAACTAATCGATATATAGATAAATGCTTCTGCAAATTTTATTTTATCAAAGATTACTTCAAAACTGCATACTCAAATCGAGGGACCACGGAAATCGTAATCACTCCACTATTTACTATTTATTTGCAAGTGATTACTGTCCCTTGTAGACGCAGGGTTAGTTATCCAGGGCTACTAATTTTTTAATTTTTTGCTGGCAGTACTTCTCACTCGCTTATGCCAACTTGCATTCTCTTTCGTCTGCAACTTTCGCGCTAGCACTTTTTGTCTTTATTTTTCTGACAATTGAAATTCACAAAATTTTCGTGTTCGTACGTACGCGTAGTTTTCTTCGTGTATTCATCAAGCAAAGAACATTAAAAACATAACGAAAAATCGAAACCAGTCGAGGAGTGCACAGAAAAAAGTGATAGAGATAGATACCAAAGAAGTGGAAAAAATTACAGATTAGCATTAAAAAGTGTAAAAATATATTTAAAAACACCCGAAAATATAATTTCATTATAAAATATAAAACAACAAACAGTTCCAACGCGATCCGCAGTCGGTGGTTAATAGAAATTTTTAGAAATCTGAAAATTTCTACACCGACGACGTCAGAGTGGAGTAGCAGCAGCGGTAGCACCTAAATTCCAACGAAGAACTGCACCTACTTGAGCAGTTCAACTTAATTTGCTTCGAAATCATTCTCAAGCAACAAACATGGATCAATTGATTCCGATTGTAAATAAGCTACAGGATGCATTTACCCAATTGGGCGTGCACATGCAACTCGATCTGCCACAGATCGCTGTCGTGGGTGGCCAATCAGCTGGTAAAAGTTCAGTTTTGGAGAACTTTGTGGGAAAGTAAGTTATTTGCAAAATTCTTAAATAGTTATTCCTTAAGTAAAATTTTTGGAATAATCAATGAAATGTTGGGTGGTTCTGTGGTGTTGATATGCACTGCATTCACATGAGTGTTGGTGTATCGTCGTGCGTACGCCTACCATGAAAAATCAATGCACTGACTTGCTTCGTGGAGTCGTTGCTTATACTTTTCTTGCGCAAGCTTCTTCAAGCAAAATGCCATTGTCTTAACCGTTATGTGTTTTCCTTGAAAAATTAGTTTGTACAATATATCTACTGTAGTTTAGTTTTTAATAATGTTTTAAATTTCATGTAGATATTTGCTTTTTTTAAGTGTTGTCTTCAAATATTTTGCGCATATCTGTAACATTTTTTTCTTGTTAAATTTCGATATTTTCAACGCATACACACAAACAATAAAGTATTTATCATTATCATATTCTTCTTTTACGATTTTCGTTTTGCTTCCCTTGACATTTATGCAATTTCTTCTTGACTTCTGTTAAGTTGGTTGGTTAAGTTTTTTTCTATTGAGTGTTGCCAAATTGTTATGGAAAAATAATTTCTTGGTTTTCAGTTCACATTCTAGGTATGTGACAGGGTTGGAAATCGGGTTCGATAAAAAAGTATCGATCCAGCAAAAAAAAAAAGTTTTTCTTCATCAAAAAAGTAAGAAAAATATTCATAATATTTTTCAGGAATCAGAAATAATTTGGGGCAAAATTAATTTCTGCTTGTGGGGTCGAATTATGTAATGAAATTTATAGTTGTGCTCATTTCGTACAGGGGAAATTTGTACCATGACAACAATGCAGAAAAATTATTTAATTTGCGGTAACATTTAACGGAAGGTTAAGTAGAAATACCGGCACCACGAAATAGACACCAATTGAAATAAGCAAAAAAAAAAAAAAAAAAAATTAAGCCCCAAAAATTTCCATACATTCATTCATATGAAATAACTCCCAATTTTTGGGAACTATTACATACATTTTGGGAAATATTTAATTTTTTGTTTTGGTCTTATATCTTTATGAAATAAAGCCCCATTAAATAAGCTCTAATCAAATTTTATTTGGGACTTATTTAATTTTGATTTTTTTGGCTTTATTTCATTCGGTTTAGGGGTAATTTAATTTCTTAAATTTGGAGGCTATTTCGTTTTGCTTAATTCAGGTTATCGAAGAGTTGCTTACAGCAAAATTAAGTTTAACCCATTTTCGGCGGCTCCTTAACTACTTTAACTACCAGTTAAAAGCAATTTTCGATATTGCGATTTGAAATATTTTTCCGGAATTTTAAAAAATTATAAAAACCCAAAAAATTGGGACTCGCCGTGGGCTAATACATAATCCAAACTAACATAATCCCTACAGTGCCAGGTAATATCACTTTCGCGCTCACTTAGAGAAAATACTAAAGTTATTGATGCAAAAATGCACCAGTAGCTAAAATAGAATAGTTTTAAAACTTTAATAAAAGCTGTTTTCGCATTTTGTGAATTTGATAAGTTTTGGCATTATTATTTTCTGTAAAAGGGGTTACACATAAGCGAACTTATTCTTTAAACAACATGGCGGGTCTAACTTGATCGATAGTGGTATCGTTCAAATTAAGGTACTATTACAGTGTGTATCTATAAAAAACACTTTTTTATTTATTTGTTTACATAGTTTTTAATAACTAATACAAATTTTTTACATAATGAAGAATTATTCATGAGTAAATTAAAATTTTTTTTTGTTGTCTTTACAGTTGTTAATTTTCTACAGGGCGTTGAAGTTAGCGTGTGTAAAAAATTGTTGCAATTGGCTTCTCGTCTCCAGCATTTACAAGGCGTCTGAAAGTAAAAAATTAAAGTGAATTCTTGAGTTGAGGGTTCTAGTTGAGCACTCAACCTACGCAAATAAAAAAAAAATAAAAAATGGCATGCGTTGAAAAAAAAAATGTACAAAAACCCCCTTTTTTTGCCGAAACTTTCAGCCATACAAAAAAAAATATAAAAGTTTTTTGGCTTTTTAAAGGTCTAGTGCTTAACAAAGTCTATAAGGATCACAATGAATCAAGATTCATCGAAATGTGTGTAACCCCTTTAAAGGCATATTAAAAAATGGTTTGCAAATCAAGTTTTTTTATTTTGTTTTTACAATAAATTGTTTTGCCCTTGTAAGAAAATTTGTTATTTCAGTCAGATTAGTTGTTCTGATTTACAAAGCCAATGGGACTACGACCGGCAATTTTTTGGGTCTTATTTCGTAAATGTTGTTTATAGTGTCAATTCACAAGTCTGGTCCTAAACAGGATGTTTTTAACTATAGACATTAGGGCGGGTCAAATTCTGGCTCAGCGAAATTCGTAAAATACATGTAATTTCAAGACTTTTTCTCCACTACAGCATATACAAATTCTGAAAAAAAACTGTGCGGACTTTCGTAAATAGATTCATACACATACATTCATACATTCATATTTTATAATTGAGAACAAAATCTATTTACGAAAGTCCGCACAGCTTTTTTTCAGAATTTGTATATGCTGTAGTGGAGAAAAAGTCTTGAAATTACATGTATTTTACGAATTTCGCTGAGCCAGACCTCCAAAAAATTCGTCCATACAAATTGACCCGGCCTAATAGACATATAAGTAAGCTCTTATGCATTCCTAAATTATTTAAAAAATTGTGTATGAAAAACTATCTTTCTATGCTAGAATTTTAATATCCAATAATCAACATGGTTTCATATCCGGTAGATCGACTACTACTAATGTAAATATATTTTGTACTTATATTATAGATAATTTTTAAAAAAACGTACTTTTCTCCGATTTTTCAAAGGCTATTGATAGAGGTTATCACAAATCTCTACTTTATAAACTCTTTGCATTAGGGTTTCACTCTCATCTAGATTGAATTCTAATCTCTTGATTAGATTGAATAATATCCTTTGAATCGACTAAGGGTTAAAATTAAAGCATCGATTTAAACTATTCAAACTTCTATAAGCTCGAAACAGATGTACCGTTAAGCGGGATTCACTGACCACCTGCAGCAAGTTTTGCAGGTTTTTTTATATGAAGTTTTGAAAATTTTTGTGCTCTATCTCTCTCCACACTCAATGAGAGAGTAACAAAAACTCACTGCACTCTCTTTGACTTGATTAACTTAATTTCAATTTTCTTGCTGTATCTTTTTGAGTAGTGTTGCCAGAATGGAGTTTCTTGAGTTGAAGTTGGCATATTTTATTATTGAAGCTTCAAAATAAAGAAGCATTGGGTCTGGCTATATTCAATATGACAAAGAAAAACAGAAAACTTGCTGAGTGTTTTACATGTCAGTGAATTGACCTGCGGCACATTCCCACAGAGAGAGCAAGAAAGCTGTCACAAAAAACTTGCTGAAGGTGGTCAGTGAATCCGCCTTTATTAGTTCGAAGTTTGACCGCTTTGCTTAAAGTGATGGCGGCTCAGTACACGATGGAACTTGAAACTTTAAAACGCCAATCCCACGTGATCAGGTTCAAAAATAGCAAACAATTTAAATTACCAAAAACAACTGTTTGTAGTTTTACCCGGCGTCTCCACAGGCAATCAGTTATTGCCGATCAGCTGTCATTTTGCCAGACAGATATAAGCCATATCAAAACAAAGTTTTGTGTGTGGGCATTTCATATCTTGATATAAGCATTTGTGAGATGGCGTCAAATTCGAATATTCGAAAGAAGTTGCCGAAGAACAGCAAAAAAGGAAAAAAACACAAATTTTGCTAAGAAAATAAAACGAAATGAAAAAATTGGGTGTCAAACTACTAAACTGACACTTATCAAGATATTTATCGTGACATGTATTGCTCTTCATGAGCAGTGAGCGGTCTCCATTAGAGGTGTTCACATTTCAAACCGCTCATCAAATCGTTTGTCAAATTCAATAGAACAACGTGGGAATTTCATGGAAATTACACGCTGTTCTACTATATTTGACAAACGATTTGATGAACGGTTTGAAATGTGAACACCCCTAATGTGGAAAGAGGTAAAAAAACAACGAAAAGAAAACCCCGATGCAAAAAAGGTAGTAAAGTTAATTCAGAATAATCCGGGACCACGGTTGCCACCTTTGTGGGAAAAATCCCATTTGTGGTTATTTTTAATTGCCGTGGGAAATGGGAATTCCCATTGGATTTTTTAATTGAGTGTGTTTTTTTAATTCTCGTGGGATTTTTTTTATGTTTTGAAGAATATATTTTTATTTTTCAGTTAAAATATGCATAAATATATCCATAAAAGTGTATATTTTCATATATTGTTCATTGTCAAAATCGTCTCAACCCATCTATATGATTTTCGCAACGAATTCGTTCAGATTTCAGTTACTTCGGTTTGCTGTGAAGTTCTTGCACTCTTGACATAATTACATGCATTGGGAAAATATGTTTCAGTGATTTTGTTATACCCCAACGTTTAAAAAACGTAATGGGGGTATATTAATTTTGTCATTCAGTTTGTAACGCCGATAAGGAGGCGTGGCCGGTATAGAAATGTATATATATTCCTGATCAGCATCACCTCCTGAGTCGATTTAGCCATGTCCGTCTGTCCGTCTGTGTCCACGATAGCAGCCTAATTTTTGAGCTATCATACCGAAATTCAAAATATAAGCTTTTTATACAAAAATGGAGGTCAAGTTCGAATTTGAGCAAAATCGGATGAAAACCACGCCTACCTCCCATACAAAGTGACTTAACCAAAACGGGAAAATCTCTTTAAATTCCACAAAAATCAATTTAATGACTCCAAATTTCGCACAGTGTCTTAAATATTGAATTTTTACTTACTTACTTACTTAGGTGACCATAGCAACCCGTCGTCGGGTTTCGGCCGATCTCATCAGCTCTCGCCAGGTGCCTCTGCTTCGCGCGCGCCTTCTCCAATTGGTTTCACCAAGCGCGGTAAGGGCTTCCTCGACCTGGTCAATCCATCGGAGGCATGGTCTCCCTCTTCGTCGTCGGCCTTCGGCCTTCGCCTCGAACACCTTTTTCGCTGGAGCATCGTCATTCATACGATGGACATGACATAGCCAGCGTAATCGCTGGATTGCGATACGCTGAACTACTTCAATGTCGTCGTATAGCTCATACAGCTCGTGGTTCATTCGTATGCGATAGTCGTCGCCAACTCGAATAGGGCCGAAGATTTTGCGAAGAACTTTTCTCTCAAACACCCCAAGAGCGGCTGCGTCTGCTTGCGAGACAACCCATGCCTCAGCGCCATAAAGAAGCACAGGTATAATGAGCGTCTTGTAGAGTGTCAGTTTTGTCGATCGAGAGAGGGCTCTGCAACGTAATTGCTTACTAAGCCCGTAGTAGCACCTATTAGCAATTGTTATTCTTCGCTTTATCTCCAGGCTGACATCATTATTGCTGTTAATGGCGGTGCCAAGGTAGGTAAATTCCTTGACCACTTCAAAGTTATAGTTGCCTGTTGAACCGTGAGAGCCTAGCCGCCCCGCTCCCCTGCCAGCAGGCAGCATATACTTCGTTTTACCCTCGTTTACCGTCTAACCCACCTTGGCTGATTTTTTTTCGATAGCGGTGAAAGCTGAAAGCAGCAGTGACATCTCTCTTGGTTCTACCGATGATATCAATATCATCAGCATACGCAAGAAGCTGAACACCTTTGTAAAAAATGGTGCCATTGCGATGCACACCGGCCTTTCGTAGGATCCCCTCCATGATGATGTTGAAGAGATCGCAAGATAGCGGGTCGCCTTGTCTGAAACCTCGTTCAGTATGGAAGGTTTCGGAGAGGTAATTTCCTACCTTGACGGAGCTGCAAGTATTGCTCAACGTCATCCTGCAGAGTCTTATCAACTTTGCAGGTATACCGAACTCAGACATTGTTGCTTATAGGCAATCCCGCCTCGGGCTATCGAACGCAGCTTTATAATCGACAAAGAGATGATGCGTGTCGATTTGCTTTTCGTTGGTTTTCTCAAGGATTTGGCGCAGTGTAAAAATCTGGTCTATGGTGGATTTACCAGGTCGAAAGCCACACTGATAAGGTCCAATCAGTGTTTTTGTATACGGCTTAAGTCTTTCACATAGTACGCTCGAGAGGACCTTATATGCGATGGAAATAAGACTGATACCTCGGTAGTTGGCGCAAATTGTCGGGTCTCCTTTCTTAAGTAAGGGACAAAGCACACTGAGATTCCAATCGTCGGGCATGCATTCCGCTAGCCATATTTTGCTGATGAGTTGATGCATGCACCCTATCAATTCCTCGCCGTCGGCTTTAAACAGTTCAGCTGGCAGGCCGTCAGCACCCGCTGCTTTGTTGTTTTTGAGCCGCTGGATAGCAACTTGAACCTCGTCATGGCTAGGTGGTAGAACTTCTACTTCGTCATCGTCGATTTGTTGTGGCGAACTGCATTCTCCATGGGCGGAGTTGGTGGGATCATCGCCCGTAAGCAGATTGGAAAAATGCTGTCTCCACAATCTCAGTGCGCACTGCGTATCTGTAACCAGATTTCCATTCCCATCGCTACAAGTGGATGCTCCGGGCTTGAAACCTTGGGTTAGACGCTTAACCTGTTGGTAAAATTTTCGTGTATCCTTTTTGCCTTTGTACACCTCAATTTCTTCACGCTCACGCTTTTCTTGCTCCCTTTTTTGCGTCTGAAAAGGCGTCTCTCTTCCTTCCTCTTTTCACGATATTTTTCTCGCACGGTTCGCGTTGCAGCTGACTGCAGCGTCTTTCTGTATGCGGCGTTTTTTGCTGCCGTGAATATTGAATTTTTATTGAGTATTAAATTTGTAAAAATCGGATGAAAACCACGCCTACTATGCAAAATTGGTATATCTTAAAATTGATTTGTGGTTGGCCCTTTTTATGAGTTGCTTTCGACGTAATATTTGCTGGTTATCGAACAACGAGTATCGAACGTCAAATTTTTATTATAAGCAATGTTCGTTGTTCATCGAATTTTCAGTCGAATAGAAATAATAAATTAAAAAAAAATCTATGTGGAAAATGAAGCAGCATTACCGTAGACACTATTAAGAGATGTATGCGTGAAGCCGGACTTTTTGGAAGGATTTCGCGGAAGAAGCCTCTATTATCTGAACGCAACCGTAAGAAGAGGCTTGAGTTCGCGAAAAAGTGACGTCATTGGGGAACAAAAGATTGGAAGAGAGTATTGTTTTCAGGCGAAACTAAAATAGAGTGTCACCCGATGGAAAAAAAATGTTCGCCGCCCAAGGTCAAAGGAGTTCGACCCAAACTACACCCGAGCTACACTGCTTTGGTTCCAATATATTAAAATTCTGGACAATGTGATGACCGTAACTTGCATATTTTAGCAGGACAATGACCCGAAGCACGCCGCTCGGTTGGTCAAGCAGTGGTTTTCAGATAATCAAGTTACTGTTTTGGACTGGCCATCTTGCAGTCCTGACTATTTTGCAGTCCTGACCTCAATCCAATTGAGAACTTATGGCAGGTTGTAAAAAATTAAGTGAACTTGCTCAAGATAGGCCACTTTGATAAACTGTACGACGAAGCAAAAAAGTTTTGGAAGCGCTTCATAACAGTGCTTGTGAAAATTTAGTGGAGTCTATTACTCAGATGTCAAGCAGTAATTGACAACAATGAGTTTGCTACAAAATATTAACAAAATATTGGCCTTTGTAGTCCAGTGGAGAGTGCGCTAGACTATCAATCCAGAAACTTAAAATCCACAGCTAAATTGAGGAAAAAAAAACAGGTGGAATTAAAGGACAGGAACAACTAAGGGTTGGAAATTCTTGCCGAGGTTAAGGCATAACACTAGCCTCTTTGTTGTTTCGCCTAATCGATAATTCACGTATGGTTCCAATCAATTCCCCTAAATAATCTATCTCTTTCTTTTCAGGTCAAAGACCAAACCTTGTTTGTACAAGGCGCATGCCTTGGTTCTTTGATCTTAAAAAAAAAAAAAAATATTCTATACAAAATATTAAAAACTCAAGTGTCCTTAATTATAAGCACGACTCATTTGATTATGTATTTAAGATTTTTTCCAGATTTTCAAAAATACTGTTGAATAATTAAAAACGTTGCTTTTACATAAAGATAATAATGACCTATTCAATTCAAATTAGACCAAAACTCAGTGTTTTTCGTAAGCAAAATAACGAATTTTCCTAAAGTTTCTACGTTTATATAGTCTCCCTATTTAGTTGCACGGAGCTGTTTGAACCTACATATTTGTTTTATTTTTGTTGATGAATTTTCAAACGATGTTAATACCGTGTTGATACTCATAAAAAAGCTGCTATTTGCATTTTCGAACAGTGTTCATGTTGGCTATAATGCAGCATTAGCTTTTATTTTGACATTTGTGTTTTGATGATTGATACGAAAATAATGTGTGCATTCAGCAAGTACAAAATTTACTCAACATGTTGCGTCTTTGATCTGTTTCAGTTTAAGCATTGAAGTTGAGTAAATGTAGCGGCAAAATAAGTCGCGGCCAAAACACTCAAATTTACACATGCTGAGCTATCAGAAACTGATTAGTTGCGTTAACCAACTGTTGTGTTTGCTGAACGCACACATTGACATATGACTTTAGTGATGCCAAAAAATTAACTTCGAATTTCGGAAGTATCGACGAAACATAGAGTGACACATACAAAAAAAAAAACAGAATAAAAGATGTATTAAGTTGGTTTTTTCTAGTGTATTTATAAGGAAAAAAGCTGCTTTTATGTTGCGTTCAGTTGCGTTTTACAAAAAGCTGTTTTTTCCCCAGCATGAACGGGCTATAAGATTCTTTTGTGGCTTTCTGGCTTTCTCAAAAAAAAATCAAAAACATCAAAGCCTACATAAAAAAGAGCCCTTACAAGAGTCGACCCCTTTTTTGCAAAATTGTTTAGATTTGAATATATTGTTTCACAAAAATGGTTATCTTAAAATTAGCCAAATTATTAGGTACCATTTCTTGGATGCAAATAACATGGTTTGTAAAATTTATTTATATCTATTTAGTCACTTTAACCGACATATTGTTGTTGTTGTTGTTTTAGTGGTTTGTGTAAAGTCAGAGTTTTATTTAAACCGGCTGGGAGTCGTAATAAGCGGTCATTATTTTGCTATCCCAAATAAAACAGCGTCATTGTGCCAGACAGATCGACCACAGATTGTAACAAATAAACCTTAGTCATTGAGCAAAAGTCAACAATAACAACAAAAAATTCACTTTAAAACAGAAAGCAATGATTAAATAAATAATTTAGCAGTGATGATGTATTTTTATTGAAATTAATTAAGTTTGCAAAAACGGTTGATTGAATAAAATATTTTTGATGATCATTATCCATCCCTCCCTCGATTATCGTACATCGAAACATGAAAGAAAATTAAGAGACTAAGAAGATATATAAAAGCAAAAATTATTTAATTAAGTCATGCTCGCTTTTAGAAAACTAAAGTCGAAGATGTCAACTTTAAAGAAAAAAAAACAAAGATTTGATAGGTGATTCACATTTGAAATCAACTCTGCACTTGTTCCAAATTTATTCAAGCAATACAAGAAAGTAGAAAAAAAAAAACAATAGAATTGATTTTCAATAATTTCTTTTGATATGAACTAAAATTCTTGTAATTGATTTCACTCGAACAAAAGTTAAAAAATTCTGGAAGTGAAATTTGTTAAAATATGCTATTTTACTTTGATATAAAAAAATACAAATTTAAGAATTTCCATTGAACAGAACGAATTCTAGAAAGTAAAATTCTGAAATATGCTATTTTACTCTGATATGTTCAATTTTCTACTATTTAAAAACTTTGTTCAAAATAAGTATGACTAAAAAAGGGTTTAAAAATTTTTCTCAAACAAAAATAGGCAACAGTTGCTACATTTTCCAATAAAATTTACACCAGATGAGATGATTATGCAAAGATATTGCTTAATTTAAAATATTAACCTATGTATATTAATAAAAATAATTTTCTGTTTGTTTGACCGGAAAGCAAATATAAATGGCTGGGCAAATATAAAATTTTGGAAAAAATTTCAGTAAGTTGACCCATTATTAATTTCAAAGTTTAATACCATGCCAGCAACAGACGCTGCTATGTTTTTTGATATTTATAATCTTAATTTTTTTTACGTTCCATTACTTTTCCAACGATATAAAATCTTGAAGGATTCAGAAATTATGGCGTAAAACGTGAAGTGTTAGAAATTTTTCAATACTTCAGCAAGTTGGAAATTCCAAGCTTCGTTCAGTTTGTTTTCTACTCGGTCTTTCCAACGAAGATGCGGTCGTCCTCTTCGGCGTTGGCCGTGGCTTGGTACCGAATCGAATATTTTCTTAACTAGATCATCTCTTTCATGTGCTAAACATGACCTATCCAGCGAAGCCGCTCGATTTTAATGCGCTTGACTTTGTCGATGTCAGTGTATAGCTCGTACAGCTCTTCATTCCACCGTATTCGGTATTCGCCATTGACGCAGATTGGCCCTTAGATCTTACGAAGGATCTTCCTCTCGAAGGCGCCTAAAGTTTTTTCATCAGAAGTGCTTAGCATCAAGGTTTATGTTGCATAAAGTATAACGGGCATGATAAGCGGTTCATAGAGAACGATTTTCGTTCGTCGAGAGCCCAAAATAACACCTGTTGTCCTGGCAAAAATTATCCTTCGTTTGATCTCAATGCTGACATCGTTGGTTGAGTTAATGCTGGATACCAGATAGACGAAATCTTTCATAATTTCGAAGGAAGTATTATCAACTGTTACGTGGGTTCCAAGACGCTGTGACTGTTTGTTTGAACAGATTGCGCATGTCCCAGTAGTCACGCAAAAATATATACAAGTTGTTTTCATAACCTGAAACACGACTTTAAAAATTAAATACTTCCTAGAAGTTATAATGAACATGCGGTGTACTATTTAAACTTATTTTAATAGTTAAGGCTATCATATTATGCTTTCGAGACTGTTTTCAAATGTGTCCCAGTAGTCACGGCGAACAGACTGAATTTATTGAAGTGCCGTTGTGTAAAGTGCAATATACTTTTCTGACCCAAAATGAAATAGTTAAAGCTTCTTTATGTCTAACTTAAGTGTTAAATGGCTGTAAAAATCCACACTTACAGAGACACCACTATTTTAAATCACAAGGTGATAAATGTAAGGTCACATAAATGTAATCACAAGGTGTTACTCTGTGGTCCCGGGTTCGAATCCTTTCTTTCCTTACTTCTAATCAAAATAATTTTAAAACACATTAACTTACGAAAAGAAAAGTTGCAGTTGGTGGTGGTAGGAAAGTTTGTGAAGAGAATTGCTTAGTAACTTGATTTGACTGAAACAAAGGCATAACACTTGCTTATGTTCTACTATAAAACTGTTGAGAGGTAAAATTTTGTCAATTTGGAGAAAAAGCAAAAATTTTATTTTAAATAATATAGTTAGAGGTATTTTTTTTGTCGTAGCTTCTGATTTATTTTATGTTTGACAGAAAAATATATCAATAACTACATAAATTGGGTTTAAATCAATAATAAAACTGACTAAAACACATATTATTATTAACACATATTTTTACATGTCCCACTAGTCACAATAATATGTCCTAGTAGTCACAATTTGTAATATTTTTCTACTTTTTCGACAAAGTGAAGCATACTAATTCTTTATTAAAATGAAAGCGTTTAGTATATTATGTACAACACAGAAGAAGCTGACTTAAATATTTAAATGGTTTGGCTAAAATTCTTCTTTGAGTGCTTAAAGGTAGATAAGTGGGATTTTTGGTGTCCCAGTAGTCACATTCATTCAAATAATAAATATAATAACTTAATTTTATACAAATAGCAAATAGCTAAATAAAGAAAGTAATAATAATAATAATAAAAACACAAAATATAGAAACTGGCTTTTATTTCAAAGGAATATTACAAATTGGTTATTTGTCTCTGTTTTAAAATATATTTCACTGTTAAATAAGTTGTGATGACATCTGGCTTCGCCACGGACGTTTTTTTATCAATCTCCTTAACCCTCCGTTTGACCCATGGGTCTGGCCAGAACATTTTAATTTTAATTCAAGTGTATTTTTAATTAAGCTAGCGACTTGAAATTTCATTGGCTGTCGTTCTATCTAACAATCAGTATGAAAAAACCAGTGCAAGGATAATTATAAGGATTTTATGGTGTACACATAGTATTCGTACCACATGGGTCTGGGTAGACCCACATATATTTTGTATGAAAAATAATGCAATTTGAATAAGTTGCTTTGCTTTTGATCTTTCTTTTGGAAATTTTCCATTCCAACAGCCATTTATTATCTTTGAATTTGTATATTTAAGTGTATTCCTACTATAAAGCCTGTTTCCGTACTCATTTCAAGTTACTTGAAGTTACTGCAACGCGTTTCTCTACATATTTTTCAAGCTCGAAAGACAAGAAGAACAAACAAAATGTCACTCTCTATTTTATTACAATTACTAGAAAAAGCTTTTTTCTATTCGTTGACAAGCTTGTTGACAAGTAAGCGTTGAACGGAAAATTTACGCTGATCTGATGCAAAACGAAATTTCCTATGCATGCTATAAAACACATTGGCTCTCCCACACATCGAACAGCGAATAGACAAGCCTCTTTGTTGTGACCTTGTCTATTCGCCTTTGAATTCTTTTTCGGAAGACAAATTAATGTAAGTATTCTAGTTCGATTAAAATTACATTTACCGTTAGTTTTCATTTTGACTTGACTTCGTCTCATTTGGCTCGTTTTCGTTTTTTTGTTTCACTTCAGATTGCACCAGAAGTAGTGACTGGCATAAGGTGCTAGTTCATTCGAAAAGAAGAAAAGTTGCAAAATTTGTGCACAAGGAAATGATAAAATACGCCGAAAAACTCGTTTCTTTTGTTCAAAATGTTCAAACTCAATATGCTAACAGCACTCAAAAGTTGATTATATTTGTTTTTCTTTCCATAAAGATAATTAATAGAAATGTATGTAGTATATTTCATCAGAAAATAAGCTGAATGAAAGTTTACATTCTTTAAACTCAAACATACAATATAAAAAAACTATTTTTTTTAACATTCCAAAATTTTTCTTCAATATTTTTGCCTGCGCAGGTGTTCCACGCATGCGATAACCACCGAGAAAAAAAATTGTAAATATATATCTACATTATATATAATTAAGTCTCAATTCATCACCAAAAACTCAATATTTACATGTAAATGCTTGAAAATGTATGTGGGTCTGACCAGACCCATGAGGTACGAATGTGACAGTTCGTACTGCTCTGCATTTATACAGTTGCGATCAAAATAATAGTAGTACACAGAAAAAAAGGAGTAGAAATTTTACCTAAAAATGTAGAAAATTCAGCTAAATTAATCCGGTGATTTTCAGTCAACGAATTTGTTTAGGTGCTCTATAAATTCCAAAATGTTAAAATATTAGAATTGAATTAGGTACTCTAACTGCGAGAGTAAATAAAGCACCTAAGTCTTTAGGTGTATTTTCAATCATAAATTAGATAAGACACATAGTTAATTAGAAGAATTGACAATTTATTTTTGCAGCAATATCCACTTCAAAGTAGGTAAGCCACTTTCTAAGTGTAGAAAAATTATATTATTATTTAGACGGCATTGCCTACTTAAGAGTAGAAACGGCACCGACATATTTTCACAAAATCATCTATTTATTTTGATAACATATCTACTCTAGAATTGGAAAAACAACTACTTATTTTAGAAAATGGGCTTAATTATTTTGAATGCTTACTCACTTAAGAGTAGGAACGGCACCTACATATTTTAGAAAAGTAAACTATTTGTTTTGATAGAATATCTTCTTTAGAATTGGAACATCAACTACTTATTTTAGAAAATTTGTCTAACTATTTAGATGGATTTCTTACTTAAGAGTAGGAACGGCACCTAAATATTTTAGAAAAAGAAACTATTTACTTTGATACCATATCTACTTTAGAGTTGGAAAAACAACTACTTATTTTAGAAAATGTATCCAATCCGTTAGATCATTTTTCTACTTTAATGTAGTTAATGAAACTAAATTTTTGGAGTAAATAACCAACTAAATACATAAACAAATCGAAATAAATAAAACAAAGACGAATAAGTTTTGTAATTTAAAATGTGGTTTTATTACCTATTACTTTTTTAGATCACTTATCTTATAGTATGTTCTATAAAAAACTTATATGACTAATGACAATAATATAGTTAATAATAGTTACCACATGATACCAACAATTAAAAGTTTGATTAAAAATAGGTTTTTCTTTCGTATTATTAACATTAAACATTTTGCAAAAGAAAAAAGCATTGTTATATTTAAACTATACAAAAGGTGGTTTAATTTTTATTATAAAATCATTATTTGAAAGCGTAATAATGTGAAGTGGCGGAAATCTTATATTCGGTGGTTCAATTAATGTTAAAAGTTTGTTATGTTGTCTACTTATTTTATAACAATAAAAATGTGAGTCAAAACTGTTTACTAGTAACTCTTCACAAAGAAATAGAGAAGGTAATCCCTGAGTCCATATAATATAATGTATTAGATACAGTTTATAATGGTGTAAATATTTTATAACCACTACATCATTAATTTTATATAAAGTATTGTGAATTAAAAGTTTATTAACACAATTTAACGCTTTTATATTGCATGATTTAAGTGCACTTCTATTACTGACATCTATCCTTTCACTTAAATCGATAACTTTCACAGACTTGTAGTCAAGACTTTCATTTAAACTGTGTTTTTTTTCAAAAAGTTGATATGCAAAATTAAATTGAAGTTTCATGGCTAAACTCAAAATGATATTTTTTCTTGATGTAATAACATTACAATATGACTTAAGTTCTTTATGTTTCGCTTCACACCTCATTGCCCACAATCGTTTCAAAGGACCAAGTTTTTTTATGACTGTAGGGTAATGGAGTACAAAATGATGTTTTGGTAATAAATATGTTTTAAAAATGTTTAAGTAAGTATCGTGATGTTGTTGAATAATCTCTTGAAATTCTATCAGTTTTTCATCATTGAAAGATGGTGACGAAGCAATTTCCACTAGTTTTGTAAGTAAAATCAAAAGTTTCTACACCCTCTCGCCTTTTGGAACAAAGTCGCCAATATATATCGGCAAATAGTGTAAAAAGCATTGCATTTCGGTAGCGGACATTTTTAATTTTTTATTATTCAGATGAGAAATTGTTATTTCAGCAGATAAGTTGGCTAAATCATTGTGAGCATGTGTGAAAGTTAATTTTCTGTTATTTAGTACTTGTAAACTGAAATATCGTTTTTCGGAAATGAAGTAATTTAAAATTAGACTTAATTCAGAGTGACATATACCCTCAAATATGTCGTGCATTATATCAACGGTTACAACATCAGTTACATTAAATGTGTCAATATTGTTAAAAGCACAAGGCTCTCTTATTCCTGTTAAGGATGAGTTATTTTCAATTAAATCATTGTAGTAGTTTTGTTTGTTTCTAAGAAGATTTGAATTTTCTTTAGTGAGACTTTGGCTGACGTTCCTATGAACCTTGCATATTCTGCAGAAATAATTAGATGAAAAACATTTTGTAAAACCAAGTACTCCATTAAGCCCTAAGTTATCGCCTGTAATAGTTGCTAAAACAAGATGTATTTCATGTTGAATCCCATTTAATCTAACTATAATACCTTCCTCTTCCAAATCTTTCAAAACTAAACAAAGTTGTCCATAATTCGAAGAACTACCAAATTCCATGCTAGAAGATTTCGTTAAACAACACACGAGAATATTTTCAAGTTTGGAAAAGTTTTGAGGTGGCAATAATGGAAACGTTAAATAAAATGCTGATATCTTATGTATACCACTTTTTGAACCTAATGGGTTATTAACTTCAAAGTCATCTTGGTATAGAATATATGGTAAAACAGTTTTTCCATTAAACGATTCCACCTTACTTTTCCAAACTGTTCCCTGACATATATTAGTCAAATCTTTTTCGGATTCTGATTGACGAAGTTTTTCAAGCATTGAATCTAAAACATTTGGCAATTCTAAGTACCTCCTCAAATTTTCTTTAATTGGTAACATTACTCCTTTTGTTGGGAGATTAGAAACATTTGCGATTGTAACACAATCATCAATTAGAAATTGTTCAGGCTCTGTAAAAATGTCTTTTTCCTGTAAAAATTTTTTAAGCTGGTACTCTGAATTTAAATTTTTAATTTTATTTTTAAAGTCTTCAAGTTTAAGTATAACATCAATGTTTACTTCGCTTAACTGTTGCTCAATAAAAGATATTATGGGATTAAGAATGCAGCTCATAAGATCATTCGCAATTTCTTCAGCTATATTTCTAGGCAACGACATTTTTCCATATAAATTTAGTAAAAATCCTAACACATTGATTTCTTCTAAGGTATGTTTCGTTTTAATCTCAGTCCGTACACAATTCGCGTCTCTCGTTTGAGGACTTGGAAATATTTGATTAATTTCAATGGCTTCGGATACCTCTGCGTGAAATTGTTCATCTAAATTAGTTTCATGTTTTTTAATAATATGACGTTTGAAAGCGTAAATCGATTGAAACAACTGTGGGCAGTTACTGCACTTGAAGGTTGAACAAGCATGCAGTTTATGTTGAAACTTAAGGTGATTGATATAAATATTAACTTTTTGAAAATGGTTTGAGCAAAGAAAACATGAATATATTTTAATATTTTCCATTTTGAAATTTTGTATGTCATCAAATGGTATATTAAACAAATAAGTAAATATATCTTGTACTTCAAGGAAGACAAAAGTAAACGTGTTAGTGTAGAAATAGGACCAGTAGAAATGTTTCATCAACAATATGATATTTTAACATGTAAATTATTTGAAACAATTGTGAAGATACATTTCAGTTACATATATGTAACATTAATATATTTTAATATTTTTGATTATAAAACTTTGTGTGTCATTTTTGGGATGCATTCAATAGAAATATGAAAAAAAGAAATAAGTTCCTTACTTCAAGGAAGCTAAAAGCACTCTTGTTGATGTAGAAATAGGACCAGTTGAAAATTCGTAAAAGTATTCCTCGATGAAACTCCACACTTGGCGGCACTGCAGATCATACTCCAAGTTAAAGGTTTGGTATATTTGAAAAATGACTGAAACCGCTTTTAAAAAGCTTTCCGTTTGATAAATAACATCGTTGAAATATATGAAGAAGTGTTGTAGCTTATTAATGGTTTCACCAACGACAATAATAAAAGGTTGTAGGGTTAAATTTCTTGCCAGGTAATGTTCTTTTCTAATATTGATTGTTGATTCAATGAAGTTTTCATCCTAAAAAAATTTGAAATTGCGTTACTTATTTTGCACTAATTTTTGGTTATTAAAAAAGGGTTATCATTGGCCTCGACGAAAAAAGGGTAATCTTTGAAATAGGCATCTTCTCTGTACAGTCCCTCAATAATATTTGCTAATTCAAATCATTGTGAATAATAAAAAAAATATTACCCCATGTGGAAATCCACTGCGCACCTAATGGCCTAATTAAGTTCGCGTAACGTAAATTAGCTAAGCACGTAGATAAGCAAATAGCGAGTAACAAATCGAGTGTTGATTACGCAACGCACAATGTAACGAGCCCATATAGCGAGTGGCCAAAAATATGAGGAGTTGCCGGAGAATCATGCAATTTTGTGAAAATGAGTTTTACGGTAGAGGAACTATTCTCACAAAATTTCGTTCGAATTCAATGAATGCCGCACCCACCTCTCATATAGCCGAAACCGGTAATCTGGAATAGCTCTCCAAAAATTTATCCTAGATCAGTTAAATTTGGTACACATATTTATTTTGTCAGCATGTTAGTCAGAACTAGTCAGCTAGTGTGAAAATAAATCAAATCGGCCTACTAGCTCACCCACCTTTCATATAACTGAAATCAGTAATCTGGTATAGTACCCCAAAAAATTAGCCTACTTCTGTAAATATTACATATGTAAAATATTAGGGCTATGTTAAGAAAGTGTTTTATTTAAAAGTTTTATGAAAAAAATTTATTTATTTATATTTTAAAGTTTGGAAATTGGCTTTATACTTTCATATAAAATTACCATATTTTCACCAAAACATGCTCCACAAAAGAGAAATGTTGAGAAAAAGTTGTTGAAAAATTTCTGTTTTCTTTTTATTGTGTCTCAAAGTTTTCGTTTTTTAGATTTCTAAGACCTATCTTTAGTTGTACACAATTTTTTATAAGTTGTAATATAAGTTGTAATTTCTTTTTTTGCATACTTTTATTACTAAAATGTACGCCTTTTTAAAAATATACAGTGTCAAACTGTAAAAGAAAAATTATTACATATCCAATGCAATTTTGAAAGAGTGGCATTTCCTTAGCTGAAAAGATATCGTAAAATCCTTTTATACTCGACATATTAAAACTCGAAACTATAATTTCGCATTTTTAGATTTACAAATTAATGACTTTTATTCTTTAGTTTTTGTTGGCCACACTCGTTACACTGTGCGACGTAGATTACTCTGTGCGGCACGAAAATCTGTACTTAATAATTTCAACTTTTTTCCCTTTATTTTAATATGAGGAATCTCGTGGTTACATCCGTTTTGCTACTTTACCGAAGACTTTAGTGCAAAATTTTCCTTTTTTTAATTACTCCAAATATGCACTCATTTGCATGTTGATAACTCTTGAACCATTAGGATTTTCACTTTGGTTTTTTAAGTAAAGTTTTTCCTTTTCCTCTGGCCAACAACTTTGCTGATCAAATATATATGAAATATCGTTTGAAATTGTCTTTAAACCTTTAGGAAGCCACATAGTATGTCTTGCCCGCTTTCAACATTTCAAAGCAAATAATGTTACTCATACGCAATGTTGTTAGAATGTTTTGTTTGACTTTAAGCAAGACTTTTTGTAAGACTCATTCGATAAGACCCACTGGAAGCGGTTTTTTCATATTTACTTGTTCAGCAGAGTTGTTGGTCAGAATAATAGGTAGAACTTTACTGAAGAGCCAAAAGTGAAAATCTTACTGGTTCAAGAGTTATCAACATGAAAATGAGTGCATGTCTTGAGTAATTTTTGATATATCTTAAAAAAAATTGTTAAAACAAATGCAACCACGAGATTTCTCATACCAAAATTAAGTGAATAACGTTCAAATTATCAAATACAGAGAAAAAAGTGTACAAAAAAGCGCACAGTGTTAACTTCGGACATGTTGAAATATATCAGCAGTTTTTTTTACAGATTAACGCACAAAATCTTCTTCTAAAAAATACTTGTTCTTTAGCTAAACCGGGGCAAACGTCATTTAACAAAAACGAGAGTTCAAAATAAAATTGAATTGGATCTTAAGTTTAGATTCATTTTAAGTTTGTAAGATGAAATTATCATATGGTCTATATTTTTCTAAACTAATTTAATTGCTGTATAGCCACATACTCACAGAACCCATTTAGCTGACTCTAATGTGACATATGCTACAGCTGCGTTAATCACGTAATCATACGTAAACTGATAGTAACTATTCAAAGTTGAAGTCGCGTTAGGTGCAGGGACGTAAATTCACTAATTACAATATGATAGCATGTTAAATAAATATTTTTAAGTGAATTTTATATATTAAAAGAATTTTAGAAAATTATCTCAAATAAGAGGGGTCCCCTGCCCTACCCAATTTACATCCCTCGTTAGGTGAGTACCTCATATTTGACCTACAAGTTATGGGTAAAAATAGCACTGGTTTTTATAGTATTTGACTTAAATACTGATCATACCTTTAAATGAATTGCAAAAGCTGACTGGCCATCACTAATAGAGGGTTTCCATTGCTTACTTCCTTGATAGGATTTAATTTTAATGAGCTGTGGTCTTAATACTGCATGAAGAAGAGTTATTAATATGTAGTGTTTGGAATCTACATAGAAGATATGATTAATAAAGATTTCCTCAAACACTCAAATTAAACATACTTTTCTCAATGTCTTCCTCTACAATCGAGAATAAATGCTTGTTTCTTATGTCTCGAATTTCTTTTTTGTAAAGAGTTAAAATTTTGCATTCAAACTGATCCCATTTTAAAAACAGAAGATTATTTTTCAGTGGAAACAGGCGTTCGAAGTCGAGTTCAATCTGCAATTAAGTTTTTAATTAATAACTTAGCTGAAGCATATATATCATATAATCACTATTTTGGGCCAATACACAGCAGAAAAATAAAAAATGACTTATTTAAATTAATAAATTAATTTATAAATCCCAAAATTTATTCCATGTAAACAATAAAAAAACTGTCAGATAATAAAATCATTTTTCAAGAAAGAAACTAAACAACTAATTTAATTACCAAAGTCATTCCAATCTTTTGTTTTAAAATAGGCCATTTTATCAGCAAGTTATTCGATGTGATCTTTTTGTCTATATCGTTTCTTCGATTAGAAAATGTTAAGTTCCATTTTTCAATAACGAGTGATTCAGGAGATACATTGTTTTTCAACCACATCTCATGATCAGCAATTTCTCCATCTGATTGATCTATAGCTACTGAATCGAAAATTGTTAGTAGAAGGTAAAATAAATAGAAATAAACTTTTAAAATAAACTATTCTTGTATCTTTTACCAACCTTTAACATTTGATTCTTGAGTTATTTCTTCGGGGGCTGCTGCTCTTTTTAAATTATACCTACTTTTTAAAAAGCCCTGCTTCCTATATTTTTTGGAGAGGGCGTAATACCTCTCCGCTAACTTTCCGCGTGTCCCTTTAAAGCCCGTGTATACATACTATAGTTTGAATTAAAATATTATTTTGTTTTTGAAAATGTAAGATTGAAGAGTGTACACGATACATTTTTAATAAATTTGGAGGCGAAAAAAATATTCTTGCCACGCAAGATATATTCAACCTGGTAAAAGTGGTAGATAAAATTCTCTTTTGTGGTAGGACAGCACTTGTCAAAATCAGGTTTTTACGAATAAAAGCAAACCAAATAACAAAACTTGCAAATTATAATATACCATGTGTTTGATAGCTGCGGTACCTATATACCATGTTGAATATACCATGCTTACCACGTATGAAACGAGGAAAATTAAATCGCTGTCTCAATTTTATTGTGTACACTCCCTGACATACTTTATCTTCACATGGAAATAAACTTATTATTTGTTCTGCAGCTGTTTCAAAGTCCTCTTTTGAAATCTGTCTATATTGATGTAGCCAATTTTCCGCAACTATTGTAACAAGCAAGTGCCGTTCTTCAGTTGAAAACGCTCCGTTTTTTTTAAAATTTAATATAATCCCTTTACCGCGAATTGTAGCATGTAAGAGATTACTCAAGTTCTAAAAAAAAATATAAAATAACCAAATTCTTATGAATATTCAGTTCTTCAGTTGAAAACGCAGTTGTGTTTTTGATCACATGAGTTTTTTTTAAAAAACTTGAAGAAAATTTAAATTTCGACGGATTTGAAAATTAAATGAAGAGAGAAAAATATTAGGTGGATTAAATTTTATTGCTTAGCCACTACAAAAAATAGCTCGATTTATTTTATTAAACCTTTCTGGCCAACGTTATCATATTATAACATAAGTACGTGAAATAGTGAATACAAACCATATCGGAGACTTCTATGGTATTTCCAGGGTTATTTTCACCATCTGGCTTAAATGGACTTACAGAGTTATTCAAAAAACTTTCCATGACTGGCTTAATACCCTTTGAAAGTTAACTATAAGGAAAATAACCATATTTATTTAAATTTAAATAATTTACATTTTCAAGTTTCCATTTAAATAGTTTTGTCCGAAACAAAATTCTAAGTCCGAAACGCTCTGGTGGAATAAGTGCGCTTATATCATCGTGCGTTAAATTTCTCATTACCTCAATATTTATTTTTTTAGCTGTAAAAAAAATTAAAAAAAGTGAAAACCTCCAAAACTAAGTTAAACATACAACAATAATTTGTATAAAACTAGTTAGAACATATATAAGTAAATATTAAATAGCACTTGTGCGAAGTTTTCCCCAAAGGCCTACATAAAAAATAAAAAATATTATTAAGATATAACTAAGATTTTATTATTAAACGGGGGAAAAAGTAAACGTGTAATGGTTACCGACACAACACAAAATCCTTTAAAAGAAAAAGATTCAAACAAATTGCTATTTTTTTTATTATTAAATAATGAGTCATGATTTCATGTCAAGATATAAAATTGCTATGAACTGCAGAAAAACATTAAAATCGAAAAACATATATATTTATAAAATACTAGCTAAAACCCGGCACGCTGCTGGCACGCCCACGTTGACAAACACCCATAAAATATTATCAGTGAAACTGCATGTGTCAATTGTGGTCGAATGCCGAATTCCGAAGCCTATAACTCCAAACCTATTCGATATCGCAAATTTGGGTAGTGTGGAAGGTGACACGCCCCTTGTCTTACACCCATAAAATGTTATCGATGAAACGGCACGTGAAAATTGTTTTCGAATAACGAATTCCGAGGCTTTGCAACCTATAACTCCAAGACTATGCGATGTCACGTGAAACCATCACGCAGCTAGGGATAATAGACAACAAAACAGTCTGGTCACCTGGTTTACGTCGACCTTCAAAGTGTTAGTCAATACCATGTTTATTCATGGCCATTTTTACTAAACATTTACAGAAAATTAAATTTAAAAAAATGGTGGGCGAAATTTTCGCTCTTTTTTTAAATTCAAAACATTCAAAATTTAAAAAATTTTAAGTCATTATATTAATTTAAGTGAAATTCAAAGAAATTTGGTAAAGTCCGATTTGGTAAAGCCACTTTGTATGAGAGGAAGGCGTGGTTTTCATACGATTCATTTTCGAACTTGATCTTTATTTTTGGATGAAAAACTTATACATACATATCATCACCTAAAATGCAAGAAGACGTATCAACACTTTTTATGATTTTGCAGGAGAAGCAAAAACTTTATAAATTTCTCAAGCGCTTGTACTGAAGGCTTTTAAAGTGTTGTTAATAAAAACGTCGTTTTTAGTTGTAGGAGTGTTAAATTTTGCAGGAACATGTATTTTGATACGGTGCATCATAGTGAATCAAAAAATCGATTTTGAATTTTTTGTTGTTACGCCTTCTTGCGTTTTAGGTGACGATATATTGAATTTTGTTAAGATAGCTTAAGACACTGCTATCGGTTCCCAGCGGCGGTCAAAGCAGAAGAGGACGACCGCATCTTCGTTGGAAAGACCAAGTAGAATACAACCTGGCGAAGCTTGGAATTTCCAACTGGCGCCAGCAAGCGAAAGACAGATATGGCTGGCGCAAATTCTTAGATGAGGCCAAGACCGACATACGGTTGTAGCGCCAACTATGTAAGTAAGATCACAGACAGACAGACGAACAGACGGACATGGCTAAATAAAGTCCCCATATAAAAACAGGGATTGCTAGCGACATTTTGCTGAAATTATTCTAGTATAAATACCTGTGAAGTCAGGAATAAGCTCCTCCAGCCCCCAATCCAAAAGGAGCTGCAGCATTTGGGAGCAAACGTCGTTTGTTGGCAGAACAATTATTTGGTCCCCCTCCATTGCCAGTAGTATAAAGGAATAAATTTGATTAATCCGATAGATGCTATGTTTATTATGTTTTTTTAGTACGTTTGTTTTTTGAAACGTTCAAAATTATTTGAAAAAATGACGGTTGAAAAATGATTGAAAAATGATTTCAGAAAATTTCAAAATAAATTTTTTTTTTTTATAAGCAAGTGTATACCAAGTGAAGTACGAATTCAACAACTTGTATTAGGTAAAATATATAAAAAATTTTGTTATTTTCTAAACAAAATTTCAGTCGAATTTACAATTTTTAATTAGGTAAAAAACATAATGCATGATTGTTTTATTAACCGTGAAAGTAGAAAAGTTGCCGAAAAGATTAGGTGCAGTAGAAAATTTCAGATTACCTAATCAAGTTTAGGGTAATAAATCTATTTTTTTATTTTCTGTGTACTCTTATATTCAGACATGTTTGAATAAATAGTACTAGTCTACAATTTCGGATCTGGTTAACCCATTAACACTCCTATATGTACTTTCAACACTAGTTCCAAATCTGTACTCAGTTTCCTCCTATATTGCAACATTTTCAAGATAAAGGGTGTTTTACGTTTTTGGCACATGTTTAGTATTCTTGATCGCTGGACAGATTTGAAACCAGCGTTGAAAGTACATTTAGAAATGATAATGCATTTACCGGATAAGAAATTTGTAGACTAGTATGTACATATAAAGATGTTTTTAGGTAAGATGAGTATTTTGGCGCTATAAATTTTCATATTTTTTCAACACCAGAGGGCGCTGTAGTATAAATCTTTTACAAAACCGTCAAAAACTCCTAAGCCGCTCATAAGATTAGCATGAAAATGCGTATAAAGAGGTTTTCAGGTACGATGAGTGTTTTGGCGCTATCTAGTTTAAATTATCTGTAATACACGAGGGCGCTGTAGTACAAACATTTTAAAAAACCACCAAAAATTTCTAGACGTTATACAATATATAATTATATATAATTTTTATGTATTATTTCAATATAAGGTATCAATTAATTCAGTAAACTGTCGTGTTTTACTTTTAAACCGTAAGCAATGTAAGCAAAAAAATAATGAAATACTATACAGCAAAAGCCGGTTAAATTAGCTAATCTACAATAAATATTTGTTATAAAAATATTCAATACATCGTATTTTTTATAATGAAAAAAACTTTAAATTACCAATTCTGGTAAACGCTTTTTCTCTATCTCTCCCTCTCTCTCTCTCTACTTGCTTAAAAATAACCAAAACTGTAGATTGTTGAGTAAAACTATGTATGCATGATGTTGTTCACTTAACTGTTTAAATATAAACGACAAAATGCTATCGCAATTATGTCTTCTCTTTTCCCTTGCCACTGCTTTTTGCCTCTGCATTATTTAAGGGTTCATTTAAGTTTTTCGGCGATAAGAAATCAATTTTTTTTGAATTTTCGAAATGAATAACATCGGTAAAATATTCTCAGAAAGTTTTGTTAATTGAAAACTACTTCTAAAACTTCAAATGCGTTTTACCTCGAAAAGTGCTGCTTGATACAGGTGGACCGAATTGATCCAAAACTATGTTAAGGATCGCTTCCAAATTTTATGCACTTGTTAAGCAAATATAATTGGTACTTTTAGTCGTTCGTTTTTTTATTTTAGATAAATAATTTTTCTATAATTTAAAACAAATGAATTTTTTAGCCAAAAATCGGGTTTTCGACTACCATTTTAGCAAAATCCAAAATTTTTGAAAAATCTTCGGTTAGTTCAAAATATTTTAGCAGAATTTAATTTTTTTTTTAGATGAACGTGCTCCGAAAAATCGTGTCCACCGCATATAATTATGATGTTAAAAAAACCATTACCTGAAATAAACAATAGCTGCTTTAGAATAAAATTTTGAATGCAGTACTATTTTTCACTTCAAAAACTTTAATGGACCCTTAATGCAGAAGCACATAAATCTTACAATACAAACAAGGACGAAAAATATCAGTCTTGCGCGCCTACACATATGCTACAATTTCAGGCTAAAAAATTTTGCTGGGACATAAAACATGTTTTTCTTTATGTCGCAATAATTTTTGAGCAATTTGTTTGTTTTTTTTTTTTGCCTAATACCTATTTCTTTTGTTTTTTTGCTCCAAATTTTACCAGTTTTACATGAATTTAATTGCGAGCTTTAGATCAAGTAAGTTTTTGAGAAGGCAACAATTTTTTCTTCTGACCTTTAATAGATTTGCCTTAAAAATATATTTTCTGAACTCCAAAATAGTTGTATTCTACTATTTCAATTTCGATTTTAACAATTTTCTTGTTGTCTTGCTTTTTGTTAATTATTTCAATTCTATATTGATCTCTTTTTTTAGTTTCGTTTAAAATAAATTCTTGTCTTAATCATTCAAGTATTCTGCTGTTAGTTTCTTTTGAGTTTTCTTTTTCTATTATGTTGTAATCTGTAGTATATTTTTTTCTCGTTGACTTTTTGTTTTCCATTAAAACTCATTATTTTGTGCTTGACGAACTAGATTTTGTTGTTGGGGAAAAACTAGGTCATTAACACCGGCACTCTATACTCTGCTTTAGGCTTAGATGCACAACAACAACAACAACAACAACAACAACAACAACAACAAAATACATGCAAGGCAAAGACGTGTTATGTGCATAGTTTTTACTGCTAATTTTTTTTCTCTATTGCTAATTTTTTTATCTACTGTTGGCCAAACTTTAACATGCACATTTATTTAATTCTAATATTCAAAATGAGGGCCATGGTTTTTTGTGTGTTCGCAAGAATTTCCTATGCTTTTACATATATTATTTTTCACTTTATGTAATCTCCCAAAACCGAAATAAAATTAACTTACTTTGTAACTTTTATTTTAAAGCCAAACTATTGGCACAATTTAGCACAATCCGAGCACATCATAGCACAATTTCATAATTTCCAAAAAAACTATTAAAGAACTATTTTGGAATAGGCTGAAGTTAAAATATCCCCATAGGTTATATTCAAATTAGGCATGTCTTACAAGTTTGATGACGTCATTTCGTATGGAGGATGGGCGTAGTTTTCACCCAATTTTGCCAAAATTCAAATGCAGCATACGCTTAACCCTTTATAAGGCAGAGGGAATATTTTTCGCGCACCAACATAAGTGGTGCATTTTATGTAACTCTACACCAACATAAGAATGTAGAGTTTTGAAGCAAACTTTGTTTGGGGGTCAAAACTGCAAAATAATTTTTTTTTCACATGTTTTCGAATAGAATCTCCAGAGCATCTTAAAATAAACTTCCTGGTTGAAGGATTTGCATAAAAGTCTAAATCATCGACAATTTATAAATGCAATTGAGAATTGTAAACGGACTTCGGAGTCCCTGCAGCTACATTGTATTTAAGAAAATTTTTGTTGGGAATTCCCATGGTATTTTTTAATCCAGTGTGGTATTTTTTAATTGGCGTGGGAATTCAGCGTGGTATTTTTTAATTGCATGGGATTTCGGGAATTTTCTTCTTAAAAATTTTGTGACATATGGGAATACTATCCTGAATTTTTTCTTTTTTGCAAGCATAAAGTTTACAAAAATTATTTCAATATAAGTGAAAAATATAATTACTACCAAAACAATAATAAAAAATATTTGCAAGTTTGCTTATCGAATCCATTGGTTTTCAATGTCTTTTAAAATGAAATCACAGTTGTCATTATAGGCTGTGCGAATAATCGCCCAAACCCAAAATGAACAGTCACCCACAAAAAAATTGGGCGATTGTTCAAAATGTATTTGCTCACTCATGAAGCTTCATGAATATGAGGGAATTTTTTGTTAAAAAAAAAGTTTTCACATTCATTTTCGAGAACAGCTGAGCAGATTTTTTTTGTTCATGAACTGAAGAAGAGGAAACCAGTTTGTGAACAAGAATATTTTTTACTCTTGCGAAGAAACTGTTGCTATTCATCTCTTCTTCAATTCTTCACTTGTTCTTCGTTGGCTCTTCATTTATTCATTAATTGTTTATGAAGTGGTGAAGGCAACGTATGATACTCACTTGTTCACTGGCAATAGATGGTTTGTATCAGTGAAGGAATTCGGTGCTGGCGCGAACACTTGGTAAAATTATTAACTTAATATATCGCTCTTACGCTATTTACATCACAAATACGCCGTTCATTGAATATCACCATTATTTCCCTATGGTATTTTTAACTTTTTTTTAAAATTTTTTATTTGTATGGGATTTATTGAGGTATTTTTTAATGCGTATGGGATTTTTTGTGGTATTTTTAAAACGAGTGGTATTTTCGTGGTAATTTTTAATGGTCGTGGGATTTTTTTGGTATTATTTAATTGCGTTGGGAATTTTTTCGTTTACCTTTACCATAAGAATTTTGGTGATATTTAACCCAAATATGCCCAATGACCTATATAAAGTACACCAAAATACTTGTTTACATGATATGTCACGTTTATCAAAGTACCTTTTTTTTTTGTTCATATACTCAGTACTCATCAATACCTCGTGGGAGGTTGTATGATTGCATTATTTTGTGCTACTATTTTTGAGTTTTTGAATTATTAATTTGTAATATTTTCAAAATGGTAAATTTTACGGTGAGTAAAATTTTGTACATTTACAAGTGAATAAATTCTATATTTTGGTTGAATTTATATTTATGAAGAGCAGCTTGTTAGTTATATGCGTGAACGTTTCATTATTGAGTTTTAGTTTTGTTCTTGTGATACCTTAAAGCTTGGTGACCTAAATATAGGATGGCTTAAAAAACCACTTTTATTAAAAAAATTTTTTTAAACCTATAATACCACTGTTTTTTATTTCTCATTTGCTTCCAAAATAGTATAAAAGTACTTTTAAAAAGATCACGCTCAAGCAATGGGCATATCTGGGTTAATTTACGCTGCTGTGGGAAAAAGGTAAAATTCGTGGCAATTGCTCCGAATTTTTACTGGCAACCTTGCACACAGCTCTGTGGAAGTGTCATAGTCACTACTGAACTCTACTCTCTCTCGTGCATGCTACAGCAACGATGTTCAACAGAGCTGTGTCGCTGTCAGTGTTGCCAGGTTAGGGGATTTCCCCTTAGATTTATGGGTTTTTTAACTGTGTTGAGGGATTTCAGAAGTAATGAATCTTTAGTAGATTTTTTAGGGAGATTTTATGTTTTTTAGGGATTTTTAAGGTTTTTTAGGGGTTTTTTAAGGGAATTTTTAGGGGTATTTGAAAAATTTACTTCTGGAAATAAAGTTTTCTTACTTTTCCTTAAAATTATGCTAAAAATTTAAGAAAATAATAAATTTGGCTTCTTGGCTATTTCAGCAACACTTTATAAATTACCAATTTTTCCCAATTCACCTCAAACTTGCTTCACGCTTTATTTGTAATTGATTGATTCCGTGTGAAAACTAAAAACAAAGCAAGTATAGGAAAAACTATAGACAAAAAAGATAAGCCCAAAAATATATAAAAAAGTGCGAGACGGAGCATCCTTTCAAAAGTAAGACTTAATTTTTGGGTTAATTTCACATTGGACAATTAATTTAGTAGGCTTGTGCTTAACAGTTCCAGAGACGGAACGGACATGGAACGATTCTTTTGAAGAAAGGAACTAGTTCACGGAAACATGTCCGCGGAACTATCTAGTTCCTTTGCTTATTTGAACTGCAGAACTATTTGAATCATTTATTTGAATTGTGTGCTTGTTGAACTGCGGAGAAAATTTATAAAGGTCCATGTAGATTTTCAACACATCGCTCCGAATAGTCTTAAATCAATTGAACAGAATTTTTTGCTTTTTTATTCTTTTTATTTCAATATTTTTAAATTAAAGAAAAACATTTCTTTAGTTTATATAAAAAATGAACTCCTATCAGTTAGTAAATAATTTCATTTAATAAATAAAGTTCATGAAGTAAATTTATAAAGTTGCTGAAAAGCGAGCAAAAATAATTTCCAATCAGTTCCTCATAAGTTCGAAACTTATTTGCATCTTATAGTTCATCAGCTTTAAGCATGTTCGCGGAACTATATAGTTCATCAGCTTCAAACATGTTCGCGGAACTATATAGTTCATCAGCTTCAAACATGTTCGCGGAACTATATAGTTCCAGCAGTTCTCTTTATAAGAATGAAAGTAACAAAAGCATGTTCAATGTCATTTCGTGATTGTTCTGTTTCATATGTTAAAAGCAAAAATAAACAGCAATGCTGAACAATGCACACAACTGGAATGACGATATATAATTTTTAATTTTATCTATTATTTCCATTATTTCGCTCAAACAATTCGATTAAGTTATGTAAGTGCGAAAGAGATGTCAGCTTATGTTGCTCAATTAAAAAATTTTATTGCAATCGGAACTGTTTGGACATGCTTAAATCGTACAGATGGAATGATTGGAACTTTGTCCGACAGTGAACATAGTTCCATGAACTATGCAGGTCCGGAACGACCCAACTCTACAATTTAGAATTATAAAGCAACTTTCTGCCCTTGTTAAACACGTCCAACAGCTCAGTCTCTTAAATACAAGGGCTTGCATTGCAGTTGCATTATTTTTCAGTTTCCCACTATGAAATTTTTGTATGTATTTCAACAAAAAAATTTTAGGGGAATTTTAGGGGAGTTTTTGGGGAATTTGAAATCCAATCTAGAGGTAACTGGTGAAAGGCAGCTGGCAACACTAGTTGCTGTTGGTTCTAATTGTCCCATTTGGAATAAAGTTTTTACATTATCTTAGTTTTACCTATCTTAATGACAACTTATTCGAAAAAAATCAAATTCTGCAAGTCTACTCGAAAATACCTTTCCATCGATTATTGATTAGATTTATGTGAATATGTTGACGTTAACACAGGTAAAATGGTAGCACAATTTTTTTGTTTGCGCATTAATACATTACAGCTCCGCCAAAAAAAAAAATATTAGATTTGTTGATATTTCGTTGAATAATCTCAAAATTTTTACTCCGCTACCGCACATGACACGATAGTGGTTGATATATTGATTGAAAAGTTGATATTTTTTCTAAAATACAAAATATTATTTTTTATTTTATGGTGAGTAGAGTAGATTTTAGATCAATAATACTACACTGAGGGAAATATGTGTTAAAATTAAATAAAATTGTGTTTTAAATTAAATATTAAACGAATTTGTTTTTGAAATAGAGCTTGAAACAATTTCATATAAGCTAAACACAAATGTTTTTATAGTTTAATTTAAAGCAAAAGTTTTTGTTTTCAAAACAATGTTTTTAAATATACTTTCATTGTAAAAATTTTAAGTTTAAACACATTTACTTAAACGAAAAGTTTAATGCAAAAACTTTAGTATTTAAAAAAAAAATATTTTAAAACAGAACTTAAAAATATTGTTATTGAATTTAAAACAAATAAATTAAACCGCCATTTTTCAATGCCATTTTTTTAACTTTTTTGATTTTTCGAAGTCAGATTCGTGATCAGCGACCCCTGGGACCCCCCGAATAAGAAATTTTTTGACTTCATTTGATGAAGTTTGCGTTTCATTGCGGCTTGAAATATTTTCAATATCAAAATAATTAGTTCGTATCTCATCAATATTTGTAAGACTAATTCAAAAATATTTTCAAACATTCAAAGTAAAATCGGGGTCTCAGTGTCTGGTAATAATTTTCAATGATTCTTCTACACATAATTTTTTAATTCAAACTTTGATAGCGACGTATTTTTTGTTATTGGAAGGAAATAATAAGAAAAAATTATTCAACAGAAATGAGCTCATAGTTGAAAATTAAACACGCTTGTTTTAAATTTTGTTTTGTAGAAAAGCAAATGCGTTAAATTTCTATTTTAAAATTTTTTGTCTAATTTTAAAGTATGTTTTTTTTTCTCAGTATAGGCATGTGCTAAAAACGTAAAACACCCTGTATTTTGAAAACTTTCAGTAAAGGAAGAAATTGAGTACAGGTTAAGAACCGGTGCTGAAAGTTCATATAGGAGTATTAATGGGTTAACCAGATCCGAAATTGTAGACTAGTATTATTTATCAAAACATGCCTGAATATAATAGTGCTGCTATTTTTCGTTCGCAACTGTATATACAGTGAAACTTACCTAACTCGAAGTGTCAAAAGACCTGAATTTAACTTCGAGTTACGGAAAATTCGAGTTATAGGATAAAATATTAGAATAATTTTTGTCTGCGAAGTGATATCTTTCGAAAATGGTTGACGTTTTGGAATATCTTCAACTTCATCATCATCAGACTTATTACTTTCATATAGTCGTTAAGTCAATAATCATCTTCTTGAATACTGTAAAATGAGCAACACTTACGTTGCAAATTAAAAAAATCTCTTTACTTACACAAAACATATATCAACAAAATACACACAGCACAAGATGCAATAACTTTTATATCTTTCGTCGCAGCGCGATGCTTCGACGAAGTCAATTCTTTGAATTACAACACATACAGAAATATTGAAGTTGTTGTGAGAGAAATTCGAGTTATAGAGATGAATATGTAACCCAGTGAACCAAAACTATCTGTTTTGTATTCATTTATGAACCTTTTCGGATAGGAAAGTTCAATTTCGGCACTCATAAATGAACCCTTTTGAACTCATCCGTCGGACTAAAATACCTCACAAAAACGAACCTTTTTTCTTTAGAAATGAGCCAACAAAAGAATCATCAATTGTTCTTTCTTTTTCGGAAACGAGTTGAAAAAAGAATTATGGAAAAGTTATTTTTTGGCACTCAGAAATAAACCATTTTGAACTCATTTGCGGGACTGAATTGCCTCTCAAAAACGAAATTTTATTTGTTTAAAAACAAGTTACAAAATGCCATAAAAAAGCACTTTTTTGGCACTCAGAAATAAATTTTTTTAATTATAAAATGTTTTTTAAGAATGAAATTGCATATCGATAATATGCTTAAAAATAAATGATAATGTTAACAAATTTTTTCGTTTTATTTGAACAAAGTAGTAATATATCCAGGGCCGTCGCCGGCGAAATATTACTCGCAGAACTAAATTTATTTCAAATTAGAAAACGATAAAATTATAATTAATATGAAAACTTTATGGGGGTCTTGGATAATTTTTTTGATGGAAACAAAATTTAATGAATTCACTCCTCTCAAGGATGTAGTAAACTAAAAAAGTATAAATTAGGAAAAAATAATACCCAAACACGTACGCAAACTCACTTTACGCTTGTGGTTCAGTAAGAAAATGAAACTGTTATGATTGTTTTTTGAACTCATTTAACAATGTGAAACAGCATCATATATTATTCATTTCTAAACTTATGAATAAAAATGGTTCATTTATAAGTAATCGTTTTTTACTAAAATGAAAAAAATATGTTTCTTTTTCTGGTTAAAATAAGTTTGTTAATGATTTTGCAAAAGAATTAAATTTTTTATTTTACAAATTTTTACAAATTAAAAAAATAACAAAAATTCACTAAAAAAATTTCTACCCGAAAATGTACTCAAAACTATCACTTTACGCAAAATCTTCGCATATGGTTCAGTGGGAAGAGAGTCTTCCTAATAGAAATGAGATTTCGGTTCGAGTTGAAGAAAAATTTGAGTTAGGGAAATTCGACTTATAGATATCAAAATATAAGGAAAATGCCTAAAGAAAGCAAAAAGCACAAATACTACTTCGAGTTATGAAGAATTTCGAGTTACGGAAGTTCGAGTTAGGGAAGTTTCACTGTCAAAAATACTTGATATTTTTTAAGTTAAAATATATTTGGGTTTTATCTTAAATTATACTTTTTACCTAGTCAAAAATACTAATTAAAATTTTTTGAATTATAGAAATTCCGAGGCTGTGCGACCTATTCGATGTCGTAAATTTGGATTGTATAGGAGGTGGTACGCCCCCTTATCCAACGCCCATAACATGTTATCGATGAAACTGCATGTGTAAACTGAGGCCGAATACTAAATTCAGAGGCTGTGCGACCTATAACTCCAAAGCTATTCGATATAGCAAATTTGGGTTGCATGGGAGGTGCCACGCCCCCTTTTATAATCAACACCAAACTCAACAGGAAGACTCTCAAGGTGTTGTTTTAGTATCCCTAACAATTTCATAAAGATCGGTTCAGCGATTTTGGAGTCTATACGTGATATGCACATATACCCATCATACAAAAGCAATAAAATCACGATTAAAAAATTTTAGGTGAAAATAGGAGGATGAAAAATACGTTACGATCTTATTCTCATACCTACCAAACATACAAAATAAATTTCATTAAAATTTGTTGAGCCGCTTTGGAGGAATGCGACCACAAACACCGTGACACGAGATATTTATATATTAGATATGGACAATTTTGACTAATTTATAGCTAGTGCTAATTTGTTGATATATCTCTTTATATATCATGAATTTTATGCAGATTATGCTGTTTGCTAAAATGTTGGAGTGTAAAAAAACGATATACTCGAGCATATTCCACCTCTCAAAATATGATTTAGCCACCTTTCATCTGGTGACTAAAATGTTTGAGAGCAGTAACATAGAATTTCATTAAATTCACTTGTTTGTCCCTCAATTAAATGACAACAATAGAAGCAAAAAAAAAAAAACTGCCAATGACAACAAACAAAGGGGAGTACCTTGTTACCTCTCACTATAATTCACAAAATTTTGATATAAATATTTACATTGCCGCTATCAGCGTGTATTTTTTTATATCTCTTAACAAGGGGTAAATGTGGCCATAGACATAGTTGCCACCTCCTTACAGAAGCAAAAATCCTTTTAAGAATTCTTATTTTTACATTGAAAATTAAAATAAGAATAAATTCAGCCCAATCATGAATCATTTTCTCCCGGGAGTTGTAAAAGGGAGTTTCCGGTTTTAAGATAGCAGATAAAGACATATAATTTTTTTATTTTACACTAATGAATAGGGGCGGTTGATGAACAAAATTGCATTTAAAAATTTCCAAAAAGTTTTTAAACTTTATCTTAAAAACGGAAACTCTCTTTTACAAACTCCCGTTAGAAAATGTTTCATGATTGGACTGATTATAGCTGCGTTCCTTTCGCCTTTATATAATCGTGATAACAAATTTTCTCAAAGGAACGGCAAGAAAAACGACTCGTAGAGGGCACTACCGTTGCAGTCAAAATAAAATTAAAACAAGCAATCATGATACAATAACTATTAGGTGTCATGATAACGTGTTTCGTTCAAAACTGTTATGGTAGGGATACCTTAGTGAACGATGTTTTTCTCTGAATGTGTTTTACTCTAAACGTCAGAAAAATTGTAAATTATTTCATTTTATTATTAATATAATGCAATTATATAAATAATTTAAGTACAATTGTTGGCTCCGCTGAATGCGTCCAATGTGTGTGACACACGTGGTTTGTTTTGTTTTCTTTTGTTTAACATTCGATGGTCGCAGCTCGTGAGAAAATAGGTAGCTGTCATGGCTACCTAATAGTCATTGTATAAAACAAACAAATAATTCAAAAAATGAAATGACAACTCATAAAAATATACAGGTGCGGCACCTGTGTTTCAAATTTTTTAAAGGCTATATCACAATTTTATATGGATAGCAAAAATAATCCTATTTGTTATAGGATTATTATTTTTGTTTTTGCTTTGCATGTAAAAAAAAAATAATCTGGATTATTTTAAAGCGAATGGAATGCAGCTTATGTTGGATCTGGGAAAAAGTTCGTGGTGTTTTTGTCCTAGAATTTAAGTGTTTTGTTTGAGGCCCAGAATTACGTTTGTACAGTTTTGTTTACAACACAAATTAGAAAAAATCAATATATAAAATTTTGGAATATTTTTTGTATGCAATTCTGTGAAATTTAAAAAGTTAAAAATAATAATTTTCATTGAAGCTTCCTTACACAAAAAAAAAAATAACAGCTGGCAACAATGCAGCACTTCTATCGATTTAGTATTTTTTTTATTTTTTTAATTCATAGCTGCGCTTTGTAAATGTCAAAGTGACATTTTCATTAATGGCTCAGCACAGGAAAGAGCGTGTGTTTATGAGGCAGTGAAAAGAGAGTGGTGGTGGAATGAGCCAGATAAGAGCATGAAGAATTCATTCCACTTTGTGTTGTATGCTTGTGTACATTTTTTATACTATTTTTCTGCTTTCATTTTCAACAGTGTGTTTGTTGGCTTTTCGAAACGAAAGAATTTCTCGCAGATATGCTTTTGTTTGATTTTCCTTATTTTGCATCTATAAACAATTAACTAGTGATATTTGAAGTCTTTTTTTTTTTGTAAATTCTTATCTTTTAATTAGTCGTTTTTTACTATTTCGGAAATCAATGAACATCAGTTTATTTAGTAGATAAGATAGCAACAACAAATATATTTATGGTGCTTTGACATCACATATAAGAAACACTACACAATAAACACTTTGCTTACAAATTTAAATTTAATAAATTCTGTTTTCGAAAATGTAAATTTTTGATTTGAAAATGTAACACACATATTTAATGGAAATTCATCATCTGTTTATTGTTATAAGATGTAGAGGGTCTACAATTCAGTAGTGATAAATTATATTTTCCAAATGTCCAAACAGCACACGTCTACAGATGTGAATTCTTTTGGTGTAATTTTCGATCGCATTACGGCATATTTGGGGCTCTGTCTCGGAAATTTCCTGCCCAATATTGGCTTTCAAGGCTTCACTTGTTTTCGGCTTATTTGCATAAATCCTATCTTGAGATTGCCCGACAAAAAATAGTCCAAATGCGTTAAGTCAGGTGGTCTTAGCAGCCAAATTGCTTCAAAATTTTGTGGGTTTATTCTTTCCGGGAAATTTGATTGCAATAAATAAACTCATTTTTAGTTGGCTGTGTGGAATGTCGCATCGTAGCCAAAAAAGTCACATAAGCCAAAAAACGATGTTAAAATGTTACGAAATCAGAGCCCCAAATATGCCGGAATGTGATCAAATTGTTCACCAAAAGAATCGACATATGTTGAGGTGCACTAGAGGGACATTTGGAAGATATCATTTATCACTACTAAAATGTAGACCCTCTACATCATATATCAATAAAAAGATGATAAATTTCCATTCAAAATGTGTGTTTCACTTGGATTTCAAAAAGAAACTCAATCTCGGAAGCAGGATCGATTGATGTGTTTCATGATTTTGTCAAAAAAGGTCCAAAATATTGACATTTTACTCAAAAAATGACTCAAAAATTGTTTTTGTTGTAAAAATAAAATCAAGTAAAAGTTGCAAATAAGCGAAAACATTATTTTACTCTTTTTGTCATAAAAAAATCCCCCCTTTGATTTTTTGGCGAAATTTTTTTTAATTTTTTTTATATTTTTTATATATTTTTTATATTTTTTACAAAAATTCAAGTCTCAAAAATAATTTATGTAAAAAATTACCCCAATATCTCTTTCCAATCAAAAGTTATTGTTAAAAATCTATTTTTTTCATACCAGATTATAGTTATAAAATTGATTTTTGTATTAAAATTGTCCAACCTTCGACTCCCCTCCCCATTTTTAACTAATTTTTCTCTAAGGATAGAGTAATTACAAACATTTTGGCTTATATAGATGTCTTCCTAATATAAGTACGTCGTCTACTTATATTTTTGCCTCCCCCCTCCTGTTAAATTTGTTTTGTTGTAATGGCTCCATTTGTTCTTATTACTCTATCAGCGTTGACACTCAGTTCTTTATCAATGGTACTTTAGTTTTTGTATTTATATCACCCTTTGTATTGTCGGCCTTTGTAGTCTAGTGGAGAGCGCGCTAGACTACACTGTGCGACAGTCCAAAATACCTGGGAGATAATGATATTTTTCTTGTAGATCTTATCGAGTTAAAGAACTTGCTATACTTGAAATTTGCCGGACACCCCCAAAATCTGGACTTATGGTCAAAAAACCGATTTTTCCTACCTTTGCCCACTTATTGGCTCATAACTTACCTGATTACCAACCGATTTTAAAAATTTTATCGGATCCTGAAAGACGATACTTAAACCTTTCTAACAATATACATACTGTTTGGGACAACTTGAGAAAGCTGTGTGTATTTACTCTGCAAATACAAATTTTTTTCAGTTTTTTTGACTTTTTTCAACTTTGACGATTTTTCTATACATTAAATTATATTGAGACCATACTAGTCCTGTTTGGATTCATAAAAAATGTTTATTAGGAATTTTAACGCAATTTAGTATTTTAAAATTGGTCAGTAATTGACAAAGTTATTCAACTTTTCATGAAAAGAGATTTTTTGAAAACGCCACTGACTCAACTGTGGAACTTTCCATGAAAAGAGAGGTTTTTTAAATGCCAATAGAATGTTTTTGTGTTATGTTTTTCACTCTCTCTTTCTTCAGTTTCTACTAAAACAACAGACCAAAAAAAAAAATTCTAACAGCAGCGGTCGTCAAACTTTTTCCGCTTCAGAGCTTAATTTGTTAAAAAATACTGTAAATATGAATTTCATGAATTAAATAAATTTTTTAACAAAAATTACTATAAAATGATGAAGTTTTATTAAGATTGTATTTTTTATACATGTATTCATTTCTTCAACTTACTACAATCAATATGATAAATATTGTCCGCTGGTTGGAAACCACTGTTATATTAAAAAAATGTTAGGATCACAACAAAAATCACAAGATATTTTTTTTTCTTAATTTGATGTTTTATTTATTACTTTTTCTTAAACTGTTTTCATTGAACATCGGGTGAAATTTGATAAAAATCGGGTGCAATTTTATTAAAAATGTGTGACAAACGTAACAAATTTTGCTATGTATGTGGGTTATTTATGGATGTAAGCCATCGGCGTGATTTTAAAAACAATATTGGAGTAGTGGAAGTGTACAACAAAGTTTTTGATAGCTCTTATAATGGTAGTCGCTGGTACGAGCCAGAATTTATTTGTGAATCTTGCTGTACAACATTAAAAAAACGAAAAGTTCAGACTTCAATTGCATTGCCTTTTGCTGCGCCTATGATTTGGCATCATCAGCCATATCATAAACAAAAAGACTGCTACTTTTGTGAAACTAATGTTTCAGGCCACAGTTTTAGAACACGTAAAAATATAAAATACGCAAATGTACAAACTGTAACAAAGCCAATATACGTGAGTGATGACGTTCCTTCAACTAGTAAGTCTGCTAATACAGCTATTAAGTGCTTGGAACAAGAGAAAGAGGAAGAGGAAGAGTTCCTTCCAACCAAATCGACGTCCACGGAACGTCATTTTATATCAAAATCAGATTTCGACGATCTCTTACGCGATTTAAAGTTGTCAAAAAGACAATCTGAAATTCTCGGTTCGCGATTAAAGCAGTGGAACCTGGTAGCAAACGATTTTCTTATAACATCTGGTAGGAGAAATGACCGTACTTTGTTAATGGAAGAATGTTTTGAAACTCGTGATAATGATCTGGTGTGTTGCGTGGATGTACCCAAACTATTTTTGGCGTTGAATCACAATTATAATGCTGATGATTGGCGACTTTTCATTGATGGTTCAACTAAAAGTAAGTACTTTATTAAATTTTTAGTTTCTCACTTCTTTAAATAAAATTTGTTATTTTATATTTAGGTTTGAAAGCCGTTTTATTGCATAATAAAAATCATTTACCATCAGTTCCAATCGCATATGCAACCAACATAAAAGAAACTTACGAAGTTATGGAAAAAATACTTCGGTTTGTGAACTACAGCACGCACAAGTGGAAAGTAGTCGCTGATTTAAAAGTATTGACAATTTTATTTGGAATGCAAGGGGGAAACACAAAATTTCCGTGCTATCTTTGTGAATGGGATAGTCGTGCGCCGAATCGTTATGATCGCAAAGTATGGCCATCTCGTGAATCACATAAAATAGGCTTGAAAAACGTTCTTAACGTTCCTTTAATCAAGGCTGAGAATGTTATTCTACCAGCGCTGCATCTGAAACTCGGATATATGAAACAGTTCGTCAAAAAATTAGATGTAAACGGCGAGGCTTTTGCTTATCTTAAATGGGTGTTTCCAAAATTAAGTGAAGCGAAAATAAAAGGAGGTAAAAATGTATATTTTTTCATATCTATTACTTTTTAATCTTTTTATCTCTCTGAACCTAAGGTATTTTCATTGGACCTCAAATCCGAAAAGTCATGAAAGATTCAAATTTTTTAAGGAAGTTAAATTTCGTGGAACAACGCGCGTGGAAAAGTTTTGTTTCGCTGTGCACTAATTTCCTCGGAAACCATAGAAGCGACGGCTATGTCGCAATTGTGAATGAATTTTTAAGTGCATATGCTGCAATGGGGTGCAACATGTCCATAAAAATTCATTTTCTCCATTCGCATTTGGACTTCTTCCCAGAGAACTTAGGCCAGTTAAGCGATGAGCAAGGAGAACATTTTCACCAAGAAATTGCAACAATAGAAAAACATTTTGAAGGAAAAAATAAAATTAAAATGATTTCGGAGTATTGCTGGTCTTTACAACGCGTAACTAATGATGCCGACTTAAAAAAAAAAAGATCAAGCAAACATTTTTGAGTTCTCATACCGAAAATGTATTTTTGGAAAAAATCTCTTTTCATTAAAAGTTGAATAACTTTGTCAATTACTGACCAATTTTAAAATACTAAATTGCGTTAAAATTCCTAATAAACATTTTTTATGAATCCAAACAGGACTAGTATGGTCTCAATATAATTTAATGTATAGAAAAATCGTCAAAGTTGAAAAAAGTCAAAAAAACTGAAAAAAATTTGTATTTGCAGAGTAAATACACACAGCTTTCTCAAGTTGTCCCAAACAGTATGTATATTGTTAGAAAGGTTTAAGTATCGTCTTTCAGGATCCGATAAAATTTTTAAAATCGGTTGGTAATCAGATAAGTTATGAGCCAATAAGTGGGCAAAGGTAGGAAAAATCGGTTTTTTGACCATAAGTCCAGATTTTGGGGGTGTCCGGCAAATTTCAAGTATAGCAAGTTCTTTAACTCGATAAGACCTACAAGAAAAATATCATTATCTCCCAGGTATTTCAACTTCGTTCCATTTTGTCGCACTGTGCTATCAACCCAAAGGTCCCTGGTTCGAATCCGGGTTCGGGCATAATTCTTTTAACTTTCTTTGTTCTTTCCTACATTTAAGAATTATAGAACACAAAAAATCCACAGCTAAATTGTGGAAAATGTGGAATAAAAGTACAGGAACAACTAAGGGCTGGAAATGCTTGCCGAGGTTAAGGCGTACCTCGGTTAAAAGCAATTAAAATTGTCTTTCACGGCTGTATCGCCTAATCAACAATTAATAACGTATGGTTCCAATCAATTCCGCTAAATAATCTATCCCTTTCCTTTCAGGTCAAAGACCAAACCTTGTTTGTATAAGGCGCATGCCTTTTATTAAAAAAAAAAATATCGAAAAGATGACCGTGAATAAAATGCTGTGAAAGTTAATATTTTCATGTAATCACTTTCAGCTAGGTGGCGATAGAATAAAACATAAACACAATTATTTAATTGGTTTTGATCTGTGTTTTAAATTCACAGATAGATGGCGCCGCATTTGTAAGTACTGTGGGTACAAACTATGCACCTTGCGGTGAATAGTCGAATGATGACTACTACAAGTTTCTTCAAATTTAACCTCACACGTTTGGCTGGCTCAATATATATTTTAGTACAATAATTTTTAGTACAATAATTTTTAGTACGACTTTTTCATAAAACATCGATACCTAAGAATGAGAAAAAAAATATGTTTATGAAAATCAATGTTTTGACTTTCGATGCAAATATCTCCGCTGTTTTTAAATATATTTCATTTAAATTGTTTGTTTTTGTTATAAGTTAAATATATTTTTTAATATAAATTTTTGTTTAGATGTTAAAATGTCCATATCTTAAGAACCCATTGATTCCCACCATAATTTTTATATTGTTGAAAATGTAATTTTGCTAAATTTAAGGTTAAATAAATATTTAAATTATTTTGAATTTTTAAAATGTGTTTTTCGTACCCCTACTTCGTATTCAATTAGCTCACCGCAAGGGATGGAGCCCCAAACACCAAAATTTCCCAAAACTATTTTTGAATTAAAGTCCTTTCAATTACCTGGTATATCAGCTAGTATTTATATAAAATTATAAAACTTTTGAAATAAAAATTTATAAAATCTTCTAATAATTTAATCATCTTCTAATAATTTATTATCACCACTGCTGCCAAAACACTTACAGCTGAAATTCGAAATTTTTTAGATCAACCCTTTCATTGGATTTGCCCATTGCATTGGACACATCAGAAAATATTTTTTATCTTTATTTTGCAATTTTGTATTTCAAACCAAATGGCTTGGTTTTATAAAATGAAGTCATAGCAACATGATTTACATAAATTTAGAGAGATATTTGACGTTTAACTCAGTTGTATTTTCGATTTTGTGCCGAAATTTTTATTGTTTTGGGTCGTAATAAGTTTTGCTAAAAAAAGTACTTTTTAGTGCATATTTTTTTTTATTTATACCACACTTCCTTTAAATAAAAATTTTGAGATAAATTTGGTTTTTCAAACATATTTTTTTCTATAATCCTGTACATTTTGATACAACTTTTGCATGGTTTTATCCACATAAATGATAAGACTATTACCTCAAAAAATTATTACATGATTATTTTAGCCTAGCCATTGAAAGGGCTAATGAGGTTTAACAACATGTAGGATCGTTTAGCCGCAAAGCTTAATTTAAAGTTATTCAGCCATCACACTAGGCTTGACAACATGTAGTATCGTCTGAACCAGTCTTATAAAGTTTTTTTTTAAACATATTATTTTAAATAATATAGTAAAATAGCTCCTTTTTTATAATTATTTTTGAAATGTTTTTAAAATTGTCGAAAGACAATCTATTTTTGTTGTGTTATTTTTAAGACAAAGAAGTAACCCGCCTTAAGGACAATGCCATTGTGGTAATTTTAGTGCATGAATCGTCCTTTTCTGATATGTAGTTTGGATTTTAGGGGGAATTCATGGCAAAAAAATAAAAAAATTCATAAAAAAGGACATTAGAAATGAACAAGAAATGTAATTTTTAAAAGTCTTCCAAGGATGCAATCTTGTGGGCAGTAGCTTAACGAACATTTTGGTGCATAAATCGTCCTTTCATGATGTATAGTTAGGAAGTTATGGCTAAAAAAAAAAAAAAAAAAATAGAAAATCACCAAAAATTACGTAGAAAACTAAGATTCTTGAAAAAAAAAATTTTTCTAAAAATGCAGTCTTGTGTATACATGTATTAGAAACATTTTGGAACATAAATCGTCCTTGTAGGATGTATGGTTTGGGAGTTATGGCGAAAAATCCAGATGTTTAAGACTTGTTCCTTTGTCTATTATTTTTAAGTTTTGCCTTTTATGCAGAATAAACATTTTAAAAAATAATTTTCTTGCGTTTCATTGCTATTAAAATTTATAGAACACTTTTTCGATTTTTTCAAAACTTTCTTGGAAAGTACAGGCCCTAATTAATAGTATAATTATTTAATGGTTCATTATAAAACGAATTTAAAATTTTTGCTTAAATTTTGCAACCTTTAAAGCTCATATTATAGTCTATAACTATAATGAATTGTGATGCAGTGCTTAAGTTTATATTTCAGAAAACAATTGAACAAATTGCAACATTCCCATTATTAGTTTGAATATAGAATTTAATGTTTTATTTATTTTCCTCTAAAAATTTCCAATGTTTTTTTTTTTTATTTTTGTATTGAGTGAGCTGATAATTCCATATTTTATTTGGCATCAAATTAAATGTATTATTTTTCAGCCAAAACATGTGAGTCGCGGAGAATTTTTATCTCAATTGGAATGAATCAAAACTATTTTCATGCTTAATTCAGTTCATCGTAAGCTTTGAGTGATTTATTATTGTAATGAGTAAGCCATACCAGAATAAGGTAAAAATATGTGTAACTAGAGAGAGACCTGGATTCAACATTTAGGAGCAGCTGTCAAATGTTTATAGGTTATAGGCCTAAGACACTTTGTAATTAACGAGAGTAATTTTTAAAAAATTGTTTGGAAGAGCGTCAAAACAAAAGTAAACGGCTTCATACTTTTGGTGCAGTATTTTATTATAAAAAAACAAGCATAAAATGAAAATTAATATTAAGATCAACTTAAACAGTAAAAATATGGCTCTATTAAAACTGTTTATCTTTTGTTGATTTTTGGCCTAAAACACCAACGTAACTCTTGTGTTTCTTTTTGTTATTTTATTCTTTGTCTACTTTTTGCACTATCATTATTGGCCTTTGTGTTTTAATCATTACTTACGATCATAGCTTCAGCTATGATTCATTCACAACTTTCATTGCTAATTTATTAAATTTTTAATTTTTTTACCTATTTTTTTATCTTATCGAAATCTTTTGGATTATATATTATTCTTTTTGTTTTACTTAATAATTTCTATTGTTGTAATATTATAACAAATTTAACTTGTTATCAACATCGAAATGTACTAATTTGTCGCATACTAATATAAATAGTCACAGCTACAAGCTAACGACTTTTTTGTTTTGTATTTTCTAACTATCAAAGTATTTATTAAAAAAAGTTGCATAATTTACAATAAATAGAGAGAATTAGCGTGTGTCATCAAAGCGTAACCGGCAATCAATGTTCAGCTGGTTTTTCTTGACTCGTGCATTTTTATTGTAATTTCAAATAATTGTGAGAATAAAGGCATAAATGAAAATTAAACTAGTGAAAGTTTAGCTTAAGCAAAATGCAACTAAACTGCTTTATTTGAAACTTTAAACTTTACAAATTTTCATTGAAATTCGTTTAACCAAAAAGTGAACAGATTTTCAACGTATTTAAAAGTTATGACTTCCCAAAAAAGTAAGCACGCTCTTAGTGGAAATATTCAAAAATGGAATTTTTAAATTTCTCTGCCTTATTGCAGCACAACTCGAGCACATCCCAGCACAAATTTAAAATTCTTTCTAAGCATTAATATGTTTCCAATGCGGCAAATGATAGAACCCATACTTTATTTATACTATTTGTTATAAAACTATTAGTATGGTGCTAACATTAACCGGATTTGATGATATTATGTTTTTTCAAATTTTCAGAATATTTTTTCCCTGACAATTTAATCAGTTCAAAACCACCCACCTGACCATTTGTTTGTTAAAAATTTTCCCCAAACAATTTTGTTGCTTTTATTTAACTAATCTTCCTGCTCTTTTTTCACAGAGATTTCTTGCCGCGTGGTTCTGGCATTGTAACACGTCGTCCTCTCATTCTACAATTGATAAATGGCGTTACAGGTATGATCGAAATTATCACTTCCTTAACTAAAACTAATTTTTCTCTCTTTTGTTTCCTTCCACCCCAGAGCACGGTGAATTCTTGCATTGCAAGGGCAAAAAATTCACCAGTTTCGATGAGATACGCAAAGAGATCGAAGATGAGACTGATCGCGTGACTGGCAGCAATAAAGGCATATCCAACATTCCCATTAATTTGCGCGTGTACTCACCGCATGTGCTCAATTTGACCTTGATTGATTTGCCCGGTTTGACTAAAGTCGCCATTGGTGATCAGCCTGTTGATATTGAACAACAAATTAAATCGATGATCTTTCAATTTATACGTAAGGAAACATGTCTCATATTGGCGGTGACACCTGCCAATTCTGATTTGGCCAACTCAGATGCTCTCAAACTGGCCAAGGAGGTAGATCCTCAGGGTATACGCACCATCGGTGTCATAACAAAGTTGGATTTGATGGATGAAGGCACAGATGCACGTGAAATTTTGGAAAATAAACTTTTGCCATTGCGTCGCGGCTATATTGGTGTAGTCAATCGTTCGCAGAAAGATATTGAAGGGCGAAAAGATATTAATGCCGCTCTGGCAGCTGAGCGTAAATTTTTCCTCAGTCATTCTGCATATCGTCACATGGCCGATCGGCTGGGCACACCTTATTTGCAGCGTGTGCTCAACCAGCAGTTGACCAATCATATTCGCGATACTCTGCCTGGTTTGCGCGATAAGTTGCAGCGTCAAATGCTTACTCTAGAAAAAGATGTAGAACAATTTAAGCATTTTCGTCCCGATGATCCCAGTATTAAAACCAAGGCCATGCTGCAGTGCGTTAAAGAATGCTTTTAGTTATTTAATGAATAAAAAACTTTAATAATCTCTCTTTTCACCTTGTACTTAGAATGATTCAACAGCTGCAGTCCGATTTTGAGCGCACAATTGAGGGTTCCGGCTCTGCTTTAGTCAATACAAATGAACTTTCGGGTGGTGCCAAAATCAATCGTATTTTCCATGAAAGGTTTGTGCGTTGTTATAGAATTCCCACAAATCTAATAAATTTAATTTTTTTTTCAACTTCCTTAAGACTTCGCTTTGAAATTGTTAAAATGGCCTGCGACGAGAAGGAGCTGCGTCGTGAAATATCTTTTGCCATTCGCAATATTCATGGTATTCGTGTTGGTCTCTTCACACCAGACATGGCTTTCGAGGCAATTGTTAAACGTCAAATTGCACAACTAAAGGAGCCAGTGATAAAGTGTGTCGATCTGGTCGTACAGGAATTATCGTTTGTGGTGCGCATGTGCACAGATAAGGTAAGGAATGGAAAGTATTGTATTTAGAAGGAGTATATTTGATAAGTTGCAGCAAACTACTATTGGCTATAGTACAAATCTGTAAAATTTATAAACAGTTCTTGTTGTTTTAACAATTTTAACTTTTTGAAAATATATCAAACTGATACTTGTGCAATATTTATATAAAGTGTACTTGAAAACTAATAGAAAACAACATTTTTGACCATCACAAAAAATTTAGTACCTATAAAAAGGCTTATTCAAAAATTTTTAATATTTATAGAGCGTTTGTCCAAAACGGAACGTAAACTTATTTACATATATAAACATTTGTAAAATGTTTTAAGTAAGACCTGTAAATAAATATAATAAAAAGGATGAAATGGCATTCTTTCGGAGTACCTACAAAGTTTTTATAACGGGCATGTTAGCTGTTAGCCGTCCCGAACTTTTGATTCCCACAATTGTTAAAACAACCTCTTTGATTTGAGTAGTTTGACTTTTTTTTAGTGCCTGAATTAAAAAAAAAGAAATTTATAAATAAAAGTTTTTTAACAATATCGAGGAGTTATATCAACATAGTGTCTACTATTTTTGAATAGTTTTACATTTAGAAAAGCATAGTTTTAGGAATAGTTTTTTAATAAAAAATATTTCCACCATAATTTTTTGTTTAAGCTTATAACTTAAAAAAAGAAAATTGAATGTTATATAATAACAAATGGGTTGTAGAAAAAACTTTTATAAAATAAGTTTTCGTTGTATTTGTTTTTTTTTTAGATGTCTCGCTACCCACGCTTGCGTGAGGAAACAGAACGCATCATTACCACGCATATCCGCCAACGTGAGCAATATTGCAAGGAGCAAATTTTATTGCTCATTGATTTTGAACTGGCTTACATGAACACAAACCATGAGGATTTCATTGGCTTTGCAAAGTATGTTTTTGACTTTTGTATATTTTTAAACATTCAATATTTTTAACTGAAATTGTTTTCCCCTTACCAAAGTGCTCAAAGTAAATCAGAAAATTCAAACAAGACCGGCACGCGGCAGCTTGGCAACCAAGTTATACGCAAGGGACACATGGTTATACAAAATTTGGGCATCATGAAAGGTAAGGATATGAAATTTAAGATATTTTGTTCTATTTACTTCATAAGGTAGTTTCATGCCAGGCCTTTTTTATTTTAACTTTGAATATATGGCTCTTTTAACATACTACCAGCTCGCGTTTAAGTTCTTTCTTTGCATGAATTTTGAATTTGTTTTAGTTTCTTTTTTCTTATTAATAATTTTAAATTTTTCAATCATCATCTCTGTCTTTGTCCTACTGGCAATAACTTTGTTTTTAATTTATTTTTTAACGTTTATTCTCAATTTTGTTTAATGATACTTATTTTGTTGATCTCTTGTTCACATTTTCTGTCTTTATGATTTTCTTGTTCATTGTAGCTTTGATGAGTTTTTTGCCACGAATTCTTGGTTTGTATCATGCTCCTTTCTCTCATTATTTCAAATATGATTTTTTATTCTTGTCATTGTTTTTTTTTCGTTGTAAAATATTAGTTTATTATTTCCCCGTTTTGTCGAGCATGTTGTATAATTTAGAGCATGTTTTCAATTTTTCGTGTTATATGATAGTTTTTATTATTTTAAGTTGTCACAAATGGGACAGTTGGATGATAAGCTTAAAAAAAGGATTAAAATCTAGTAAAAATTTAAATGAATAGTAGTCCAATGAAGTCCTACAAAAAATTATTCTTAAAAATTTAAAAACACTAAAAAATAACTTTTTAAAATGACTTTTTAGTAATATCCTGATAAAGTAATCAATTTAAAAAATTACAAAATCCAGGAGATTTTTTATGCAAAATCTTACAAAATTACAAAAATTTTTTTTTAAAAAGACAAAAGATAAAAAATACAAATTAAAAAAACAAGTATGCATAAAAAAATAAAAAGAAATAAATGCAAAAATAAGCATACAAAATTAAAAACCGTAAAATAATAAAAATAAAACCATAAAGAGACCATAAAATCACAGATACACACTTAGGCCAATAGGTCCCATTGTGATAAACAAAAAACAAAATATAAAAATTATTGAAAAAAATAAAATATAAAAATTATTGAAAAAAATAAAATATAAAAATTATTGAAAAAAATAAAATATAAAAATTATTGAAAAAAATAAAATATAAAAATTATTGAAAAAAATAAAATACAAAAATTATTGAAAAAAATAAAATATAAAAATTATTGAAAAAAATAAAATATAAAAGTTATTGAAAAAAATAAAATATAAAAATTATTGAAAAAAATAATATATAAAAATTATTGAAAAAAATAATATATAAAAATTTTTATATAAAAATATAAAAAATAAAACATAAAATTAAAAAATATAAAAAATATAAAAAATATAAAAAATATAAAAAATAAAATATAAAAATTAAAAAATATAAAAATTAAAAAATATAAAAAATATAAAAAATATAAAAAATATAAAAAATTAAAAAATATAAAAAACAAAAATATAAAAAATATAAAAAATATAAAAATATAAAAATATAAAAATATAAAAAATATAAAAAATATAAAAAATATAAAAAATATAAAAAATATAAAAATATAAAAAATATAAATAATATAAAAAATATAAAAATATAAAAATATAAAAAATATAAAAAATATAAAAAATATAAAAATATAAAAAATATAAAAAATATAAAAAATATAAAAATATAAAATATATAAAAAATATAAAAAATATAAAAAATATAAAAATATAAAATATATAAAAATATATAAAAAATATAAAAATATAAAAATATAAAAAATATAAAAAATATAAAAAATATAAAAAATATAAAAAATATAAAAAATATAAAAAATATAAAAAATATAAAAATATAAAAAATATAATAAATATAATAAATATAAAAAATATAATAAATATAATAAATATAAAATATAAAAAATATAAAAAATATAAAAAATATAAAATATAAAAATATAAAATATAAAAAATATAAAAAATATAAAAAATATAAAAAAATATAAAAAATATAAAAAAATAAAGCTACAACATGCTTTCAACAACGCAGTAAGATATGTTTATGGCCTTCGGAAGTTTGACCGCATCAGTCACGTGAGCAATCAAATACTTGGTTGCAATATTTTTAATTACCTAGATGTTAGAAACTGCATATTCTTATACAACTTAATACATACCAAAACACCAAGCTATCTATTTGAGAAGCTTCAATTTTGTAGATCTAATAGAAATCTAAACCTCAATATTCCTGTCTATAATTATTTGAACTCCAACAGACTATTTTTCGTGAACGCAATCAGATTGTGGAATTCGTTGCCTGTTAGAATTAAAAGTATACCTAATAAGCACACCTTTAAGCATGAAATTTTTCTATACTTTTCTTAATACTGTCTCTTCGTCTTTCTATCAACATATATTTAATTAATTTTAAGTCCAGATTTGCTTGTTGTTATAGTTAAGTGCTTTCTCACCTTGTTTCTTTTAAATAACTTAATTATTAGCTTTAAAAAATATGTAATTTTTCGGTTGACTATCCTATAACTTCTTGAAAATTTGTTATTTTATATTGCATTTAAAAGACTATGTCTTACATGTAAACATTAATTTCAATAAATAAATAAATAAATAAATAAATAAATAAATAAAATAAATAAATAAATAAATAAATAAATAAATAAATAAATAAATAAAAAATATAAAAATATAAAAAATATAAAAAATATAAAAATGTAAAAAATATAAAAAATATAAAAAATATAAAAAATATAAAAATATAAAAAATATAAAAAATATAAAAAATATAAAAAATATAAAAAATATAAAAAATATAAAAAATATAAAAAATATAAAAAATATAAAAAATATAAAAAATATAAAAAATATAAAAAATATAAAAAATATAAAAAATATAAAAAATATAAAAAATATAAAAAATATAAAAAAATATAAAAAATATAAAAAATATAAAAAATATAAAAAATATAAAAAATATAAAAAGTAATAAAAAAATAAAAAATATAAAAAATATAAAAAATATAAAAAAATAAAAATTTAAAAAAAATAAAAATTTAAAAAAAATATTTAAAAATATAAAAAATATAAAAATATATAAATAAAAATAAATAAATAAAAAATAAATAAATAAAAAACTAAAGAAAAAATAAAAAAGTTAAAAAAAAATTTGAAAAGTAAAGAAGTTAGCTAAAATAAAAAAATTTAAAAGTAAAACAGTAAGATAAAAACAAAGTATGTATATTAAAAAAAATTAAAAAATAAAAAAAAAATCCAAAAATAAAAAAATTACAAATTAAAAAAAATTTTAAAAATAACAAAACATTAACCCATTCTATATCCCTTCCCGATAACGCGAGCCAATTTTGATGACCTTTGCAGGGATAACTTCTATTGATCCCCTAACTGCAAAAACATATTTTCAAGTGACCAACTGTACGTTTTTTCAAACAGTGGAACAATCTATGTATATATTTATATGTTTCAGGAAAAGTTGCTATTTGAAGGGGAAAATAAAAAATTTATACAATTTAATCGATTATAATCGGCTGTTTTCCTTATTGGTTGTTGATAAAAGATTTACGGTTTACAAAGAAAGAAAAAGGACACAATTTATTTGTGAGCTATGTATTTGGTGAAACACTTAGCATGGATGTGAAAGTTGCAGTTGAACGTGCAACACATGTAAATGGTAGATTTGTGGCGTACCTTACAACGCAAATGTTTGCTAAGTGGATCTCGCTCAAACGAGTGCTTGCCAGTAATCTTAGGGACCAGAGCACCTCTATCGCCAACCATATTTATATCTTCGTCGTCGCCATCATCTTTTTCACTGAGAAGTGGGTCTTGCGTTTTTAGCAAGGCTACCTTGAAATCTTTTTGTGGCATTGGTTTGATTTCTTTGTGTTGTGCGATGATACAGTTCACCAATGAACTGTTCAGACCCGATGTAAAAAGTGTTTACCACCGTTTTTTGCCACGAATGGCAACCCGATAATTGAAGATAATTACCGTGAAAGCCCTGATGATATATATATATATATATATATATATATTAGGGCGGGTCAAATTCTGGCTCAGCGAAATTCGTAAAATACATGTAATTTCAAGACTTTTTCTCCACTACAGCATATACAAATTCTGAAAAAAAGCTGTGCGGACTTTCGTAAATAGATTCATACACATACATTCATACATTCATATTTTATAATTGAGAACAAAATCTATTTACGAAAGTCCGCACAGCTTTTTTTCAGAATTTTTATATGCTGTAGTGGAGAAAAAGTCTTGAAATTACATGTATTTTACGAATTTCGCTGAGCCAGACCTCCAAAAAATTCGTCCATACAAATTGACCCGCCCTAATATATATATATATATATATATATATACATATAATCGATTGCGCCTCGAGGCAAATTTTTCGAACCGGTCTTCAGAACCCTCCCAGTAGCGAAAAGTGATTCTCCGACAACAAGCAGATCAAATAGTAAGATGTTTTTTAAAGTATACATCATGACGGATTGGTTAATCTATACGAACAAAAGAAAAAAAAGACTGTGTGAGCTTCAAGGTCAATATCTTTGGGAAATCCGCCGTCATCGCCATATGGAATGAACTTCATTCCATTCAGTGGATGTGCTGGGCTGCGGCTCAAAAACATTTGATTCAGGCATGGTAGTCGTGACTGCCATTGATTGCGTGCATTTCGGTTGGCCCCAGTTAAATGCCTCGAAGAGTCCATTTATTTGTTAAGATTATTTATAGTCTTGTAGAATAAGGATTCTTATGTAATAAATAAATAAAAAATTAATAAAAATAAAATAAGTATATAAAAAAATTAAAAAAAAAAATTAAAAATATGAAAATATAAAAACTTAAAAACATATAAAAAATTTAATATATACAAAAAGTAAAAAATAAAAAACAATAACAAAAATTATGAAAAACTTAAAAAAATATACTACAGCGTGAATCAAAGTAACTGTCGCACCTATATTAATACCAATTACACAAAAAGAAGCAACTCTGAAAAACATATATTGTTTTTTACGACTCTGGCATTAATTGTACACTTATTGCATGAACCGTTTCAAAAGATTTGTCAATAATAATAATAATAATATTGCGAAAGGAAATAAGTGCACAGATCCTTAGCCGGCACGCAGATTGCAGTATCATATTTTCCGACGAAAACCTCTTGTTTTTGCAAGCAAGCCACAACTCGCAAAATGAAAGAGTGTGCGCAGCTTGCATGGCAGAAATTTCTAAAGAAAAAAAAAACCATTGAAAGATTTCAAAATGTTTCGTCAATCATGGTTTGGGGCGCTTTCTCCGAAAAGGCAAATCGCCCCTTCTTCTTATCGAAAAAGGCGTTAAAATAATTCGGAATATTACTGAGAACGTGCTTTAAAGAACTATCTTATGCCAAGCAAATTTACAGAGAGGGCCGCTTTTGTTTTCAGCAAGATTCTTTTCCAGCATAAAAGGCAAAAATCGTTCAAAGGTGGTGCAGAGCGAATTTGCCATGTTTTATTTTTGTTGAAGGAATGCCCTCCGTCATCCCCTGACCTAAACCCCCTGGACTTTTCTATTTGGGGAATAATGCTGAACAAACTAACGAACATAAACACATGACGGTAGATAAACTTAAGCGATGATCAATGAAAATATCTGATGATATACCTGAAAAACAGATGCGTGCCGCATGCTCGTCTTTCACAAATTGTTGTAAATTTTTAAAAAAAATTAATGGTGAAAGATTCGAATTTAATGATGAAGAGTTATAAAGAATGCTTAAAATAAAAAATAAAAATTTTTGTTTAATAAAGTTTACACAGTGCTTTTGATTTATGGCATAAAACAAGTCCGACAGTTATTTTGATTCACGCTGTATATATTGAATAATTTCAAAAGCTTAGTGCGGTAAAAAATCTGTACAATCTCTATAAATATAAAAATATAATAAATATAAAAAAAAATAAATATAAAAAAATAAAAATATAAAAAATTTAAAAATATGACAAAAATTATGAGAAACTTAAGAAAATATAGTATATATTGAATAATTGCAAAAGCTTAATGCGGTAAAAAAATCTGTACAATCTCTACAGCTTAGACGTTTATTCCTTTTGAAGTAATGAATCAAAGAGCTACATAATGTTTTAGAGTCTTCAACCTCTTTGCTATTTGTTTGTCTCTTAAGTTTTTTTTTAAATAAATTTCGATCTCGACAATTGGCTTATTTATTGTATTTGATGTGTATTTTTTAAAGCTTTTATTCTTCTTTTATTATTCTTTTTATTGCTTATCAATAAAATAATGTTTCTTTCTTATATCAGCCACTATTATTGCTACTTAAAAATTATTGTTTACATGCTTGAGACGTGCTTCAGTTTAAAATTCGAAATAATGTCCTATTCTAACAACTTGACCACATTGTCACAGATAATTAGATTTATTGAACTGTTCTTAAGAGCTTTTTGTTGAGTTATTATTATTAAAATTGATCATAAAACATTAAAAAAAATCATCAATAAAATGTTTAAGATCGTAAAATCGTCCGAAATTAATACAAACTGCATCTTTCATTTTAATTTCATTTCATGCACGTTATCTGCTCTTTTTATCTACTCCACTCAACTCCACCAACAAATCGACTGCAATGATCAACCATTATTTAAATATTTATAACATTAAAACGTTATCAACGAACAATAATTAACAATTGCCATTAATTGCAACAACAATAACAATTCAACAATACCAGGAGGCTCGCGTCCTTATTGGTTTGTCTTGACATCCGAGAGCATTTCCTGGTACAAGGACGAAGACGAGAAGGAGAAGAAGTTCATGTTACCTTTGGATGGTTTGAAATTGCGCGATATTGAGCAGGGCTTCATGTCAATGTCACGTCGTGTTACATTCGCTTTATTCAGTCCCGATGGACGTAATGTTTATAAGGTTAGTAATTTTATTTCATACAAAAAATGTTTGTTCAACAACAATGAAAAAGCAAACAAAAACAAAAAAAAAAAATGAAAAAAAAACAACAAAAATTCTAAAACTTAAAAAAATTTACAAAACTTAACAACTACATAAAAATTTTGTTTGTTGAAGTTTTAATTTTTCCTCCCTGATTGATCAGTATATAAAACAATAAAAACAACATCAGAAGCGTTTGTCAAATGTGCTTTTAGCGTTAGCTTAATAAGCTGCTCCTTTCAGCTTTAAAGTTATCGTTATGGAGCACATTTTATTGTGGTAACATAACAACTTTTTTTGTATTAGATAAAAATTACTATGTTTTTATCAACATTTTCCTAAACTCATTTACCTGCAATCTACAAATAGGTTGCATACTTTGAGGTGTAGTCCCTCGGCGCATGTTTAGCCTATATGTACATTGCAAGTAAAAACAAAAGCAATAACAAACATTTTATTATTCCTGCCGTAGGCTGAGCTAGAAAAACATTTTGTTTTCTTTTGTTTTGACTTTTTTTTTCAAATACTTTTTTAACTATAAAATTCTGTAAAAAAACAAATTTTTTGCATAATTGCTTTATTGGATTCCTTCATTTGGCTTTTCATTACAAAAACAAAAAACAAAATAATTGCTGCAAATCTAGGATTACAAACAACTTGAGTTGTCATGTGAGACAGTGGAGGATGTGGAATCGTGGAAGGCATCATTCTTGCGTGCTGGCGTCTATCCGGAAAAGCAGGAGACACAGGAAAATGGTGAAGAGGTGAGTTCTGAAATGTAGTGAGCAGACATTAGAAGGTAGCTTGAAAATTGTGGAATATTATGCAGTATAACAATATTTAAGTATACGCCGAGCACACTTTAAAAACTTTCTTATTTGTGAAATTTCCGAAATACGTTAAAAAAGAGTTTTTTGTGAATGTTCTATATCTATATTAAGGTATTGTGCGTATATTTGCTTGAACATAACATTAAGATTGTATGTTTAAGAAAATATAACTAAAACACAATTAATCTTTGCTTCACAAATAATTAAATATTTTACAAAATACAAGAAAATTATATAAATGTTTTTTAAGAAATTTAAAAAAAATTTATAATTATGTATCTGAAGAAACCGGAAAACATTCAAGAAATCAAAAATAAATAAAAACTAAAGAAGTTATCTAAAAAATTTATTTTTATAAAAATGAATATAAATTAAGTTAAGCATATTTTTATAAAAATTAATATAAAGTCAACATAATAAAAATAAATTTGTATGCTTAACTGTTAATAGTAAAAAATTATAAAACCATAATTAAAGTTTAATTAAAATCAAAATAAAAAATTATAAAATAATAAAAAATTACAAAAAAATGAGGAATAATAAAAAAATAATAAGAATTATAAAAAAAAATTAAAATATTTAAAAAGCTACGAAAGTTCAAAAAGAACTGAAAAGTGTAAAAACAACTGAAAAGAAGTAAAAATAAAGAAAAAATCAGAAAAATAATACATATAAGTAAATTGTAACTGAAAAGTAATTAAAAAACTTAAAAGTAATAAAATTAAGTGTAATAACAAAAAGTAAAAAAATATAAATAATAAAAATTAAAAATAACTAGGTATCAGGGCTTAAAATAATATTTGTTAAAGTTTTTTGTTTTTGTTAAAAAAGTATTTCTGCCAGAAAACATTTTGTTTTGATTTTTTTTTAATCTGAAAACGATATTTGTTTTATGAATAAATAATTTTATTAATTTTCAAGAATAAAAATTCATTTGATAAAAAAGTGCCAGTCAAATTCATAAAACATGTTAAGATTCTTTAAGGCTAAACAATATATATTGTTCAGAATGTTTTTTTTAAATATCTATTAAAAATATAAAAATATAAAAATATAAAAATATAAAAAATAAAAGTATAAAAATATAAAAATATGAAAATATAAAAATATAAAAATATAAAAATATAAATATAAAAATATAAAAATATAAAAATATAAAAATATAAAAATATAAAAATATAAAAATATAAAAATATAAAAATATAAAAATATAAAAATATAAAAATATAAAAATATAAAAATATAAAAATATAAAAATATAAAAATATAAAAATATAAAAATATAAAAATATAAAAATATAAAAATATAAAAATATAAAAATATAAAAAAATAAAAATATAAAAATATAAAAATATAAAAATATAAAAATATAAAAATATAAAAATATAAAAATATAAAAATATAAAAATATAAAAATATAAAAATATAAAAATATAAAAATATAAAAATATAAAAATATAAAAATATAAAAATATAAAAATATAAAATATAAAAATATAAAAATATAAAAATATAAAAATATAAAAATATAAAAATATAAAAATATAAAAATATAAAAATATAAAAAATATAAAAAATATAAAAAATATAAAAAATATAAAAAATATAAAAAATATAAAAAATATAAAAAATATAAAAAATATAAAAAATATAAAAAATATAAAAAATATAAAAAGTATAAAAAATATAAAAAAATATAAAAAATATAAAAAATATAAAAAATATAAAAAATATAAAAAATATGAAAAATGTAGTAATGTAAAAAATATAAAAATATAAAAATTTAAAAATAAAAAATAAAAATGTAATATATACAAAAAATACTATAAAAATATACAAAATAGAAAAAATATAAAAAATATAAAAAATATAAAAAATAGAAAAATAAAAAATAGAAAAAATAAAGATATAACAAACAATTATAAAAAAATAAAAAATCTAAATGTATTAAAAAACAAAAATAAAAATAAATCTAAATGAACAAAAACACAAGAATATAAAAAAATGTAGAAAAATTATTAAAAATATAAAACATATAAAAATGTGAAAATCATAAAAAATGTAAAAAATATAAAAATTTCAAAAAATAAAAATATATACATAGTATATAAAAAAATATAAAAATATAAAAAATGAAAAATATAAAAAAATAAAAAAATAAAAAAATATAAAAAATCGAAATGTATAAAAAAATAATATAAAAAATGTATACAAATTATTAAAAACATAAAACCTATAAAAATGTGAAAATTATAAAAAATATAAAAATTATAAAAAATATAAAAAAAATTAAAAAATATAAAAATACAAAACATGTGAAAATATTGAATAATATAAAATACATACAAACATATGGGCAAATCCACAGAAAAGGCAACTGTGACCAAAAAATTAAAACTTATTAAAAACGTATTATTTTATGATATTTAATAAGAGAAAAATTTTAATATTATTAATTTAGGCAATTTATGTGTTTCATCATAAATTCATTTACCATGATGATCAAATCGCCTGCAGTGTTTCACAAATGTAGTTTTTCTTTTTCGTAAATGTTTCGGTAACTTTTTTGTTTTAGTAAAAATGGAAGACATTGGCTAAAGATATTAATATGAGTGGCCGATAAGACCTAGTTTGTCTTGGTGCCTGCGTTCGCAACTGGCTTTCTTTATTTTATGAAAATTGGTTTGGTGAAGTTGACCTAGTTTGTCGAGTAACCACCCTGTCAAGCCAGGATTTCACCGGCTTCAGGGAGACAGAACGATATATATTATATATATACCTATTGGAGTGGTGTTTTATTGGGTATGAGACCTTGTTTGTCACACGACTCCGCCGTATACAAAAATTGTTGCTAACTTGACCTTGTTTGTCTTGAATACGCAACCCTGCTATGCTGTCTGATTTTATCGATTTTGACTTAACTTTTTTTCTATTATTTTTTATACTTTAATAAAATTATATACTTTAAGCAATTTACTAAAACTTTTTAGTTTGTTAAAAATACATTATTTCATTCAAAATCATACTTTATATTTTTGAATTGTATTAAATATCTTATTTTATAATTTTAAATTTGCTATAAAACCTGTTAAGGTTTAGCAATCAAGTAAATAAATAAAAATAATGAAAAAATGGTTGATGCAAGGAAAAGACAGTATATTAAATATGGTTCTTAATTACTAATTTACATAATTACTTAACTACCTAATTACTTAATTATCCAATTAATCTACAAATGAAAAATGTGTGACGTGCGACACATTACGTCCGAACAAATAAAATTATTAACTGTGGCTTTTAAAATTTGATATTTGAGATGATATTGGGCGTTTTTTAAAACTTATTTAGCTTGCAATTTTTTTGTTCATTAAGACTTTCGCGGCGCGATCGACCATTTCGCAGAAATATTCTAAGTTCGAGTATTAGTCTCACTTTCTTTTTTAGTAACGTCCAAACGCACGAAAAAAAGAATAAATTTTAGGTTAACTGCGGTAAGATGCAGGATGTTATAATTATTTTAAATTATACTCATGAAGAGCTATTTAACCAGATACATCTTAATTGAAAAACTGTTAATAAAATTTGCGAAATTTATGAAAAAATGTGTGCGAATGTGACTCATCCGAATGCTAGGATTTGCCCATATGGGCATTTCCACGGTCAAGCACGCGACATTCGTACGCCTTTGAGGTTTTTTGTTTTAATTTTTTTGTTTTTATTTTTCGATAGCATTTTCGTAGCAATATGTTAAGTACAAAATGTAGGTTCCGAAGATCTTATGTTTTCAATATATTAGCAATAAACATGCGATCTAGCACGCGCCAAAAAATGGAACTCGTTTTTAACTGCATCTAGAAAAATTCAGAAATCTGCGAAACGTAACATCAAATTTCAAAGCAATTAACTTTAAACTTAAATGGATTAATGTATCCTTCTAATGATAGCTGTCATGTTGAAATGGTTACCACAGTTGTTTTTTTTTAAGCTTAAGTATAATCTAGCACGCCACATCTAGCACGTGACATATTTTTCCATTGCAATTTAATTGGGTAATTAAGTAATTAGGTAGTTAAGTAATTATGTAATTTAGTAATTAAAAACAAATTCAATACATTTTCCTTTCCTTGCATCAACCATTTTTTCATTATCTTTACCCAATGCCTTCCATTTTTACTAAAACAAAAATGTCTACGAAACATTTACTAAACATTTACGAAAAAGAAAAACTACATTTTGGAAATAGTGCAGACGATTTGATCATCATGGTGGTTAATAATTTTATGCACAAATTGCTTAAATTAATAAAATAAAAATGTTTCTCTTTTTTATATGTTTTTAATAAGCTTTAATTTTTTGGTCACGGTAGACTTTCCTGTGGAAATGCCCATACATAAAAAAATATGGAAAGTTAAAATATAAATATACAAAAAGTATGTAAGCTAATAAAAAAATTAAAGATTACAATATAAATAATTAAAAAATAAGGAACTGACAGATAAGAAATTTAAGCTTAGTATGCTGTAGAAGCGAAAAGAAATCTTCCTTAAGAAATGCATTGCGTTTTTGACAGCGAAATTTTTTTCGTTGGTTAGTACGCTATTGAACCGAAAAATTTGTTCAATGCAGCCAAGTTTACAACCATGATTGCACTAAAACTTCGCGTGTAGAATTAAATGCCTACAAATTTTCGTTCCTATAGCATACTTAGCTTCAATCTTAAAAGTAAAAAAAAATAAAAATTTAAAAATTAAAAAATAGCAAGTATCTAAAGAATAAATGAAATAATTAAAAAATATTAAAAAAATTTTAAAGCTTTGTTACTTAAAAATTTGTTGTAAAAGTAAAGTTTTTGTATTTGAGCTCTGAAAATCGATACAAATTAATCTTGATAGAGTATGACTTAAATATTGTTGAACTGTAAATTTTTTATTTCATTCCATTACGATATCATATTCTCCCTCACCTATACTATCTTTCTCTGTCTCTGTTGACTTAACTCCACCAACATATACGCAAAATTTTCTCATCTAAGCTTTCCTTAATTGGCTTTAAATGTTAAAAAAATAAATGTGTAAATATTTTAACGACTTTTGTAATTTAGGCAATCGATATTTTCATTCACTATTCATGTTTTTACCTTTGTAAGATACTGAAGAAAAATCTTTTGACTCTTTTTGAAAAAAACTGAGTCATTTATCAATATTTCAACATCATAATCATCATAATCATCATAATATGAGCTTTAATTTTGTTCTGCATATTGCTTCTAAGCAGCAATTAAGTTTCACCAAAGAGCTATAGAATTAAAGAAAACCGCTTCTAAATCATTTTGCGCTGTATTGGTTTTACTAAAATTTTGACAGAAAAAATTTTAGCTAGACTTAAAATTTATGAAAGACCGTTAAATATGTTGTCAAAAATTTTATAGACAGAATAAGGAAACATTTACAAAACTGCCTGTCTCATGATTCTAACTACTCATTGGTTTTGGTCCCTTCTCCATTTCTTTTAGACGCATTTATTCATTGCAAGCAATTAATTGTTGCTCTCCTAACAAACAACTTATATTTCCCAAATCTGCTCATTTACAACCAACCAATTTAAGAGTTTAAGCATTCCTCTGCTATATAAATACATTTTTTAAATGACATTCAATGAATTTTTATAACGCATTTTCGTCTATTTCTTATTTATTAATTCTTCAATACAGGATGGACAAGAGGTTTGTTTCGTTTCATTATGCCATTAAGTTTCCTCTTTTGCATATTTTAATCAATCATATTTTTGGGATTTGATATAAATCAAAAACTGGGTTTTGGCATTTCATTTAACATTTACCAGTTAGCTATTTTTATTTTTTACCATTTATTTAAACACTTCTTAATGGTGTTTTTCAATTCTCGATCTTCTTTTTTGTCTTCCTTTTCTTCAAACAAACAATCAATACATTCCGTTAACGAATTATTGCAAAAATAAACTTCAATAACAGAGAAAAGTATGTTGTTTTTGTTATTTAAAAAAAAAAAACATAAAATTTTGCTTATTTTTGTTTGAAATTTTTTATATTTTTTGAAGCTGTTCCTGTTTTTTAAATAACTTGGTGGTTTATTTTTTTCCAATAGTGTTTCTATACTAATATTTAGTTTATTTTTTATTAAACCCTAACATTGAGGTATACATATTTGTTTGGTTTTTTCTCTTTAACACATTCGCTTTTTTAAACACTTTGTTTATGTTGTATTTATTTATTTATTTACACTCTCACCACCAAAAACAATCACCTCAGCACAAAAGTGACAAAAGTACAGAATTCTCATATGTAATAGATATGCACAAGGTACCAGGGAAGGGCTGCACGATAAAACATTTTTTTTTAACAAAATAACTGGTTTCGATAAAATTGTTGTCACGTCATGTAGCCGCTTTGCATATAATTTTGTAAAAAAATATTGATATTATTGTATTTTTTAAATATGTTAAAATTTTTCCTTTCTTCACTTATTGATGTATTGAAAAAATAATTATTATAACGATTACGACTAAAGATTTTAATAAAATATTTTTCTTGAACATTGTTTTGTTTGGGAAAATTAACTTTTCCTTAAAAGAATATAAAATGAATTAATTTTTTAAAATCACCTTTAAAATATATTCATCGATAAGACCAATGAACCAGGGCTATGCACAACTTCTCTATTTTTTTTTTTCTAAAGTAGTTTTGACCTCTTAACCCATTAATGCTCTCTACCAGAATCCGTTGAATTTAGATTTTGCAATTTTCAGCATAAATTTGTCTGAATATTAGACGGAAAGCTCTGAAGTTTAAAAAAAATTTCAAAGGATTTGTGTGTTGGAAGGCGTATGATCATAAACGCATAAAGGGTCTGTAAGAAGAGAAATAAAAAAAAACAGAAAAAATTTTAAATTGAAAAATTTTTATTTCGTATTCGTAGCGTAGGTGTTCAACTTTTACCTAATGAACTTTTTAATTTTTTTCTTGATGTTTATAAAACAAAATAACTCACCTGATAGGCATTTTTCACTTTTTTTTTAAAAAAATACTGCACGAACTGGCGCGAAAAAGTAAACAAAAAGCCTTTAAATGTCAATTTTAGAACTTTTTTTGGAAAAACATACTTTTGGCTTTCTCATACTGTTGGAAGCAAAAGCTTTACAGTGGCTGCGGATTTTTGAAGAATTTTTGAAAAATGCTTTAAGTATGATATATCCTACGTTATCGTTAATGGGTTAAATCGATTTTCTAATCGGAAAATCTCAAGCAAATCACCGACTCATGATTTGGCGTATAAAACTAATTTAAACAGTAATTTTTTGTTTTTATGTTATGTTTTTTTGTTTAAAGAATATTGTTATAACACAAGATCTAGTTAACCCTTTTAACTCGATTGGGTAAAAATGTCCCAAAACTATTTGAACATACCTATTGTAATAAAAAACATTATTGGACTCTCATTTGCAATTTGGTCAAGTGTTTATGGTTTACTCAGTTTAAATGTCTTACGTCCAGCAGCTTTTGCTCGGTGCGAAAGGGTTATGACCGATAGGATATTTCGTATAAAATTTGTTATACAATCTTACGATATCAGACATATGTCTATGTTAGATTTTGAACATTAAAGAAATTAACCCACTACTCACGCGAGCCTAAAAGCTAAGCTACCAATAAATTAAAGGACGTACTCGTATTACATATATGTAACGCTAGTCATCATTGGTGATGTACCAATTATTTTAACATTAATGGCTACGGAATATATTTGACATACATATAAGTAACGTACGCTAAGTTGTTTTAGTGATATACACTTCATTAAAGTAAGTTTACTTATAACTTAAGTATAAACTCGCGTTATAAGCCAACAAATACTAAAACAAAATAAATTTATTAGATTTTAATTTTTATAAAAACTAGCTGAAACCTGGCGCGTTGCTGCCACGCCCACGCTGTCGAACTTTCATTTATTGTTATCAGTGTACCTGCATGTTGAAATTGAGTTCGAATGCTGAATTTCGAGGTTGTGCGACCTATAACTCTAAAGTTATTCGATATCACAAATTCGTGTTGAAAGGTGGCACGCACCGTTTTCCAACGTCCATGTAATGTTATCAGTGAAACGGTACGTGTAAATTGTGGTCGAATACCGAAGGAAGAATTCCAAGACTGTGCGACCTATAATTCTAAAGCTATTCGATATCGCAAATTTGGGATGTATGGAAGGGAGGTGCCACGCTTCCTTGTCTAACACCCATAAAATGTTATCAGTAAAACTGCATTTTTAAATTGAGGTAGGTATTCGACCTTGGGTATTGATCGCGAATTTGGGCTGTATGGAAGGTGTCACGTCCCATTTTAGAACGCCCATAACATGTTATTACTAAAAAGGACGTGTAAATTGTGGTCGAATACCGAATTCGGAAGCTGAACGACCTAAACTTCCAAAGCTATTCGATATCGCAAATTCTAGCTCTATGGTAGGTGCCACGCCCTATTTTCCTCTTTAAACCTAGTTTGAGTGTAAGTCTACCTCTGCCAAATATCGAAGCAATCGGTAAAGAATTTCCGGAGGTGTGTGGTATTTCCAAAAAAAATAAATAAAATTTTCATACAAAAAGCTTCGAATTTTTGCGAATTTCCAAATTTTCCACACAACTTTTGCAATTTTTTCTTTATATAAAAACCTTGTCCTAACAATAATGAACACATAAAAATAAATCAACCAAATCGATCTAGTGATGAGGGGACATACATGTGGCAATTGATTTTTATTTATATGTGACCTTCTCCGAAAAAAGGGACCTATTGTGTGAAAATGAAGTTTCGAGAAAAACGCATTTAAAGTTTCATAATTCATTATCACTGTGAACACACCTTCAGTTGGGTTTGCTTAGTTATGATTGGGTGCCGACTTTGGTGACGTCATGCCTATGTGGTGACATATTTTTTCGCTCATTGCACCAAGCGGTTTATCGTTAGATCGCAAATGGTATTTGTATGAGAATGTCAGGGTCTTATGTACTGATTCACAGAAACGGGATTTTGTAGCTCCTAAACCGAGTGAACCAAAAGCGAAAAAAAATCGACAAATAAATCTGAACCTGCCAGCAAGAAAAAAAAATATCACGAGAAAAAGAAAGCTGAATTCAAAGCGCCGAAAAAAGAAAAAACTGAAATTGTCAAACGGAAGAGAATTAAAGTACCAGATCTACACCGAAACACCGAAAAAAGTCCAAACTCCAAAAAATTTCGAAGACTGACGAAAAAAAAAAAACAATTTAAAACCAAAAAATCAGAAAAAGTAAAATTTAATTGTTTTTCTCATTTTTATCGATTTTCCTAAGTTCGTTTTGTACGTTTTAATGGGGTCAATAAATTTTTACTAGAAATCTAACTCATTTCATCTTATTCTACACCCTTTTAGGTACCAGAATCCACTCTTAAGTCCAAACCCGTTTTTTGACACACTAGGTCTCTTTTCTCGGAGAAGGTCACATATAGATATACTAGCAGGACAATTTTTTCACACATATGCTAGTTTTTACCTTATTATGATTTTGACTAATTTTTTTGTGATACGGTTAGTTTTGCGACATCCGACTTAGTGATGAGATATGGCATCATCGTCCTTATTGGGTTAAGACAATACATAGAAAGAAATAAAAAATGGTATTTTCGGGATCAACTCGTCAAGAAGAGTCGCGCATAGGGTACCATTTTCTCCCGAACAAAGAGTCTTTTCTGATCAGAAAATGAGCGCACTTTCGACTGTCACTATCGCGGAGAAGAGTCACAAACGACTCTTTTATGTTCAAAAATTTAAAAAAATGCTATGTGGGGAGCGCCGCTCTGCATTTATATGTATCCAAGGCAAGGACTTTACCACTATTGTTTTACCAAATTTTTTAAAAATGTTAATATCTACCACTTTTACCACCGACCGACCTACCGCTATACAACCATAAAAAAAAACCACTATTGTGGTAGATCTACCAAATTTTTTAAAAATGTTAATATCTACCACTTTTACCACCGATCTACCACTATACCACCATCAAAAAAATTTTATGAATATGTTCTCTATAAAATATTTATAATAAACACATCACGCGGCACGAGTCGATAAAGTTACTGTCCCGTAAAATATCGTCCCGGTAAACTCACAACTTGCTGGAAAATCAAAGTTGCCTCAATTTTTACACACAGTGCGGTGTCGCAATGTCGGCTCTTGATACAGCTAAGCTTTTTGCAGAGTATTTTCAAAATAACTTTGAGCCTTTAATTGACTATGCTGGCGAATATGATAATGTAGATTGGCATGCCATTGACTTGGGTTCTTTATTTGTGTCGGAACAAGATGTTATAAATGGAATTCGAAATCTTAAAAACGTCAGATCTTGAAGTCAGATATTGATGGGTTTTCAGCGTGTTTTTTTTAAAAAACTGTTTGCAGTCCCTTGTCAAACCACTTCAAATTATGTTCAATAGATTCCTTAGTTCAGGTATATTTTTATCTGATTGGAAAATTGCAGCTATAACACCTATCTATAAAGCTGAAAATAAAGATAATATTACAAATTATAAGCCAATCTCGAAACTGTCAACAGTCTCTAAGCTTTTTGAAACTATTGCTAAGCAGAAGATATTTTTTGCGATCAAAAGTTTAATCTCACCACTTTAACATGGCTTTGTCTCTTGTCGCTCTACAGTTACTAATCTTGCCTGCTTTTCTGAATATTGTATCTCCGCTTTTCATACTGGGTGCCAATTTGATACGGCATAAACGGATTTTTCTAAGGCTTTTGATAAAGTTTTTGATAAATAACATTAGTTATTGATTAAAAAATTAGCCAAACTTGGTTTTCATTCTGTGGTCTTGGAAGTGGTTAAAGTCATATCTTGAAAATAGAAAAAGTTTTGTAAACATTGAGAATTATAGTTCTCCTACTTTCACAGTTACATCTGGAGTACCGCATGGTAGTATCTTAGGGCCTTTGTTATTTTTATTATTTATCAATGATGTTACTAATGTTGTGTGTCACTCGAAATGTTTACTTTTTGCAGATGACCTTAATTTTTTTCTAAAAATACGTAATGTATCTGATTCAGTGTTAATACAGTCTGATATTAATGCTGTTCATAGCTGGTGTGTGCGAAATCGCTTGCATCTCAATATTGACAAATGTGTGTATGCCACTTTTTCTAAATCAAATTGCCCAATTTCTACCTCTTATTTTTTGTCTGACACACCGTTAACTTATGTTAAGGAGGTGAAAGACCTGGGCGTGGTTTTTGACTCTCAATTCTCGTTTGTAGCCCACTTGGATTATATTATTCCCAAATCCTTGTTAGCTTTTATGCGTAGGAATAGCTTAAATTTTTTAAAAGCTTATACATTGAAATCAATTTTTACTTCTATAGTTCGCTCTAAATTGGAATATGCTTCCTTCATATGGAGCCCTTTTTATGAGGTTCATATTCTGCGGCTTGAGCGTATCCAAAAATCGTTTATTCGCTTTGCACTTAGAGGGCTAAATTTTGAAGATCCTATTCTGTCATATAATGCACGATGTTTGCTTTTTTGATCTTATTGTGGGTGGTATTGATTGCCCATCATTACTTGAATTAATAAACTTCAATGTCCCTTCTAGAATGTTAAGAAGATCGCATATTTTCTATTTGGAAACATGTAGAACATATTATGCCATTAATTCTCCAATATATAGAGCCTTATCTAATTTCAATCTACTAGCGTACAAATGTGATATTGATTTTTCTGTACCTAAATTAGCTATGAAGCAATTATTAATTAGTTATTTTTAAAGTAATGCATTATTTACCTAAATAATTTAAGTTTTTTAAATAAACTCTGTATAAGAACTTGGTTCATTGACTGAAATAAATAAATAAAAATCGATTTCGAACATAAGCAAAACCGGCGATTGAAACAGCGGTTTTGTCGACGGATAACAAATCTTTAATTTGTGTCTAGTTATTTAGTTTGCATTTACCCACATATGAATATATGCCCTAATTTTTCATGCTGATTTGTTGACCAATACTAGCTTAATAAGGAATCGTTTGTTATGGTGCTTAATTCAACAAGTGGCTTGTCTTTTTTGGTGAAGCCCTTGGCCAGTTCCGGGTGGTTCTTCATGAAATCAGTTACAATTGCAATTTCGCAGAAGCTAGCACGCACACTTATCAGCAATTCTGACAACTTTCAGCTGCTCGTTTTAAAACCGACAACCAAATCGATAAATCGGTTTCTGTGACACAATTTCGAAAATCAAACCAGTTTCTAAATCAATAATCGGTTTCTATGACACCAAAATAAAATCTGTATCAATTTCAAAACCGATTCTGAAAATCGTCGGTTTCCACAGCACCCCTGAATATAACGAAGATGTTAGAAAAAGAAATAAAAAATCTTGTAGGTTCCCGTTTTTATATCTTTAGTGCAATACTGCTTATACAAAATCTGTTTCACAAACTTTTTGCTTTTATTATAACGCTTAACTAAATGGGTGTTTTTTGTCCAGTTTAATTTTTAATACTACTAACACAAATAACACTTTTTTATAACTCTTTCGGTTTCCTATTCCTCCAATATTAATCTTTTCTTTTTTGGTTTGAGATTTTTTATTTTTTTTCATCTAACTACTACAATAAATAAAAAGTTCTATTAACAGCTTGCACCTGCTTTCAACGACCTGCAAGAACAAGTTGTGTGGGTTTTTTCTTTTGAATAAACTCTAAATTTCGTTAATTGTATATTTATTTATTTTATTTTAAAGTTAACTAACAAAAAAGCTCCAGTAAATTTTATTTGTCGTTAACACTAACATTGAATGCATACATTTTGTATATACTCTTATAAACGTAACATTACAGTCGGCTAGTGAGGAAGCCTCAACGGATCCACAGCTGGAGCGTCAAGTTGAAACCATACGCAATTTGGTTGATTCTTACATGAAGATTGTGACCAAGACCACACGCGATATGGTACCAAAGGCCATCATGATGCTCATCATTAATAATACCAAAGATTTTATTAACGGTGAACTGTTGGCGCATCTCTATGCCACTGGAGATCAGGTAATTAAATTTAAATAAAATATTAAACTTAAATAAATTTAAATAAATTTGAAAATTTCCCAGCAACAAATGATGGAGGAGAGCGCTGAATCGGCTACTAAACGTGAGGAAATGCTGCGCATGTATCATGCTTGCAAAGAGTCGTTACGCATTATTGGTAAGCTTTATACATAATACATATATTTACTCATTGCATTTCTATAATATATTTAAGATTGTAGAGCGCCTTAAAGATAATGAGTATCCATTATTATTAGGTGATTTAAATTTAAGCAAAGTAAACTGGAGCTGTTCGGACAATTTTCCAGCTTTAACTCCAAATATATAAGCCAAGGGGTCCGAAGTAGATTTCTTAGATTCAATTCTATCTGTTGGGTTTTATCAAATTAATTCTGTTCGAAATGCCTTAAAGAATATATTAGATTTAGTGTTTTCTGACCTAGAGTTTAATATATGCTGTTCTGAAACCATTTGCTCTTAGTCTAATAACAGCGTCGATCACACTTCTCTTTTGGTTCAATTTGATATCCTGGCTTTAAAAAATCCACTTCATGGTGATGTGTTTTTTAATTTTCATTTGCGAAAGCTAATTATATTGCAATAATGGATTATTTAAGTAGTATGAATTGGTGCACAATCTTTGGTAATTGTCTACAGAATAATTTTGATTTATTAATTAATATCATTAATGAGACTTTTCCAAAATTTCTACCGTTGAAAAAAGTCCACATGAGCAATAAACCTAATATTGGTATTATAATCGTCTTGCTAATCTTAAAAATATTATGAATATTGCTAGGCACACATAAATTATGAGAGTCTAAAAAATGTTTTATTTAGAAGTTATTTACTTGCTTTAGAATCAAATATAAAAAGTAATACTAAATGATTTTGGGCTTTTCTGAGTAATGAAAAAAATACCTGGGACTTTCCTCAAAATCTGTTTTGTCAAGATAAATGTTCGGATAACCCTCCAAGATATTTGTGAGTTATTTGCTTGCTTTTTTCAATCAAATTATGTTTGTGATAATGCATCTTCTAATCATGGACGTATTACGCCCATTGGTGTATCAATTACTGACCTTGGCTCCATTACCTTTTCGGAGTACAATCTTTGAAGCTTTAGTCTTTGAAGATTCAATAAGTCTTGATGTTAAAAAGGGTTGTGGGCAGGATAATATTCCACCCATATTTCTTAAAAACTGCTTTTGCCATGTGTAAGCCGTTTTCAATATGTCACTCCGTGAAGGGAAATTTTTAGACGTCTGGAAGATATCGGCAATTACTCCAATTTTTAAATCCGGATCAAGGCAATATATTGTAAATTATCGACCGATAGCTAAATTGCCACTTATTCCTAAAATTTTTGAATATATGGTAAAAAATAAAAATTATAACTCTATTAAAACACCATTAATTTTTTCTTATTTGAGAGAACGGAAATAATTTGTAAACAATAATAACTCTTCTTCAAATATATTAAATGTTGCTAGTGGTGTTCCTCAAGGTTCGGTGCTTGGTCCCATCTTATTTATGTTTTACCTTAATAGCCTTACTAATTGCATTGACAGAAATGTTTGTACATCTTTTATTTTTACTGATGATATTCAGCTCTTATTTTCTGGTGAATATCAGTTGCTTGATGTTTTGGAATCACTCATAAATTACAACACCTTGAATATATCATCCTGGGTGACTTCACACTTCCTAAAAATTAATGCTTCCAAAACAAAAGCCATGTCTGTCACTAGTGCTAGAACAGGAGACTTGAATCCTTCTATTCATATAAATAATTCACATATTGACTTCGTTGATGAATTTAAATGTTTAGCTGTGATATTAGACAAAAACCTTTCTTTTGAATCACATATTAACTCCCCTTAATCGAAAATAAACTTCACGCTAAGAAAACTCAATAGCATGCATCTGTATTTACCTATTATAATTAAAACTAGGTTGGCTCATGCCTTGCTAATGTCTACCTTTACTTACAGTCTTGAATTGTTTACAGGAACCCTCTCTTATAATACTAGAAAGATCAAGTTATTATGTAATAGAATAGTTAGATTTGTGTATAACGTCAGACTTCATCATCATATATCTTCTTATGTTTTACAATTTCTGAATTGCAATTTTGAAAACTTCATTAAAATTAGACTTCTTTTGCACTTTTACAAGATCATAAAATATCAATTACCGCATTACCTAGTAAGTAGGTTTGTATTCTCGCATTCCTTCAGAAATGCTCAAATCATTTTTCTTACTATTGCCTGCTTTCTATTTGAAAGGTCTTTCCAGGTTAGAGTCACTCGGTGCTGGAACAAATTACCAAGAAGCCCTAAAACTTTCTCTTCTATCAAATTATCAATCTGCTTACATACTGCCAAGATTTAAATTTGTGATAGTAGATATTGTCTTATTTGCTTTTGTAAACTCGTAAAATCTAATTAATTTTATCGCTGTGGACTATTATTCCGTTCTATTTAATATAATCAACATAAATTTTCCTGTTTTAGTAAATTATTATTTAGGCGGGTTTGCCTTCACAATTTTGGAAAGTATATAGAAAGAAAAAATGCAGGTTTAAGTAAATTGTTTTTATGGTTTATTATATAATTAAAACATTGATAATATATTTCATGTATATATTAGTATTTTAGTTTAAGCACATAAAAATATATTCTATAATTTTTGTATTTTGGTCTATGAGGCTTATAAAATTATAAAGAACTGAATAAATAAATAAATAAAACTAGATTGTCTGAGATGCAGCACGGATTTGTGTCAGTAATCCTAATCTAACTCTTTTTACACACTTTCTGTCCAATAATATGGAAAAAGGTCATCAAATAGATGTTATTATATTCACGGATTTCGCAAAGGCTTTCGATAGAGTTCAACACTCTGTTTTGATTAATAAGCTAAGTCACCTCGGATTTTATTCCTCGCTACTTCTATGAAATTATCTTATAAAATTATGTTATCTTATTATAAAAATTCATCTAAATACATTGACAATTATTCAAGGGTGCCCCAAGGTAGCCACCTAGATCCCCTGTTGTTTCTGTTTATCAATGATCTTCCGATATTATGATCATATGATCATATGATATTAATACGGTCTTACTCGAGAGAGTTGACTTAAAGAAAGATTTAGGGGTTTTATTTGTGCCAAAGTTAAGCTTTGCCAAACATTTTGATGCTATTATATCAAAAGCGAATGAGATGATGGAATTTCTATTGCGCAATACTAAGGAGTTCTCTGATACCTTTACCGTGAGAACCATTTTCTTTTCAATTGTCAGATTGTCAATTCTCTACATATTGAAAGAATTGAAAATATTCAAAGGCATTTCACTACGTTAGCAATTCGCAAGCTCCACTGGGAAGGTTATGCCTTCCTATGAAGCGCGATGTGCTCTTCTTAGACTTAAGTCTTTGAAGTTCCGGCGAAAGTATTTTCTCGCCTTATTTGCCCGGGATGTAGTATGAATCATAATCAGCCCTATTCCAGAATCCGTCGTAATGAATTTCCGAACGTAAAGCTACGCTACGAATACGACAAATTTGCTAATCTAAAATCCGAACGAAACTTCCCCTTTTCGAACTTACTCTCGGGAGTTCGAAAACAACTGGTTTCAACAGCAGACAAATAAATAAAAAGAAAAATTGAAAAACTGAAGTGTTTTTGATCAAAATTGTATTTTTTAGCTGTGATTTTTAATGGATTTCATGCAATTGCAATTTTCGCACAATAAAAGGAAGATTTCTCACATAGAGAATCTATGAAAATTCGTCGAAGAATATTGCGAGATTCCATCAACCCTTTGGGAATGGATTACGAAACGTAGGAAATGCACTAAATAAATTTCAACTAACATATTCACAGGTTTAAATGAAAATAATTTAACTTTATTAACCAAATATTAATTATAAGTTTTATTTTACGACCTAATTCTATAAAAATTTAATTGTTTTATTTTGTCGTAAACAAATCTAGGGTATATTCTAGGGTCATATACATATAAAATTAGATTTTTAGTGTTTTAGGTAATGTGTATTTAAAAGTAATAGTTTTAAGAACTCCAATATAATGTATAACCTGTAATATTATATTTTTGGCCAAAAAAGGCTTTTATATTACATTAATAAATGAAATGAAATGAAAATCCGTCGAGTCAAGGCTTTCGTGGAAAAATCCGAAAAACAGCTGTCAAAAGTTGATACGTTCGGAATGTGTAGTTGCAATGCTACGAATGTAAGAATGTTCGAATTCGATTCGGATCTTAGAATACTTCATTACGAATCCGAAAGAAAATTTACGCTACGACGGATTCTGGAATAGGGCTGATTGATTGTGCACCACTTCTAGCTCTTTTCAAACCTTATGCACCTGAAAGAAATTTGAGGCAAAGGCAATTGTTCTATATACCCTACAGAAGGACTAATTATGACAGAGGTGACCCGGTTTATAATATGACTAAAACACTCAACACTAATCTGCGGCTCTATTGAGATCACCCAAAATAGGGTAGCATTTAAGAACGATATCATGTTAAATTAAAAATTTTTATACCTACAGTTAATTTATGTACTTATAGTAATTGTAAAACAATAAATGTTAATAGTTGATTAAATAAATAAATAAATATATTAAGTGTTATATGTTTTAAAATTGAATTTAAAGTTGATCTTGAACATTATTAAAACTGTATCTAAATTTATAGGCGATGTCTCTATGGCCACCGTGTCATCACCACTTCCACCACCAGTGAAAAATGATTGGCTACCAAGCGGCTTGGATAATCCAAGATTATCGCCGCCTAGCCCAGGTGGTCCAAGAAAACCAGCACCCACATCACAGGTAACTTATTCTTTTCAGTATTCTTAACAGTAGATAACGGCTAAAATTGTTTAATGTGTCTTGCGTTACTTCAGGGCTCTTTGGGCAGTGCAGCTGGTCGCGGTCCGCCACCACCACCCGCCACCGGTCGTCCAGCACCAGCGATTCCAAATCGACCTGGTGGCAGCGCACCCCCATTGCCCGGTGGCCGTCCAGGCGGCGCTCTTCCACCACCACTTTTACCATCGTGAGTACAATTTTTACCTAATAATTTCTTTACTTTGTTTTTCCGTTTTTTTTCTAAATTACAAAAATGCAGTGAACATAGCTTTTATTTGAACGCTCACACATTTCTTAACATCTTTGAATTTTTTAAAATTCCATTTGACACAATTTTATCGATCGAAATTTTGAGACCTCTTTTTAAATACACAAATGAGTTTTTTACAAAAATACAATTATTGAGCGATATGAATAAATTTCATGTACGTATCTTTACTATCACTACGATTATATTTATTTTATTGCTTTTAGTTTTTCATAATTTTTATTTAGTATTTAACTTTTCGCTCATACATATTTCATCATTCGTTTTGTCTACTTTCGTTAAAGCAACAAACTTTCAAGGAACTTGATTCGTTTTTTTATTTTTCTATATCTATGGTTAGGCATTTATTAATATTTTTTAAAATTGTTTAAAATTGGAGCTGACTCAAAATGTTATAAAATGTTCGTTTTTATACATTAAAAGTTTGTTTAAAATTGTTTTATATTTAGTTAATGTCAGAATAGGCGCAAAGCTATGCGAAACGAGGCTATGTTTTTTCTAGAGACATGACAGCTCAAATATGGCTCGTTAACCTTTTGACTTTGAGTTAATATTATTAGTTACCAATTGAATATTATTAATTTTTACTTATCAAAACATAGCAATAAACTATTTTTATAAATGGGCTCGTAGACAATTATAGCCAGTCTAGGTTTATGAAATATAAGAACGCAAATAAACTTTAATATTTGGAAATTTTGGCGTTAGGTTTTGCCCAAGGTATTTAACTTAAAAATTCTAGTTCTCTTGCAATAAAATCTTGTCAGCTGTTTTTATTCATGACTGTTTAAAGGCAGGCCATTCAAATACATCAAAACCTATCACTTTGCATTATTTTCATCAAATTATGTTTTGTGTTGTTGTGTTATTTCTTTCTCTCACTAATGATAATAGAGAATTTAACTATACATATTTATACTTAAATTGAAACGAAGGCAGTTTATTAATTAATGCATCGTATACAATTTTTGTCGAAGCTGTTGTTTTAAAGGTAAATTGTTTGAAATTGAACTTCACATTTCTTGTGAAACTGATGGTAGGCATGGTTGCATGCAACGAAAAAATTTGCTCAGCTGTTGTTGCATTGTTTTAGGCTGCCATTAAAAACTTCCATCAAAAGAAAAACTTAAAAATTCTGCATACTTTTTGGAGTCTATGTAATTTGTATGATGAGTTATAAAAGTACAGAAAATTTTACATTAATGTGAAAAGAAAATGCTTTTACTTTTTAAATAAATAAAAAACATAAATGTTTCTGCTATCATTGTGAAGATTTTATTTTTTGTTTTGAGATTTTTTTTAATTTTTATGTTAAAATTTTTTCATGAATGTTTGTTTCATACTGTGCTTCGCGCATTTTATTTTTGTTGATAAAATTTGTAAAAAATTATTTATATTGAAGAGTTGACCCAACATAAGTTCTTATACATATTTTAACATAATCTCGTCTTTGTTCTCTTCTCTCTCTCTCTCTCCCCCGCCTTGCTTTCTAATAACCGCGCTTCGTCATCATCCACAACAACTTGTCTATATTAATAACACAAACGCGATTTCGCTTATTTTTGTTTCGCACTAAATTAATCATTAATAAAATTAACAGGCGTCGCTAAATGCAACGATAACTAAAAAACTGCAGCATATTCAATATATTTATATACATTTAAATAACATAAACCAACCTATAGGAAATTAATATATAACTGATAAAGAAAAAAGAATCTCAACAATTTTTGAAATGAAAATTTATGCTTTTCTAAATGTGAAAAAAGAAAAGATTATTAAATAGTTTTATTGTAAAATTATGCAAAAGTTAAACAATAGTAAAAAATACTCATGCAATTATATACAAGTATGTAATGGAAAAAAAGATGACAACTCAAATGAATTAAAGATTAAATTAAGTTTATTTCTTTGTTTGTTTGCGCTAATTAAGTTATGGTTAAATTGTTTAAAGTAAATCAAAAATTTTCAATCGAATCCACTGTGAAAAATAGCCAGAAAAAAGCAATTAGAGGTAAGGTCTTTCAAATTAATAGAAATGCTATTTTTAAAAGAAGGCCTTTTCGAAAGAAAAATAAAAAAAAAATTGCTGCTTCTTTTTGTAGCGGTTTTTGCATACTAGAAAAAACTGTTTAAATATATTAAATTAGAAAATTTGAACAGCTATGAATAGAATGTTACTTATATACTAACTTACATATATATATGATTATATAGAAGACATTTTCATAAATATACAAAGTGTGCGCGCTGTTAATGTTAAAAAAGTCAGTTTTTTTTGTTTTAAAGAAAATAAATTTCCAAAATCGAAGTTGTAAGCACTTAGTGTAAAAACTCATACCAAATCTACGCAAACATTCCTTTTCCCATTTCCTTTCCCAATTTATTCTGTGGTTCTTTTCAGAAAAGCGCTTACACTCTGTATATTAATTAATTTAAATTAGAAAAACGTGCTTATAAAAAACTTTACTAAAGTACCTTCTTTACAACATTAATTTATTGATTAATTAAGCTTAAGTTATAGCAAAAAGTAGCAGGAGAAAATCCTTGCAAAGCTTGATAAAAAGAATTCAATTCTATAAAGCAAACAAAAGGCTTGTTATAATTAAAAAAACAAGCTATAGATATTCTCCAAAGATATTTTTGTTTTGCTTGTAGCTTCTTTAATGGTTTTCTCATGCTACTTTGGGCTTTAACTTTTTAGAGTTTAGATATTGCATTGAACGTGTTGTTAAATTATTATAAAATATTAAAACAAAAACTAAAATTCCATACTGCTATATTTCACAAAATTGCAAATGTTACTAAAAAAAGAAGAAGATTATTTCTAAAAATACCATCAAAACAAACAGTTTAATAAACAACAAATAAATGTTTCTCAAACAGTCCAGTGGTTTTCTTTAACAAATTACTTTTTTTATATAGACCATTTAGCAAGCTTTTCTCTAAGTCCATCTAATATTTTTGGCTTAGATCTATACAAACACTTAACGATAATTGTTATTTTTCTCGATTTTAAGCTCATTACATTACATTTTTTTTTAATGCTTTTTTTTTAATATTGCTTTTGTTTTATGTAGCAATACTTGTATTGTTGTTTTTATATTTTATTTGTCGTAAATGCACCTTGTAATTTAGTCCGTTAGAGGTTGAATATTTTCCTTATATGTTTTTCCCGCACTGTAAATATGGTTTTAATTCATAAATTGTCAAATCTTTCTTAAGTCTGCTTTCTCACTAAAGCATTTATTAAGATCCAATTTTATTGTATAAGTGTCATTGTAAAATAGTTCTATGTTTTTAAAACTGTCCCTTAGTCTCAATTAAAAAAACTTGCAATTTTTTTTCCTGTGCTCGACCTTGGAAGCCCACTGAACCCTTTTTGCATATATTTCATACTACTTCTCATAATTAAATTTTGTTTTGTTTTTACTGAACTATCTTGTGAATGATCCTATTGGGGGTTGGAATTAATTTTAAAGGTTTTTTTTCGGTTTTTGAGCATTTATTTAGAAACAACGGTACAATGTATATTATTCAAAGTATTGTCCATCGTTAGCTACAACATTTTCCCATCTTTCTGGCAGCATATGGATTCCGCGCCGGAAGAACGATTCGTCTTTTGAGGCAATCCACGAATCGACCCATTTTTTGGTATCCTCGTAAGAAGTGAAGCGCTGCTCAGCCAAGCCATGCGTCATCGATCTGAATAGGTGGTAGTCGGAAGGGGCTATGTCTGGGCTATAAAGCGGATGGGGTAGCACATCCCAATTCAGCGCCTCCAACGTTTCCTTGACGGTTCTTGCAACATGTGGCCGTGCGTTGTCATGTTGAAAAACCACTTTGTCGTGTCTTTTGGCATATTCCGGCCGTTTAACCTTTAATGCTCGGCTCAATTGCATCAATTGTTCTTGGTAGCGTTCCCCAGTGATGGTTTCGTTAGGTTTTAGCAGCTCATAGTACACGACACCCTTCTGATCCCACCAAATACACAGCATAAGCTTGGCGCCATGAATATTCGGCTTGGCCCTCGATGTTGATGCATGGCCGGGTGGTCCCCACGATTTTTTTCGCTTAGGATTATCGTAATGGATCCACTTTTCATCGCCAGTGACAATACGATGCAAAAAACTCTTCCTTTTATGCCGTTGAAGCAGTTGTTCGCACATGCAAAATCGCCGTTCAACGTCTCTCGGCTTCAACTGGTACGGCACCCAATTTCCTTGCTTTTGAATCATTCCCATGGCCTTCAAGCGTTTGCCGACCGTTGATAAGTCGACTCCCAATGATTCTGACAATTCTTGAAGGGTTTGACACGGGTCTTCATTGAGCAAAGCCTCCAATTCCTCATCTTCAAACTTTTTCGGCTGGCCCGGACGCTCTTTGTCTTCCGTATCAAAATCACCACTTTTAAACCGACGGAACCAGTACTCACAAGTAGAAATCGATGGAGCATAGTCCCCGTAAGCCTCAGTAAGCGTGCGTTGTGCTTCAACCGCTTTTTTCTTCAAATGGAAGCACAAAAGTAAACCTTCCCGCAAATTGCGTTTTGTTGGAACGAAAGTCGACATGTTAACAGAGAAAAAAAATATATGTTGTTTACACTTCAGTGGAATGACACATACTGAAAAATGAAGCTTAGACAATGTGCTTTGAAATGAATATAGTCACAGGTGTGCCCGATGCGATCTATTGATAGTTACGCCATCTCTTAGAAAACCTTTAAAACTAATTCCAACCCCCAATAGATGGCCATCAGTTTTTATATCTGTAAGAAGTTGATAAAATTGGTTTTAAATTTCTTATTCTAATTTTTGTAGTGAAACTTGATTTAACTTTACTAGAGCGGAGTTTAATCTCGTAGTAACAGGATTATGAAAACTGCATAAAACTATAAAATTAATTAAAAAGTTTAATTTCATTTCGGAAATTAATAGAAACTTCGAAAAAGTATAGATTTTTGCAATATTCGTGGACTGAGAGTGCATTTTTTATTGATCTATGTACATTGTACTCTACAAAGGCTTAACTAAACGAGACCCAGGTGATCGAGGATGCAGTTCCACTGGATTTTCATGTCTCTGGGTATCGCTTACTGCCATTGTTTTCTTTGCATAGGGGCATTGCCATTTTTATATGATCAGATGTAGCGTACCAGTGTGAGAGAAGTCTGAACGTGACCAAACCAGAGTTTAGCTCAATGTGGATTAGGTTCAGGCTTCGCTCGCACTTACTACATTTCTGTTTTATTTATAGAAGTCCGAATACAGGGAGGGAGCCCACTTATAAAAATCTGGACTCTCTATCTCTCTCTCTCTCTGATTCGATTACGCATATTTTGGGTTGTTTCCTGATAGTGAGATCGGTGTAGCAGACGATTTTAATTTCCACAACCCGGCTTGGTTACGTCACGTTGAGTTATTTGCTGAATCGAACCAATTGATTCAACTAGTGAAGGAACCCACTTTTTTCCTCAAAGTAATATGCATAGCCATAATATCCTTGACCTTTTTCTGACTTCATATCATGAAAAATATGATGTGACTGTCAACGCGAGGGCAATGCCACGAACCCTGCAAACTTCTGACCCATTGCGATATGCTCTACACTTTCCAAAGTATGAAGAGCGTAATAAACTTAAATTTTTTTAATTATCTGGAGCACAACCAACTGCTCAGCGATCGTCAATATGGTTTCCGTAGGGCCCGCTCTACTGGTGACCTCAAGGCATTTCTAACTGAGAAATGGAATCAATACGTTCACTTTTTTGGTGAGAGTAGGATTGTAGTTCTGGATATTTCGAAGGCTCTTGATCGAGTGTGGCATAAAGCGCTCGTGTCAAAACTAATTGCATACGCTGTTGGTGGTAACTTTGCTCGATGAATCAAGTATTTCCTCAAGGACAGAATGTTTCGTTTTCTGTTTCTGACCTTCTGTCGTTGACTCGTAACCCAATCTATCCGTTTGTGGAAGATAGGAGCATTTGTTATTCCTACTCTTTTAAAAAACGCCCAAGCTCTATGGAGATTGAGAGAAAGAGGTTAAATATAAATGACAAACTACTTAATGGGTATATTGCCCATAAGCTCCCCTTATTATGAATGGTGTGGATCTTGTGGAATCGACGGGCATATTGATCCAATCTGATCTACGTAAGAATGATCATATATCTTCGATGTGTCGAAAGAAGCGGCCAAGTGCCTGGGTTTTTTAAAACGGTGCAAAAAATATTTCACTCCACTGATCTTCGCAATATCTATTGCCTCATATATCAGGCCGAAAATGGAGTACAATTTTCACATTTGGGCTGGGCTTCAAGATCTTATTTGGAGCTTCTGGACCGAATTCAACGTCGTGCGATATATTTGATAGGGGATGCAAGTATTTCATCCTCTCTCAACTCTCTTGGACATCGTAATGTAGGTTGCCTAAGCCTTCTATATAGGTACTACCATGTGAAGTGTTCAAGGGAGATACATGGCCTGACGCCACCAGCTCGTGTGTTTCCCAGGTCCACTCGGGCAGCTGTCCAAGACCACCCCTTTACCATTGCCCCCAAGTTCAAACAGAACCTAGCATTACCGAGATAATGCGTTTTTTAGTCGCAAGGTAAAGTTGTAGAACAGTCTTCTTGTGAGCGTGTTTTCCGGCAGTTTTGACCTGTGCAAATTTAAAACAAATCTTCACCAACACTACTCCAGCTATCCATCTATCTTATAGGGGGCATCCCCTGAGCGTTGGTTCAGTCTAAAAAAAATAGCAAAATTTTGGTTTTTATTCCACACTTCTCTAGACCTTTTTGTTTTCAAGATTTTTTTTTTCAAGAATTTTTTTAAGTTTTGACATATAAGCAATCGGCCTGATTCCATTCTATACATGCGGAAATATAAATATGCTATCAAATTGTTTACAAGAAACCGAATATTAAAAAAAATTAACATTTTAGAGCAAAACCTCTTATGGCAAACTTCTTAGGCAGTATTCTAGTGTAGAAAATTTAAAAAATCAAAACAATTTGTTTTTAATTTTTTGTTAGCTTATATCTCGACCAAAAAGGTAAAAGGGCTTAAATTTATGTAAACCCTTGGCGAGGAAAGCAACATGAAAATTTTATTCTGTTCGAAGCTGCATACGAACTTTCAAAAAATGCTCATAAATGTGACAGGAAATGCATTTTAAGGGTGGGGACAAGTGCATTTTGAAGAGCTAAGAAAAATATTTCATGTAATTGGAATAACTCGAAAAAGGACTTAAATGACTAAAGCTCTTTTGGCTTTTTGGTCGAAATATATTCAAGAATATTTCCTTAAAAGGATTTTTCGAAATTTGAATTATTTTAAAAGTAATATCCATTTTAGTGTCGTCAGTTAGATTGCCTGAAACTTAACTAAGAAACTTGAAACTCATTTCTCGCGAAACTGCATTTTCCAATACGTTTGACATGATATCTCCAGTTCTATGGACCGATTAACTTAAAATTTGTTGTGGGTCTTTTTTATATAGTCCGAATTAGGATTATGTATAAATTTGGTTTAATAAAAATATTTTTAAAAAAATCATAACTTAGAAAAAAGCCAAAAAATTACTTTTTTTCAAACAGTCGCCATTTCGCAAAAAATGGTCATGTCGCTATATCCCTAGTTCGATGACTTCGTTGAAATCGTGTCAAGATGGTGTGGCACCCTTTTTTAGCACCCCAGAACAAAAGCCTGTAATTTTAAAAATGTTAAAAATTTAAAAAATTTTTTTTTATTATTGCGGGCTTAAGGTCCAAAATTTTTGTACATTAAAACTCCAAGTTTTAATTATAAAATTTATTGTCAATATTTCGACTGCCGTCGGCAATCATCATCAGGACAAATATTACAAATTAAAACATTTAGAAATTAACAAATTTTTCCATTAAACACAAACTTTACAAATTTTACAAAAACTTCGAGACAATTTGACAACAATTATATTAACATCCACTTGTTTCGAGTAACTTAGCTTATTGCTTAGCTACTTGTTACTCGAAACAAGTGGATGTTAATATAATTGTTGTCAAATTGTCTCGAAGTTTTTGTAAAATTTGTAAAGTTTGTGTTTAATGGAAAAATTTGTTAATTTCTAAATGTTTTAATTTGTAATATTTGTCCTGATGATGATTGCCGACGGCAGTCGAAATATTGACAATAAATTTTATAATTAAAACTTGGAGTTTTAATGTACAAAAATTTTGGACCTTAAGCCCGCAATAATAAAAAAAAATTTTTAAAATTGAAACAAAAGGTCGGTAAATGAACATTTAATGTTAAAAATTTTTTTTTTAATTTTTTTAATTTTTAAAATAATTTTTAATAATAATTTTTTTTTATTTTTTTTTAATTTTTTTATTATTTTTTAAATTTTTTTATTTTTTTTAATTTTTTTTTAATTTTTATTTTATTTTATTTTTAATTTTTTCTTTTAATTTAGTTATATTTTTTTATTATTGAAATATTAATAATGAACACATAATAAAAAAAGTGTATGGTAAAAATAATAATTGGTTAGGCCGTCAAAAGATGCCTCTACACTAGAATACTGCCTTAAGGTGCTCTTCTTAAGGGGTCGTCCATAAACTACGTTACCAATTTAGGGGGGGGAGGGGTTTTGAAATGCACTAAGATAAGTAACGGTAGCGGGGGGAGGTGTTTAGATATTGTAACGTTACCAAAAATTAAAAAAATCGACGAAAAAGCTCTAATTAATAACACAATCATTTTAAAAATTTTTAACCTTACATGTTTATGTTTGACCGTCTAAATTGATGGTTAACTTTTGTTTCAACGATTTCTTCCACCGCCTTTTCCCTCGACACAGGAACCTTTTGGTATTCCTTCAGAAAGAAGAAAGCGGTTCAAGGTCGTGTCCTACCTGCGGCTTGTATTTCGTTTTTAAAACTTCTATGAATTGTCATAAGTTTGTATTATATCGTTTACAATAAATCGGAATAAAACATACTATTTAAATAAATCAATTTTCAGAAAGCATTTACACAAAAACACAGAACTTGGTGCAGCTCGGGTGCAGCCTTTAAGGGTACTCTGTCAAAGACCAGGTGAATTTCTTTGCGTTAGAAATGAGGGTTTAGAAATGTCACGTTACTTTATGGGGGGGAGGGGTTTTGAAAAGCACTACGAAAAGTAACGCAGGGGGAGGGTAAAAAAAACCGGAAAATCAGTAACGTAGTTTATGGACGACTCCTAAGGTTTAACTCTGTTTTAAGTGTTGTACTTGGCTATTTTGTTTTACATTTCACACCCTAAGTACAAAAGGGGCACAAATCAAAATTTTTAAATGTCTAAAAAAGAGCCAATTTTTTTTTATTAAAAAATTATTATTCAACCTTATTCTTGAACCCGCGCTCGCTCTTAAAACGACGTCGAAACAAAATTTTATATTCTTGAAACTTGCAATTTCGACGTCGAGATCTGCAGTGATTGTTCACTCAATTATTGAGCAAACGTCGTCAAATAAATATTAAAATTTTTGATCGTCGAAATGATCTTCGACGACGGTTCATTGATAAAAATGAGCTTTTGACGACGACATTTACTCGACGCGGATTCAAGAATAAGGGTGAATAATTGACTTTTAAGATGTGTACAAAAATTTTGCAATTGATGGAAATTATAAATACGAATAGTCTAACATTTAGGGTTTTTAGGGTTTGATATGTAAAATCAAAATGTTTTTGTAAGCTTTAATATTTCATAGATAAAAGTCTGAAAAGTTTTTTTAATCGCTTTTATAGCTTTTGCTAAGAAAGCATATCTGATTCGAACACCTTTTTAAGCTTTCAAACATATAATATCGCTTAATTTTTAAATTAAAATTTTATAAATTTTTTTCTGAATTGCGTTTGGATTAAAAAAAGTTGAATTTTTGAGAAATTTTGTAATAATTTTATTCTGGGTTAAATCACTCAGAATCTAGTTTTTCGGGATCCCTTTATTGAGTTTCCCATTTTTAACCTAAGTCCGAATTTTTCTTAACCCTTAACTGGTACACCTCAAAAAAATTACACCAACAGTACATCTGGCCCCAGGGACCACACCAACTTAAAATGCTAAAAAACACAAATTTAGTTAAAAATTCATATTATATTTTTTAAGAAAATCTTAAATAAAGTTTTTTTTTCTATGTAGAAAGAATTTTGTAAAATATTTGGAACAATTTAATTGAAATAAATTAAATTTTGAAGTGAATAATAAGAGAAATATGCTCTTTTATATTTTTGTTGTGGTCCCACAGACCAGGTGTACCAGTTAAGGGTTAAGTTTTTTATGAAATTATGAAATATATTTTATTTATTTTTATTTATTTATAATTTATTATACTTCACTCATTTATATTAAAAATATCAACTTTTTCAAAGCCATTACTTTATGTTATCGTTTTTTACTGCACTAATTATTTGTTTTGTATTCCACTATTTATGTTTTTCTTTCAAATATATTTTTATTTCATTTAAATGTTGTGCTTCAGTATTTTTTCCTAATTTTAAAAATTTACTCCATACCTCATCTTCAGAAAATTGTTAAAAAAGTTTTTTGTAAATTATTTGATTTTTGAAAAGGGGTTTCAAGTTATTTAATTACCAAAAAAAAATAAAATCAAAGTTGTAACATGTAAAAAATTTTATTCGCTGACACTTCTACATTTTATATTGCCGCCAACAAAACAACCAACCAAACAACACTAAAACCTATACAAAAACAACAAACAGTCGCGTAACCGGTGCAGTTGGTGGTGCCGTTGTACAGCAATCTGGAGCCAATCGTTATATACCCGAAAGCATGCGCGGACAGGTCAATCAAGCTGTTGGACAAGCAACCATCAACGAACTCTCAAATGTCTTCGCCTCGAAATTCAAGTAAATCCATATAAAATCGCTTGCAAAAAATCTGCAATGTTAAAAATAACGACAAATGTTTTGCTGCACATTTGTTAAACTCAACTAACATGTTTTTTTTTTTCGTTGATGTTGATATAACCAAATTATTAGAAAAAAAAACGCAACTCACGACAAGAACATTGTATACATACATACATACATATAATGCACTCATACTGAAAATGCATTCTTATATTATTTGTTGTATTTTACTATTTTCAAATTATTGTTTTGTTCTTTTTGTATTGTATTATTGCTCATTCTAAGCTTTCAATTGTTTAGCTTTTCATTTGTTAAGTCCAAAAAAAAATAATTATTAAAGTCATTTTAAAAGTTTTTTTAGTTTATTTCTAGAAAAAAAAAATTGGGCAGTAACTGAGGAAGGAAATTTAAAAACCTTCAAAAATTCTATACACATATTTGCTTTTCTTAAAATTTTAAAATCAAAGCTCTCTCAAAGCTCTCTCTCTCTCTTTCTTGTATGCTTTCTTGAACGTTATTTTCTTTTTAAAATAAATTTTTATAAAAGATCTGTTTCCGTACGAACTTCAAGTAAAGTTTGAGTAATAGAGAGTAACTTGATTATCTGTCAAAATGAGACTATTTATCAAAAAGTTCGGAAACAACTTCAAGTAAGTTTCAAGCACAACAGCTGTTCCCGTCTTTTTGCAATAGCAAAAAGTTTTTGCTTGAAATTGTTTGTTTATTCTGATAAAAAACACTTTGTACAAAATATAAAAAACAATAATACTTGCATTGTTTGTTTATTCTGATAAAAAACACTTTGTACAAAATATAAAAAACAATAATACTTGGATTTCATGATAAGAATCATTTTTATTTCACAAAGACAATAAAAAATATTGATTTTATTATTTGACGATCAGCTGTTTGTAGCTCGATATTCGTCCTCGAAGAAATTTTTCAAGTAAAATTCAAGTAATTGTAATAGAATAGAGAGTAACATTTTGCTTGTTCTTCTGACTCGAGCTTGAAAAATGTGCAAAGAAACGCTTTCAAGTTACTTAAAGCGAGCACGGAAACAGACCCAAACTTGAAATATTTTGACTTACTTTGTAATTAAAAAATAAATTTCTAGCCTTAAAAAAATCTTTTGCGAGAAAAACTTTTTGTGTAGGTAAATGCTTTTCTTCTGGGACAAAAAATTGCATTGAGTGCGTTTTCATGGAGTCATCGAGACAGTTAATTTAGAATTTTATATAAGTACGCGTTGAAGATGCTGCCGGACTAACAAAAAAATTTTTTTGCCAAAATTATTGTTTATTCTTCCACATAGTCCCCTTTCAGCATTGCGATGGCCTTTGCGCGAAATTATCGTATATGGCAATTTTTCGAAGTTGACTTTGAAACAAGAAATTTGTTAAACAACGCATCACCTGGTAAAATATTGTAGCTAAAATCCTTATAGTAAATCAAATAATTATCTCAGCACAAGTAAAATTTGGTTTTGATATTGCAAGCTAAGGCATAGAAAAATAGCAAAAACCATCTCTCCTGTAAAATTTTGTTTTTGGCACACACGATAATTTCACGCAAAGGTGTATCGACCCCTTCTTATGTAATTATAAAAAATGACTAGTGCTAAAAACACCTTTCGACAAATAGTTTTTTTTTTTGCTAAAATGTCATGAAAAATTGTTGCAAAGATACTTATCAAGATAAGTATTATTTAATTTTCTTAACTCTGCTTTGACTGCTATTCATTTGAATTACTTTGATATTACTTTTTAATTTATACACATTTTCAACACATCACCACACTACACGTTTGTAAAGCATTAAGTTTGCCTCTTGTCTTAATAATACTCTAATCAACAATTGTTATATAGTACTATTGTATAACTTTTTACCAAGTTTATTACTACTCAATGTCTATTGAATATCTTATAAAATAATTACTATTGCAACTCTTCAAAGAAATACTAACTAACCCAACGTAGAATTGATCAATGAGCAAAAAAAATTATTTAGGGAATTTCTTATATTTTAAGCAACTCGTACATAAATAAGTTCTAATAAAAATTACAAATACTAATATACAGCATTATGAAAAAGAAAAGATTTAAAACGTTCCAAAATTATCGTTGTTAACAATGTGTATTTTCTTTGGGCTTTGTAGTTTAAAATGACAAAAAAAAACAAATATATACTATACGAATACTTCAAAGAAGAGCAATTTCAAAGTAGCCGTTAAGATTTGTGAAACAAATAAACATAAAAAAAATGATTTCGGTTTATAATGTTAATTATATATAAGAATTGTCTAAATTAATTTATTAATTCACTCAAAAAGTAAATTTTGAAAATTTTCGTAAATGTTGATTTTGTAACTATAAATAACTATGAAATCATTTATAGTTATAATATTTGATAACTATAAATGATTTTTTCTAGATAACTTAGTAACAAGTTTACAGTTATTTTAAGTTTTAGTATAGTTCCAAAAAAGTTTTAAATTTTGTTTGGAATTCAAATACTAAAAGCTTCTCAAGCAAATACAAAACGTTCGCTTTGTAGAATGTTGTGACTTTCTTATGCATATCTGTGGCGATAAGACATTTAGTCGCAGGCACGTAGGACGTATTTTTTTTTTGACCACCAGCACAAATTTTTGTCCTTAGTTTTTTTTTTGTATGTGCTAATCTAATTTTGCATTCAATCGTAGAAAAAAAATTTTATAAGCCATTTTAAGCCTTTTTAATAGAGCATATCTAAAAATTAAATTCTTGTTCTAGGTGTGATAGTTGATAAAGCAAAACAGAAAAACAAAAACCAAACTCTTACATTCCAAAATAATGTTACTTATTAGGCTATCTTTTGGTTAAAAAAATCATTCCTAAAATATAAGCATTATTTCTATTCATACGAAAGGGTCCCAACAAGAACACAATTTTTAAATTTGGCGCCATTCGAAGTGTCATTGTTTGACATTTGAACAATTGTTATTGTTTGCTAGTAGAAGGTACGAGGTTAGTAAAAATGGAGCGCTACACGAATGAACAACGCTTTCTCATTGTGAAATTGTTTTACCAAAATGGTGAAAGTTTTGCGGCTACAGTTCGCAAATTGCGATCAATTTGGGGTCACAATAATGCTCCAAAAGAGTCAACTGTAAAGAGATTAATGGATGAATTTGCCGAAACTGGGTCTGTTAGTGATGTAAAGACAACAACGCGCCTTCGACCAGGTCGATCGACCGAAAATGTCGCAGCTGTACGTGATGATGTCGCTCAAACTCCATCCACCTCAATTCGACACCGAGCTCAGCAAATGGGTGTCTCCAAATCCACTATGCAGCGAATTTTGACGAAAGATTTGCATCTTCATGCATACAAAGTTCAATTGACTCAGGAACTGAAGCCAGCTGACCATGCGAACAGGACAGCGAAGGGAGTTCGTTAATTGGGTATTGGAGAGACAACATGAAAATGCTGATTTTGCCGCTAAAATCATCTTCAGTGACGAGGCCCATTTCCATCTTGATGGCTTCGTCAATAGGCAGAATTGTCGCATTTGGGGTGAGCAAAATCCTCGAGTGATCGTGAAATGATAACCAGTTTTTTCTTGCCTAGAATTGAAGAAATGAATGTGGAGGGCATGTGGTTCCAACAAGACGGCGCCACATGTCCTACAGCCAGAGAAACAATTCAATGCTGCATCAGTCATTTCCCGGTCGTGTTATTTCGCGTTTTGGAGATCAGAATTGGCCGCCTAGATCGTGCGATTTAACACCATTAGATTTTTTCTTTGGGGTTTTTTGAAGTCGATGGTTTACGCGAATAAGCCGACGACGACTCAAGCCTTAAAAGAGGAAATTGGACGCTGCATTAATGAAATACCGCAGCATTTATGCAAAACTGTCATTGAAAATTTCATTAAAAGATCGGGTGTATGCCAGCAAAGCCGCGGCGGCCATCTGCACGATATATTGTTCCATACATAACCTCATTCTGTCTACTTTACGATATAATAAAGTTTCACGATTTTTTTTTTAAATATCTGTGTTTTATTTAAAATTTAAAAATTGCGCTCTTGTTGGCACACCCTTTACATTAGAAAATATAACAAGATTGTCATAGATATCTATATTAAATTAAAAAAAAAAAACAAATTTTAATTTAGGCTGTGTGCAAGTTGATCTAAATGTGACCTCAAATAAATTGGAAATTTGCATCCCTGCAAAAAGTTGTAATGCAGTGCAAAGAGGTGTGTGAATTGACTATTTTTTTTGACAGTTCGTTTCTAACCTGCCGTTTCCACACGACAGAAGAGCTGATAGAATTTCTGTAAGTAAACGTCATTTAAAAATCTTTGATTTTTCTTCTGGGCCGATTATGGCATGACTTTTTACTGTAAAATGGCGCTGAACCGACAACAACATCAAGCTATTATTCGTTTCAAGTATCTAAAATAATTAGAAATAATTAGAATATAATGAAAATAAAAGGAAAACACCAACTCAGCCAATTTTTATCAGATACGTCAAATTGTGTTTCGATTTCTGTCCGTAGAGATGTGAGTGATTTTTAACAGACTTTTCAGTCTTAATTTTCCAAATGAAAAACAAAGCAGGCCTGCCGATGGAAGGAATGTAGCAGGTTATAGTTTTAATGCTAAGAGGTCTATTTTTTAAATTTTAAAAACTTCCTCTTTACTTTTAAGTGAGGTGCATTATTATTGTAATTATTATTATCATTATTATCATTATTATTATTATTATTATTATTATTATTATTATCATCATAATTATCATCATTATTATTATTATCATTATTATTATTATTATTATTATTATTATTATTATTATTATTATTATTATTATTATTATTATTATTATTATTATTATTATTATTATTATTATTATTATTATCATTATTATTATTATTATTATTATTATTATTATTATTATTATTATTATTATTATTATTATTATCATTATTATTATTATTATTATTATTGTTATTATTATTATTATGATGATCATTATTATAATTATTATTCAGACCTTTTTCAAAAAACATTTGGCTATTTTGGTACCTTTGAACCCTCTAAGGGGCATTGGCCGACGCAATATTTCGGTCCCACGCTATGAAGCAACGTAGAATTAAGCCTACATGGCAGGTGTCTACGTAAAACACTTTGGATTTTCTGTACTAATAATGAACAGTACTAGACGCTTAACGTCCACCTATTCAAGATCCCTGAGATCATAAAAAAAGAGGCTAGCTAGATGCTTATGTCTTCTGCGGCATAGAGCGGGCGTGAACAGAGGAGATGCGATACCGTCTCTTCCTCTTCCTCATCCCTGCAACTTCTGCAGAAGTTATTCGCATAAACCCATATTCTTAAGGCATGCCTACCTATAAAACAGTGTCCTGGTTTTACACCTATCAAAAGGGAGATATCTTTCCTCGCCAGTTGAGTGAGCTTCATCGTTGGTTTTTCAGGCCACAAACAAAAAAACTAGGCCACATCTGTCTAGCTGTGTTAGAGGTGATGGTATGCTTCCACCTGAAATTACCCATTTCTGTGGCATGTTGTCTTAGAGCCAGCTTGCAGGATGCAAGTGACATGCCTAATGTTTCCATGTCAAGCTGCAGTGCTACCGTTGTACCTTCTCTAGCGAGCTCATCCGCTCTACAATTTCCAAGAATGTCCCTATGTTCTGGTATCCAGAGCAGATGAATGTCGAGCGACATTTAAGGACTGTTGGTGATGTTAAGAAGATACCTCCAAGGGATTTAATCGCTGCTTGGTTGTCCGTAAAAACGTAGATATCTCTAGATAATATCTCACTATACTTCATTCATTCCACAGCTCTATAAATGGCCATTATTTTAGCCTGGAAGACGCTGCAATGATCTGGCAGTCTAAAAGAGGTTCTGATGTCCAGATCCGTTAAAAAGATGCCTCCCCCGGCTTTGCTGTCAAGTTTTGAGACGTCAGTAATAATGTGCGCACCAACTTGGCTTAGCGGCAGTAACCCGTCCCATTCTACTCTGGTTGGGACTACTGTGTGAAAGCCGTTCTCGAATGAGGGAGTGGCAATAGTGTAATCGATGTTGTTAGGTACTGCTCCTGCAATATCGATAATAGAGGAGTGACCTGTACGAGTGTTAGCACACTGCGAGGTTGCTCTACGGCGGATGGCTGTTTTCTGTGCCATCCTTTTCCCCCATAATATCAAGGTGTATTAAGCAAAGAACCGCATTAAGCGCTTCAGATGAAATGGACCTAAGCGCTCCGCTGATACATACGGCCGCAGTTCCTTGTACTTTTCCTAATAATTTGCAACTAGACTGTGTTTTTAGTGCTGTCCACATACAGGCACCGTATAGTAAGATTGGCCTTACTATAGCTGTGTAAATCTAACGTGCGATATTCGGGGTAAGTCCCCACGCTTTACCTATAGCTTTCTTACAAGCATATAAAGCAACATTGGCTTTCCTAGTTCGCTCAAGAATATTTGGTTTCCAGCTTACCTTTCAATCCAAAATAACTCCTAGTAGCAAAATAATAAGTATTTTGCCTCTTCCACGAAGTGCAGCTGAGTGCCATCAAGACGTGGAGGAACTATGCGCGGAATTTTGTATTTCCTTTTAAAAATGACCAGTTCAGTAGTTTGGGGACTTACCCTTACTCCAGAAATTTTGGCCCAACTATTGAGATCGGAGAGCGCTGAATCAAGCTGCTCTGAGAGAGTGTTAGGAAACTTTCCCTGTGCAGCAATGGCTATGTCATTCGCATAGGCAATCACCTTGCAACCCACCTCTTCTGTTTTCCTCAGTAGTTCATTGACTACCATGTTCCATAATAAAGGTGATAGAACACCCCCCTGAGGAGTGTCTCTACTCACAAAACTCCTGGCCTTTGAGTCACCTAGAGATGCACTGACGACACTGCTGGTCAGCAGGTTTTTTATCAGTGCACAGAGTGACTCATCCACCAGAAGCTTTATGATTGCCTCCGGAAGAACTTTGTTAAAGGCACCTTTCGCTATGATTGCCCCCGGAAGAACTTTGTTAAAGGCACATACGCTATCTAGAAAAGCTACCATTGTGTACTCCTTGAGAAAAAAGGCATTTTCTATAAAGCCTACCAGGGAGTGCAGGGCCGTTTCTACAGACCTACCTTTCCTGTAAGCATGTTGTGAAGCTGAAAGCGAATTTGTGTTTATGCTCCAACGAATATGAGCGTCAGTCAGTCTTTCGAGTGTTTTCAGCAGGAAAGATGATATACTAATGGGTCTAAGATCCTTCGGATTCGTTTACGATATCCTACCCGCTTTAGGGATGAATACTACCTTTACCTCCCTCCATTTTAATAGTATGTGTGTCATGTCAAAGCAACCTTTAAAAATTACAATGAGCCATGGAAGGATTATAGACGCCGTCTGCTGTAGAGCGGCTGGAATAACACCATCAAGCCCAGCAGACTCATATGGCTTGAAACTAAACAGAGCTTATTTGATCCTGTTCTCTTATATGATATTTGCAGGATACTCAACGTCAGAGCCCTCTCACACCTAATGTGAGTGGGGCTCACAGAGAAATACGGGAAGTGGGTACTCAGAAGAAGATCAAGGGTTTCCTCGCTGAGGAATGTCCAGGTATAGCCTTATTTCTTTAAGTAGCTTGGGCAGCTAGTATTAGAAGCGAGGATCTTACGGAGTCTTGATGCTTCGGAAGAGTCCTCTATATTGCCGCAGAAAAGCCTCCAGAAATTGCGCTGCGCCTTTCGAAGTACTTTCTGAAAATTTTTTAAACTGGATTTATTCTCATCCCAGCATTGGGTTCGATCCGATTTTTAAGCTTTATTAAAAATCTTCCTACACTGCGACCTTGACCACTAAGGAGGTTTTGGTTTACCTCTTGGGGCGCCCTTAGTGCATGAGATTTTTAAAGTCTCATTTAAAGCCCTCGTCAGCTGCTCCACCATAGAATCGTGTTCATATGGTGTCGAAGGGGGACTATCTGTGAGAGGGGATAACGATGCTTCTACTACCTCCCTGAATTCACACCAATTTGTTTTCTTAAGATTCTTAAAGACAGTTTGGCTATTGACGTGGCCCGTTAGACCGAATGTTATGTACCTTTGATCAGAGAACTTGTGCTCCTGAAGCTTTTTCCAGCCCGTGATCTTATCAAAAAAGAAGTCGGAGACTAGGGTAACGTCTAAGACGTTACTTTTCACTACTTTTGTAAACTTATTTCCAAACAAAAAAGGAGAATTTATGTTTTTTTACTCATTTATAAACAAAAAAAGTACAAAAAATTGATTCAATAAGGGTTTATTTCTGAGTGCTGAAAACAAACTTTTTTCTCCTCAAAAAGATTCATAAGTAAATTAAAAGCAGAGCTGGGTCAAAAAGTACTCATTGCAATTCAATTCCAATTCCTTGGACTTAGGCATTGGTAATTGGTCCTCTCAATTCCTCAGGAATGTAGTTGGAAGCAAATCGTTAATTCCATTACAGGAATTGCAATTGGTAATTGAACACCTCAATTCCTTGGAATGGTATTGAAAAAATGGTCAATTCCATTACAGGAATTGTAATGTTGTAATTGAACATCTCAATTCCTCAGGAATGGAATTGGAAAAATCGTCAATTCCATTACAGGAATTGTATTTGGTAATTGAAAACCTCAATTCCTTGGAATGGAATTGGTAAAAAATGGTCAATTCCTTTACACGAATTGTAATTGGTAATTGAACATCTCAATTCCTCAGAAATGGAATTGGAAAAATCGTCAATTCCATTACAGGAATTGTAATTAGTAATTGAACACCTCAATTCCTTGGAATGGAATTGAAAAAATGGTCAATTCCATTACAGGAATTTTAATTGAACAATTCAATTCCTCACAAATTGAATTGGAAAAATCATCAATTCTATTACAGAAATGGTAATTTGAATTTGAAATTTCAATTATTTTTCATTAACTCAAAACTACTTTATTATGCATTAGAAAACTTTATTTGACTTCCACTGTTTTATCAAAGATACCAATGTTTTAATTTAATACCTCATTTTGAGTTAGAATAAAATATATAGCTGCTACGCTACCTGGTTCAATACCGCTGACTTTTTGCAAGGCGCTTGGTACATAACTTCCGCACCCCTTTTAAAAATTTCATTAATCTACTAGCAAAGCGATGTTTTCCAATTCTATTCCTAACAAATTGAGGCGTTCAATTACCAAGCACAATTCCCGTAATGGAATTTCCATTTTTTTTTCAATTCCATTCCTGAGCAATTGAGATGTCCAATTACCAATTACAATTCCTGTTATGGAATTGACATTTTTTCCAATTTCATTCCTAGGAATTGAGGCGTTCAATTACCAAGTACAATTCCCGTAATGGAATTTCTATTTTTTTCAATTCCATTCCTGAGCAATTGAGATGTCCAATTACTAATTACAATGCCTGTAATGTAATTGAGAAGTTTTTCCAATTACATTCCTGAAGAATTGAAATTTACCATTACCAATTCCTAATTCCAAGTAATTGGAATTGTGGTGGAATTAAATTAAAAGGAATCATTACAACCCAGCTTTGATTAAAAACAAATGACTTTGGTTCGCTGGGATAACTTAAATGCTCTCTTCTCTTACAGCCAATGTTAATTAACATAACAGTTATGTTACATACATTAAAAGAATAGAAATGAGTGACGTTTGAAGGTTTACGTAAATAATCGTAGAATACTAATAATTTGTTTATTTTACGAGTACTCATTTGCGTACCGTAATAATGCTGAGTATCTAAGGGTTAAATCAAATAAGGTGTAAAAACGCCTATATACCTAAGATATGTCCTTAGTTTCTTATGCGAAAAAACGACAACTTTTTTCAAGCACACGGAGTGGCGCCAAACTTTGCCTATGTTACAAATGATAATGCTAAAAGAAACACGACTTTCTCATATAAAAAGAAGGCTATTAATTTTAACAATAATTGTTAAAAATCATAAATTTTTCCTGCTATAGAAACTAGAGATTGACTTTAATAAAAAAAAGCAAACATACAATATATAAAAGTTAATATTATAAAAAATGCTAAAACTTATTTTTATTACCAACAAATATTATTAACTTCAACTTTAGTTAAGTTTAATTGTTTCATAGCATTTTGTTTTTTGCTGTGCAGTTAAAAAAGCAAAGAAATACGCAAGATAAATAAATGCAATTAATATTAAATAAAACATGTTACATTGTGAAAATTGCAAAACTTAAAAATGTTACATATATAAATATATATATATATATTGAATTATATACAACTAAAGATATAAATAAAGAAGATTTAAGTTAAAAAATTTACGCTCTTTTAATTAGCTACACACAATATTTTATTTTATTAAAATTGAATTCGTATGACAGTTTTCAGCTTAAATTTTTATTAAAACAATTTCTTTTCTTAATTTTGTTCAATAAGAACAAAACAAATTGAATATATAAAAAAACATTTTTTAAAAAATAAAATTTAACATAGATCTTAGTAAAACCGTCAGTATTGATAACCATTTTTATTCGTTTTACAAAGCAATTTTTGTTTTGTTTTTGTTTCTTGATAATAATTATGAAATTTTAGTTATGTTACCAAATATGATATTAAATTAAACTAAGATTCCCTTTGAATTATCGCATTATAAGTTCTATTGGTAACAAATTTATCAGTACGAAAAATATCTAGCATGAATAGAATTCGGATAGAAAAATGTCAATAATTGAATGCTTATTATTTTTCGATCGCAAAGAAACCGTTCCTTTCTCAAATTGTGTTCCTTCTTTTTACGATTCTGAACACTCTTTAGAGTTTTATTTATTCGAAACCAGGGGCCGAATTACAGCATCCGTGATCGAGCAAAATTACGAAGGGCATGACGAGAAAAGTGCCTATCAATCTTGTACAATTTTGCTCCATCACGGATGCTGCAACTCGGCCCCAGGCTTTACGGCTACTTTTGAAGTTATATAAAGGATGTAGAAAGTTTTTTAAACTTTCTTGAATTGCAAAAAAAAGTGACATGATGGGTTAATTCTGATCTTGCTGAGCTGTCGTTGGTTCTTGTAGTGCTAGACCACTTTTAATACTCTGCAGTATTACATCCCCTTTGTCCTTGGAATTATCAGTTTAATTTTAAACAAATCATTAAACATTTAAATAATTCTGTAATTAAAAAAATTATTTATTTTTAGCAAACATTTGTTTAGTTTTTAATTTAGTGAAAGCATTAAAAATATTAAATAATTAATTAAAATAAAAATAATTTATTAATAAAACTAATAAATAAATAATTAAAAAATATTTAATAAAGAAATAAATTAAAAATGTTGAATTAATAATAAATAATTAAAAAATATTTAATAAAGAATTAAAATAAAAATATTTTATTAATAAATAATAAAAAATTATGAAAAACCAACGCTAAAAACACCAAAAAAATGAATTACGAATTTGTGTTTATGTAAATTTTTGAATAAATTAGTAGCAGACGCCCAGGAGAAGATGTGACAGGTATAGATATATACTTTTGTACTGTTCATAGCATTATCTCCCTTAAATATTTTAAATAAATAAAATTAAAAAGAAATAATAAAATTAAATATAAATTAAAATTAAAAATATTACAAAACAATTTAAAAATACCACAAAATCAATTAACCCTTTCAGACCATGATGCATAAATTGTACAGGTAATTTTCAGTCTAAATATCTTTACTGCTATTTCACGAATGTTTATTAATTTTACATGTATCGATTGCGCAGGTAATTGTTTATTTTTGCCTTTCATATTCAGCCCAATCATGAAACATTTTCTCCCGGGAGTACCCGCTTGTAAGATAAAGTTTAAAAACTTTTTGGAAATTTTTAATGCAATTTTGTTTATCAAAGGCCAATATTCATTAGTGTAAAAAAAAAATATGAAATGTCTTTATCTGCTTTCTTAAAACTGGAAACTCCCTTTGACAACTCCCTTATACAACTCCCGTGAGAAAATGTTTCATGATTGGGCTGATTGTTAAGATGTTAATTTTGTCGTTTCTTAAATTTTCTCGAAATTCTTGCGTCACATTTTATTTTTTCAAAATGAGTCGTAGAAGTTAGTTGTTTTTTTCATATACTAAAATACCAATAGCGCAATTTTCGTGAAGTTGACACATTTTAATAAAACAAAATAATATATTTTAAGATCTGAAATGATTTGACAACATTTGATGCATAAAAAATATTTTCAGTACAAACTTTCGTTTCTTGAAAATTCTTAAAGGATATGAAAATATAAAAATTTAGGCATTGAATATGTTTTCATATCATATAAAGAACATTTACTCCAAAAAATCATAAAAAAATTCTCAGTAGCTTAGCGTCAGGTCTGAAAAGGTTAAAATATGGTAGGACAATTATTTGAAAATATAATTGAAGGGCATATTGCAATAACTTGATAAGCCACATGATCTCAAAAATAAATTTTTTAGGCTGAATACATTTCTCAATGCAATGTCGAGAACCACTGAAGAGATTTTCGCTATTTCTTATTAATTTTCTAACCTATTTGTAAAAGTTTCCGTATTCAGTTATATTTTTTTTATACAAAAATAAATTTTTTCAAAACTTCAGAGTCGATTATTTCAAAATATTTTTTATGTGGCTTATCATGTTCTTGCAATAAGCCCTGCAATTATAACATTTGACTATAAAACATTAGTAAAAAATAAATAAAAAATAAGTAAAAATAAGTAACAATTAAAAAAAATAAAAAAAATAAAAAAACAAAAACTAAATAACAAATAAATAACAATAAAATATAAAATAAAAACTAAATCAAAAAAGAAAAAGTAATTTACCTATAAAAACATTTCAAAAACAAACTTAATAATATACAAATATTTAAAACTAATTTTAGGGATTTAAAATAAATATTTTAAAGATAATTATACAATAATTCTAAAATAATAAAAATTTATTCAAAAAAATAATAAAACTATTAAGTAGAGTTACAAAAAGCTTTCAAGCAATTAATAATAAATAAATTAAAAATAAAAAATAAAAAATAATTCATTCAAGTAACAAATACATAATTTAATAATGATAAAAATATTTATTTTTTTTCAAATAAAAAATAATTAAAACAAAAATGTTTTTTAAATGGCCAAATGAATAGAAATTTGTGTTAAAGATCATTTTTTAAATTAAAAAAAAAACTTAAACAATTTTTTTTATAAAATTTTAGCAACTTGAATTTCTTCTTAATGTTTTTGCTTTACAACTTTAAAAAAATAATTAAATCTAAATTTAAGTCTTAAATTAAGATGTTTTAGAAAGATTTTTTTATAGGGTTTTACCAAAAAACCTTTAAAATAAATGTGTTGTGATAAAAAATATATAAAATAAATTCCATTTAAGCCCTTGGAAAGACTTTGACCTAGCTTCTATTGACCAATTGTGTTGTGCGTGTAATTAAATGTTTTAACACAAATCATCGAGAACTGCACCTATGAGTTGTATGCCTCCGAACGGCTTATGTTCTCAATTATGTTCGCATTTTTACTCTCTGAGGTTTACTCTCAGAACAGAAATATTAATTAAATTGAAAAAATATTCTGTCTGAGCTGGGGTTTAAATTAAAAAATTATTAAACTTTTTTTTGCAAGTTTTGAAAACTTATATTTCTTTTTAATGTTTTTCCTTTGCTTTTAAAAAGTAATTTTCATAAATATAAACATATATATAAATATAAAAAAAAATTTGATTTTTTAAATTAAGCAGTTTTTAGAATGATACGTTTCTACCAAAAACCTTTAAAATAAATGTGGTGTTGCTTATTTTGTAATCCTTAACTTGCGATAAACTTTATTATTTTGTACCGTAAACTTGATTTCTTATATGTTTTATGCAGTTAATTTGTTTTACATTCGCTTAATGCTTTTATTTATCTTCTTTCGTTTTGCTGAATTATTGATTGATAATTTAAAGAAATGTTTTTCTTAACATAGTCACAAGTTAAGCGTTTTGGTTTTGTTACTTTTAAAATTTTCTTATTGTTTATATCTGTGTAAAAAAATGAGCTTAACACTGTTGTACCATGTAAAAAGAAAACACATTTGGTGATGGCCTCTCATGTTTTCACATTCTATATCCGCAAATAAGAGGTGAGTGTAATATTTCAGCATCATGTAATATTTCAGCATCTTTATAAGGCGCTATTTATTTATAAATGTTTAATTTTTATTTTTTTAACTAAACTAAGTTCCTCCTATAAATATAACATTTTTCTTATTTTGCATTTAAAATTACTAATTTTCTTTATATTTTCCTTTGCAGTCGTCCTGTTCCGAATGCGCCACCAAAACTGCCCGATCGACCCTTCTATGGCAACACAACAAATGGGCGTCCATTTTAGACAGTCATAAAATTTCCTGAATATTTGGATTCAATCAAATTCAAAATCAATTATTTATACTTACGCAAATATTTGTGGCTGAAATTTACATTACAGTATATATGGCAGAGCCTCAAGCAGCGGAGTTTTTGGATTTTTTTTTAATATAAATTTTTTGCGTGATTTTTCGAAAACTAGTTTTATATTTTTTTCTTAAAAAAGGCGAGTTATTTTTTTTTCTTTTCAATTTGAAATATTTTTATATAATTTTGAGTAAATTCCACTGATGAAACTTTAAAAAGAAAAGCTTAAATTACAGCTCGACCTCTTTAAATGTAACTTTTTTTTTGTATGTTGTATAATGTATTTTGCGACTGAAGTTAAGCTTTAGCTTGGTAGTAGCTTTAAGTTTTTGTGGCTTACTTAACTAGCCGCGCTATACTGTCTTTTATATAGAAGTGCATTCTTTGTTAGGTAAACATTTTCTCTATAAAACATTATTATTTAAAATATTATTATAGCCTAGAGCCATATATTTAGACATTGTAATTCAAGCAGCAAAAATAGAAAAATTTTCGTAAAAAGGCAGAAAATTGCTTGTTATAATTCCATTTTTTTTAAATTACTTTTAGTGTAACATTTATTCTATTTTTGTTCTTGTAAATACAACTTTTAGCTATTACTTTCAACTGTAACTTTCACTATTTATTGTAAAGTGAGTAGTGACATTCATTGGTGCAGAGATTCATTTAAACAATAGATATTAAAAACAAGTATTTACTAAAGCTATTCCCTCTGCCGCGATATTGAAATTGTATTAGTTTTAAAAAAAAAATCATATTTTTGCTGCTGCATTAATTCAAACCATTCTCTCTCCCTCCCTCTCCATATAAATACTTTGTTATATTTTAGCTTCGTATATTATATACAAAACTATGTAGTAACGATTGTAAATAAATACGTTATATTTATGTAGGTATTTAGCTATATTTGTGTATAAATATACATATACAAATACGAGTACATTATACAATAATTAATACCTGAAAGCACTGCTGGTGTTAAATTTAATTTAACATTAATAATGTTAAGTCTACTTTACGGTATGTTTTTGTCATAGATCCGTTGTGTCGCGGTCTTGTGATTGTAATTTTTATCTAAATCATCGCTTTAAGTTATAAACTAATTACTGAATAAAAAAATATATAAAATAAAATGCCTGTGCGTTTGTAATTAATGTCGTTTACTGTATCAAAATTTTGCTCTTGCATAATACTGAATTTCAATCTTATCTTATTACTAGACCATTTCACAGAAAACCATTACCTTCACTTCACCACAAAAGATCAATTGAAATTCAGAAATTTTATTTGAAATTCAGAATAAATCAATTAAAATTGAGAAATGTAGTTTAAAATACTGAAAATATCAATTGAAATTCATAAAAGATCTATTGAATCTGAAAAAATCCATTTGAAATTCTCAAATTCTATTGGAAATTTAGCTGAGATAAATTGAAATTCAGAAGAGATAATGTTGAATGTTTGATTTAACATACTTTAACATTTCTACTTTGAATTCAATATTTTATAGCAATCTTGATTTCGTTATTGTTCTAATCCATGATAGAATTACCAAGTACTATAAATAGCGACTGCGCTATCCCGAGCTGTAGGGATAAAGTGTCAAATACGAGTAGTGTAAACACATAAAAAAATTAAAGGGGATTTTTCAGTGTTTACTTTAGCGTTTGATGAAAAAATGTTCACAATAACAAATTCTTTTATGTTGTTGTTTCTTATGAAGTTAGACACCGGGCAATTAATTGTAAAATTTCAAATAAGAAAACATAAGAAAAAGTCATAAGTTCATAAAATTCAAAATCCATAAACAAAAAATTTCCCCGTTTTAATTATTAACATACAAGACGCATCATTGTTTTGATTGTCATCATTGTCTTTTGACATTCTATCCCTACAATGACAGTTCAACCCCTTCGATTTATAATACCTGGGTAATTATACTATGATTCTGCTCTTTGTAAAAGATAAAATATATTCTGAATAAATTTTCGAATCAAATAACATCAGATAAATTAAAATTCAGAAAGATAAATTGAAATTTGGAAATTAAATTAAAAAAAATTCAGAAAATATCAATTGAAATCCAGAAACTACATTTGGAATTCAGAATACCTATATAAATTGAAATTCATAAAACCCATTTGTAAATCAGGAAAGACCAATTTACCGTCAGACACATGTTTGCACACATGAGCAATAGCTATATATTCTGAAAGTAGAGCTAAAAAAAAGATACCCGTCTGGCCGTTTTTCTGGATCAATTCGTTTACAATTTTTAGACGCAGAATTGTTTTTAACTCATTCGAAATTTTTTCGTTATAAAAATAAATCGATCAAAGAAACTTTTTTTTACAAAAGATGTACTATGTTCTCATTTTTCTACCTTATCGACGAATATTTTTGAACCGGGAGCGGTCCGTATGCTTGAAGGTCAAAATCTTGAAACAACCAAAATCTTGAAAAAAAATAATCTTGAAAAAAAAATCTTGAAAACGAAATTTTGAAAAAAAAAAATCTTGGAACGAAAATCTTGAAAACACAAAATGTGCATAAATCTAGAAAAAATCTTTACAATCTACAAAACAAATTTTGGCAAAATTATAAATTTTTTAAATATATATGGTCCCACACTCATCATCCAGACAAACGAAGAGGATTTATTAAAAACTAAATATGACATTTTTTGCAAAACTTGTACATTTCGAAATTTGACACTTTTCAAAATTTGACATTTTTTTCGAATTTTGGCACTTATTCCCAATTTTACACTTTTTAAAATTTTATCGATATTTGATATTTTTTAAAATTTTAAACTTTTTGAAATAAGTGGACAATTTGACATTGATTTCAAAACTTGACAATTTTTGTGACTTGACAATTATTCATTATTTTGATTATTTTCGAAATTTGACATTATTTGGAAAATTTGATACTTCTTTCGAAATAGGACACTTTTCGAAATAGTGTAAAATTTTCGGGAGCGGTCCGAATGCTTGAAGGTCAAAATCTTGAAACAACCAAAAATCTTGAAAAAAAATAATCTTAAAAAAATCTTGAAAACGAAATCTTAAAAAAAAACTTGAAACGAAAATCTTGGAAAAAAAATAATCTAGAAACACACAAAATATGCAAAAATCTTGAAAAAATCTTGAAAAAATGTTCTTTCGAATAAAATATATAATTTTGAGAAAAAAACCGAAGTGTTTAATTTCGAAAACGAGAGCGGTCCGAATGCTTGAAGGTCAAAATCTTGAAAAAAAATTAATCTTGAAAAAATAATCTAGAAAACACAAAATATGCATAAATTTTTCAAAAAATCTTGAAATTTTAAGAAATTTTGTTCTTTCGAATAAAATGTGTAATTTTGAGAAAAAACCGGAAAAGTGTCCAATTTCGAAAACAAAAATGTCAAATTTTGGCAAAATTATCAGGGTTGTTGTGAAATCCGTTCATTACCGGAATCGGTTTTGATTCCGGTAGGAATTTGTTAAAGGTGTCATACATTCCGGTTTTAAGTTCGAAACGGAATTGTATCGGTTTTAGGAGTTGCAGAAACCGATATTATCGATTATGTATCGGAAAAAAACCGGCCAGCTCTTCACTAGCGGAATGTTAATTATTTTATTTATAGTGGCTTTTAAGTTAAACAACATGTAAGTAGATCAAATCATTTTAATGGGGCAATATTCAATTTTATTTAATTATTTCTTTTTTAGGGGAAAACACAAAAATAACACTCAAAATGATATCCTCCTGGAATTTATGGAAAAAAATTCAGACCTTGCGAAAGGATTTACAAAGCGCGACAAACCACTTGTGGATTCTTTATGGCAGGAACTTGTAGAATCGCTCAATAGCGCAGGTCCGCCGCATAAGGACATTAATGGATGGAAAAAGGTGAAATTTAAGTGAAATAGTCGTATTGTCTTTAGGTCTAAATTAATTATTTCTGTTTTAAGACATGGAGTGATTGGAAAAGCGAAATTAAAAAAAAATTGTCTCTTAACAAAATGGAGAGCCGCTCCACTGGAGGAGGGAGGGCCTTTTTCAAAATATGCTTTGACACAAACGGAAGAATTTATTGTGCGCATATGTGGCATAGCAAAGGCAGTACAAGGTGTGCCGGGAGTGTCATTTGGACCTGAAGATCTACAAGCAAAGGAAAATAATGATTTGCAAATCCTTGATATTGAAATTCTTGAAGAATTGCCATCAACATCGTCAAAGCGCAGAATTGAATCTTTAGAGGCATGCAGTACTCCTAAAAGACGCAGAACAGAGACCTCAGCGAGTAACTTAAAGAGGTTTCTTGATGAAGACTCAGAAATAAAAATGGATTTAAATAAAAAACTGGACGAAATTATTAAAGCACAAAAAGTAATTGGTAGCAACACAAGGCGTGCGAGTCGCGGTATCGAAAAAGGCATGGAATCAGTTACAAAATCCATAATAGATCTCAAACAAGAATTTGTAAGCTTTAGTAGTCGCGTTCTTAGAGTGATACAAGAAAAAAACGAAATAAAGAAGATACAGTTGGATTTAGTAATCTTAAAGTTTGACTTTCAAAAAAACAACACTACTTCGAAGTGAAATATTTTATTTCATAAATGTAATACTTACTATTACCATCACAAAACGGTGAGACTGAATTTAAAGATAATTAAAGATGTACCTTTTATTTTTATGTGCCTTATGTAAAAATAACTGAAATATGCTTGTGTTTAAAAAACTGAAATATTTTTGTTCTCATTATTGAAATTTTTTTGTTGAAATGATTAAAATATTTTTTTATGACAAAACAAATTAAATATTTTAATTAAAAAATACAAATATCCGGAATGATTAATTTGTTATAATTAGAGGGTGTTAGCTATATCGTCTCTGATTATTTGCCCTTCTCTTTGCAGCGTTACATTAAGTGGCATTTCAAAGTTATCTGAGTTAGTCTCGTTAGATGTTTCTATATTTTGTGTATCATCCCATTCAATTTTATAATGTCGACAAATGTTGTGTAGCGCGCAACAAACATTGATGATCCTTACAACTTTTTGGGGACGATAGTGTAATGTTCCCAGCAAGCAGCGAAATCGACCTTTTAAGACTCCAATGGTTCTTTTAACTATGTTTCGTGCCGAGGAATGAGCTATATTGAATTTATACTGCTGAGAAGCATACTGTGGGTTCCTGTACGGCACTAACAAAAATGGTTCAATACCATAACCACAGTCGCCTAACAGCCTGCATGTCCTGTCGCCGTTTTCATATTGTCGCAGAAAATATTGTCTAGCAAGAATTATATTCCAGACAAAAGCATCATGACTGGAGCCAGGATACCGTGCATCTACAGCTCGTATCATCATGTTACTGTCGCAAATCTTGAAAAGAAGTTTATTACAATTGATCAAATAAACTAAATTTTTGTTCACTCACAATCATTGCATTCATGCTAAAATAGCCTTTTCGATTGAAGTAGAGATGCTCGTCAATGTAAGGCTTGATTATTTTAACATGCGTACCGTCGATGCAACCAGTGATACCTGGAATTCTATATTTTCTGTAAAAATGGTCTCTCGATGCTCGTTTCTCTTCAGAATCCATTTCAAGTTTAACCCATTGCCCGCAAATGAAACGCTCTAAAACTTCAAGCATCTTGGATAGCACTTGAGATACAGTACTTCTTCCCAAGCTTATACTTGCATCATTCCCTACTGATCGTTGATATGAGCCTTCTGCTAAAAATCTGAGCGTCGCGGCTAATAAAAGCACTGGAGGAATTGACGACGAAGGCATGTGAGTTTTAATAGTTTCTAATACCAAAATGAATGAATCCTGGTTTAAGCGATATTGAGCCACAAAGCTGCAAAGAAAATCCAAGTATATCACCGTGTATAAATTAAATATGAGGATTGTACTTACGCCGACTCTGGAAGCTCTAGAGGATTGCTATGATCTCTTAAAATGCGCCTTTTTACTTTTTCATTGCTTTGCTCCTCAATAAATAAAAAGGCCAACACAGCAGAACTCATTTTATACACTTTTTTCTTATCACAATTAAATTTAAGTAAATAAGCGCAAAATATTTCAATTCATGCAATCAATCATAAACCTTCAGAAAAAACTTAGCTGAACAGCTGATTCGAACTTCGGATTTGCTTATGTTCGAAAAGAGTCAAAACCGATCGGATTGGACAACACCATTTAATTCCGGAATCGTTTTGCTATTCCGGTAACAGACCAATTCCGAAACGGATTTCGCAACAACCCTGATTATTCGAAAAATGTGACACTTCTTTCGAAATTGGACACTTTTCGGAATAGTGTAAAATTTTCAATTAAGAAACCTTGAAAAACCTATCCGCGCTAGCGAATTAAAGAATACATTCTATGCGTAGGGTTTTCAAGATTTTTTTTTCAAGATTTTGATTTTCAAGATTTTTTTTTAAATTTTTTTTTGAAGATTTTGAAGTTCTGCGAAAAGAACCCAACCCTTTTGAACCAAAATGTCAGGGATAAGTCTTGAATAGTTATACTTAAATAATGTAAAAAAAATGTTAATCTAAAATGAAATAAAGTTTAAAAAACTAAACATTTATAAAAGTGTCTTGTTTTTCGAAAAACTCTCGAAGGCTCTTAAATTTATATTTAAGATACTAATAAACTAGATAAATTTACTAGAATTTATCTAGTACACAAATGATTGAGAGCTGGACGACCTACATGCTTTATAACGATTCCGAACGGCTCATGTTCTCAAGAAGCTTTACATGGCATTTTTTGCTCTCTTAGGTTTGCAATTGTTTGCTACCTATCTGCCGAATAGAAATATTAATTCAGTTAAAAAAACATCTTATAATATAAAAGGCAACCAAAATCTCTCAAACTGTTAGCCTGAAAGTATGCACATCTTAATACATAAAAGGCAAGCATGCTGCTCCGCACACAGTATTTCTCAAATTGTAATTATTATTTGACAGTAAAGTAATTTTACGAGACACTGTTCTCAAAAATGTTCAGCCTGAAAGTATGCACAGAAAATATATTTGATACTTATCAGTGACTTTTTACAATAGTACGTTTTTAATCTAACTACCTCTTTTTTCATCCTTTTATAAAAAAGTTATGACGAATTTAATGAAATTATTTTGAGTCGATTTGAGTCGATTGTACCAAAAACTATAATTTTATCAGCAGCAAAACGACACCTGAGTTGCTACGTGGGTAAAAAAGAGTAAAAAATGTTCTTGTTCACAAACTAGTTTGCTCTTCTTCAGTTCATGAACAAAAAAAAATCTGCTCATCTCTTCACAAAAACGAGCTCCTCACTTTGATTTTTCTTCATATTCTTAAATGAATGAATAGAAGCAGAAATGAGCAGTTCATGAATAAGCAAATGCGAACCCTGGCGGAGAACCTGTCGTAGGACAGGTTTTTATACTAGTTCTATATAAGCTAGGAATTGAACCCGGGCTACCGCATATAGCTCACGCACTCTAACCTGTAAGGCACCATAGCCGTAAAAAAACACATACTGATGCAAATTTTGCGTGTTTGAATCATTAAACTGACATACCTTTTCAAGTTGTATTTGTATAAGACTATTGTCTCTTTTAATAGATAGCTTTTTATTAAATATAACTATTAATTTTGACAAAATTTCAATTCAAAGAATTGTTTAATTTATTGTTTAACAATTTAACAATTCAAAGAATGAATTTAATTAAGTTGTTTTAGTCATTGCTCAACTTTTTAAGATTTCTTTTTCCCATCGATTAAATTCTTCCAACAAATCTTTTCCCATCACCGCCGGACTATTCGAAACCAAAACGCCCACCTTTTCGAGCGCTCTGACCTTATCTATAGCCTTACCCTTACCACCTGATATAATTGCTCCGGCATGGCCCATTCGTCTTCCTGGTGGTGCCGTCATACCTGCTATAAAAGCCACAACTGGTTTCGCCTGTTCACCACGATTGTATTGAAGAAGATATTCAGCGGCATCTTCTTCGTCCTGTCCACCGATTTCGCCAATCATTATAATGCCTTTGCATTCTTTGTCGCTGAGAAAAACATCAAGACAATCGATGAAACTAGTGCCATTGAATGGATCGCCGCCGATGCCAACACATAGTGTTTGTCCCATTTTAGTGGCTGTGGATTGACTAACCGCCTCATAGGTCAAAGTACCCGAACGACTGACGACACCAACTTTACCAGGCTTGTGAATATCATAGGGCATGATGCCGATCTTGCATTTTCCGGGCGCAATGATACCCGGACAGTTGGGTCCGACTAGACGTGACTTTTCCTGTGATAACAGTGCAGCTCTGACTTTTACCATGTCATGTTGCGGTATGCCTTCTGTAATGCAAACGATAAGCGGTATCTCGTTTTCCACGGCTTCTAAAATAGATTTTGCGGCACCTGATGCTGGTACGTATATAACTGTGGCATGTGGATCGGTTGCCTTTTTGGCTTCTGCCACCGAAGCAAATACAGGCAAGTCTAAATGTTTGCTACCACCTTTCTTTGGATGAACACCACCAACAATTTTGGTTTTATACTCCAAGGATTGCTTACAGTGAAATGTTGCCTGTTTGCCGGTGAAACCTTGACATATGACCTTGGATTCTGCGGTAAGTATGAGGTTTTTGCGCGTATTGCAATAATTGGATTCACATCTATTGACGGCAGTCTTGATAACATTACGAAATCCTAACAGCGCTCTCAAAGTGGAATTGGAAAAGGCCATTGTTTTGCAAAATTTGCTCTTTTTCCGTTTTGTTCGAAATCGTCTGAGAAGTTGTTACAGTTTTGGCTAAAAAATTGCAAGATAGAGATACTCGTTTGTATATAAATTGTTTTTGTACGTAAGTTAGTGCATCCAAAAACGATTTGTCTTGTGTGATGGCGCGTGAACTGCATACACATAACAATACTTACCATGATACTGACTTAAGGAATATAATTTTTGATTTCTTGATGTTTTTTTTTAGTTTCTTATGCCAGAAAAATAAATAAATTTAATTAAAAAAAATATTTGACAACAAAAACTTGTGTTGCCCGGATTGGAATGAAAAAGTTAAATATGAACGTTTACTTGAAAAGGTTTAAAATAAACTCAAAGGTCGTTTGAGTGCAAGCGAGATAAGTCCGTCACTCATAAGCAGTTTACTGATCTTTTTTATAACATCTTGTAAGGCTGAGTTACATCCTGAGCTGTAGTTTGCTTAAGTTTTTACTATTTATATTGCAAAAACACTTTGCATTGGTTTATTCGTATGAAACGATAATTGATAAGAGTGAAGTAGCATGAAGCTTGAGTCTCGTGTGAAAGTTCATTTCAACTCATTATTATTGATTACAATCAGGGTTGCCAACTATGGGGGAATTCCCCCATTTGGGTGGAATTTTGACTCGATGGGGGAGTGGGGGAATGAGTTAATTTTTGGGGGAATACATTTTTACTTTTGTTTCTAAATTCATTTAAAAATCATAGAAAATTTCAAAATTTTCAATATTATTATGCTTAGAAACTTTTGCTAGGTTTCTTTATTGCTGAACATTCCCACTGGATTAAAAACCTCAGTTGGCAACAGGCATTTCTTCAGCTTTTTATTTTTGGAATTCGTTTTGACTGATTTAATCAGCTAATTTACGATCACAAGAAGTGATTACAAGAAGTTAACATGTTTTTTAATCCCCACGCGTACTACGTAAGGGTTATATTAACTGTCACTCCGTTTCTAACGCTAATAAGGGGGCGTGGTAGGCATAAAAAATATATTTATTTTTGATCAACATCACCTCCTGATTTGGTTTAGCTAGGTCCGTCCATCTGTCTGTCGACACGATTACAGCCGCAATTTTGAATAAAATTCAAAACATATGCTTATATTAAAAAAAATAATATCAAGTTCGAGAATGAGCAAAATCGGATGAAAACCACGCTTACCTCTCATACAAAGTGATTTTAGCAAAACGGATTTTAGCAAAAGTGATCTCTTTAAATGCTTGAATGATTTGAAATTTTGCACACATGGCTTTGGCGTGAAATATTCATCACATATTTAAAATTTGTCAAAATCTGATTTAAATCTCGAAAACTCCCATACAAAGTGATTTTACCAAACGGAAAAATCTCTTTAAATTCCAAAAAACTTAACTTAATGACTTAAATTTTGCACATAAGTCTTAACCGCAAATATGCAACATATAGCTTTTATAAAAAAATCAATGAAACAAAAATGCTTGTAATGCTTTACGAAAAAGTAAAACATTTTAAAACATGTTTATACTTAAATTTTAAAAGGATTTATGCTAGTCGTTTCTTATAACCTATTTTATATTATGCTTTTTTGTTATTTTTTAAAAATTGACAAATTTTTTTGTGGATGTTTGCATATGGGCTAAAAAATCTTACTTATTATATTTACTGAATAAAGACTGTTTTGAATGACATATATTTTTAGTGGGGGAATCGCTTGCAATATGGGGGAAATTGATGACCAGAATTGGGGAATTTGATTGAAACGAGTTGGCAGCCCTGATTACAATTACCAGACAGTAGCGGATATGAGTGTATGTACATTAGGGTGTATCGAAATGCATGAACTAAAACTAACACCCAACGCCACCCCTAAATATTGAAAAAAGGAAGGAAAGACAATGCAGAAAATATGTATAGTTTTGTTTAAATGAATTCCTGGTTCCCCAAATAGCGGTTTTCTATGGAAACCGTGTTTTTTGTACTGGAGCCCATCTTACGGTACACTTTTTTACAAAATCCACCATAGATCTCGATTCACCATTAAAAACCACTTGTTCATGCAAATTTTCGAAAAGATCAAGCACGTACAGGAGTGTCAGCATAGAAGTAAAAAAAAAATAAGTTACGATATTTACACCTATTTTTATACTAGAGCCCATCTTAAGATACACTTTTTTACAAATCCACCATAGATATCGATGCACCATTAAAACCCACTTATGCAGGCAAATTTTCGAAAAGATCAAACATGTACAGGAGTGTCAGCATAGAGATAAAAAAAACATTATTTACGATATTTTCATCTATTTTTGTATTGGAGCCCATCTTACGGTAAAAATCTCGATTTACTATTTAAAACAACTTATGCATGCAAATTTTCGAAAAGATCCAACATATGCAGGAGTGTCATCATAAAAAAAAACCATTATTTACGATACTTTCACCTACTTTTGTACTGGAGCCTATCTTACGAAACATTTTTTTACAAAACCCACCACCCACCATAAATCTCAATTCATCATCAAAAACAACTTATGCATGCAAATTTTCGAAGAAACCCTTATTTACAATATTTTCGACTTCTTTTGTACTGGAGCCCATCTTACTGTAAATTTTTTTACAAAACCCACCATAGGTCTCGATTCACTATTTAAAACAACTTATGTATGCAAATTTTCGAAAAGATCAAACACATACAGGAGTGTCAGCATAGAAAAAACCATTATTTACAATATTTTTGACTTCTTTTGTACTGGAGCCCATCTTAAAACTTATGTGTAGAAATTTTTAGAGACACTACGTACAGTAGTGTCAGCATAGATATTTAAAAAACATTATTTACAAAATTTTCGGCTTAATTTGCACTTAAAAAGCACCGTAGACATCGGTTTTCCATTAAAAACAACTTACGCATGCAAATTTTTAGAGAGATTTTACTACGTACAGCAGCACGGACATAAATTACAAAAATAAATTGGACTACTTTATTACGTAATAAGAAAAATTTCGGGGAAAATCACATTAGGTCTATTTACAATTACGGGCAAATTAGCCATGCATCGTGGTATTTGCAAAATATCTATGCATTAGGGCTTTTTTCCCAGTTAGGGCTTTGTAAGTGAGTGCCCTACCAAATATTTGCCATCAACTGTGAGCACACCTTTTAGTACAGCACTGTTGTCTATGTTGCTTTTTGTAAAAAATTGTACAGTAGGATGGGCTCCAGTACAAAAAAAGTCGAAAATATTGCAAATAATGGTTTTTTTATTTCTATGGTGACATCCTGCACGTGTCTGATCTCTTAGAAAATTTTGCATTCATAAGTTGGTTTTAATGAAAAACTGATATTCATGATGTTTTATGCAAATAATTATACCATAAGATGGCTCCAGTGCAAAAGTAGTCTAAAATATTGTAAATAATGGTTTTTTATTTCTATGCTGATACACCTGCAAGTGGTATGATATCGCTAAAAAATTGCACGCATAAGTTGTTTTCAATGAAAAATGTATATCTTTGTGTGTAATATAAAAAATTGTACCGTAAGATAGGCTCCAGTACAAAAGAAGTCGAAATATTGTAAATAAGGGTTTTTTATTTCTATGGTGACACTCCTCGTGCCTGGTTTCTTCGAAAGTTTGCATGCATAAGTTGTTTTTAATTGTGAATTGAGATCTCTGGTGGGTTTTGTAAAAAATGTACCGTTAGATAGGCTCCAGTACAAAAGTAGGTGAAAAATATCGTAAATAATGGTTTTTTTATTTCTATGCTGACATTCCTGTACATGTTTGATCTTTTCGAAAATTTGCCTGCATAAGTGGTTTTTAATGGTGCATCGAGATCTATGGTGGGTTTCTTAAAAAAGTGTACCGTAAGATGGGCTCCAGTACAAAAATAGCTGTAAATATCGTAAGTAATGGTTTCTTTATTTCTATGCTGACGCTCCTGTACGAGTTTGATCTTTTCGAAAATTGGCATGCATAAATGGTTTTTAATGGTGAATCGAGATCTATGGTGGGTTTCTTAAAAAAGTGTACCGTAAGATGGGCTCCAGTACAAAAGTAGGTGAAAATATCGTAAATAATGGTTTTTTATTTCTATGCTGACACTCCTGTACGTGTTTGATCTTTTCGAAAATTTGCCTGCATAAGTGGTTTTTAATGGTGCATCGAGATCTATGGTGGGTTTCTTAAAAAAGTGTACCGTAAGACGGGCTCCAGTACAAAACACACGATTTCCGTAGAAAACCGCTATTTGGGGAACCAGGAATTTATTTAAACAAAAATATATATATTTTCTGCATTGTCTTTCCTTCCTTTTTCATTATTTTGGGGTGGAAATGGGTGTTAATTTTTCGATATACCCTAATGTACATACATTTGCGGTCAAAATAATAGCAGCGCCCTTATATTCATACATGTTTGGATAAATAATACTAGTCTAAGAATTTCGGATTCGGTAAGTCCATATTCATTTCTATATGTACTTTCAATACTCGTTCCAACTCCGTACTCAGTTTCTTCCTATATTGTAAAATTTTCGAGATACAGGGTGTTTCACGTTTTTGGCAAGTGTTTAGCATTATTGATCTCGAATCTAAACTACTCACCATAAAATAAAAAGTATAATTTTGTATTTTTGAAAAATTATCAACTTTTCCATCAATGTATCAACCACTATCGTGGCATGTGCTGTAGCGAAGCTAAAATTCTGAGATTATCCAACGAAATATCAACAAATTTTGTATCTTTTGTTTTAGCGGAACTGTAACCGTCCAAATTTAAAATGTCTTTTTTTTCATGTAAAAATACACTTAATCAACAGTATTTTTTTCAATTTTAACTTTGGACAGTAACAGCTCCGCTAAAACAAAAGATAGAAAATTTGTCGATATTTTGTTGGATAATCTCAAAAATTTTTCTCCGCTACAGCACATGACACGAAAGCGATTGATATACTTATGAAAAATCAGATATTTTTTCTAAAATATAAAATATTATTTTTTATTTTATGGTGATTAGTTTAGATTCTAGATCAATAATACTAAACACGTACCAAAACCGTAAAACACCCTGTATCGTGAAAGTTTTACAATATAGGAAGAAACTGAGTACGGAGTTGGAACGAGTGTTAAAAGTACATATAGGCATCAAAATGGACTTACCGGATCCGAAATTCGTAGACTAGTATTATTTATCCAAACATGTATGAATATAAGGGCGCTGCTATTATTTTGACCGCAGCTGTACATATGTATATTCGTGAATGTAGCTAAAAATCACTGAAGGTCTTAAATGACACTAAAAAAAATTAAGTAAGGTTTTGGCCGCGATCACAAAAAATGTTTACATTCCAAATTTTTAAATTTTTAAATGAAAAGACCACATACTTATGAGCATTTCCAAACTGGCATTACGTACGATTTGTACGAAAAAATATTAATAGGTCTATTCTGGCAAAGTATCGATTGTTACCCAGTATTTTTATTATTTCTATGTGTTTGCTGTAAGTTAGTGATTTAAAAACAAAATTTGAAGCTTAAAAACAAAATTGTTTAATGAATTTGTGACTATCTGAAAAGCAAGTGACAATTTCTATAAAAATTTATTATTTTTGAACTTCAAATTTTGTTTTGAAATTACAAAATTACAGCAAACACATTCATTCATTCATTAGTTGGCGCTACAACCGTATGTCGGTCTTGGCCTCATCTAAGAATTTGCGCCAGCCATTTCTGTCTTTCGCTTGCTGGCGCCAGTTGGAAATTCCAAGCTTCGTCAGGTTGTCCTCTACTTGGTCTTTCCAACGAAGATGCGGTCGTCCTCTTCTGCGTTGACCGCCGCTGGGTACCGAATCGAATGTTTTCTTCACTGGAGCATCATCTTTCATGCGCTGAACATGACCAAGCCAGCGAAGCCGCTCGATTTTAATGCGCTTGACTATGTCGATGTCAGCGTACAGCTCATACAGTTCATCATTCCACCGTATTCGGTACTCGCCATTGACGCAGATTGGTCCGTAGATCTTACGAAGAATCTTTCTCTCGAATGCTCCTAAAGTCTTTTCATCTAAACTGCTCAGCGTCCAGGTTTGTGATGCGTAAAGTAGGACGGGCATGATGAGCGATTTATAGAGCGTGATTTTCGTTCGTCGAGAGAGGGCTCTGCTTCTCAATTGCCTACTGAGCCCAAAGTAACACCTGTTGGCAAGAGTTATTCTTCGTTTGATCTCAATGCTGATGTCGTTGGTAGAATTAATGCTGGATCCCAGATAAACGAAGTTCTTCACAACCTCGAAGGAGGTATTGTCAACGGTAACGTGGGTTCCAAGACGCTGGGACTGTTTGTTTGTTGACACTAAGTATTTCGTCTTGTCTGCATTCACTGACAGACCCATTCGACTTGACTCTCTTTCTAATCTGGAAAATGCTGCACTGACTTCGCGCGTATTATGGCCAATGATATCTATGTCATCAGCATACGCAAGCAGCATAACACTCTTGTAGAATATTGTGCCACTACGTCTCAGATCAGCAGCTCGGATGATCTTTTCCATCATTAGGTTGAAAAAGTCGCACGATAAGGAATCACCTTGTCTGAAACCTCGTTTGGTAATAAATGGTGGGGAGAGGTCCTTCCCGATTTTAACTGCGCTGCTGGTGTTGCTCAGTGTCATCCTGCAAAGTCGTATTAGTTTTGCAGGAATACCAAATTCAGACATGGTGGAGTACAGGTGCTTCCTTATTGGGCTGTCGAAGGCGGCTTTGTAGTCGACAAAAAGATGGTGGGTGTCGACTTGTTTTTCTTGAGTCTTCTCCAAGATTTGTCGTAGCGTGAAAATCTGGTCGATGGTGGACTTTCCAGGTCTGAAGCCACACTGATAAGGTCCGATCAGTTCGTTTACAATGGGCTTCAATCTTTCACATAAGACGCTCGACAGGACCTTATATGCGATATTAAGAAGGCTACAGCAAACACATAGAAATAATAAAAATACTGGGTAACAATTGATTCTTTGCCAGAATAGACCTGTAAAAATATATAATGAAAAAGTCTCATTATTAAAAAGGTTTTTCATATTAAGTAGCACTATATTAAGTAAAAACAAAAACAACAATCGACCTTAAGGATTTAAGGGGGAAACCTGCTCCAAACAGCAGGATTTTTTTTTAAAAGATCAAGGAACCACGGCATGCGCCTTATACAAACAAGGTTTGGTCTTTGACCTGAAAGGAAAGGGATAGATTATTTAGAGGAATTGATTGGAACCATACGTGAATTATTGATTAGGCGAAACAATCGTGAAAGACAATTTAAATTGCCTGTAAGCAATAAAAGTGAAGAGAACCATGCCCGAACCCGGATTCGAACCAGGGACCTTTGAGTTGATAGTCTAGCGCGCTCTCCACTAGACTACAAAGGCTGACAATAATTTTTTACAAAAAACTGGGAGTAGTTATGACATTGTCCATGGAATGGATTATAATCTCACCGATACATTGCATATTTTATTTTTTATCAACAAAAAAGTAACGAAAATTTTCACAAAAACTACGAAAAATTTTTTATTTTTAAAAAAAACGCCGCCATTTTGTTATTTTTTATGAAATTTTCATGGTCTATTCCATAATCACACTCATACTTTTTCGATTTTTTGATTCATATGAAACCAGCCAGCTCGGTTCGTGTTTAGTACACTGGCCCACGTCGCCCTGTGACCTGCTTCGGGATATTGATTAAAAGATCTGAAAATTTTATACAATCTTCTTTAAAGAACCTACTATATGAATATAACTGAAAAGTTTTGAGAGACTATATTTTTAATTCTTTTCGTATTTCAAATGAAATTTCTGAAAAAATCTATTCAGAATTTCAATAGATACTTTCTAAATTTGAAATGAACTTCTAAATTTCAATCGAGCTTTTTTGTAGTTTAAATGGAATTTCTTCATTTCAATTGATCCCTTCTGAATTTTAATTTTTCTTTTCTGAATTTCAAGGGATCTGTTCTAAATATCAAATGGAATTTCTAAATTCTAATTGAACTTTTCCGAATTTCAAATGATCTTTTCGGAACTTTTAACTGATCTCTTTCTGATTTTTAACTGATTCAATTGATCTATTCTGAATTTCAATTGATATTTTCTGAATTTGAATCAATATTTTTCGAATTTCGAAAGAAATTTCTGAATTTCAATTGATGCATTCACAATTTCAATTGATATTTTCTGAATTTTAAATGGACTTCTAAATTTTAATCGATCTTTTCTGAATTTTTTTTTTTTCTGAGAATGGAATATCTAAATTTCAATTTTCGAATTTCAATTGATGCCTCTCTGATGTTAATTTTTCTTTTCTGAATTTCAATCGATCTGCTCTAAATATCAAATGAAATTTCTGAATTCCTATTGAACTTTTCTGAATTTCAAATGATCTTTTCGGAACTTTTAACTGATCTCTTTCTAATTTTTAACTGATTCAATTGATATATTCTGAACTTTTATTTATCTTTTCTGAATTTTAAATGGACTTTCTAAAATTTAATCGTTCTTTTCTGAATTTTTTTTTCTGAGAATGGAATATCTAAATTTCAATTGATCCCTCTCTGATGTTCATTTTTCTTTTCTGAATTTCAATCGATCTGCTCTTAATACCAAATGGAATTTTTTAATTCCAATTGAACTTTTCTGAATTTCAAATGATCTTTTCGGAACTTCCAACTGATCTCTTTTCTGATTTTTATGTGATATTTCAATTGATATTTTCTAAATTTTTATTATTCTATTTTGAATTTCAATTAATCTTCTCTGAGATTAAGTCGAATGGAATTTCTAAATTTCAATTGATCTTTTCTGAATTTTAAATAGAAATTTCTAAATTCCAATTAATATTTTCTATTGAACTTTGCTAAAGCTCAATTGATATTTTCTCAATGTCAATTGATCTTTCCTGAAAAACATTTGGAAATGGTGTAGTAAAGTGAGCAGAAAAGGTCCTCAAAAAATTTGTACTGCTGTTTTTCTAATTAAATGTCAGGTTTTTTTTTTAATTTTAGCTTTGTGTTGTCGCCATTTTGTTTCAATTAGTTTTTTGATAAAACTCTTAGTCAAACCGTCACATTAGGTTTAAATTCTTACCAAATTTTTTTCTATTTTAATTTACAGATAAGCCAAACTCGAGATATCCTGCACACCGTTTTTTATTTTTCGTTTACTGCTTATTTCACGCAAGTGTGACGTCACGAAAAAAATTATTTTTTGTTAATTTTAATAATTATGTAAAACAATTAAAATATATCCGTTTTTTAACCGTTTTTTCACAATACTTACTTAAAAAACTCTGAATATTTTGACAAAATTAGGTCAAATGTCACTTGAGTTTTAAGACGCTAAAAGATCATTCCATAATCTTCTAATATATAAAAATCTCGTTTCATGGTGTTTAAGGTCGCACTCCTCCGAAATGGCTTGGCCAATTTTTGTGTATATTTGGTAGGTATGAGAAAAGGTGTCAAGCATTTTTCACCCTCCTACCCCCACCCCCTCATTCTGTAATCGTGATTTTAGTAGGTACTTTTGTATGATGGGTGTGTGTGCATATCACGTATAGACTCCAAGACCGCTGAACCGATCTTCATTCTATGCTGATTTGACTTCCATTTACGCATGCAGTTTCATGCTTGCTCTTCGAACTCAAGTTTCGTTGTACAAACGTCCGGAGAATAGAAGAAAAAAACAAAAATAATTATGCTTTGCCTCAGCGTTCGTTTTGGCGCTGCCTTTACTTTTCTATAGGTGCGCATGAAATAACTGCTGAGGCAAAAACATAATTATTTTTGTATTGTTCTTCTATCCTACTGACGCTTGTACAACGTAAATTGAGTGAACTTCGAACTGACACCTCTGTATAATTAGCCTCATTGGTTATAGGTTTCAACTCGCCGAGTTTCAGCTAGGAAACTATAAATATGTTAACTATATGCATTTCTAGATAATCCGTTATAGTTTTATGCCAATAGCGTTTAAGTAAATAAAGTTTTTTTTAAGTTTTTGTAGTTTATTAATTTATTTAAGTTTTACATTAGATTTTTTTAATATTTTTTCAGCAATTTTTTTTTTTTTGTATATAAGACCGTACTACATTAAGATGTTGAAATATAATACTTGATGTAATTTTATGTTACACATTTATTTACTAGATTTTTCATTATTTTATTTTTGTGGTGTTTTGCAACAATTTTCAAGTACATTCTGTATTATTTGCATGCTAAATACTAATGCTGCCAATATATACATAGTAAATGCATAGTACTGTACTCGTACATGTACTTGAAAATTTTTCTTAAAACTTGTGATTTGAATAATACGATTTTACTTATCTGAAAGGCATGTAATTTGTTTTTAATTTTTTGTTTTCGAAATTATAAAATTTCTATTCATATAACTATTGTTAAATTTAAACTTTAAATTGACAATATTTTGTTGATGTATTATTAATTATGTAATATATGTTTGTAAGTGTTTGTTAACATTTAACGTTCGTGTTTTATATAATGCTAATATGTTTTATGTTATTTAGCTATATTTTTACAATTTGAGATGGCATCGGCCACAATTGTTTTTTTTTCTTTTTGAACAGGATGTAATTTAAATTGTAAACGGTTTTTTCTTTGCTGTTAGTTCTAGTAATTTTTTAACATTGCTTATTAAATATTAACTAAAGCTATTAAAAGTGTTATTTAATAATTTTAAATTGTTTTTAAGTGTTGTTAAGTTAGTTATATATTTTGATATAATTTGTTTTTTTATAATCATAATAATAATGCTTACGTTATTTTAAAATAATTTCAATCTTAAATTATAAATGTATTTATTGCATTTTTGCTTTGACCCTCAATTATGCAATAAAAAATTTAGTTTTATTTTATTATATATATTATGCAAATTATGCTATATATATTTAGTAAATTTTTTGTTTCAAACACATGTGTTGTTTCTTTTGCTTTATTAGAAGTTATATTTTTTTTTATAAGAATTGTTGAATAATAGCATAGCTTAAAAAGTAATTAGTAAAATTATGTCCTCTACAGTATTAACAATTATTGTTTTAATTAAATGGAAAATTGATTAGTTATATGATTTTTTTATGTCTTATTTAAATACATATTATTTAAATACAACAAACGCTTTAAGTTTTTTATCAATTATAACAGCGATACACAGTTTTTTAGTTAAACCGATAAAATTAGGCTGAAATAGCGAATTCGATTTTTTTTCAATCGTTTTTTTGGATAAAATTAATTATTTAAGGTATTTTTAGCTGAACAAATTTGTCAGGAAATATATAGGTATAGTTTTTGTTGTCTTCGAAAATTTTATTTTTATAAAATAAGACATAAAGAATTTATGACTAAAATCAATTATATAGGTCGATATGATATTACATGTTTTTTATTATTTTTGAAAGTTTTATTCAAATGTTTTAAGAGGTATAACCATAATGCCTACTATGCTTCATCAAATTTTATATTTTTTTACAAATATATTTTATAAAATTACAAATTTCATGAATTTTTTAAGAAAATGAAAGAGTTTATGAAAATTAAAACGATTAAACAGGAAAACAAAAACTAACAATTTTGCTTTTGTGGGGAAAGCAAGTCCTAGCTGCATAACTGAAAAGACAATAGAATGTAATTCAAATTGATGGTTATACGATCTAACCATTATTTAAAAATCGTCTCTTAACACTGCAGAATGTTTTTATCAAACGTGCTTACTAAAGAAAATTTTAACCAACAAAGTGAATAATGCAACAAACGAAGTCGTTAAACCAACAGTTATAAGATCTGGCCATTATTTAAAAATATTAGTCTGACACCTAAGGATGATAGTTATTAAACGCTTACATGTATAAAGAAAGTTTTAGCCAACAAACAAAATTATGCCACTAAACGCAGTCTTGTTGAAAACTCACTAAATGCCACTTTCTCCTCAAGACGTTCCCAAATATATCGATCATCTAACGTTGGCAATAAGTTACATTTCTTAAGATTAGAACATATAGATGATCGACTACACTTTTAGGACTTTGTTTTATAGATTTAAAAAAAAGAGAAAAACTTTTAGGAAACATCTTTAAAGATCTAAATAACTTTATTACTAATAAGTTAAACGTTATCCAAGTATTGTTTCGGGTACTTTGGTCCAATAAAAATAAGCTGATAAAATTCTTATAAGCTTCCTTTGTAATTTACTGACAAACTTGTGTAATGTTTAAAAGCAAGTGTGATGTACTAGCAAGTATTATCTTCGCCTCTCTCTAGATTCAATGCGTCCACACATGGCTCTCAAAAAGTTAGGGGGCAAATACCCTAACAGAATACAACTATGAAAATTAAAGTTAGCATTTCCTAGTTACTAACTAATTACTTTTGCGACTCAGCGTAAATAACTTACAGATGTTTTGAAAAGAATTCTGAACGAAAGATGTTTTTGATCCTATCTCATTACTAATAATACAGTACAACACCAAAATAACTACAAAAATCTTAATCAAGTTTCCGGCAGTACACTTACAGCCCTATTCTGACAACTTGACAATAGTCAACCAGTATTGTTAATATTTCTATGTGCTTGTTGTAATTTTTTTTCATTTAAGTTACTCCGAAAACTAGGCTTACCTAGCTCAAGAAGAATCCTCAGTGAGGAGATTAGAAAAGAGGAAATTATTTGGCCAAATCGTAAGATTTATAACGCCATCACCAATTACGAATCTTTTTGATTCTATTTAAAAACTGTACTTTAATTGTGCCTGTTGCATCAGCGAATGGACCACAAACACAATTACCTTTGGCTAGTCGCACTTCACGACCTCAGTGTTGAAACGACGCGAATCGACTGATTTTTTATTTTAACACAAAATTTGAAGCTCAAAAAACAAAATTTTTTAATGAAATTGCCACTATTTGAAAAGCAGTTGACAATTTTTATCAAAACTTATTTTTATTGAGCTTCAAATTTTGTTTTGAAATAAAAAAATTACAACAAACACATAGAAATATTAAAAATACTGGTTGACTATTGTTAAGTTGCCAGAATAGGGCTGTTAGTCTTTAGAAAAAACTCAACAAAGGATTTAGCTGGGTTAGCTTATAAAAGAGATTTGTCAAGGGTCAATGTAGCAGCAGTTTTACTAATGTCCTTTCCTGTTTTTTTTTTCTAAACCAAACGCAATTTTGTTCTCAAACTTTCAGCGAAGTTGTTGCAAATTGTGTGGCCTTCAAAAACACTATTGTCTCGGTTAATTATATTGTGATTCGAATACCCCCTCAAAGTGCAAACATTAATGTTACTCAGAAACGGTAATTGATATCAGTTCTATGATTGCAATATACAATTTTTCAGCGTCTTATCTACAACTTTGAGAAACAAAGTTATAATTTAGAGCTTTGACCTAAAGCATTGTTTTCCATAAAAACTTACCCTTACGTGTAAAAAATCTTATCAAAGTTTTCAGAACATACAATTGAAGGACTTTTTGCAATACAGTGATAAGTTGCTTGCTAAAAAAATCGATGTTTTTAGGTTCGATACATAACTAAATGAGTTACCAACAACCACTGAAGTAATTTCGAAAATTCTCTATTAAATTTCGAACTCATTTTTAAAACTTTCCTTGTTCAATTCCATTTCTTCAAACAAAAATACATTTTTTCAAAAGCTTAATGTCGATTATTTCAAAATTAGTTTTTATTTTCATAGAAATATTTTCAAAAAATATACACACACATATTTCAGGAAAAATGTTTACTGAAAAAACAGTTTTACGCATTGAAAATTTTGATGTGGTTTTTGAATAAAAGTATTAATTAATTGGCTTCCCAGTGGCGAAAGTAGATTTCGAAGACAACGGAGTAACAATACGTATTTTTTGCTGACCTGTATTCATAAATTCAGGAGCAAAATAAATCGAATGTTTGTCAAATAAAATTTTTTAAAATTTATTTTCACTTAAAAAGCTGCAAACTTAGCTTCCAAGACTAATCGATCCATTAAGGGAATGAGGGCGTGTGGGAAGCATAAAGCAAGAAGAGCAATGAGGCACACATATAGAGCAAATACAAGCAGGGTGTACTGGTTTTAAGTGAACGCGTACATTTTGCAGTACGTGGATCCCATCCGTAGACAAAGACGTGGCAAAGTATAGTCTTGCAAGTCGTTTTGCTAATTTGTTCGAAATGGTCTTCGAGCTATAAGACCAAACAAATATAGGATTGGAGCGATATGTGCTCGAAGACTGAGTGCTGTCTTGAAAGACGTCTTCGAAGACGTTCGTCACTGTGTTATGATGTTCAAGAAAATTTAAGACATAAGATTAAAGCCACGTTTGTTTCAAAATTATTTCAGCTACTATTAGTAATTTAAATTTTTATTATCCAAATATTTTGGAAGAATGCTTTGGATAGGGATTAATGGCTGAAATAAAGCTTTTTTTGGAGTTTTGATGTTTGAAGATAACTTATGAAGTTTGAAGATGATTGAAAATTTGTTTGTAAATTCATGAACTTGATATCACTAACCGTTTTTGCGTAATATTAATTTTTTAAATTTGAGAGGTATTTGACCTTCAAGAATAATATAAAAAGAAGAAAAAAATTTAGGTAAATTTTTGTAGCTTTAGAATTAGCATCACCTTTAGATTTGACTGAGGTAAAGGCATAACACTTGTCTTAGATGCAATATCACATGTTTTTATAGCTTTCTGACACACTTGAGAATATCCCACACAAAAGTCTCACTTGATTATGCTCACTCAAACCAAAAAATCTGGTCTGAGTGGGCCCGTCTATAGACCTGCCGCCACATTAACCTGGCCTAATCTAAGATAATACAGAAAAATTCCTTGGTTAGTATGTTCTATAAGCCACCGACTACTGAAAATTATTAAAATATTTACAGTGCCTTTAAACAACCCCAAACTTGTCGCAAATTTTAATTGAATAATTTTTCAGCTTGTCTAAGGTTTGAAAAATAAAATAAATATTTTATTTTCACTAAACCTTGCTCTGAAGAACCAATTTGAATTATTAAAAAAAAACACTTTTGAGGTAATTTCAAAAACTCTATCGTTAGCATTCTCATTTTATATAATTTAAAATAGTGAAAATTACGTTAAAACAACTCAAAGCAGGACTCAAACACTCCAAGAACAAGTTATATAACTAAAAAACTAAGCAAATCATACAAAAGATTATTCAGAATCTTGTGATATTTCACGAATGCTGCGTTTTATTCTGTATTCCGTGACCACATCTGAAGCTCACTAAGGCCGAACTTTACAGAGCTTCCACAAATTAATATGTACTTCTAAAACTACTAAAATGGTCTACACCGCCTACGCTAAGCTGAATCAAGAATAGAAAATGCTAAGACTACTTTTATACAATACAGCAAACTATTGAATCCGCTGCATATGTATATGTATATAGGTACCCTTAAAAAGTTTTACAACACAATTCGTTACCGTTACCGTCACATTAATTCAAGATATATTAAAATTTTCAAGAAACAACTACGAATTTTTAAGTGAATTTCATGAAAATTTAGGGAATAGTCATTTAGGGAATAGCAAAATTGATGCCACCTTTTTTTATATTCTGATTTGGCAAATCAAAAGAAAGTTACTATAAACAAGTTTTACAACAGTTATGCTAGTAGTTTAAACAAACCAGCTATTATAATAACCAACAATAATTATTGTTGGAGAGCTAACAAAAAATATTAATTTTCACATATTCAAGTAGATGTTTGTTTGTTTGTACGGTACATTATATATATAGAAGCATATTTAACATTTATACCTATGAATTTGAAATAGGCATGTATTGTATTAAACATACGATTATATATCGACACATGGGCCGATAGCCTTTGTTGTTAGTGCTTCTTCTCGTGTAATATTATTATTTATAATGCAATTTCATTTCAATTAATAAAGAAATAAAATATCGACACAGTGGCACATATGCTTATACACTCAATAACAAAAACAAGTAAATTGCAATTAATACACATTTGAATAAGTAGTTATAATCATTGAAAACAACAAATTGCGTAAATATTTGCATATACATAATATGTATGTTTGTCTTTAATTAAATTTAATTAGGTATTTAGAAGAGAAACATTTTATTAATACTTTAGTTACTAACATATATATAGGTATATATTTTTTATATTGATAATAATAAAAATGTGTGTGTGTATATTATATAAACGCCTATATATATATTTTTTAAATACATAACAAGAGCTGAACTTGAATTATTTTAACATTTGCAGTTTGTTAAGTTTACATAACATAATAATAAATAGATGCATATACATATTTTTATATAAAGTTGATTTTTTTTTAAAGAAACACTAACTAAATATGCAATTATGTAGTAAGTTTAATATTAAGATTAAGAGCTTTTGCACAAATGTTTTTTTTTAATTATTTTTAGAAATTTATTAACGTGTTGTTCGTCAGCGTTAAAAGCTTAAAGCTCAGCTACTCGCGCAGAGCTATAGAACTGGGTAACAGTTTTTAATCCTCTTTGGAGAGACTGCCTAAGTCGCTTAAGAAAATTTCCGGTGTCAGAATGTGTGAAGAACCAACGAGCACCTCCCAATTCTTGACGGAATTGGTTACTTCGTAGGCGCAGCGCATTTCGGACATGCTAACGCCACCTACAATGAAGACAATAAGGCGTGGCACATTCTTGACAGCAGCCTGTGCCTTGTCCTTGTGCCAGTGGCCATAACGAGCGCTACTATAAAAATCAAAAAAAAAAAAACAAAAAAAAAAATTGTCAGCAAACTAATTCATTTTAACCTTGTTTTAAGACAAATTCTCTGGAGCTTAACTAACCTAGTTGGCGCATGATAGTTTGTATTCTGTGGTCGTCCCGTAAGAAAAGCAAAATGGCGCTGATCTAGCTTGTCTTCGATGCAATCCTCCATGACATCTTTGACGACAGGTGTCCAACGTGACATTTGGTATGTGTGCTCGGTGATGCGTTCCTTGCGATTAACAGTGGTGGGTTTTTTGCGTGACTGTGTGACGACGAAAAAAATTATAAATAAAAACGAAAATATTGCTCTTTGGCCACATTATACTTACATCGGCAACAACATTGATACCCAAGAAGCTCAAATTGCGCACCATCTCCTGATCCTTGGGACTAAGCTGGGCATGTGTAAATAGCTTAGTGAGATTCTCCTCAGATATGCCATTCTTGATCATGACATAGAGTGCAATAATGCGAACTTTATCGTAGTTGGAAACGTTCTAGAAGGCCAAAAGTAAGGTGCATTTCAATAACAACTAATTTTGCAATTTAGTAATTTCCTTACCTGATCCAGCAGTATGGGCACAATATTGCGCATATGATCTTTGATCTTCTCACCTTCAGCATCGGTGCCCATGGCCAAATCCTGTTCGACACGGCACAACTTATCAACATAGTTCTGAAGAGTACAGCAGAGAAATAGAGAGGGAGAGAAAGAGAGAGAGAGAAATGGAACATGTGAAGGAAGACTCCATCTTTAAGCTACATCAAAACCATGTAATTTACCTGATATGACTTCATGCAATCCTCTGCCAAATGCAAATGAGTAGAATATTTGGACAATTCCTTTTGATACTGCGGCATTTTTTTTATCATTTGCGAAAGATCGCGCATTGATGATTTATCAGCTGCTTTAGGAAAAAATTATAAAAAACAGTATTACATTAAAAATTATGATCAATCAAGCACAACACAAAAAAAGTATCAGAATGGGTTCAGGTGAAATAAGTTCCAAAGTTGCGACCACCACATATTTGTTTGGAAACAAAGAAAAACTTACTCGATGTCATACGCTTGGATTCAGTAAATTTCTTCAAATTCTGCGTCACCTGCGTGGACACAACGGCGATATGCTCATGACGTAGTTCAACCCACAAATCATCGTTCTCATCGAGCAGCACTTCCTTGTCCGGCTGATTTGGACCCGGTGTATACTTGTATACATCATTGACAATGGGCAATAAATCGTAAGCCATGGCCTGCAATGTCAACTCATGCAGAATGGGTGAAACACAATCAAAGCCACGATCCAAAATCAATAGCTGCGAACGCGATTTTTCCGGACCCTCACCCATGGTGGGCTCGTCAGCCTTATAGGCGTCCAGCTTTTGCTGCACTGAGGCAGCTAAATCGACATTACGTTCCCAATCGGTGCGATAGCGCACCATCGGATATTCGCCAAGAGTGGCGCACAACGTGGCGATTTGTTCGGCAATGCGTTCGATGTGCTTGGCGCGTATAGAAGCGAATGCTGGCGAGTACAGACATTGAAAGGTATCCGGCGAATCGAGCGAGAAGACCTAAAAGTGGCACATTGGGCAGCAGCAATTGATTGATTGATTGACGGAACAACATACAAAAGTCGAGCAAATAAGATTTATTTGATTAGATCATTTTCATAAAAAAAAAACATTTGTTTTTGGAAATTTCTTAATAAAATCTTAAAATAAAAAGCAAGCAGTATATATATATATTTATATATACGTATAATAGGAAAACTACACCAATGCAAGCAAAAAGTAATGATAGGTTATGGTTAGCTTAAATAAAATTGATGAGAAAAATCATCATAACAAACTATATAAATGAAAAAATAATAATTTTTTATCTGTAGTTTTGTAGCCAATTAAATTAAAAATTTTTTAATTTTTTATTACCTTTTTGTACAATTTTTATATGTTTAAATGTTTTTATTTTCCTATATTTGTTTTTATATATATTTTTAATTTTTTTTTTACTCCTAAGTTTATATTTTTATATGTAATTTTTTATATATATTTTTATTTACTTTTTTTTGTTGAAACATTAAACTTGTTATTAAATGTTTTATAATTTTTTTTTATTTTATGTTTTTTAATATTTCTTTATGTTTTTTCATGCTTTCATATGGGCATTTTAAAACTGACGTTACGTAAGATTTATAGATTCAAAATTTGCAAAACTCTCTGAACTACGCAAGACTTTTTGTAAACAACTTTTTTTAGAAGGGTTTGAAATAATATAAGTTTTTTTCCAAGTGATCACATTAAAAAATCTTCTCTGCTTTATTAGGCTTTTTGTACTGGCGTGACGTTACTGGCGTTACGTTACTTAAAATTCCTTTGTAGTTCAATTAGATAATTAAATAATTTGATAGTTAGAATTAAGCAATAAAAAAATTTTTTTTTTCTAAGCCTCAACCATTTTTTCATTATTTTAAGCCTATGCCTTCCATTTTACTAAAACAAAAAATTTACGAAACATTTACGAAAAAGAAAAACTACATTTGTGAAACAGTAGAAAAGAAACAGCAGACGATTTGATCATCATAGTAAATGAATTTATGTATAACTTGCTTAAATTAAAAAAATTAAAAATGTTCTCTTAGATAATACCATAAAATAATAAGTTTTTAATAAGTTTTGATTTTTTGGCCACGGTAGACTTTTCTGTGAAAATGCCCAAATGTTTTATACTGCATTGTATAACTTACTTTAATTAAAATATTCTTTGTCATATATATTTTATGTTATTTTCAATATTTCTCATGTTTTAATTATTTTTTTATATATCTACTTTTAATTTTTATTGTACTTTAATATATTTTTATGTTTTATTTAATTTTAAAATATTTTTAACAAATTTCTTAACTTTATTTCACATTTTTTTATTTATTAAATTTTTTATTTTTGTTTTTATTTAATGTTAATTTTATTTAATGTTTAATGTTAAAAATTATATTTGAATTTATTTATATTTTTACAAATTTTTTCATTTTAATTTTCCGTATCTTTTTTCGGTTCTTAATCAATTTTGATTCAAATTTTGGGATACTTTTTTATTTATTTAATATAATTTTCAATAACTTCGTAAATTTATTTTTTATGTTTTTTTTTAGTTTTTAATTTTATAGTTGGAGAGAGGCTTTCTTTTTTATAGTTGGAGAGAGGCTTTTGGAGAGGTTTTCTATTTCGATATTCTAGCAGATTCATAACAAGAATGTCTATACCATCGACGTAGATTGGTAGGGATTATGACTCTGCTAGATAGTCGAAAAAGGTAACCTGCAAGTCTCTTCACCTCTCTTCACTAGTATATTTTGTTATATGTAAAACTTATTTTTATATACTTTTAATATTTTTTAAATTCTTTTCTTCATATTTTATTGAATTTAATTTTTTTTTATTTATTTATATTTATTTATATTTATTTATATTTATTTATATTTATTTATATTTATTATATTTATATTTATATTTATATTTATTATTTATTATTTATTATTTATTATTTATTATTTATTATTTATTATTTATTATTTATTATTTATTATTTATTATTTATTATTTATTATTTATTATTTATTATTTATTATTTATTATTTATTATTTATTATTTATTATTTATTATTTATTATTTATTATTTATTATTTATTATTTATTATTTATTATTTATTATTTATTATTTATTATTTATTATTTATTATTTATTATTTATTATTTATTATTTATTATTTATTATTTATTATTTATTATTTATTATTTATTATTTATTATTTATTATTTATTATTTATTATTTATTATTTATTATTTATTATTTATTATTTATTATTTATTATTTATTATTTATTATTTATTATTTATTATTTATTATTTATTATTTATTATTTATTATTTATTATTTATTATTTATTATTTATTATTTATTATTTATTATTTATTATTTATTATTTATTATTTATTATTTATTATTTATTATTTATTATTTATTATTTATTATTTATTATTTATTATTTATTATTTATTATTTATTATTTATTATTTATTATTTATTATTTATTATTTATTATTTATTATTTATTATTTATTATTTATTATTTATTATTTATTATTTATTATTTATTATTTATTATTTATTATTTATTATTTATTATTTATTATTTATTATTTATTACTTATTATTTATTATTTATTATTTATTATTTATTTATTTATTACAAAAAAATATATATTTTATTTATTTTATTTAAAATATTTTTTACTAGTTTTATAATAAAAAATATAAGTTTTTTTCGTTATATTTATATTTTTATGATTAACTTAATTATTTTTCATTTACTTTATATATTTTAGTTTATTTGTTTTTATTCACTTTATTTTTATATTTTTAAATTATTTTTTATTTGTATAATTTATTTATATTTCAATAATGCTGTGTTTTTTTTTTCTTTACATTCAAAATGGCTGCTACAATATGGCCAGCTATACATGAACTTTTTTTTGAAAATCTAAATTTTGAAACATCGGTAAGTTACTTCAGAAACAGCTTGAAAATATACTGCTAAAATTTCAAAGTGAAATTCGAAGCCGTTTGAAAGTTAAAAGCTTTAAAAGTTTTAAAGCTGCAGCTGGCTTTCACAATGCCCGAAACTTTGAGCGTGCTCTTCTCAAAACTGCCTTTTTATAAATAACGTGCATCATAACTCAAGCAAATTCCAACCAATCAAGTCGAAATTTTGCACACAAATACTTTACAATATTTGCAAAAGTATGCCAGAGCGTGATTGTTGAAAGTTATGATAAAAAATTTATTTTGCTCACTCATTTTTAAAAAAGGCATTAATTAAAATATAATAAATATGACTAATCTTTAAATATGACCAATATATTTATAACTAAGTGGGAAAGTGGAATAATAAATTAACATTCCATTACACACCGCATTTTTTTTACCTGAGTGTGTCGCACTGACATTTAACTTTCATATTAAGGAGTATGAACAGCGCAAAACTGTCTAATAAAACTTTCGTCAAACTAATAATTTATTAGTTTACACCCCCAAAGAATATATACAGTGGCTCGCAGGCATTTTTTAGCACTTTCGCATTGGTTTCAGAAATGAAAATGTAAGAAGAAACTTGGAGTAAATATTTTTTCAAAACTTTATTTATTGGTGAGCAAAATTATACAAAAACATAGTTAAAAAATTAGAACATAACGGTAAAACAAAATTAAATCAAACCAAAGCTTTAAAAACGAGCTCACATTGAAAGTCGGGCAGAGAGGGAATCCAATGCTAAAACTAAGAATTTAATATTTTGTTGCCAATGCTTTTTCTTTTATAACTGCCTGCAGTCTTTTTGGCATGGGTGCAACGAAATTTTTACAAACATCAGTTCTAATTTGATTCCACTCTTTACTTAGGATACTTTTTAATAGATCTTTAGTTGCCCATCTCTGACACTGCACTCCGGGTTCAAGTTCATCCCATAGATGTTCTATAACATTTTAATCTGGACTTTGTGAGGTTGTTTTTATGAAATTTGGACAAATATCAAGTACACACTTCTTTACCCAGACAGTCGTATGTTTCTGGTCATTGTCTAGGTAAAACTAAAAATTGTCTGCAATTCCTTATTTACCCGCACTTTCTTTTACGAGCGCCATGAGAATGTCAAGAAACATATTTTTGTCCATTATACCTTCAATAAAATGAATCCTTCCAACATCAGACGCAGCCCCAAACCATGACTGACCCTCTACCATGCTTAATTGTATGTTTAAAATTTTTATTGCAAAATTCTTCATTCGGTTTTCGCTTTCCATCTGAACCATATAAATTAAATAAATTCTCATCGGTAAACAAAACCAGTAATAAATGTTTATTGCTTAAAAGTGCTAAAGATCCTAATGTATTCTGTTTTATTAACCTTACTCCAGAATAAAAAGTCTTTGGTCATTTGCTCATGCACGAAATTGGGGCGTTCTTTTACCTTTTTCTTGCTAATACAGTGCTTTTTTCGTGCTACTCCTCAATGTTAACAATTTTTTCTCAAAGCTCTTCAAATTGTTTCTGAGCGTGCACTATTTTTCAAATTGAGTTTTTACATGACCTCTAGTTTTGGTGCAGAAAAAATGGGTCTCTTATTATTTCTCTTAAAACATACCTTTCATCTTTGGAGCTAAGTTTATTTTTGGCTACTGTACGTTTTTTATTGCATATTCTCTTATCTTGTATAAAACGCTTGATTATATCGTGCACTGTTAATTTACTTTTAAAAGACGATTTGTGAAATTTGTCACTCGGGTTTTCCTTTCAAATAATGATCTATCACGAGCTGCCTTTCTGCCAGTGTGGATTGATTCACTTTTCGAGAAATGTTTATTTATTTAAGTTTTTCGTTTGATTAAAGTTATTCCAACAGAAGTAAAAAGTTTTAAGCAAGAATAACGGTTTAAGGACCACGATTTGCAATTTTTCTTTACTTTCCCTACTTTCAATGTGAGCTCGTTTTTATAGGTTTGTTTCGATTTACATTTTTTTCACCGTTATGTTCTAATTTTTAAGTTATGTTTTTGTTTAATATTGTTCACCAAAAAATAACGTTTTGAAAAATATATGTATTGAAATTTTATTCACATATTTTCATTTCTGAAACCAATGCGAAGTGCTAAGAAATGCCTGCCCGACTTTCGTTGTGAGTCACTGCAGTAGCTCAAAATTCATGCGAAAGTTCAAATGTTAAGTATACAAAGAGAGCGCCAAATGCTGTCATGCTATTCGTGCGCTCTTAGCGCTTCCACTACACTGTTCATACCCCTTAGAAATAAATAGAAGCGCTGTTTATTTGTCAGTCCAAAAATTCGAGAAATACAGAAATATCGATTGCTTTAACTACTATTGATGCATTGAAGAAGAAAGCTAACTGTTAAGGAAACTATTTATAGACCTACTGCCGAGTAGAATGAGGGTTGAAATTATAGCACTATTTTTAGACAATAATTGAAGAAAGAAACGTTTTTCCTTTAGAGATAATAACTGAAGCAAATTTAAAGGAACATCTACAAAACGTCCAGTCTAATTTAAAGTTTTGTCAAATAATAAAATTTATATTAACATAGTACTTTAAACGAAATTAGAACATTATAAAGCAATGATATGAATTTCGAAATTTTAGTAAAAATTATATTCGCATGTTTTTGCAAAAAAAAAACCACAAGCACAAACTACATTGAATGACGCAATCTATAAGCTTTGTACGCTACACTATAAAATCGATGCATCATAATGTATAAACATTACAATGATTTAAGAGCAATATATAAAAATAATATTATGTGTTTTTTAATAACTAAATTCTAAATGGATAAACTTTTAGTGCAAAACTATTTTGTGCAACACAGTTTTTAGATGCCGAGTACAAGATCCTTGTACACTCATGTTTACAAGTGAAATTTTATTTTACACTTTTATTTCAGTTATTTAATACTTTAAACACAATTAAATTTTAAATCAATTTCAATTTCACAACTAAATTTTTTAATTGATCAATAGAAGCTTTATCAAAATCCTTTCAAGGTCTGAAATTGCCAATTCTTTTTCTACGTTTTAAATTTTCTAACCATTATTCGGTTGCTTTGGACTTAGCAAATTTTTTTTTTTATATTAAAATTTATTATAGACAATAGGTCTGTTCCCATACACGCAAGTTTGTGAAAAATTTCGAAAACTTTCAAATTTTTATTATACAATTTTTGAATTTTTTTCACAAACATGTACGGGAACAGACCTAATATTCAACTTCTAACAGCTACTTTATCTAGAGTCTTCAATTTAATTGCTTTTAGCTTAAATTGCTATGCAAAAACAAACAAGAAAATTTTCATCATGCATAAGTAATATTTTTTTCAAGAATTTACTCTGCCTATTTAATATTTATTTAAATATATATTTAAGACAATGGCCCATTATCATAGTCAAAATAAAAGTCAACTCTAAATTCAGTGCAAGCTTTTTGACAATATATAATATTAAGAAACTGTGAAAAATGCTTATACTAAATTTAGAGTCGGGGCTTTCTATAGTGACTGGTGGGACAATTTACACCAGAATCCCTAATGTTTAGACCTGTAACTTTGTATTTTGATGTAATATAATGATCAAATAGATATTTTACAAGAGATTATGAACCGACTTATAAAGCTTTTACCGAAAAAAATAACTCTTATAAATATTTTGGTGACATTTCATTGGTTAAAGGGGTGTGACTGGTGGGACAGTTAAAAATACCTCACCTCCGCCTTCTGCACTGTCAATCGAGATTTTAGCCCAAATACTATACATAGCCAAATGTCTTTTACTATGCTGTGAAAACTGGTTATAAACACTAAAAAATTAATTAGCATTCTGATTAATCAGAAAACTGGTTAATCAGTTAATCGTAAATTTGAATAATCAAAAAATTAATTACTCGATTAATAGCACAGCCCTAGTTTTCAGCCTTTCAAAAAGACCCTTTAAGTAATTCCATAGTTTGTTTGACGGTAGTGATGAACTTAGCTTCGTTAAAAAGAACCTTTTTTCTTTACAATTTGACTGCAGATGAAGCTTCGTTTCTAGCCCTTCTATACTCTTCCCAGTTAAGCGCAGTTAGATTTCGCTTTCATCTAGAATAAGCCCTACGTCGTTTTTGTAGTGTCTGCTTTATGGAATTCGTAAACCAAGGCAAGAACTGTTTGAGATTCGGGATGAACAAAGAGGCACGTAAATGTTGAAAATATCAGATATTTTGCTCAACAAGTAGTTTAATTTGTCATCCACAGTATTAAAAAACCAGCAATCCATCCAGTTTATTCTAGAATCTAGATCCATAAGCAAAGAGAGCGTTGAGATTAATTGATCTATAGTCACAATACGTAAATGTTCTGCTCACATCAACAGGCGAGAAGTGAATACTGAGCGTACAAAAATAAGGTCATAAGGTATCATTGAATGAAACAAACGATATTTGAACAAATAGCAAAACCATCGAGATATAGATTAGGAGTAATATTATTTCCGAAGCGAGTTTGCTCCTCAGAATTAACAATAGAAAGACCGACTTCAGACAAATCGTCATGAAGTTTGTTGGTTAAGCTATCTGTGCAGAGCAAATTAACATAAAGTCACCACAAATTATCAAATGGTCATAGTCGATTAAGCAACTGGGTATGTACGAATGATTATAAACACAAGATAGAAAAACTTTAACTCTACAATCATAAATTTCAATATTTAGAAACTCAACCATAGATCCACTATATTCACTCAAAAATTTAACATTTAAGTTTGTTTTGCAATATATTGCAATGCTTCCTCCTCTCTTATTTTGTCTATCATGTTGGCACAGATTAAAATTATTAATATTTAGCAGTGAGTCCTTCATATTATTTTCAAACCAATACAAAGTATGTCAACAGCGGAATCTGCAAAAATATATTTCGCACAGTCTAATTTGAAGCCATTTAGACTTCTAGCATTAAAGTGTGCTTTTTCAAACCGGATTGCTGTTTACAGAGGATATCAATAATAGTTTTCTGATTTCCATTCGCGTCTAAATTGGAGTTATTCCCGGACACTATGGCTGTCCAAGAAAAAAACAAAACAATAAGCTGTAGAAAGTAAGAAAGCATATATGTTAGAAGTTATGGACAGCAAAAAAGTAGCGGGGGCAGAAAAGAGATAAAAAAAAGATAAAGATAGAAATTTAGATAGCTTTAAATTAAAAAAAATTAAACCTTATCAACACTGATTTAAAAACTACCTATTAACATTTAAATATGATATAACAGCTACAATGTCTGTATTTGTATTGTTTGTATTGTAACGGACTCGATAGTCTTGTGGTAGCGCACTTGACTGTCACCTAGGGGTCCCGGGTTCGACTCCTGGCCGGGCTTTAAACGTTCTTTCCTTATTTTTAATCAAAAGAACTTTAAAACAATTAAATTTACGACGAAAAGTTGTAAAAAGTAACTTGATTTGACTGAGGTCAAGGCATAACATTTGCTTCAAATTCAATATCATATGTTGTTACAGCTTTCTGTCACATTAAGAATATTCTAAACAAAAAGTTTTCACTTAATTACTCCCTTCTTTTATTCTATGGTATCACAACGGACCAAGAATTTTGTCTAAGTAGACCGGTCTACAGACCTGCCGCCACCTAAACCTAACCTAACCTAGAATGTCTGTCATGAATGTACATGATATTCATATTTCTTCATGAGTGTACAAGTCAAAATATGTGCATGCAAAAGTTTTTAAAAACTACAAAAATAAAAAAATAAATAAACATAAAATTTCTAACTAAATGTTAAACACCCGTTAGTAGTTTATATACCAAAATACACAAATAAATACGATGTTTAAATTGCAATTAGTAAATTTTCCCCGAAATTTTAGAATTTGAACTAAATCAAAAGCTAGCAACTTAATAAACAAGCCTACAGTACTGTTTGGAAAAATTTACACAATTTAAAATACGTCGCATTTATTTGCTAAGCATAGCTTGGCATATGTAACAAACACACAAACTTAATAATAAGTGTTGCTTAAGTGTAGTTAAATATAAATAGGTAAATATATATTTAAAAATATATATGTACATAGATAATAGTAGAACGATTTGCTTTTCTGTATACATTGACATACATTAAATTGAACACTACAAAACAAGTATAGCAAAACTTAAGGAGATTCGGACTTCTTTTCACATTGTGTTTTTTTTTTTTTTTTTAATAAACAGTTGAAACTCTTTGCTGTAAAGTAGTTTTTTATTATAAACCAAAGTTAATTATATAATTAAGAGTGGCTTATAATTTGTCACAACTTTTTTGTATTAATTTAAGACAATTATTTAATTATAATTTATAGTGTATGTACAACACTTAAAAAAGCAACAAAGAGTTAGACACAATGATACACAGAGAGAGAGAGAGAGAGAGACAAAGTGAAAGCAACAGAGAGTGTTTAGAAACGAGAGTATAAGAAAGTAGAAGATTTCAAACACAGATTCGATACATTTGAAATTTTATACTCATCGTTTTGATTTGTGGATTTTGGTTAAAGTTAAAATGTTCTGGTTTTTTTTTCGCACCTGGCATTCATATGGAAGAAATGCTATATTTATCTCCTTTAGAGTTTTGATCTTTCTTGCAGCGCACGATTTACACAAATCGTTAAATAATTCCTCCGGGCAAACTATAATAAAAAATCAATTCATACGTTGTTTTGTGCTTTTGAAAAGAAAAAAACGATCAACTCAAAATAAACTATTTGACTGAGAGACTAATTGAATGATTATGATGATAGATAGCATCAATCATTGTTTGAATAACTACGCAGTTTTTGTTTTCTTTAATTTGTGTTAAAAACAAAAGAATTATCATTATGCATATGAAATAAAGAAATAAAAAAAATCTATATACATGTTATAGATATTATCTAGCAAAAATCTTTTTAATGCATTAAGAAAATATAAAGAAGTTCAAAGATTTTCTTACCATCGTTACTGCAGTAAATAATAAATCTAAATAAAATCTTTAAAATAGAACTTTAGCAAACACTTCATAGATAAGTTACAACTTTATTTTAAAAAGTTTTTAAGGTAATGAAAGTAATTCGCAGGAAAATGAGAAACATTTGAAAACAGCAATTTTATAGTAAGTAGTTGAATAGTGTTATTGATGAAGTTAGAACAAATTTGTTTGAAAACCTGTGTTTTTAGTTTTTAGTTTTTAATAATGACATTCACCAAATGATGTATATATGAGCAGCAGTTCACACGCATAAAGATATCATTGTGTACCATATATATATATACATATATAGACAAATCACAGAGATCATGAACAAAAAGCGCTTAAAATTTGTTAGATATTAGCTTGCAGCATTGCAAGATAGAGGCAACATTTATTTGCAAACGGTTAAATCGTTGGTCTTTGGACGTATGATATTTTACTTTTTTGAAAGCGACAGATTAGAGATAGTTAATATGGCGGCTTAGTTAAGCTAAATAATTTATTATAAGACAATGGTTAAGTCCAATAGAGGTAGGAGACACTGTTCATAAAAGCTGCTTGGATTTGATGATACCTTATCTTCATAGGCAAGAAATGCAATATTTATTTCTTTGCATGTCAAAATATATTTGCGCGCTATATCTCTGTACTGCTGCAACATTTTAAAGACCTCATCGGGTATAGCTGCAAATTTTTTGATACAATCATACAATTTCAGAATTAATTGTGAAATCAAAAATCTATAAATTTAGTTTAAGAATAAGTTAAAGAAAATATTCACTGTACCTTCAGTAAAGAAGACGTGAGCATAGCGATACATTGGACGCGCTGGATTCTCAAAGTCACGTATCAATGATCGCACCGACTCATCGGATGGAGTTATCAAATAAATGGCATCCATTGTTGGCAATGGTTCACGCTTCTTATTGATGTCCTCGACCACTGCAAATACATTTTAACATCACTATTAGTTAGTGTTCAAATAATATGTTGTAATAGTTTGTCTTACAAGTTATGCCCTCAGCGCTAATTTCATGCATTTTGGTGCAGGCCGATACCATGCGCATTCCTAGCTTGTCGACGACCAGCACACGCCATTCCACACCGCCCGGCTTGGCGGCAGCTGCAGCGGCGCCCTTCTTTGGTGGTGGTGGCTTATACTTAACCACCTCGTTCATAATCTCTGTAGAAATGCAAGCATATAAACATGTTTTAATCAATTTATTGAGTACTCAGTAAATAACGCAGAGAACAAAAAAAAAAAAAAAAAAAAGGAAAGAAAGGTCTTAAGTAGCAGAGAAGCTGTCGATGCATTAATACAAGAAGCAAGAGTTAAATAAAAAATGAAAGTAATTTCTTAGCAAGTGTTCAATTTAGGCATCAACAATTTTTTTCTATATTTTGGGAACTTGTTATGAAATAATAACTCTTCAATTCTATTTTTAGTAGGACTTTTTGAATTTAATATTTTATTTAATCGAACAGTGTTTAAAGTATGTAAGCAAGATTGAGCCCTGCAAAAAGCTACTCCATCAAGTCAATGCACGACATCCACGAAAAAGTAGCAAAAGTTATATCAGTTAGGTGCGAATTAGTTTATTGCATTGAACTATTATACATATCGTACGGAATAAAACAATGAAATAAATCCTCTCCGAACGCGTTCCCCTATAATTTTTAACTGTGTAAATAAACAAATCTAACGCCAATATGTGGCGACCGTAGCCTAGTGGGTAGAGTGCGTGGCCCCTAAGCTAAAGAACCGCTGTAGCACGGGTTCAATTCCAGCTCAGACAGAAAGTTTTCAATAGAATTAATTTTTCTGTTCGGTCGTCACCTCTCTGCGGACAATGGCAAATCTCAGAGAGTAAAAATTGCCATGTAAAGCTTCTTGAGAACATAAGCCGTTCAGCATAAAACACGTAGGTCCAGTTCTCGGTCATTTGTGATCAAATATTTAATAACACGCACAACACAATTGATCAATAAAAGCTAGATCAAAGTCCTTCCAAGGACTGAAATGGCCAGTTTATTTATTTTTTATTTTTAAATAAACAAATCTGTGTGACATTTCTTAAAACATCAACATTCTCACTTAACTGCATTCATTTAAGACTTTAAACAACATTCGTTGTCTTTATTAAAAAAATAATGATTGTCAAGTTTTTGTTACAATAGCAATTTTCATCATCATGTCGATTAAATTTTCCAGTTTTCTAGTCGATAGTGTATTAGTAATTGTATTTATTTGAACATAAATTAGTACAGTAAGATACAAATAGATCTTTAATTAGTACAACGCATAAAAATATATAATCAACTAATAAAATTAAAGTAAGCACCTAGCAACATTGATTTAAAGATTAAAATAGAGGCCTAATTACCGTTTTTGTGTAGGGAGAAATATGATTTTCTCATTGAATTTTATCGAAAATCTTTTTTTCGTTCAAATCATGGTGAAATTAACTAATATTTGACAAAAGAAAGATTATAGACATTGCTGTTATAGGATTGAGATGAATATGAAAGCTTAGGGAATATATTTCTGAAAAAAATTAGATCTCTTTTCACGATGCATTTTCAGGCCTAGCAAACACATTGTTCTGTTCATGTCATATTTTTGCGAAGCAGGATTTTCGACGATGTTTAACGAATTAAATAAGCAGGAACCTGATCTAAAAATATCGCCAATGATGCGATTATTTTACTATTGCACTATCTTTTTAAGCATATAATTTTAAAACTTTTTAACACCAGTGGTGTTCCATTTAAAAATATGTGCGAGTTTAGAGTTATATAACTTCAAAAAAATTGAGAACCATAGCTACATCATTTATTTCTTTATTTGTTTGTTTGAATACAAGTGAATCATGAGAAACTATGTGAATATCTTGTGTGAATATTAGAAAATTTACACAATTAAGACTTATTTGCTGCTTAATGATTTTTTTTGCATGTCTCAGTTCATGTTGTATGGGTGAATCATTGCGTTTGCAATAAAGCAATAGCGATAACTTTTTCAAGGTAAAATACCACGGTGCTACAAAAAAATAGCATGTACTTTTGAAGTAACATCGTATAGGTTGTAGATCTGGTCGAGTACAACACTACACCATACTTGAAATTCTTCATATACCCCCGAAATTTAATTTTACCATTAAAAACACGATTTTTAGGTATTTGACGCATTAAACAATCAGTTTAAAAATGGTTTTGGAAAGATAAAACTTTCAAAATTTGTACATATCTTTAGTACTGAAATAAAAACTGTTTGAGTTGTAATCGACCTAACATAAAATTTTTACCTTTTTTAAAGGTAAATGTTTTTTTCTCGGAAAATAATAATTACATGCAATTTTTGGTGGACCTCAAATGCGAAAAATTATGCACGGTGAAAATTTCCAGATTTTAATAAATTTAATAAAGTTGAAAAAAAGAGCATAAAAGATAATTTTATTTCTGAAAATTTTTTAGGTAACAAAAAGTGCCGATTACATCGACGTTGCAAACAAATTCCTGAATGCCTACGGAGAAGTGGGATGCAGAATGTTCAGCAAAATATTTTTTCTGCATTCTCATTTTAACTTTTTCCTATTAAATCTTGGTAAATTGAGCGATAAACAGGGTGCATAATTTCATCAAAAGATGCTTTCAATTAAAAAATATTTTTAAGGGAAAAGTTAAATCAAAATGTTTTTTACAAAAACAAAAGGTCAAGTAAGCATTTCTGAGAGTTTTGAAAATGTTTATTTTAAATAAAAACATATATCGTCGTTGTAAACTAACGAATCGGAAAAATGTCGTTTTTAATTTTCCATAGAATTTTCATTGGAAATGAAAAATTTAATTTTTTATATTCGCTAGTTTACTTTTGTAACGACGATATGACAACTGTTGTACTGGTACGTTTCCTTTTTGCTCTGAGCGCGTCATATTGGCATTTCCACCAAAAGGTCTACCTCGCCTGAAATGAAATTAAATGAAATGTTACTTCAAATTCTTTTAAACCTCCATAAAAGAGAACAAATGTTTAAATTTATATTGTGAGAGTACTGAGAGCTGATATCAATTAGAATTTTAAAAAATGGCAGGAAACATGACGAATGTTTACAAAGGTTGAACAATTTTAACGAAAGTTGAAATTTTGTAAGTATAATAAATACACGTTTAATACAAAATTTTATTTAAATTTTTTTTTAGTTTTCGATTGCAACAGTTCTAAATCACACTTTATATGTTTTTCTACTTCAATTAAATAAAACTATATTCTTTGAAGGGAAAAATCTGTCACCTAACGTATATAACGTAAGGTATCATATTATGGTTTGTATAAAAATAATTAAAAAAAAATAGATCCATTTGTTTTCAGCGTCATATGTTTCAGATGAGTTTATTAACAAATATGTCTAAAATTATATGGAACGTAAACAGTGGGTTGGTCACAGCTGAATCACTCACGACTACTGAAGAGCAAATGTAGCTATTTCCGAAACAGGCTGTCTAGTCTACTGTGCGATTGACTTTATACAGAGTTGTTATTGGTGTTGCTTTTTTTCATAAAATTACTTGACCTAAAGCTCATAAAATCATAACCTTGTAATACATGAAAAGGTCACGATTTAATTAAATTTAGTTAAAAAAGATTTTTCAATGAAACAATTGTGAATACGTACTAAAATTATTACAGATATTAAAAAAACTTTCATAAAAAACTCGTGCACACTTTGCAGATTTTTTTCGTTTATATTTATGCAGTCGAAGATCACTTTTAGTTTTTGTTACGTAACGTATCATTTTCGGTGGCTTCTAACAGTCGAACTTTTACAACTCTTAGCTTTTAAACCTTGTAAAGGCTTGAAAAATCCAAATAAAAAAAATATAAGTTTAATTTTTTTTTTTTTTTGTTTTTCCACTCATTAAAGTCGTACGACTGTCACGTGCGCAGCCACGGAAATGCCCATATGTATATGTAACTGAAAATATTTTTCTGTATTATTTCAAATTAAAATTAATTTTCTGCCTAGTACAATTTTTTCTGGATATTACTCTAAAATCGAAAAAAGTCGGAAAAACTTTACGATGAAACAACCGATCGAAAAACTCTTAGATATTGCTTTATTCATATAAAAAGTAGTTTAATGTAAAAGTAATAATCTTGGAGTGTTGAAAAGGTTATTTGCGAAAGAAGGAAATAAAAGAGTCATTCGAATTCAAAAAATACACCAATTTTAAAATAAATCATAAAAATATATTAATAGGACGGTCAAAGTGATACATGAACGCTGACCCATTGGCCAATGAAGGTGTAATTTCTTATTTATAACTTATTTAAAACTTTTCATATATAAACATTATTTTTATTCTTAATAAAGTGTGTTTTCAGAAAAATATTACGTTTAAAGTAGTTTTTAAAAAAAATTTAGTCAGTAAAAATCGTCGAAGTTAAAAACATTTTTTTAAAAAAAGGGAAAATTGTTAGGTTTGGTCGATTATAACTCAAAAAGTTCTTATTTCAATACTAAAGCACATGTACATATTTTAAAAGCTTTTTCTTTCTAAAAATGGTTTTTAATGCGTCAAATACCTAAAAATCGGGTTTTTAACGGTGTAATTTTGGGGTGTACGAACAAGTTTAAGTATGGTGTCGTGTTATACTCAACCAGATCTACCACCCATACTATATCACTATCACTTCAAAAGTACATTTTCACTGTAGCACCGTGTAATTTTTGCCATAACCCAAAGCAATTTTGTAATTATTGCATTTTTGTCAATAATTGGTTGCAAAATATATATATATATATATAAAATTTATCGCAGTTACAGGGCGATGTCGTCCGCGATCATTAACGGTTTTATGTTAATCGAAATATTTTTTTTATCATTAATGAACATTAAGGACAGGGTTGGTCCAAGTACGCTTCCCTATAGAAACTTTCAACAAAAAACTTTTTCAACTCCGTTGCGAACTTCGCCATTAAAGACTATTTGATATCTGTCCCCAGAACCTTTTCGAAAACCGTATTGGTGCTTATACAGGAAGTTTATTCTTTCAAGATGACTGCTTAGAACTACAAAAAATATGATTGGCCGAACAAAAAATCGATTACTCAACTAGTTATCGATTTTTTTGTTGTTTTTTCTAAAATCTTAAAAAAAACATATATTTCTTTGCCATTATCCAATGGATCTAATAGATAGGTATGTGATAATTAAATTACCTTTTCAATGATATACAATACTTATATCATTGCAAGCGTATTTGTAATTTTATAAGCAAAACTATATCATATTTGAATTTTTTAATTAAAAAAAACGTTATTTTCTACTAAATTTGCGTTATTAAGGTACTAAAAATATATTTTATTTTTAAAGCTTACAAATTAACCTTACGTTTGATAAATTAATATATATATATTAGGGCGGGTCAAATTCTGGCTCAGCGAAATTCGTAAAATACATGTAATTTCAAGACTTTTTCTCCACTACAGCATATACAAATTCTGAAAAAAAAGCTGTGCGGACTTTCGTAAATAGATTCATACACATACATTCATACATTCATATTTTATAATTGAGAACAAAATCTACAGAATTTGACCCGCCCTAAGCCAGAATTTGACCCGCCCTAATATATATATATATATATTAATATATATATATTTATTCTTTACAATTTACACTATATTACATAATATTAATAAAAATTGCTATTTGCTACTGCATTGTCCAAAACTGATCAACTAAAAATTTAAAATTTTTTTCGCTGGCTAAAAAATCCTATTCATTCATATAAATATTACAGCTACACTGCTGCCTTAAGATCAGTTATTTATTGTAATGGTGATATAAGAAAATATGAAATAAAAATACAAAACAACTAAGATAAAAATATGCTTGAATTAGCAACTTTCCGTACAAGGGCAAATCATTTCATCATAAAAAATACATCATAAAAAAATCAAGGAAATCATATATATTATATAGCAAATTAAAGATAAATTTTCAAGCTTCAATAATACAAGTTTTTATTATCCATATTATTAACAGTAACTTTTGAGAAATTAACAGTTTTATATAAACAAATACTTTACTTTTGCATAAAAATAGCTATAAAACAATAAATTCTCAACAGATTTGATTCATTGAAAATATATGTGAAAGCCTTATGTATTACCTTTTAAATAATACCTTAAACGGCAATATCGTTTATACACGAAGAAAAATATAGGCAATTTTCTTACCCGATCTAAAAAAATCCTTAAAAAACCTATAACTTGAGAACAAATCGATAAATCGATTTTTCCTTCGGCCATTCTTATTTTATTTTTAAGTTCTTCATGAGTACATTTTCAAATCGCGGCGCCCCGGAAATCCTAGTCTCCCCTTACTTGGGATTTTATTATTTTCTCCACATTATTTTGTAATTTTTTTTTAACGCACAGCATTAGCAAACACGAAATGTTACTTTGGCATTTGCTTGTTCTTATCGGGATCGGGATAATTTGGGTATCATTAAAATAAAATATTTGTGCAATTTGTAAAAGGCAGAGCCACTTTTTTAAAAAATTTAGGAAAAATATCAATATGTACTTCAGAATACAACAAACAATCTTTGATAAAAGTCTATCTGGCTCCTTTTACAGAAAAAGTACATTTTGTAAAAGGCAGAACCTCTAAAAAAATTATTCAGTAAAGACAGTCTGTAGCGTGGCCAATTTACGAAAAAGTATTTTTTTCGTATATTAGCAAAGATATAACCGAATTTAAATATTGGTTCCGTTGAAAATCGATATCTCTATAACTAATCGATACATCGATTAATCCTTCATCGAATCTTATTTTCTCAAAAATTACTTCAAAACTGCATACTCAAATCGAGGGGCCACGGAAATCGTAATCACTCCAATGGTTGAATTTGACAGTTATGGTCACTGAGAAAGAGAGCACATTCAGCCCTAATACTACCTTGTCTAGTTATACCATGGTTCTGGCAGCTTGCAAGTTACTATCATGACATGATACAATAATTATAAGGTAGCCTTGACAGCTATCTATTTTCTCACGAGCTACGACCATCAAATGTCAAAATAAGGAAATCCAAATATAGAGCGTTTGTCACACACATTGGCCGCATTCAGCGGAGTCAACAGTTACCAACTGTTCTGTAAAAATATGAGTGAGAAATCTTTACAGTTAAATTATTTATATAATTACATAAAAATAATAATTAAATTAAATAATTTACGACGTTTAGCGTAAAAACACATTCAGAGAAAAACAGCGCTCACTAAGGTGTTGCTACCATAACAGTTCACAACAATTGAATCCGCTTTCCAATTTTACCTTTCTCTTCGTTTTCAGATTTTCTATGAGCTGTCAAATTACTTTTGAGGCTTAATGGGTGCATTCTGGAAACTCAATTTTGTGCAACTGTTGAGCAAAAATTTTCTGAACGGCAAATATCAGTATCAGATAGTCACAACATGTTGTTTTTTGGACGCGCTTTATTTTTCCGCTAAATTTACTCAACATGTTGTAGTTTTCAATTACAAAGTTTAGCATGAAGGTGCAAATTAAGGTTAAATGTTGTTTTAAATGTGTCAGCAAATATTTTTAATATATGTAATTGCGTTTCCTTCAGATACAGAATTTTTAAATGAATATTTACTCTAAAATCAACTATGGCTCTAGAGTTGGTTTCGGTTGTGACTGAAAAAAAAGCTTCTCGCTGAGAAAATTTGAATAAATTTACATTGTTAGTGTCCACTGAAGTGTGCAACAAACTAGCAAAAGCAGAAGCAATGCTTTCTACATTGCATATAACACAAATCTTAATTATCTCGTCCAAATTAATATTTTTAACCCATTTATATTTAAGCTATTTTCATATAATTTAATTAAAATATTTGTAGTTGCTATTGCATTTGCATTCTTACGATTATATTATCAGCTGCGAGTGTATCGATAAGTGGAAAATACCCATCTTTATTAGAAAACAACGACCAAAAATAAAAACAAATAAATGATCAACTGGAAAATGAGTCATGTAAACAACGACGACAACCTGTCATATTCATGTATTTAATGAAGTATAAAAATTAACGGAGTAGCGGGCAAAAAAACAAAAGAGGGAGGCTTTCCCTGCAATTCGTTTGAATAAAAACAAAACCATTATCAAAATGACGTCATAATTTAAAAGAAAAGTTATTGCAACGTTGCTGCTTGCGTAAATTTGACACTTGATTGCAGCGCACGCGTCAACTGCTGCAGCTGCATCAAAGTCGAATATCAAAAGTTGAAAAATTTCCCAAGAGCTACACTTTAGTGAAAAAAGGTCACACACACAACGGGGGAGCTCCTTGGTGAAAATCGATAGCAGTTAAATTTTTCTTGGCCGCATGAAGAAATTTAGTTTTCACCATTACTTAACAATTTTTCATTTTATTTAATTGAAGCAACACATTTTGTTATTTAGCAAAATTGCTTTTTGGGTAAAGCAACTTTAAACATTTCACAATTGACGCAGCGGGCGTTCCCTGCGAAAAACTTCTAGTTGCAATTGTTTTCACTCACTCTGTCCAACAAGCACCTTCAACGCCATTTTAACACTTTTTCCACCACTTTCCCGTCACTTTACTGTACAAAATTAAAATAATTAATAAATTTTGCAATTATTTTCGTACTCCAGTCAAAAAGAAATATTTTTACGGACGACAACGGCGATAGTGAACTACGGAATGCACTGAACTTTGACAGCCAGCAAAAATTCCTATACTTGAGTGAAATTTTAACAGCTGTCATGCGCAAACGAGAAGAAAATGTCCCCATGAGTAGGAAATTTAATTTCCTGTGAAAAAATGCACGGAAAGAATGGATGGTGCTGGTAGTGTTGCCATAAAATTTTTTTAATTGTACCTGGCTTTTGAGTTAACATTAGTTTAACTTTGTTTGGAGTTTAATCTTAGTTTAGAGCTTTCTAAATTAAGTTTAAAATAAGCTTAAAAGCCCACTATCGAAGTTTAAACTTTTGTTAACTTGCTATATAATTTTGACTTATGATTTCTTGTGAAAAAATTAAAATGTAAAGAAAAAAATTTATATATTATTGAGTTTGCGTTTCTGTAAATATTGGGAATTTCTTAAAAATTGCAATACTGCAAGTGGGAATAAAGATAACTCACTTATTGAAGGTCAATAAGAGCTATGTTATAGTGGCGGTCATATGATAACCGGTAACGTGTTTTCATTCTAAAACACATATGTTGTGAATAAATTCACAACGCTACCTGTTTTGATCCCATGATGTGATAAAAATTTATTTCCTTGCTCACTCTCTAAAAGTTCCTTTTTACATTGGAACAAAAATAATTAATGGCGTGTCTTTGACCGCCACCATAACATAGCCCTAACCTAAAAAAAAAAAAATAAAGCAACGAAATGTCAAATTTAATGTCTTTTACACTAGTGTAAACTATGCAGATTACAAAAAGGGATTTTTTAATCTTTTTTGTTTTAATCTCATATGTAAACGTAGTATAAGCATTAAAACACGTGAACGGGGATCATATGACCGCCACCATAATATAGCGCTTATTGACCTTCAACCCTGCTGGACAGCTGTAACAAGTTTACATACACAAGGAAACAGAATTTGGTGTTCACCAATACACTCATACGCTGTCATTTCATGGGAAACAAGGAAAGTTATATGTGTTTGTATGTCTAGCTCTTTTGCGGTCATAAAATAAACTCAGCAAGAAAAATAAACACGCAACACAAAACGGTGAAGTCGAATGGAAGTTTTAAAAATGAATTAAAAATAGTGCATACGAAGTTTAATAATTTTTCTTTTAGATTAAGATGTTCTGTGGTGTTAATGCCGATTTATTCTTTTATAGTTGTTTGTTGGTTAAAATTTTATAATCATAATTAAAATCTATCCGAAAGGTAAATATTTTATTAAACAAACAATTCAAAAACTTAAAACAATTGGAGAAGAGGAGGATAGCGCACAACTGAATTCCTAATTGGTGTGAGCAGTTTAGCTATATATTTTTCTGATGGTAAAAACATGTGTGGCAGAAAGGGATGCCAGATCACACGGATGAGAGTCAGAGATGCAAACTTTGTGACATTTTGATCATCGCTTGAGCAATGGTCACAAGTTTTGTATGAAAAATTTTATATGGACGTAACACAAATCGTGTGACCGCTCGTGTTATATACGCAGTATGTAACAGTTACTGTTCTAGCTGGGAATAAGTCCGTTTCCTTTGATCCCACTTGCAGTGTCGCAATTTTCAAGAAATACCCAATATTTATAGAGTTGCAAACTTTTTGAAGTTAAAGCTAAAATAATAAAACTTTTAGAGAATATTTTCATTATAATTATTTAAATTTTAATTATAAGCCAAATTATGTTAGCTATCGTGAGCAAAGTCCCTATGATCATCTAAATATTGGACTAAAAAAATTTTGTTCTTTTGTGATTGAGTCAATTTTCCGGGCTTTATCAAGTCCCAAGAATGGTCGCCATATTCACGGACCTCAATTCTATGGACTATAGCATATGGTCGATTTTAGAGGCAAGGTCATGTGGCTAGCGACATCACATTTTTAAGTCTTTAACCTCTTCAATCGAGCACCAAGAAATACAGTGAAAAATTTTTTTTAAGGTACTACCTAAATAGGGTCTAGTTAAGACATTTCTGCAAGAAAATTAAAATTTTTTTGGAAGAAATAGTTTTTAAATGTGCATATATGTCGCCATTTTTTACTTACCAGACATAGGAGCATTCTTAAGCGACATTTTAAATTTTGCAAATAAAAATTTTTTTGAAGTAATAGTTTTTAAATATGGATATATATGTACATATTGTACTTTTTTCTACAATAAATTCCTCATTTATTAGCACTTTTTTACTAAACATACAGAAGAGCCTTCTTACGCGACATATTTGAGAAATTAAAAGAGAGCTAATGAGAGAGAATATTTTCTCTATCAATTGCGCCAATATTTTAATGAAATAATAAAAATAAGCAAATATTTGAATACAAAAACTTTTGTCCATGTACATAAGTGACCATTTTACTCCAAAAGGTTAAAGCAAGCATTGTGTTGAGAGTGGTATCGAATAATATTGGAGGAGCTGCGACCTATAGCTCAAAATTTTGAAAATAATTTGAAGTTGTGTATTCGCGCTGGAGAGGGCCACTTTAAAACCAGCTATATATATTAATACTTATGCATTATATTTTTAGTTTTTAATATTCTTTCCCAATTTTCATTAAAAATGAAGATTATTAATTGAAAAATGTAGTATACACTTATTTTTTGTCACCTCGTATGAACTATCGAAAAATTAAAAAAAAATATTTTTTATTTTTTAAATTTTCAACGCTAGAATACTACCTTAAAAATTCATTATTTTAAAACCTCTTCAAATTATGATTTTGTCAAAATTTGGACATAATTTAATTTGATTATATTTGCAATAATTTGTTTTTTTTTATATTTAATATATTTGAAAGAGTTTTTTTATTTCTAATTCTTTTTATTATATCTTGATTTTTTTTTAATTTATGAATTATTTAAGTTCTTGCTCGCATATCCCTCACTTCTCATAGTCGCCGAAGGCTCGCATATGTTCCCGAATGCGCACTGCATTTATTGCAATGAAACCGCTTGCATCGGCAGCTACATAACCTCCATGTACATCCATGGACACCAGTTGTTCGTTGTAGAGCGCTCCACCCTCCGCATGACGTGCTACTGCCCTACAATAGCCCGGATTCAGCTGAATAGTAACTTGACCGTTGATATGCTCTTGCGACAACTCAAGACAACGTCTCGCATAAATAGCTTCTGGACTAAACCAGTACCCATTATATACATAGTCAGCCATGCGATCACGCAACAACGACTTGGTGCGTAACACCTCACGATCCAGGCAGAATACCTCCAGATCTTGATGTGCGGCAAAAAGTATCGTGCAGCCAGGCGTTTCATAGACGCCACGCGACTTTAGGCCCACAAAGCGATTTTCGACAATATCAATGCGTCCGATGCCGAAGCGACCGCCGATATCGTTGAGAAATTTTAACATTTCGATGGGATCTGTGTAGACACAGCTACTGGATGCATCAACGACTGAAGTGGGAAGACCACGCTTAAATTTGACCGTAATGAGTTGAGATGTTGGTGGCGCCTTGAGCAGTGGATCTGTAGTCATTTCATAGAGTGACTCAGGCGCTATGTGACTTGGATTTTCTAGAACACCGGACTCGTAGCTGATGTGCATGATATTGGAATCCGTGCTCCAAGGAGCAGCTGGCTTTGCGCTGACTGGTATGTCATTTTCCTTGGCATATTGTATCAAATCTAGGCGCCCCTGAAAGCGTTGGCAAAACTCTTCGTCGCGCCAGGGCGCTATGATCTATAAAAAAAAACAAAAATTAGTGTTCGGCTTAAATATTATTATCATTTACAAAAAACACTCACCTTGATAGTTGGGTGCAAGGCATAGGCACACAGCTCGAAGCGCACCTGATCGTTACCTTTTCCTGTGGCACCGTGCGCGATATATTTGGCACCATGCTTTTTGGCTGCCTCCACCAGAATGACTGAAATACAGGGGCGCGCCAATGATGTACCCAGTAGGTAACGCTCCTCGTATATCAAACCCATCTGTATGGCTGGCCAGATATAGTTGCGCACAAAGTCTTGCTTCACATCACCGACAATAACCCCACTAGCACCAATCTTCAGCGCCTTTTTTGTTGCCACCTCGAAATCCTCCTTTTGACCCACATCGGCCATCAGACAGATAACCTCATATTTTTTTTCCAGCAGCCATTTAAGTATACAGCTAGTATCCAGACCTCCAGAATAAGCCAAAATCACTTTCTCGACCATATCGCACCAGCTGTTGAAGTAGAACTAGACTCTTCTGAGCTAAGCTAGAGTGTATGGAGGCTTGAGCGTTGAGTGCTTCGTGTAGCTGATTATAAAATTTTTAAATTTTCCTTGGAACTATTTTGATATCATTATTTTTAAGGCAGACGCGACTGATAAGCCGCACAGTGAGCATTCTCCATTTAAGGGATGGACAAAAATAGAAGGAGTTGTTGGATAACTGTGAAATGGTAATTTGGGGTTGCTCAAAATGAAATCGGATTTATTGTATAACTTACAGTTTTGCCGAAAATTGGGTTTTTATAAAGAACTAGCGGGTGCGGCAAACGTTGTTCTGCCCTTTCCGGGAGTTAGCGCGAAGAGTTTGACTTGGTTACAGTCCATGTATAAAGAATTTCGGACGAAAGAGGTTGTAGGCCACCAACATTTTTAGACATAGACATAGTCAAATAGTATATTAATAGACTTCAAGCGATAATTTTTGATAAGAAAAAAATATTGTGAAAATATCGTCGTTGCAAAATTAAACTAACGAATCTGAAAAACTTATTTTTTAATTTTCCATAGAATTTTCATTGGAAATGAAAAATTTGAATTTAAAGATTCGCTAGTTTACTTTTGTAACGACGACATATTCATATACATTTATTTTAATGCTGTACTATTTTGTAAAAAAATATAAAAACATTTTGGGAAAAATAAATTTCTTTTAAAAAAATCATAGAGCTGCTTTAAAGTAATGAACGTTGCGTAAACGTTCTTCGCTAAAAAATGTAATGCCTAATATAAAAGAGTGTAAAAAAAGGAAAAATTATATTTTTTTAGAATCAGTGGCTTTCATTCAGTGTTTCCAACTTAGGGGGTTTCCCCCTAAATTAAGGAGGAAAAAAGTGGAATGCGATTTTTTTAGGGGTTTTTATATCTTTGGTGGTTTTTTAGAGACTGTTTGGTAATCTTGTACTTCGTTTACATATAGAGATTAAAACGAGGTAAAAACCCTCGATGAAATTAACTTCTAAATCTTGTTGAATTTTATTAGATTATTCATAGAAAAAATAACCTCATTCTGAAGTAGTTTAATAAATAATCTCATTGCTTATCTTCTAAAAAAAGTTTGCAACTCTGTAAATATTAAAAATTTCTTAATAATTGCAACACTGCAAGTGGGAATAAAGAAAATTAACTTATTGAAGGTCAATAAGGACTGAGTTATGGTGACGGTCATATGATCCCGGTAACGTGTTTTCATGCTAAAACACAAATGTTGTGAATAATTTCACAACGCAACCTGCTTTGATCCCATGATTTGGTCAAAATTTATTTCCTTGCTCACTCTCTCAAAGTTTCCATTTACATTGAAACAACCACAATTCATGACGTGCCCTTGGCATTTACTTCGAAATATTTCCCTTCTTCAAGGTGAACGTGACGTCTAAATATTTTGCTTAAGCTGTCAAACTTGTGAATGAGTGAAAGAGACAGAAAAGCTCATTTTGTATAGTTTGACAACTCAAGTGTTTGATTTTTACAACAAAAATTCAAAATCGCGTTCACCTTGTTTCAAATAAAAAAACGAAGAAACCGATTTTTTTTAAATATGAAGATTTATAATTAAAGATTATAACAAAATGTTAATTTATCTTTTTTTTCTTTTGGGGGTGATTTCGTAGCGGGTAGCGTGGCGTACAAATCTATTTTCTACGCTGCGTCCCGCCACGTTACGATTTCGGTAACGACTTTACACATTTATCATTAAACATATTTTAATCATTAAACATATTTTAACTTGACAGTTGGCAACGTCGCTCTACGTTACCTTACGCTTGGGTAATCAAGCCTTAAGGCCCAGTTATAATAGACGTAATGTAAAGTAACGTAATGTTGTCAACTGTCATCGTGACGGGACGTAATGTAAGAAAACGTTGTAGCAATTATAATAGGCTGTAGCCAGGCAGTTAATTGTCGTAAATAATTGCACGTTCCTGTACAAATACAATTAAATCTTCGTCATCCATAGCTGTGGATACATAAAACTATCACATTAATAACGAAAACTCAACAAAAAGCGTAGTTCAACAATATAAAATAGCGCAATAATCGAATCTAACCTCAATGTTTAGTTGTTCTTTGAACAGACGTAATGTAAAGTAACGTAGAAATCGAAATCCAACGGATCTTTACGTCCCGTTACATTACGTTACTTCTATTATAATCACTTGTATAAGAAAAGTATTGATTGAAACAGTAAGTGACAGAACACACTGCTGCAGTGGCATTTAACTACATTACGTTACGTCTATTATAACTGGGCCTTTAGGCTGCCCGCAGAGTAAGCGACGAAGCAGACAGGCACAGGAAAACTATGTGCACAAGAGAGAAAAAAGTTATTTCTATCTCGTTTCTTCGCAGGGCCTGCCTGCCTGCTTCGGCGTTTACTCTGCGGGCGCCTTAAAGGTTTAGGGATAAATATTTTTGGGAGCTGGTAGCACTGCTTTCATTGCCGCATAGGGATGGATAATCAAATAAAAAAAAATCGATTTTCGACTTGATATAATTTTTCAATGAACGATTTTTTCGAAGTTGATTTCTTTGCCTACTTTTTCCATTATCTTTGGGTTTTGACTTTTTCCATTATCTCTTACATCATTTTTATACACTGAGATTAAAAGAGTTCAAAATCTGCTTACCTGAATTTAATGCATCTTTAAAAATAAACATCAATGCATATTTGCAAACAAACAAATATACAAAGTTTATTGATTAAAAAAAGATAAAAACAAATATAAAACTAAATAAATCCTTTTTGACTAGATTTCAAAGAATACGAATTTCAAGGTTGCTGATAATTGTAATACTACTATTCATATTTGGGGAGTAGTACGCACTATCTAACAAGAGTAAAATGCTGTACCCAGTAGGTAGTACACAATTGTAGTGTAGTTGTAATTGTAGTGTAGGCACAAAATAGCAATTAACATTATAGTAGGGGAATTCACGAATTAGTGCACTTGCCAGTGCAGTTGAGAACTTGTGCCGTTAGGTTTTCGTGAACACACTACCATCACTATTTCAAAGCTGTCAAAATTTTCAATGTACACAAGCACACAACTGCTCAAGTCCTCAAGTTTAAGGCAATAGTAGAAAAGCACTTGTGCAGATTTTTGACGTAAGTATATGTTGTTTCTGCTAAATTCCAAAAGTCCTCAACTGTACAGGCAAGTGCACTAAATCGTGAATACCCCTATTGTTTTCTCAAAGTTGGCTTCGTCGTTTGCGAACTGAACGCGCCAGTGTTGCTCTTGTAAAGCAATCGTTTTTATTAAGGGAAAACTAAGTCTTATCGATACAAACCTAATTGTTATTGTTACAAAATTATATTAATTATGAATAAAAAAATTCACAAAAACCCAAAATAGTCGATAAAAAAATCAATTTTTGACTAATAACTGAAATCATTAATCGACATTAAAAAGTCCAGAAATTTTATAAAAAAGTCGACTAGTCGACTTTTCGACTATCCATCCCTATTGCCGCACAGTTTTAAATGATACCGCGAAGTGCTTAGATATGCGTCGCGTTGCTCTTCAAAAATTGTGTTTAATATTTTTTCAAAAGTTTTTTTATCTAGTTAATTTATTGTGTTTTATGCCAATTACTTAATGCAAATTCAAGGTAAATATATCAGTCGTGTTGGTTTAATATTGTGCTTAAAAAGTGTTTGTGAAATATCTATCGAGTGGTTGTGTGATGCCAGCGTGTTTTCAAAATGAAACGTTTCTTAAGAGCCTGCCCGAGGTCATTAAACCGATTTATTTTGAGATGTTTGTACATGAAAACGGAAAGATTCTTTTGGTGAAACGCTTCAACCCAAAATTTTTCAAAAATCGAAAAATTAAGATTTTCGAAGCATCCCCATAATTTTTTTCCAAAATCAAAAAAGTTCAAATCCGAGCTCATAGAAATTAAGAAAAATGTTAATTTTTGCGATTTAATCCAAAAACCATTAAAAAATTAAAAATATTGGGGTACTACTGTGAGCCTTAAAAAAAAGTGAAACGCTTCACTCAACCGCACCCTATTAATTTTTGACAACTGTGAGCACAACTTAAGTGGATCCATGTTTATTAACAGCGCTGGAATCTTTAATATGCAGCTCAGATGTTTTGGATTCTATTAAAAGGTAAGCAATTCAATTTAATATTCAGTTTTATTGAAAAAACTTCATCCAAATTACTTAGCAGACAACTCTTTTTGGATTCACGTTAAACAGCTGTTCACGAAATAAAATATTGGCTGCATTTTATTCGAAAAAGCGAAGTAACATGTTGCGGATGAATGGAAATTTCGGGTTGAATGGTATACGCTCACAGAACATATTCCTTGAGCTGTCACAATTTATATAGCAAAAATATTTTATGCTACTTCTCTACCTGAGCGCTTTTTCAGATAGAATGCGGCCATTGGGCGCATTCAGCTCAGACAACAGTTGGCAAGTGTTGTGGGAAAAATCGCTGAATGGTACAATTTTGGCAGCGCCCACTAAAACTGACCAGGTAGAGGACGCCATTTAATCGAGCGAAAGAATTCTCCTTTACATAAACACAACTGTTGTGTTAACTGTCATATCAACTTTGAGTAAGAAATTTGTAAAAATCGGATGAAAACCACGCCTACCTCCCATACACAGTGACTTAACCAAAACATTAAAATCTCTTTAAAATCCACAAAAATTATAATAATGACTTTAAATTTTGCCCATCGTCTTTAATATTTCTTATAAACTTAGTATGAAATTTGTAAAAAAGGGATAAAAACCAAGTTCACTAAAATCGTAAAATCTCTTTCAATTCCACAAAAATTAATCTAATGACAATTAATTTTGCACAAAACCTTTAACTATTAATATGATCCTTAGGTATAAAATTTGGAAAAATAGTCGTCCGTGTGGGTATTTTAACTTTGGCCCAGTCGAAGATAATTACTTACTAGTTTTAATAGATTTTGTCTTTCTATGGTGATGAGTTTGTATATAAAAATGCGTTGTGCTTAAAAAAATCTATAGTTATCAAAATAAATTAACGATTTTGTTGTTAAAATAATGAGAATTTTTTTTTGCATACTATTATTTGTATAAAATATTACCAAACACGCCAAACATAAAAAATTATTAAGAAAATCTAAAGATTTTTAGATATCTGAGTTTGTTTTTATGTCAAAATAACAGACATTTTTTAAAGTTTTCAATTTGTACAAAAATTTTACCAATAATGCAAAAAATGCTTATTTTAGGATATCCGTAAGAGATGCATGACATACGTTTCGAGTGTTTTAAAAATTTATTTAATTTTTTTGCGAAAATTTTAATTGTCCTTTATATTTTTGTAACAATTAAAGTAGTAATTTTTAATATAAACAATTACACAGTAATCTATCGATCGCTTCAAAGTTTGTAGGATTTTAAAACCACTAGACAATTCACTGTGAGCCGCCAAGATTCTTACTATGATGTTTATTACTCTTATAGATAGTGGAACACCGAGTGTTTTTTTTAACAATAAAAAAGTCAACTGGAAGCAAGAAACTGCAACGAGGTGCATTCATTATTATTACAGTTTTTGATAACGCTATATCACCTTTGTATATTTAAAAATCTGTCGCTTTAATCTTAAATTAAATTCAATTCTATCAAACTTACGTTGTCTCTCAAACTTTTTCCCTTTAATAGTTTTTTGTTCCCTGAAAATCTTTGCACATGCAAAGAGCTAAGTTTAACTTAAACCCTTGTGCTACATATATTTTGGTATTAAATTGTAGTTTTTGCCGTTTCTTGTTTATTTCGCTAGAATTTTGCATTTTTCTTTTTCCCCACGAGATTTTCTATTTTAATCGTTCGAAAAATTGGCTCATCCCAGCCATCATTTCGGGCCCGAAAGAGTTGTAGAAAAAAATTGAAATAATCTTTAAAGAACGCGTATTCTGATCGCTAAAGTTCAAAGTATCGGAAATAACTAAAGACTTGAGTGAATGAAATTGATATGCCACAAAATACAAATTTCGATAAAATTGAGTTCGAAGTTTCGCATTTGTATTGAAATCTATACTAACAGCCCTATTCTGGCTATACTGGCCCAGTATTTTGAATATTTCTATGTGTTTATTGTAATTTTTTGATTTCAAAACAAAATTTGAAGCTCAAAAATAATAAATTTTGATAAAAACTGTTAACTGCTTTTTAGTTATTGACAATTTCATTCAAAAATTTTGTTTTTTGATCTTCAAATTTTGTTTTGAAAACAGCAAACATATAGAAATATAAAAAATACTGGTTAACAATAATTAATTTGCCAGAAAAGGGCTGTTAGTCAAACTTTATGAAGAAGATATTTTCTAAAATAGCCACAAAAATGGTTTTTAAGGTAACAGCGGAAATCCGAAAATGCGACATATCACCTTCATTCACTCATGTCTTCATCTGTTCCCCGCCAACGACTCTTTTTGTGATCCATCAAAAAGACGCATTAACGTGTTGTCACAATTGATCATAAAAGAGTTGCCTGCACGATTTTCAACACAATCGTTTCTTAATCACCGAAATTGATTGTAAAAGAGTAGCCTAGACGATTGTTAAAATCATCGTTTCTCACTCATATGGAAGTTCATTTTACGATTGTATCCCAACAATACCTTTATAGAAAAACAATTAAAAACAGTAGATGAATATTATTTTAAACTTGCTGATAAGTGTTACTAGTAGTAAGTAGTTCAAGGGATCGAAAATGACTGTTATTTTACAATTTTCAAATGAAAAAGGCATAACGAAAAAGTTGCCGGTGAACTTCTTCAAAATATACCATTATAATCGTTAGAGAATAGTAAAAGAGTTGCTATTTTGAAGAGATTCCTTATTTTTTGTGATGTCCCTACCAGAGATGTAAGGAACATGTTAAATTTGAAGAAAATCCATTCAGTAGCTTTCACGTGATTACAGTCAGACAAACAGACAACAATTTAAAAAAATACATTTTTGGAATCCACATCCTTTGAAATGTTCAGTGCAAAAAGAATTTCGTAAAAAGATTCAATGAATAGATTTTTTTACAGTTTTATTATTTAATATGTACAGATAAACTTAATTTATTTATATAGAAGGAATAGACTTTGTATTTTATTATATTTATTTATTTTTTCTTATTTACAGAATTGCTGAAAGTTTTCATGGATTGCCGGCGCTTCAAAACATCAAGGTAATTTATTAATTACAATATTAAAATTTTAAATCATATTTATAATGATTTATATATATTTGATATTATTTATTTATTAGGATATATTTATAATGATCTTAAAAGAAAGGATCTCATTAACCATATCATGAAAATAACTCCAACTGAATCTTCTAAATTTAATTTAAGCTACTGTTTAGTTTTTTTAGTTAAATGATTTATTTTAATCTTTGCATATTTTCGATTCGATTACACATGAGAACATCGTGTGTTGTTTTAAATTCCAATATATAGCAGTTAAGTTAAAGAACACCAAACAATGAAGACAAGTCTTAAAAGTTAATTTATCAAACCAAATGGTTTATGTTTCTTGTATTGGTTTATTGAATGTTGTCAAAGGGCAGGGAAGAAAAAAAACATTAAAAAACAAACAAAAAACTATATATTTTTTCAGTAGACATTACATACGTCTGAAAAGGGCTAAGCAGAACTTTAGATAAGAGATTGAAAATTTATAATTTTATAATTTAACTCGCTAATATCTTCCTTTTTTGCGCCACTTCACAGATATAAGTAAAAGCGTTTTCATAGATTTAAAGTTTTGGAGAAAGAATTGCGTTGATTTGAAAAGAAAGTCAATATTTCCAAGAAATTTTAGTCTTTATAAAATAATGGAATCAAAAATAGCGTTTTTTTATTACCATTAGTTAAAAATTGCAATCTGCAGATTCTTAAACGTAATACTTGAACTCAGAGTTAAGAAATCTTTAAAGATCAAAAACATGAAGCTAAATATTCATCCTTTCTTTTGCATTTGAATTCGTAGTTGAAAGAACGAAAAGTTAATCACGTTTTTTGCATAATTCGCCACGAATGTATATTACACAAAAAACGATATTTTGGAAAGCAAAAGTTTAAAAAGCGTTCAAGCGGTAAAATTGACAAACATTTCTTTTATGACAAATTTTAAACCATACATTACTAATTAACTTTTAGTTAAAATAACCAAATTGTGGTCCTCAACTGACATAAAATAATTTTTTGAAAGGTGTAATATATGTGATACATGGGGCATATCTGTGCTAATAGAAAATACCAGTTCCATCTGTTGCTAAAATACAAGTTTGTAACTTAAATGAATTTTGAGCTGGAGTGGTGCGTAATAAATTGGGATCACCGTGTCGCTACTCCGACAGTTCTGATTCTGTGCCAATGCCAGACTCGTCATTTATCGAAGATGGTGACGCTCTTGGGACATTGCGACGTTCCATTTCTCGTACCATTTCAAAAACTCTACGCATTTTTTGTTCTAAAAGCTTACGTTCATGGCGCTTATTTTTTAAGACCACAAAATTTGCCTTTACAGCTGCCCACGCTTCTTCATTTCTTTGTTGAAGAATCGAGAATGCACGTGACTTAAAAAATAGTAAATTTACTTGTAAGGCTCATCCTCAAAGGTGGCTGTAAATATACGTACCCTGTTATTCATGCCTTGTTCGAAATTAAGCGTATGCTTTTGTTGGAAGCGCAGTATTTGCATTGTAGGCAAGCTATCCTGCCAGGGTTCCGGATGGAAGAGTTCCTTGATGTGAGGCGGCAGCGCATTGCCCAGCAAGCGTACACAAACTGTTTTGTTGCACATGGGACAGACATATAGATTTTTATCTGAAAAATTAAGCTTGCTATTATAAGAGACTGATGCACTTTAGGTCAATTCTGTACCTTCTGTGGATTTCATGCAATTTTCACATGAAATATGCTTACACGCAAGTAGAAATACCTGACACTGTGTCCGTACGTAGATTTCAAAGCAAAGGTTACAGTGAATCCAGTAAAAACTGGCCTCCTTGGGCAGCTCAGCCGTACTACTAGTACTAGTTGTAGCCATATCAAAGCGTATTCCTTGAATTATGGTATCAAAACTTATTAAGTGTTATAAAATCAAACGGCTTAAATTTTTAAAGTAATTGTTCGGTATATTATTTGAGCGGAAGTGAAAAAGCGTTTATCAGTTCGAAGCATTCCCAATGTAAAATGCAGCATTCACAATAGTCATAGCCTATTTACACAATACTTAGAGCCCTCGCACACTACAGAAATTTAATTATTGAATCGAGTCCAACTAAAAATCAAATTTGAGGTCAGATTTACACTTGATTTCAAAGTCTGTCAACTATCAGCATACTGTCAAGCAGTGTTTACAAAACTGACAGCAAAACAGCAACAGGACTAATAAATATGCTACTGCTGTGCAGCGAAAGCAATTTTTTTTATTTAAAACAATTTTGGCTTTGCTTTACTGCGCACTTTTACAGCCGCAGCACAGCCGAAATTTATTTTTCATTTAACTTTGCTGTTGCTTTGACTGCGCAAATTGAAATAGTTCGGTCGAAGCACAGTCCAAGTAACAATTTTAGCCATGTATTAATTCTTGCAGAGCTTGTAGTGCTATCTTGTATAGCAGCAAGCTTCAACTATAGCTTTAGTCGCGCTACTAAAGCTCTTGCAGAGAATATATAAGGCTACTTTCTTGAGTTTAAAAGCACTATTTTCGCTTCATTTGAAGAGTAGAACCCAAGTAACATTGTTGGAGCAACTAGGTGCGAGTGAGTCCTAAAAGTGTTCTATAGGTGTATAATATGCGGTTAAAGCTTTACCGCAGCTTTGTTTGCTGCTAGTTGCTTTTAATTTTAAAGAAAATGCTCTAAATATGATTTTTTTACCATTTTGAGCTTTAATACTTTATACAGCTTTGTAAAGGATTTTATCAAATCTGCAAAAGAGCAGAACTCTAAAATTTACTACTTGCTCTGTAAAGGATCTTTTAAAGTAATAAAAATTACTATACAGCAGTTTTAAAACTCGTAGATTGAGTATAATATTTGCTTTAATGTGTATTTTTGTATTGCATTTTTAAAGCGAATAGATATAAAATACTGTAAATTAATGCAATAAATTTTTTGGGAATAACAAGTGACTAAAAAATCTGATAAAGAGCTTCTTTGAAAAAAATGGCGATCTTATAAAAATTAGAAAATCTTCGGAGTTGAAGCAAGCTAAATATTAGTGTTTACAATAATATTTAAAACGAAATTGATGATTTCTATGATACATATATTTAAGAATAAAGTACTTAAATCATTTTTAGTTGATCTTAAAGAATGTTAAAAATTTTCCAACTATTTTTAAATAATTAACACTTCTTAATTTTAATTATTTGTTAAGCCCGTTGTAGTTTTTCGAAGTACTACATTCACGTTTGCGATAAATTCAAAAGCGCACCGAAATTCGCAGCATATAACGAATACACGAACATGAGTCTGATATAATAATCACTTTATTATTTCTTTAATTTATTTGTCATTCTTATCATCACAAACACTTGTCAAATTTTATATATTTATTGAGTTTATTTTTAACACATACATACTTAAACGAATAATAAAAAAGAGCTTTGCAAGAGCTCTTATTTGGGTTTGACAGGGACTCTTTTAAAAGTTTACAGCTACTTCTACTCCTCATATGAAGTAAAAATAGTGCTTTTAAACTCAAGAAAGTAGCCTTATATATTCTCTGCAAGAGCTTTAGTAGCGCGACTAAAGCTATAGTTGAAGCTTGCTGCTATATAAGATAGCACTATAAGCTCTGCAAGAATGAATATATGGCTAATATTGTTACTTGGGAAGTACCTGTCAGCTTTTAAAAGAGTCCCTGTCAAACCCAAATAAGAGCTCTTGCAAAGTTATTTTTTCTTATTCGCTTATATATATAAAATTCGTTATAAAAATAGTTTTTATATATAAAATTTGACAAGTGTTTGTGATGATTAGAATGACAAATAAATTAAAGAAATAATAAAGTGATTATTATATCAGACTAATGTTCGTGTATTCGTTATGTGCTGCGAATTTCGGTGCACTTTTGAATTTATCGGAAACGTGAATGTAGTACTTCGAAAAATTATAACGGGCTTAAAAAAGAATTGAAATTAATAAATTATTATTTAAAAATATTTCAAAAACTTTTTAAATTCCTTAAAATCAACTAACTGTTATTTAAATTCTTTAGTCTTACTTATTAATATCATAAATATCATTAATTTTGTTTAAAATAATATTGAAAACTATAATTTTATTTTATTCAAGTCCCAAGATTTAATATTTTCAATAAGATCGACATTTTTTTTCAAAAAAGCTCTTTAAGATATTTTAATCACTTGTTATTACCAACAAATTTAATGCATCAATTTCCAGTATTTTAGACCTATTAACTTTAAATTTGCAATGGATAAAAACATTTTAAAGCAAACATTACCTACGTGTTTTAAAACAGCTCTATACTTATTTTTATTACTTTAAAATAGCCTTTACAAAGCAAGTAGTAAATTTTCAAGTTCTGCTCCTTTGCAGATTTTATAAAATCCTTCACAGAGCTGTATAAAGTATTAGAGCTCAAAATGGTAAAAAAAATCATATTTCGAGCATTTTCTTTAAAGTTAAAAGCAACTAGCAGCAATCAAAGGTGCGGTAAAGCTTTAACTACATATTATATACCTATAGAACATTTTAAGACCTCACTCGCACCTAGTTGCTCCAACAATGTTACTTGGGGGGTTCATACTTTTGTTTGTTGAAATGTGCTGTTGCTTTGACTGCCGAACAACGACAGCTATGAAATGAAATATGAATACGAAACACTGCACAAAACTGCTTGTATATCTGGTGCGTTTGTTGCTCGTTAACTGCCAAAGAACTGTTTTACTTGGAAACTGAGTGAAATATAAGAAAATAGGGAACATTAGCTTGTGACCGCAATTGATTGTGGTTAGAATTTATTTTATTTCAATACCAATAATTCAACAGCATTTGATACTAGGGCTAAAGTTTTTGTAATTTTACAAAATTTACTACAAATATCAAATTTATCAAAAATACACAATACAAAGACAAATACACCACATCGTGAATACCCCTATTGTTAATGCCCCTATTGTGTTTTATAAACTTTAGTTTACTTATATTTTTTTCGCATTTAAAAAGGCTTAAATTATTTGCGTTTTCTTAACTTCGGTTTGCACTGCCAAAAGTTACAGCTACGAAAGTAAAGGCTTGATTACCCAGGCGTAACGTGGGGTGGCGCAGCGGGATGTAGCGTAGTGCGACGTTGCCTCGAAGATAAACGATTACCGTAATCGTAGTCCAACGTAGTGCAGACGCCGATTTGTAGCTCGCAGAAAATTTGTTATAAAGGCACTAGTTTTTTTCTAGTAGGCTTATTAACTTCTCTTCTTCAATAAAAGACTGTATCCTTTCGTATATAGTACTAAAATTTACAATTTTGTGAAGTTAAACAAAATTTTTCGCTTGTCACACAGCTGCCGAACTGTTAAAAATCGTAACGTGGCATATAAATCTATTTTCTACACATTTCTATGCTGCGTCCCGCTACGTTACGATTTCGGTAACGACTTGTACACTTTTATTATTTTTTAACTTGACAGTTGGAAACGTCGCGTAACGTTACCTTAAACTTGGGTAATAAAGCCTTAAAGCAACAGTCGAACTTAGGTTTTTTTGCTGTTGCTTTGCTTTCGTGCTTATATTCTTGATCAGCATCACCTCCTGAGTCGATTTAGGCATTTCCGTCTATCCGTCTGTCCGTCTGTGGTCACGATAATAGTCGTAATTTTTTAGCTATCAAAACGAAATTCAATATATAAGCTTTTTATTAAAAAATGAAGGTTAAGTTCGAAAATGAGCCAAATCGAATAAACCCACGCCTACCTCCTATACAAAGTGACTTACCCTAAACGGTAATATCTCTTTAGAATCACGTCTAAAAATCACGTCTACCTCCCATACAAAGTGAGTTCACCAAAATGGTAAAATCTCTTTTAATTCCACAAAAATTAATCTAATGACTCAAATTTTGCTCATAAGCTTTAACCTTTCATATGCATTTTTAGTATAAAATTTGTAAAAGCCGAATAAAAATCACGTCTACCTCCCATACAAAGTGAGTTCACCGAAATGGTAAAATCTCTTTCAATTCCACAAAAATTAATCTAATGACTTAAAATTTTGCACAAAACCTTTAACAATTAATATAAAATTTAGGTATGGAATTTGGAAAAATCGTCGTCCGTAGGGTATTTTGACTTCGACCCAGTCGAATATAGTTCCTTGCTAGTTTCATATTGCTGTCACTTTGCTCTCGTGCTGCTATAATTTTCGCAGCAAGGCGACAGTACAACTTCGAATTTTTTTGTTATTGCTATGGCTTTGCTGTTGTGCTTGGAAATTTCCAAAGTCAAAGTACAGCCGGAGCAAATTAGGAAGCAAATTAGGAGCGCACACTAGCCGATTAGGGGGTTTCAGACAATACTACATGTGCGATGGCAAGTACTTGCCCGATGACAAGTACGACGTGTGAAAGCTAAAACTACATGTCCATCCGAAATGTAGTACAAAAATTAATTGATTTTGATTTTTCTGTCGGTCCATCCGTTCATCGGACTCGTTGCATTTTTCATTCTGCAAAAGTCGTCGAGTAGTAAACAGCTACTCGAAGCAAAAAACAAATCGAGTATTTGAATGAATTAGCCTTTCTTTTCTCTACTCCTTAACCCAAATCATCTTTTTTTTTATAGTTTTTCCATCTCTTTCTCCAACATGTAAGCTGAGTTCCTTTCGCCTTAATATAATCGTGATGACAAATTTTCTCAAAGGAACGGCAAAAAAAACGACTCATAGAGGCACTTCCGTTGCAGTCAAAATTAAATTCAAACAAACAATCATGATACTATAACTATTAGGTGTCATGTGTCGTTCACAACTGTTGTAAACTATTATGATATTGATACCTTAGTGAGCGATGTTTTTCTTTGAATATGTTTAACTCTAAACGTCAGAAAAATTGTAAATTATTTAATTTAATTATAATAATTATGCAATTATATAAATAATTTAAGTGCAATTGTTGGCTCCGCTGAATGCGGCCAATGTGTGTGGCACGTGCTGTTTATTTTTTTCTTTTGTTTAACATTCGATGGTTGCAGCTCGTGAGAAAATAGGTAGCAGTCAAGGCTACCTAATAGAGATTGTATCATGCAAACAATTCAAAAAATAAAATTGTAGCTCATAAAAATATACAGAGGCGGCACCTGTGTTTCAAACTTTTTGAAGGCTATATCACAATTTTATATGGATAGCAAAAATAATCCTATTTATTATGGGATTATTATTTTTGTTTTTGCTTTGCATGTAAAAAAAATATTCTGGATTATTTTAAAGCGAATGGAACGCAGCTGTAGTATGTGTGAAAGCTCAACAAAAAAATGTCGTTATTTTGCAGAACTACACGTCGGATAGACATGTAGTATTGCCTGAAACCCCCTATCAAACAGGGGCCGAATTACAGCATCCATCATCGAGCAAAATAGTACAAGATAGATAGGCACTTGTCTCGTCGTACCCTTCGTAATTTTGCTCGATCACGGATGTTGTAATTTGGCCCCAGTTTACTAACCGTTAGATATTAAGGATATTCACAGTTTAAGCGTCCATTAAAAAAATCGTATTTATAGCATTTGTTTTTGTTGAAACTGTAGGTACTCCGCCATATGACTGTCGTATTCAATAATTATGCAACCCCGTGATGTATGTAATTTGCGGCATTGCTTATATAACTAGCATTGCTCATATAACTCGCATTGCTCATATAACTCGCATTGCTCATATAAATCGCATTGCTCATATAACTCGCATTGCTCATATAACTCGCATCGCTCATATAAATCGCATTGCTCATATAACTAGCATTGCTCATATAACTCTCTGCTCATATGACTTGCATCGCTCATATGACTCGCATTGCTCCTTTAATTCGAATTGCTCATGCAACTCACATCGCTCATGTAACTCGCATTGCATATATAATTCGCATGGCTCTCGCATAATTCGCACTGCTTATATAACGTGCACCTTAAGTTTTTGAAAAACTTCTGCTATACTTTAAGAAGAAAATAAAAAAAGTCAGTATGTAAATTTTTCCATAATCGTTTTTATGTATTTTATTTGTTTAAGCAATTCTTTATATTAATTTTCTTTGTATGAATGTACTACAATATGCATACATATATATTTTTTTTAAATTTTTTGTTTTCTGCAGTATGTGTATATTGTATATTTATGAAATTTGAAGTTAATTATTTATTCTTATTTTTGTTGTAAATTGTTTATAATAAACATGGACTTTGCACGTTGCTTTTTAAAGTGAATTTTTATTTTGTTTTTGGTTTTCGTTTTTTTCTTTTACACACACTTACTTATTTCGAATAACATACAATTTTTGTCTGAAACACTGCATTACTTTTATAATCTATTGATTTGACTAAAAAAATTGAAGTGTTTATTTTTATTTTTTATTTGTTGAAGTTTATATTTATTTTATTTTTTTTCGAGAGTAAGAAAAGCATGAAGTTAGATGGCAAAATTTTATTAAAAATCTTTAATAGGGATTTTATTTAAAACTAACAGATTGCATGTAGAAATTTATGAAACGCCGATAAATTGTATTGATTTATCTGTATTGTTGTCTTTTAATAGTTATTCTTTCTATGTTTTATATGTATATATCTTCGTTACTACTTCGAAATTGCTGACTGATTTTTAAAGGAGACTCAAGAATATAAAGCAAAATAAATAAAAGATTTTTTAGTTCTATTACTGATAAAACAACATGGTCAGAAATCACTTAAAACAATTTCACCATTTCTTAGGATTAAATATCGTTTTAGTTTAATCTTGAAATCATCCCAATGTTTAGATAATTACTATTAATGTTCAGAATTTTGCAGCTTAAATAAGCAGCTGATTGTTATGAATGGTCAGCACAGTTGAATTAATGTTTCGAGTCATCAGGCAATTGTTTTAAAAGATTTTTCAGAGTTTGCATGAATTGTTTTTCTGAATGAAAATGCTTTTTGAATTGTAGCGAATTTATCGAAGTAAAATAGAATATATAAACAGTTTTTATAAATCAACAATAAAAGCCTTATTTGAAAATTATGTAAATAGTTTAATAAAAAACAAATAGATTTTTATATTTTTGAATATGCAAGCCATGTGCGCTTTTTATTGAATTATTAATAATGCAAATTAAAAAAAAAAACTAAAATTATACCACAGCATGATGTTTTTTTCTTTCTTGTATGTTGATATTGCTCTTAAAGTTTCGACTTAATAAATGAAGTATTTTTGTTGTTTAAAAAATATCGTTAATATAAAAAATATATATAAATTTAAATAAAAAACATTTTGAATAATAAACAATAAACTATACAATGCGTGAGCTCTATTAATGATAGCTTAAATTAAAGTATAAACTTAAACCTGTTCAGATTTATTTATGGCCACTTAGTTCGAGTGCTTAGTTTAAAGTTTAAATTTAAGTGTATTAACTTAAAATTCAATGTATTATCAGAAAAAATATACAATTAAAGTTAGCCATCGAATTTATTTTGGGAATATTTTGATAAAGCCTATTTTTTATGCTTTTTTATTTGTATGCCAAGTTAATATGGAAAATTTATAAAATTTTTTTAAATTCAAAATTTAAAAAATACTCAAATAACTTGCGTGGCTTGAATTACTCGTGTTTAATGCACACGTGTTTTTTGCTGAAAGCTTTAAGTATTGCCCAATGCTAACCAGCAGCAAAAATTCTTACTCAATATTATGCTTTAGTTTTCAAAACTTTTTAGTATTTTATTTGATCGTTACTGCTTTTAAATACTTTATCTAGGTCTGCCAACATAAAAACCAATTTTTTACGCATATGCTCGAGCCGCATGACTTCTATACCAAAGGTGGCTTAAAAGACACTCATTGCTTACAATCGCATGATTTTTTGACTTGCGTTGCTCATACAAATTTCATTGCTCATGTAACTAACATTGCTCATAAAACACGCATTATAAGCTTAAATAAGTTTCTATAAGCTGCATTGCTCATATAAGTCGCATTGCTCATATAACTTGCATTGCTTATTCACTAGCATAACTCATATTAATCATATAACTTGGTATTGATCATAGAATTCCCATTGCTCATTTAACTCGCATTGCTCAAATAACTAGCATTGCTCATTTAACTCGCATTGCTCAAATAACTGGCATTGCTCAAATAACTCGCATTGCTCAAATAACTCACAGTGCTCAAATAACTCCCATTGCTCAAATAACTCGATTGCTCAAGTAACTAGCATTGCTCAAAATAACTCACATTGCTCATATAACTCGAATTGCTCAAATTACTCGCATTGCTCAAATAACACGCATTGCTCAAATAACTCGCATTGCTCAAAATAAATCGAACTGTTCAAACTACTCGCATTGCTCAAATAACTCGCATTCTCAATTAACTCGCATTGCTCAAAATAACTCACATTGCTCATATGACTCGCGTGGCTTGAATTACTCGTATGATTCGCATGGCTTGTTTAACTTGAAGTGTTCATATAACTCGTATTGGTCATATAACTCGCAAAGCTCATATAATTCACACAATTTCGTCAAATCTTGTACAAAGCCTTATTCCCTGCAAAATTCCACACGAAAGAAAAGCATTTTATTTCTCATTTTCAGCAATGCAAATGGCTGTAAAAATTCAACGAATGTCGGCACAACAAAATTCGAACACTTCAACTTTAAGAGTAAATTGAAAAAAATATGACGACATTGAAATGTCAAATTAGGTGCGATAGACTCCCAACATATCCCTGTTTAACAATTTCAATAAAGTTTGATTGTTCTGTTCTTTTGGTCAATTTCACCAATCTGTGTTATAATTCAAGAAAAATGCATTTTTTTGTTAAAGTATTAAGTAGGCTTTTTTACCGTGAGTGTAACTCGTATTATTCACATAAGCAATATTGCTCATACAACTTGCATTGCTTAAATAACTTGCGTGGCTTGAATTACTCGTGTAATTAGCATGGCTTACTTAACTCGCATGACTTGTTTAACTCGCATGACTTGTTTAACTCGCATGATTTGTTTAACTCGCATGACTTGTTTAACTCGCATGACTTGTTTAACTCGCATGACATGTCTAACTCGATAGATCTTGTAGCTCGTACCTTTCACATGACTCGTATATTTTGCATTGCTCGTATAAACTTCCATGGCTTATTTGTTTAGCATGGCGTGAAGAACCCAAATGGCTCGAGCTTTTCGTATAATTCGGATGACTTGTATAACTCGCATTGCTTGTTTATCTCGAGCGACTCATAAAGCTCATTTAAGCTCCATTTATCGTTAAACTCACATGGCTTCTCTAAATCGAAATGAATCGCGAACGACTCGTATGAATCACGTCGCCTAGTTCGTATGATTTGCATAACTCGCTCTTCTGCCATGACTCAAATCGCCAGTATGGATAGTTTACGATTTATGCATCGAAAAGCTCGAAATATTTGCAAAGCTTGGATAGCAAGCATGGCTTGTATGGCTTATTATACTATTTATGGTGACTTTTATATCATTCTTTTATCTCATTGAAACTACTTCAAACACTATGCTTTGCTTATAAATTTCTAAGTTTACGCCACTATGGCTCATTTGTACAATTTTTTGGGCAGACCTGGAATATGCATAAATTTTTTCGTTTATAAAAGCTTTGCCACTCACGAAAACGGAAAAATGGAATAGATACAAAACCTTTTGTACAAACTGCATCGACTTATTTGTTAATTTTGAAGAATTTGTTTTTTTTTTGTTTTTCATTTCATAGAATACTTAAAAATTGTCTGATTTTTATGCAAGCTCTTAGATTTTTATGCAGGTAAATTAAATTTAAGCTAATACATTATTATAAAGCTTGTAAAAGTCATGGTTTTTCAAGCGCTTTTTTTAGAAATACGTACATACATTCATTATGTTTAAATATAAATTAAATTATATCTTTTATTAAAATTAAATTGTAAATACATTTTCAAAAAAAAAATTTTTTTTATATAAATATAACAAAATATATTGAAAAATACGCACAAATAATGCAAAAGTGTAGATTATTTGTTGGCGTTATATTTTTGTTTTTTGTGAAAGCTTTAGTTTGTTTAGAATAAGTATGTAGACAAATTTAAATTTATGTTAAAAATGAGCGCAAAAATATTTTTTTAAAAAATAATAGATAATGCAATATTTTAAATGCCAAAAGATAATGCACCAATTTTGTTGTTGTTGTTCTTGTTTTCTGTTGTAGACATTTTTTGTTCCAGTTTATACTAAACTAGACGGCAGTTTTGTTGAAGAAAATTATTTTGCAAACTTCAAATGCAAACGAAAAGCATTTAAATTTAAGTGTGTTGTCTTAGTTTTGCAAAAACAACAAATTTGCACTAAACGCATTTGCAAGCTGCAGGTGCGTCTACTTTGGAGTGAAAAATATAGTTGAACAAATTTGTGTTTGAAACTTTTTTAATTGCAAGTTTTATGTAAGCAAGTTTTAATTTGCATATATTAACGCATTGTTGCTCTACTGTCGGCATTCAACATATGCTGCTTGTATTATCTAAATAGCATTTAAAATTAAGTGTTTCTTTTTTAGTTTTCTTGTTTTTTGTTTTGCTTTTTTTATAACATACAACTTATAAGTTAAGTTTAGTTTATTTTAATTTATAAGTTTTACTTCTTTTCTCTTTTTTTTTTCTTTTCAACTAAACCTTGTTTTATTTATTAATTTGCATGCAAATAAGCCGTATTTGCTTATTATGGGCCAATGCAAAATTTTTAATAAATTTGGTTTAATTTTTATTGCATTTATGTTGGACATAAAACTTTGAGTATGTAGTCTGTGAGCAGCGTCGGCACAGTGGGACTGTCTTCATTGATTGCTTTCAGAACTGCAAGAAATTAAAGTTGCAAGTGAAATTAAAACTAAAAATGACTCTCTTCTTACTTTTAATCAATATCTGCAAGGATTGATTGTTAGGTGTGCCGTTTTCTAGATGATAGGGAATCACTGTTGTGAGATATTTGGGTTCTGGGCCTAAAAATATTTCGAAATTTTTATATTATATTATATTATAAAAAAACAATACTGTTTGTTCACTGGGCAGTATAGCAGTTTGTGATTACCTTGCAGTTTTCCACGCTTCTTTTCGACATGGTATTGTCTTCGCTTATTCTGCACCGCCAATAGCAATGAGATGAAGGTGTTTTTCAATTCCTTTTCGAATTCCAATTCATCACGCAAAGCCAGCTCATTGATGAGAGTTTCGCTAAATTCCTGTATGAGCACCTCCATTTCCGTATAGAGTTCATTCAATTGTGACATTGAGAGATATTGAAGTTCTGTTAAAAAAAAAAAAAACAAAAAGTGTTGCAATAAAATTAAAGCCAAAGAAGAAAGAAATTTCGAAATTAACAAACTTACTCTCTGCGTGTAGCGATGCACCAAGCACCTCCTTGGCTTTTTCCATAACCTCCGAATCGCATGTTTCAGGCTCTTCCAAGGGAGTTTCTGCTTCATCCATGATATCATCGATTTCCTTGATAACCTCCTCGACAGATTTGATCGGTTCATCATGTTCAGAATTCAAGCCATTGAGTATTAGCGCATGCATATCCAAGTCATTGGCCACGGCCTCATCTTCGCTGCTCAGATCGTTTAGCTCGTCACCAGTTGTGCCGCCAGCGTTTGCGTCCAATGAGTTGGATTGGGAATTTTTATTATTAGCCAAATGTAAGGTTGGCATGTGCATTTGACGTGTGTACGATTTGGACCAATCGATGGGCAGAATGTTGCCAAAGTTTCCAGTGATGGTCCACCACATTCTAGGTTAGAAGAAGAGAAAAAAAAAGCTTTATTAATAAAAGCTGTTGCACTCTGCAATAGGCATAATAAAAGTATAAAATCTGTGGTCTTAAGGCATTTTAAAATCTTTACTTTAAACTTTAAGTTAAAATCGATATATCATACCGTAGAGTATATGAAGCTTTTTAGCTTTTAAATCTACGTATTTTGAGAATATGCATTTTAAATTCATGTTTGTAAATCGAAAAGGAAAATGTATAATTTGCTGTACGTCGCACAGTGTTGCATTTGGCATCTTAAGACGCAGATAAATCTGTAACTCGGGTTTGAGGGCACGGAATGATGCGGATTTAGGATATTGGGGGGAATATCTTCGTTCGGGTAAATTCATACAGTTAGTCCATATGAAAACAAAGTTACAAAAATTTGTATGGGAAAATGAGCCTTTTCGCTTAACTACATCACGATCCTACTTTCTGTGAAATGGCATAACTTCTGAACGAAACCGTAAACCATTTTTTGTAAACGCTGCAGTATGTGTATTAGCTTCTTAGTACACAAAAAATATTTATCTATGGGATTTATGTTTTTTTTATATATACAACAACACTCAGCTCGTACGCCTGGATATTTTTTAATATAAACACTTTTAGCTTTTATTTATATTAAGAAATCAATGTTTTTGATACAACAAAGTTTTTTTGTATTATTTAAGCTTGAAATGTTATTTCTAAGGCCGCGTTCATAGTGGACGCTTTGGCTGTAGATGATTCATAAAGCAGCTTTTTCGTGCCTTTTTTACCATTGTAAAGGCTTATTCAACGCTTCACAAAGCAGCTTTTTGCTTATTCATGTTTATAGTGCGCGCATTCAGCTTGTGTGAGCAAGCGAGATGCGAATATTATCGCGCATTCAGCTTGTGTGAGCAAGCGAGATGCAAATATTATCGCTGAAAATCATTTAAAAAGTAGCTTTATGCTCGGAGTCAGCTTGACCTATAAACACTGAGCATTTTGCATATGTTTATACACAAAGCATTTTTCAGCAAAACCTCTCAGCTCTGCAAAACTATTAACGTGGCCTTAGAAATCAAATTTCAAGCTTTAAGATAACAACAAACTGTGTGGTATCAAAAACATTGATTTCTTAATACAAATAAAATTTGAAAGTGTTAATATTAAAAAATATTAAGGCGTACGAACTGAGTGTTGTTGGGATAGTATATTTAAAAAAAATAAATTTTTTAAAGTGTTAAAACTTTTTATGAGTGTTTGCTGTAATTTTTTGATTTCAAAACAAAATTTTAAGCTCAAAAAGGTTCAGGGAAATAACGCCCAAAATAAAAAATGAAGTAAGGCCCAAAAATTTTCCATACAAATTTGGGCGTTATTTTATAATGAATTGATAAATGAGATCATAATGAAAATAATGAATGAGATCACCACGAAATATACCAAAAAAAAAAATAATGAAGTAAACCCCAAAAAAGTTAATACATTTTTGGGTATTACTTCATATGAAAATAACTCCCCATTTTTGAGGGCTATTTCATAAATTTTGGGAAATATTTCATTTTTTTTGTTTGGGTCTTATTTCATTATGAAACCAATTACACGGTAGAAGTGGGTAGATTTAAAACTTTAATAAAAGCTTTTTTCGCATTTTGTATATTTGATCATTTTTGGCATATTTTTTTCTGTGAAAGGTGAATATTAACCCTCGTGTATACGAAAAATTTCCCCCTTTCGTGTATACGAAGGTACTCGGGTACCTTTATACGATCGATCTGTACGAGAGAAACTAAATGTGAATGAAAAAATCATGTGTATACCAAAAATTTCCCCTTTCGTGTATACGAAGGTACCCGGATAACTTTACACTATCTGTATGAAAGAAACTAGATGTGAATGAAAAAATTCAAAGTAACTTTGTAATCCTTCATCCTGTTGCATCAGTACATGATTTTCTAAACGTAAAAAATCGATAAAGACCATAACAGTTCGAGTTCGCGTTATGGCCGGAGGTACCCGGGTACCTTCGTATAAGACGAAGGGGTAGTACTTAAAAATCTTTCATAATAACTTGCCAAAGCATTTTCTTTGCAATATAAAAACTTTATTGAATAAAAAAATAAATTTTAGGAAGGTACTAAAGATTTTAGTATATAGTTCCTTGGACGAAAGTTACCTTTTTTGCTTTAAAATTGCAAAAGGTACCCGGGTACCTTCGTATACACAGGAGGGTTAAAAAATAATTTGCCCTTGTACGAAATATTGTTATCACCATCAATCTGTCTTATGATCTGTTTGAAACTGGCCATAACCCATAAAATATTTGGGTCTTATTTTATATTCGGTTTGGGCGTTATTTCATTTTTTGGGCTTAATTTCATTTTTTATTTTGGGCGCTATTTCATTTTTGTGGGCCCAAAAGATTTTGGGTCTTATTTCATTTTCTGTTTGGGCGTTATATCATTTTTTGGGCTTTATTTCATTTTGTATTTTGGGCGTTATTTCATTTTTATGCCCAAAATATTTTGGGCTTTAATTCATTTTTTATTTTGGGCGTTATTTCAATGGGCGTTATTTCACTGAACCCTCAAAAAATAAAATTTAATGAAATTTAATGAAATTAATTTTTAATGAAATGACTATCTGAAAAGCAGATGACAATTTTTATCACAACTTATTATTTTTGAGCTTCAAATTTTATTTGGAAATCAAAAATTACAACAAACCAGGCCTGTAGCCAGACCAAGCAGACAGAGGGGGCAGTCATGAATTTTGGGGGGAGACATTTTTTGTTTTTTCTTTTAAATAAAAAAAAACAATTTTTTAACGTGTGAAATGAGTACATTACACATATTTATTAAAAAACAGTTAATTTTATAATATATACATGGATATGTAGATCTTTTTATACATAAGATTAATACATAAAAAATAATATAAAAATTAATTCAGGACTTTGTAATAAAATGAATGTAAAAATACAAGATTTATTTAAAGTGGCTAGAAATATAAGAAAGAGCAGCGAAATGGGCTAACATATGTATAAGACATTTTTTAAGTAAAACAAATAAAAAAATTGAATTAACCCGCATCCGTCGTTTGCACCAAATTGATGCAAATTTTTTATTCAGATTTATATATTAAGAACGAATATGCATGTTTTGATTTAAATCTTTTGCTTCTTTAAATGTTTGCTAGAATGAAGATTTGCAGTTTTTTCTTATTTTTAAATTAATAAATATTCACCATGCATAAAAAAAATTTAAAAATTAAAAACATTTCAATGAATTATATATTCTTTTTGTATCTGCATCAAATTGGTGCACAATGTGCTTTTCATTTCTAGAAAGTTCCTAAGGATGCGGGTTAAAAAATTATTAAAATTAAAATCTTATTTTTTGGTAGCACATGTTGGCGACCCAGTAGAAATTTGAAAAATTGTAACTATTTGTCTGAAATGTTTTGTTAAACAAATTTCATATACATATTTAAGTCATGAATAAGGTGAATGTGTATATTTTTTGTTATTTCAGACTAAACTAATTTTAAAGCAATAAACAAATATATCAACAAAATGCATATTAATTTATCATTTAAAGTTGTTCACTGTCTGATTTGGCCAGGGGTGAAAACGGTTGTAGTAGGGGGCATTGTCCCCCTTTCCCTCCTGGCTACAGGCCTGCAACAAACACATATAAATATTAAAAATACTGTGTAACAATTGATACTTTGCCAGAATAGGGCTGTAAATGTGACTAGTTTGTCTAGGCCTTCAAATTTGTATATGCATAAGGTTAGGATGTCTATTTTCATATTAAAAAAAGAATAGGCTTCTAATGATCTTACATCATAATTAATACTAAGAGGGGGGGGGGGGGTGGAAATTGCATATTCAAATGGTTTGTTCTGCATGACTAGCGTCTGAAATGCAATGTAGAGCATTTACCATAGCCAGTAAGACCTAATATAAAGTTTATTAATGAAAAAATGTCCTTACAAAAACACTTTGCATTGTAAGTCTAGTCGTTGAAAGTCAAAGAATAGAGAGTTTTTATACAAAAATTAGTCTTATTGCTATAGATAGTCAATAGTATGAAAAAAAAATAGATTTTTAGTCATAAATTTTGATTGAAAAGAGATATTGGGGTAATTTTTTCACATAAATTATTTTTAAGACTTAATTTTTTGTAAAAAATATAAAAACGACATTTTGGAAAAAATAAATTACGTAAAAATTCCTTTTATGTTACTAATAACTGCGTCCATTCTACGAATTTTATTCGTAGTTTTCAGCTACGAATAGGATTTGTAGAATAGATGTTTATTAGTGCATATTACGAATATTCTATTCGTATTCGTACAAAAATAAATGTATATTGTACGAATACATTTACGCACGATCATAATATCTAATAACGAAAATAAAAAACCTTCTGTCTGAGCTGGAGTTTGAACCTCGGGTCTTTAGCTTACGAGCCACGCACTCTACCAGTAGGCTACAGCAACTTTATAATCATACTGTTCCTTATATTCTGTAGTTGTTCGACAAACCAGCAAAAAAAATTCTGTCTGAGCTGGGGTTTGAACCTCGGCTCTTTAGCTTACGAGCCACGCACTCTACCAGTAGGCTACAGAAACTTTATAATCATACTGTTCCTTATATTCTGTAGTTGTTCGAGAAACCAACAAAAAAAAAATTTTGTCTGAGCTGGGGTTTGAGCCTCGGTTCTTTAGCTTACGGGCCACGCACTCCACCAGTAGGCTACAGCCACTTTACAATCATACAGTTCCTTATATTCTGTAGTTGTTCAACAAGCCAGACTGAACGATTTCGGCTTTAAATTTTTTAAACTCTACGAATAATTCGTACATTCTACGAATAATTCGTGTATTCTACGAATAATTCGTACGGTCAACCTACGAATGAATTTTTTCTACTAATATGATTTTTCATTCGTAAATAGTACAAAAGCATTAGTAAATACTACGAATGTAATGGAAGAAATTACGAAGTTATTCGTATGATAAATTTACGAATATTATTATTTATATTTACACAATCATTTGTACAATGCACAAATACGAATTGATTTATTTTTGTTTACGAATATCATTAGTATATAAAACGAGTATATTCGTAGATACTACATCAGGTATAAGTAACATTTTACGAATTAATTTGTAAAGATATCACAATACGAATACTTTTTATATTGTACGAATATTCGTAGAATGTACTAATATTTCGTTTATGAATATCATTCGTAGAAATTTACTAATAAAGTTTTTGTGTGTAAGAGTTAAAATTAATTAACCGCATTATTTTTGAAGCATTTTTATATTTTCATATCCATCTCTCTCTCTCTTACTGTCTCTTTCACACACGCACTATGACACAATTCTGTGGCGGCATTTCGTCTTTGCTCATGCATAAAAAAACCACAACGTTGGCTTACTGTTCAATGAATACCCTGCAGTGACATGAATGTGACCCACTTACTAACATGTTGCTGCCTTTGTGCATATCTGTGGTTTGCCATTAACTAGTTTAAAATAAAAAATACAAAAAAGAAAGAGTTAAACATGGTTGAGTTAAACATGGTTGTCTAAAGGTTGCTGCATCAAAGTTCCTACATGTGTTTTTAAGAGCGGCCTGCAGCCAGTGAGTGTAACTGCTTTTTTATCGATTTCTAAACATATCCAGTTTAAGAATTTTTTTTAAGCTGTGTCCTTTAAAGCGCAGTTTTTTAGCTCCGATGAACATCAACCGAAAAAAGCTATGATATAAAAAAAAACGAGTTGTCTTTTTCGTAATGGAAATTATTTATAAAGTGTCATAGGTTGGAAATTATTTAAAATATTTTGATTTATGACTTACTTCACGTAAAAGTTGTTACAAAATTTTCGATCTAACTGTCACTCAGTGCGCTTTTTTCGATTTTAGGATGACATTTGCATTATTTCAGAAAATATAAAAGCTAGGGCCATGAAATGAGTTTTAGCCTAAATTAAGTAACAGCACAAAAAATTAGAATTCTAGGTCAGCTGCATCGCCTACCTCCCATACAAACCATATTTTTTTAATAAAAAAAAAACCCGCATGGAATTGCTTATTTATGTTTTTATAGAATAACTTTAGTTTATTCAACTTCACTTAAATGTCATCCAAGTATGGGAGGTATTCGTGGTTTTCATCCGATTTGGTTAAATTTCATACTTAAAGCGGATATTAAATATCAAAGCTCAGTTACAAAATTTCAAGTCCATATATTAAGTTTTGTGGTATCTAAAGAGATTTTACCGTTTTGATAAAGTCATTTTGTATGGGAGGTAGGCGTGGTTGTCATCCGATTTTGTTTATTTTCTATCTTAATCTTTATGTTTTAGATACAAGCTTAAAAACTAAATTTTATTACGATAGCTTCAAAATTACGTCTGTAATCGTGTCGACAGACAGATAGACGGACGGACAGAAATTCTTATTTAGACCAGTTCAAACTAAAAACAAAGTCAAAAGTTCGATCCCTCTTCCAGGTGAATTGATACAAATTTTCAGGGTTCAATACCCCACTGTGCGACGTAAACAGCTGATTGATTATGACACTATAATAAACGTAGATTTCAGGGTTGTAATGTTTTAGTACTTTTTTACATGAAAGGCAACAACCACATTTTTAAACTAGTGTATAATAGTAAAGTTCTATTAACCTAGGAAAAATGCAATTTTTTTTTTAGGTTAATTAAAGTTAAAAAATAAAATATACAGAAACGCCATTTAAAAAAAAAAATAGATTTTGTGTTGCTGAAATATCTAAACAAATAGTTTTTAACATCACAATTTTATGACATTTTTTTTAATAATGTACAAAAAACTTTCAAAATTGCAGATAAAACTATGAAAAAAATTATGACTTTCGAAGTCCATTGCTGGTAAACGGTACAATGTTTTTCAACCATTTTTTCACCTACTTTATATGCAAAATTTTATCCTCTTTCATAGGGTACTAAACACTACTATTTACCTTTAAATTTTTTTTTAATTGATACTCACTTTTGCCGTAATATACCTTATTGTAAGTTGGCTGAAAAAAATTGGCGTTTGTACCAACGAGTAATCGTTTTTACCCCTTCGTTCTAACGATTATATCGTTTGTACCACCGAGAAATCGTTTGTAACCGTTTGTTCCAACGAGTAATCGTTTGTACTCCTTCTTTCTAAGGATTATATCGTTTGTACCCGTTTGTAACACCGTGAAATCGTTTGTACCCTTTTGCAACACCGTGAAATCGTTTGTACCCTTTTGGACCACCAAGTAATCGTTTGTACCCCTTCGTTCTAATGATTATATCTTTTGTACCACCGAGTAATCGTTTGTACCCCTTCGTTCTAATGATTATATCGTTTGTAGCACCAAGTAATCGTTTGTACCCCTTCGTTCTAATGATTATATCGTTTGTACCCGTTTTTACCACCGAGAAATCGTTTGTACCAACAAGTAATCGTTTGTACCCATTCTTTCCAACGATTATATCGTTTGTACCCGTTTGTACCACCGATAAATCGTTTGTACCCGTGCGTACCGATGATTTTATCGTTCGTACCCGTTTGTACGAGAAATCGTTTGTACCCGTGCGTACCACCGAGTAATCGTTTGTACTCCTTCGTTCTAACTATTATATCGTTTGTACCCGTTTGTACCACCGAGTAATCGTTTGTACTCCTTCGTTCTAATGATTATATCGTTTGTACCACCGAGTAATCGTTTGTACCCCTTCGTTCTAACGATCATATCGTTTGTACCCATTTGTACCACCGATTAATCGTTTGTACCCCTTCGTTCTAATGATTATATCGTTTGTACCCGTTTGTACCACCGAGTAATCGTTTGTACCCCTTTGTTCTAATGATTATATCGTTTGTACCACCGAATAATCGTTTGTACCGATTCGTTCTAATGATTATATCGTTTGTACTACCGAGTAATCGTTTTTACCCCTTCGTTCTAACGATTATATCGTTTGTACCACCGAGAAATCGTTTGTACCCGTTTGTTCCAACGAGTAATCGTTTGTACTCCTTCTTTCTAAGGATTATATCGTTTGTACCCGTTTGTAACACCGTGAAATCGTTTGTACCCTTTTGTAACACCGTGAAATCGTTTGTACCCTTTTGAACCACCGAGTAATCCTTTGTACCCCTTCGTTCTAATGATTATATCGTTTGTACTACCGAGTAATCGTTTTTACCCCTTCGTTCTAACTATTATATCGTTTGTACCACCGTGTAATCGTTTGTACCCCTTCGTTCTAACTATTATATCGTTTGTACCTGTTTGTACCACCGAGTAATCGTTTGTACCCCTTCGTTCTAACTATTATATCGATTGTACCCGTTTGTACCACCGAGTAATCGTTTGTACTCCTTCGTTCTAATGATTATATCGTTTGTACCACCGAGTAATCGTTTGTACCCCTTCGTTCTAATGATTATATCATTTGTACCCGTTTTTACCACCGAGAAATCGTTTGTACCAACAAGTAATCATCTGTACCCATTCTTTCTAACGATTATATCGTTTGTACCCATTTGTACCACCGATAAATCGTTTGTACCCGTGCGTACCGATGATTTTATCGTTCGTACCCGTTTGTACGAGAAATCATTTGTACCCGTGCGTACCAACGAGTAATCGTTTGTACACCTTCGTTCTAACTATTATATCGTTTGTTCCTGTTTGTACCACCGAGTAATCGTTTGTACCCCTTCGTTCTAACGATTATATCGTTTGTTCCTGTTTGTACCACCGAGTAATCATTTGTACCCCTTCGTTCTAATGATTATAATGTTTGTACCTGTTTTAACCACCGAGAAATCGTTTGAACCAACAAGTAATCGTTTGTACCCATTCTTTCTAACGATTATATCGTTTGTACCCGTTTGTACCACCGAGAAATTGTTTGTACACGTTCGTTTTAACGATAATACCGTTTGTAGGTATTCGTACCACCGATAAATAATCTGTTACCTTTGTACTTATGTATTTGTATCATCGTTCGTACTCGTTTCGAAAAAAATTTTTTAAATCTAAAAAAATTCTAAAAAAAAACATCGATACAAACGGGTAATCGTTTGTACCCTTCACAATAGCGTTAACAAAAATAATTTATCTCAACATGAGTTGCGGACCAATTTTTCTTACCCCTACACAGCAAAAAATATAAGCATAAATTTTAAACTATTTTGTATACATATAAATCCAAACCAAAAATGTTTTAAAAGTTATTATACCATCAAATCTTAAAAATTTTTCCAGACCATTTTTCTCGTCAGACCAATCGAAACCACTATATTTTTAAATTTCCCGATTTCGGTGAATGTTTTTTTTCGAACCAGAATATATTTTATTAACATATGATATCCATATAAAATTTTTAAATTATATTTGCTTTACTATTTTTATAATATTGAGTGGTATAAAATTTATAAATTATTTGGAATAAAAAAGTTTATACCACACAAATGTTATAAAAAAGATAAAATTTACCCTCAAATGTTTTACTGTGTATATTTTTCCCCTTAAGGTACAAACAAAAATTAAGATGGTACAATCAGGTACACACCGAGTACAATCGAATGAAAAAAAAATAAATCCCCTTCCGTTAAGTGAGTTGCCAACTTCACATGGGTGATTGGTTCCCGCATTCTTGACTGATATTCTGTTTGAGGGCTTCAAGAGCCTGAGGTCTATTAATATAGACTTGTGACTTAAAAAAACCCCGTAAAAAGAGGTCTGGAACGGTTTAATCGGGCGTTCTTTCCGGACAGTGCAAATTGCCAAAATAAGAGATAAGGCGACCCGTAAATGCAGCCTTCAAAATTTCTGTTGTGACTCGTGTAATATGCGCCGTTGTTCCATCCTGTTGGAACCATATGTTCTCCAGTCCCAATTCATCCAATTGATGAAGAAGAAAGTCGTAAAGCCTTTGTCGGCCTTTGTAGTCTAGTGGAGAGTGCGCTAGACTATCAACCCAGAGGTCCCTGGTTCGAATTTGGGCTCGGGCATGGTTCTTTTCACTTTCTTTGTTCTTTCCTACATTTAAGAATTATGGAAAACTAAAAATCCACTAACTAAATTGTGGAAAATGTGAAATTAAAGAACAGGAACAACTAAGGGCTGGAAATACTTGTCGAGGTTAAGGCATAACACTAGCCTCGGTTAAAAGCAATTCAAATTGTCTTTCATGGTTGTTTCGCCTAATCAATAATTCACGTATGGTTCCGATCAATTCCTCTAAATAATCTATCCTTTTCCTTTCAGGTCAAAGACCAAACCTTTTTTGTATAAGACGCATGCCTTTGTTCTTTGATCTTTTTTTAAAAAAAAGCATGCCTCCGTATCGCTCGCTGTCCACAATAGTTGTTTGGCCTGCGGCTTTTTCGAAAAAATAAGGCCCAATGACGATTGCAGCGTAAACAGCACATCATGCAGTAACTTTGAGTGTAATGGCTCTTGGATGGTTTACGAAGATTTTTGGTGCCCAAAAAGCGATAATTTTGCTAATTAAAATATCCACAAAAACGGAAATTGGCATCGTCACTCATGATGATTTTCGATGAAAAGTCCGACAAATTATTCCACAAAAAAATCGAATCCTTTATTGCGGGTTCTTGAGGAGTATACCGATGGTTAGAAGTCAAAATTACTTCAAGAACTTTTAAGCTTGTAGAAATTTTCGGTCATGATTAAAAATTTCTGATTGACGAAAAATTTTTCAATATCGAATTAGGTATAAAACTGTTCGAAATTATAATAAAAACCTCACAATAGCTGCTTTCCATTCGCTTCAAAATAATCCAGATTATTTTTTTTTTTACATGCAAAGCAAAAACAAGAATAATAATCCTATAACAAATAGGATTATTTTTGCTATCCATATAAAATTGTGATATAGCCTTTAAAAAATTTGAAACACATATTTGTATGAGTTGTCATTTCATTTTTTTAATTTTTTTTTTATATACAATGACTATTAGGTAGCCATGACAGCTACCTATTTTCTCACGAGCTGCGACCATCGAATGTTAAACAAAAGAAAACAAAACAAACCGCGTGAGTCACACACATTGGACGCATTCAGCGGAGCCAACAATTGCATTTAAACTATTATATAATTGCATAATATTAATAATTAAATTATATAATTTACAATTTTTCTGACGTTTAGAGTAAAACACATTCAGAGAAAAACATCGTTCACTAAGGTATCGCTGCCATAACAGTTCACAACAGTTTTGAACGCCACAAGTTCTCGTGACACCTTATAGTTATTGTATCATGATTGCTTGCTTGAAATTAATTTTGACTGCAACGATAATCTTTACAGCTAATGATAATCTTTAAATAAAAAAAAAAAAAAAAAAAAATGAAGGGCAAAATAAAATTAAATTATTTCAATAGTTTTATTAACCAAATCCCAACAAAACCAGAGGGAGAGTAGTTAAAATTATTAAACCTATTGTTAATAAGTATACAAAGAAGTTATGTTTTATGAAATGTAAGAGTTTGGCACAGCAAGAAGCGAAAAAGTTTTTGTTTAAATTAGCGTTAACGCATGAGATGGGGACGCATGCGCAAAAGCATAATGTAAGCCAAGCTCATTGTTTGAATTTTAAAGGTGTTGCTTGGCAATTATTAAGTCAGTTGTGACAGGCAACTATTGCCAACTTTCTACTGTTTGTAAAATGATGTAATAAATAGTAAAAGTGTTCATTAAGCCTTTAGTTGATGGTCGTCAACCTGTCGTTGTTGGCAACAATTTAACTTAATTTTTTTTTATTTCTTTAAATGTCATAAAAAAATATTTTATACCTAAAAAAGAAACGCAAGAATTTCTTTACAGTTACCAATGTTTTTGGTGTGAAGAGAAAGATTTTCATTTGCTTTGAACAAATAAAATGTTTATTTTTTCTTACTATACCTTATCAAGCTATTCGCGGATAATTAACTAAGTGTTTAAGTACGCTGGCAACTCTGCCGCTTCATTTAAAAGTGTTGATAATCGTTCTACATCATTGAACATTTCTTAATTGCTGTAAAAATTGTTTGAAAGAAAAAACAAAATGCGCGAGAAAAATTCTTCAAAATTGCATGAATATATATAGTTTATTTACCCGAACAACTCACACATTTTGGCATGGACACCCACCCGCAGGGAATAGGAAGGGACAGTTGCCCCCCTAGACTTTGGCTTAACAAAAATGCAATACAATTACTATTTCTAAATTTAAATTTTGATGGAATTTTTCGAGAGTATCTTCTATATATTTATTCCTGTAAGGGTCCACTTATTCTAGCAAAAAGCTTCTAAAATTTCACTAGATTGAAAATATAATGATATTATCTTCTACGCAATTGTATTTTGTTAAAAAAGAAAGAAAAGTTATGGGAACTGTCCAAAGTGAAATTTTTGAAGTACAACTAACTTTGTTATTTTTAAAAGATATGTTTATGATTTTGATATCATTGAAAAGAAATTAAAATAAATCACAAATTTGATGCTAAAAGAAATGTTGAGAAATTTTGAGAAAATTGCGCTTTAACTTGAAATTTTGTAGTTTCAACGGATTTATTTTATCTTCAGACGAGCACAGCTCGGCTATTGATAAGTCGGGTGGGTTCGTTGATACACTGTTAGAAAGGTCAATTTATTGCCTTTAAAATCAGTTCTTAAAATTAGTTTTCCATATGTTAGTTTTCCAGGTAGAAATAATAGTATAAATAAAATTCATGAAATACCAATTAACCCCGTAACTCCAAAAGGTGTGAAAATATACCAGCCTCCCACAGGATTTTTGACTTAACCTCCTCTTTCACCTCCGTAAATATTCGTACTCTTACACTGGACGTCCTGTATATTTATTTCAGCAAGAATTTCTGAGATATCAAAATTGACAGGGTCTAGAATTTTGAATGAGGTATAGAATGAAAGTGCTGGATGTGGAGGCGTGTAAAATTTGGTAATGACCTTTAACCTGAAATATGAGCGGTAAAAGAGAATTTCTTAAATAAATAAAATCTAAACTTAAAGAAATGGAAGGACATGGTGTAAGAAGGCATTTTAGCAGGCCTTTTATTTTTCGATCAAAAATAAAAGTTAAAATTTGACTTTTATTTTTCCGAACAAAAATAGAGATTAAAAACGGTTATAATTTTTTTTCAAAAAAGTCAACAAATAATCGTTATTTTTTAACTGATTTCATATCGATCAAAAATAAAAGTTAAAATTGGACTTTTAGTTTTTCGATCAAATATGTAAGTTAAAATTTGACTTTTATTTTTTTTATCAAAATTAAAAGTTAAAATATGACTTTTATTTTTTCGATCAAAAATATAAGTAAAATATAAGTAAAATATTTTTGATCGAAAAAATAAAAGTCAAATTTTAACTTTTATATTTGATCAAAAAAATTAAAGTAAAATTTTAACTTTTATTTTTGATCGAAATAAAATTGGTCAAAAAATAACGATTATTTATTGACTTTCTTAAAAAAATCAAAAAATTAAAATCATTGCTATTATTATTCCTTAGCTAACAAGCTAACAAGCTTTATCAAAAATAAAACTTGAGATATGACTATTATTTTTTCGATCAATGTGATGCTTGTTAGCTAAGGAATAATAATATTAATGATTTTAATTTTCTGATTTTTTTAAGAAAGTCAATAAATAATCGTTATTTTTTGACCAATTTTATTTCGATCAAAAATAAAAGTTAAAATTTTACTTTAATTTTTTGATCAAATATAAAAGTTAAAATTTGACTTTTATTTTTTCGATCAAAAATAAGAGTTAAAATTTGACTTATTTTTGATCAAAAATAAAAGTTAAAATTGGACTTTTATTTTTCCGATCAAAAAAAAAAAGATTAAAAACTTGACAGATCTATTTCTTATTAACTATTATAATAGTTTAAATTTTTAAAACAATTAATAGAGTACATTTTTATTCTTTTACACCTATATTCGTAACATTTTTGCACAGAGATAAAACATTTCCATCGATATTCATATCGTTGCATTGCATCGCTTAGTTGCTTATCATTGCACATTCTATTTCCATTTATTTCGCAAACGACTGGAACAGCGATGATTTAGGAATTAAAATATGACTTTTAATTTCGATCAAAAAAACAACAATAAAATTTTAACTGTTATTTTTGATCGAAAAAATAAAAGCAGGGACCGTAACTGTTATAGCAGATATCGAAAAAGTTTATTTGAAATAGTTATTTTGCGACTTTTTCTAAAAAAAGTGAAATTTTAATTGTTATTTTTCGACAGAAAAAAAAAATAAAATTTAACTCTTAGAAAATGATTTTAAATTGCAGGGAGAAAAATAACAATTATTTTGGACTTTTATATTTTTTGGCTAATTAAACTGTTATTTTTCAACTTTTATTTTTCAGTCAAAAAATAAAAATTAGTTTCGGACTTTTATTTTTTCTGTCTTTTAAAAAAATCATTTACGGACTTTTATTTTTTCTGTTGGAAATAAAAATCCTTTTTGTGTAATTTCTTAAATATTGTCGTTACATTAATTTTTTTTTTATTTTTTTCTAAATTCTGTTGTATGTTTTCCCTCCACATAATTGTTTTTCCGAAAACCACTAAAAAAACTTTATAAAGAATACACAAAAGAAACACACAAGCCCATTTTTATTATGCTGGCTTTATAAAGGGTGATTTTTTAAGTATTTGGTGTTTGAAAATTGGGAAAAAACCAGAAAATTTACAATAGTGAATGAAATATGTATTTGGAACAATACATCAATGCCTGCTCAAGATATATTACTTCAGCATCTTCCTTTAATTAAACATTCTGTTTTGTGTGTTGTGTATTCTGTATGTAATGTTATTTTTAAGAGGTTTTCGGAAAAAACAATTATATGGAGGGAAAGTATACAACATAATTAACACAAATTTAAAAAAATTGAATTTAACTACAACATCTAAGAAATTACACAAAGAGGATTTTTATATCCAACAGAAAAAATAAAAGTTCGTAAATAATTTTTTTAAAAGACAGAAAAAATAAAAGTCCGAAACTGATTTTTATTTTTGACTGAAAAATAAAAGCTGAAAAATAACAGTTAAATTAGCCGAAAAAATAAAAGTTCGAAATAAATGTTATTTTCTTCCCTGCAATAAAAATCACTTTCTAAGAGTTAAATTTTTTTTTGTTTTTGTTTCTGTTGAAAAATAACACTTAAAGTTTGATTTTAGGACTTTTTTTGAATATCATAACGATTTCGAATAAATATTTCAATGTGATCATTTTACTAAAAACCTCATATGTCTGCGATATCTGCAGGACCATGATTTTTTTTTAAATTTTTTTTGATAACAGTTATTTACGGTCCCTGAATAAAAGTCAAATTTTAACTTTTATTTATGATCAAAAAATTACGATTATTTATTGACATTCTTAAAAAAATCACAAAAATTAAAATCATTAATGATTATTATTCCTAAAGGCCGCTTTACATTATCCCACTGTGTGTTAACACATGTCAAAATTTTCATGTGTGATAGAAAGTGCGATGGTGTAAACAACGGAAAGCAATGTGTGTTGTGATTTTTTTGGCATGTCGTACCACATTTTATTTTTTGGTTTGTTTCTAATTTCATCACACATTCTATCCCACCAGAGATGCATTTTACCATAAACTTACTTGAAATTTATTATTTAAGTGAGAAAATTTTAAGCTCGTAATGTATTTCCAAATGGAATAACAGAAGGAAGCAGTTTACAGCTTATTGAACTTTGTAGGGGCTTTAAATTCATTAAAAACCGATTCATTACTCAAAATTTCACGTTTTAGTATAGTCTAAAGTATAAAAATGCGGTACGACTCTGTGAGATAGTCTAAAAGCGAAAAATTAATTTCTTCATACAAAAATTAAAAATGACAGCATGATGAAATTCAATAATACTTTCTATCTCACATGTGGTAACACACAGTAGGACAATGTAAAGCGGCCTTTAGCTAACAAGCATCACATTGCTATATTCAAATATCGAATAGACTTTTTTAATAGAAATTTCGGAAATAACTGTTATTTTCGGTCCCTGCATTATAGACATTGCTAAGATGAACAAAAAACACTCCAGACTTTGTCGCTATCTCTTACGGATACCCTACAATAATCATTTTTTTTATGCAACATGTGTAAATATATATTGTGATGGTGGAATTTCTTCCAAATAACAAATTTGAAAAAAATTCTCGTTATTTTGGCATTAAATTTATGACGATATCTTGAAAACTGAAGCTTTTTTGAGTATAACGAATTTTTGTATGAGAAGACGTTGGTTGCAAAAAATAACGGTAAACAAAGGTTTTTTTGGTAATATTTTACACGGATAGTATGTTCAAAAAATCCTGTTGACATAAAAATTATTGCGATATCTCGAAAACTGTAGATGTTCTCAGTACAACACATTTCCTTGAATCAAGTCCATCGCCTAAAAATGAGAAAAAACGATCGAAATTTCAAGTTTCCATTTTGCAAGCAAATATCTCAGCCATTTTCTAATCGATTTTCACAAAATTTTTTGTCTGAAAGTTCAATTAAATAACTTTGGAAAAAAGAAAAAAATGTTACCTCACCAATTCAATGTTTTAATTGTTTTTAAAAAAACTATAAAATATTAAATTTTTGCTCAAAAAAGGCCCAACGATGTTTTGTACATTTTTTTCCACACTCTTTCATATGACATATCATTTATTTGTTGAAATTGTTTAATTTTGACACATAATTCAATAAACAGTTTTTGTCATAGAAAATCATGAGCTACCTATGATTTTTTTTATAAAAATTTTTTTTTCAAAATGTTGTTTTTATATATCTTACAAATTTCTACGGCTTAAAAAGTAATTTATGTGAAAAAATTTTGAATATTTCAATCCACTCCTTGGCCAGTGGTGTTAAAATATCATTTTAAAAAAATTTTCTTAAATTTTTATATCATAGAATATATAAATTGTATAAATTTCTTTTAAATAAACAAAAAAGTTGTAATGATTTTTCCTGTGGGAATAACAAAATGTTGAAAAATAACCAACTGCAAATTTAGTTCAATTCAACTGCGAGACTCATCTATACAATTAAATTTAAAGCAGAAAAATTAATGGAATACATGTAGTTATTTCTTTATTTTAGTTCGTGAATAAAAGATCAGTTGCAAATTTCAATACCGATGAAATCACTTTCGCCCTCACTCATAGTCTTTGCCAGCACCTTGGTTGGAGAATTTTCTATGTGTGACTGCAGCGCTGTTTGAGCAGCTGAGTGACTAGCTTTATTTGTTTTGCATAAACTTAGTCGTTACTCAAACCACAACCTTTTGATTCGAATGTTGAAAAGCTTTTTGAATTCGCTTAACAATTAGAAAGCTCACTTCGCTTCACTACAGAACATTCCTGATAACATATGAGTTCGCAGAGATCAAGCATCTAGGCATATTCACCACGTTACATCGTTTCATCGGTTTTACCACGGGAAGGGGGGGGGGGGTGACATTTTGTGACAATGTGTGATAAATATAAAGGAGAAGGGTCTTAAATAGACCAAAACCGTGTAAAATAATATTAAGAATATTTTGACCTTTTACGAAAAAACGCAGCTTTGTTTCGATTCTTTCACAACAAAAACTATTTGTTGTCTTAACTGAAAAGTACGGAATGACTTAAAATTTACTTTACATTCACACCTGTTTTTTGACCCTTAATACAGATAAGTTATTTTTCGATAAAATTTTTTTAACAATGCAGATTAAGATAGTTCAATTGAAAACTATCAAATTACATTTTGTCCAATGTTCGCACAAATTTTTTTAAAAGTATTCAGTTTTTATTTGAACAATGATGGAAAATGTTTTGGGAATAAGCCTTGAGCTAAAAATTTAATTTTTTGGGTAACAGATACAGGATGGGTGGTTTTAAATGAAATGTAGGCGGTGAAAAATAATAGGGTCAGTGCCTAAATTTGATCTATCGAGGTGTTATTTGAAAATGATGAACTATTTATCTTAGTTAAGTTTTTTGCTCTTCATTTTGACTCCCAAAATGGGACACATTCAGCCCTATCTTATTTTTATTATTTTTCTAACTTATTTTTCACGCGAAATTGGAAAAGGGAGTTTTTATTTTTAAGATAAAGTTCAAGAATAATTGGAAAATTTTTAATGCGAATTTGTCTATCAAGCAATTGATGAATAAATTTGCATTAAAAATTTTCCAAATGTTTTTTTCACTTTATCTTAAAAATGGAAACTCCCTTTTCCAATTCCGCGTGAAAATTAAGTCGCGATAAGGCTGATTATTCTTTTTTTTGTGTTTTTGTTGGGGGACATTTTGAAGGGTGGAAAATATGAGTGGGTATTTTGAAAAGAATTGCTAGGAATGAAAAATTTATAGAACTTGGTTTTATATTTGGACTCTCTAGAGGTCACAGCGGAGTGCCATATAAAATTAAGATTTAAATGACTTTTTAAAAATGCTGAGAAAAAATTATTTTTTTTAGACTTTGGTCGTTTCTTACTCCATCATATCAAATCGATTTTGTTTAATTTTGCATACCTTTGGAAAGAAAAAAACTACCTTTTCAACTTAACACAATTTTTTAAATTCGGAAAATTGTGGAGATATGGGCAAATGCCTTGAGAAAAACTAAAGTTTTAATGAATCTTGAATACAATTCTTATAAAAAAAATAATGGAATTGAAATCTACTTTCTAAATCTACTTCCTAAAAGACATAGAAAAAAGTTTATGGGAGACTATTTCCCTTTTGGTGAAAACTAAAGCTATTTTTAGACCGAAAATAAAAATTTTTTAAATTAAAATGTTTTCTTAATGGATTTTTTTTTATTTAAATATAAATTTTGTGAGAGACTATTTCCCTTTTGGTGAAAACAAGTGTTATTTTTAGACCGAAAAGAAAATTTTTTTTAATTAAAATGTTTTCTTAATGAATTTTTTTTATTTAAATAATAAGTTTTTCAGTCCAAAACATGCCTCATTCAAGCGACTGCTTTTAAAACCCGAATGGGAGTTATTTTTGTTCCAAAAATCGATCAACTGAAATTTAACAGCTGTTTAATTAATATTTATAGTATCGTAAACAGTTATTTTTGTGTTAAATAAAAAGATATTTGATATTAAAAGAAATACCGGTCTCAATCATGAAACAAAATAGAGTTTTTTGTGGTTTCTGAAAAATTTCCTTTAGACGTTTAGTTTGGGCTTTGAAAATATGTGATTCATAGGCACTTTTTTAGTGTCCCCTTCAGAAAATTCTGCGGACGCCCTTGCCTTCTGGTGTTCTATTAGTTTGACTCGCGAACAAAGCATTTAATTATTGCTGAAGTTGCGTTAGAATAGATCGTTTTGTTGTAGTTGTTGTTCTCGTTGTTGTTGTTGTTGTTGTTTTTTCTCGTTGCTTTTCTCGCTGTTGTTTTATGTTGTTACAACATTTTGTGCTTCATTGAGTATTGAATTTCATTATCATGGCCACGCGAATGAATGAATAAATGATCATCGTTAAGGTTTAACATGAATGAAATACAGACTCTTTAAATTTATATGAAAAAATTTGCCAAAACAGGTTCGGTTTAGAACCGAGGCAATGATTTTACATAGGGGATGGGGGAAGGTAGGAGTAGCCAAAATTATGGGTATCAATATGGTATTTCAAGTAAGGTTATTGAAATTTGTTACCGCAAAGTTACAAATTCTTTGTTCTGTTTTTTTTTTTAATCTAAGTTCTACAACTAAATTGTTTGTATTAAATTGCTTTAGTTGTAAGACTTACAAAATTTCCAGGGTTTCATTTCTTGTAAATTTGTAAAATAAACAACCCACACTTCGCCGTAAAAATTTACTGCATCTTTATGTATAACGAAACGGAGGCTGAACGTGGTGCGAGACACGGTAAGCAATACATTTTTCCATATCAAAAAATATTGTTACTCGTTTCTCTATCGACGTTTAGCCTTCGTTTCGTTTTACATAAAGATGCAGTTAAGCTCCATCAAATGTCTGCTGCCCCCAATTTCTTTTTTCAAACGATTGTTTACACACAAGTGCACAAATTACATTGTTTATGTAAAGTTGTCAATTTCCTAACAAAACGAGTCACACTCACTTTCAACACACGAACAAACATCAAACTCAAACTACTTAGTTGCAACAACTCATCGTGTGCAGCATCAGTATCTTGAGGAAGTATTTAAAAAATCAACACTTTGATTGAGTATCTATCTAATTGCTAAATGATGCAATATTAATTGTACCACTTCGAAGCGTTCAAGTGTTCAATGATTAGATCAGCTGCTATCAAGAGGGAAGCGTATGCAAAGAGTTGAGGCGTTCATCATAAACGCATAATTAAAAATGTACCTACCACAATTTATGGATAGTGCATGGATGGTGGGAGAACCACAACAATTTTGTGTTTTCTTTGATAAAACTTGGGCTTTAAAAAAAAACTAGATAGTTTGATGAAGAAGAAACTAATGCTTTTATTGCAATGTTTTTATTTTTTTTTATATAATAAATTACAAATTTTTTATTTTCAAATATTTAAAAAAATTCACTTTTGCAATAAACACAAAAAACTGTTTCAAACAATGTTAATAATTGCAACAAATTGTTTGGCTTCTCAAATTTAATTTTTTTTTCTTTTTTTTTCTTTTGGGGTATATGACAAATTAGATTGAATACGAGTTTATTACAAAGCATGCTCAACAGCCTACACAAAAAAAAAACTCATGACTCATAAGTAGATAATTTGCAAAGATGACCGCACAAATAATAATAATAAAACAAATGAGTTCATCACTTAAAACTGTAGCACAATTTAACAGCGAAAAGTTTGTTAAAATTTATTGTAGCTTGTGGCTTCAAAAGATTGAAACAAAGCATATCGAACCAGGCCCGTGGCCATCGAACCAGGCCCGTGGCCAAGAGAAATTTTTCAAGGTTCGAACCCATCATAAAATCTAAAAATATAAAATAAATCTATCCAAATAGGTCCAACTGAAAAAATAACTAAATTGAAAAATGTATTTTTAGAGTTTAAAAATAAGTATTATAATTAAGAAAATTCACGATTTCTAATTCAAAAATTAAAAAAAAAAATTTGAGCATTGAGCAGTAAAAATTGTTTGCCGATAACCTTGAATCTAGATTAATTTCAATAGGATCTGCATTTATATCTAGGTATGGGCCAGAATTGTACAATCCAGAACTAAGATGCTTGAATGAATTCATAAATAAAATAAATTGCTATTAAATTTTGCGAAATACAAGAGTTGACTTTACTGGAGATATAGAGTAAAAATTTTCAGTCTATTTGGACAAAACAAAAAAAAAAAAAAATAGCTGGCAACGCTAATGCCATTCCAGTTAAGGCTTAGTATGCAGTAGGAACGAAAATTTTTAAGCATTTAGTTCTACACGCGAAATTTTGGTGTAGACTCAACTCTAACACATACTTACCATAACGTGTTTGTTGAATGTGTTAGTTGAACATTCCCAGCAAACATTTTATGAGCACTCAAAAAACATGACTCTAAAATGCGTCATTAATGAGGGCGTTTTATGAGAGTTCATAAAAATTAGTCATAAAAAATCCTTTTTTGAATTAGAAATAGTGAATTTTCTTAATTATAATACTTATTTTTAAACTCTAAAAATATATTTTTCAATTTAGTTATTTTTTCAGTTGGACCTATTTGGATAGATTTATTTTATATTTTTAGATTTTATGATGGGTTCGAACCTTGAAAAATATCTCTTGGCCACGGGCCTGGTTCGAATGAGTGTTCATAAAAAGGAATCATAAAATAATACTTTTTATGCGTGTTTTATGAGTACTCTTAAAAAGGACTCATAAAAGAATCCTTTTTATGCAGATTTTATAGTGTTCATAAAAAGGACTCATAAAATAATCTTTTTTATGCATGTTCTATGAGTGTTCATAAAGTGAAGTCATAAAAGAACACTTTTATTTCGTGTTTTTGAGTGCATATAAAAAGGACTCATACAAGAATCCTTTTTATGCATTTTTTATGAGCGTTCATTAAAAATTCTCAAAAGAATCCTTTTTATGCATATCTTATGAGTGTTCACAACAAGGAGTCATAAAATAATCCTTTTTATGCGTGTTTTGTGAGTGTTCATAAGAAGGAGTCATAAAATAATACTTTTTATGTGTATTTTATGAGTACTCGTAAAAAAGAATCATAAAAGAATCCTTTTTATGCATGTTTTATAAGTGTTCATAAAAATAACCCATAAAAGAATCCGTTTTATGCATGTTTTATGAGTGTTCATAAAGTGAAGTCATAAAATAACACTTTTTATGCGCGTTTTATGAGTGCGTATAATAATGACTCATACAAGAATCCTTTTTGTGCATGTTTTATGAGCGTTCATTAAAAAATTCTCATAAAAGAATCCTTATTATGCATGTTTTATGAATGTTCACAAAAAGGAGTCATAAAAGAATACTTTTAATGCGTGTTTTATGAGTGCTCATAAAAAGAACTCACAAAATAATACTTTTTATGCAAGTTTTATGAGTGTTCATAAAAATAACTCATAAAAGAATTCTTTTTATGCATGTTTTATGAGTGATCATAAAATGGAGTCATAAAAGAATACTTTTTATGCGTGTTTCATGAGTTTTTGTAAAAAGGACTCATAAAAGAATATTTTTAATGCATGTTTTATGAGTGCTCATAAAAAAGGACTCAAAAAATATTAATTTTTATGGTGTCTTATGAGTGTTTTATGAGTGTTCATAAAAAAAGACTCAAAAAATATTAATTTTTATGCTGTCCTGTGATTCGTACAAATTTAATTCCTTAAGAAAGCAGGCAGGAAAATTTGGGGAATACTATACTTGCTGCGATCAGCTTGCAGCGTTTTTGGTGCGCAGCAAGCACTATAAACAAAATTGAAATATTCATTGAGAGTTTAAACTTCGAAGTGCGTGGAAATTTAATTTTTAATTATTAAACATATTTAATATATTTAATATAAGAAATAATCAAGTAAGTTCTTATAAATTTTTCACCAATTGTCACGAATAATAATGTCAAGAAAACAGTGCAAGAAAGTGTCTTCGGACATAAATAAATTTTTAAAAAATAAAAAAAATTCGTTTATAGGTGGAGATAGGAAAAAAAAAGTGAAGAATATGAGGAATCAAATCAGGAGATTTTCAATTATCGAACTTCTGATAATAATTTTCTGGAAACCATGAACTCTTTATTAAGAAGTTGACAAATAAATGTTAGAAAGTAATTAGCTACATATAAGGCATAAAAAAATCATTTGAGCCTTTGTTTTGAAAATGGTAAAAAGAGTCATTATTTCAGTTATAAAAGAGTCTATACTATTTTTATAAAGGAATATAAGGGTCATAAAATAGTCTTTGTTACGAGTCTTAAGAGAGTCTTTAATATGAGTCTAAAAAGAATCGTTTATATGAGTCTTAAAAGAGTCGTTTATGTGAGTCCTAAAAGAGTATTTAATATGATGGTTTAATGAGGATTTTTTAAGGTTATATAATAGTCTTCAATATGAGTCTTATAAAAGTATTTAATAAGAGTCATAAAAGAATTACTAAAAGGAGTCATGTTGGGGTGACACTAACCTAGGAAAAAAGGTTAGTTTTTGAGCGCCTAATAATGTTAAGGCCTCATATATAAGAGTTTAAAAAGAGTCTTAAAAGAGTCAAAATGTTTGCTGGGTTATTGTTGAATGTCGAATGTCCACGCCAAATTAATGTACGAACATATAAAAGAGAGCGAAATTTTAACAATTTAACTCTCCAATCATGGTTGTGAACTTGGTTGCATTAGACAAATTTTTCGGTTCAACAGCATACTAACCAACGAAAAAAAAATTTCGCTACCTTTTCGCTGTCAAAAATGGAATGCATTTCTTACGGAAGATTTATTTTCGCTTCTACAGCATACTAAGCTTAAGCTGACGTTTTCACTGGAAAGTTTGACATTTTTTCAAACGTACCCACTTCGTTTTGGTGTACGTGCGCTTATTGTGTTGTTTACAGTGCTTTTGGAATTGTATTTCAGTAAAAAAAATTGCATTTTTACTTGAACATATCGTATTATTATTTTTTACAACTTTTGACGTGAATTTTCTCAAGAAGAGTGTATCGATGAACTCAATTTGATTTTTGGTGATTAAGCGCCATCAAAAACTCCTGTATATCAGTGGTACACAAAAAATTCAAGTTGTACAAGTACTTCGCTCACCGACGAAAATTTGCCACAAAAGATTGATTGATTGATTGACTGTGAGATTTTCCTGCGAGGCTTTCCTGAGCATTAGCAATTTACATGAGCACATTAGGGGTATTCTCTAGGTCTAGCATAATTACATGAAAGCATGGACTGTAATAATCTTATACTTAAAGGATCGAGAGTGCTCTATTGTACAAGTGTAGCAAAGTAAAATTAATAGCTCAAAGGGCAGTGTTTGAAGGGTAACCTAAAAATCTTCTTCGTCGTGCAAGAACTCTAGAATGAGCCAAGAATGATAGAAACAAGATTAGGACATCCGCATGTTTTACCGCTAGATGACTTAATTGGAGTCAACTGTTCCTATTGGCTAAAAAGCAACGGCTAATAAGGAAAAACGTAGCGATGGCAACATTCAATTCGCTCCAGTGACGTCGATGTCGTAATCTTGTTTTTATCATTCTGGAGAATTAGCTGTACCTCACGCTCTTTCCACTTTCTTTTTGACTGCTCTCTCATTCTCTGCTTTCTCTCATTGAAAACACAGCGTTGCATTTCATAAACAATACTTCAGACCTAAACTCTAATAACAATATTCTAAGATACATACACATTCAAAAAATTTAAAAAAATTTTCGAAAGCGACCAACTAGACTTAAATGACACACTTAAATGTCAAAAATTATGACATAATAATAATAATAAAACCTCCTTTAAAGCAAAAATTAAAGAATTTGCATTTTTAAATGAAATTAGTTTTTTTATTCAAAATAAAGTCCCTCAACTTCAATACACTTATTCCAATGATCCTCCAAAAATTGTATACTATATTTGTAATGATTTTTCGGAAGCTCTGCAAAATATTGTTCTACTGCTGCAATAGCTTCTTCATTCGACGAAAAGCGCTTTTCACGAAGGAATTGTTTGAACTTTCTGAAAGGGTACCAGTCGCTGGGAACCAAATTTTGTGAATACGGTGGATGTTCAAGCAAAGTCTTTCTCAAGATAATCAATCAACAAAATCCCTTTTGCATCCCAAAATACTGATGCTATAACCTTTTTAGACGATCTTCCTGATTTCACCTGCTTTGGAAATGAAAAACCAGCTTTAGTCCACTGTAAAGTTCATGTTTCAGTTTAGGATCACGTTGGTAGATCCAAGCCTCATCCATAGTTATAAAACGACCCATAAAATCTGTGTTATTCTGTTTAAAAATGCTTCAAATTACGCTGAGAATTTCGCTGAGAATTTACGCTGAAAAAGCTCGTTCGTCCGAGATGCTTATGGTATCAGCAATTTCATGCTTAACCCCTTGAGACCGAAGCCTAGGCCGTTAGAGATATAGAAAAAATGACTTTGGATTAGGGTTCCCCGTGGTCAAATTAAGAAAAAAAAATTAGGTTTGAAAATTTTGGGGTGCCCTCTATAGCACCCAATTCACAAATTAAAATTGGGTCTTAGATGACCCCATCGGTCTTAAGTTAAACTTTTACGGATTTTTTCAGCTATAATCTGTGATGGGTATGAACGTATTTTAAATGCAATAGTTTTAAATTTAGAAAATTTACATATAAATATTACAGATTGATACTGAAATTTTAGTTATTTTTACAAGAAAGATCGCAAGGTGAAAAATTGCGATTGTATGAAAAAATATAGCAAAAAGTTTTACTTGTGACCGATGGGGTCATATAAGACATAATTTTATTTTCATGAATTATGTAAAAACAACTAGAAATATTTTCTGAACATTTACGTTTGGAACGATTTTATTTCATTTAATCGAGGCATTAGCAAAATACTTGATTAGCAGTATAAACAATATACACTCACGGTCAAAAAAAAAGCCGACCTAATAATCTAATAACATATATTCTAACTGCTTTGAAGTGTCATATGATTAGCAGCCATACAATTCATGAGAATGAATTAGAGGATCTACACATTCATATGCTAGTTTAAACAGTGAGTTGATCACAGCTTAATCACTCAAAGACTACTGATGAGGAATATGTAGCGATTCCCGAAACAGACTGTCTAGTCAGCTAAGTGATTGACTCTATACAGAGTTGTTGTTGTTGTTGTTGCCTTCTTGAAAACTCACTTGATCTAAAGCTCATAATCTTAATTCATGTAACATATATTCTTTTTCTTGAATTATAACAAAGTGTGTTGAGAAAAAAGTGAGTTGCCCGAAAAACTGGTTAATAGGTGTCGATTTCAATACTTCTCTTCCAACCTGTATTATTCACCTATTATTTAAGTTGCACTTTGAACTATTAAAATGTAAAAATTACTAATCATGCGCTGGATTAATATTTAATTTTGTTTGACTGCTTAAACTACTGAATTTTTCAGCTTAGCTAAGCGGAAAGAAATGTAGGATGTATTTTTTTTTAAATGTTTCGTTTTTTCTAAAGATTAAATGTCAAAGAGTCATTTTCACTTTTGAAAAAAATTGCAAATATGTATAACTTAGCTATCTATCTATCTATCTAATGAATCATGACAATAAATTCTTAAAACTTTTGAATTATTTAAGTTTTTTTTCCTATTTTCACATTGTAACAAATTAGATGAAGGTCCAGGGTCATTTTCATAATGGGGTCAAACAAACTATCGCTCTCTCGCCAAAGTCAAGCAAGCATCCGACACTAGAAACAATCAAGTATTTATCTAAAGTGGGGGAGAAAACAACAAAAACTATGAAAATCTATGTATGTAGATGAAAGTGTTGAGTTCCATTTAATTTAATTTTTTTACATTCTTTGTGAATGGCTGCGTTTAGAATTGTTTGATATGCACGCAAAGTATTTAATATAGCAGTTGCAGTTGCTATTTATTCGGATAAAATGCATACAGGGTGTAATGCAAAAAAAAGTACTCAAGATGACACATAAAAAAAGATATAAAAAAATAATAAAAATAAAATAATAAGAATCAAGAAATTTGAATTTCTGAAAAAAATCGGTTAACTTTCTAGGAATTGATTAAAAGTCTCATGCTAGACGGCAGTAGCAGTTATGGTTGAGACATCAATTTGAACCATAATTCTGTGTCGATAATCGACAACAGCTTAACCGCCTAATGTTGTAAATCGAAAACGCAAACCAACGCCGGGCGATAAGTCTGATTTTAGAGTTTGGAGAAATCTTGCTTTAAAGTTTTTAATCATCATATAAGTTATATGAAAGGGTCTTTTGTGTTTGTGTCATAACTTTGGCTAGGGTCATGCTAGAAGCTCCAGATTTTGTGTGTTTATAAGGTTATATGCATGGTGGAACTCATCTACATCAATAACTCAGTTCTGTCTTAAGTCGACTTAAGCGATTATTGCTTATGAACATAGAATTATTATAATCTATAGTAATAAAACTCATTTTCTTTTTGTTTGTTTGTTTGTTTGTTTGTTTGTTTGACCTTTATACAAATCTAAACGGCTCAACGGATTTTGCTCAAACTAGGTATACATATTAAGTGCATCCCAACTTAAAATGTTACAAGCTTAGTTTTTGCCACGCTCCCTCAGAAATTTTTCAACTAACGGTAATTTTGTTATTATAATACTTTTTAGTATCGGAGTTTTTTGTGTATTTAATTTAAAAAAATCTGTTATTTTGACATCAAAAACATTCACATATATTCAAAATTGTAGAAATTTTCAGTACAACGACTTTTTCATAAAACATCGTTACCTAAGAATTAGAAAAAAACGACATGAAAATCAAACTTTGGTCTTTCAATACAAATATCTCCGCTGTCCATTAATATATTTCATTCAACTTTTTTTTGTTCAAAAAGTTCAATAAAATTACTTCACAAAAATAGGTTGAACTGCACCGTTAGGTCAGTGTAACTATGTTTTATAATTATGTCAAAAAAGGTTCAAAATATTGACTTTTTACTCAAAAAATTACTCAAAAATGGTTTTTGTTGTAAAAATGAAACTAATTAAAAACTGCACATCTGGCTACCTTTCATATGGCATAGCATTTATTTGCAAAAATTCTTCCAGCTAAGCGCAAAAATTATTTTACTGTTTTTGTCATCAAAACAACTAGGTGACAGACCTTGATTTGACAACCCTCCTTGATTTTTTTCGCGAAATTTATTTTTTCCAAAATGTTGTTTTTATATTTTTTACAAAAAACTCAAGTCTCAGAAATAATTTATGTGAAAAAGTTACCCCAATATCTCTTTCCAATCAAAAGTTATGGCTAAAATCTATTTTTTCATACCAGACTATTTATAAAACTGAGTTTTGTTTTAAAATTCTTTATATAATTTGAACGTCCCCATTTATCTCTAAGAATGCAGTCGTGTATCTAGACTAATTACGAATATTTTGGTTAAAAAAATCTTCCTTATAGTAATCTACTTAGTTAATTCATGCAGCTTTAACTATAAAAATACAAATGTCTTTATTTCTTTGCACATCACTGTAACTTCTAAAGTTCTATTGTATGTGAAATATTTAGTACAGGGCGCACAAACATACATACTCATACAAAGAATAGTTTTGCAAATTTGTAACAAAATTATATTTTTTACATTTCGAAGAAATACTACATTATTATTATATTTTTTATTAATAATGATTCTGTTAATTAATGCTACTAATGTCTGCTGCTTATTTAATGATCGTACAAAAATTGGTTTTATTTTAAATATTTTTATTTTTTGATACGTGCTCACGTCTTTAGAACAGATGTTTTCAAGTTCACAGCTAATAAATCGATGAATGAGCAGTAAAAATTATAGCATGTGAAAGATGAGAACAATATGTCAATTAAAATTGAAATAATTTTAAGTATTTGTTCTATTAAACTAATGCTTAAAATGTGAGAAATTAAAAAAAAGTAGCAGCAAAAGTTTTGAAGGAGTTGCTGGCGACTAGCTTGTCGCCACAAGACAAAAAAAAAATACTAATAAAGAAAACTGCTTTTGAAACTTAATTAATAAATGAACAACAATGGAATGAGAACAAAACATTAGAAAGATAAAAAGACATGGCTAGATTGCTAAAAATAACTATCAAAAGTTAAAAGAAAAAAAAAACGTACTCACAGCAGAAAATTTTACATACACAGTGGATACTTTTTGGTCAAGGACATGCAGAGAACTTAAGGCCGCGTTCATAGTGGACGCTTTGGCTGAGGCTGATGCATAAAGCTGCTTTATCGAGCTTTTTTTGATCATAGTGAACGCTTATTCAGCGCTGCAGAAAGTAGCTTATTGAGCTTATTGGTGTTCATAGCGCGCGCTTTATGCTTGTGGCTGAGATGCTTTGTTTTCATTTGTCTCTTTGGAAAAAATGCCCTCAATTGCGTTTTACAAAGTAAATGAACGATTTTTTGTAGATTCGTTATGATCACCAACGAAAGATCAAACCAATAATAAAGACAACTTCAAGGAACTTCAAAACACAAAGCATAACAACGCTGGAAAGTTCAGCACAAAAAGTATCTAAGAAATACACAAGAACACAGAAAACTATGCCATCAAACGAGATAGAATACACAATTGCATAAAACTTAAAAGCACCAAAAAACAACAACGAAATAATAGTTTAGAAAACAAATAAAACAAAATCAACGAAAATATTGTTAACAAGCAAAATAGATAAACAAGTGCCGAAATCCATTTAAAAATGCAGTACGACGCAATAAATAATAAAACTAAACAAAAAAATTGAAACTTGTGATCAAACAAGAATAAAGCTCTGAAAAGCATTTTAAAAATGCTGTACAACAAAGCATAAAAAACAAAATTATTTTGCTGTGTGAGCAAGCGAGAGGGAGATATAAGCGCTGAAAAGCATTTGAAAAGAAGTTTTATGATAGCTTTATGCTGGCACTATGAACATTTTAAGCTTTTTCCATATGATTATACACAAAGCGTTTTTCAGCTAAACCTCTCGGCTAAGCTATAAGCGTTTACTATGAACGCGGCCTAACAAAATTATGCAAAAGAAGACGAAAAAACTAACAATTAGTTTTGCTGTGAATCTAAGGCAATCTTTGAGATAAAAATAAATTTTTATATTATTTATTTAAGAAAAAAAATCAGTTTTAATAACTGCACTGTGGGCTCAAAAAGCTGGGGGTTGTTCAAAAACGTTGTCATCATCACCAAAACCGGCTTTACAATGTCAACAATGCATTAAGCTTAAAAAAAAATCAATGAACATAAGAAAAAATAAATCGGCATAAGTCGAAAATCAAAGCAATTTTAATGACTTAAGACAACAAAAAAAATTACAAACAAAAACACGTTAGTTAACGCAATTTCAAGGTAAGCTCGTGGCAAGACCTACAACGCACACTCCATTGAGAGTGGGATTAAAAGTATGTGGTAACGAGTGTATGAAGGCAGGTTGATAAATGCTTCAAAAGAAAAAAAGAAGATCTATCGCGAGGCTGAAATAAATACATTTTTAAGCTTTTTTGTACTGCGAATTATAAGAGGAACAACAAAAGCAAAAAAAAAAAAAAAAATAAAAATAAAAAAAAATAAAAAAAATAAAAAAAAAAAAATAAAAAAAAATTAAAAAAAAAAGAAATAACAGAGTAAGACAATTTTAAAAATTTTACAAAATTAAAGATTTTCAAGTACTAACAATATTAAAATATTTTTCAAGAATTGTCCTCATACAGTTTTGCTATAGATCTGTATGAACACAACAACAACGTTAATAGCATATATAACTACTATACTACTCTCCTAAGTAAAAAAGTCACATCTCCATTTCAGTAGTTTTGAGATATTTAACTTTTACGTTTTGTATCTTTCTAAGAATTTTACTTAAGTTTTTCAGTTAGTTCGAGTTGAAAATGGGTAACCTTAGTTTAACACAAAAATCAGAAACTTTTTCACGGTTCCGAATCTCCCCCTAACTACATTTTGGAATTTTGGCGTTTGTGACTTTTTTCTTAGGACGTCAGTATATTTAGATGTGGTCTTACTTTTTTTTTTTTAAAGATCAAAGAACCAAGGCATGTGCCTTATACAAACAAGGTTTGGTCATTGACCTGAAAGAAAAGGGATAGATTATTTAGAGAAATTGATTGGAACCACATGTGAATTATTGATTAGGCGAAACAACCGTGAAAGACAATTTGAATTGCTTTTAATCGCGGCTAGTGTGTACCTCGGCAAGCATGTTCAGCCCTTAGTTGTGTTCCTGTCCTTTAATTCCACATTTTCCACAATTAAGTTGTGGATTTTTAGTTTTACATAACTTTTAAAAGTAGGAAAGAACAAAGAAAGTGAAAAGAACCATGTCGAACGGATTCGAACCAGGGACCTCTGGGTTGATAGTCTAGCGCACTCTCCACTAGGCTTCAAAGGCCGACAATGTAAGTAAATTTAGAATAAATTTCCATAACTTTTTAAACAAGGCTAAAAAAAGTACACTTTAGTCGCAAAGGGTGACAGCGTGTCACGATGAATCACGTCGTGATCGTGAGCGAATCAATAAAAAATGTTGTTCGTGCGTGACTTAAATTAATTCATGCCACTACTGGTTTGTCTTAATTTTTCAAATCTGTGAAAAATTCAGCAATGATTTTGTTTAACGCTGCGTGAAAATTTGGAAAGATTACTTTTTTTAAATAAAAACTTAAATTGAGATGTAGATTGAAGTACTTTTTCTGTTTTTCAAATAATACATTTTTAAATTAAATTCAATGGATTTAAATGTATTTATATGTTTAAAAAGTTTTTATTTCGACTCAAATGTTGGTCTGCGGTTTTCGTCTAAAAATTAATCATGTTGCTGATAAATTTTGAATTTATGTATTCATATAGTTTTAATACATAAGATGCATCTTTGTATATAAGATATAAATTTAATTTACGTTTCTTATTTTAAAAAACACTAAATAAACTTTAGCGGCCGTAGCCTAGTGGGTAGAGTGCGTAGCCCCTAAGCTAAAGAACCGCGGTAGCCTGGGTTCAATTCCAGCTCAGACAGAAAGTTTTTTCAATTGAATTAATTTTTCTGTTCCGTCGTCACCTCTCTGCAGACAATGGCAAACTTCAGAGAGTAAAAATTGCCATGTAAAGCTTCTTGAGAACATAAGCCGTTCGGAGTCGGCATAAAAAAACACGTAGGTCCAGTCCTCGGTCATTTGTGATCAAACATTTAATAGCACACACAACACAATTGATCAACAGAAGCTAGGCCAAAGTCCTTCCAAGGGCTGAAATGGCCAGTTTATTTTTTTATTATTGTTAAATAAATTTTTATTAAAAACTTATGTGTATTCTTTAAGAATTTTCGTGAGTAAGCGTGCCTAATTGTATAAACAATTATATTCGTGAGTACTCGAGAGTAAAAAATGTCATAGTAATCGTGCGTGATCGTGAGTAAAACAATAAATTTTAATTGTGAGCGTGCGTGAATGGAAGAAAACATATAGAGAGCGTGCGTGATCGTAAGTCAGAATTACTCACGCATTCATTTCTAGTTGGCATGCTCCTTATGCATTGTCGGAAAATATTTTCTATTGCACAAAAAAAAAAGTAACTTCGACTGGACCGAAGTTAAAATACCCCCACTTTTGAATTTTAAATTATTTGAAGTCTTGAATGTTGTATTATTTTGATGACGTCACTTTTATTGGTCGCTATTTTTATCCAAATATATCACATTTGAAACCCGCAGTCCTTTTTATTTATTAAAGCTTTTATTTGCAACATAAAGTTCAACTATTAATGTTTTTGGAATTTATAAAGGTTTTACTATTATGATTACGTAATTTTGTATGGAAGGTGTGCGGAATTTTAGGTTTTGAAAAATTTTAAGCCTTGTAGTAATTTTTGTGAAATTTAAGGGGATTTTACTGATTTCATGAAGTCACTTTGTATGGGAGGTAGCCATGGTTTTCATTAGATTTTTCCAAATTTCATACATAAAGAGCATATTCATTGTTAAAGCTTGTGTGCAAAATTTTAAGTCATTAGATTAATTTTTGCGGAATTGATACGACATTTTACTGTATTGCTAACCTCACTTTGTATGGGAGGTAGACGTGGTTTTCATTAGATTTTTTAAAATTTCATACTGAAAGTACTTACTAATTCTTAAAGCTTATGTGCAAAATTTGAAGTTATTAGATTAATTTTTGCGGAATTGAAAGAGATTTTGACGTTTTGGTAAACTCTACTTTGTTTGGAGGTAGACGTGATTTTTATTCGACTTTTACAAATTTCATACTAAAAGTTCATATTTATGGTTAAAGCTTATGTCCAAAATTTGAAGTCATTGGATTAATTTTTGTAGGATTAAAGAGATTTTACCGTTTTGGTTAAGTCACTTTGTATGGGAGGTAGGAGTGGTTTTCATCCAACTGTTCCAAATTTCATACTCAAATTTCATATTAAAGACTAAAGCTAATGTGCTAAATTAAAAGTCATTAGAATAATTTTTGTGGAAGTTAAAATGATTTTTCCGTTTTGGTTAAGTAACTTTGCATGGGAGCTAACGTGGTTTTCATCCGATTTCGAACTTGACCCCCATTTATTAAATTTAATAAAAAGCATATATATTGAATTTCGTTACGAAAGCTATTAAATTGCGGCTGTTATCGTAATCACAGACAGACAAACGGACATGGCTAAATCGACTCAGGAGGTGATGCTGATCAAGAATATATATACTTTTCTATACCGGCTACGCCTCCTTATCGGTGAAACAGTTACTCCTTTTTTAAACGTGGGGGTATAAATATACGCTTATTCAATTGTGATTCAGAAAATACAAGTTAAAGTTGATATGGTAAAGGAAATGTAGATGGTAGATTTCAATTTGAATGTATTAACTGATTTTGAATTTCAGTTGATCGTTTTCGTATTTTCTGAATTTATCGTTTCCTCTATTGAATTTCAATTGATCTTTTTTGAATTTCAACTGATCTATTCTGAATTTTAAATGGAGCTTCTGAATTTAATTTAACTTTATGATATTCATATGAGCTTTTCTGAATTTCAAAGGATCTTTTCTGAATTTCAATTGATCTTTAGTGAATTTCAGTTGGTCTTTTTTAAATATTAATTGATCTATTGTAAATTTCAATTCATCTTTTTTTAGTTTTAATTGATCTTTTCTGAATTTAAAATGAATATTTTCTATATTAAAATTGATCTATTTTGAATTTCAAATGACCTTTTCTGAATTTGAATTGATCTTTTCGGAATTTCAATTGATCTTTTCTGAATTTCAATTGATCTTTTTTAAATTTAAGTTTATCTATTCTGAATTTTAAATGGAATTTTTTAACTTCAATTTAACTATTCTCAATTTCAATTGATCTAAATTGATTTTATAAATTTCAATTAATTTCTTTTTAAATTTCAATTGATCTTTTCTGTATTTCAATTGAGCTTTTTTAAATATCAAGTGAATATTTTTGAATTTAAATTTATATTTTCTGAAATTCGATTGATCTTTTCTGAATTTATATTGATCTTTTCTGAATTTCGATTGAGCTTTTCCAAATTTCAATTGATCTGTTTTAAAATTGAAACGGCATTTGAGAATTTAAATTGATCTTTTCTGAATTTCAATAGAACTTTTTTGTATATCAATTGATCTATTTTTAAATATCAATTAATATTTACTGAATTTTGATTGATCTATTATGAATTTGAATTGATCTTTTCTGAATTTCAATTGATCTTTTCTGTATTTAAAAATGATCTTTTTTAAATATCAATTGAACTTTTCTGAATTTAAATTGATATTTTCTGAATTTCAATTGATCGTTTCTGAATTTCACTTGATCTTTTCTGAATCTCAAATAGAGTTCTAAACTTCAATTGATCTCTTCTGCATTTCAATTGATCTTTTCTAAATTTCACTTGATCTTTTCTGAATTCCAGTTGATCTTTTAAATATTTCAATTGATGTTGATTTTATATGATTGAAATACAAATTCTAAATATTTGATAGTTTAAATTATATTTGATTTTAAATACAAATTTTAGTTGTTTAATAGTTTAAAATCATTTATTGAGCTTTAATAATAGTAATAATAACATAAGCATAAAGTTAAAGCAATAAAAATAATAACATAAGCATATCATAAGCATAAAGACTAAAGTAAAGCAAAAATACAACAAAAAATGTAAAAATATCAAATGGGAGAAAAACTGAGAAATTGACACTTAAAATCTCATCGCCTCTGTGGTGCAGTGCGCTAGTGCGCGCTTGCACGGGTATCACAAAGATTTCTGATAAAGCCTTTAGCAGGGCCGAAATTGCAATAAAATCAGCTAGTGATTTTTTCCTTTTTATATTGAAAAACGTTGTTGTTTCTTTGGAAAGATTCTTTGGAACAATTAATTGTTCTAACCTTGACCTAAAAGCTCAATAAAAAATTTTAAACTATCAAACAACTAGAATTTGAATTTAAAATGAAATATGATTTAAACTATCAAACATTTAAATTTGTATTTAAATCATATACAATCAACATAATAAATCACAAAAACTTTATTTCAATTGATCTATTCTGAATTTAAAATGGAGTTTCTGAATTTAATTGAACATTTTTCAATTTTAAATGAACTTTTCCGAATTTCAAAGGATCTTTTCTGAATTTCAATTGACCTTTACAGAATTTCAGTTATTTTTTTTAATATTAACTGATTTAATTTAAATTTTAATTGTTTTTTTTTAATTAAAATTGATCTTTTCTGAATTTAAAATTAATCTTTTCTGAATTTAAAATTAATCTTTTTTAAAAATCAATTGATATTTTTTAAATATTTATTAATCTAATCTGAATTTGAATTGATCTTTTCTGAATTTCAATTGATCTATTCTGAATTTCAATTGATCTTTGTTTTTAATTTCAGTTGATTTTTTTTTAATTTTAAATGGAATTTCTAAACTTCAATTTAACTAGTCTCAATTTCAATTGATCTTTTATAAATTTCAATTAATTTGTTTTAAATTTCAATTGATATTTTCTGAATTTTAATTGATCTGTTCTGTATTTCAATTGATTTTATTTACATTTCGATTGAAATTTTCTGAATTCAAATTTATATTTTCTGAAATTTTATTGATCTTTTCTGAATTTCAATTGATCTTTTCTGAATTTCAACTGATTTTTTTTTAATTTAAATTCAGCTTTTCTAAGGTCTTACTCTGTAATTCGATTTAATTTCAAATGCTATAAGAAAACAAAATAACACCATGTATTTACATGGTTTTTTGAAAAGGTTTTGTTTAGTTCGAATGCATGCCATACAGACAAAAAAAAAACATTTTAAAGCAGAAGTAACTGCCATTTAGTAATATTAATTCATGTATTTACATGGTGTGATTTTGTTTTCGAATCGCATTTGCTTTTCGAACTGCATTACAGAGTAAGGCCCCTGAATATCAATTGATATTTACTAAGTTTCAATTGATCTATTCTGAATTTCAAATAGAGTTCTAAATTTCAATTGATCTATTCCAAAATTAAATTTATCTTTTTTAAATTTCAGTTAATCTGTTCTGAATTTTAAGTAGAATTTCTGAATTTCAATTGAACTAATCTCAATTTCAATTGATCTATTCTGAATTTCAATTGATCTTTTCTCAATTTCACTTGATCTTTTCTGAATTCCAGTTGATCTTTTCCATATTTAAATTGATCTATGCTGAGTTTAAATTGATATTTCCTGAACTTTAATAGTTCTTTTCTGAATATCAATAGATATATACTGAAATTTAATGGATCCATTCTAAATTTCAATTGATTCTATCTATTTATCTGTTAGATTTGTTGTTCTTTAATTCTACAGTAAAATTTATGTTTTTACTATTTAAAATAAATTTATAAAACTTGAATGAACTTTTCAAACGGCTTTTCACGCCCTTGTCCCAGGTAAATGACATTTTTGTCAGCACCAATGAATGTGCCTTACATTTTTACAAAATACAAAATTTACAAAAGAATGGAGCGATTTTATATAAATATTTGTTCACCGCGCGAACGTAAGAAATAAATGCCTCAAACGTTTCAACACTTTGAAACCACTCTAAGATCTATTTTAAGACTAGCAAAAAGTACCAGTTTGGACATTTTCATATTCGAACTAGGAATGGGAAAAAGGAATGTTTTGGGTACGATTGCCTTTTTTCCTATGACATCAACACGTAAAAGCGTCAGTTCGATCAATGTAAAAGGGTGTTGTAGAGGAAGCAGTACTGATACTTTTTGAAACTAGTTCAGAACTACTTAAAATTGGTCCAATTTTCTGCAGGGATATTTTAAATCATAGCTAATTAAATTAGACTGTAGGGTTAGAGAACAACAAATTATCCATCTAACGGGCTAAAAACGAACTAAATCGGAATAGCACCGAGATATTGCTATTTAAGTAATACAGACATTGACAAAATGTTGCCATTTTTGACAATTTGAACTTACGGTATTCAGTAAAAATCCCGATACACGTCATCGTTGCAAAAGTGAACTAACGAATCTGAAAAATTTTTAGTTTTTCAATGAATTTTCATTGGAAATGAAAGATTGAATTTTTCAGATTCGCTGGTTTACTTTAGTAACGACGACGTGTAAGCTTATAACCGACTTCAAAAAGGAGGAGGTTCTCAAGTTGGTTGGTTTTTTTTTAAAATGTATGTACATCGATAACTCCTAAAATATTAGCCCGATTGCCGCAATTTTTTGTCAACAGATAGAGACATTAGACGTGGAGGTGCCCGTCTAAAAAAGTGGGCGGTATTCGACAAAGGGGCGTGGTAATAATAGAAAAACTTTGTAACTCGTATAATATTGACACAAGGATACTGAAATTAGGAACAGGGGTAGGAACAGTTACGACAAATGATTGTCAAAAAGTGGGCATTATGTGATAAAGGGCGTGACAAAATTAGAAAAACGCTGTAACTCGAATAATATTGGCACTGGGACACTGAAATAAGGTACAGGAGTAGGTATAATTATGAAAATGTATGGTCAAAAAAGTGGGCGGCATTGGACAAAAAGGCGTGGCAATAAAAAATACTTTATCTCAGTTAATAATGACACTAGGGTACTGGAATTTGGTACAGGGGTAGGAACATTATTACAAATTACGGCCAAGAAAGTGGGTATTATTGGACAAAAAGGCGTGGCAATATTACAAAGACACTCTATATCGAATAATATGGACACTGGGGTAATACAATTCGTTACAAGAATGTGTAGAATTATTACAAAACACTATGAAAAAAGTGAGCGGTAATAGACAAAGGGCGAGTCACTTTTAGAAAAACACTTTATATCAGTTAATATTGACACTAGGGTACTGAAATTTAGTACAGGGATAGGCACAATTATTACAAATTATGGTAAAAAAAGTGGTCAAAAAGTTATTCGACAAAGGGCGTGGAAATCTTAGAAAAACACTGTAACTCGAATAATATTGACACTAGGGTACGGAAATTCGGTACAAGAATAGGTAGAATTATAACAAAACACAATCAATAAAGTAGGCGGAATTTTTCAAAGGGCGTGTCACTATAAGAAAAATACTATATCTCGAATATTGACACTAGGGTACCAAAATTCGTTACAAGAATGGGCAAAATTGTTGTCAAAATCTCTAAAAAGGAAGAAATAACAACTTTTTAACAAAAAAAAAAACCCCACTTCAAAACCACTACAAAGTAAAAAATAATTTTAAATTACTTTTCACATGAATTCTTGGTCAAATTTGTTAATTTATTTATATATTGTATTAAATTGGAAATCTTATTATTATAATTTTTTTTTTCTATTTTGTATTATCATAAATATATTAATTTCTACATGAACATAAAACTTTTAAAGTCGGCGCTAATATAATCAGGCTTTTATAAAATAAACGCTCCGGCTTTAAATGTTTTATATTCATGGAGAAATTAATATATTTATGATAATACAAAATGGAAAAAAAAATTTATAATAATAAGATTTCCAATTTAATAATAGGTACATATGTATAAATATATTATTAAATTTGACCAAGAATTAATGTGAAAAGTAATTTAAAATTATTTTTACTTTGTAGTGGTTTTGAAGTTGTTTTTTTTACATAAAGAAAATTTAAAAAATTTGTCGGCCGAATCTGAGACATCAAATCCTGGAAGGTTTATTTGCCCTGAAATAATCTGCATTTTCTTCCCTGGTATGGGTTTAAATCAACGAAAGCCACAGCAACAAATTCTTTTCGTCCAACACCAAAAAAGCTAGATAGTAATACTATTAAATGATAGAGTTGTCAGAAATAAATTCAACATGACTTCAACGTCTCTTGAGTGTTAATTTAAATTGCATTAGCAACAAAAGCTAAAAGCAGTAAATTGCATTAAGTCAGCAACAACAAGGATACAAAAAAAAACGGAAGAGCAATATTGTATTGGGGCAAGTAGTAGAAAACGTGGCCAATAATATGTGCACCAGAGGCACAGGTTAATGACCCCAATATGACTGCTAAAGAATAAGAGAGGTTGGGGTGGTTTGGGGTTTGGGAGCTTGCAACTTCTTAGAAAGACAGCATATAATTATAATAAAAGGCATTTAGAATTTAAAATGTGAACAACAAATGTTGCTATAGAAACAACAACAGCAATAATAATAACGGTAATAATAACTAGGGGCGGCTTACAAACAATGTGCAGTCATGTGTTAGTGTCAACAACAGCCGTTATAACTCTTTTTCTCTAAGCAACTTTGCGGTTAATAGGGCTTATTTAGGCTTGTTACAGAGCGGAAGAGAGTGTAAGAGGTCAGAGGCGGGGGGTAACGTGTGGCAGGAGGTTAAATGCAAGAAAAACACCATCAAAGGATACTTTACACGAAATATTATATATTTGAAACTATTCCAAAAGCAGTTCTTGTGTTGAACAAGGAACAAAATGCTAGGGTTGCCAATTTTTGTGAGCATTTAAAGAATATGCAACAAAATTAAAAATGAAAAACGTAAAAAGCCACAAGATGCACGTACTACAAAAAATAAGTATTTGCGTGAAAACAACTGTATAAAGTGGAAGGACACAATAATATTGCACAGTTGCTGCGCATGTCCTGCGCATATCAATAAAATACAGTTTTAGGGGAAACAACCAGTGTTGCCAAATCAGTGCTTTAGCACTAGATCGAGTGCTTTTCGATATTGCAATAAGCTTTATTTTTTTAAAAAAAGAGCACTAGTGAAAAAGCATTAAAGTTGGTGCTTTTTTTTTAATTTTAGTGTGTAAGTTCGAAAATATGAATTTATATTTCTCATTTATAAAACTAATAATACTCCAAATGTTTTTTCATTATAATTTGAATTTATGGATGATGGGATTTTTTTTTTAATTTGATCTTGTTGGAAAGGTATTGATATCTTGAGTGCATTTATTATACCGATAAGGATTAAAACCAAATATTATTTTGAAAATAAAAGTTTTTTAATGAACTCGAATTATAATCTATTTTGTGTATTATTTGGCAAAAATTCATTTCTTGTATGTTAATTTTTTATGGCCCTAAATTTTATATGGCCGAAGGTGGAGGTCACTTGGAGCACAAATCTTCAAATTTTTGCAAGCTCTTGCAGCACAGAGGCGCTTAATATTTTTCCAGTTAGTTTTTATTGAATCAATACATTTGTAGAAATATTGTTTCAGTACCTTTCTCACAAGTAGTGTCCGACCGAAACCGAAATTTTGGCCGAAACCGAATATTCGGCCCAAACTGGTTATTAATATGAAAATTTAAGATTTTACAAATAATTTTTTTTTTCAACAAAACAAAAGCACTTTCATACACATAAGAAAAAAATTTAACATAAAAAAAGTCCCTATAGGCACAAACTAACTTATTTTTAAAAAAAAAACTAATTAAAAAACTAGTTTATGAACTACTTTGAATTATATTAAGGGAGCATTTATAGTGCCGACTTACGACTGATCCGAGCCGAGCTGAAACTCAAACATGCATTGGTGCAAAAGAGATGCATGACTTGCGTTCTCTATTGCTCCCATGCGGTTTTGAGTATCAGCTCGGCAAAGCAACAAGTCGCCACTATAAACGCGCCCTAAGGCGGCATCCACTTCAATTTTAAATAGTTTTTATTGCATTATATAGGAAGTAATTGAAAAACTACTTCAAAACAAGTGGCTTAAAAACGACTTTGAATTCTATTAAGGCGACGACTACTCTGATTTTGACATGTTTTTATTACAAATTTTAATTAGATTACAAGTTTATATATATTTAAGCATGTTATTCACAAAATATTATTAACTTTAGGCTTTCACTAATATTAACTCATGTATTTTTTTTGTTTCAAAACAATAAAATAAATGATCTCTTTGATGTATAGAAATTTAAAATTTTTATGCTTTTCAATTCATCTTCAGTAAGTGGAATATTAACTAGTTTTCAACTGATTTATTTTAAAGTAATTAAAAAATACCTTAAATTTAACAAGTAGTTGAAAATATAAACGCTTTTCAATTGATTTATTTTAAAGTTTAAAATGAAACTAATTTAACAAGTAGTTGAAAATATATGCGGGTTTCAATTGATTTATTTTAAAGTAGTTAAAAAACAATTTAAATTCAACTAATTTAACAAGTTGTTGAAAACATATGCAGACGAAAGTCAATTGACTTATTTAGCGGACACCACCATACTAAATATGTTAGTTAGTTCGTTCTATGGAAAAAAGTCAGAATTTCAACCAGTTGTGGTTCACAAAAAACTACTTTTTCAAATACTTTTAAATTAGTTGATTTTCCTACAGGAGTATTATTTGAATATTAAAGTTTATAATAATTAATTGAAATGTACTATAATAATAAATGAGATAATTTCTTATATTATTTTTTATTACAAAAGCATTGCATATCTTTATATCTTTAGTACACACTCAGAATAGTATGCACCTACAATGTACATTTTTATAGAACTACAAAACAAAGTAATTTTGTTTTTTTTTAAGGTTAGACAAAAATAGAAGGAGTGCTCCTATGATAAGACAATTAAGAAAAATTTTAAAAATGGTCGAAATCGGTTACACCCTAGAGGTACCTCCTTTGAACTATATTAATTTTATACTTGATTTCGTATGAGAGTTACCAACAAAGATTTACCGAACTTAACAAAAATTCGTCAAAATAGAGGGCAAAAATAGGAATAAATGTGTACTGAAAATAGTCGAAATCGCTTAGACCCTAGGGGTACCTCTTTTGGACCTACATTTATTTTTTACTTGATTTTATATTAGAAGTTCATACAAAGGTTGACCGGTCTTACCAAAAATTCGTCAGAAGGGTAGCCAAATACAGTTATAGATGTGCACTGAAAATGGTCAAAATCGGTTAGACCCTAGGGGTACATCCTTTGACCTTGATATTAATTTTTACTTGATTTTGTATATAAATTTTTCATTTTAAGCAGTTAAAAAAAATTAATTTTGGGGACGAAGTAGGAAAAGTTATTTGCAGATTCTGGTTATATAAAATATATACTAGTAGATTAAAAACAAATTTTACTTAATTTGATAGGATTTGTTTTTCTTTCCATCGAAATTTGTTGATTTCTTAAATTTTTCAATTGATATATGTATATTAAAATCCCTAAAATATATTTTTATATTTTCTAAGATTTCTTAATTGTATTTATCTAATGAAATATTTTTTATAATAAAAAATTTACTTGGCTCAGTTTAGTCAAAACACAAATTTTTTACAATTACTTATTTAAGAGAACCCAAAACGAATTGAACGAAATATGATTTTTTTTTAAAAAGTGTCACATCATAGTGTCACATCATAGCCAAAACTGAGTCTTTCTCCTAAATATTTTGTCTTAGTCTTATCTATGCAATTACCTGTGGATTAATACCAATATTGTTAGGTGTCCAGTCATAAAAAATTTTGATTTTTGTCAATGGGACAACGCACTGTGCGCCGTGTTTTAGAACATGCAAAGTCTTGGAGTTAAAAGGGAGATGCTACGCCCTCTTTCACACTCTGATTTATATTTTGTGTGGTTATCAGTTTTAACACAAGTTTAATCCTTCTTTCAAGTTTAAAGATTTTAGCTTTTAGAAGTGTAGAAGTTGTTTTTGAGGTGCCATGCCCCGTTATCCAATACCATAGTGGTATTCGTTCTTTTGTGTATTAAGTGTACGGATTGCAATTGTAACTATGAATACAAGGGAAAGAGTGAACGACTCTTTTTTACATTATTGTATTTTCGATTGGCTTTCAGTTGCTAGTTCCTCTTTTATTTATTTTTTCTGAATATTTTCCATTATTGTCATATTTTTATTCAATACACTAACTTTTTCTGCGAAACAATATTGTCGAAAAATAAGAAATAGTGCCAAACAGTGGTACCAAGAAATGTCAAAAAAAAACACACTCAAAAAATGCCACAAAACTGAAATCATCTTTTGATGTTGTAAAGATATACATAAAGTGTAATTTCTAAAACTATGCTATTTGTTTTTAAATGTGTACTTTTTTGAGAGAAGTACACTGGTGTATCCATAAATACACAAAATAGGGAATACCCTTATCTTTCAATACTTTGAAACCATCTCGTACTTAAAACATATGTACTGTAAAAATTTTAGCTTAATCGACCTAGTAGCCGACTGGAGTCTATAGCAGACATACATCTACTGATTTTTGAATATCAAAATTTGCTATTATGATAACGGCACTTTGTATGGGAGGTGGGCGGGATATGTATTTTATTTAACCAAATTCCAAATGTAGAGTAGTGCATAGTAAAGATAGTAACATAATTGTAAATTTTGAAGTCATTAGATACATTTTTGCAAAATTTGAAAAGATTAATTTACTTTTATGTAACTTTTTATGGGAGGAAGGCGTAATTAATTTTATTCGATTTGGACATATTTCATACTCAGAGTAAATTTAAGGTAAAACCGAAATATGTGCAAAATTTTAAGTCATTAGATTCATTTTTGTAAAATTTAAGGTAAAACCAAAATATGTGCAAAATTTTAAGTCATTAAATTCATTTTTGTGAAATTTAAAGATATCTACTGTTTTGATAATGTCACTTTGTATGAGAGGTAGGCGTCGTTTTTATTCGATTTGGCTGATTTACGAACATGATCTTTTTAAAAGAGCTTATATATTGAATTTCGTTACGATAGCTCCAATTATGACTGTAATTTTGATCACAGATGGCCATGGCAAAATCGACTCAGGAGGTAACGCCTCATTATTGGCGTTCCAAACGGAGTGACAAAGTAAATATACCCCTTTCGCAGTACGGAAAATATGATGGGTATTACAATAAGGAATTAATCTTTGATAGTCAAACTGCTTATAGTTGCTAGTTACCTAGTAGTAAAAAAAAAAGTGTTTTTTAAAAGGCGAAAAAGAATTCTCTATATTATACTTCGTTTTGTACAACGAAATGTTTGTATCAGTAAAAAATTAATTATTTAAGTAGGTTTGGGTATGCATAAAAAGAAAGATAAAACTATAAAAAGAAAGTTACTTGCAAAATATATGACTTTTTCACTAAAACTGGCATTGAGGAGTATTAAAAACGCTCCGTACAGTTTCCTCAACTTTAAAAAATAGTGTTCAGAAAGCATTTTAAAGAATTCCCAAACTTTTAAGACTCCAAACGTCTAAATTTTTTTCACTATACAAAACTACCCAGTGAACCAAAACTATCTTTTTTTAATTCATTTATGAACGTTTTCGGGTGGAAAAGTTCGTTTTCGGCACTCATAAATGAACCCTTTTGGACTACTCATTCGACGGACTTAAATTCCTCTCAAAACGAACCTTTTCTTTAGAAATGGGTTAAAATAAGAATCATCAATTGTCCTTGTTTTTGTTCGGAAAGGAGTTGAAAAAACTACAAAAAAGTTCTTTTTCAGCATTCATTAAAGAACTATTTTTAACTTATTCGCCAGACTGAATTTCCTCTCAAAAACTAACCTTTTATTGTTCGAAAACGAGTTAAAAACTAACCACAGAAATGCACTTTTCGGCACTCATAAATGAATATTTTTCAATAATAAATTGTTTTTTTATTACATATCTATAATATGATTAAAAAGAAATTAAAAGTATGTTCAAATATTATTAGAATTTTTTTGCAAAGTATTAATATATTCAGGGACGCCGCCAGCGAAATATTGCTCACAGAACTAAATTTATTCGAAATTAGAAAACAATAAAATTAGAATTAAAACGAAAACTTTCGAATTCAGTCCTATTAATGATGTATTTCAGATCTGCTATTTCAAAAAAATAAATTAAAAATCTTCTACCCGAAAACGTACGCAAAAAGAAGGCGAATATTTTATGATTCTTTTTAGAACTCATTTAAGAATGTGAAAAAGTAACATTTATTTCATTTCTGAACTTATTTACGAATAAAAATTGTTCAATTATAAGTAATTGTTGCCTACTGAAATGATAAAAAAAAGTTTCTTTTTCGGCTCAAATAAGTTTCTTAATAATTTTGCAAAAGAATTAAATTTTTTACGAAAAACATCTTCACGAATTTTATCTTATTTAGCAAGAACATTGGTTATAAAAATTAAAAAAAAAATAAAAAAAATTTCTACCTGAAAAGTACTCAAAACAGCAATTTACGCAAAACCTTCGCATTTGGTTCAGTCGGTATCTGTTCTATTGTACAAAATATCTTTTGAGGATGACGTTCATCGTTTATAAAAAATTCGCAGTAGCACACACACGGACTCTAAAAAGATGTACGATTATATTTTTAGTGCTTTTTTGGCAACATTACGAATTTTCTATTTTGAGTTGGTGGTCTTTGCTTTGAAACTGATGGCAACACTGGAAAAAGCAGTTGATTTCTGGGTTGACGTTTGCTTGACACAAAAAAAAACAACACAAACAAGTAGAGACATAAATAAAATCGTCAAACTTGCAATGATAACGAATTTCTTTAGAAAAAAAAAAACAGACAGTATAAAAATCTAATATAAAAGAAAGGATATGAATTTGAAGTGGGAGAAAAAATAAACACATAAAATGGTTATGTTGCTATACAAATGGCTGTTTTTGTTGTTGAGCTTTTGTGGGTTTACCAACCGGCAAAGTACTCAAATAAACATATATATAGTTTTGTTAAAACGGGGGTTGTTAGGTTTTTTTGTAACTTTTATTTTATGTCTTAATGCGACGAAATGGCGCCAACATCGACAGTGTGACAAACTGGAAAACTTTTAACTAAATTTTGTCATTTATATAGTCAGAAATTTTCAGTACAACGACTTTTTCATAAAACATCGTTACCTAAGAATGAGAAAAAAACGACATGAAAATCAAAGTTTGGTCTTTCGATGCAAATATCTCCGCTGTCCATTAATATATTTCATTCAAATATTTTTTGTTCAAAAGCTCAATAAAATCACTTCTCAAAAATAGGTTGAACTGTACTGTTTCGTCAGTGTAACTATGTTTAATAATTATGTCAAAAAAGGTCCAAAATATTGACTTTTTACTCAAAAATGACTCAAAAATGGTTTTTGTTGTAAAAATGAAACTAATTAAAAATTGCACGTCTAGCTACCTTTCATATATCATAGCATTTATTTGCAAAAATTCTTAGAGCTAAGCGCAAAAATTATTTTACTGTTTTTGTCATCAAAACAACAAGGTTTGATTTTTTTCGCGAAATTTATTTTTTTCCGAAATGTTGTTTTTTTATTTTTTGCGAAGATTTTGCGTAAAGTGATAGTTTTGAGTACGTTTTTGGGTAGAATTTTTTTTAATATTTGTTAATTTTTCAATTTTTATAATCAATTTCTAGAGAAGATAAAATGAGTGTACATTTATTTCATAAAAAAAATTTATTTTTTTTGCAAAATTATTTTGAGCCGAAAGAGAAACATTCTATTATCATTTTAGTAGGAAACAATTACTTATAAATTAACAATTTTTTATTCATAAACAATTAAGTAATTATAAATGAACAACTTTTTATTCATACATAAGTTCAGAAAGTAATTGTTACTTTTTAACATTCTGAAATTAGTTAAAAAAAGAATCATGAAATTTTCGCCTTCTTTTTGTCTACGTTTTCGGGTAGAAGATTTTAAATGTATGTTTTTGAATTAGCAGATCTAAACTACATCATTAATATGACTGAATTCATTAAATTGATAAATAAAAATTATAAAGAAGGTTCAATGCCCCATAAAGTGTTCGTTTAAATTCTAATTTTATTGTTTTTTAATTTAGAATAAATTTAGTTCTGTGAGCAATATTTTGCTGGCGACGGCCCTGAATATATAAATACTTTGTCCATACAAAATTCAAAAAATATTTTAACATTACTTTTAATTTCTTTTAAATCATATTATCGATATGAAATAATAAAAAAATTTCTGACTCAAAAAGATAAATTTCTAAGAGCCAAAAAAGTGCATTTCTATAGATCGTTTTTGAATTCGTTTTCGGTAAAAAAAGGTTCGTTTCTGAGAGGCAATTCAGTCCGGCGAATGAGTTCAAAATGGTTCTTTTATGAGTGCCAAGAATAAGTTTCCATAGTTTTTTTTCCAACTCGTTTCCGAACAAAAAAAAAGGACAATTGCTGATTCTTTTTTAACTCATTTCTGAAGAAAAGCAGGTTCGTTTTTGAGAGGCATTTTGGTCCGACGAATGAGTACAAAAGGGTTAATTTATGAGTGCCGAAAATGAAATTTTCTATCCATAAATGAATTCAAAAAAGATTGTTTTGGTTCAATGGGTACATTTAATATTTTTTAGAGGCCAAATTCAATTTTTGCAAATGTCACACATTTCTTTCAACTGTTAACATATCAAGTGCCTATTTTTAGTATTTTAATTGAATACTATAACAGATTTTTGCAAATCCGTTTCAACTTTTTGTTAATAAAACATGTTAAAATTTCGTCTATCAAATTTAACTTTTAACTAACGAAATAAAAATGTATGCATTTCAAACTAATTGTTCAACATAAATTTAAAAAATTTGCCACACTATATCACTCTTTGTCTAGCACGCAATACACCTGATTTCAGGGATTAACGCTTGTAATTTACACATTTCGACCCATGGTGAGTGACTCATTGTATTTTTATGAATTGCTTATGTTTTCAACTTCCTGCTTGTTGTGGGGAGCTTTTAATTTTGGGGCAACTCAAGGAAACTGTTGCTTTGGCAAGAATATTTTCACAAGGATATTTAAAGTGTATATGTATATCCAAAGCTGTACACAGCATTGAATATGAATTCGGAAATGTTGTGGCACAGGGGTTGATTTCATTTGTATAATAATTTACATTGTGTATCACGAAACTAGTTATGGAGAATTGCTTATATTTTCAGAATCTCCATACTTCCTGAAGCAAAATTATCTTAGCTAGTCTGAGTTAAGGAGCCTGAAAGACTAAATAGAAGACTTTAAATTTGGCAATCGATTTCAAGAAAATGATTGATCCTTTTGGCATTTGGATCAAAATAGTAAGGATAATTGTTATTAAAACTAGGCATTTTCTCTGTGTCTACTGTAAAAAATGATAAGCTTACAAAGGGTTTTGTATTTTAGTGTATGATGCACAAAGAATTTTGAGTTCTTTTGAAAAAGTTTAACCCTTTTAAATACAACAAAGACATTTATATGTATAATTTACCCTATCCAGATAATCCTTTAATCAGGCACTTTATTATTATTATTATTATTATTAATTAATTAAGTACAATAAGACTTAGTCTTTTATAGTACAATACATCAATGAACATATTATAACAACATTAAAAAACTTAGATTAAAAATGAAAAAATTACAATAAAAATTATATTACAATAATAAAATATTCAAATAAATAAACATTATAGTTAATTTAAATCAAATCAAATAGAATGAAAGCTGAATTAATTTATCAATTAAAAATTTAAAAACTAAAATGTAAGAAAAGATAGGGTACGGGAAAGAAATAGTAGAACGGAACATCAGAATAGAATATAAATTATAAATAGGAAAGAAAAGAAGAAAAAGAGATTTAATTCAAGAAACGAAATATTTAAAAATGGCTCGTTTGAAGTCGTTGCTCGAAGTTATTTGCTTAATATTAATTGGCAAGGAGTTTCAAATTCTAATTATGCTAATAAAAAAGTACCTACTTGTATTAAGATAATTATGCCTAGGGACAATAAAATTAATACATCTCACGGACTGAAAAAAATTAAGTTTATCATAAAGATATTCTGGACGTTTTATATATATTAGTCGATGCAAAAAAATGAGGTTACGAATTTTAAGATAGTCTAATAAATCACACCCCAATATATTTTTACTTTTCGCAGAAATGTGATCATACCGATGTACACCATAGACATATCTTGCTGCGCTGTTAAACGCTACTACAAGTTTGTGAAGTGACTGTGAGTCAAGTTGACAAAAAACAGTTTCAGAAAAAGATATAAGTGGCATTATAAGTTGCACAACAAGTCTGCGGCGAGTTTCAATTGGGGTATAGGTATAGGCAAAGGAGAGTCATAAATTTCTAAGGGTTCCTTATATTTTTCCTACAGTATTATTTATATGGTCAGTACAAGTTAGATTAGAGTTCATTATAAAGCCCAGATTTTTAGTCTTTTCAACAATTTCTAATTGGTCAAAACCAATAAATAATGGCGGAATGTCTACAAAGCTAGAGCAATTTCTAGCGACTGCCATAACTTTGGATTTTAAAGGGTTTATTACCAGCGAGTTAGCTACAGCCCAATTATTAATAAATAATAAGTCTGAGTTAAGTATGAAGCTCAAATCTTCTAAGAGGCCAACAGGACGAGACAGATACAGCTGAATGTCATCAGCATACGCATGAATAGAAGCATATTTACTTACTTCAAAAATGTCATTTAGAAAGATTGAAAATAAAAGAGGACCTAAGATGGATCCCTGTGGAACACCAGTGTTAATGGTTTTGAAAGATGAAAAATTATTTCCTACTTTAACTCTTTGTGTTCTTCCGTTTAAATAATGTCTTATTAGACTAGTTGCATTATGACTAAAATTAAAGTACATAGCTAGTTTCTGACAAAGCAAAGTATGATTAACAGTATCAAAGGCTTTCGAAAAATCAATAAGACACAGCAGTGTTATAAAATTTTGGTCATACGCTATCCTGATATCGTCAGTAATTTTTAATATCGCTGTCGAACAGCTATGTCCAGATCGAAAACCTGACTGAAAAGGCGATAGGAGTTTGTTTTCATTTAAAAATTGAGAAATTTGGTCTGCCGTGATCTTTTCGAGCACCTTTCCTAATGCAGGCAGTATGCTTATTGGTCTGTAGTCTTTATAGTCAGATGCGTTAGCAGTTTTAGGTATCGGGGTCACTGTGGCAGTTTTCCACATGTTTGCGTACTGCGAGCTAGATAAACTATAATTAATAATTTGGGTCAAAGGTCCAATTATAAAAGGAAGAACAATTTTAATAAATTTAATTGGCATCCCATCAACTCCAACAGCGTTGGATTTTATCTGCATTATACATTTCGTAACAAAGTTTACGTCGACAGGAATGAATGCAAACGAAGGAAAAATAAAATTCCTTTGTATCAAAGATGAGTTTTCGTAGCTGGTACTTGTACTTGGAGTGCTCAAGAAAAAAGCATTGAGAAGATCAGGATCTAAATTACATTCATCTGATTGCTTTCCAAATACTCTCAGACTTTTAATATTCTTCCACAGCTGTTTTGAATCCAAATTAGGATTTAGTTTTGAATTATAGAAATTAGTCTTTTCCTGTTTTGTTATTGCTGATGCATTGTTACGAGATAATCTATAATTTTCCCAGTTTTGGCTAGAGCGATTAATTTTCCATTTAGAATGTAGTCTATTTCTCAACTTTATAGCACCTAAAACACGATTAGTGAACCAAGGACAGTTGTTACTAGAAACATTCACAGTACGTAAAGGAACATTTTGATCAAAAACAACATTCAATTTATCCATGAAAACACTTAGCTTCTCATCCACTGAGTCATACATGAAACAATCATTAAAACTTACATAAGACAAATTATCACAAAGATTATTTATATTTAGAGATTTAAAGTCACGGAATGTATAACAAGACTGAGCAGTGCGATTCAAGTTAACATTAATGGAACAGAAAATTAAGTCATGGTCTGAAAGAAATGTCATTTGATCGAATTTTAACACTACAGATATATCAGAAGCTAAACAGACATCAAGTAAGCTGGGTTCAGAATCGTTTGGGTGCAGAATTAGATAATCTTTTTAACACTTTTGCAAGGATGAAAATGAGGATAACTATCTAATACTAAAAACATGCACTTTGTCGATAATATTGTAATTTTATTAAAAAATTCTTAAATTTTCAGAAAATCAAAAAAAATAAACCAGAGTAACATTTAACGCGTTTTTCTCGAAAAATACTTTTTCAAAACGGGCCACACTCCGGCAAACAAACTAATCGACCGAATTAAATATTTTTTTTTTAATTATTTATAATGTAACACATCTTTTATCAAAATTATTGTCTTTGGAAAATTTGTCTAGTTTTTACAGCAACAATATAGTCAAAAATAACGTGAGATTTTTAATTTTTTTGTTCACGCTTCATAATTTTCTATATTTCCATTCCATTTTGGTAAATGATGTGTATTCAAGGTTCGAATGTATACCGAACAAGGGTTGAACGTATACCGACCAAGGGTCGAATGGCTGCCGCACAACGTGCGTTTGCAAGTGGCCTTGAAAAAGCCCAAAAAAATCCAGTAGGTATTTTTCAAGTGAAAAAGTGCTTTTAAGAGTTCAAAAGGAAAAAAGTAGATCGAGGTATATTTTAAATTTTTTCCACTAAATTTGCTGAAAGTATGTATTATCGAATAAAATAGGTCCCAGCTGCACCTGCCTGCAATTATTGACGAAATTTTGTTTATTATAGACGTTGTTTTTGTTTAAAGACGTCTGGCCATGCCACAAACAGCGATCTTTTAAAGGATCAGATCTTCACTCAGATCTTCACTCTCTGAATCTAAAATGTTATCTGCAATTGCTCTCATATTCTCAATATTCGAACATGAAAGGTCGTCGAAAATTGAGCACGATTTAATATCATGTTATCCTTTTCTTTCGCGTTATTGTACACCTTTCTTTTCATTGATATGATAGATTTCGATGAAAGCAATAGTCATTTCGATGAAAGCAAAAGTCATCGAAATCTATCATATCAATGAAAAGAAAGGTGTACAATAACGCGAAAGGAAAGGATAACAGTGATATTAAATCGTGCTCAATTTTCGACGACCTTTCATGTTCGAATATTGAGAATATGAGAGCGATTGCAGATAACATTTTAGATTCAGAGAGTGAAGATCTGAGCGATATTGAATAAGTTTAAGGTTTGTGTTGCTTTCTTTCATTAATTACTTGACCTAAAGCTCAAAATTTTAACCTTGTGTATTCAAGGGCCTAATTTCGAATGCAATTTTTCAGACGATCTGGAGTCGAGCTGTGATGTGGCACTATCTTTATAAAAAAACTACGTGTTACAAAAAATTTTTTTTATTTAAACTTATGATGTAAAATTAACAAGGAAATGAAATTTGTTGTCTATATAATATACTTTTTAAGAAAACATCTTCTAAAATATGCCTTAGTTTCAATGGCTTTTGCCTAAAACCTCCCTTAATGGTACGACTTAAAGGGGTACAACCCCTGCTGTTGACTTTTATTTATGTATGTTAGTATATTTCTAAATTTTTTTCTTTTTTCTACACGGAGAGATATTCGGTGCAGATATTATTCCCTATGCTCATAACTTGGAAAAGCTTCTAAGAGCAACTCGTTCATAATACATAAAATTTCATTGTTCATAAAAGTAATGGAAATCAAAAATTTATCATAATAAATGATCAGTGATGTATACAGAATCATAGCAAGAATTGTGAGCATAGTCCATAATACATGATCAAAACTTTTACATGGTTAAAAAAAACATATTTTGTATTTTATGAGCAGCTTGATCATGACTTCTACGCAAAGAATTTTCTCCGTGTATAATTTTGCACTTCGTTGCACATTCTAACCATAAACAACAGTAATTGGCTTAAATACGGTTTTTAGACTCAACACAGTAACCTATGAAAGAAAAAAAAATGTACGCATTCCTAGTAAAATATAAAATAAAAGTGTTAACCAAGGCATAACATTAAAAGATTACAGATAGCAGAAGAACGAAGAGAGAAAAATGGTTTCAATTTAATGAAAGCACTAAAAGCGCAGCTATCATGTTGTAACATAACATAGTTTTTATGACTACGCTTTAAATGGACTCAAAGATGAAACTGCATTCATTTTAACGATCTATTTTATTAATTGCTTGAATTAAAAATGAAGTCCTGTCTTTAATAGCGTTTATGTTTAACGCTCAATTATATAAGCTGAAGCTGAACAGAATCGAAATTAATTTGTAAATAGTTTTCTGCTTGCGTCACTCTGGAAACTACGCAAGCAATTTAATTAATTTTTTTTTGCTAAATGCATTAAATGTTGGCAACACTCTATCAGCAGCAACAACAACAGTCACCACAACAACATGGCTAATTCTATTCATGTCAATACAACAACGACTGTTTGCCTTAAATAGTAACAGCCACTAGCTTTATTCTTGCAAACTTTTGTGTCATTGTTGAGGTTGTTGCTATTGTTGTTGTTAGTGGTTTTGCTGTATGTGTGCTGCACACAACGTCCAACGCTCCATACTTTATGTTGTCACTGACGTTGTCAGCAGCAACATGCTTTATTTGGAATCCCCAGCACTCAGCAACTAGCTAACGAACCATAATAAAGCAACTAAGTGGCATCAGTTAGTGGAAGAAATAATGTGGTTAATGAAAAAAAAAAACAACAACTACAAATGATAGAAAAACTTGTCTAAATACTTGTGCTTTTATGGAAAATTGCAGAATGATAGCAACAACAATAATTACTGATGCTGCTGCTGAAGCTGCAGTTGCTGTTAATGCTATGTGAATAATGCAAATAATATGAATTATGAATAATAACAATAATAATATTCTGCTATGTTAATATTTTTCAAATAAAATTTATTTAGCTGAACCTCTAAAAATTAGATTTTCTTTAATTTTTACAACTTTTGTTTAAACATAATTGTAACAGAATTATGTGTATGGGTCATTCCATACAAAATTTGACAACAAAATGTTTTCCTTCAAAGTTTTTTTAAAGGATTTTTTTAGATTATTTTTTTTTTTTTTTTTTTTTTGTTAAAAGTAAAAGCGAAAACATTTTTCTTAATACTGCTGGAAAAAAAAAAAAACAATACAGCAATTACATTTTAAACGTACCGAAAAAATATAAAATTACGGAATGACCATCTCTGATTTAAGTGAAATTTTGCATGGAGCATCGCTGACGGAACTAAAAAACTTAATTTGGAGGAAAAAGTTGGCGTGATTTTTGGACAATTACAGGGTGCACAAAATTTACAAAAATTGGTAAAAACGTCGAAAATCGATTTTTACGAAAACTCATATCTCACACACTTCTTAGCCGAATGTTAAGTTTGAACTGCCGTTAGAAAGGTAGTTAGAAAGCACTTTAATCTAAAAATAGTTTTGTGCAATTTTAGTGGTTGGGGGTTCCATGCCTTGGGGAAAGGTAATTAATTGCGATGTAGGGGTGCGAGGAACATCATTTAAATTACCTTTTAAGCAATACAAAAATTAGGGCGGGGACTCAATGGGTTAATGAAATATGGTTATTTTAGCATTTAAACACAAATATTTTTTGATTAACAATCCCATTTCTTAACCGAATTTTATGTTAAAGCTACCGTTGAAAATGTAATTGAACGGACTTAATCAAAAAATAGTTTTGGGAAAATTTTTGTGGTTTCAGTGGTTGGAGGTTTCATCCCCTGCGGTATGGTAATTTATTTCAAAGAAGGGGTTAAAAAAAGATTTATAACACGATTTACAAATTAATATATAATATTTTTCTTAAAGCTGGCAACATTACCTTTCCTACAATATAAACAGTAGGGTGAAGATGCAGTGGGTTCATTAGATATGGTCATTTTAACATTTTAGCGACAAATTTTTTTTTTATTAGCAAACGAGTTTCTTAACCGAATTTTAAGTTTGAACTAATGTTGGAAAATTACCTTTCCAACATAATGGAACGGACTTTAATCCAAAAATAGTTTCGGAAAGTTTTGGTGGTTTTGGTGGTTGTATCCATTAATTTAATAAAAAATTAAATAAAAATAAATTTAATAGTATAGTATAGTAAAGTATAGTATAGTATAGTATAGTATAGTATAGTATAGTATAGTATAGTATAGTATAGTATAGTATAGTATAGTATAGTATAGTATAGTATAGTACAGTATAGTATAGTATAGTATAGTATAGTATAGTATAGTATAGTATAGTATAGTATAGTATAGTATAGTATAGTATAGTATAGTATAGTATAGTATAGTATAGTATAGTATAGTATAGTATAGTATAGTATAGTATAGTATAGTATAGTATAGTATAGTATAGTATAGTATAGTATAGTATAGTATAGTATAGTATAGTATAGTATAGTATAGTATAGTATAGTATAGTATAGTATAGTATAGTATAGTATAGTATAGTATAGTATAGTATAGTATAGTATAGTATAGTATAGTATAGTATAGTATAGTATAGTATAGTATAGTATAGTATAGTATAGTATAGTATAGTATAGTATATCCGGAAGGGTATCCTCAGAATAGGATAACGGGAGTAACGACCCCGCGGACCCTAGTTGTGGCAGGTATGGAGGGCGTACTAAAGTGGTGCATGTGCCCAAAGAAGTCCTGTGACAGGGCGAGTGGATACCGCCCTTAACTAGGTATCCAACCACAAGGGTACCTTCGAGAGAAGTGTAATTAGGAGAGTGACGTCTCTGTGGTTTCCCTAGTCAATACCCGCCGAAATGCATTAGGATCAAGCCCAGTACGGTTCTAATTATGGCATTGCTGGATACTGTTTTGGATTTGAAGCACCCTGGGCTGACAACTGTGGCAGTCTATGACCTCAGTAAGTGGAAGTGAAATTCCAACGAAATGGCTTATAGGTTAATGTCACAGTTGCCCTCCGTCTCGTTAAAACGTAGCGAGTCTCGGAGTACGTTCAATGTTTGTCACCATTGAGTTGGTGGTGTAGGTTCAGATGGATATTTCCTGATTAGTACGGATTCGGCACTGGCATAATACCCCATAAGGATCTTATGTCAACCCTCGCATGGCCTCCCTGCTTTACCACCTGGTAAAAATGTGTGTACCATAAGAGATTACACGAGCACACCTGTGAATACTCGTAAAGCAGATAGCTTAGAAGGCGAAAAAAGACATCAAAGTCAGCTCAGAATTTCAGAAGAAAAAGCGTTTATTGAGTTAGGCAATAAACTTAGCGCAGCAAATGGCATTGTCTCCGGCGCAAAGAACATACACAAGACGTTACGCGATAATCTTAACTGTGCTTTCGCACTGTACCAGCAACTAAAAGAGTACAGGGAAGCGATAGGTAGTAACCCAGTTTTGTCATGCGACGAGCGTAAGCAAGTGCTATCTAAAGCCACTCAAGTTGACCCTATTTCTCCTGCCCAAGAGAGGAAACGAAAAGTGCCGAAAACACCTGCAACAGTCAAAGCACTGCAGACCCAGGCTGAAATAAATATTCCAGAGACTCCGGCTGTGGCAAATGATTGGGAGCTAGTGAGCCACCGAAAAGCAAGGAAGAAAAAAGATAATCAAAGTAACAAACGCCGTGAAATGCGAATCCAAGGAGAGGCAATAACAATTAAATCCAACACGTCTGAGTCATACGCAGATGTTATAAAAAAGATGAAGCAACAAGTAAATCCCACTGATATCGGTGTGGAGATAAGGGGTATCAGAAGGACAAAAGCTGGAGACTTACTCGTTCAACTAAAAAAAGGCGAAGGCCAAGCCGAAAAGCTCAGAAACGCTATAGGTAACACGCTTGGTGAAGATGTCATGATTAGAGCGGTTACCAAAAATCATATTCTTGATATCAGAGACATGGATGAGTCAACAGATAAAGATGAACTTGTTAATGCTCTTATGAAGGCAACAAAAGTAGAAGAACCCACAACGTTCAAAATATTAAATTTTAGAACATCGTTTGGAGGAACCAAACAAGCGCTCGTTCAACTACCTGAGCACTTAGCAGCTCCACTACTCCGTACGAGGCAAGTCAGAGTAGGATGGGTTATGTGTAGGCTGAGGAGTAAGATTAGAGTTCAGAAATGCTTCAGGTGCCTAGAACAGGGTCATATTTCGAGCCAGTGTAAAGGGACAGATAGAAGCAATCTATGCAGAATATGCTGTAATCCGGGACACAAAGCTAAAGAATGCAAAGCGGAAACGAGATGCATACTATGCCATGAAAGTGGCTCAATAAATTCTCAGCATTATATTGGTAGTACAGCGTGTGCAATCAACATAAGAAATAAAGCAAGAAAATGATCACGAAATTTCTACAGATCAATCTAGGTAGAGAAGCGCAAGACCTGATGATACAGAAGGCGACAGAGATTAATGCAGACATACTTTTAATAAGCGAACCGTACAGAAACCCACCATCTCAAGTTTGGTACGAAGACAAAAACCATTGCGCAGCCATCATGGTAAGAAACAGAAGATTAATAATAAGCGAAGTTGATGAAAGCAACGCTGGCTTCGTATATGTCACAGTGGGCAAAATTAGGGTATATAGTTGCTACTTTTCACCAAATATAGACTTTAATTTGTTTGCAGAAGCCCTTAACATACTTGATGTTTCTATCAGGTCCTCAAAATATAAAGTGATCATTGGAGGAGACTTCAATAGTAAATCTACAGAATGGAACTCCAAAAAAATGGATAAAAAGGGTACTACAGTGTGTGAAATGGTTGCTAGTCTTGGTCTTACGATATTTAATATTGGAGACAAACTTACCTTTCGGAGAGGTACAGGTGGTAGTATTATCGACATCACCTTTGGAACGACAAACCTCTACAATGAAAACATGAATTGGATAGTGCTGGAAGATCTCACCTTAAGTGACCACCAGTATATCTCATTTAATATAGATGAACGTCCAAATATGAGTGTAGAAGATGCAAATTTCCCAAGATGGAACGTCAGAAAACTTGATGACAAAAAATTGTCCGATTATATTACTCGGGCTAAGGATAGAAATATGGATAACCAATCCGAAAATATAAATGTAGAAAATGCCGCAGAGTCGCTGACGAAGATACTCACAAAAGCGTGTAATGTCGCAATGCCAAGAGCTCAAAAATACAATAACAAGCGCCCAGTATACTGGTGGAATGCTAAAATACGTGAGTTGAGGGCGAAATGCCTTGCAGCACGTCGAGCGTCAACACGAAACTATGATAACCAGCTCTTAACGTTTGAGTATAAAACGGCACGTAAAACCTTAAGAACAGCCATAAAAGAGAGTAAGAAAAGATGCTGGACAGAGCTATGTAACGAAATAGATTCCGACCCATGGGGCAAACCGTACAAAATTGTGATGAAAAAGCTTGGTAGCATTAAACCTATACCCGGCATTAAAGAACCAGTGTGGGCAACAACAATAGTAGAAACACTATTTCCATTCGATGAAGATGGGCTAAAAAGAGAACCAAATTATCAAGTCGAAGGTTTCATCCCTCTGAACGTAGATGACATTACACATGCATGTAGTAAACTAAAAATAGGTAAGAGCCCAGGACCCGATGGTATACCAAATGAGGTCATAAAAGTAGTATGTGAGATATGGCCAGATCTTTTACTTGAAGTCTTCAATTCATGTCTAATAAACGGAATCTTTCCAGCTAAATGGAAAATACAAAAGTTAGTTTTGTTACGAAAGGGAAATAAACCATTAAATGAGCCTAGTTCCTATAGACCACTCTGTATGTTGGATTCACTAGGAAAATTATTAGAGTACGTAATGCTAAAACGTTTGGAAGAGCGCATAGATGACCTTGGCGGACTATCCCCTATGCAACATGGCTTCCGCAAAGGGAAGAGTACAGTTGATGCCATTAGCGCAGTATGCAATAAAGCTATACAGGCCAAAACAACAGGAGAATACTGCTCAATAATAACACTAGATGTTAAAAATGCTTTTAACACAGTAAAGTGGAAAGTAGTACTACAAGCTTTCAGAAACCGACGTTTAGATAACTATCTCTTTAACATAGTATCAGACTATCTGGATAACAGAATTTTAATCTATGAGACGGAAAATGGTATAAAAGAGCACCAAATAACAGCAGGTGTACCTCAGGGCTCAGTATTAGGACCATTCCTGTGGAATGTAATGTACGATGGTCTACTGAATTTGGAATTACAAGAAGGTGCAAAACTAATAGGTTACGCTGATGATATTGCTCTGGTAGTAAACCAGCGAACTGCCGAATTAATCGAGATAGTGGTAAACGATAGCTTATGTCGTTGTAACAGATGGCTGCGAAGAAACGGTTTGAAACTTGCAGTTCCAAAAACGGAAGCAATTCTAGTGACAGATCGTAGGGTCTTCAAAATACCGAAAATACGTCTACAAGATAGAGAGATACCCTTTAAACGAAGCTTATGCTATTTGGGTGTGCAATTAGATGACAAACTTAGCTTTGGACAGCACGTAGTAAATATTCGTGACAAAGCTTTGCGAACGGCAGCATCATTGGCCAGAATAATGCCAAACTGTGGTGGCCCAAGGCCGCAGATGAGAAAATTAATAAACAGCGTAGTACACTCCCAGCTTCTTTATGCTGCTCCAACCTTTGTCAGGGCACTGAATCTGAAGAATAATATGAGGGAACTACAGAAAGCACAGAGAGTTAGTGCTCTCCGTATTATATCAGCGTACCGTACAGTGTCCACAAGTGCGGCTTTAGTGCTTGCAGGTCTGCCACCAATAGACTTATTAATACTGGAAAGAGAAGAAATATATACCCAAACTAAACTTATAAGTTGGGCGAACACTAATACACAAGAGCGAAAGAAAAAAATTTCAGAAATAAAAATTAATGCCAGGGACAATGTAGTGACTAAATGGCAAGAACGTTGGAATCAAAACATGAACGGGAGCTGGACATATAGCCTTATCCCCAATATAAAAGTCTGGCTGGAAAGACGACATGGAAACATGGGATATTTTCTGACTCAGGCTATGACAAACCATGGTAGTTTTAACAAATACCTGCATAGATTTAAACTTAAAGAAATAAGCAGCTGTGATTCATGCGCAGCGCTAGAAGAAGATGCAAAGCACATACTTTTCAAATGTGAAAAGTGGTTGGAGGAGAGACGAGCTTTAAATGATATGCTAGGTGTTACATTAACTGAAGAGAATCTGTTGAACGAAATGCTAAAATCTGAACATGCATGGACTTTGTGTGAAAGACACATAAATAAAATATTAAAGGAGAGAAACTTCAGTAGTTCCGAACCTCCTTGCTTAAGGAGGACGTAGGAATCTTACGAAATCAAACCCCCGTCCTGATGAAATGCTGACGCAGTTCCGGGGTGGAGCTGGTGGAGTATCGTGGGGCCACTAGATGATAGCGCGCTATCACTACGTCCAACAAAAAACAGTATAGTATAGTATAGTATAGTATAGTATAGTATAGTATAGTATAGTATAGTATAGTATACTGTAGAAGTATACTATACTATACTTGATTTTGATGATGATATATGATGATATGATATGATATGATATGATATGATATGATATGATATGATGATATGATGATGATTGATGATACTATACTATACTATACTATACTATACTATACTATAGGAAAACTGAACAAGACATGATTTTGAAATCCAAAAAGTGTAGGCACCTGCTGTGTGTGCAGCATGCTTTTATATAACGGTAATATTTTAGTTTTCTTTGATCTATTCCATTTCTCTGCACATAATTATTGCGCAATCATTGTATTGTCAATTGATTTAAGTTAGTGTTGATCTTGATTAGTGGTTGCAGTTGCTTAAAATACAAAGATTTCGGCTGTTAAACAAATGTTACCACTCCCCTTTTACAGCCTACAAATCAATTCAAATTCTATATTTTACACGGTTTTGGTCGTATTAGATTAAAATTTGGTAATGCAGTTCGTATAGTTAATGTCGGCTACTGTAGTAAAAATGGGCGTAGCCTCACTATAGTTACACCCACTTTTCAGGGAATAAACTTGGATCGAAACAAAGCTCGCCGGCTATAAGCTATATTGAGATGAAATTTTGGCAGTCGATTTGTTTCAAGAACAAGATGGTTTGGGGGGGAAAAGTGGAGAAAATAATTCCATTAGATTTATTTAACAATATTCAAATTTGACGACATTAAAAGTAAAAAATGGTTTTGCAATTATTTTATAGATTAAAATATAACTTAATAACTTTCCTAAGATAGTTTCTCACCTTATAATAAAATAAACAAATTTTTAAATTAAAAATTTACTAAAACATATGTTTCAATCATAAACATTACAATCAGTTAGTCCTATTGTTCATTAAAATTTCTACAAATGCAACAAAAGTCCTTCAGGGTTAACTATTTTATGAACAATTCAATTTATTTCAAATAATTTTTATTCAAAGCAAAGTCAACAGTAGTCCATTTTATACCGGGTGTAAAGTATAAAGTACGAATATTTACGGAGCTTAAAAAGGAGGTCGAGTTAAGCCAAAAATCGTATGGGAGGGGGGTCTATTTCATGACTGATTCATACTATTGTTTCTAGCAAACAAAACTAGCTCATGGAAAACTTCTTTTAAAAGCTCACTTTAAAGGCAATAAATTGACCTTTATATCAGTGTATCAACGAACCCATCCGACTTATCCATTACTGAGCTGTGCTCGTGTGCAGATGAAAAAAAATCCGTTGAAACTATAAAACTTCAAGTTTGAGCGCAATATTCTCAGAATTTCACGTAATAATCCAAAATTTTTGTTAGCATCAAATTTGTGATTTATTTAATTTTCTTTCCAATGACATCAAAATCATAAACATATCTTTAAAAATAACAAAGTTAGTTGTACTTTGAAAATTTCACTTAGTACAGTTCTTTTACTTCTTTAAATATTTGTACTCTTCCACTGGGTACTCTGTAGTTTTCTAGACGATTTTTCATATTTTCTCAAAAAAAGAAGAATACTACTTTCTGTATATAATTTTTTTACTCAAAATTTAAGTGGAAAGTAAAAATACTTTCTGCTTTTAACTTTTTTTGTACAAATATACAACGATTATTTTCTGACCATAGCTGTTATCTGACCATACCAAATTGCGATTACGATTAGTAATCAATTATATTATATTTTAAAAAGAATTGTTATCATTATATAATCCTTAAGGAAGAAGTTTATGATTAGTAATTGATAACGATTACAAATAATCAAAAAGGAATTGCGATTACTTGAAATTACGAAGATAATCAAAAGTAATCAAGGAAAATAATCCGACTACTTTTAGAAATTATTTTGATTATTTAAATAATTTCTAAAAGTAGTCGGTTTATTACTTACAATTACGAAGATAAGCAAAAAGAATCGAAAGTAATCAAGAAAAATAATCCGACTACTTTTAGAAATTATTTTTAATTATTTAAGTAATTTCTGAAAGTAGTCGGTTTATTACTTGAAATTACGAAGATAATCAAAAAGAATCAAAAGTAATCAAGAAAAATAATCCGACTACTTTTAGAAATTATTTTTGATTATTTAAATAATCTTTTAGAAATTATTTAAATAATCAATAATAATCTTTTAGAAATTTCTAAATGTAGTCGGATTATTTTTCTTGATTACTTTCGATTCTTTTTGCTTATCTTCGTAATTGTAAGTAATAAACCGACTACTTTTAGAAATTATTTAAATAATCAAAATAATTTCTAAAAGTAGTCGGATTATTTTTCTTGATTACTTTTGATTATCTTCGTAATTTCAAGTAATCGCAATTACTTTTTGATTATTTGTAATCGTTATCAATTACTAATCATAAACTTCTTCCTTAAGGATTATATAATGATAACAATTCTTTTTAAAATATAATATAATTGATTACTAATCGTAATCGCAATTTGGTATGGTCAGATAACAGCTATGGTCAGAAAATAATCGTTGTATATTTGTACAAAAAAAAGTTAAAAGCAGAAAGTATTTTTACTTTCCACTTAAATTTTGAGTAAAAAAATTATAGACAGAAAGTAGTATTCTTCTTTTTTTGGGAAAATAATTCGAAAAAATAAATAATTACTTGAAATTACGAAGATAATCAAAAAGAATCAAAAGTTATCAAGAAAAATAATCCGACTACTTTTAGAAATTATTTTTGATTATTTAAATAATTTCTAAAAGATTATTTATTTTTTCGAATTATTTCGAATTATTTTTCTTGATTACTTTTGATAATTTTCGTAATCTGAAGTAATCGTAATTATATTTTGACTATTTGATTATTTTGTAATTTGAAGTAATCGTAATTATTTTTGGATTATTTGATTATTTTTGGATTACGATTACAAACAGAAAAGAATCGTACTTAACCAATTATTTCATCCTTTTAAAAAAAATAATCGAAGTACTAATGATTACGTCTAGTAATTTTTTTAACCAGAAAAAATATCCAGCAGTTATACATATCTTGAAACCTATTGATGCAAGGACATCAAATTTAGTATGTGGGGTCATGGAATGGAAATCTATATATGGATTTTTAAAATATGGCTGGGCCATGCCTCTTTTTTGCTTAAAATTCCAATAGCTTATGTCCCAGGGACGCAATAATAGTAAACTTTGGGATATGAGGTCGTGGCATGAAAATGTTTGTACTAGAAAAAGTAGGCAGGTAACGCCCCTATTTTGGAAAATGTCATCTCTAGAAAATCTCTTAACTAGAGAATGGAGTAGTTCTTATATGAATTGTTTTTATTTTTTCCAAAGTTTTTCCAGAAAAAAAAGGTTTTTAAAACTATTTAATTTAGACTTTGAATAAAAATTTGTAGTTAGAAATGGTTTTGCTTTGAGCAAGACATTGATGTTATGAGCAAAATAAATTTGGTTCAAATTCCAAATATATAAATCAAAAATTTAAAAGACAAGTCTACAGTTTTTGATGGACAATAGAACATAATAATAACTTTCGGTCCCAGATTTTCTCCAATAAGAGTAAAGTAGAGTCAAATTCTAGAATCTTACTCAAGAAAGCACAGATTGGTATGATTTTATCTGGTAGCACTCAATTTACTGAGAAAGTAAATTCAATTTTTTTCGAAGAGTCCCTTTTATATAATTAAATTAAATGCATGCAACTTGAAATTAATAAAAAAATTTTAATTTTTTTTCAAGTGCACTCAACTCTGCACTCTCTTGTACTCGATGAAGTATTGAAAGGAATCTTGTTTATCACAGAAAAGGAGAACTTTGGAAACTCCGCTACTAAACAAGGGTCATGATCTGTAGGCGTTACTCATAACAGCTATTAACAAGGGGAAAAAGAACATTTTTTTTGCATGCATTTTTTAAAAAATATATGATGGAACATATGGAAAAATTCTTCAGTTTTAAGTGAATGCCACTTAACTTGGCCAAAAGCCAAAAGAAACAAAAAGAACAACAACTACACCAGCAGCTAAGAATTAAAGTGTAAGAATTCAACTTAAATATTGCTCTCTGCTCATTTCAAAAATCATGCAATATTTTAAGTCAAAACAAAATTTATTCATGCAGAAAATATTTTCCCATGAAAAAACGATACAATACAGATTAAGAATAATGCAGCAATAACAAAAAGTGGATTTTATAAAAACAAATCGCTATTATACCAGCTAGGCGCTGCTTAAGCGTTAAGCAAGATTTTCTTTTGTAATTTTTTATGTCTGAATAATTGCTTGCATTAAATATTTGCTTTAAAAAATATATTGCAAAAAATATTTATCACAAACATGCGTTCTATTATGGCGACAATAATTTTCGCTGGAATTTTGCTGAATCCGCTTATTTATGGCAATTGGCCAAAATGTAAACAATTCGTTTTTGATAGACATGGGTAACGCAGCGCTGCGTTGCGTTATTGAGTTAAAGCACTTAGCTGCAGTTATACTTTGTTTTTATTTCTTCGAAATTTTTTAAACGAGTTCAATTGTCTTCAAAAGTGAAAGCAAACTTGAATTCAACTTTGAACTTGCAACTTATTTTGCAAACTAGAAACGTATATTGGAAAGGTTGGGGAAAAAGTGTTCAATATTCGCAGCTTTATTCATTTCAAGTAAGTATTTTTTAAATCTTAAAGTCACTTCTCATGGGTATCTATGAACATTTTAACACTTCTCTTTTTTGTAAAGCTATATCTCAAAATACTTTATTACCATTATTCTATTACCAGTGACGAATTTGTTTTGTTATTTGAGCATTACTATGTTGTCATAAAAGTGCTTTAGCAAATTTGATGAACAACGCATGTGATTTCTTTTGTTGTTACGTATGCGTTTGTTATACACATCGAGTGCTGCTTGTGTAGGTTTTGTGTGTACATGATTTATGTTTTGGCATAAGCTCAATGAACAAATGTATGACAGCATATTGTTTCAACTGTTCGACCCATGTTCGGCCGCCGTTCGGACGATTGCACATTTTTTAATAGCATTTAAACCACGTTCGACCCTTGTTTGATCATTCGGCCTTTGTTTGACCACTGTTCGGCATATTATATTTTTACTCGGGGAAAAGCTTTGGTAAATGGGTTTAAAATTTATGAGTAGATAGCTGAAATCTTTCCATTGTTTTTATCGATTAAGTGATATAGTGAAACTAAAAATCGATATGGCTTTTGGATTAAGGTTAAACTCATAAACGCCTTTCTGTTACCGAATTTTCATGCTTCAATTTAGATTCAAACTATAAACTCTCAATTTAAAACTTCAATCTAAGAAACAAATTTGTATAGGTAAAAGGAATTGTATTCCTAGATCTTGGTATCGCGGAATAAGCTTTTACAAAAATGTAACGCTATTTATTGTATTTATTCATAAAATATTTCATTACTATTGTTGTATTTGATATCAATATTCAGGCAGTGGCGATACGAGAGTGGAGTGGCAGTGGAGAAACGATAAAATATTGATGATTTTTTTTAACGAATGGGAAAGAAATAGGGGACAGTGGGGAGTTTTGAAGCACGCTTTGTTTGGGGGTCAAAACTACCACAAAAAAATAATCTTTTTTCACATTTTTTCGAATTGAATCTCTAGAGCTTCTTTAAATACACAACCTGGTTGAAGGATTTGCATAGAATTCTAAATCATCGACAATTATGACCTTTCTTAAATATATCTTTAAATACACTTCCTGGTTGAAGGATTTGCATAAAATCCTAAATCTTTGACAATTTCTGCCTCATGGCCCATAAAATTGGTTTTTGGTGTTTTCAAAAATCGTAGGGACTTGTGAAGCAAGACTAAAAATCGCAGAAAATTGTATTTTTTGGTGAAAATTTTTTATTGGGATCGGAAAAAATGGCAAATTATTGTGTACTAGTATAAAAGCCTGTCCTTTGACAGGTCTTCCGTAAACTTCCTTTTTGGAGCCATTTGCCGAAAGCACTTTTTCTCTTGCTTTTTTATTTAATTGATTTTTAAAAAATACAAATGTGTACCACTGTGTTATTTAACACCTAACGTATTGAACTAGCATTGAAAAATTAGTTCATGTGTAAAAGTGCAAAAAGTCGAGTTTGGTAACAATCATATTCATACACAACTTAACAAACTGGCCTTACAACCATCACATACTTAGCAACTCAGGTGCCATTTCGCGGCTGATACAATTATATTTTTGGTACAATCGACTCAAATCGAATCAAAATAATTTCATTAAATTCGTCATAAATTTTTTATAAAAGGATAAAAAAAGGTAGTTAGATCAAAAACGTACTATTGTAAGAACCAAATATTGTCACTGATAAGTATAAAATATATTTTCTGTGCATACTTTCAGGCTGAACATTTTTGAGAATAGCATGTCTTGTAAAAGTACTTTACTGTCAAAAAATTATTACAATTTGAGAAATACTGCATGCTTGCCTTTTATGTATTAAGATGGGCATACTTTCAGGCTGAACAGTTGGAGAGATATTGGACCCGGAGCAGATTAGAAGAGTTAAGAAAAAGCAAAAAATGAAAAAATGATTGAAAAAATTTGAAAAATGGCATATTGCTCAATCATTCAGATTCGCAATGAACGCAAGTTTTCGCATAGTTTTTAAAGTTTTCTCTTATAATTTTCAGTGTTTCCTTATAGATTTCATAATTATCTTATCTAAAGTGGATAATATTTCAACTTTCGAGTTAAAAAATATATTTTTCGTAAGGGAAAACCAGGAAAAATAAGAAAATTTATTAAAAAAATGCTTGGAATTGCACTAAACTTTCGAATTTTCTACAAATAGTGCGTAATACGCATGAATAATACGATTTAAGGTTGACATCTGTCATATTTGCAGTGCTTAACTCCCAGCTTGACGTGCTTCATTTCTCCCCATTCGGTACTATTTTAAAATTGCCACCGACGCACAGTGCGCTTTTTTCGATTTTAGGATGACATTTGCATTATCTTAGAAACTATTTTGTACAAATGAGTTTTAGCTTAATATAAGAAACAGCACAAAAAATTTTAGCAAGAATTTAGAAATCTAGAAAGAATTCTAGGTCAACTGCATCGCCTACCTCCCAAAAAAACCCGCATAAAATTGCTTATTTATGTTTTTAAAGAGTAAATTTAGCTTATTTAACTTCACTTAAACGTCCTGCTAAAAATATTTCAAATCGTATAACTTTTAGATATATCTCCTATAAAACAATATTAATAAATTAACGAAATTTTAAAAAAAATATTTTAAAAAAATGGTTGCTAATACACTCAAAAAATTTATTAGTAAAATTTTTACGAATGATATTAGTAAACAAAATATTCGTACATTCTACAAATATTCGTACAATATACAAAGTATTTTTATTGTGATATCTTTACGAATTCATTCGTAAAATTTTTCTAATACCTGATGCAGTATCTACGAATATATTTGTTTTATATAATAATGATATTCGTAAACAAAAATAAATCAATTCGTATTAGTGAATTGTACGAATGATTGTGTACATATAAATAATAATAATCGTAAATTTCTCGTACGAATAACTTCGTAATTTCTTTCATTACATTTGTAGTATTAACTAATGCTTTCGTACTATTTACGAATGAAAAATAATATTAGTAGAAACAATTCATTCGCAGACTGACCGTGCGAATTATAAGTAGAGTCTAAAAAATTGAAAACCGAAATCGTTCAGTCTTGTTTGTCGAATATCTATAGAACGTAAGGAACTGTATGATTTTAAAGTGTCTGCAGCCTAGTGGTAGAGTGCGTGGCCCGTAAACTAAAGAGCCGAGGTTCAAACTCCAGCTCAAACAGAATTTTTTTTTTAGAAGACGAATAAAATATTCGTAATATGTATAATATACGTTGATTCTACGAATCCTATTCGTGGCTGAAAACACGAATAAAATTCGTAGAATGGACGCAGTTATTAGTAATATTTACACACAAATATTTTTGAGTGTACAAAATAAGGTTACAACTTGTTTTAAACTATGAATTATATTTAATTTTTTAAAATTTAAGAGTGCCTGACAAATTGTCTTAGAAATCAGTACATTTAAAGGCAAAGTTTAAGGCAAATTTTTAAGACTTTTTTCAAATTAAGTGTTTTCTTAATAGCAGCTAAATGCAGCCGGTTTCTACAGAATAAGAAGGTAGAAGTACGATATTTTATGAAAGTTATAGCCTTCGACTTTAATAATGCTTAATTAGCTAGATATTTTCTACTAAATATTACTTAAATTTTCATTCTTTAAAAACTTACAGGCATATTTTAACGATTTTTCTATTTTTATTTATTAACATTTTTTATTTTTTTTATATTAAATTCAATGGCGATTTAGTCATAAAAAGTCCAAAAAACAAAATCTTGAAATATACTTTGTGCTCGAAGTTATTATTGTTATAACTTGATTTTTTTTTTTGGTTTTATTGAGTTTATTTTTGTTAAAAAAGTTTCAACTTTGACGAATTTTTGAAAAAAAAAAACCATACAATACATCATGTTTTTAATACCACATTCATAATACATGTTTTATTATAATATGACGAATAAAATATTTTTTTATAAAATTTACCAAAAAAAAACCCAAATGTCATCCTAAAATTAAAAAAGCGCACTGTGCGACGCCGTAACACATCGAATGTTTTTGCATAAATCCTTTTGAATGTCGAAAGCCTGATCATTGTTGATTATTTTTTGTGTACTCATCTTTTCGATTCGCTTGAAAATATTTATGAAAATGCCACAAACACGAATGAGATATTAGGTGAAAAAAAATGTAAGAGCTATCAAAACCTACACTTTTTTAATTTTTGTATAAAGTTTTACTAACTTAAATTGGATCGATGTGAAAATATACCACAGCACTATTTAAGGGGGGGGGGGGGGAGGGGTTTAAGGTTTTAAAACTGTTTTTTGTTTTATTTGTTTTTCTGAATGTCAGCATGTCGAGAGTATTGCGTCAAAATTTCAAGTAAATCGGTTAAAGTCCGTGACCACGATTCCAAAAAAAATTACCGAACCGACCGTTTTAAAATTTCCTTTTACATACAAAAAGCCGTCAACTGACGTTAAGTTTTTTAAAATTTTTCAATCAGTATCAGTTAACAACAATTAGTAACAATAACAAATATGTAAATTTTTTGTAAAAAAGTCTATATTTCAACTTTTAAATTAAGCAAAAAATTTAAAAATTGATAATATAAAAAAAAACTACGTCAGTTGAGAGTTAACTAATTACCTAATCAAAACCATTTTTTTATTTCAGATAATCCATTGCTGAAGAATCGCGGCCACCTCTAAAAAAATTTTTTTTCAAGGCACCCGTTATTTCTTAACATTTTTTTACGAAAATTTTTTTTAAATATTCTCTAAATAATGTATTATAATATGCTTATTTTCAAAATAAATCTATAATAACAATATGTTATAAAAAAAATTCTTGAAAGTAGGCTTTTTTGGCCGAACAAACTTTATCCTCCCCCCTTTGGCAAATTTGAAGTTTTGAATGCTGTATTATTTTGATGCCGTCACTTTAATAGGCTGTGGTTTTTATTCTAATAATTCAAATTTGAAAACCACATTAAAATTATCAAAGCTTATGTGTAAAATATCGAATTTGACACATACATTTTTTTGGAATGTATGAAGGTCACAATGTATGGGAGGTGAGCTGAGTTTTTAGTTTTGTTTTTAAAGTTCCTTACATCAAGTGCATAGTTACTATTCAAACTTATTCGCAAGATTTTAAGCTATTGTAAACATTTTTGTGGAATTTAAAAAGATTTTTCTGTTTTTATAAAGTCACTTTGTATGGGACGTAGTGTTTATTTCATTTGATTTTTACAAATTTCATACTTAGAGTGAAGATTAAGCATATTTGCAAAATTTGAATTCATTAGATTAACTTTTGTGGAATTTAAAGAGGTTTTACAATGTTGGTGAAGTAACTTTGTATGGGAGGTTGATTGCTATTTTTGAAATAAAGTTTATATATCGAATTTCGTTATGATAGATCTAAAATTGCGGCTGTTATCATGATCACAGACGGACAGACTGCGCTTCATTAATGCTTCGAATTGACTTATCTTTTCAATGAGCTTATTATAACCAACGTTTTTAGATGATCTATTTTGCTACAGGAATTTGATTTGTTTTATTTTTTCTCAGTGAGTGTCAACTACTGTGCCTTCTTTACCACGCAGTTCAATACGCTTCTAATTCTATAACTCTAAACCTTATAACTCAATGAGCTATAATATACGACTCACTCACTAGTCTGAGTAAACTCCCGTTTATACATAAATCAAAGCATTTCAAACAGCGTGATGACGCAATTGCGTTAACGCACTTCGCCGATACAGTCAAGTGCGCTTGAGTTGGTGTATTAACGCAATTTTTATTTTGCTGCGTAGCCCATATCTAGTTTTTAAGTTAATTTGATTACTATGAGAATTATTATGAGAAGCTTTTTGAGTTGAAAAATGATTTTCAATCAGTCAAATTTAAAAAAAAAAATGCAGCTAAATTTTGAAAAGTAACGATATGCGACAGAAATAGCAATTTGGGATGACCCAAAAACAATGATCGATAGAATTTTTTATTTCTACAACTTAACATCTCCGGACTAAAAATATGCTCGGTCCTTAGAATAAGATATGCTCCATTAAATAACCACACAACCACTTGGCAAAAACACACATACGCTAAGACACTCTCTGATATACAGCCGCATGTACCTATAGAAATGCATATAAAAAACTGAAAAACTTCTCCCCCACCCAATAACGGTAAAAATAAGCACCAAACGAAAAAAAGAAAAACTATTGCGTAGTTTTCTAAAAATAGCTACGCGTCAAATGTTTAATGTTAATTAACACCGAGTTTTCGTTATTTTTTGTTGCATTCCAAAAAAATAGAACAAATGTTTTTATATGTATGTTTTGAACCCAAATAATTTCAATGGGATGCAGAGTAAATTCCTGTTGCTCTCATTTTTACGAAAACTTGCGAAAAATATTCAAACATTTTTCTGTCAAAATTCATGCCATGAATAATTGCGATGTTTTCAATATGTTTGCTGCTTTCAGAATTTGTCATGCACACATAAATTCATCTCCCACTGTCAGCACTTTTTTTGTAATTACCACAATTTCTTATATTTTTTGCTGGAACTCTATTTTTTGTTTTATGAATGCTAACCTAAAACCTAGCGCCTAAAAGCAAGCTACCCTTGAAAATATACAAGTGCGGTGTAGTTGTTTTTTTTATTCTTTGTTGCTCATAGCATACAATTCTTTTAATAATAACTCTGTGCGAATTGTGCAACATGTACACATTAAATTACAGCCATAAGAAAATGTTAGTGAACACTAAGAAAAGTCGCAACATGTGTTAAGTTCTTGAGTGTTTTGGTTTGAGGGTTTGGATGTGCATTTTAAACTAAAAGGTCTGTGAAAGGTTTTCAATAAAATGAAATAGATCCTGTTAGAAAATTTCTTAATATCTATAGTTTTATATTTTGATTACTAAAAATTTTTATTCTCATTCAGGGCCGATGATGAAGGAGAAAATAAAACTGTTCGCGGTTTTTACAGGTTGCGATGATCACTGTTTTCGAATTTAAAGTCAAATTAAAAAATTAAATATTAGCCTGGAAAAGAAATGAAGAGCTCAAAATAAAATATTACTGATCGTCGTATATCTCCCAGAGTGGGCTTGTCCGATTAAATGAAATTAATGGCGTTTTCGTTTCTCGAAAAAATGTTGCATTTTGTCTGCCCTCTTTTTGCCATCCTTGAGAAATTTGACTTTTTTCTTCTTTTGAGGTCAACATTTTCACGAAAAGAACACGATTCAACTGTAGTGGTCACTATTTTTATTCTCAAGAATTACATTTTTTGAGAAACGAAAACGCCATAAGTTTAATACGATTTTTTTATTAAGGAACAGCAACTCCGAAAAACTCTAAGGAAGAAAATTCTAGGGAATTTGTTTTTTCTCTGTAAAATAAAGCGTACCTTTCTTATTTTGACTTTTTTGTAATTTTTCCAAAATTTTTATGCTGAAGCCCCCTCTAATCGTTCCTTTTTTATATTCCTTCTGCGTAAAAAGCTTACCATACAAATGTTTATCGAAATCAATTGGTCGAAAACGAAATTACAGCACATTAAGGGTACAAAAATTTAGTTTTTACTATTAGCAATATAGCTAACTAACATAAAAAGTAAGACATCTACTATACTAAATATATGCTTTATAGTTGTTGTGATCACAGAACAATGGTGGAATTTTATGAAAAATTTAAGTATAAATATCATAAAATAAAAATATTATTTTATAATTCTAAAAAAATATTTTTTTTTATAGAATATACGACCTTTTTCGAAAAGGGTCAAGAAAGAAAAAAGGGTTGAAATTTTTTTACAAATATTAAAAAAAAACTAGGTTGGTAAAAACAATGGATAGAATGCATAAAAAGTGAGCATTTGCTCCGACTTGATTTTTCAAGTACACGGAGAGAGCTCAAAAATCATTAATTGTCATATTTTCAGGACTAATTTACTGATTTAATTGCTGTCAAATTGTATATATGACCAGATTTCTTGTAACTTAATGAAATATTAACCTAATTCAAGAAAACTTGGTATTAATTCAGTCCAAACATCATCTAACAGCGAAATAATAATTCTAGACTAAAAGTTGTCATTTATTATATCGAAATAGCAAAAAGTTTTGTGGTGATTTATACATATTTTGTATTAAATTATATTAAGGCAATACCAATCTTACAATTTTTCTGAAGAGATAAAATGAAAACAATTTTAGATTGAATTTCTGCTGTGGTTTTACATATTTACAATATTTTTGTCCAGAATTATATTTAGGCAATACTATTTTTAAAAGTTTTTTGAGATGAAAATAAAAACAATTTTATATTGAATTAGGACTGGATATACATATTTTAAAATTGTTGATTTGAAATTTTTTGTCATGAATTATATTTATTATATTAGGACATTATTTTGCATGTAAAATCAGCCTAAGTAAAATTATAGAAAACGCTTTCTATCTTTTTCTTTCCTACAAAAATCCTTTGGGATTTTTTTGTATTTGCATAAACATTTGCATAGAAATAAGTAAGATAAATAAAGTTTCTGTGGTCATCATCAGTATACATTATGTTTACAGGGTTGCCAGGTAAACTTATTAAACCTACTTTTCTAGTTTAACATTTTAGCTTAAATTGAATGAACAAAGCTAACACGCAGCGATATGCAAAAACTCAAACAACGATATTATATGTTTTTTAAAATAATGCACATAGTTGCATTTGAAAATAGTATTCAGCTTATTGTTACTGAAGTCATTATAAAATATATAGATAAGCACTTTCAATGTTATGTTATATCTTCTTGTGAAACAGAAAAAAATTTAGTTTTTAATATAGATTTATTTGAAATTAAAACTTTTTTGTCATATCAATTGTTTGATGGAAGAACATGTTATTTCTTACGAAATAACAAATTCTTAACTATATAAAGTTGTGAGTGGACAAATGGGCATGGCCTCGCCCATATAACCCAAAATTTAAAATCGTCATATCTTGGGCATTTTTTGACCAACGGCGGCAGTATTTGCTATATATGGTATTGGCATGAATAGAAATACGTTGCAAAAGAAAAGTGGGCGGATCACGCCCCTTTGTTTGCGATATATTGGAGGCTGGACCTGTTAACCGATCTTAAATTTTCACAGCGTGCAGCTTTGACTCAGGAATACTAATAACATGATAATATTTTTCAACCATGCACACTTCTGCACCTACTTTTTACTACGTTTATTAACGCCTTTACCTCAAATTTAAAATACATAATAATTAAAATAGTGGGGTAGCCCTATTCTCTTTCTCCCACAACTTTCTGCAAAACAGCTGATTTTGTAATTTGTGTTAATTAAAATAGAGAGTGGAGTAACCCCATTCTCATTCTCCCACAACTGACTGCGAAACAGCTGATTGTGTAATTGCTGCTTTTTGATTGGTCTAAAAATAAAAAGGGGGAGCATGAAGCAAACTACATGCGGTTCATTGCTGAATTCTAATTGGTTTACAACAAAAAAAGGGGAGAAGCATTGCAATAATTAAATTAAAATTAAATACATAAATTTTTATAAATATATAAATACTTTTAATTTTATTTTATAAAGAGGGGGGTAGCGAAGCACACCGGGTTCAGCTAGTACCATGTATAGCAAATACTGCCGCCGTTGGTCAAAAAATGCCCAAGATGCGAGGCCATGCCCCTTTGTCCACTCACAACTTTATATAGTTAAGAATTTATTATTTCGTAAAAATATCCTATTGTGAAAATTTAATGAAGATCGGTCCAGTAAAGACGTTATTGCGATTTTAATTTTCCTGAAAAGAGGCGTGGTCCCACCCAATTTTCTCCTGGTACGTATTCCTAATTATACCAATACCATATGTACCAAATATCATCGACGTAGGTCAAAAAATGCCCCAAATATGGCGATTAAAATTTTTGGGTTATATGGACGGTGCCACGCCCCTTTGTCAAATAAAAACTTCATATAGCCTATTATTCCTTCCAGAGTCATAGTAACATGCTGTGAAAGTTTCAGCTTTAATGGCTGCAAACATAGCTCCCGTTTGGTGAAATAGTATTTATTCTTACGGCAGCCAATCAGAAGCGTTCTTAATTAGTGAAATGAATGGCCATATACATAATTTTAATTGTAAGTATGTCAATGATATGGTAAGCGTTATAACACGCGTTGGCAATCGCACCTCATGTTACACTTGAAAGAGTGCAATATTAATATTCAAATTTAATTGTGTTGATAATAATTAAAAAAAAAAAATAATAATAAAAAAATTATTTCAGAATGTTTATGTGCATCAACACTTTTTAAAGACACCAAATATATACCATATTGAAAGCAAGTTATTTATAACTAAAGTAAAATGGGGCGAAAAAGGGGGATTTGGTAATAAAAAAATCTATGGCTACCTTACCTGTAGATAAAAAGTATATAAAACTTTAGGTAAATACATATTACAAAAAAAGTATTTTGTATAGCAAACATTGTTAGTGGTATAAGTAAGTATCTGAATTAAAAAAGGGGCGGTGAAGTGGGCGTGGTTCATAGTAATATGGCGACGTTAACAGTTTTAAGAGCAATATACTACCAAATAAAAAATAATCCGTTGGAAGGAACAAATTTGTACAGAGAACAAAAAGTTTAAAACTTAAATTTGGCGTGAAAAGGGGCGTGAAAGGGGGCGTGGCGTAAGAAATGTTTATTTCTACCTCGCCTGGAGTATAATGTGTATACAATTTGAAGTAAATCTGTTAACTATATGGGAGCAATTACATAATTTTAAAAAAGTGGGCGTAAAAGTGGGCGTGGTCGAAAAAAGTACCCTATTAATCATGCCAGAGTCCCAGTTAAATGCTGTGAAAATTTCAGGTAGATCGGTCCAGAGGTTTGGTCTCCTATAAGGTACAAACAAACAAATAAACAAACACACATTCCATTTTATATATATAGAAGATTTATATTATAATTTAAAAATATTATACAATATACGACCTTCTACGACTTTTTTGAAAAGGGTCAAGAAAGACCCTTTAGGCCAAGAAAATGCGTTCAAAATTTGCATGGCAAGGTTTTTTTGCATGGCAAAGTCAACAACAAAAGAGTCAAAATAAGGCAGAATAGGTACGTTTTATTTCACAGAAAAAAAAACATATCCCCAGAAATTGTTTCTTCTCCTTTAATAAAAAATCCATGTTAAAACAAAATATTATCAAATCGGCCCACACTAATATCCTTACGTCAGTATAATTGCGGGACGATGAGATATTTAGAAATTTTTATCTTGGAATCATAGAACGGCATGGAAGCTTTCATTTGCATATACGAACGCTAGTGCTTTTGAAATAAGAACTAAAGGCAACGAATATTTTAGTATTTTGTTTAACCCCAGCATTTCTTCTGAACCTGCCTAGCCCCTATCTGTAACCCTTTTGGGGGTCAACATACAAAAATTAAAAACTGTCGAAAATGGTTTATATTTCCCCCAAATTGATCTCGAATTGAGAGCTAATCATATCATTTTTTTAACCCCAACATTACTTCTAAACACACATATATGCCATCACCATTTAAAAAAAATAAGAAAAATGTCGAAAATACTTCATGTCTGTTCCGATTTGACCTCAAGACAGTTTGAATGTGTGAATGAAAATGTTTTTGAAGACACCTACCCTCTATCTCCCATTCTTCTGGTAGTCCCGGCCAATTTTTTTTTATTCTTAAATAAAAAAGACTATATATTTAAAGTGTTTTATACTACAGTTAGAAATCTCCGATCAACGGCACACATTATTTCTTGTTTACTAAACTTTGGAAACTGAAAGAAGAATTGGGTCTTGATAAAATCATTTTTAAAGGAAAAAAGCAAAAATATATATTCATCGAAATAAAAAATTTCGGATTTTTAGTAAAATCTATTTTCGACATTCTTTGCCATTTTTTTTGTCAATTTTGTGCACTCTAAAAAAAACTTATTTGGCAATTTAAGCCCTAGAAAGGACTTTTAACGAGCTTCGATGGATACATTGTGTTGTGCGTGCAATCAAATGTTTGAACACAATTGATCGAGAAGTGTACCTACGATTTTTATGCCGACTCGGAGCGGCTTATGTTTCTAAGAAGCTTTAGATGACAGTTTTTACTCTCTGAGGTTTCCTATTGTCTGTAGATATGTGGCTGCCGAACAGAAATATTAATTCAATTGAAAAACATTCTGTCTCAACTGGGAATTGAACCCAGGCTACCACGGTTTCTTAGCTTAGGGGCCACGCACAGTACTCACTAGGCTACGGCCGCCACTATAACCCTATAACTCCGCCAAAAATTAAGTCAACCTTTTTTCCTCTAAATTAAGTTTTTTGTTTCAGTCAGTGATGCATCACGTAAAATTTCAGCCACATCTGAGATAGTCATTCCGTAATTTTTATTTTTCCGGTACGTTTAAAATGGAACTGCTGATATAGAAAATAACTAATAGTAACTAACTTATTTATAATTAATTCTGATACGTTAGCGAAGAAGCTAATAAATCCGTTCATTAAATTGTAGAAATTAATTTTGAAATAACTAATTTGTGGCGGAATTTGCTTTTATTTGTTTTTGGCGTGGAGAGGATTTTCTTTAAATTTTTTTTTGTTCTTTTCTATCTTCTGCGTCATAAGCAATATACCTACTCCTATCGCTTACTATGTAAGGCAGATGCCATCAGAGTTTTAGCTGCGTTGCTGAACAAATGTAATAGAGAATTGCACACAATTTGAGGAATAATTGGATTCGTCATGTGCCCCGTTTACCACTGGAATTGTATAAATGACCATGTTAACCCATGGAATATTTCGAAAAGTCTATTGAAAATTTTTTGTGGGGGTACAATTTTTTTGTTCCCTGCCAGAGTTGCCACTTGTGCTAGTTCGAGCATATGCAAAGTAGGAGACAAAATTCACGCGTTGTAAACATCGTTCGCTATTTTTAGTTCGATGTTTGTTTGTCACTCAGCGCTGAATTGTTTTCAAGACAAGAGTGAGATAGAAGAAAAAACATAAATATGTATTTTTACTGTGCTGTGGAAACAAATTTTACACAAGAACTTGAATGTTTTGAGATTTTAACAATATTCTATGGAGTAAAAGTTACCATAATAATAAAAATTAGGCAAAAACGAATTGCTTTGTGGCCCAAAGATTTTTACATGAGGTTTTGTCAAATTGCTCTGTCAAAGAATACAAAAATTTCTGTCAAAGAATACAAAAATTTCTGATTAGTTCATATAATTTCATTTTCGAAACACGTTTCACCTTTACTTTGACTCAATAAACACTATTTTTTATGAACTTTTTTATGTAACGTCATAAAGTCGAAGAAAATTCCAAAAAAACTGCATAACTTTTTGCAGAAGCATAGTTGTCTAGACTCTAGACTTTGTGTGTTTTATCTTCTTATGACTTGGAAAATATTTTTCACAGGTCAAACCAAAAACTAAAGAAATATATTGCTTACAAAGACTGCAGTTGTTAGCACAAGATGGCTTCTGCAGCAAGAAAAAAACACAAAAATAAAGGCGAAAGAAACAAAAAATAAGCACTATAAAAAGAGGATAAACGTGTATGAAGCACTACTTGCAGGATAATGTCCTACATTCATAGCTTATTGACGGAACGTGCCAAAGTATAGCGTTTCATGATGGCATCAGTAGAGAAATAAGAAAACAGGAAGTGAAGCAAGAGTCCAGGAAGTCGAATGTCATAGAATAGAGAGTTTATCATAGAATTTGCGACAAGTAGACAACATTAAAAATGTACAACAAACGATATGAAAGACATTAGACTTCAAGGATGTGCCAAAAGGTGGGGTTTTAAGTTTTTGTTTTGTCAGAAAGCGCCAGAGAGTGTGATGGGCAAATAGGGGTTAAAGCAAGTGTCTGCTTAGCTTTAGAAAAAAAAAGGGAAAAGAGGGAGGATAGTTGAAAGATGTTGAAAGAGATTTTACCGTTTTGGTAAACTCACTTTACATGGAAGGTAGACCTTATTTTTATTCGGACTTTTACAAATTTCGTTCGTGCAAAATTTGATGTCATTAGATTAACTTTTATGAGATTAAAAGAGATTTTACCGTTTTGGTAACCCCACTTTGTATGGGAGGTAGCCGTTGTTTCATTCGATTTTTTCAAATTTCATTATTTTTTGTGGAATTTAAAGAGATTTACCGTTTTGGTTAAGTCACTTTATATGGGAGGTAGGCGTGGTTTTCATCCGATTTTTCACAAATTTCATAATCAAAGTTTATATTAATAGGTAATGCTAATGTTTTGAATTTGAAGTCATTAGATTAATTTTTGTGGAATTTAAAGAGATCTACCGTTTTGGTTTAGTCACTTTGTATGGAAGGTAGGCGTGGTTTTCATTCGATTTGGCTCATTTTCGAAATTGACCTTCATTTTTGAATGTATTTAAAGTCGTTAAGATAGCTATAAAATTACGGCTTTTATCGTGATCACAGAAAGACAGACGGACAGATGGACATGGCTAAATCAACTCAGGAGGTGATGCTATTCAAGGATATATATTAGGCCGGGTCGATTTGTAGGGAGGTAAAAACATCGCCCATTGCTTAGTGAAAATCGTATTCTTGGGATCAAAATAAGAAACTTTGCCCGAGGAACTATACCTCTAAAACGAATTCTAATGCCCCAACTTTTGACTTTTGTCCCGTAGGGTCAAATTTTGAAAAATTTCTCTTTGACCCATTTAGAGTACCCCAATCGAGTTCAAATGTATGACCGACCCCCACTAACTTTGGAGGGCCAATCCACCCATGCCAGTGGCACACCCTCTGGAACCCCCTGGGGGTTCCCCACACAAACATTTCAAAAAATCACTTTACTTGAAAAAATCAGCCAGGGGATGTGCCACTGGCATGGGTGGATCGGCCCTCCAAAGTTAGTGAGGGTCGATCATACATTTGGACTCGATTGGGGCACTCTAAATGGGTCAAAGAGGGATTTTTCAAAATTTGACCCTACGGAAAAGTTGGGGCATTAGAATTCGTTTTAGAGGTATAGTTCCTCAGGCAAAGTTTCTTATTTTGATCCCTGGAATACGATTTTCACTGAGCAATGGGCGATTTTTAAATCGACCCGCCCTAATATAAAGACTTTTCTATACCGGCCACGCCTCCTTATCGGCGTTACAAACGGAGTGACAAAGTTAATATGCTCCTATTACGTTTTTTAAACATGGGTGTATAAATAGTTGAAGAATTTTTGCGCAAAACTGGAAGATTTTTCAATATTTTCGAGTTTTTTTAAAAAAGATAAAAAATATTCACACTTAGCTAACGGTACAGTTCAAACTCTTTTAACCTATAAATGACTAATGGGTATTTGAATACCCATAATACAGTGTTTACGAAAAAGGCCATATCTCGAAAGTGGTAGGAGATATTAAAATAATTTTTTTTAAAACATTACGGAAAAATGAAACTATTTATTGTCTTTACAATGTGAAACGAAATTCATACAGTTAAATGTTCCTTTTCGAGATCGAAGATGTGTGATTTTCAAAAATGACAAAATCCATGTATAAAGCTATTTAGAAAATTAGAAAATGGAAAGATCGAGGGAAAAATTCGTGGTCAGTTTGCCTCTAGTATCCTCTATTTATCAGGTGTTATTATGACAAAGGAATGTTGCCATGTATAAAAATTTTTATTAACATCAAGAACCCGGATAAGCCGATTTAAATACCCAATCTCAAATACGGTGACAGTTACAAACCTGAAATTTTGCAAAGCATCTTCTATGGCCTATATAAGCTTCCTGATAAATTTTAAAAAAATCGTACGGCGGAATCTATGAGCAGTCTTTAATGGGTTAATACAGTGGTTTTATTGAACTTTTGAAAGTCATAACTTTAGTTTTTATTTCGTTTTTTTTTCTAATTCTTAAGTAACGATGTTTAATGAAAAAGTCGTTGACCTAAGAATTTTACAATTTTGAAGATATATGAATGTTTTTGGTGCCAAAATAAAAGAAATTTTAAAAAATTTAATTGGCATAAAATGTTGATGCTAAAAAGTATTTCAGTAAGTGCATTTCCGTTAGTTGAAAAGGGTCGGAAGTGTCGTGCTCAAAACTAAATATGTAACAATCTAATCTAGCATGCACAAAATATGTGTACCAAATGAGCGAAATCCGTCCAGAAGTTAAGATTTGTATTCTGATCAAACAACAAACATAGAGAAAATAATTTTTATTTATACTGATATTATTATATAGCATATATTAGCTTACCAAACCGAAAAGGTTCAATATAGAATTTGGCACTTACCTGAAAGTAAAGAAAAAACAGTAATTAAAATTTTAAAAAAACTTTTTTTATGATATTACTAAATTATTTAAACTAGACATTTAAATGTTTCAAAAAAGGTTCCAAGCTTGATTTGTAGGGTTAGCAGAATTTGCAAAAATCATTTTGCACATAAAATTTAAAAATGTTATTTTGCAAATTAAGCAAATTTCGTGTAATTTTTAGCTGCACAGCAAAATTTATTGCTGAGTCTAGCAAACAAGTGGTATGATTTTTGTTTCAAAATTTCGCTTTGAGCGCCTACAAAACAGAATTGAAAAAAAAACAGCGTTGCTTTTGTCTATAAAATAATTTGTTTACATAATTAGTTTAAGACACAAACATATACATACATACAAACAAGTACATACCCAATAGGAACATGTGTTGAAACTTCAAAATGTGTGCAAATGTAAGTTCAAATGATTTGCAAAAGCAAAAAAAAATAAATAAAAAAAATTAAAGACCAATAAAGCAAAAAAAAAAAGAGGAAGCAAAACAAAAAATCACTATTGAATGAAAAGCAAACAAATATTTGTAAACAATGATTTTTAAACTTTAAATTGCTAGCGATTGTTGTGTGTGTTTAATAATTGCGCTGTCTTTAGCTGCTGCACAGTGGAGGAAAAAGCCTTACTTTTTCATCCAAACTGATTTTCTGCTTTTAGAATTTAATAAAATTTTGGTATCGAAAAAGTCTATTTTTACTGAAAACCAAGTTTTTCAAATTAAAATTAAACTAAAAGGGTCATAAATTTTCGAGTTATTGAAACTCTTTTGACAAAAATTTAAGTTTTGAATTATATGTCTAGCCAAAATTAATTTAGATTTGAAATTTTTTTTATTTTTTTTATTATTAACTCAATTTTGACAAAAACTGACAAAATGACAAAAACTAAAGTTGAGTCCAAGGGTGAAAAAATAAGAGTTTTTGAAACTTTTTGAAAAAATTTTCTTTTTGGCTTGTCGGAATTTCAAATTCGAAAAATTTTTGTATTGAAAATGTAGGTTAGGTTAGGTTAATCCGGATATTGAAAAGGTAAGTTTGACTGAAAAATCAAGATTTTCTAGAAATTTTCAGATTAAAAAACTTGGTTTAAAAGTTATTGAGCCCGTATGATACTTCATTGCTTTGTCCAATTTTTATTCATTGACAATGAAACTAGAACAGTTGAAATAGTGCTAAGCCTAAAATTCAAGAAGTGTGAGTGTATACGCATATAGTACGAATTGGACAAAAAAATGTGCGACGGACAGAATTTTCAATGCATTGTTTTTGACGTTTCTCTCAATATGTTCGTCGTTAAGTTTCAATCCAATATAAAGTGTCAAAACAAGCTTGAGCTCTTTCTTCCGCAGCCAAGAAGAACAGAGAGATAAAATAGTAACGTTGCGGAGATGCAAAAAATTGGCACAATGCATGTTTTCATCCTTTTCCAACAATATATATCTGTCTAGCTCACGCGCCACTTGTTTTCAGATTTTGAAATTGAACAAAACAATGAAGTATCATAAGGGCTTTACCAATAGTCAATTTGATGCCTACTCTAAATTTAATGTGAGCTTTGCTGGCATAATTTCTATAGAATTTGTTGTCAAAAAGCTTACACTAAATTTAGAGGCGACATTAAAATGACTATTAAGGCCCATAGATGACTATATGGTAAGGCCCATAGATTTTTGTTGAAATTTTTTTCTGTATTTGCTTTTTTTAAACTTTTTGTATCGAAAAAAAAATCTATTTTTATAAAAAATTTCTTACTTGATATTTCATGAAAAATAAATAGTCTTACATGATTTTTTACATGCAATGAATAAACTTTATAAAAAATTTAATAAAACCAAAATGCTAGTAATTTTTTAAGCAGTTTTAGTTTTACGAGTTTGACCGTTTTATGGGAGATCCAAAAATTTCAAAAAAAAGAAATCTAAACTACACACTGACGAAAAGTTTACGTAGACAGTTTTCAGCTGAAGGTGCTTTTTAGCACTTCACGAAAAAAACTGCAAGGTAAATATACCTAAAAATTTCAATAATTATAAGCTTTTATTTAACTTGCTTCGTTCGTTTGTCCGTCAAAATTTGCAAAGAGTTTTTCGCATAAATAAGCCTTTATTTAAAACAAAACGTGGACTAAAAAGAAAAAATAAATTTCAATGACATTTTTCATATATGTATATTAGGCCGGGTCGATTTGTGGGGAGGTAAAAAAATCGCCCATTACTCAGTGAAAATCGTATTCTAGGGATCAAAATAAGAAACTTTGCCCGAGGAACTATACCTCTAAAACGAATTCCAATGACCCAACTTTTGACTTTTGTCACGTAGGATCAAATTTTGAAAAATCCCTCTTTGACCCATTTAGAGTGCCCCAATCGAGTCTAAATGTATGACCGACCCCCACTAACTTTGAAGGGGCCAATCCACCCATGCCAGTGGCACACCCCCTGGTAGCCATTTCGCTGATTTTTTCATGTATAGTGCCAAAAATAGTGATTTTTTAAAATGTTTTTATGGGGAACCCCCAGGGTTATTTTTTTTATTTTTGTATACTTTTTATATATATATCTATACTTTTTTATAATAAATACGGATCGCGGACACGGTGCATAAATTTTTTTTTAAATTTAAAGGTATTTTTCATTTTGATAATTTCTAAATATATATTCGTCCCAAGAACTTACTTATTGGAGTTCACTTTTATTATGATGATGAGTAATCAAGAGAGGGGTTCTTCTGAATCTATAATATACCTAATATATATATTTATATGACAAATGTCAGTTAAATTTATTTTTTTTTAGTTAACGTTTTGTTTTAAATAAAAGCTTTTTTTAAAATTTGTTTTTACATTTTATTTATTTTTACAGTTTTTTCGGTAGTAGTGCGCTCTTTTTTTCATCTAACACTGTTTGTTTTTGTAAATTTAATTTTTTTCATAGCTTTTAAAAAAAAAACAGTGGCCACCACCACCAAAAAACTTTTCCTACCACCACCTTTTCCTGCCACAACAATTTTTGTGTTTTAAAACTTCTTTGATTAGAAATAAGAAAAGAAAGGTTATAGCGTAAGATTATGGCCCGGCCAGTATTCGAACCAGGGAACCCTGAACGACAGTCCGAGAGAGGTCGCCTGATCTGAGACCTAGTGGCATTATTCTACAAGAGTGTTATTATGCGTATGCTGATTACATCGATATCAGTGACTATAATACGCGCAAAGTCAGTGCAGCATTCTCCAGATCAGAAAGCAGTCAAGTCGAATGAGTTTTGCAGTGAATGCAGATAGAACGAAATACTTGGTGTCAACAAACAAACAGTCCCAGCGTCTTGGAAACCACGTTACAGTTGACAATACCTCTTTCGAGATTGTGAAAAACTTCGTCTATCTGGGATCTAGCATTGACTCAACCAACGATATCAGCATTGAGATCAAACGAAGGATAACTCTTGCCAACAGGTGCTACTTTGGGCTCAGTAGGCAATTGAGACGCAGAGCACTCTTTCGAGGAGCGAAAATCGCGCTCCATGAATGACTAATCATGCCCGTCCTACTTTACGCATCACAAACCTGGAAGCTGATCAGTTTAGATGAAAAGACTAGGAGCTTTCGAGAGAAAGATCTTTCGCAAGATCTATGAACCCGTCTGCAGCAATAGCGAGTACCAAATACGGTGGAATAATGAACTGTACGAGCTGTACGCTAACATCGACATAGTCAAGCGCATTGAAATCGAGCATTTGTATTCACTCAAGCAACCACTTTACATTAGGCCTGTTCATATTGATCAAATCGCTCATCAAATGATTTGACAAATGATTTGACCAACAGAAATATATATGTTTTGATGGCGATTTGACGAGTCTAAACACTCATCAAATTGTTTGTCAAATCATTTGATGAAAATCAAAATATTAGGATTTTTCGGCTGATTTGACTAACAATTTGACCAATGTGAACACTCAAATTCTGTAGAACAATTTCGTCAGTTCAAAGAAATTTTCAACCTGAGCACATCGCGGCAAAAGATAAAGCGAAAGAAAATAATAAGAAAATAGTAATAAATAACTGTGGCAAATAATTTATAAAATAATTTCTTCTTCTTCCAATACGATTTTAATAACAAGTGATAGTAAAAATTTTCCGTCATGGCGATGTGCTTACTTCGGTGTTCAAGACAAAGTGAAATTTGACGAAAAATTTAATGAGTTTCAACACTTGTGTGGTCAAACAATTTGACAAACGGGGGTGATTATGATTTCCGTGGCCCCTTGATTTGAGTATGCAGTTTTGAAGTACTCTTTGAAAAATTAAGATTCGCCGAAGGATTTATTGATTAGTTATCGAGATATCGGTTTTTCAGAAATATATTTACTGAACGGATCCAATATTTAAATTCGGTTATATCTTTGCTAATATTTGTCCGATCTGAATGATTTAGGTGTCATTTGAAAGATATTTAAAATGTTTTTAATATGAAACGAAAAAAATATATGGTTTTGCCTTTTACAAAATGTACTTTTTCTGTAAAAGAAGCCAGACAGACTTTTATCAAAGGTTGTTTGTTGTATTCTGAAGTACATATTAGGGAGCCCAATCCCGGAAGCTTTTGTTGATCCCGGGATTATCGGGATGGAAAATCATGTATAAAAAAAATCATATACATATCAAAAAATTGTATTAAAAATGTTTTAAATTATTTACTTCATAAAATTTTCAATCCCGGGATCCCGGGATTAGTTCGGGATCTAATAAAAAACATTTTTAATACAATTTTTTGTTATGTATTACTTGAAACTACAAAATGTAAATTAATTCATAACAAAACCAAAACAAAACACATTAAGGGTATTCACAATTGCGTTGTTTTCAGTATAGTTAAAAAACCCCGTAGTATTGATACCACACTTTAACGAGCGGTTTTTATATTTTTTGTTGTTTCACATGAAATTTCTAAAAACCAAAAGTGTGGTTATTTTAAGTAACCCAATGATATGTTTAACGAACATATTGGTGGTTTTTAAGGTTTCATAGACAACTGATCGGTTGCTAGTTATTTTCTAATTACAAAAATGGAAGAAGCTCAAAATGAAGTTAAACTTTTTTATGCCATATATTAATAGAATATATCAAATTAGAAAGTTAATTTATTTGCATAGTAACAAAAAGCTACAGTGGGAGGTTCGCAACCACAAATTCTATTTTAAAGGGTGCTCATATTTGCGATTTTCCACTATGGCAAAAAAAAAAACAAACACAACTATAACACACAATTGTGAATACCCTTATTACTAATAAATACACAAAACTTAAATTATATTAATGACTAGCAAATTGTACTAATTTAATCCTTTCAGTGGATTTGCCCAATATTTTGGACACATCAGAAAGTCATTTTTATATGTATTTCTTTGGCAAAGCTTTTGTTTAAATCAAATTGTTTGGTTCTATGAAAAAAAAATGAACAAACATGATAAAAATAAATTTAGAGAGATATTTGACATAAAAATCAGTTGGATTTTCAATTTTGTGCCGAAGAAAAGCAAAAAAAAAAAAATTGTCGGCCTATTTTATAAGAAAAGATGAACCGGATAAAAATCTAATGGTAATCTATTAAAATGGTAAGAATATTAAGAGGGTTTAAGAAACAAAGATCTAAAGGGTCGAAAAACCTTTGAAGGATTAAAAAAAGCCTTTCTGCTGAACAGTAGCAAAATAATTTTTTTCTTTGTACAAGCTTGCCAAACGTAAGTAGCGCAGGTTAAAATCAAAGTTATGTTTTTTTTCATCTTAGAAAGACCTAAATGATAGGAATATTACCTCAAAAAAATTATTTTGTTCTTAGTTTAGCCTAGAAATTGAAAGGGTTAGAGAACAAAAAATATAAAAAAATTATTTACAGAACAGAACAGTTTAAGGTCTTCATCGTCTTCATGATGTTTTTGTTTTTAAGGCAAATTAAGGTTGGAAGACTTTTCAAAATTAAATTTTTTGTTTTAATTGTTTTTAAAGTAATAGATTTAGCTGACCAACGTGTCTCATTTTTCATTAGAGATTTTTGTTCGGATATTATTACAAACATAACTTGCTGATGAGAAGCACCGTTGCTTTGCTAGTTGTAGAAATAGCTGAACGATAATAGTAAGCAATTTGTAAATTTCGATCACGATTGCGATTGCCTTCACCACAAAACAAAATTATTTCCTAAGTCAGAATATCTGACAATTTTGAAATACATAGCTTACTTCTCGATGTTGCAATTCTTCTAAAACTTTTCAAAGTATTTGCTTCAGTGATTTACACTCATTGTCTTAACAATCCTTTCGTCACAATTTTTTTCTAATTCTATATTCATATCAACTTAAAATGAAATGTTTGCATTTGCATGAATATTTGTAATAAAAATTTTTTATTGAAATATCCCGTGATTTAAAGAGGCTTGAATCGTCCGAGATCCCGGGACTTCCCGATTGACTTCCCTAGTACATATTGATATTTTTCCTAATTTTTATAAAAAAGTGACTCTGCCTTTTACAAATTGCACAATTATTTGTTTTTTTTAATGATATCCAAATTATCCCGATCGGTCAAATATTAGCATAGATATATTCGAATTTACATTAAGACTTATTTTAGTAAAAATTTTTGAAAAATTGATAACTAATCGATAAATCGATAAATTCTTCGATGAATCTTATTTTCTCAATGAGCTCTTCAAAACTGCATATTCAGATCTTGGGGCCACGGAAATCGTAATCGTGCCGACAAACGATTTGCTGAGCGATTTTAAAAGTGAAAAAGAACAACGAAGAGTGCCGGCACTTTTTGTCGTAGGGTGTGTGTAGGGTGTGTAGTTGAAATGAATTTTGCTTGTTTTGCACTAGCCGAGGAAATAATATTATTACGGTTCAACTTCTTACTGTTTTAAGTTATTTAGTTATCCAGGAACACGGTAATAGTAAAAGTGTCCAGAACAAAAAAATTCACGAAACTACCGTATTTTTTTCTGATCTAACTTTTTACTATTCGTTTCGAAATTGTAAACGGTTCAACTCTGTACTTTTTGAAGTTTAAACTGCAATTGTATGTGGTCCATAATTTTTAAGCGAAAATTCAGAAAAAATTATTGAATTACTGGAAGGAGCTGTAACTTTTAGTGGGATTATTATTACCTTGTGCAGTTTGCTTGTATTTTCTGCGTTGCATTTTTTTTTGTGTTTTCTCAAAATTAAATAAACGTATCAGAGATCAACTCTTCTTTCCTTAGACATTTTAATTTTCAAAAAAAATTTTAACACAGGAAGTATAAAAAGTTACAAAGTTTTACAAATGCATCTTTTGCATTACATTATTTAACTTTGAAGACTGTTATCTTCAAAACTACCAGAGATGAATCAATTATGTGTTTATACACTGAAGTTTCTGGTAAATAGAATTGTTTATCGTATGTCCTGCAACTTTTGCTAAGTCTCTTTCAGTTTAATTACAAAATGAACATGTTCAAAGAACAAATTTCTTAATTTAAAAAGATTCAACTTTAATTTGATATACTTGTTTTTTGGTCAAAATTCAATGTTTCCATAAACAAGTAGAAAAAATAGGAAATTAAAATCGAAAATCTGACCAGACAGATTGAAAGCTAAAGGAAAGATTAAAGGAAAGATTAAAAAAATATTTTGCTAGCTCAAAGTCTAGTACCAGAAAATCAATTTGCGTGGAACGGTAGGACTTTGTTCCACAGTGCGCTGGAGCGCGTGTGAATCACGTTATTGCAGCGTTCTCAAAATAACTTAATAATCACCTTGACAATTTTGCGTTGATGTGTTAAGTATTTGCACTTCACAAATGGTAACCGCTAAACGAGACTGAAGAAGTGAGAGTGACAGACAGATATAAACTGACTGAGTTATAGACGGACTGGACGTCAGAGTAGTGGGAAATTTAACAACAAATGTGGCAAAAAAAAAGAAGATAAAAGTGGCGTATGCTAATAAATGTCAGTCATATTGATTATGATGCTGATGTTTTTTATTCTGATAATATTACAAAAAAGTTAAATAACTTTGATTTTATGCTCTGAAAGGGGTATGATTTAGGGCCAATTTTTCAGTGCGAGTTTAAACTCTAGTCAAATTAAACTGAGGTTAACTCACCAAAATTGGACGTTTAAACTCGGTTTAGGCAAAACAGAAACACATTATATGACAATTTAAGTCAATCAAACTTCAACGAATGCTAAATATCTAGTTAAACCGAGTTTAATAGTCCAATTTTGGTGAGTTAACTTCAGTTTAATTTGACTAGAGTTTAAACTCGCACTGAAAAATTGCCTCTTAGATATTTTCCAGATCTTACTAGCTGTCATGGTGCATTTCGCTATAACATAACAAAATTTGCTTCTTGCAATATAAAGCTTGTAAAAAACATGCCAAATTTTTAATATTAAAAGCAACTTTGATTGATAGACAGAGATTTCAGGATGACATTTGCGTTACCTCAGAAACTATAAAAGCTAGGCTCATGCCATTTTGTACAAAAGAGTTTTAGCCTAAATTCAGTAACAGCACAAAATAGAATTCTAGGTCAACTGCATAGCCCAACTCCCATACAAACCATATTTTTTTTAATAAAAAAATCTGCAGAAAATTGCTTATTTGTGTTTTTAAAGAGTAAATTTAATTTATTTAACTTCATTTAAATGTCATGCTAAAAATATTTCAAATCGGTTAACTTTTAGGTATATCTCATATAAAACAATATTACCAAATTAACAAAGTTTTAAGAAAAATGTTTTTTAAAATGGTTGCTTATACAAAATTAGGGCAAAACTTATTTAAATTATTAATTCTATTTTATTTTTCTTTAAATTTAAGAGTGCCTACAAATTGTCTTGGAAATCAGTGCATTTTAAGGCAAAATATCATTTTTAAGCGTTTTTTTTTTAAATGAAGTGTTTTTCCTTTTGCGCAACTTTGCGCAATCAATTTTTTACGAAATATAAGGCAGATTTACTATATTTTATGAAAATATTACTATCCGATTGCAATTAGGTTGAACTATTTAGATTTTTTCCACTAAATTTTAGTAAAATAAAAACTGCCTAATAAATTTAGAGACATATTCCCACGTTTTTTCAAATTTAGGTTTTTTAATATTTTTTTAGTTTGTTATAAATTCAATGGTAATTAAGTCAATAAAAAATAAAAAAAAAACATTTAATTATATGCTTTCTCTTTTAAGTAATAAATGTTTCAAATTGCCTTACTTTTTTAACTTGGAATGCGCTACTTTTTGCTAGAAAAAAGTTTTAACTTTCAAAAATTCCATAAAAATATCAGAAGAGAGCATCAATTTAATAGTATCACTAGCTGATATACCCGGTGTTACTCGGGGAAAAAATATAAAATTTTGATGTTTTGGTTTTATTCGTTCAGAAGATAACGATTTTTAGCCAGAAAAAATTAAGCTTTTGACGTAAAGCGTATGGAAATATGCAAAATGATTTTTTGTCATTCTAAGGAAACGCCGTTATTAGAAAAAGACATTGTATTAAAAATTTGTGCAATCTTAAAGATATGTGTATTTTTTTGGTGTCAAAATTACAGAATTTTTTAAAATAAGTTAAACGAAGCTTTTCGCTAAAAAAAGTATGTTTGTGTTTAAGAAAAATATAGTACACTGCTGTCATTGTCATTTCACTGTTGTTATTTAATTTTATAGCAAATTCTATTAGGAAATTATTTGAGTACATTTCAACTTGAATAAATGTACTTTCGATAGCTCAGCCGGCTCAACCATCGGATCGATTCCCACGATGAGCGGTACAAATGATTTTTTAAACTTTTTTTTTTTTTTTAATTTTTTTTATTTTAGGGAAAATGCAACAAAACCAACTTTACCAAAAAGTAATGAAGATAAAAATCTCTTTCAGTTGCAAAAGTTACGGTTTTAAAATTAAAAATGAAGAAATTTTTATTCGTTTAGAAGATTTGATTTTGATTATTAAATGCCAGAAAAATGTTGGTTTTTGCTGTAAAGTATATTGAATTGAATTTAGCTTGTGTGGGCGAAGCCCGTGCCAGTTTTCCAGTAGAAATGCCTGACCAATACGTAACTCCATACTGAATTTCATTATTATATGATATTTATTTTCAAAGCTATTCGATATCAAAAATTTGGCTTGTATGGGCGGAGCCACACCCACTTGTTCAATGACCGTCTCAGTTTTCTAGTAGAAGGATATCAGTCAATAGTAATTCCATACTGAATTTCGTTGTTATATGTCATTTAGTTCCAAAGCTATCTGATATCAAAAATTAAAAGTGTATGGGCGGAGCCACACCCCCTTTTCCAAAGCCCATCCCAGTTTTTCAGTAGAAGGGTATCACCAAGTGGCAACTTTTAACTGAATTTCATTATTATACGGCATTTAGTTTTAAAGCTATTCGATATCATATATTTGAATTGTATGGATGGTGCCACACCCCTTTGGCCTATACTTGCTCAATTTTTCAAGTCGAAAGACACGCCTAAATAGTACGTTCTAACCGAGTTACATTTATGTGTGACTTATAGCTTGAAAGTTATACTGAAAATTTGTGTTGCTGAAAAAGTGCCACGCCCTACGTCCAACGCCCATAAAATTTTACCAGTAGAACGGCAAGTCAAAATAAAGGTCGAATACCGAATTCCGTTGCTGTGCGACTTATAATTCCAAAGCTATTCGATATAGAAGATTTGATTTGTATGGGAGGTCCCACGCCCCCTGAGTTTTTCCGATATTTTAATAAATATTCTGCTATTCGGGATGAATACAAATCCAACAAATAAAAGCTCATTAAAATCGGTCCAGCCGCTCTTGAGTTATAAATGGTGTAACAAACCCGACTATATATACAGCTGCGGTCAAAATAATAGCAGTACCCTTATATAATTTTAGTTTAATACGACAAAAAAACATCTTAAATATAGCATTTTTATTAATTTGTGGGTGGTAAAAGGTGGTGTGACAACATTTTCTTCTTTCCTTAAGCTTTGCATAGCAATTACGAACAAATCCGCAGAAAGAAGTATCCAATTGCGTCCACTCGTTTTCAAGTGTTAAGCATCCGAACAAATCACTATCCATTTTTATATACAGCTGCACTCAAAATAATAGCAGTACCCTTATATTCAGACATGTTTGGATAAATAATACTAGTCTACAAATTTTGGATCCGGTAAGTCCATTTTCATTCCTATATGTACCTTTAACACTCGTTCCAACTCCGTACTCAGTTTCCTCCTATATTGTAAAATTTTTAAGATACAGGGTGTTTCACGTTTTTGGCACGTGTTTAGTATTATTGATCTAGAATCTAAACTACTCACCATAAAATAAAAAATAATATTTTGTATTTTAGAAAAAATATCAGCTTTTCCATCAGTATATCAACCACTTTCGTGTCATGTGCTGCAGCGGAGCTAAAATTTTGAGATTATCAAACGAAATATCAACAAATTTTGTATCTTTTGTTTTAGCGGAGCTGTAATCGTCAAAATTTAAAATCTCTGTTTTTCATGTTAAAATACACTTAATCAACAGTTCTTTTCTAAATTCTAATTTTGGATGATAACAGCTCCGCTAAGAGAAAAGATACAAAATTTGTTGATATTTCGTTGGATAATCTCAAAATTTTAACTTCGCTACAGCACATGACACGATAGTGGTTGATACATTGATCTAAAAGTTGATAATTTTTCAAAAATACAAAATAATACTTTTTATTTTATGGTGAGTAGTTTAGATTCGAGATCAATAATACTAAACACTTGCCAAAATTTTACAATATAAGAGGAAACTGAGTACGGAGTTGGAACGAGTATTGAAAGTACATATAGGAATGAAAATGGACCGTATCCGAAATTCGTAGACTAGTATTATTTATCCAAACATGTATGAATATAAGGGCGCTGCTATTATTTTAACCGGAACTCTATATAGATATATATATATATTAAGGTGGGTCAATTTGTATGTGTGAAAAAAGTAGCAAATCTTACCCCCAGGCGTATTCTGTGGATGATTTTAAGCAACTTTACCGAAGAAACCATGGGTCAGACTTGGATTTCGAGCCCCCGAAAATTGAATAACAACCGGGTACTCTATTAATGCAAAGCAAAAATTTGTGTAAGAATAGGTAAAAAACCATCGACGTGTTTAGCAAGGTTGCCCAGCATGAAAAATTAGTAGAACAATAAGATTAACACTTAACCTTATAACGACAGTATTATTTAAGTAATTTGTATTTTAGTTATTTAAAAAAAAAATGTTGATAAACAAAATTGAAAAAAAAAATAAAACTAAAAGATATTACAGAAACAAAATCAAGGAATATACGAACATTTTTATGAAACGCCGTCTCTCTTGAAATCTTGTTTGCTTTCAAACCAAAGTAATTTTTCGTGGCTTTCTAATATCACCGCCATACTTCCTTCTCGATTCTTCTCTATTGCACGTTTCGAAACACTGGTAAATAGCTGCACATTCCTCTCCGTACTTTGAATTTAAATTAAAGATTTATAAATTTTTTATTTTTCTTCTTCTTATGAATTTAAAGCCAAACTAATTCTACGTTGTTCCTACGTTAAAATGCAACTATAGGGAAGATTGGAGTAGAATTATAATTAAAACTGGAGTAGAGCTGATTGCTATAACCGGAGGTAACGAATTTTAAATATATATAGAGATCCCTGTAGAAAAAGTTTTAAAATAAGCTTTAATAACATCAACTGTAATTTTAAATAATTTCGGCCCTAGACCTTACAATGACATGAGGGGCGGTGTGTTGTTCAGGGACCCCTTCTAATTTTTTATCCAGGAAATTTCCATAACCAATTTTTGCTTAAATTGATAAATTACCCGGTTTGGCCCAGTAAAATAGCTATTTTTAAATTTCCGGGGCCTTGAAATCCAATTTCGATTCATGGTTTTTTCAGAAAAGTTGCTTAAAACCACCCACAGAATACGCCCTGGGGGTACGATTTATCACAAAAGTAATTGACCCACCTTAATATATATATATATATAGATTTCCATAATATTTCATCAAATATCTTTAGAAAAAATATATTTTTGTTAAATTTAAAAAAAAACCTTTGTCATCCTATCAAAAAATTCGCAGTGTGCGTCGGAGCTGACACGCACACTTTTTTTTAAGTAACCGGAAATGTTTTTATTTTAATACTAGCTGATATACCCGGTGTTACTCGAGAGTCACTTATATAAACATTTTAACATACACTTCTCGATTAAATGTTTTTTAAAATCGGGAATAATGAAAAACATGTTGAATTTTATTTGAATTTCATTTAATTTTATTTATCTACCGTTAGAAAGGTAATTAAACGAACATTAATCCAAAAAAGTTTAGGAAAATTTTTGTTGGTGGTTCCATCTCTTGCGGTGAGCTAATTGAATTCAAAGAAGGCGTACGAAAAACATATTTTAAAAATTAAAAAGAATTAAAAGTAAAGTTTATATTTACTTAATCTTAAAGCAGGCACAATTACATTTTCAACAAAATAAAAATGAAGGTGGGACTCAATGCGTCCTTGAGATATGGACATTTCAACGTCTAAACAAAGATTAATATTAAAAAACATATTGAACTTTTAACAAAAAAATTTTAATGAAATATATTAAAAACAGCGGAGTTATTGGCATTAAAAGTAAAAACTTTGATTTTCATACAATTTTTTTCTCATTATTAGCTATCAATGTTTTATGAAAATTCGTTGTGCTAAAAATGATTGTACCTACTAAAATTTCTATTAGCTGCGTTTTTTCATTGGAGATCAGGATCATATAATCGCATTTGCAAGCAAATCAAAACCAACAAAAAGTCCAGCTATGTTCTTTAGTGTTCTTAATTCTATGTTTTTAAGTGTTTATGACGCTAGATGACGCTGCGACTGAAAAAACTGGCAGTGCTGCACTATTTTACTTTTTAAAAGTTTGGTAGCAATAGCATTTTCGCAAAATATTTCGCAAAACTTATCTGCTAGCTGTATAAGAACATCAGATATTCTTCTGTAAGCAGAAAATAGCGCCACCTGTCTGTAATCCCAAACGTGTGGGGTTAAATTTGAAGAAACATTTGAAAAAACATTATTCAGCTTTTCACCGCTAGGTGTAAGTATAGTCTGTACCCACACATCTTACAAATGTGGCGCCATCTATCTGTGAATTTAGCGCACATATCAAAATTAATGAAATAATTGTGCTGACCAGATGCGCATATGTTTTAATATATCGCCATATAGCTGATACTGATTACATGAAAATATTAACTTCAACAGCATTCTTATTCACAGTCATTTTTTCGATAAAATTGTGATATATATACAACATTTAAAGTACCATTGATAAAGAACTAAGTGACAACGGTGACACAATAGTGAGAAAAAATAGAGCCATCACAACAGGAGGGGGCGGGGGGTGGGGAGGCAAAAAATAAGTAGATCACTATAAAGAAGATTTTATATAATCCAAAATAATCGCAATAACTTAAGACACACAACTGCATTCTCAGAGATAAATGGGGACGTTCAAACTATACAGAGAATTTTAACACAAAACTAAGTTTTATTAATAGTCTGGTATGAAAAAATAGATTTTAGCCATAACTTTTGATTGGAAAGAGATATTGGGGTAATTTTTTCCCATAAATTATTACTGAGACTTGAGTTTTTTGTAAAAAATATAAAAACAACATTTTGGAAAAAATAAATTTAGCGAAAAAAATCAAGGAGGGTTGTCAAATCAAGGTCTGTCACCTAGTTGTTTTGATGACAAAAACAGTAAAATAATTTTTGCGCTTAGCTGGAAGAATTTTTGCAAATAAATGCTATGTCTTATGAAAGGTAGTCAGATTTGCTGTTTTTAATTGATTTCATTTTTACAACAACAACAATTTTTGAGTCATTTTTTGAGTAAAAAGTCAATATTTTGGACATTTTTTGGCATACTCATAAAACATATATACACTGACTTAACGGTACAGTTCAACATATTTTTGTGAAGTGATTTTATTGAACTTTTGAACAAAAAAAATTTTAATGAAATATATTAATGGACAGCGGAGATATTTGCATCGAAAGACCAAACTTTGATTTTCATGTCTTTTTTTTCTCATTCTTAGGTAACGATGTTTTATGAAAAAGTCGTTGTACTGAAAATTTCTCCAATTTTGAAGATATGTGAGTGGTGTTTTTGATTCAAAATAACAAAAAAAATTTAAAATTAAATATACAAAAATCTCCTATACTAAAAAGTTTTATAATAAAAAAATTACCGTTAGTTGAAAAATTTCAGAGGGGGCGTGGCAAAAACTAAGTATGTAACATTTTAAGTTGGGATAAACTTAATATGTGTACCTAGTTTGAGCAAAATCCGTTGAGCCGTTTAGATTTGTATAAAGGCCAAACAAACAAACAGAAAATTAGTATTATAGATCATCAAAAATAAATACTTTGATATATACTCAGTGCACAAAAATGTTCTGTTTCCTGACATATTTAATTAACTAACTGCTGGTTTTAAAATCAGATTTGAAAAATAAAAATACTAATAATTTGGATCATAGTTTCAGGTATATTGTATATTTAAGACAAATACTGATTTAAAAACAAATGAGTCATTGTTGATACTAACAAGATATTATTTTTTTAATTGCAAGCATAACAATTTGGCGTCCTTAACATACCTCTAGTGCTCACTAAAATTAACTTAATTAGAGGTTTATAAAATATTAAAACTAAGATTTTTAAAACTCAAGAAATTGAGAGGCCTGCATAGTTTAAAAGATATTTAGGGTATTCACAAGGTGTGCTATCATGTCATATTGTCCTAAGATTTTACACCAGTTTAAACATTTTATTGTTGCTTTCCATATAAAAAAGTACTAATGTATTACAACTCTGAAAGCTACACTATTGAAGTGTCGTAATCAAACAGCTGTTTCTTATTTACATTTATTTAACTTGTAAATTTTATTTGTAAAATTTTAGGACAGTATGACAATATGGCATGATAGCACACCTTATGAATACCCTAATTGTGTTTTTAAAATACGCAAAAAATGATAAGTTTTGTGTTCAAAGGCATTTTAAAAAGTAGAATTAATGTTATTAAAATCGTTGTGTACCCGTTAGGAAAAAAGTAATGCATATAAATAAAGTTATTTAAGAACACCACTGTTAATTTTCCAGACATTGCACATATAAAATAAGGTAGGCGTTAGATTGTCTTAAACAACAAAACCCAAGCCAACAAAAAAATATGTTGTCATTGCAAATCTACTAAATTTCTCATATAAAAAATGTAGTGCAAAGCACAGGCAGCGGTTTCAACTTCTTAAATTTAATCAAGCAGAAAGTTAGGAAAAATTTGCATATAATTATTATTGCATAAAACGAAGTTGAATAAAAAGCCAACATTTGTGCAAGTAATGGAGGAGGATTTCGACGACAATGTCAGCAAGATTGTTTGTGCCAATGACAGTGATGCTTGAATGAAACCCACGCCAGCATATTTAAGACAACGACTTATGACAGCTGGTTTTGACATGTGGTCAAAGCTTAATACTGCATGATATCAATTTAAAAAATGCTAGAAAATCCAAGGCAATACTTAGCAATGAACTTATTGATTGAACATAAAAGGCGGAAACAAAAACTTGGCTGAGAAACTAAGAGCAAAAAAGGAGTAGTTGTTTATAGAACAGCCAATAATATCCTCAAAAGCAAAGCTTATCAAAAAAATATTTGTTCAACATTACTAAAATAATAAGAAAAGTTTTACTAAAAATCAATGATGGCATTTTTTTAATTATTGTATTTACTATTTTATTTTATATTTCTAAAAAATATTGTATTTGAGCTTTATGCTAAATTTAAGATTTTACTATAGCATTGACCTTACTTTGACCTAAAGCTCAATAAACGATTTAAAACCATCAAACAACTAGAATTTGTATTTAAAATCAAGTATGATTTAAACTATCAAACATTTAGAATTTGTATTTAAATCATATAAAATCATAAAATCACATAAAATAATGTGTTAAACTGACAGCAAGAACAGTTAATTTGACATATCGTGACAGTTACATCATATTTACTGTAGACAACAATAACTTTTACTTTTTTTTATAAGCAAAAGACCAGAAGCTTGAAAGAATAAGGCAAAGAAACGAGCAAAAATTTAACATAATGACATTTTGAATACTAAGAGAGAAGCCAGCAAATAAACATGGTATGAGCAGACAGTAATGACAACAACAACAACAAATTGAAATAAAGACACTGCACGTGATGCATTTAAATGAGTTTTGCAACGGCAACTAAAACGCTGCGTTTGTCCATCAACCAACATTATAAATATGTTTGACGCAAATACTCAATGTTTATAGTTTTGTTTACATGAGGAATGACAGCTGCATTGCAACAGTTTTTGACCCTGAGTTTTACTGTCTGTAAAATAAATATGTAATAAAAAACTTGAGGTTTCTCCTAAATCTAATTAATTTTTGAGTAATTAAAAAGAAAACAAACCCATTTGTCTTAATTGTTGAAGGGCTTCGTAAAGATTCTGGGGTGAATTGGTCATTGATGTTTTAACCTCAAGTTAAACTACTCATCAACGCTGAGTCTAGAAAGGAAGGCTTTAATTGATTTACAGTTAAAATAGAAAGCTCTGCTTGTTAAAGAGAGCATGTTAAAAGCTATGATTACTGAAGACATTCCTTTGGCATAACTTGTAAGTTAAACCATATTTATCTTAAACTTATTTGCTTAGATTGACGAATACGAAGAGTCTGATTTTAAAAGTGCTCCTTAACATTTTTAAAAAAAAAATATTTTTGTTAAAATTTTATTAAAGTGTCTTCTCGACTCTTTACAAAGCCGAAATGTTCACAGATGTCCATCAATGTCTAAAACAAATACATCTGTCAAAAGCTACTAGAGCTATACCGCCAAATTAGGATGACTATATTTTGATTAAGTCTTCGTTAAATGCACCCCTAGTATCTGCTTAATTTTCATAACCTGACTATGAAATTTGTATTGGTGAAAATATTGGACAGAATTTTGTAAAAAATTGCACAATTTTTTAGATCCCATTTATATTTTAGAAATTATTGCGTTTTAAAAATCGTTGCTATTTTGATATTGAGATGAATATTTTGTGATGAAGATTTCTCAGCAGAGAAAAAAGCGAAAATTTTACACAGAATTTAAGATTCAGAAAAAAAAGCAAATATAAAAACGGTTGAAATGATTAAAGTGAAAGGAAAAGAAGAGAAACAAAAATATTTTGATGCTTACAAGGCTAAAAATTTCTAAGTAAAATTAATGCCGGACTTAAAAACTAATGGAACAAAAAATAATGGAAGACAAATCAAAGAAGTAAGCAAATCAATAAGTTTTGAGAATTACGAGAATAACTTTTGCTTCAGAGTATTTTAAGATGAGCAGAAAAGTGCGATTTTTTTTTAAAAAGATCAAAGAACCAAGCATGCGCCTCATACAAACAAGGTTTGGTCTTTGACCTGAAAGGAAAGGGATAGATTATTTAGAGGAATTCATTGGAACCATACGTGAATTATTGATTAGGCGAAACAACCGTGAAAGACAATTTAAAGTGCTTTTAACGGAGGCTAGTGCTATGCATTAACCTCGGCAAGCATTTCCAGCCCTTAGTTGTTTCTATTCTTTAATTCCATATTTTTTACAATTTAGTTGTGGATTTTTAGTTTTTACATAATTCTTAAATGTAGGAAAGAACAAAGAAAGTGGAAAGAAACATGTCCGAACCCGGATTCGAACAAGGGACCTCTGGGTTGATAGTCTAGCGCACTCTCCACTAGACTACAAAGTCCGAAAATTTGAAAAAATGTTTCTCAATAAAATTTTTTTAAATACTAGAAAAGTAAAAGAGCGTGAAGATAAATTCGTAAATCTGACGCTAACTTAGCGAAGACTCAAACCAATTATTTTTTTCCGCCAAAAGCTAAATTTGTACTTTTTGCGAAGGACAAATTTAACTTTTGGCGTGCATTTTTAATTCGTACTTATGTAAAAGTACGAATTAACTTTTGGCATGAATTTTAAATTCGTACTATAGCAAAGAACGAATTTAACTTTTGATGCACATTAGCATTGCGTTAAAATCTAGTGAAATTGAGGTTCATGGGCTTTAGAATCTGTCCGGACAATGTTTGTGTTATGCATATCATTGGACAGATAAATTAAGCACCTTTCCAACGATATATAATTCATTGGTGCACAATTAAGACCTTAATCATGAAAATTTTTAAAAACGTAGTGAATTTTGGGTTCTAGGAGTCAAAGCAAAAATTCTCAAATTCTGTCTGGACAATGTTTGTGTTATGCATATCATTGGACAGATAAATTAAGCACCTTTCCAACGATATATAATTCATTGGTGCACAATTAAGACCTTGATCATGAAAATTTTTAAAAACGTAGTGAATTTTGGGTTGTAGGAGTCAAAGCAAAAATTCTCAAATTCTGTCTGGACAATGTTTGTGTTATGCATATCATTGGACAGGTAATTAAAACACCTTTCCAACGATATATAGTTTATTAGTGCACAATTTAGACTTTGGCCATGAATGTTTTTCAAAAAGTAGTGAAACTGACGTTCAAAATTTCAATTCAATTCTGACACTTTGCAATAGTACGAATTTAAAATACATACCAAAAGTTGAATTCGTACTTCGCAAAACGAATGAATTTAACTTTTTACTGACAAAAGAATTAATTTAAGTTTTAGCTAAGTTAGCGTCGGTTTTACGAATTGATCTTCACACACTTGAAAAGTAAAAGATCAGAAATTTAAGTATTCGAAAAAACAACTGAGAATCACAAGAAAAATATTAGCTTCAGAGTATTTGAAAGAATTTTTCGTTAATAAAATTTTTTAAATAACTAGAAAAGAAAAAGTTAAGGATCAATAAATTATGTATTCGAAAAAAAAATTTTTGTGGGAAAAAGTTTTGAAAACAAAGGCAACAAATTTAGAAACAAAAAAGAATAGAACCTAAATTTCTTACAATGAAAAGCAAATCGAAAAGTTTTGAGAAATACAATAATTCCTTTAACTTCAGAGTAGATGAGACAAAAAGTTTCAAATATTAGGAAAAAGCTAAAGGTTAGAAAATTATGTATTCAAAAAAACAAAAAAAAAACAATTTTTGTAGGGAAAAAATTTAAAACAAATTTAGTAATGAAAATATGAAAAGGTTGTTGAAACCAAATTAATAATAATAAAAAAAAATAAAAAATATATCATTCTATTAAAAAAGCTAAAGGTTAGAAAATTATGTATTCGAAAAAAAACAATTTTTGTAGAGAAAAGTTTAAAAACAAAAGGTGTCAAATTTAGTAAAAAATATGAGAAGCTTGCTAAAATCAAAATAAAAAATATCTTATTCTATTAAAAAAGCTAAAGGTTAGAAAATTTTGTATTTGGAAAAAACAATTTTTGTAGGGAAAAGTTTTAAAACGAAAGGGGCCAAATTTAGTAACAAAAAATAATATTAAAATTATTAAAATTTAAATTATATTTAATTATTAAAAATTAATAATTTTAATTTTTATTATTTATTTGTATTTTTTTATTTTTTATTTTTGTTTCAACAACTTTTTCATATTTTTTGTTACTAAATTTGGTCCCTTTCGTTTTAAACTTTTCCCTACAATATTAATATGAATATAATAATATTAATATTATTAATATATATTATTTTTAATTTTATTTTTATTTTTTTTTTATTTTTATTTTAATTTTTTTTTATTTTTATTTTCATTTTTATTTTATTTTTTATTTTATTTTTTATTTTTTATTTTTTTTTTATTTTTTTTTTATTTTATTTTTATTTTTATTTTAATATTAATATTAATAATTATTTATATTATATTATATTAATTATATTAATTATATTAATATTTTTATTAATATTAATAAAAAATAAAAATAAAAATAAAAATAAAAATAAAAATAAAAATAAAAATAAAATAAAAATAAAAATAAAAATATTTCATTCTATTAAATTAAAATAATATCGAAAATATAATTAAAAACTATTGATTAATAAATTCTTCTTTAATCATAAAGATTTTTTTAAATTTAATTTTTTATTATAAATTAATTATTAATAAACTAAAAAAAAAACATGACGAACAAGTTTTGAAATTTTGTGATCATTAAAGTGTGAGTAAAAATTTTAATTTTAGAACAAAGAAAAAATAACACTAGCGAAAGAGATATAAATATTATAATTTGTATGTGAAATAATCTATTTTTTTTCATTTATTTAATATAATCTATTAAAAAAATAATAAAGATATTACATAAAATTGCATAAAAATTAAAGGTTCAAAGTAAATCCTCAACGTTCCTATTTTTGGCATATTGAACAAAAAAAAAAATCATAAAAATAGGAAAACATATATTTCTCATTTGAAATAACTTCAATAATTTTAAAAAAATTTTCTGATTTACATACGGAAAATTTTTGGGTTCCAGGGTTGCCGAAATATCAGTCCCTGGTTTTAGGTTAAAAAATAATAAATATTTATGGTTTTAGAAAATTTTTTGTTTTAATAATTCTTAAATGTAGTAAAGAGCAATGAAAGCGAAAAGAACCCTGCCCGAACCCGGATTCGAACCGGGGACCTCTGAGTAGATAGTCTAGCGCACTCTTGACTAGACTACAAAAGCTGACAGCAGTGGGTTGGTCACAGCTGAATCACTCAAGACTATTGAAGAGGAAATGTAGCGAAAACTTAAAAAAATACGTTTTCTTTCATACCTTTTTTCGAGTGCGGGAAAAACTTAAAAAGTGACTCCTACGTTCGGAAAAAACATAACTATTTTTTAAAAAATAGTTTCAGTGGAATAATCGAAAAACTTATTTAGTAAAAGTTAAATGATTTTTTGTGAGCTTTAATTTTTTGACATTGGGGTGGTACGTCAGGGTGGTACAAACTGAGATCTGGTCTTATCTGGATTTGGATAAGTACCAGAACGGGGTATGTGAGGTCAATGACCTCTGAGCAAAAAAATTTGCCTTCTTGACACAAAAAAATTGATGTATCATACTTTAAGATCGGATTGTTAATGCCGAAGATATGATGGAAAACGTAAATGGGCGACCCCTACGTTCGGTCAAAAGAAAAAATAAAAAGTTTTTCGGAATTGTCTTTAAAAAACGCTACGGATAAGCTGGAGTGCGGCGAACCTTATTTTTTTGCCTGTAAGGTGGTTCGCTCTACTGTCTAGTCAGATGTGTGATTGACTCTAGGCAGAATTGTTGTTGTTATTCTTGCTTTCTTCAAACTTACTTAATCTAAAAAGCTCACAATTAAGCGCATGTTATAATTCAAAGAATATATAACAGTTAATTATCAAAAAATAAATATATTTTTCGTATTGGGGGTTGGAATTAGTTTTAAAGGTTTTCTAAGAGATGGTGTAACTATCAATAGATCGCATCGGGCACACCTGTGACTATATTCATTTCAAAGCACATTGTCTAAGCTTCATTTTTCAGTATGTGTCATTCCACTGAAGTGTAAACAACATATATTTTTTTCTCTGTGAACATGTCGACTTCATCAACGGTCAGCAAACGCTTGAAGGCCATGGGAATGATTCAAAAGCAAGGAAATTGGGTGCCGTACCAGTTGAAGCCGAGAGACGTTGAACGGCGATTTTGAACGGTCAAGGAAACGTTGGAGGCGCTGAATTGGGATGTGCTACCCCACCCGCCTTATAGCCCAGACATAGCCCCTTCCGACTACCACCTATTTAGATCGATGACGCATGGCTTGGCTGAGCAGCGCTTCACTTCTTACGAGGATACCAAAAAATGGGTCGATTCGTGGATTGCCTCAAAAAACAAATCGTTCTTCCGGCGCGGAATCCATATGCTGCCAGAAAGATGGGAAAATGTTGTAGCTAACGATGGACAATACTTTGAATAATATACATTGTACCGTTGTTTCTAAATAAATGCTCAAAAACCGAAAAAACCCTTTAAAATTAATTCCAACCCCCAATATATTCCATCCACTTGAGCGACCTCTAAATCACTTCGAAGGGATCCAAAATTTCATATTTCATCATTTCTCATATATTTGCACATTTTTAGGGGGATCGATTAACGATCCTACTAAAATAAAATTTTCCCATACAAGCAGGGGCCAGCCAGCCTAATATACATTATATGGAAAAGGTATAAAATGGTATGGTAATGATATGGGATAATACTAGTAAAATTTTATTTTTTTTTTGTGAAATTCAATTATCTTTTTTTTTTTGTGTACAAGACAAAGTCTTTTATAGTACTTCATAGCGATTAACATAGTTTGAATAAATAAATTAAAATATATATTAAACTTAACATAAAACATAAAAAATATATATTAACATAAAATATAAAAAATATTTCAAAAATAAGTTTACATTATTTTTGAGCAACTTAATATATTTATGTAACGATAACTCAAAATAGAGTAGAGATTTTGGAGCATAGAGAAGATAGAATAGATAAAGTAATGAGAAATAATAGATTTATTGATTTAAGGAGCTAAAGTATTTAAATATAGCATGTTTGAAGATAGTTCGTGAGGCAGTTTGTTTTAAAGAGTTAGGCAATGCATTCCAGATTCTAATGGTGCTGACAAAAAAAAACCTTCAACTCAACAATTCAATTAGCTCTTCTGAATTTAAAATTATATTTCAGATTATTAATTGATCTATTCTAAATTTCAAATGTTATTTCAATAGATCTGTTCTTAGTTACAATTAAAAATGGTGCAGTCTTGAGGCCTCTTAATTTGATCTCACTATCGATAGACGAGGTAGTTTTAATGGCAATTTTAATTTTGCTGGAAAGAATAACAATTTTTTTCTAGCTTCCAAATTAGGACTGTCCACTTTGAGGAAATTTTAAAATAAGACCTATGGTTTGTACGACAACCAGTCATGGACCAAAAACTCGACGTTGTTTTTAAACAAATTTTGAAAATTATTGCGAACGTAAGTAGTAGAATGGCCCTTATTTGCATAAAGAAAAATTTTTTCTGATCTTTAATTAAGGATGGGGGTTTTGTTCCTTTACTAAACAGAAGTAAACTGTGAAATTTTCAGAAAAAAATATTGATATTTAAACGTGTCGCTTGCGACCTTAATTTCAAAATCTGATTTATTGTATATGGGGAAAAGTGCTCTTTTTTTCTAAAAAATCCCAATAACTTTTTTATGTGCATATTAAAAAAAATAGTACATGTCTCGTTTTTGATTTAATTTTTCTTCAAAGTGTGCTCTCAAACATGGAAATTAGACAAAAACTACTAGAGTTGTGATTTTTTTAATTTTCAAAAAAAAATCTAATTTTTTTCCTTGTATTAAAAAAATGGCCAAAATCCAAATTTGAAAAAATTTCATTGAAATGTTGTGGTAATATTTTCGTAAGCTATATTCAAAACAGATACAAAAAATTGTGGGATTTCGTTAAATAACCTGGTCGTTATGAAATTTTTTGGTAGAGTGTATCTTTTTGGAAATTTCGAGTTTGGGTATTTTTACGAAAAAAATTCCAAAAAATTTAAAAATGCAAATTTTGATAAAATCACCGAGAAATGGATTAAGGACAAGTTGTGAGCTATTTGTGCAAACAAATTAAAAAAACCAAAATTCGGATACCAAAGTTATAGCTATTGAAACTTGACTTTTTTTCCAAAAATATTCAAAGTGCCTGTTTCTGGCAATTCGAACACAAGAAAATTTATAAAAAATCGGAAAAACTATGTTTCTTACTTAATATAACTTCAATCATTTTTAAAAACTAGAAATGCTTTTATTTTGAAAAATTTTGGATTTCAAGGGATGCCAACATATCATACATACCCTGGTTTTAGGGTAAGAAAATGCAAAAAACCCTAAAAACCAACAAATTTAATTTTACACCACAGCCCGTAGGATATCGAACAAAATTGGCGCTGCACTGTCTTAAAATTTATTTATTTAGACATCAGTTAAAATTCACTTACCAGAAGAAGAAAAATTTGTGCGTTTATTAAAGGTTTTTATGTAAATGCTTGGTTAAAATGTGCAACACAAAAAATTTTGATTTCGATTTTATTAAAATCACCAAAAATTAAAAAAAAAAATTCTTAAGTCCAAACAAATAAACGGCAGATAGTGAAAGCTTAACACAATATACAAAGAATTGGCAAGTTGCAGCGGTGAAAATTAAATTTGTTGGTTTTGGAGTTTTTTAAATATTTTGTTACCCTAAAACCAGGGTATATGTTGGCATCCCTGGAATCTAAAATTTTTTCTAAAAAAAATCATTTATATATTTTTAAGATTATTGAAGTTATTTTAAGTGAGAAACATAGTTTTTCCGATTTTTTATAAATTTTCTTGTGTTCGAAGTGCCAGAACAGGCACTATAAAAATTTTTGGAAAAAAATCAAGTTTCAATAGCTATAACTCTGGTATCCGAATTTTGGTTTTTTAATTTTTTGCACAAAATAGCTCACAACTATCCTTAATTCATTTCTCGGTGGTTTTTTCAAAACTTGCATTTTTAAATTTTTTGGAATTTTTTTCGTAAAAATACCCAAACTCGAAATTTTCAAAAAGGTACACTTCTAACGAAAACTTTCATAAGGAGCAGGTTATTTAACGTAATCTCACAATTTTTTGTATCTGTTTTGAATATAGTTTAAGAAATTATTTCCACAACATTTCAATGAAATTTTTCTAAATTTGGATTTTTGCGATTTTTTTAATACAACAACAAGGGAAAAAATTAGATTTTTTTCGAAAAGTAAAAAATCACAACTCTAGTATTTTTTGTCGAATTTCTATGTTTGAGAGCACATTTTGAAGAAAAATAAAATTAAAAACGAGACGCGTACCAGTTTTTTTTAAAAAATATGCACTTAAAAAAGTTATTGAGATTTTTTAGAAAAAAAGAGCATTTTTCCCCATATAAATCAGATTTTCAATATTTTTTCTGTTTTCAGTTACTTCTGTTTAGTAAAGGAATAAAACCCCGGTCCGTAATTTGTTGCTTTCAAAAAAAAATAAGGGCCACTCTAGTAAGTAGGGGTCAAAATACAATCAGCCCACCAAAAATTTTTGAAAATATTTAATTTGGCCTTAAATACTTTCAAATTAACTTTATTTACAAAACCATTTTTTCCGTGTATATCTGAGTCTGTGTATAGTTTAATTTTTAGATCTTTCACATGTTTCACGGGACATGAAGATTTCCGCCGTATGAAATTTCAGCTTTTATGTTTATTTTTAGATTTTTTCTTTTTTTTTTCTCAATAACCTGCAAGCTGTTTAAAAGTTTTGCTTTTTCTCCAACAGAGTTTATTATTTTCTAATCGCAGTGTTTTTGTTTTTTTAGCATCATTCGGCAAAACCAACCGTAAGGTCGGCATAATTATTTCACGAACAGCCGCGTTTACCTGTCACTATTTTGCCTGCTGTTTCGCTGTTGTGGTTCTTCTTGGCTGCTTTTTATGAAAAGGTATTTCTTTTTTGTTCCTTTTAAAGAAATTATTCTATAAGACTGCGAGACTTTTTTCACAATGCGGTTTCATATAACAACCGCTAGTTTTAACTAGGTTGCCTGCAGCTTTAAGCAAATGAAACTTTTTTCGTAGCAAAAGCAATATTTTTTGCTCCCACGATATTTTTGCCAAATCTCTGACTAACAAGTTTTATGCTATCTTTTTGGCTTCTTCCGTTTTGTAGTTTCTTTTTATATTTTATTGTGGTGAATTTCGTTTTACTGCAGCAACTTTTTGCATCTTTAACCAACCCAGCTGCCTGAAAGTCAATGAATCTTCTCTGCGGCATAAGCATAAGCAATACACTCAGGCAGAAATGTTAATATAATGTACAAAAAAGCAAATTGATATAATGTACAAATATTTTGCTAACAACTAAACCTTTCATAACTTAATTTTATAGCGGATAGACAGCTATTTGAGTTTTATTAAGTTACACAAATTCTTCGTTTTGTTAAGTATTACAAAATGTCGTCAAAATGCATTCCATTTTGAACCCTAACGTCTACTGATATTTTATAACCCGACGGCCAAAATTTGATAGCTGCTATTTTTTAAATTAAGCACATCAGATATTAAATAAAATTGCAGATCGGATGCTTAGTTTAGAAAATATTGTATATCATAACTTGAAAAAATCTTTGATTTTCACGAACATAGTCTTTTCTTTCCACAGCCAATGAATTTATAATTTGACAATGGTTTCAATGCAATCAATGATCTCAAAGTCATGTTAACAGTAAAAACTTCAAATTCAATTTATAAAATCAGAGTTTTTCTTCAAATACACTAATTTTTAAAATCATATTGTGTGAATTTGTAATGAAATATATCTTTTTTTATATATTTTTTAACAGATCTGTACATACAAATTTCCGTTGGTGTTGTTTTACCACAAGCAGAAGGTGGAGCATAAAAGTTGAAGATCCTCTCGTTGCTGCTGTTAAACTTCAACTTGTATTGGAAGGAGTCAAAAAACTTGTTCTGTCTCAACCATAACTCGAAGTACAGGCTCGAAATTTTACACATTTGCTTTTTTGCGATTTTTAGTTTTAAACGTAAATCACGTTTTTATGTGAAGAAATGCTTTTTTTAATGCAGATACTTTGCAATGATTTTTAATTTCAAGCAGTTGTACATAAATACAATACATATATTGATTACATGAGTGAAGCGTTATAAATACGAAAGCACATCTAGATATTACATCGAAAAAAAGAAATACATAATATTTTAAAAAAGTTTAAACCATTTTGTTTTTATATAAATCATACGAAAAATTTGGAATTAAATATGCATGAAGTAAGATAAATGATAACAGATTTAAGGCTCTAACACGACTCAAGTCCTGTTTTTGAAAAATGTAAAACTCGTCTTCGTTATTTTATACAAATGCCACAAAGCACAATTTTCCAATATATATTTCGTGTTCAAATATTGTGATTTAACATGAAAAATATAAAATCTTTTGAATTTATTATGAATGAAATACACGGTTAGAAATCTTTTAATAAAGTTTAAACTTTTCTGCACTACAAATAAGTCCACACCAGCTTTAGTTTCAAACCTACCCAAGTAACAATATTAGCCATATATTCATTCTTGCAGAGCTTATAGTGCTATCTTATATAGGAGCAAGCTTCAACTATAGCTTTAGTCGCGCTACTAAAGCTCTTGCAGAGAATATATAAGGCTACTTTCTTGAGTTTAAAAGCACTATTTTTACTTCATATGAGGAGTAGAAGTAGCTGTAAACTTTTAAAAGAGTCCCTGTCAAACCCAAATAAGAGCTCTTGCAAAGCTCTTTTTTATTATTCGTTTAAGTATGTATGTGTTAAAAATAAACTCAATAAATATATAAAATTTGACAAGTGTTTGTGATGATAAGAATGACAAATAAATTAAAGAAATAATAAAGTGATTATTATATCAGACTCATGTTCGTGTATTCGTTATATGCTGCGAATTTCGGTGCGCTTTTGAATTTATCGCAAACGTGAATGTAGTACTTCGAAAAACTACAACGGGCTTAACAAATAATTAAAATTAAGAAGTGTTAATTATTTAAAAATAGTTGGAAAATTTTTAACATTCTTTAAGATCAACTAAAAATGATTTAAGTACTTTATTCTTAAATATATGTATCATAGAAATCATCAATTTCGTTTTAAATATTATTGTAAACACTAATATTTAGCTTGCTTCAACTCCGAAGATTTTCTAATTTTTATAAGATCGCCATTTTTTTCAAAGAAGCTCTTTATCAGATTTTTTAATCACTTGTTATTCCCAAAAAATTTATTGCATTAATTTACAGTATTTTATATCTATTCGCTTTAAAAATGCAATACAAAAATACACATTAAAGCAAATATTATACTCAATCTACGAGTTTTAAAACTGCTGTATAGTAATTTTTATTACTTTAAAAGATCCTTTACAGAGCAAGTAGTAAATTTTAGAGTTCTGCTCTTTTGCAGATTTGATAAAATCCTTTACAGAGCTGTATAAAATATTAAAGCTCAAAATGGTAAAAAAATCATATTAAGAGCATTTTCTTTAAAATTAAAAGCAACTAGCAGCAAACAAAGCTGCGGTAAAGCTTTAACCGCATATTATACACCTATAGAACACTTTTAGGACTCACTCGCACCTAGTTGCTCCAACAATGTTACTTGGGTAGTATTTGCAAAATACTAAAATATGCTTTTAATATAGCTTTGGTTTTAAATTTAGTGTAGGCGTGGATTAAAATATTAAAAAAAAAACAAAAAAATAAACACCGTGAGATTCGAACCCACGACATTCAATTTTAAGTTCACTACTCTAACCACTGGACTATTGCTCTATACGTAACAAAAGCGATAAGCAAACATATGAACCGAATCGCCTAATATTGAGTCTTAGCATTGCCAGGCTAACTTTTTACGAGTCCAAATCCAAATTTAGTATTCGAATGCACTAGAATTTAGTCTAAATTGTATTAAAAAAAACAGAATCGTACTTCAATTTAAACCAAAAAGCTAAAAGGGAAGCTGTAATATTTATTTTGGTTTAAATTTTAATACAGTTAAGTTTTAATTAAGAGTTAATATTTGAAAATTTTAAATTTTAAACTGCAGGGTTTAAGAAATGCAGTAATATTTTAGCTGTACTAAAATTTAGTCAAAGATTTTTAGCCGTGTAAGATAAAAAATAAAAGAATTAAAGCTTTAAGATTTATGAATTAAGAATAAGTATTAAAGATACAAGATTAAATATTGAAGAATGAATATATAAGAATGCAGATATATGATTAACATTTAAGATTGAATATTGAAAATTTAATATAAAAAAAATTCAGATTTAAGATTAAAGATTACAAAATTAAGATCTAAAATTCAAGATTTCAGATTCAAGAGTTAAGATTTATGATGTAAAATTTAAGATCTAAGATTAACGATTTAAGATTTAAGGTAAAAGATTTAAAGCTGAAGATTTAAAATATTAATACTTCGTATTTAATACTTCGTTTATATTGAACGAAATGACTCATTTGAAATGAGTCATTCAAAAGTGTTACTGCTGTAGTATCGTGTAAACGCCCTAATCATAACATCAACTTTAAAGTCAAAAGCTGAGTTATCGAACCAGAGATGCTATGATTAGGGCGTTTACACTATACTACAACAGTAAACAGTTTTGAATGACTCATTTCAAATGAGTCATTTGGTCCAATGTAAACGTAGTATAAGATTTGAGATTTAAGACTGAGATTTAAGACAACAGTAAACAGTTTTGAATGACTCATTTCAAATGAGTCATTTGGTCCAATGTAAACGTAGTATAAGATTTGAGATTTAAGACTTAAGATTTAAGGTGTCGATTTAAGATTAATGATTTATTGTTAAAGATTAAGAGCTGAAGTTTTAAGGTTTAAGGTTTGAAGATTGTACATAAAATATAAAGGATCAAAGATAAAACATCAAACATAAGAGATAAAAAATAAAAGATAAAATGTAAAAGATACAAGATAATATATTAAAGATTTCAGATTAAAATTTAAGATTTATAATGACATAATTAAGATAAATTTTTTAATATTAAATATTAAGTAATTAAAATTAAATACGCATTTGAATATTTATATAAAACATTGAATACATATTGAATAGACATAAAATAAGTGTTAAATAAACATTAAATATAAAATATAAAGAAATTTACGTTTTGCGTTATCTAGTCGTACACTTAATCTTATAGTCCCCGAATTTAAATCTGTTATGTCATCTAGAATGTTTTTTGTTAGCGTTGTGAAACTCTGGAATATGTTACCAAAGTCTATGAAAATAATGAAGTACGCTTTAAAATTGCTGTTTTGAATTTATTTAAATAATACAAAATTTACTTTTGAATATGTTTAATTCAGGGGGGGTATATATTTTAGCATTTAAGAACTAGAAATATATTTAAAAATTAAGTAAAATTATTTTCGAGTGATTTTTAAACTGTTGATGTACTTTAAGAGACCTATAGTCTCACGTGTACAATGGTTTCTTATAAATAAATAAATAAATAAAAAAATAAAATAAATAAATAAAATAAATACTGAATAAAAACCAAAATTGCATAATACGCATTATTGCAAAGAATAAATTTTACTTTTGGTACGGATTTAAGTAATGGTATTAACTTCTGCTGAAAAAAATCTTGACATCCAAAATACAAACTTTTAAGAATCACTATTTTTTTAAAAAATTTTTGTAGGCCAAATTCTGCAATGTAAATTTTTGTAGACCCATGCACAAATGATATCGTTGGAAAGGTGCATTCATTACCTGTATATAGTGGTATCAATAACATATCAAGTTTGTATTTCGGATATTAGGATATTTTTCATCAAAACTGCATACCATGACTTAAATTCGTACCAGGAGTTAAATTCGTACTTTGCAGTAATACGAATTTAAGTACCAAAAGTTAAATTTGTACCAAAAGTTAAGTTCGTATTTTGCAATAATACAAATTTAAATTTGTGTCAAAAGTTAAATTTGTAAAAAAGCTAAATTTGTACTTTTTAATGGTACGAATTTAACTTTTTGCGGATAAGAAATATGGGTTTGAGTCTGTGCTAAGTTAGCGTCGGATTCAAGAATTTATCTTCACGCAATTACATACGTACAAAGAATTGCTTTTTTGACTCCAAATCTAAATTTTTTTTTATTTATTTATTTATTTTATTTATTTATTTATTTTATTTATTTATTTTATTTATTTATTTTATTTATTTATTTAATTTCATCAAACAAAGTTATACTCTTATAGACTACTGGATTAATGATGTATCATATTTAATTAAACTTACATCTAGATAATGTAAGTGCAAAAAAGCAACCTGTTGCTTCATGAACTTAATTGGCATTAAGCTCATATATAATTATCATATCATATATAATTCATAAAAATATATATTTTTTAGAATTATTAAAAAAACAATATTGTAATTAAAATATACCATCATTAATTTTTCATGCAAAAAAGTGCAATTGTTGCAAAAAAGAGTTCTACAATAACAAAATACACGCGCTATCAAAATTGCGCCTTTTTGGCAAAAAAGCTCCGACTATGCCCAGTAGTTCTTTTGTTGAGCTCTTGAGCTCTTTTTTGCACTTTATGATTTTTGACAGCAAATAAATAGTGATGGTAAATTGTGTACACTTCTAGTACAAATAGATGAAATATATCCCGTAACACTGTGAATTTAAATTATTTTATTGATATTATTGCAGCATCAGCTAATACCAGCCAAAATATAACAAACCAGTAAAAAATATTAAAATCTTTCGTCGGTTTGTAAACATAACACAAATATTTGGTACAACATGTTGTTTGCAAACTCAATACCACATCACTAATTCTCAAAGCACTTTCATTTGATTTTGTCTGTGTGTGAGGTGTGCTCACAGTTTGTAGCTCTTTTTTGCACTTTTGCAAAAGAGCTCCGAATCGTGAATACCCCTATTGTTAAATCAAAAATATGGGAAATCAAGACAATGGGATTTGTTGATATCAAGTTAATTTCTTAGTTATCAAAATTTTTCGAGTTAAAGCCATGTTAAGACATTTTAACCGAATTTTCGTAAAATTGTTTGGGGTGTTACAGGTTTATGATTACAGTGTATTTTTCTGACTCAAAGGAAAAGCCGCTGGAGATTATTGAGAGCTCAGAATTTAAAAATATCGAACGCTAAACTCAACTTCATGTCGCACATCACACCAACGAAAGTGAATATCGTTATTTATTGAATAAATAGACATTGTCATTGTTTGAATAAGTTAAACTGAAGAAATCTGCCTCTGGTTGCTTTTCTTCTAAACAGCAAAAGTAACAATAGCTTAGAAAGTAAATAATAAAGTAAATATGTTTACTTTCTGCTACATGCAGTGTCTAAATCTTTTGACTGAGATCATATTTTGTTTGTTTTTAAATTTGTATAACAATGGAACACGATAGGTTTTGAAAGAATCACGAACTCGATAGTATAAAAAACCTACAACAGCAAAGTGAAACAACTTCAAACGAGCTGCCCTCAAGCAAGAAAAAAAAATGCTACCTGCACATAAGCTAAACAAACAAAAAAAAAATAGTAAACAAAAACCTTAAAAATTAATTTTATTGGACAAGATCTTAAAAATAAATGTCAGCCCAGAAGATTTTATTTTACTCTTTTCTTTTGGGAAGGCAAGTTTTCAGCATTAATTGATTGTAACTGAACACGAGTCAGTGGTGGCGCGTTCTTAACTATGAAATATAAGATTTAGGTAGACATGTTACGCCGCCGTCGTGTGTCAAGGTTCGAAACCCGTGTCAGCACTCAAGATAAAATTATTTAAATAATATGTGAATGAGTTCTATAATGATTGGTGGCTGAATACATCGGCGTAGTTCTTAAGATAAGAAACTCAACGAGACTTTAGCTATTAAAGAGTTTATCGACATTCTTCTAATAGTTTTTAATCAACAAAAAGCATGTCGTGTAGAAGCTGGACACGACGGGGTCGTTATAGAAATACGAAGTATAAAAAAGTATTGTTTGTGCATGACTCATTCGTAAAGAAAAGAAATACAAAAACTCTTTAAAACATAACGCTTATAATTCCGTTATAGTTTAAAATTAATATTTATGCAAAACTTGTTTAGTTTAATTTTTTCACAGACACATGTAATAAAAACTAAATAGGCAAAATATCTACCTTAAAACTTCATGTCTATAATTCCGTTGTTAGTACATATATAGATTTGTGGTGTCTGTAAATCACATACACAAGACACACATACACATACAGCACTTACACAACAAAATTACTTTACAAAAATAATTGAGTTTCAAAAATATAATTTTTATGTTTGTAAAATTTATTTAATCAAAAATATTTTGTTAAAAAAAAAAATAATATAAAAAAATATATGCAATTTTCAATTTAAATATTGTTTAAAAAGTTTTCAAATAAAATAATTAATAAAATCTACAATAAAAAATAAAAAACGGAATATTAACTCTACAGATTCTTTTTGAAATAATACTCTGAAATTTATTACTTAACAAAATTTCATTCATTATAAAAAGAATATAAATAAAACTTACAAAAACATAACACTTTATAAAAATAAGCCTCGAGTTTGTAATTCCGTTCTAAATTTAAAGATGTTTTGAAGAGATCATATTTGATTTCATTGCATTATTAAATCATTTATTTAGATATAGAAAATCTTTACATTGTTATTACGTTATAAGTTTGAAATAATTTCAACACATATCATTAAATTAACACTCATTTGTTTCGAAAGAAATCAGTCAAGAGCATGTCTTAACTTCAGGTTTCTAATTCCGTTGTAGATAAAAAAGAAATTGTTGAGAACAAAATAAATTTCATTGCTTTATTATTTTTTTCATTAGAAAAAACTTACAAAGAGCACTTGAGTTGTTGAGGTTTATGATTACGTTGTAGTTAAAAATAATTGCACACTTGATAAATTTAAATTTATAACGTTATTGACTTAAACATGCCGAAAAAGGTGGCAAAAAAAAACACGCAATGTTTTTAATTACGTTGAAAACGATTTTAACCCTCTGCGACTGACCTGCCATAATTTTCACAATCTTACTGACGCACAGCGGGCCAGAAGCCTGTTTTAGAGCGAATTAATTATATGAGCCTATACGAAAAAGTGAAGAGATCGTCCTTTAAGTAATTTTGTTCGCTGAATCCGAATCTGACATCGGAATAATCCTGCGACTTAACCCTTTCGCTACATTGTATCCATTGTAGCTGTTAGAAATCGGAAATTTAAACAAATATTACGTTTTTTATGTTTTTTTTATGTTTATGTTTATTTTTTGATCAAAAATAAAAGTGAAAATTTTACTTTAATTTTGTTTATCAAATATAAAAGTTAAAATTTTACTTTTATTTTTTCGATTAAAAATAACAGTTAAAATTTGACGTTTATTCTTTCCGTCAAAATTAAAAGTCATATTTGAATTCCTATATCATCTGCTTGCAGTCGCTGTTCCAGTCGTTTGCGAAATAAATGAAAACATAATGTGCAATGATAAGCAACTAAGCGACGAATGCAATGATATGAAGATCGATAGCAATGTTTTTATCTCTGTGCAAAAATGATATGAATATAGGAGTAAAAAAATAAAAAATTTGCTTTGTTTTGAAAATTTTAACTATTATAATAGTTACTAAGAAATAGATCTGTTAAATTTTTTATCTTAATTTTTGATCGGAAAAATAAAAGTCAAATTTTAACTGTTATTTTTGATCGAAAAAATAAAAACCAAATTTTAACTGTTATTTTTGATCGAAAATTAAAAGTAAAATTTTAACTTTTATTTTTGATAAATTTTGATCATATTTTAACTTTCTTTTTTGATACAAAAAAAAAAATAAAAGTAAAATTTTAACTTATATTTTTGATCGAAAAACAAAAAGTAAAATTTTAACTTTAATTTTTGATCGAAATGAAATTAGTCAAAATATAACTATTCATATTTTCATATTTTAACGTCCTTTTTTGATTAAAAAAAAGTCAAATGTTAACTTATATTTTTGATCGAAAAACAAAAATAAAAGTCAAATTTTAACTTTTATTTTTGATCGAAAAAATAAAAAATAAATTTGTACTGTTATTTTTGATCGAAATTAAAAGTCAAATTTTAACTTTTATTTTTGATTAATTTTGATCATGTTTTAACTTTCTTTTTTGATACAAAAAAAAATAAAAGTCAAATTTTAACTTTTATTTTTGATCGAAAAACAAAAAGTAAAATTTTAACTTTAATTTTTGATCGAAATGAAATTAGTCAATATATAACTATTCATATTTTCATATTTTAACTTCCTTTTTTGATAAAAAAAAATAAAAGTCAAATATTAACTTATATTTTTGATCGAACAACAAAAATAAAAGTAAAATTTTAACTTTTATTTTTGATCAATTTTGATCATATTTTAACTTTCTTTTTTGATAAAAAAAATAAAAGTAAATTTTAACTTATATTTTTGATCGAAAAACAAAAAGTAAAATTTTAACTTTAATTTTTGATCGAAATGAAATTAGTTAATATATAACTATTCATATTTTCATATTTGAACTTCCTTTTTTGATAAAAAAAAAGTCAAATGTTAACTTATATTTTTGATCGAAAAACAAAAATAAAAGTCAAATTTTAACTTTTATTTTTGATCGAAAAAATAAAAAACCAATTTTAACTGTTATTTTTGATCGAAAATTAAAAGTCAAATTTTAACTTTTATTTTTGATAAATTTTGATCATATTTAAACTTTCTTTTTTGATAAAAAAAAAATAAAAGTCAAATTTTAACTTAAATTTTTGATCAAAAAACAAAAAGTAAAATTTTTACTTTTATTTTTGATCGAAATGAAATCAGTCAAAAAATAACGATTATTTGTTGACTTTTTTGAAAAAAATCATAACCGTTATTCCGGTCCCTGTTTTATTTATTTATCCATTTTTTATTTATTTTCTTACCTTTTTTTTCATTTAAATAACATAGATAATTTAATAAAAATTGTATAGTAAAAATTAAATTTAATAACAAAATTATTCACTAATTATTTACACACTAATATGAGGCGCTCTCGACTATGTGCTATAGCTTCGTTAATCTTTTCAATTTTGATTTGAAATTTTTACAGTATACTCTCAATATATTGTACTTTCGAAATCAATTAAAAAAAAAAGTTTAAAACTTAAGCACTAGACAACATCCTTAAGCTACAAGAATTACTAAACTAAAGCATCTTTTTTACTTTCTATGTCAAAAATTTCGACGGTTGCAAACGGTTGCACGTATTTTATTTTTTAGATTGACACATATATAATAACGATTTAAAAAAATATGTTGTAACTCCTGACTTCACCTGCCTTTTTTTTAAACAACATTGAAACAGTTATTTTTAACTTATTTTTTTTAACTGTTTATAATGAAGCTTAAAAATTGAAATAGAATTTAAAATTTACCCTCAGAATTTTGTTCCATGGTTGAAATATTGAAAATCAGTAAAAAAATTTATGAAAACCAGTTAGAAATACACGGTATTGACATTTTATTGTGATACACAAAAGAGCAGAGATCTCCAAGTAACAGTATTTGATTGTGTTTGCAATGTTAAAAATTCAAATAAGAGTTGTCGTCGGATACCTCATTTCATGACAAGTATGATACCAACTTTAAAAACTTATTTTGGGCAAAACAAGTTTTGTCGGTTTTTATCATTAATTCACGCTAGCATCCTCATTTAGATCACAGTATGACGTGGTAGTACACCAGGCACCTTTTTGACAGCTTGTATTTTCAAAATTAGTTTTATAATTATTCCTACTTTTAACTATTATAGTTTAAAGTTAAGAGTGAACATATTGTTATTTTAAATTACTTATATATATATATGATATTAAAAAGACATATAAAGTTAAATAACTGTCATTGATATGACATAAATCATCATCAAACGACTCAATACAAGTTTTTCGATTTTGTGGCGTCTGTCATACTATCACATAAGTCGCTTTATTAAAATTTAATTGCTTTATTTGCTCATTGAATATTAAAAAAGTTTACATAATTCTTTATTAGATAAGGGTTTTCAATTACGTTATAATTTTTAAAAATTTTTAATCAAAACAATATTTACGAAGTTGGCCTCAAGCTAGGTACGGAAACTTATTTGAAATACGTTCAAGATATGCTTTATTTTATTTATCTATAAGTACATTTTAAGAAATTTCGTCAAACTTAAAAGCATGTTTGTAATTCCGTTATAATATTTGATTAATTTTTTTGATTGATTGGAAACAAAAAAACCTATAACAATATTAATTATGATTAGTTTGTTTTAAAAAGAGATTACAAAGTAAGGAAATTGCTTGTTTACTAATAGTTAACATTAACACCATTTGGTTTACATACTCATGCAAACAATTTAATACTGTCAACTTAACGAAATCTACAGCAAAGGGAAAAAAAATTGAAACAACAAACACATTTACGAAATGTGATGATAACACATGAGGACAGACAGTGTATAATTTTTCACACTCAAAATGAGATAGGAAACATATACATATGAGTATAACTAATATAAACAGACAGATAAACATATTTAGCATGACATCAGCTTTTATATAATTGCAAATTTACACTCAACAACAAACGGATTTGGAAAATAAATTTTTAAAAATATAAATTCTGCCCTAAAAGAAATTAAAATTTTAATACTTTGGCTGATTTATGGGTCGTAAATGCTTAACAGTTACAACGGAATCAGAAACATGATTTTGATATTACCAAAAATTTAATAAGCAATCAAATCAAATAACTAAGCTAATAACTCATCAGTTATGTTAAAAATATATCATTAATAATTTGAAATTTCTTATATATTGCCTAAAATCAATTAAAGTATATATAACGCAATAACAAACAAGCTACAATTTTATTATGTATCTAAAACATAAAAAATACAGTCAATGAGAACATTTTTAAAAGTTACTGTAAAAAGTTAAATTCTATATACTCAGTTCAAAATGAACTTAAGACTATAACGGAATTACAAACGCGTTCAATATTTGTAAGTAAAAAAAATTTAAAGTAAAAAGCTTTAAGAAATTTAAAAAAAAACTATTAGAGCAAAAAATCAATTCAAAACTAAAACGAAATTATATACTCATTATTATTTAACTGGAAACGCTAAGTATTTATATACAAATTCTTAAATAAATATCTTGTACAACGTTCAAAACAAAATTATATCGCAAACATTCGCTCAAATGGTTTTTAATTGCAAAGAGACTGAAAAATTCTATAAAACATATAAATAAAATGCGGTCAAAAACTTTCATCCACATCAAACATAGCAAAATTGTTGAAATTCAAAAAAAAAATCGATCAAAATACGTCTGGAAATGATCTTTAAAACGTTTGCAGTGATTGAAGTTAATTGTTGTAAATAATAGCTTAAATGTTACAACGGAATCACAAACGTGCTTTTAGTGCTTTGGTGATTCCGTTGTAACGGAATCACAAACGTGCTTTTAATTCTTTGGTGATTCCGTTGTAACGAAGTCACAAACGTCCTTTTAGTTCTCTGGTGATTCCGTTATAACAAAAACTAACCAAATTCGTAAAATAAATTCAAATGTTAAAATTTTAATTTAATCTTAAATAGAATCTGAAATTATTTTTTTTTTAAATTTAAATAGGGATTTACTTTGCTCGCAATAAAAACTTAAGAAAACCTAATAACTACAACGAAATCACACTATATGACGTCAATTTATAAATACGGCACAAAACAAAAATCCTGCTATATGACATCTATTTCCCAATATTATAAAAAAAAAGAGTTTTTAGTCATTCTTTAAAACAATAGTTGAGCAGCTTTTGCTTGCACTAAAAAGATCATTTGCTTTTAAACTATAACGAAATCATCAACATGTCTTCAGTTCAATCAAACAACTAAGACATCACATATCACAGTAAAAAAATATGTTATAAATGTATTTGAAAATTTTTAACAAAAAAAGCATTTTACGTACAACGGAATTAAAAACATAATTAAAAAATGCAATTCAGTATTCTTTCAAACAAACTGGATAAGTCTTGGAATTAACATAACTACATGTTTTAAAAAATTATAACCTATAATTTTGTTTAATATCACATTAAATTATAACGGAATCACAAACCTTCCTAACAAAATTTTTTCTTAGAAGCAATGCAAATTCAAGCATAACCTAAGCTTTTGCGTCATATTAGAGCTTAGATTTATAATGTAACGGAAATAAAAACATGATACCAAATGTAATAAGAAAACCTACAAAAAAAGGTACAACGGAATTAAAAACATAATTAAAAAATGCAATTCAGTATTCTTTAAAACAAACTGGATAACTCTTGGAATTAACATAACTACATGTTTTAAAAAATTATAACCTATAATTTTGTTTAATATCACATTAAGTTATAACGGAATCACAAACCTTCCTAAAAAAATGTTTTCTTAGAAGCAATGCAAATTCAAGCATAACCTAAGCTTTTGCGTCATATGAGCTTAGATTTATAATGTAACGAAAATTAAAACATGATCGCAAATGTGATAAGAAAACCCACAAAAAAAGGTTTAAAATAAGTTCGCAACCTTCTGGTTACAAATTAACGGAATTACAAACAAACCAACAATTAAATTTCAAAACAATTCGTAGCTTATACACAGTACATTTATAAAGCTCTCTGGCAAATTATCAAAGTGAATGCAAGTAAAGTTTCATATAAATGTTAGCTTTAAAACTCATATTAGGACGGAATCATAAACTTTTCGTAAATTCGCACTGAACAGCTATTAAAACTCAAAAACCATCTAAACTTCTGCTTCCAATGAGTACAAAATAATTTTTTATGCAATAAAATTAAATTATTTTTTGGAAAATAGCTTCTAACGGAATTAGAAACATGTTCTCAAATGTGATAAAGCGCTGAATATAAGCAAGCTTGCTAGATTAAATTTTGAAATATTTTTCATATTTTTTTTTTTGCAAAATCATCTTAACACTATAACGTAATTACCAACATGCCCACAATTATATTCAATTTTCTTTACAGCTTATCTATAATGCATTTATAAAGTGCTTTCTGACATTCTCAAAGTAGCTGGGAGTCAATTTTTATGTAAATTTGCGCTCGAATGGGTCTTAAGATTTTTTCTAAATTACAGATACATACACGGTTTTATATCTTTTTGAACTTTCCTATTATATTGTTTGAGTGTGTGGGTTTTTCCACACGATGTCATTCTTAAAAATACAATTATTTGTCATGCAATCAAGTCATAAATTTTATGCTGAACTCATGGAACTTGAGGAATTTTCAAGTAAAGTAGTTTGTTTGACAGAAGCTAATAATACGAGAACTGAGAACGAAACCTTAATTGAATGCATGAAAATTTAGCACTTTATTTAAATTCAAGTTTAATTCAAATTTATTTAAATTCAAGCATAACCTAAGCTTTTGCGTCATATGAGCTTAGATTTATAATGTAACGAAAATTAAAACATGATCGCAAATGTGATAAGAAAACCCACAAAAAAAGGTTTAAAATAAGTTCGCAACCTTCTGGTTACAAATTAACGGAATTACAAACAAACCAACAATTAAATTTCAAAACAATTCGTAGCTTATACACAGTACATTTATAAAGCTCTCTGGCAAATTATCAAAGTGAATGCAAGTAAAGTTTCATATAAATGTTAGCTTTAAAACTCATATTAGGACGGAATCATAAACTTTTCGTAAATTCGCACTGAACAGCTATTAAAACTCAAAAACCATCCAAACTTCTGCTTCCAATGAGTACAAAATAATTTTTTATGCAATAAAATTAAATTATTTTTTGGAAAATAGCTTCTAACGGAATTAGAAACATGTTCTCAAATGTGATAAAGCGCTGAATATAAGCAAGCTTGCTAGATTAAATTTTGAAATATTTTTCATATTTTTTTTTTTGCAAAATCATCTTAACACTATAACGTAATTACCAACATGCCCACAATTATATTCAATTTTCTTTACAGCTTATCTATAATGCATTTATAAAGTGCTTTCTGACATTCTCAAAGTAGCTGGGAGTCAATTTTTATGTAAATTTGCGCTCGAATGGGTCTTAAGATTTTTTCTAAATTACAGATACATACACGGTTTTATATCTTTTTGAACTTTCCTATTATATTGTTTGAGTGTGTGGGTTTTTCCACACGATGTCATTCTTAAAAATACAATTATTTGTCATGCAATCAAGTCATAAATTTTATGCTGAACTCATGGAACTTGAGGAATTTTCAAGTAAAGTAGTTTGTTTGACAGAAGCTAATAATACGAGAACTGAGAACGAAACCTTAATTGAATGCATGAAAATTTAGCCCTTTAAACGAGGAAGCGTTGAAACCATACTATAACTTTTGTATGGCCACAATAAACTACATTGAAAAGCAGAGCAAAATAGATTAAAAAAGAGAAGGAGATGTAGAATAATAAGCTCGGCAGTTAAATTCTGACAGTGTGGAAGAGTAATAAATTAAATAAATTGTGTGACATGCTGTGAAATTTAGCATAATTTTCTTGTTGTCGTTGTGTTTGTTGTTGGATATAATGAAGCTATAATAGAGTTTGTAGCGAATTACAACCAGCTTCAAACATAAATTTAAATTCAACAAACCTAGCGGATATGAAATGGCAAAAAAGTGGTTTCGAATATTAAAGTCAAAGCAGGTTAATGTTGTTTTTTTAGCAAACGGAAATGCAGCCAAATTAGTTGACGGAAACTATAATGAAAGTAGGACTGTATAAGTTAAAAGGCGGCGGCTGTAATGAAATACCGCAAAAGAACAAACAAGTTAAAAAATAATGGGCAATAAACGCAATGTTCAAACAGCTTATTAATGCTTCATTCGGTCTAACGGTGAAAATCAATCGAGCACTTAATAATTATTATCCGGCTTAAAATTCAAAAGTTAACACTTGTAACGAAATGGGCAGCATTTGCGCACTAGATTTTGTAAAATTGTTTGCTTGCTTTTAATAAAAAAAAAATTACTTTTCTTTTCAAGCATGCACTTTCTTTAGATACCAAAAAAATAAAAATAATAACAAAAACCAAATCGAGGAGGAAAAGTTGAAAACACAATTTATAAAAATTTAATTATGTAAACAACAAACAAAGAAAAAATTAAAGAAATCTTTAAGCATTACAAGGCATCGACCTCAATTAAGGTTAATGCAGATAAGCTCTATGAAATGATAAGTAATTTTTATTCAAGTGTTGCCATGTCTAACGTTACAAACGTCACTAGAATTAAAGAGCTTTAAGGGAAAAAATTTAAAGAAATTTTTAATGTTTGTTTTTTTTTTTAATTAACCACCACAAGAACAATAAGAAATCAAATTTTGCTACAAAATTAATTTTAATTGCAAGAGTAAGCAAAAATATTGGTCTAAAAACTAGAAGATCTACTAAAAATATGGTTGTTTCTGATTGCGTTGTATGCCGTAATTAGAAACAATGCCTCAAAATTGTTAAGGCACCAACAGGTGAAATAAGAAAACAATTGGTTTACAAGCCAAAATACGGTTGATATGCCGTAGATATAAACACTACCCCAAAAGTGTTAAGGACAAACAGCCATCAAGAAAAGTGCTTAAAAATACAATAAACAAGCAAATATTGCTACAAAATATTAGAGGCAAGTGGAAAAAATATTAGTTTGCAATCATAAGGACCTAATAAAGCAAGTTATTTATAATTGCGTTGTATGCCGTAATTAGAAACACTAACTCAAAATGCTCAAGGGACAAACAGTCATAAGCACAAGTGCTTAAAATATAATAAGAAAGCAAATATTGCTACAAAAAATTCTATTTAAATGCATGAAATAGCAAAACTAAAAATATTTTACAAACATAAAGATTCAATAAAGCAATATGTTTATAATTACGGCATAAAACGCAATGCAGTTATACTGTGTTCATAATTGTGTAATATATTTATAATTACGGTATATAACGCAATGTAGTAATACTGTGTTCATAATTGCGTTATATAGTCAAAAGACAAACAGGCATAAGCAAAAGTGGTTAAAATACACTATGCAACTAAATATGCTACAAAATATGATAAAATATAATAAGAAAGCAAATATTGCTACAAAATTCTATTTAAATGCATGAAATAGCAAAACTAAAAATAGTTTACAAACATAAAGATTCAATAAAGCAATATGTTTATAATTACGGCATAAAAAGCAATGCAGTTATACTGTGTTCATAATTGCCTTATATGCCGTAATAATAAACATTACCTCAAAATGGTCAGGGGAAAAACAGGCATAAGCAAAAGTGGTTAAAATACACTATGTAAGCTAATATGCTAAAATATAATAGGGAAGCAAATATTGCTACAAAATTCTATTTAAATGCATTAAATAGCAGAACTAAATATAGTTAACAAACATAAAGATTCAATAAAGCAATATGTTTATTATTACGGCATAAAACGCAATACAGTTATACTGTGTTCTTAATTGCGTTATATGCCGTAATTATAAACATTACCTCAAAATAGTCAAAGGACAAATAGGCATAAGCAAAAGTGGTTAAAATACACTATGTAAACAAATATACTTAAATATAATAAGGAAGCAGATATTGCTACAAATTTCTATTTAAATGCATGAAATAGCAAAACTTAAAATAGTTTACAAACATGAAGATTCAATAAAGCAATATGTTTATAATGACGGCAATGCCATTATACTGTGTTCATAATTGAGTTATATGCCGTATTATAAACATTACTTCAAAATGATCAAGGAACAAACAGGCATAAGCAAAAGTGGTTAAAATACATTTTGGAAGCAAATATGTTACAAAATTATATTTCAAATACATAAAAGATAAAGAAAATAGTTTACACACAGAAACACTCAATTGAGCAGGCTGTTTATAACTGCGTTATATGCCGTAATTAAAAACAAAACCTCATAATTAGGAAGGCACAAACATGCATAATTCAAATGCTTTAAAATACAATAACTAAAGGTAGAAAAATTGCTACTAAATTGAGTTATAGTGCATGAGCTGGCAAGAATATGTAACCATAAACATATTAAGGGTATTCACGCAAAGTGGCAATCTTAAAATTTGAGCAATTAGCTATTTTTATCAGGCAGGTTGTATGAACAGCCCTTAAAGTCGATATTTCATTTGTTGCATATAATTTCAACTGCAATATATTGTCATATGCTGCATATGTTGTCAATAAGTTTTTAAGTTGTAATTTTCAATTAAATATTTGTTACTTTTGCTCTAATTCACAAATTTTTACTTCTTCATTGCCCTTTTGCCGGCTTCTAATAAGAAATGAATTAACTTTCGAAAAACGAAAACAGCTGATTGATTATAAAAGTTTGCCACCTCGATTGCTTAACTAAATCGAAGGGCAAATATATCTGGTTTATGCAAAGGCTTCTCCATACAGTTCATTTATAAGGCTGATAAACTTATACAGTTTATACCATTTATAAGGGTATTGCTCATTTGCATGATTACCCTTAATGACTTAAAAACATTTTGTAATTGCGGTAAATTTTGCAATTTAAAGCACTATCTTAACATTTTTTAAACCAACAGGCATCAAGAAAGAGCTTAAAAATATAATAAAAATGCAAAAATTGCTACAAAATGGAGTTCAACTGATATAAAAATTCATTAAAGCAACCTGTTTATAATTGCGGTATATAACGCAATTGAAAACACTACCCCAATAATGTCAAGACACAAAAAGGCATTTAAAAATATTGGCTCAAAAACATGAATGCTCTAAGTAAGCATCTTGTTTATAATTCCGTTATATGTTTTAGCTATTAAGTAAAATAAGCCAAAAAGAAATAACAAGAAGTTGAAACAATCAGCCCTATCATGAATAATTTTTCACGCGGAATCGAAAAAGGGAGTTTTCATTTTCAAGATAAAGCTCAAGAACATTTTGGAAGTTTTGAATGTCAATTTGTTCATCAACGGTTTATCAACAAATTTGCATCAAAAATTTCCAAAATGTTACTAAGCTTTACCTTAAAAATTAAAACTCCCTCTTCCGATTCCGCGTGAAAAATTATTCATGATACGGCTGAATATAGCTATGTATTTTCATGACTAAATTTAACGTTTAAGTTAAGCTGTAAACTGTTATTTGGCACAACCGTAATAAAGACATTTGTTTTTAATTGAAAAACAAGTATTGGCAAAAATATTGGAAAGAACTACTGGTAAATGTTCTAAAAATATGTATAAGAAGATGTGCAAAAATCATGTGTTAAAATAAATTGCCGTAATTGCAAGCACTTAGGCTGCCCGCAGAGTAAACGCCGAAGCAGGAAGGCGGGCAGACAGGCGCAGGCAGTAACCTGCGAAGAAACGAGATAGAAATAAAGCCAAGCTTACTTTTATCTAGTTTGTTCACAGAGTTTTCCTGCGCCTGTCTGCTTCGGCGTTCACTCTATTTGCAACCTTAAGCTGTAAACTTCGATTTCTGAAACAATGGTAAAAAGCAATAGATTCAAATTTTAAAACATGTGGTAGCAAAAATATTTTGCAACGAATTTGTGACTACATATATTGAAAACATATTCTTTACAATTGCGTTATATGCCGTAATAACAAACACTTAACTTTGAATGCTTAAAAACTTTAACATTTGTCAATAAAATCTTTATATTTTCAAATACTGTTCGAGTTAATTTAAAAAAAGAACTCAGCATTGCCAAAATATCTATATATTAATCAGTTTAATTTTTTCAAACTCGGTATGCAGTAGCAAAAAAGCATCTTTATTTTGCCATTATATAAGCTATAAAAATTAAAGCTAATTAAATAATTGCCGCAAGCTTTGTTTTTACTTCGACTCACCAGATGGCGTGTCTAGCAATCAACGCTAGACACCGTTAATGTAGGCAACAGCGATAACCTTAAGACACCGACTGCAAACGACGCATACAAGAAAATTATATTGAAGCTGGCTAATTTTGGCACAATCAAACAATACCACAACATAGTATTTCAGTAGCAAACATTTCAATATCGCGTGTAAAAAAACTGAATGAGTATTGCATCGATTTTATTTTTCTCTTTCAATTATGTGCCCTAAGATAACATAACAACAGCAAGAAATATTTCAACTGAAAAGAGTTTGTATAAATAAAAATAAAAATAAAAAACAAAAATGCAATAAAAAGCCAAAGAAAAATATGTAAAAACAACAAAGAGAAATCGTCTGCTGCTGCACAAACACGATAGTGGGTGGGAAAAAGAAATTAATTAAGAAAACTTAAATAAGCACAATAATGAAAATAAATTAAGTTTATCTGCATACTAAAAAAATACGATTAAAATAAAAAAAAAACCATAGTGCGAGAAGTCACTACTACGGATGACAGACCATCACAAATCGGCATCGAAGGCACAGCTGTGCTGCAATAATTATGTTTATAGTTGCGTTATACGCCGTAATTAGAAACATGAACTTAAAAGTGTGCTAAGTAGTACTTTTCTATGTTAATATTGCCTCAAATAGACAAATATGTGCTAAAAGCAACATTTTACCAACTCTATTATATGGCTATAATCACCTGTTATATGCCGTAATTAGAAGCATGTAATTCAAAGATTGCTGAAAATAACTTTCGAGCACTAATATTGGATTAAAATACAAAGGTGCACTTACAGAATTATGTTCACAATTCCGTTACATTATGCTTAAGGCTAACAAAGTTATGTTTACGATTACGTTATATGCCGTAATTAGAAGCATGCAATTAAAGTGTGCTGAAAACCACTTTCGAACACTAATATTGGATTAAAATACAAAGATGCACTTACAGAATTATGTTTGAATATGAATTTAAGAGTGTCCTAAAAACTACTTCTTTACGTTAATATTGTCTCAAAAGACACAAATGTGCTTAAAGCATTATGTCTATATAACAATTCATTAACAACATTAACTTAAAGGCATGGTGAATAATAACACTAAATTGTATTGATATTGGCTTGAAAGATGCGCTAACATAATTATGTTTACAATTCCGTTATATGCCGTAATTAGAAATATGAGTTTAAGTTTTCTAGAAACCACTTTCTTACATTCACATTGACTCGAAAAGACACAGAAGTGCTTGAAGCATTATGTTTACAATTCCGTTACAATGCCGTAATTAAAAATACTAACTTAAGTGCGCTGGATACCACTATCTTGATTTAATACTAGTTTAAGTGTACTCGATACTACTATCTTACATTAATATTAAATAAGTCACATAAAAGTTGTCAAAACATAATGTTTACAATTCCGTTATATGCCGTAATTAGAAGCATGTATAGCAAAGTGTGCTGAAAACCACTTTCGAACAATAACATTGGATTAAAATACAAAGATGCACTCACAGAATAATGTCTTGAAAAGACACAGAAGTGCTTGAAGCATTATGTTTACAATTCCGTTACAATGCCGTCATTAAAAATACTAACTTAAGTGTGCTGGATACCACTATCTTGATTTAATACTAGTTTAAGTGTACTCGATACTACTATCTTACATTAATATTAAATAAAAGTAACATAAAAGCTGTCAAAACATAATGTTTACAATTCCGTTATATGCCGTAATTAGAAATATGAGTTTAAGTTTTCTAGAAACCACTTTCTTAAATTCACATTGACTTGAAAAGACACCGAAGTGCTTGAAGCATTATATTTACAATTCCGTTACAATGCCGTCATTAAAAATACTAACTTAAATGTGCTGGACACCACTATCTTGATTTAATACTAGTTTAAGTGCACTCGATACTACTATCTTACATTAATATTAAATAAGTCACATAAAAGTTGCCAAAACATAATGTTTACAATTGCGTTATATGCCGCAATTAGAAACATAAACAAAAAAGTGTATAGACAATTACTTGTATGCAAACATCGCATTTATTTGTCAAAAAAGCCATTCATAAATTATTTTAATCTAGCTAAAATATTATTTTTAAACTTTAAATAGATATTAAATGTATTTCGTGAGGCTATTTTAAAAACAATTTTTTTTAAAGTATTTATTTATATATATATGCATGAAAGAGCTTCAAATGTGCTTTTGTTTCATACATCTTTGATATAAGTTATCCAAAATTATACTAAAACATGGTCACATAAAAAATATACTACTTAAAACAAATACTACATAAAAATTTAAGTGTTTTGAAGCCGAAAAATTAATTCACGTTAATAGAAATTTAATAAAGAAAATCAAAATGTAAAAAGAAACAGTTCTAACACCTACATTGACCAAAAAAAAAAAAAAATGTACAAAAGTTGAAAAAAACACAAAAGCTGCAACATAACAACAGCAAACATAAAAAAAGCGTTGAATGAAAACTACACGCGCCTCACGTTAAATGCTATCGTTAAATTTATCATAAATTTAGAGTGCTTAGCATGCATTGGCGCTTAGTTGTAGAAGTAGAAGAAATTAAATTGTTAGATATTGGATAAGCTTTTCGATAACTTCAAATATGTAGGCATTTTTATGGGCAAATTATTTATACATATTTCTATAATCAAATTTTAATACTTTTTTATATCTCGTAAAGCCGTTTAAGCTTGGAAATTTATGCATATAAATAAAGTAACGAAAAACTGATTTTTGCTATTTTCAGTATCGCTGTTGGTTTGTGAGACGACGTTTGATTAAGAAAGTGTATCAAAGCTTAAATTTGAAGACTCAAGGTGAAGAAACTTGATTTTTTTTACAATTTTAAGCCAGAATTTTTGGTTACGGCATACCAACACATTTGAAACCAGTATTTTGCTCAACATAAGACAAACATCTATTTATGTCTAAGGCTAAAGATCAAATTTTTCTAATTACGCCACAAAACATCATTTTTATGTTTGTGAGAATACTCATATTTACTTTCTTAACTGCGAAGTATTTTTTGTTTACTCAAAAAGTCGGCTCGAAACCAAAATTTCAATAAATTTCAAACTAAGTCTAGTCTGTATAAAACTTAAAAGCTAGCTTGACTGCAAGTGCTAAGACGAGAAGCAAAACATAAACAACCAAGAAGCTTTAGAAATGCAAAAACAACAACAAGTTTGCGGTCCATAGATTTTTGTCTGCATAAAAAAGGTTAAATGTTGCGCTTAAAGAGCATGAGGGTTAAAAATAAGGTTACAACTATTCATTTCACCATGAAAGTGGGCTATAAAGATAAAGCAAATATTATCTTAGGACTGAAAAATTTAAAAGCACAACAATTTAACACTTAATAAACAAACGAAAATTCAATGATAAAAAGTTTACATTTAAGAAAAAAAGTAAGCAAACTTAATAGTTTTTGACAAAACACATTGTTGTAGGGCTTCAAATAGGATGGTTAGAGTGCTTTAAGCTGCCTTTAATGCCAAATAACACTATAATGCAAAAGTTCCTAGACATATTTAAATCTAATATATACCTAATAATGATATTTGATGAATTAGACTACTTTAATTTGAATTATTATCAAAATGAAGGACACAAACATTAACCCTTTGAGGACAACTGTAAATTTTAAATTTTTTTTTGTGGAATTGTCATCACCGACAGCATATTTCTATACAAAAGTAAAATAATACAAGAATTTTTAAATTATTTTTTACTGTAAATATTGAAAAAATCAGGAAAAACCCATCCAGAAAATTTATTTTTTACTTTGTTGGAGCAGCTGATTCATAAAGGTTTTAACATAGTTGGGATGAGATGAGAAATATATCCGCTCGTATTTGAAAATCGTTTGTGGCACCTATACCTGTAGTTTCTGAGAAATCGGGATTAATATACACGTTATGGAAAAAAAAATATTTTTTGACTTCCTAGTTTTTTCTTTCTCTTAAAATGAAAACAAGTTGGAAAAATGTGGCATACGTTAAAAGCCACATTGATTTCTAAGCCTTAAAGCCCAACTTTATGAAAATATCTCGAAAATTGTGCTCACACGACTTAAAAATATAAATGGTTTATTTTCACCCATTCGTCGTCAAAGGGTTAAAAATAATTACCCTTTTATTTTTCATTAAATTTTATCTTTTGATTTTTTAATGAAGAAATCAAAAATTTTTATTTGCATAATTTTATTTTGTAAAACTAAAGGCTTTTATTAAATTTAATTTAATAAAACTTTAAGCTGTTCTTTACGTTTATTTATGTTCTTAATATTCTTATTGTATATTTTGATACATAATATGCAATAACAATAGAGTTCAGCTACTACAGCTTTTTCGCACTTTCTCCGCATTAGATCATCTTAAGAACCAGCCCAAATATCATTAAAACATCTCAATAAGGCCATTCACAGTTCGAATACGCTGGTCTGCCATTTGTTCGATCTGCTATTTGTTCGCCAATTTACGAAAACGTATTTTGCTTCGTTGTTGTTTTGCATACAAATGCAAATACGCAGGCACGCGTAAATAAAAGCAGCCCTTGGACGTGCTCTTTGTACCTCGTATTTTTATGCTCTGTCTACAGCCGCATAATCACATACATCACAGGGTTGCACAATCTTTTTATACGACAGTCACATGGCGAGGTGCGATAATAAGCTTTTAACTTAAAACATCTCATTTTCTTCTTAAATTTCTTGTACTTTTATGTTTCTTTAGTTAATTCAAAAAACCTTAAGATTTCTCCTTAAGTTTTTGATTCCGTTATATACCGTAATTATAAACAATCTTAATAAGTTTTAATAATAGCGTATGCAAATGCGATAAGCATTAAATTAATTGCTTTAACTTAGTAAAAATACAGTTTTTATATTTTTTATAGTTAATGTTATGTTTTTTTATGTTTTTATTGTTTATTTTGATACATAAAAAGCTTTTAATTGAAAACCACTCATTTTCCTCTTAAATTTCTTATGTTTTTGTGATAAGCTAAACTGGTTCTTTAGTTAATTTTAAAAAAACCTTAAGATTTCTCCTTAAGTTTTTGATTCCGTTATACACCGTAATTATAAACAATCTTTATAAGTTTTAATAAAAGCACATGCAAGTGCCAAAAGCATTAAATTTAATGTTTTAACTTGATATAAATACTGTTTGTATATTTTTGTTATTATAAATAAGCCAAAACTTGACTATTTTTTAAAGATGTTGATTACGGCATACAACGTAGGGATAAAAAAATATTTTTTTAAGATGCAATAAAGGTTTATGAAAATTTTGGTCTTAAATTGTTTATAAAATGATAAATATATATATAAAAACAGAACATAAATCTTTCGAACAATTGCTTAAAATTATAGATATTAAAAAAGCTTGTGTAAAATTTTGATCCTGATCGGATTTGAACCGTTCTCGAAAAATCTCACTCACTGACTTTTAAAACACAGTTTTAGGAAAAACGCATTCAAAGTTTTAAAAGCTTTTTACATATAGTGAATCTTTGTTTAGTAAATATGCATGTGACTTCGGGAATATTTGTCAGATCGTTATGAAATTTTAAGAAAATATCGATGATTTCATATCATTCAACTAATTTTTAGCAAAATCTGACCTTTGTGTTTCCTATTTTTTTGAAACTTAGTAGGTTTGTAGTGCCTATAAAAATAACTCAAACTGTGTCATATTTTTTAAAGTTATAACACTGTAAAATTAATTTAAAAAAAATAAAAAATTCAATTAGTGCATGTATTTTAATAGCTGTATCATTGAAACCATAAGTTGTACAGAAAAAAGTAAAATATATTTTAAAGAACTTGGATGGGTCTTTTTGGTGGTGTATTTTAGCATTTTTATGCATTTTTTTAACCTGAAATTTTCCGTCACATTTTTCATAGTCTTCGCAACAAATTTTGTATCTTTTTAGTATGGTGTCGAGTTAACCCTTTCAGACCGTGATGCATCAATTGTGCGGGTAACTTTTAGTCTAAATATCTTTACTTCTATTTCACGAATGTTTATCAATATTACATGTATTGATTGCGGAGGTTATTGTTTATGTTTGTCTTTTATATTGTTTAGCTGTTAATTTTGTGGTTTTTTAAAATTTTCACAAAATTCTTGCATCATGTTTTTTTTTTTTTTAAATGAGTCGTAGAAGTTAGTTGTTTTTTTTCATATACTACAATACTAATGGCGCAATTTTAGTGAAGTTGACACATTTTAACTAAAAAAATAACTTATTTTAAAATCTCAAATGATTTGACAATATTTGATGCAAAAAAAAATATTTTCAGTACAAACTTTCGTTTCTTGAAAATCCTTGAAGGATATGAAAATATTAAAATTTAGGCATTGAATATGTTTTCATATCATATAAAGAGCATTTACTCCAAAAAATCATAAAAAAATTCTCAATAGCATAGCGTCAGGTCTGAAAGGGTTAAGGCATCAATTTTAAATGCTAACACTCAAACTTACACTCAGAAAAAAAGTTTAAAAAGTTTAAAAAAACTTTAAAATAAAAAAACACATTTGTTAAAAATTAATGATCAGCAAACCGAAAATTATAGTAAATTATCTGAAAACCTTAACGGTATGGACTAAATTATAGAATTATTTTTACAAAAAACGCTGCGTTTGACCTCTGTTATCATAAAATCCCGACGTGTTATAGAATTTTATATGACAGATTTGCGATCAGTGAACTGCAATTACAGAAAATTACCTAATCAGTTCACGGTAATTATGGTTTGAGCTACAACAAAAAGTTTTCTGTTGCAATGATCACAAATATTTAATGAAGATTAAAATAGATCTGTCAAAAAATCAGATAATTATTTGGTTTATGCAGAAAAAATGGACAGATTTTGAAGACATTGCTTTTTATAAGCGTTTGAGCAAAAACTAAGTTCTTAATATGAAATTTATAAATAGCTTAGTTTAATTTTTGTTTCTTACTGAAAATTTTTATTAGCTATTGTCACTAACCGCTGTTGGCATGTTTATTAGCATTAAACAAAACCAACAACAACAACCGAGCCAATACATTGCTCGCCTAGTTTTTTTCCTACCAACTGTTACAAACAATTCTCAAAAGCTTTGCGCAATTTATCGATCCATTTATTAGCAGGAAAAAACAAGAAAGCTTTCTTAGCTCTGGCTGTCGGAGAAGGCGGCAAGGCGGCGTCGACTACAAAGCATAGGATTACGTAGTTCATAGCGTAGTCTATACTGCATATACATAAGAACAACAACACCAAAACATGCGACGACAGTTCATCCATGAATATCCTTTGAAGGCGCAGACATGCGCAGTAAGTTCGAGTTCGAATTGAAAGACAAGCCGAATTGAAAATGGAACGGGTGCTGATTCTGTCATCGCATTTTATATGCAAGGCCTAAAACAAAGGAATAAAAAAAACACAAAGTTCAACCACCATTGAAACTTTAAGGAATAAAACAGGATGATAAGCAGGCTGCTGCTGCACTTTGACTTCGCTGGGGCGACAATTAATAAGGAAGTCGTAGGTTTTAATAGAATTTCTATGGAAATTTGAGCATGAAAGTCACTGAATTTAAGGGAGGTCCCATGGTTGGTTAGGGGGTGGAAGACAGGGTTGCAAATATTAAATTCTGAGCTTTGGTGAATAGTTTAAAACAAAGTATTTTTGCGCTTTCTAAGGAGTATGAACAGTGTAAACGCCAGAATTTAAAATGTTTTTGCTTTTTTATAAAAATAAATCTGTTTGATGGATGCCTATCAAACTTTGTAGACATCTTTAGTTCATTAATAAGTACTTAAAAAAAGCACCTTTTTTTGTAATGGTATATTTTTGCATAATGGTCCTTAAAAAATTTGGACTCACATTCATTTTAGTAAGGAATCTCAGGGCTAAGAAGAGGTAGAGAATAGTGAACGAGGCATCAGATGAAAGGTCTAGCTGCACAGTATGATTGCATTTCAGATTAGTGACCTTCGACCTGAAATATGAGCGTAAAGAGCATTTATTAAATAAAAGCTAGACTGTAAGATATAGAAAAACATGATGTAAAAGGGACATTAATAAGATGTGCAAAAAAAACTTCAGACTTTTTTTGCCATCTCTTACGGATACCCTACAATAAGCACTTTGTTATGTTACAAGTGTGAATATATATTGTGATGGTGAAATATCTTATAAATAGTAAATTATAAAAAGTTCCCGTCATTTTGACATAAAAATTATTGTGATATCTTGAAAAGTATAGATGTTTTCAGTACAACGTATTTTTGTATGAAACGTCGTTGGTTGAGAAATATAACGGTATACGAAAGCTTTTTTGGTAATACTTTTCAAGAGATATCTCAAAGAATGTAGATTTTTTCAGTATTCCATGAAACAAGGTCATCGCCTCAGAATAAGAAAAAAAAAAAACGATTAAAATTTCATATTTTGGTTTTGCAAGCAAATATCAGACATTTTTCAATCAATTTTCATTGAATTTTTCTTGCCTGAAAGATCAACAAAATGACTTTGGAGAAATAAGAAAAGATTTACCGATGTCTCATCAATTCAATGTATTATATTGCTTTAAATAAACCTATAAAACATTTTGTTTTTGCTCAAAAAAGAGGCCAAAAGTTTTTTGTTGTAATTTTTTTTTTTCTTATACAATTTTATTTTTTTTCTTAAACAATTTTCTTTCATTTTTATTTGCAAAAATTGCTTCATTTTGACACATAATTCAATAAACAGTTTCTATCAACGAAAATCCACACCCTATGATATTTTTGATGAAAATGAAATTTTTCAAAATGTTGTTTTTATATTTTTTATAAAGTTCCACAACTTAAAAAATAATTTCTGTAAAATAAATTGTTAAATAATTCAAACCACTCCAAAGGTATATACACAAATCTATGTTTTAAGCCATTTCGTTATATATAGAAATAAGCGTAGGAAAAACAGTTCTTTCGCGTTTCTGGACCGATTTTGATTTTTTTTTTATAATAAATTAGAGTAGGGAAAAGGAGTTCAACGAATGTTTTTGTGACCTTTGGCCTGAAATATGAGCGTTGAAAGATTAGGGCAGTTCACGATTTTATTGCATCGTTGCAAATGCAAAATAAACAGCTTTTACAAAAACAAAAAGCATATGTTGCAAAAGCTTTTCAATGCTTTTTGTTTTTGTAAAATCTGTTTATTTTGCATTTGCAACGATGCAACAAGATTGTGAACTGCCCTAATATTTCTGAAGTAAAACCTAAACTATAAGAAATGGAAGAACATGGCGTAAGAGGAAATTTTAGACATTAATACAATGTAAAAAAAAAATTTCGCTATCTCTTACGTATACCCTACAATAAGCATTTTTAAGTGTAACATGTGTGAATATATATTGTGATGGTGAAATTTCTTGCAAATAGTAAATTCTGAAAAATTCCCTTTATTTTGAAATCAAAGTTATGACAATATCTCGAAAACTAAAGCTTTTCTCAGTACAACGTATTTTTGTATTGAAACTTAAGATATCCTTAAAACAGCACATTTTCTTAAGGCTAGGTCAACGCCTCAGAATGAGAAAAAACAATTAAAATTATTGAAAGTTAGAATTTCGACCACAAACAATACTATATTTATAAATAGGTGTAGGTGAAACAGTCCGGTACCATTTCTTCCGTGTTTCTGACCGATTTTGATAATTTTTATTAAATAAATTAGAGTAGGGAGGAGTTCACCGAATATTTGTGTGGCCTTTGACCTGAAATATGAGCGTTGAAAGAATATTTCTGATTTCTGAAGTAAAACCTAAACTATAAGAAATGGACGAGCATGGAGTAATTGGAAATTTTAGACATTAATACATTGTAAAAACCATGTTTCGCTATTTCTTACGGATACCCTACAATAAGCATTTTTTTATGTAACACGTGAAAATATATATTGCGATGATGATATTTCTTACAAATAGTAAATTCTGAAAAATTTCCTTTATTTTGACATCAAAGTTATGATATCTCGAAAACTATAGCTTTTCTCAGCACAACGTATTTTTGCATGAAAAGCCCTGGTTGTGAAAAATAACGGTGTACGGCAGTTTTTTTTTTTTTGAGTAATGTTTTTACAGATATTTTCAAAAAAATTTCGGTTATTTTGATATCCAAATTATTGCGATAATTTGAAACTTAAGATTTTCTTAGTACAACACATTTTCTTAAAGCAAGGTTATCGCCTCAGAATTAAAAAAAAACGATTGAAATTTCAGAAAGTTGGTCGAATTTTGGACACAAGCGATACTAGTATATGTTATTAGTAATAGCCGGCCGGTCGTGAGGATTTTCAAATATCGTTTCGAAAAAACTGGCGACCATTAAAAAAAACCAAAAATTTCGCGAATTTTTCTATAGAAAATTGTTAAAAAAAAGAAAAAAAGAACAATAAAATATAAAAATACGGCTACGTCTGGCTGAAGAACGATTCAAATGACCTGTTTTTCTGGCCAAAACTATTAAGCGTCGAAATGAAATATTTTGACAACATAAAATTATTTGTTTATGTAAAGAAAATTAACCCTCTAGAAGCCATTAACCCTTATAAGACCACACCGTTTCTTAATGTTTTTAAAATTATAGTTTTAAGCAAAATGTGTTTGTATTTCCAAATCTTCGATGAATGAATTAGATTGTATAATTGAAAATTTTGTAAAATAAAAAGAAAATTAACCCCTTAAAGAAACTTTCAATACATTATTTTTAATAACAGTTTTTTTAATAATATATTTTTTGTAATTCAATCAGGCCCTTAGACAGGGGAGAGGTTTTAGGGGTTAGCCCCTCCCCCTTAGGGTCCAGAAAGTATAAAAATATAATATATTAGCATTAAGGCAACTACAACGCAACAGCGTAAAAAGTTGCAAACGACCCACTTCAATTTTGAACTGAATTGAGACCTATGCTTTCAGATCATAGATACTATAAGGACTTATAGGGACTATAAGGATACCATAAGGGCATAGATTGTGATTTTATGTTCGTGCAGGCTTACGATGGTCGACTGCCATGAATGGCAGAGCTGTAAAATCGGCATTCATATTCAGAATTTTAAGGACAACTGAATAACGACATAAGAATGCATTCAATGAATGACAAAATTGATGTATAAATAAAATTATTAATTCACATTCATTTTTATGAAAACGATTAATTATACATTTTCGTTATTCAGAGCAATGAATCAATTTTTTTATTCATTTGAATGCTATTAACAAAGAATGCAATTCACCATGAATTTCAGAATTTTCAATTATTCTTTTTTATTCCTTATTAATTTTTTATTCGTTATTAATTTTTTATTCATTATTCATTTTTTATTCATTTGTTATAAATTATTCATTTTTTATTCAATATTATTTTTTTATTCATTTTTTATTCATTATTCATTTTTTATTAATTATTCGTTTGTTATTCATTTTTGTTTTTTATTAATTTTTCATTTTGTATTCATTATTTATTTTTTATTAATTATCAATTTTTTATTCATTTGTTATTAATTTTTCATTTCTTATTCGTTATTCATTTTTATTCATTTTTCGTTGTGTATTCATTATTTATTTTTTATTAATTATTCATTTTTTATTAATTATTAATTTTTTATTAATTATTAATTTGTATTAATTATTAGTTTTTTAATCATTATTCATTTTTTATTTATTATTCATTTGCTATTCAGTATTCATTTGTTAGTCGTTATTAATTTTTTATTCATTATTAATTTGTTATTTGTTATTAATTTTTTATCCATATTTCATTTATTATTAATTATTAATTTTTTTTAATTTTTTATTCATTATTCATTTGTTATGCATTATTTTTTTATATTCGTTATTAATTTTTTATTCATTATTAATATTTTATTCATTACTCATTTTTTATTCATTTTTAATTCATTATGTATTTGTTATTCATTATTAAATTTTTATTCGTTATTAATTTTTTATTCATTATTGATTTGTTATTAATTATTCATTTTTTATTCACTATTAACTTTTTATTCACTATTCACTATTAATTTTTTATTCATTATTCATTTTGTATTCATTATTTATTTTTTATTCATTATTCATTTTTTATTCATTCTCATTTTTTATTCATTCTAATTTTTTACGCATTATTAATTTTTTATTCATTATGCATTTTTTATTCGTTATTCATTTTGTATTCATTATGAATTTGTTATTCGTTATTAATATTTTATTAATTATTCATTTGTTATTAAATATTAATTTTGTATTCATTATTCATTTGTTATTAATTATTAATTTGTTATTCGTTATTCAATATTCGCCGCCATTTTGAATTACTCTTCAACGAAAAAATTGTATAATGTTCTACACTAATAAATGCCACAACAGATTTTTCAAAAAAGATTTACGTTCGCTCAAAAAAACATCCTGAAATTACGTTACGTTTCTACTAGAACCTACTGCAACCTCCCCTTAAGCTTCACTCAGCTTGCAGTTAGTTAAAATTTTTCTTCATATACGGCTTTTAAGCATCAAGCTCAGCCTTAATCAAACTTAAACCTAGGTTTGTGAAATTTTTCAAACTTAAAATTAGAACCGTGTTAAAATAAAGCCACACACATAGAGTTAGAATTTGTTTATAAGTTTTTTTAATAATTCATATTTTAAACCTTCAAGCTTAAGAAAAGCGAGTTTGCATGTGAATCCAAATAAAAATTCACTGCAATAAGCTACTATTTATGTAACGATCTAAACGTGCCACCCAACCCAAGCTCAAGGCTGCTTTGAAAAACAAAAATCCACAAAATGATCTATCTCTACTTCTTGCAGCCGCATCTTTAATATATAAGTAATTAAAAAAAATTTAAAAACTTAAAAACTATGCTTTCAAAAATACTCACTGGCATTCATTCATTATTTCCTCCTGGCTGCGCACCTGCACCGGCGCCAATTCCTCGACATTCTCCTCGTAGTTGCCGAAGCACTTGGTGATCTTCTCATCGAACGTATTGACCAAGTCTTCAAGACTTCCGCCGAAAGTCTCGGTAAAATTATCGACAGTCTCACCGGGTGCACCACGTTTCTCGCCACCAGCCTCACCACCATCACCACCACCAACCATTGAGGTCAAATCAAGACCCATTTCTGCAGCAAGCTGCGTATTGCAGTTGGGCGAAACAGTGCCATCTGTTACTGCGCCGTTCTTGCTAACATGCACATCACGCACGGCTTCCTCGAGCATACGAATTTTGGCATCCTGCGTTGTTACAGCATCCTTCAGATTAAGATTCAGCGTATCGTTCAAGCTATTCTGGTGAAGATGGTGATGATGATGATGATGGCTGGTTATAAAGTCGCAGCCGCCCCACTCGTCGGTTTCTTCAAATTTAGCCAAAGGAGCCTCAAATTTAAGCTCGGCCATTTTTGTGCCGAGATCCCGCATTGCACACAAAGACAACGTTGAAGGAAAACAAGTTGGGTCGTCGGCGCAGTTTGTAGCGTCGGCGTTTTGGGTAAAATTTATTTGATTAACGGTTTTTCTCTGGCTGACCTAGAAAAGATGATTTTGTCTAAATATTAATTATTTTTATTGTTTTTTTTCCGATTGCTTTCAACTTTTTTATATATTTTTTGCACACTTTTCTTTAATTTCGCACTATTTGCTCGCCCCAGCTTTGATTTTGCTTTGAGCTTTTTCGCTACCCCCTCTGCTAAGGGTTGGTTTTTTCATTTATTTCATATATATTTTCAATACTTCGAACACTCTTTTTTTCACTGTTATTGCACTTGTTTTTATTTTTCTTTTTTGTTACAACCAAGTATTTTGCTAATGCGAAAATTAAATGCCTATTTTTGCAGAAAATTATATTTATTTATTTCTTCACTTGCTTTACTTCTCCGCCACGTTTTATCAATCGACCGTCGCTCACGAATAGCTCAAAAGAACTGAATAGCGATTTATTTTCGTGTCTTCTTTCTGCTGCTATTGTTTTTGCTTTTTGTGCTCTGCCAGTGCACGGACTTGGAAAAAATTTTTAGTGGTAGATTGGACTCAAAAAGTGTGGTAGATTGAAATAAAATGTGGCAGATTTGATATATCATATAGGAACTATATGGGTATTTAAACAGAAAAGTCTACCGTGACCAAAAAATTAAAACTTATTGAATGATATTATCTAATAGAAACATTTTAATATTATTAATTTAAGCACTTCCTACAAAAATTCATTAACCATGATGATCAAATCGTCTGCACTGTTCCACAAATGTAGTTTTTATTTTTCGTAAATGTTTAGTAAATGTTTATTTGACTATTTTTTTTAAGTAAAAATGAAAGACATTGGCTAAAAATAATGAAAAATGGTCGAGGTAAGGAAAGGACAATATTTAAAATTTGTTTTTGGATTACTAAGTTATATAATTACTTAACTACCGAAGTACTCAATTACCCAAATGACTTTACCACAATAGTGGTAAAGTCCGTGCCCTGGCTGTTGCTCAAGTTGCAAAAGCAAATGTCAAAATTGAGTGCATGTCAACTTCTACAGTGATGCTAACCGTGAAAGTTTTTCAGTGCTGATAACACACCTTTAAGCCAATCCAATTCACACGGTTACACGGATACAGAACATAAAAACACTTTTGATTGAATTATACAAGCAGACTGGTCGCGTGAGACTATCAGAATAGTGTTATGACACTGTCTTTTTCCGGATTTTGAGACCAGCAGCAGATAAAATAGATAGCAATGTATTGTGTGAAATGGATACACATTAGCGGGGTTCACATGATCCTACATGTTGTCACGCCTGGTATAATGGCGTTGAATTTTAAATATTTCAAATTCAAGATAACATGTTGTCAGTCGGCTGTATCGAGCGTTCGAACGGTCAAATACGAGTCTTGTCCTACAATGCGTGAAAACATGTAGGACCATGTGAACCCCGCTAATGACTGCAAATGCGTCCAACGACAGAACGAAAACTTGTCGTCAAAGATAAATGTTGCAATATCTTCGGCGACTTGATTATAATGAACGCAACAATCTTTATTTCATACGAAACATAAAGAAACTCTGCTATGTTAACTTTTGTCGTCTGTGAAATTATAAATATATTGAAGTCTGAGGCATCAACAATTGTCATCGAATTTTCTTCTTGTTGTGTTGTCTTCAAAAAATACATCTACATAAGAAAACATGCGTTCTATATTTTGAAAATTGGCTTTCGTCGCATGTTGCAGTAAGTGATGGGAGCTATCGAATATAAATATTCAATTTATTCCATCGTACAAAATCAATCATTCATTCGATAGTTTTTTAATTTGCACTTCGTTTGCTTACCCTTGTGAGGACTTACTGTTTCATTTTTTACTGTTCATTTCAATTTTTATTTATGTCACGTCGTTTCAAATTTTATGAAGAATACTTTCAGATTTCTTAATAAAATTTTTTCAGTCATTGATAAAATTTTAATAAAGAAACATATTGAGTTTTTACTTTGTGATATAAAACCCAACAATTGGTGACCCCGACAAGATATAAATAGAAATTGGAAAAAACACTTAGTAGTATGGGTCTTACTGTTTCATTTTTCTGTACAATTTAAATTTTATTTATGTCACGTCCTTTCGAATTTTATGAAGAATACTTTCAGATTTCTTAATAAAATTTTCAGTCATTGATAAAATTTTAATAAAGAAACATATTGCGTTTTTATTTTGTGGTATAAAAACCAACACCTTCAACTGATTAGGGGGTTTCGGACGATCCGACATGTCGGACAGATATGGCATGTTTGACGACAAGTCGGATCATTCGAAAGCAAATAAGACAGTCGAACCGACATGTCGGACGAAAATCAAAAAGTTTTGATTTTTCTGCCGGTCGGACCGACATGTTGGGCATGTGAACGCAAGTCGATGCGACTTGCTGCATTTATTCATTTCAATAAAAGCGTCAGCTGGTAACACCGACGAAGCGGAAAATTATTATAGAAAAATAATATGAACAACGTTAGAAACATTGAATTATGGATATAATTAATTGCAATTTCTCTAAAGTATGGAAAATTACTGGTCAATTATAAGGGCATCTAAAAATTGCTTATGCCGTGGTTATGCTAGCCAAACATGATTGCCGAACATTTTTTGTTGTTATTGTTTCACGTATAAAATGAAGAAATGCACTTTTTCTCATATTAATTTTCTCGCTCTCGGACTGAACATTTTGATTGCTGATTGAAACGCCAAACATGCCAAATTTTCCAGTGTTGGCTGTAGTCATTTTTTATAATAGCATCAAAAAAGTAGGTAAAAGTATTAAAAAGTGAAGTTGATTGTGTCTTCAAGTAACCCGTAACATAAACAGCTAGCTAGAATGTCAGATATATGCAAACCATTTTGTTTAAGATATTATAATAAAAATTCAGAGTAAGTAATATCAGTTCGTATATTTTAATTCGCTAATTTTAAGTACAAAAATGCAAATTAGGGTTGTGCTTTTTTGTGTTTTGACATACTATTACATATAATGCAACTGTGCCACCAATCATAGCATAACCACCAAACAAACATTTGAGCGAAGAGAAGAAATTAACAGAAATGAACACCGAACATATTTGGCTAGCATAACCACGGCATTAGCTATTGCTGAGCCTGTAATGGAATGAAGTCGTCGTACATGTCGGACTGTTCGAAAGCTCCAAAAAATTTGCTCTGTTAATTTGTCGTCGGCCATGTTGGATGGCAAGTCGGATCGTCCGAAACCCCCTATTGAACCAATCCTGAGTACATACAATTAATCTGAAAAAAATGCATTTAACAACACCGCTTGATTTGTGCTTTTGATTTTTATAACCCGAATGAATGAATAATTTATTCTCTAGTAAAAATAGTACGATACTTCTTTGTACTAGAACTACTTTGTACTAGCCCATCACTAGTCGCAGTCAATGTGTATCGTCTATTACAATAGCCTTTTCCAACTTACCTTTGTTAGACCTATTAAAACTATACAAAATTTTCTATCTTCTCCTTTTTTGTTTCTAACTTTTACTACTTCTTTTAAAACAAATCTCCCTAGACCAACAGAAGCTTCATGTATTTATTGTAAATATATGTTTATATATGTATATATGTAAATTTTAATTTCATGTATTTATTTCAAATATATGTTCAATATTCATGAATAGGTAAATTTTATTTTAATTGCATATATATTTTGTAAATATATGTTCAATATTTATGTATAAATGTAAATATTAATTTCATGTATATATTGTAAATATATGTTTAATATTTATATATATTAGGGTGGGTCAAAAAATCAATTATTTTTTTTACAAGTGACATGGAAAAATGGGTTGCTAGACACCTTAAAAAATTTTCACGAAATATGAGCTCTTAATTGTAATAAGAAGATACTAAGATACTACTAAGAAGAAAGAAATTCATACCCATCATTAATTGATTATACTGTTACTATTAATGCTCTAAAAAAAAGTATCCCATATTTTTCCGCAAACCTCACCATTTGAATGATATTGAAGATTTAAGTTTGGTTATTTTAAGACATATTTCATTTTTGCTTATGAATTTTATAACTTGACAATAAAGGAATATAATAAAATGAGAAATACAAATTTTTTTAGAAAATGATTTGCTCTATAAGAATAGTATCATATGTTTTGGCGATTAAACTAAGCGTTAAAAAGATATTCATCATCAAACTTTCATGTGTACTGATTTTAAGAGCTTTTGATTAGATAATCGAAAAATTTCACTTTAATTCTGTTTGGCTTCATTTGATTCATAATTCTTTCAATTAGCCAAATGCAGCCAAAAAATTTGCAGCTTAGCTTTCGATCCTAGATTTTTTTTAATGCTGACTTCGGCCATCTGATTTTTTTTTATAGATAATTCCTTAAATTAACAGCCAAACAATTTGTAGCTATGCGAACCATTCTTATTAGATCTAATAGGAAGAAAAAGGGCAAACAACTTAAAAAAGAACAAAACTATTCCTAGCTCGCTTGTACACACAGGTAAAAATTTTGAGAAAAAAAATGTATACAATGACTTCTGGAAAGCTAACTTCGGGCATCTGAATTTTATTATTAATAATTTCTTAAATTTATCAAATGTAGCTAAAAAATTCGCAGCTTTGTGATCCATTCTAATTAGATCCTAATAGGAAGAAAAAGAAAAAAAAACTTAAAAAAGAACAAAGCTATTCCTAGCTTGCTTGTGAACGCAGTATATCATAGATCATAGCAAATCATTGCAAGCCAAAGACAGAAGGAAATATCTGGTAAGTTGAAATAAATCAGTTTTGTTTCATTTAATTAAAAATTATTGCCATTTAGCGAATATAGGCAAAAAGAATTTGTAGACGGTCATGAATTTTTAGCCAACGATTCTTATGCAATTTCACCAAGAAAAAACAAGCCAGCACAACTAAATAAATAAAACTATATCTAGATCGCATCTGCACACAGCCATATTTTTTTAATTCAGCTGTTCCAAGAAAGCAAAAATTTTTACACAAAAATTGGGAATAGTACTTTCATTTTGTGATACCTCTTGCTATGTTACTCAAAACTGAGTGAGAAATAGCAGCTCTCTAAACCTGAACCTCTTCTACTCATTCAATCTCTTTGCTGTAACTAACGAACCCGGCACCAAAAACTTTAAAATCTTTGTTAGTTCATATTAAAGTAAAGACTAACATATATCTAACTTTAAAAAATGTGCGACCCTATCCATTTTAATCAGGGCATAGTAGGGTTAAGGCGAAAGAAACGCAGCTAATGTAATCGTATGCTCTTTGGATAACGCTCCCATCCGTTCTGTATTTCTCAGGACAGTCCTGTTTTTTAGAGGAAAGTCCAGTGTAACGAGCTCAAAATCCGGCTTTTTATTATTTTGTCCTGTTTTTTATTTTCTCCCATGTTTGTAATTTAGTCCAATTTGATTTTTCTTTATACTTTTTTTAATAAGTAATAAGTCAAAAGATTACCTTAATACACTTTTCCCTATTTTGTGAAAAGTGTCTGTGCAACTCATTTTCTAAAATTATCGAAATGTCTTAAGCAATCAACCTAAAAAAAATATATTCCTTTAAAAAACAAATTGTGAGGTGTTCTGCTTAAAGTGCAAAGAAGCACCTGAAAAATCTAGCTAACGTGTAATTTTAATAAGGCTTATTTGCTTTTTTTATTTTTGTTATAGTTTTGTTATATTGACTATTTAAATGAGAATATTGAATTCTATTTTTGTTTTAACAATTATATGCAAATACCTAATATTAATTGATATTTGAAGCTTATGCTGCAATTCCTATATTAAATAATGAATTTGATATTATTATCAATAAAAATGGATATTTTAATTCTTTGAACATACAAGCAATAGCTGCGTTCCTTTCGCCTTAATATAATCGTGATAACAAGTTTTCTCAAAGGAACAGCAAGAAAAACCAGGGACCGAAAATAACTGTTATTTTACAATTTTCAGATGCAAAAGGCATAACGAAAAAGTTGCCGGAGGACTTTTTAAATACACCATTATTATCGTAATGGCAGCAGCTTCGCGAATATTAAACACCTTTTAAATTTTTGGCTGTTACTATAAAAATTAAAATTAACTGTTATTTTTTCCTTTTATTTTTTCGGGCAAAAATAACTGTTATTTTTTACGTTTATTTTTTTGGTCAAAAATAACAGTTATTTTGTGCCTTTTATTTTTTCGGTCAAAAATATCAGGCAATTTGTATTTTTTCAAAGGCCGAATAAAAAACTTTAAAAACTAAAAAGTTTTATAGCTCAAAATGTGCGCGCTGATGAGACGATAAAAATTGCATAAAACTTTTTTGGCGTTCAAGTGGCCCTTAAAAAAATTCAAATTGCCTGATATTTTTGACCGAAAAAATAAAAGGCACAAAATAACTGTTATTTTTGACCAAAAAATAAAACACAAAAGTAACAGTTATTTTTGCCCGAAAAAATAGAAGCCATTAAATAACTAGTATTTTTGTCGGAAAAAATAAAAGTTAAACGATAACTGCTAATATCTGACTTTTTTGATAAAAACCATAACCGGTACGGTCCCTGAGAAAAACGACTCGTACAGGGCACTACCGTTGCAGTCAAAATTCAATTCAAACAAACAATCATGATATAATAACGACTATGCTGTTTTTCTCTGAATGTGTTTTACTCTAAACATCAGAAAAATTGTAAATTGTTTAATTTAATTATTATTATTTTGCAATCATATAAATAATTTAAGTGCAATTGCTGGGTCCGCTGAATATGGCAAATGTTTGTGTTGTTTATTTTGTTTTCTTTTGTTTAATATTCGATGGTCGCGAATAGTGAGAAAATACATAGTGAATACCTATCAGTGATTGTATCATGCAAACGATTAATTAAAAAAATTAAATGACATCTCAGAAAAATATAAAGGTCACGGCACCAGTGTGTCAAATTTTTTAAAGACTATTTTACAATTCCACATGGATATCAAAAATTGTCCTATTTAAGAGGTGCTCACACGTCTGTCAAATGATTGAAGTATATCGCGATTTTTTACTCTCTTTTACTCACTCTAAAATTTTTGATTTATTTCTGCTCATACATGATTTTTTGATTGAAGTACCGATGCAGGAATTTGTTACTCTTCTGCCCACTTTTTTGCCTAATTTTCTGTCTACTCTTCCTTCAAAAAACTGCGTTTGTGTTTAAATAAATACTTTTTTTAAATAATTTACTACTAAGCAACAGACAAGTAAAATATGCAATCCTTTAACAGATTGATGCAGGTCTGGAGCTTAATCAAAATTTTGACTGATTCGATGAAGAGTTTGAAGTTCATTTTCGCTCTCGCAGAGAGTTCATTTTTTTAACATAGGAAAGCAACAACAAATTTTGATTAATTCAATCATTTGATAGACATGTGAACACCCAATTAGAGAACTCATATTTTTATTTTTGCTTTGCATGTGAAAAAAATCTGGATTATTTTGAAGCGAATGGAAGGCAGCTATATAGAGGCAGCTATATACAGCTAATAAGACTTTTTTGACTTTTAATTGCGTCTTGCGAAAATGTCCTGTTTTTCCAAGACGTCCTGTAAAGCCTGTAAAAGCTTAAAAATTTCATCAATTTGTCTTGTTTTGGCGAAAAATGAGATGGGAGCGTTTTCTTTGGAGCATCTCTTACGGCCGATTTCTTCACAGAGTTTTAATGCTAGACCGAGTATTAGACCTGTTTTTAGTTCTCTCCCGAGTACTAACTCATTTCTTCACAGAGATCTAAGGCAGAAAAACTTCAATTTGAAACTCGGTCCTAGCTGATACTGAGTTTTAGCTGGAACCCCGAAATCGGAAGTCTAGCAATCTTAAAACTCGGTTTTACGCTCTTTTTATTTCTTCACATCAAAAAATATAACTTTGTTTTGACAATGTGAGTGTCAAGTTTTTGATTTTAATAATAAAATGTACTTGAAACAAATTCTTTGCTTTTATAATTTATTTTTTTAACTACGTTCCGTGTAAGCTGTGAAAATATTAAAAATTGACATTGCAAAACAAAAATTATCCCCACAATATCAAAAAACGCAAGTTTGTTGCCGATGGCTTGTTAAAGGCTGAATTGAACGTGTTCCTCACTCGAAAACTTACTGAAAATGGTTACTCCGAAGTTGAGGTGCGTGTCACAGTTCACGAATGAGACGTCCTTTGACAGAGAAGGGACGTCTCATTAGAGAGTTAACTGCAATGGTACAGAAGAATGGTATTGACTTGAATGCCTAGAAAGTCGCGACCTGTGGTCTTTACGCCATTGCTCAAGCCGAGTCGCTGCGCTACAAACTTACCGGTGGATTGGCTGTGCGTCGTGCTTGCTATGGTGTGCTCCGTTTTAATATGGAGTCTGGAGTAAAGGGTTGTGAGGATGTAGTCTCTGACAAGTTGTGTGGTCAACGTGCAATATCTAATAAGTCCGTCGTTGGTCTGATGATGGTCCAAGAAACCATTGCCAGATAATGTTTCTGTTGCTGAGCACAAGGAGGAGAAAATCTACGAGACTCCAGAGACGGAATACAAAATTCCACCACCAAGCAAACCTTTGGATGATCTTGCTGTGGTACCAAAGTGTTGTTAAATTTGTTTATTTTAAAACAGAAACTTGAAATAAAATTATTATTTCAATTAGTCTTAACCCTACCCGGCGAATTTAAGCCCTTCTAGAGGGCCGTTTAGTAAGAAAACCTTGGAAGAGTATTGTCAACTCGTGCCATCTCAATTACTTCAAGCAAATTGCGTGTCTACTCTACCAGTCACCAGTAGACATATGGTCCACATTATAGACATTATATAGACATTATCCACTTCACTTGGCAGGCAGTGACAACAAAAATGTCACCATGTTTTAAGCGACTCTCGTGACAGACTTTAATTTTGGTTTTGTCCAGTATGTAGTTTTGACAAAAACAGAAATATATCACATATAAACTTCAATATTCTTGATTAAAACTTACTCCTTAGTAAGCTGCTTCAGTACCTTGCCGATAATTTATCTAAATTGTTATAAACTCATGTGTTTCCATGAGTGTTCAACGAAAGGAAATGCTTCCTACATTCTATGGAATGTTTCTTGCTTAAATTTGGGAATGTTTCCACTTCCTAGAGGGTTGGTATAAACTTGATCCGAGTATTAGTGCCCAGCACTCTCTTTTGAAAATGATCCGAGTACCAAATAAGTGAAGAAATGACCGAGTACTTAATTTTTTTTGAACCGAGAATTAATTTGAAACTGAGTTCTAAGCAGAACTCGGACTAGCCTGATTTGATACTCGGTGAAGAAATCGGCCGTTAGTTAATCATATATTAAACACAGCTCATTCATCGATTACAAGTAGAAAATTGCAACCATGGGTTAGTTTTGCAAAATTTCTGAAAAGCAGTGATAAGAACCATCAGCTTTGCAGCGCCCCTACTTGTCAATACTTTACCAATTTCAACTCAATACAACGAGTTTTTTGACAGCTGGCTAAATTTTGCTATTTTATCTCTGCTGCATACGATCATTCGTCGTCGGTTAAAAAAGTTTGCATGCGGAAGTCAAGGTATAAAAACGCGTGAAAGAACAGTGCAAACGATTAAAATAATTTAATAAAGTGCAAAAAATTAATATTAAAGTGAAAAACATACCAAAAATTTAACAAGTTAAAACAAAATCGTGCTAAAGTGGCTGCAAAATGAAGTTCCAAAAGTATATGAACAAAATTTACAAGGAAAAAACTAGTGCAGCGAAGTCAGCGCCAACATAAAACAGAACACCAGCAGCGACACAACAGCATAAAAAACAAAAACAACACAGTCACACAGCCAACGATTGATTCGTCGTTTTGCAAGCAGAGCAAAGCCGAGCAGCGCTGCCCAGCGTCAACGTCAGCGACGCAAGTGACAGCAGCTAATTAAAGAAGTAGTAGTGGTGAAGAAGAACACGAAGAAGAAGCAGTAGCAGCGTATAGTAGAAGAGGAAGGAGGAAACAATGTAAATTTTTTTGAAAGAATTTTTTCATTTTCTGAATGTGTGTTGTAGTTGGACACAAATTAAGCAGCTATTAAAAAAAGTAACCCAAAAGCGCATACAAAATATTAAAATATAAAAAATTATTTTACAAGCACTTAAAAGATAAAACAGTGAGAAAATCAGTGCATAAAAAAGTGACAAAGAGCAGTTTTTAGTTTTTTTTTATTATAAAACAAACGATTGTGTAAAAAACACGCGTAGCTAAAAAATCGATTTTCTTGAATTTATTTCGTTTATATTAATTAGGCTGAAAATGTGAGCATAAAGTTATTAAAAACGTTAGGAAAAAAAAAACTGATGAAAAAATTAGTGCTTTAAAACCATTAAATAAAAGATAAGCTGAAAGTTTTCAAGCAGAAAAAAAATTGAGAGACGTCATTTTTTCGCCAGCGCCCCGGAGCAGCAGCAGCCGCAGTTTTTCTTCTACGTTATTTGCTCTGGTTTTTTTTTTGGTTTTTCTCGCGAAGCTTCTTCTGGTGCACACCGTTGCCGTGGCTAAAATGACGGATTGCTTGGAAACGCTGTTAAGCAGCATGTCCAGCACTTTCAATACGGATTGTGCCACCAGCACCGCAGAAGGTGGCAACCTGCTCGATTTAAATCTGTCTGAAGACAAGACTTTGAAGTGGCGCAATCTGGTGAATAATCAGTTTGCGTGCAAAGATAAGGAGAAGAAGGCGGCGGCAAAGTTGGAGCATAAAATGGAGACTAAAGTGGATTCGGCTACAAGCACGACAACAACCACGACAGCGGTGATGACAGCGACGCCAGCGACAACGGCAAAGTTAAAGCAGGCAGCGTTGGAACAGCGCACTTTGACTGCTGCTGGCAGCGAGGCTGCAGTGACAGAAACACTTACATCGTTGGCGTCGTCGTCGACATTAGCAACACCAACAACAACAATTACCAGCGCAGCAACAACAAAAACCATCACAACAGAAACCACCACCAAAGACGAAGACACAACGTTGAAAATCAAAGAAACGACTTCTTCAATTGTTTTGTCTGTCGCTACTGTTTTGGATGCGAATAACCTTCAAGGCCAACGTGGTGCTCGTGATGCTGGTGGTGCTTGTGATGCTCGTGAGGATGCTGACGCAGCTGCCGGCATTGTCGTTGAAGCTTCTGTTGCTGCTGATGCTGCAGCATTGATTGTTGTTAAATTGGAGTCTGCAGGTGATGCTTCCAATAGCTTGGATGCTTCCAGCAGCAACACCAGCACAAGTGCTTGCAGTAGCAACAGCAGTTCAGCAACAGATGTTGCTGTTATCACAACAGCAACTAAAACAACAACAGAAAGCGCACCACTTGTTGTTTTGTCTGCTGCAGCATCCACTACAGCAACAAAATTACAAACGATAGCTGTACCCACAACAACAACAACAACAATTTTATCGGCCTCGGCGGACATTGCTGCAGCTTCAATCCTCGGTGATAATGCTACCGAAAATGTAAGTTTTTGGAATAGTTAGCTACTGTTAAAAAATTAAATTAAGGGGGTGCGGTGTATTTTAATTTGTAGTTATTAACCCCGGATAACCAATCATATTTCTAATACGTTATAACCAATGTTAATCGATTGGACCAACACGCTCCAAAAGTCGTTTTTGAGGAGCTGTTGGTAAGAAATATATGAAAAGCTGTTGAAAATGGAAAAACTAAATTTTACTAGAAATAACATTACCATTACCATTACCGTTACAGAAACAACATTTTGTTAAAAAACATATATAGTATTTGTCTTTGTTTTTCTTTTTATTTTTGACATATTATGATAAGCTGACCATTTTATCAGTTCGAAAAAAAGAAAGCAGTGTTAGTTCAAAGACAAACATTAGTTATCTAAGGTTAATAGCCAGAGGCGTAGCTAGAAGCTTCACAGCCCTCTTTTAATACTTCCACGCGTTAAATTAACTGCCACTATATTAAGGGCTGATTATAATAGACGGAACGGAATGTTATAGAATGTTGAGAAATGCCACTTTACAATCTATTACACGGGTTTCTTTGAGTTCGATTATAAAGCCTGGTTTTCACTAGGTCATTTTTCAATGACAAATGTTGTCAGACTAATGGAAACGTATTGTCATTTACATTTGTTGTCATATATCACCACTGATTGTCATATGAAATCACAAACAAGTGAGAACAGATAGAATTTTGCTTGTCAATCAATATATCGTTGTATGACAAGAAAAATCAAAATGCCAACATGTTGGCATTTTGTGTCAGTTGTTGCCTGCAAAAAATTTTGTTTTAAATTTTTTTCGTTTCACTGCTGGCAAAGTTTTTGAAATATTGTTATTTTAATTGGTTTAAAAGGAAAGTGCACTTAAACAGGTATTATTGCACTGCGTGGTGTTGCTTCAAGGGGATTTGTCGTAGGACTGATTTTCGGGATTCGCGTTGTTGCGGTCGCTTTGTCAGGAGTTTGTCCACTTTTATTGCTTCCAATTTGTGATAAGGATGAGGGAAAGCACTTGCAGTCGCCTTGTCAGCAGCCTGTCCCGATGGGATTAGGAAGAAGTAGATAGGCTGCTGGCGGAGCAACTGCGAATCTTGAAGACGTATCTTGCGATAGAACGTGTCGGTGGTTCATTTCGAACCAACACTGGCCACTGTGATAATCTTTATCTTAGTGCACTTTTGATATAATTCTAATAATATTAACAGTATTTTATAAATTTCACCACAAAGAAACATTTTCTATCAATCTCAAATATAAAACATCAGCTGTTGTTGACGAAAAAAACACAACTGAAAAACCGATGACATTTCACAAATAACATCGAAAGTGAAAACAGTTTGGCAATCAATTGACACATAAATTCAACGTCAGTCTTTGACATTCGAATTTATGTCAGTTTTTGGGTTTCAATGGCCGCATTCAGCGCAGACAACTGTTGTGAACTGTAATGGTATCGCTACTTTAGTTCACGATGTTTTTCTCTGAATGTGTTGCTACTCTACACGTCAGAAGTTAGATTCAATTTAATTTTTATGTAAATTTAATTCAATTGCAAAGGTTTCTCACTTAAATTTGCTGCGTTATTTCTGCGTTTATTAATTTAACAGCGTCAGTAACAGCATCTGACAGTTAAGCAAACAGTTGTGTTCATGTAGCTACTTTATCAGTTTTAGTTAGCGCTACCAAATTTGTACCATTCAGCGAATTTTTACACAACAGTTGCCAACTGTTGTCTGCGCTGAATGCGGCCAATGAAAACGCATTTGACGTCATATGGTCAAGAAGCCTACTGACATCAGTGATTGTTGTCATTGAAAGTGACTTAGTGAAAACCAGGCTTAATAAGACGGAATGGAGCGGCAAGCGACGTTGAGATCTATAGATTTTTGATTTTTCCGCTGCGTTCCGTAACGTTTTGAGTAAAAACTTTATGTTGACAGATGCAGGGGAGTACCTAGCGGGGAAGGGGGTAGACTACCCTCCTTACTTTTTAAGAGTCGGCCTAGTTGTTATTTTTTACTAAAATTTTTTAAAATATTGATTTTTATAATCAATAATTATGAACACATCAAAGCCAGTCGTACCATTTATTGCCATTTTCATAACAAAAACCAACTTTAGTCAGCTATTTAATTTTAGTTCATACCCAAAACTATCTTCAGTCGGCCGATTCACTTTTAGTCGTACCTTAAACAAACTTCACTCTGCTAACTCACTTTCAGTCGGCCTGCTTATTTTAAGTCGTATCAGCGCGCGCTGCAGCGTTGAATTGTTGTAAACGAATCCAGTGTTCCTTTGTGACAAAATGCAGAAAAAGTTCAGAAAATTAGTATAAATTTTGTTAAAAAGTACGGAAATAGTAATACATAGTAATGTAAAAGAGAGCAGCGGACCAAATGGAAAAAATGGACCATTTTTAGTCCAATTGTGCAACTGTGTCTTTGACCAAAAATAAAAACCGAAAATGATATCTTTGTTTGACCAAAAAAATATTAACGATTTTTATTTAAAATTTAAAAGATAAAATCAGATTACTATTTTTATATCTGAGCAAAAACTTGAAAATCATAAAAAATTTATTAATTCTTAAGTTTTTGTATATAGCTCAATGATAACAGTCCCTGATACAAATATATTGTCAAAAAGTTGAAAAAAAAGTGGAATAAAACAAGCAAACCAAACGACCAAAGGTTTACTCAGTCGCCACACATATTCCCCTTTTTAAAACCTAATTAATACATTTTTGTAGAACTTTCTGAGATTGAAATTTTTATCCAGAAATACCCATAATTTTTATCCAGAAATAATATAGACTGTAATAAAAAATTTAATGATCGAAATCGGCCAACATATTTAAAGAAATTTTCTTAGCTCAAGAACTCTGATGTAAAATCTTTAATTTCATACACTTTACATTTTAATTTAAATAATGAATGATAAATAATGAATTTAAAGGCTTTAGTCAAACTATTGAAAAAAGGTCCGTTTTAACTTTTGAACTCGAGATGATGGCAAAAAGAACACCATTTTTAAATCTGCATTCAAAATTCATTTATTATTAAAGCATCGCTTTATGTCATTGTTGATGTTTTAAACGAAATTTTCCAAAGCTCTAAAAAAATTGACAAGTGGACTCGAAAAGCTGCATACTTCTTGCTATCAAAACAACTCATTTCTGTGGACTTTATTATAATTCTTGTTTTTATGAAAAATGTGCAAGTAAATATGAAACTCCTGACTGAATCTCTTGAAGCCTTTGAACTGAATATTTTAAATGCTATGAAATTTATTTCTTGTAACCTTAAATCCTTAGAAAAAATAAATTCGGACTCTGAAGGTACGGATAACCTAATTAGTAGTGCTGTTGCATTGTTAAACTCTTTTTATGTTGATGCTGAAAAGGAATTCTCAATTCGCCATCGCCGTCGTCTTACGCCGAAACGTTCGGATGATAACAATGCCAACGCGGCTTATTTTTCGATAAACTGTTTTTATAGAAGAGAATTTAAACTTGTATTGGATAAGATAACCTCAACGATGCGTTATAAACTAAGCAGTTGCTTAGAAACAATAAAGCCTCTGTATGAACTCTGTAAGCCAATTCTATCTTCTACTAACTTGACCCAAAAGCGAATTCTAGAATCAATAAAATTGTTACCAAAAAATTGTTTGTTAGATTCACTTCAATTGAAAGCGGAATTTGAAGTATTCTATGATCTATGCGAAGGCGTAGAAACTCTATCGGGTACAGCTAATGTTTCAGAATGCAATAAAAAAATCTCTTCCTGCATTTAACAAAATGTCGCGTTTGCTGTGCACAGTGCCTGTTACTGTTTCAGGAAATGAGAAATGAAATGTTCAGCAATTTAAATTAATTAAAAAATTAATTAAGAACCACACAAAGTGACTCTCGTCTTAATGACTTATTAATAGTTTCATCGGAATAGGACATAGTTGATCTCATTGACTTAGATAATATTGCGCAACAAAGGGCTACCTTAAAAAAAGAAGAATTAATATTTAAGTGTTATACTTAAAAATTAAGTTTGTATATTTTATTTAAAACACTAGTTTTTTTTAATTAATTTAAAAAGTTAAAAGAAAAAATGTAAAAGAAATTTAAAGCCCTGTTTATTTTTTAACACTTAAAAACTATGAATCTTTAAAACAAAAACGAAAATAAATTTTTAAATGCTGATTCGATTATTTTGAAAAACTTTTATGCTATTTTCTTTGATAGAGGGAATGATATGAAAACTTCCTTTAAGGGATCTTCTTCACTCGAAAAAGATCGAAAGATTGAAAAGTGTTACTATATGCGGGTTAAAAATTTCAGGATTTCTTAAAACGGTACCAAAGATTAACGGAAAAGGCCTTTTGAGCTGAAACCGGTTTGCATTATTATTGTAAAATCTCAAAGATTATTACCTACATTATTAAAACCTAAAACTCGAATTTTTAGGGCGTTAGAAATGTAAAAAATAGGGTAATTTTTAAATTTTTCTTTTGAAAATGGCGCCAAAAAAAGTATGAGGTTTAGTTGACTGATTATACGTAGTCTTATAGTTTCAAGTATTATCGTTTAGATGAACCAACGGAAAAGCTGATAAATCGTTGCCACCTTTTTGGATTTGAAAAATGACAAAAGGCCAAACTAAAAAAAAAAAATTCAAAACCATACTTAAAATAAATGGTATGAGACCTTGTTTGTCACACGACTCCGCCGTATACAAAAATTGTTGCTAACTTGACCTTGTTTGTCTTGAAAACGCAACCCTGCTTTGCTGTCTGATTTTATCGATTTTGACTTAACTTTTTTCTATTATTTTTTATACTTTAATAAAATTATATACTTTAAGCAATTTACTAAAACTTTTTAGTTTGTTAATAATACATTATTTCATTCAAAATCATACTTTATATTTTTAAATTGTATTAAATATCTTATTTTATAATTTTAAATTTGCTATAAAACCTGTTAAGGTTTAGCAATCAAGTAAATAAATAAATAAATAAATAAATCATATGTATTTTGATGTACGCAAGATTTTTTTAATCATTAAAAAAGTTTTTAGTAAAAATAATTACAAAGTGTTTTTTTTAGCCGTTCAAATGAAAAATACCCCTTAAAATTTATTTATATTGATCGAACGGATGAGTAACTTTATATAATTTAACTATGTTGTATTTAAAAAAAAGTAGGGACTTAAAGCTATCCAGTCGGCCGAAATACATTAATACTCCCCAATCAAAATGGCCTCGGTACGCCCCTGGACAGATGCTACTATTAATTGTATTCTGCATTTGTTTTGTTTTCCGTATAGATAAAATTTGATGGAATTCATGTCTTAAAATATGTAATAAGAAACACAACATATTAGGTCTCTCTTCCCGTACTCGATTCAAGTAACTTGAAGTTGCTTGAAAGCGTTTCTTTACACATTTTCTAAGCTCCAGAGAGAAGAAGAACAAGCTTACTGTCACTCTCTATTCTATTACAATTTCCCGAAACTAGCTTGAAGTTTACTTGAAAAATTTCTTCGAGCACGAATCTTCTTCTTTCAATTGTTTCAATTTATTGTCAATCCAGCTACTCTCACAGATTGAACTTTACTCGAACTTTACTTGAAGTTAGTACGGGAACAGACCTATTCACACAACATACAATTCATGTTATGTCAAATTTGATTTATTAAAAAAAAAATACTATTGTAATATATTAATATTATACAATGTTTATACTAATGTAAGCCTTTATTTAAATCACTCATTCATTCATTCATTTATACTAAGAAAAGAAGAATTGATGGAGTTTGTTTTGTAATAAAATATATTTTAGAAAAAAATTAACTCCTCTGTCGTCGCTATTATAATCGCCACTCCGATTGACATCGTTTCGTCCCGCCACACTGACTCTTGACTCCGTTCCGTTCCGTCTATTAAAATATTCCGTAGTATAATATTTTTTCTGATCAGTAGCACTTCCTGAGTCGATTTAGTTATGTCCGCTTATCTGTCTCTGTAATAACGATTACGACCATAATTTATCAAGTTTTAATCAAATGAAAGTTTGCTATATGACCTCAATTCAATTTCAATTTCAATTCAATTTCAATTCAATTTATTAATCATCATAATCCTTGGCTTAAGTCTAGTAAGTATAAAGATGTATTATAATCTAGATATGTGTTACAAAGTGATAATAAGAAATTAAAACATTATTAAAATTTAAAATTAAAATTAAAAATACATACATCGGAAATCATACATACATAAATTAAGGATTATTAATGTTAATATGCTCTGTAGTTCAAGAAGAACTAGTATCGAGCATATACTACCTCACACTAAAAAACAAAAATTTCAAATTAATTTAAAGAAAGTACATGGGGTCTCTTGGGAATAGAAGAATAAGTTTGAGGAAAATATTGAGGATGAAACATGAGAATATATAAAAAAAAGAAAAAAAAGTAAAATAAAAAATAAACGAAAAAGAAGCATGAATAATGACTGGTAATGGATGGTAAAAGAGGAAGTTTATAAGTATTATACTTGCGTAAGATAAAGCATAATATTTATATCGCAGTAACTTAAGCTAAACAGCCAAGATTTTACATCTGTAAGGAAACGAGATTTTATGCGTCTACACCTGATTTCATAAGGTAGATTATTGAACAACTTAGGGGCAGTCGAAGAATAGAACCGTAGAAAGTGTTGCAGGCTATGTGGTGGGATTGACGAGAGATTGCGATTAGAAGACCTTAACTCATAAAAAACATTACTTCTATCAATCAATTGCTCAGATCTATTGAAAAACATTTTTAAGACTCGAAAGCAATATAAATGTTGAAGAGGCAATACTTTAAGTTCTTTGAAAAGAGGAAAGCTGCTTACAGTGCTCGAACGATTACAAATGATTCTAATAGCATGCTTTTGAGCAGTAAGTAACGGCAGGATTTTATTTTTATGTGTACCACCCCAACATGTTAAGCCATATTCAAGCTTAGAATGAAAGAGGCCAAAGTAGATGCTGGTTAAAAGCTTAGGCGAGCAAAAACGCCTCAAATGATAAAACTGCCTTATAACAACCCTCAAATATTTTTTTAGTGCAGTCGTGTGATCAAGCCAGCTCATTTTGGAGTCGAGTAAGAGTCCTAAATATTTAAAAGAATCAACACATGAAATAGAAAGACAGTCATAGGAACAAGTATTAGAATCAACATAGGTCTGGTAATCGTTTGACGAGGAACAAATGTCACTTCCAATTAAGTGTTTTGAACAATTCGCACTATGATATATAAAATTATCTATGTTTAAGTTTTTACCAGCTATATTATAAATCATTATTTTTGTTTTCTCACTTAAAACAAGCTTATGAGTTGTAAACCAGTGTCTAAGCACTCCAAGATCGTGATTAATAGCTGCAGTTAGATTAAGAAGAGTATCACATGAATATGTACAAGCCATATCATCAGCAAAAGCAATAGAATTACTACTAAAACTCTGTGAAAACAACGAATTTATATATATTAAAAACAAAATAGGACCTAGTACCGACCCTTGTGGGACACCTATATTGATAACAATGTAACTACTGAACTGATTTTTCACTTTAACTCTTTGCATTCTATTAGAAAGATATGAGGAAAGCCAATTATAAATATTGCCTCTAAAACCACTTTCTTCCAATTTCTTCAATAGTACTTTATGGTCAACTGTATCAAACGCTTTTGTAATATCTACAAACAGTGCTGCAGATACCTTTTTCTTGTTTATGGAATTATAGATGTTTGTACAAAATTTCAGTAGAGCATCTTCAGTTGACAATCCCTGCCTGAATCCAAATTGACAGTTATTGAAAAAATGTTTCTTATTTAGGAAATTAATCATTCTAGATTTAACTGCTTTTTCAAAAATTTTTGAGAAAGAAGGTAGAATAGATATAGGTCTATAATTATTCAAAATATTTTTATCACCTTTTTTGAATAACGGAATAATTTCGGCAGTTTTAAGTGCTTCAGGAAAGATACCTCTATCCAAGCTTTTATTAAAAATGTGACAAAGGATGTCCGATATATTAAAGACAATATTTTTGATGAAATTTGAAGAAAAACTTTTTTCAGTAGTGGAATTTGAATTCTTAAGAGACATTATAATTTTAAAAACTTCAAAGGAGGATATCGGCTCTATAAATATACTGGAAGGATTATTATATTCATATATTGTACAATTACACAAGGTGTTATCCAGCCCATGCGTGGATACAATCTCAGTTCCAATACTAGAAAAAAAATTTTTAAACTCATTCGCTATTTCATTAGGGTCGGATATAATTCCGTTATCTGTCCTAAGGCTAATTATATCTTCTTTGCATTGTGTTCTATTTATAATGTTATTGACCAGACTCCATTCTTTTTTAGGGTCACCCTTAACTTTACGAAATTCATTTAAATAATAATTATTTTTGCACGAAGTTGTATATTTAATTATTTGTTTGCTGAGTACTTTGTAATGATTTTTTAATATTAAGTTTGATGGAAATTTCTTAATTTTTTTATGGAGAGAGTTTTTTAGGTTTATCTTGCTTAGTAATTCGTTTGACATCCATGGTTTTAATCTTTTATTATTTCGACGAATTTTAGCGTTACTCATAGAGCAATTGTTTGTATGTTCCAATAAAATTTTTATAAAGTGATCGTAAGCAAGGGACGGATCAGGTTCATTGTAAACTGGTTCCCAAGTTTCAGCTATCAGAATACTGTTTAAGGCTCTGTAATCAGTTTTAAGTATAGAAGAGTTGATAGATGGATTTTTGGATTTAACTATATGAATTTTTTCAAAATAAAGGCAAGTTAGATTATGGTCAGAAATATTAATATCTGAAACAGAGCTACTGATAGTAACATCACTACATTGACGAAGCCGAACAAAAATGTGATCGATACACGTTTGAGATATATTTGACACACGAGTAGGTACATTAATACAGGACTCAAGACCAAAAGAAGACAACAACATTAAATAATTATCAGACAAGGTGGAACACTGAAGAATATTTATGTTAAAATCACCTAGCATAACTAAATTATCTGCACTTATGGCTGATAAAATATGACCTAATTCATTGATAAATGTTGCAGTACTTGTATGGAATCTGTAAATGGATAAGAAAGAAAATTTTTGACTATTCAACACACAATCAATCATCAGACCATCAAAACTATTAGTATTATAGTTCACAAAATTACAGTGAATATCTTTTGAGACAAAAGCAGCAACACCTCCTGCAGCATACTGCTGATTGCAATTTGCAAAAAGTTGATAGCCCGGAATATGGTAGAGGCTGATTTCTTCGTCGTAAATCCACGTTTCGGTTAAAAATATCAAATCAGGCTTATTTGTAAAAGAATTTAGATGCAAAATGAAATTATCAAAATTTTTACGCATGCTGCGAATATTTTGTTGAATTACATAAAAACCAGGTATTTTAACATTGTTGTACGCAATGCTATCAAAGCAAGTTGTTTTACAATTTGCATATGGGATATTGAAAAGGTCTGTGTTTGTATCTAAATGGTCAACAGACATGTTCAATTAATTAAGATATTTCAGATCCTCAAGGGAGTTAATAACAAAAACCTTTTCACCATCCCGTTTACGCATTAGTACCCTACCATTACCAATCCAAACATACTTAAAATTTAAATGCTTCTTAACCTTCTGAGCCTCTTTAAAAATTGATCTAGTAAGGCCGTTCAAAGAGTCATTGACATAAATATTAGTTTTTTTATTAAAACCAAATAACTCCGTATTTAACTTTTTTCTATTCGCAAATTTTTTCCTCAAAATATTTTTTTTAATTGCACTAGATGCAAACTTAATACATAGTACTTCAAGCGGTTGGGAACCACTGGCTTTTTTAATTCTTTTAACAAAGCAGTCATCAATCATCTCTGGATTAATTTTCTCTTCCAAACCTTCTGAAAAAATCTTCAACGCACTATTAAGAGCATTTGAATTATTGAGCTCTGGAATACCAACAATTTCTAAGCATTTGTCTCTTCTTTTTTGATCAAGAAACATTACTTTTTTTTTTAACTCGTTAACTTCGTCTTGTAAGTTAATCTTGTCCCGTTGCAAAGATTCAATAATGGAGAGCGTATTTGCATGCATACTCTTAAGAGAGATAATCTCATTATAAAGAAGCTCAAGTGTTACTACTTTACCACTTTCTAGAGGTGACTCACACTGGGATGCCCACGATAGTGGTGGCATCGATTGTGTTTTAGAGTTTAGCTGCGGAGAAAAACATTCAGACTCACGTGAGGAGAGATGTTGATTAGTTTCTGAAGGTAAAACTTTCTTTTGAGTGATTAGCTGTTGAGGTGAATGCTTGTTTTTTTGCGCGCTAGAAGCTTTCTCAAATGAAGAGGGCAACGGCGGATGATTTTGTTTTGCTTGCTGCTGTTGTAGATGCTGAATATGCTGCTGTTGTTGTTTCAGTTGCTGCTTTTGTAGATGCTGCAGTTGTTGTTGTTCGGAAAGCACCGTAGCCGATTCTGATGAGCGAGGCTGTTGTTTTTTTTGTCGCTCAAGAACGCATGCTTGTATTGGTAGTGCAGGAGAGTTACTAGCTGCAGTTACATGCGGTGCCGAGGAATTCTCTAATGATGAGTCATCAGTAGTCAGCTGTTTGTATTTCTGTTGAAGCTGTTGAGAAGATTGATATGTTGAGGGAGTCACTCGTGTTGACTCATCCGTAGCTAGAGAAGCCGTAGGTGGAGAGCGAAGTGAAGATCTTCTAGCTGTCTCACATTTCTTGCAACGAAACTTTTGATTAGATTGTTCCATAAAGTCAAGATCAGTTGGTGATATATTAACACAATTGCAGTGATAAAATTCATTGCAATGAAAACACTTTACTTTCACTTGACCGCGTTCAACCTTTAGATTACAAATGCAAGGCATCGTGCTAAAGTTAAAAGTAATCTATCAAGGACAGAAAAAAAGAACTTTCCGTGTTGACCCCACGACACACACGAAGAGACTGACCTAGTTATTTATTATGTTGATTTTCTATAATTTAAACACAAATTCTAAATGTTTGATAGTTTAAATCATGCTTGATTTTAAATACAAATTCTAGTTGTTTGATAGTTTAAAATCGTTTGTTGAGCTTTAGGTCAGGTTAGAACAATTAATTGCTCTAACGAATTTTTTCCAAAGAAACAACAACAACAACAACAACAATGTTTTCAATATGAAAAGGAAAACATCACTAGCTGATTTTATTGCAATTTCGGCCCTGCTACAGGCTTCATCAGAAATCTTTGTGATGCCGGCGGGAATCGACCCCGGGCCGTGACCGCCGTGCAGGGGCATTAGCGCACTACACCACAGAGGCGATGAAATTTCAAAAAATTCGATACATTTGTTTTTACTATTGTTGTTTACACGAATCGATTCATAACAAAGGCTTTTACACGTAAACGCAACTTCAGTTTATGATTTCTTAAGTGTTTTTAAAACATATTAGAGTGATTCAATGAAGTAATTATTTAAATGCATTAGTTTTTATTTAAATTTCGATTCTCTGGGCGGTGGTTTGAACTCCGAAAACCCTCTTGAGTACGGCCCTGCTTTAAAATATACGTATATTATTAGCACGCTAAGATGGGAAGCGGAAGAAATTTTTAGTATTTATTATAAATGGAGGAGGAATTCACAAATGAGCAGAAATACATAAATGTGAACTGGTGACCTATGATCTTAATTTATTTGCATAGAAAAACATTTGAACTTATGTTTTTTTGTAATGTTTTTGCTTGCTTTAATAAACCCCCTTGAATAAAGCATTGAATGAAAAAAGAAACTGAACCAAATGAAAAAAATGAAAACAAATAATTGTAGATTATTTATTTATAAATTTATTGACTCAAAAGTTATTTCAGCGTTTTGACTTAAGGCAGTATTCTAGTGTAAGAAATTGAAAAAATCAAAAACAAATTTTTTAATTTTTCGATAGTTTATATGTTCAAGATTATCTCTTTAAAAGGATGTTTCGAAATTCGAATTTCGAAACTACTTTTTCCAACACGGTTGACATGATGATCAAGTTCTAATGGACCGATTAACTTCAAATTTGGTGTGAGGCTTTTCTATATATCCCTCTATGTCCCGAACTAGAAATATGTAAAAATTTTGTTTTTTTAATATTTTTTAAAAAATTCATAACTTTGAAAAAAAGGCCAAAAAATTACGTTTTTTTAAACAGTCGCCATTTCGCAAAAAATTGCTATGTCGCTATATCCCCAGTTCTGGCTATCGCAACAATCTTACTTATTAACCCATTAACCGCGGCTCCCAAATGCTTCGTACGATTTTTTTAAAAATTTCATGTGTTTTCTTATAATAATCACAGACACTACCACATCATATTTAAACTTTATATCTTTCACCGTAGTCGAGATATGAGTGGGGTATAAAAATACCCAACTGTCGCACAATAGGGTAAATTATGGCAAAAGTGAGCATTAATAGAAAAATTTTAAAAGGTACCCAGTAGTGTTTAGTACCCTATGAAATAGGATAAAATTTTGCATACCTAGGTTAAAAAATGGTTGCAAAATATTGTACCGTTTACCAGCAATGGACTTTGAAAGTCATAATTTTTTCACTTTGAGTGCGCGCCGTGACAAACTTGTTTATCTGCAATTTTGAAAGTTTGTTTTTGTACATTATTTAAAAAAAAAAAAATTCATAAAACTGTGATTGAACCTATTTGTTAAGGTTAAGGTTAAGCAACACAAAATCTATTTTTTTTCTAGTTTATGTTTTTTACTTTAATTAAACTTAAAAAAATGTACATTTTCCTATGTTAATAGAGATATAGTTGTGAATTGAGTAAATTTCAGGAAAACTGTTTTGACAATCGTAAACTATGGACATTCCAGTTACATTCTGTAAAAAAAAGTTGCGTCATTGCTGTTCACTTTCGCGGTATTTAAATTTTTTTACTTTAACTTCGTGTCACAAATCTACGATTTCCTTGAGAGAAAAAAAAAAACAAATAAAAAGTACAAAATAAAAAATAGTTGTTTACTCAGAATTAATAATAAAAATCAAAACTTATGTGCAGAATTTGAAGTCCATTTATTAATTTTTGTGGAATTTTAAAAGATTTTGCAGTTTTGATAAAGTCACTTTGTATGGGAGGTATTCGTGGTTTTCATACGATTTGGTTAAATTTCACACTTAAAGCGGATATTAAATATCAAAGCTCATTTACAATATTTCAAGTCCATATGTTAAGTTTTGTGGAATCTAAAGAGAAACGGAAACATTTTTTTCTTATTTGGACCCGTTCTAACTAACAACAAAGTCAAAAGTTCCGTCCCTCTTCCAGGTACCCATTTTTAGGGTTCAATACCCCACTGTGCGTCGTTAATGCGTTCTAAATGGGCACAAATTTCTTCTGCAAAGTTTTTATCAAGAATTTTCTAGCAATAGCAGGTACAGTTGGTCAATTAGCTAAGAGAGCTTTTATATATTTTTTTTTATAAAATTTTTTACAAATCATAATAACACAAATTTTCTGATTTTTTAACTTAATCACTTTTGACTTTGAAAATGTAGTAGTAAACGTAAAAAGTTCTTGACAAACTCCAAAACCAATTTATTGCTGTATGTTTTCTTAAAGCAAAAAAAAAAAATTAAACACTTAGCTGCTATTAATTTTGAGATCTGATCAATTCTGCAGAAGCATTTTCATGGGTAAAAATACCCAACCGCGGTTAATGGGTTAACAATCCTTTTCTTTTTTGTGTCAACATAGAGGCACCCTTTTTTTGCACCCCCAGTCTACCAGCTTGTAATTGTTTGAATTTTTAATTTTTTTTTATTTGTTATTTTTTTATAATTTTTTATTTTTAAAAATTTTTTTTTAATTTTTTTTTTAAATTTTTTCTTAAATTTTTTTAAATTTTTTTTTTTAAATTTTTTTTTAAATTTTTGTTTAATTTTTTTTGTAATTTTTGTAATTTTTTTGTATTGAAATATTAACAAACACATAGTAACAAAATAGATGGGAAAAATATTAATTGGTAATTTTGAATGGACCGTCAAAAGAGGACCGCCAAAAGAGGCCTCTACACTAGACATGGGTAACGCATCAAAAAATGCTGCGCTGATACACCAACCCAAGCGCATTTTACTGTATCAGCGTAATGCGTTAACGCAATTGCGTCATGACGTAGTTAAAAATGCTACGGTATCTATATTAACACGATGTTGATCAGCACAGGATGTTTTTTAGTTCGATAACGCATTTCTTTATGTGGTCAATTTGTTGAATGCGTTGTCTTGTCCTAAGCGCAAGTTGTCTTCACTTAGGAAAAATAAATGGAATCATATAACAAATCCTGAAACACTATATCTGATTTAAAGAACTTATATTGCTCATAAATTGATTAAAATTTTTTAAACAATAAGTTATTAATTAATATGAAACTTTACTGAACAAAGACCATATTTTTATCATTCATTAAAAATTAACCAATTTAATACTTCAAGCCTGCAGTCAAACTGTATTCCGTTCAAGCTTAATGTAAGCAATCACACAGATATACAAACATTTCTGGTACGAAAGACAAGTTGGATGCTACTTTAATTTCATGTATCTAGAAAGTATGCAAATCTAAAGAAAAAATAAGCATGACGCAAATATATTTTGATGCGGTTTTGCGTCTGCGTTACTTTTAACTATTAACGAAATACTCATCTTCAACGCAAAAAGAAACAATAGCGCTGCTTACGTTTGTTTAAACGCTTGCGAACACGTTTAAATATTGTTATACATATTGAAAAACCATTCCGTGAATGGCAAAGCATCATAGCAATCAAACGCTCTCCAAACACTCATGCTTAACAACATCTTTCCCGCAACTCATTTTCCATATATAAATGAGTTAATTATGCTGGCTTCGAACATTCTATCGCTATGTTTGAAACGTCGTAATATATAAGCAATTTTTGCTCGCTGAATAAATATTCATCATTTTGCTATAAGCGTGTTATTTGTATTACTGCGCTATTGCGTTACTTGTTTTAAAACAAGTGTATTAGCGCAGTAACGCATTTAAGTGCTTCAACTCAAAAGCGAAACGCAGCGCAGCGTTACCCATGTCTACTCTACACTAGAATACTGCCTTAAATGAAGCTTCGATACAAATACGCATTAAAATTAAATTTTATAAGGAAATTTTAAATTTTCACAAAAACTAATTCTATGTTTATTGAAAGTGAAAGTTTAAGACACGATATTATTATTAATAGATTTTAATACAACGGGCATTTTATTTTGAAATAAATGAATAAATAAATATTATGTATAAAATATTCCTATTCTAACGATGTTTTTTCATTCTCATGGAACATTATTTACCAACAATTTAAACATTACTCCAATAATAAAATGCAAATTATAATTTACAAAAAAAAAAAAATATAATATTTGCCATTTCTTAATGTTTTTATTTATAAAAATTTAGAAAAGTTGAATGCATCGTATTTAAAAGTTGAATCAAATAAAATCAAATAAAAAATCAAATCAAATCAAATAAAAAAAACGACTTAATGGCGAAAGCGTTGCCGAACACAAACGTAAGCATAGCTTATTGCAACTTTGCGCTACCTGTGTTTGTAAAAAGCGAACCAGATTACGTAAAAAAGCAAAGAGTAAGGCGAAGACAGATCTACGCTGATTAAAAGGTTGCGGCATGAACTCGCTGTCAACCGAACAAAATATTTTTTATTTTTAGATACAAATATTTGAAGGCACATAAAACGCTCAAGTTTGTGTTTGTACAAATTTATAAATATTGACTTAAATATTTGATTAAAGTAATGATTTCAATTATGTATTTAAGAAAAAAAAGAAACAAACAAACAAGCAACAAAATAAGCCGCACGGTATGCCTTTTATTTTTAGCACAGTTAATTTATGTTCCCGTCCGGGTTTCTTGCTGAAAAGAAATCATTTTCAAAACATCATCATTGCCTGTGTGTTACATTTTAACAGATTTAATTGACTCTTCTTAACTCTGCTTTAAAAGCTTTCTTTCCGCTTTAATTATTTTAAAATTGTTGTCATATTGTTATCTCTTATTTAATTTGATCAATTATTAGTTATCGAATATTATGTATAATAGTCTTCTCTACTATCTTTTTACTAATATCTATTGCCATGCACACTCACACACATTCATGGGCGTCCGCAAGCTATATTCTAGGGGGGTGAGTCAGGCATAAAGAAGTCTAGAATGCGCAAAAATGAAATATAAAAGTATATAATTTTATTGTCTGAGATTTTTGGTACTAATTTGGTAACATGATACGCATACTGGTAAAAAATCTTTCTCGTATCATGTCCGAAAAATTTAAAAATTTAATTTTATTGTTTTGTCATGTAATATAAATAAATAATTTTTTGCAAAAGCAAAATAAATAATGTGAGGTCTCATTTATCATTAAATAAAATCGCATTTATTGCTATTGAGCTCCCAAGTTTTCAACTTTTCAAATAAGAATACAAAAATTTCCCAAATTAAACAATATTTATTTTTGTTGGAAAACTAAAAAAAAAACAAACCAGATTCTTAGGTCTTCTTTTACTTTGGAGGCCTATAACTCCTAAACCAATTGCGAGCGGCCTGAAATTTCTCTGATTTGGATTTAGGAGGTTAAAATCCTTAGAATGCGCAAAAATAAAAATTAGAGTTTTCGCTATTCTATTAAAGCTACTCGCATGCTAGGGGGGACATTTTTGACACCAATTCACTTATTTCTTTTTCCAACTTGGATCAGTCCTATAAGCTTGCAAGTTTCTACAATTGAGCACGAAAACATACCTTTTATATGAATGATTTAAAAAAAAAAAATTTTCTAAACTAGGGCATCCAATTTCTAGACGTTTCGACAATCCCGGGATTTCGGAATTAAAAAAACACAATCCCGGGATTCCGGGACTAGACCCGGGATTGACTAACCTTAGAAAATTAATTTTTTGGAAGACGTAATATGAAGTTCCAAAGTAGTTATGCTTTGTTTTACAACACAAAACAATGCAGAAAATTTAAAAAAACTAAAAAACGCAGTCTCGACTATATGCTTGGATCTTAAACAAAAAATTAATGAGTTTATTCGGAAGGCTCATAAAATTATTTAAAAAAAAATAAAATAGTATAATAATTTTAGTAATTCTAAGTACGACTTTTCTGATATTTTGTACAGCTTGTTTAACCCTTTCAGACCTGACGCTAAGCTACTGAGAATTTTTTTCTTTTAAATATATCAATGTGACGCTAGGGAGCTAGAGATTCCATTTTTTACATATTTTTTACGATTTTAAAGATAAAAATAACCTCAAAGCAATTATTTTTTGTCGATATTTTTTCGAACAGAAAGAAAAGTTATTTCTTGGTCGTTATTTTTTTCAATCGGAAATAAAAATTATTTCTTAGTCGTTATTTTTTTCAATCAGAAATAAAAGTTATGTCCTGGTCGTTATTTTTTTCAATCAGAAATAAAAGTTATTTCTTGGTCATTATTTTTTTTCGATCAGAAATAACAGTTATTTGTTTGACCGTTATTTTTTCAATCAGAAATAAAAGGTTTTTTAACGTTATATTTTTCAATCAAAAGTAACAGTTATTTTTTGAACAATTTTTTTTCGATTAGACTCATGACTTTTCTCTTCTTTTCTCAACTCAACTCTTCTTGTAACATAATCTCTATTAACAAAATTACAATGCAGCAGTTGCAACGAAGCAAAGTATACAAAGGAATTACAAACAAGAAAAAAGTCAAACTGCTGTTGAAACAAACCAAGCACCGTAGCTATTTTTTGTGTAAGGGACAACGTGCGAAAACCCTCACGATATATTGTATTTTTTTTAAAAATTTATTAAATTTGAAATACTGTTGCATATTCATAATTGTTTTGTTGAAAAATCTTTTTTAGTTTTTTGTATACGTTGTTACAGATTTTTTCCTTCAAAAAAGTAAAAATTTTTGTAAGTTTTTTGTATTATTCAACTAGAAAAAATGTAAACTGTAATTTAGGAGTCAGAAAAAATGAAAAACTGAAAAAATCGAATTAAATTTTATTTTATACGAGTATTTATTTATCAAACTTTCGTTCAAATTTTTCAACTCTTGTCACCATTTTCCAACTTTAAGTGCCATTCATAATTGTTTTGCCTCAGCTTTTGAACTCTCAGCATTCTCACAATATAAAATTTTAAAAAAGTTTCTCTAATGAATATGTTAGTTTTCGATAGAAATTACTTCAGTCAAAAAAAAATTTTTCTTCTGTTAAAAAAAATCGATCAAAAATAACTTTTATTTCTGATAGAAAAAAATAACGTTCAAAAATAACCTTAATATCTGATCGAAAAAATAACGACCAAGAAATAACTTTTATTTAACAGTAAAAAATAACATTTATTTTTGATCGAAAAAATAATGACCGAGATATAACATTTATTTCTAATTGAAGAAAGTAACGACCAAGAAATAACTTTTATTTCTGATTGAAAAAAATAACGGTAAAAAATATCTGTTATTTCTGATCGAAAAAATAATGACCAAGATATAATATTTATTTCTGATTGTAGAAGGTAACGACCAAGAAATAACATTTATTTCTGATTGAAAAAAATAACGGTAACAAAAAAACTGTTATTTCTGATCGAAAAAATAATGACAAAGAAAGAACTTTTATTTCTGACTGAAAAAATAACAACCACAAAATAATTCTTATTTCTGATTGAAAAAAAATGACCAAGAAATAAATTTTATTTCTGATTGAAAAAATAACGCTCAAAAAATAACTGTTATTTCTGATCTAAAAAATAATGACCAAGAAATAACTTTTATTTCTGATTGAAAAAAATAACTACCAAGAAATAACTTTTATTTCTGATTGAAAAAATAATGGTAAAAATAACTGTTATTTCTGATCTAAAAAATAATGACCAAGAAATAACTTTTATTTCTGATTGAAGAAAGTAACGACCAAGAAATAACTTTTATTTCTGACTGAAAAAATAACGACCAAGAAATAACTTTTATTTCTGATTGAAAAAAATGACCAAGAAATAACTTTTATTTCTGATTAAAAAAAAATAACGACCACAAAATAACTGTTATTTCTGATCGAAAAAATAATGACCAAGAAATAACTTTTATTTCTGATTGAAAAAAATAACTACCAAGAAATAACTTTTATTTCTGATTGAAAAAATAACTACCAAGAAATAACTTTTATTTCTGATTGAAAAAATAACGTTAAAAAATAAATGTTATTTCTGATCTAAAAAATAATGACCAAGAAATAACTTTTATTTCTGATTGAAAAAAATAACTACCAAGAAATAACTTTTATTTCTGATTGAAAAAATAACGGTAAAAATAACTGTTATTTCTGATCTAAAAAATAATGATCAAGAAATAACTTTTATTTCTGATTGAAAAAAATAACTACCAAGAAATAACTTTTATTTCTGATTGAAAAAATAACGGTAAAAAACCTGTTATTTCTGATCTAAAAAATAATGACCAAGAAATAACTTTTATTTCTGATTGAAAAAAATAACGACCAAGAAATAACTTTTATTTCTGATTGAAAAAACAACGTCCAAAAAATAACTGTTATTTCTGATTGAAAAAATAACGGTCAAAAAATAACGGTAAAAAATAACTGTTATTTCTAATCTAAAAAATAATGATCAAGATATTACTTTTATTTCTGATTGAAGAAAGTAACGACCAATATCTGTTATTTCTGACTGTAAAAAATAACTGCCAAAAAATAACTTTTATTTCTGATCGAAAAAATTACCAAGAAATAACTTTTATTTCTGACTGAAAAAATAACGACCAAGAAATAACTTTTATTTCTGATTGAAAAAATAACGGTCAAAAAATAACGGTAAAAAATAAATGTTATTTCTAATCTAAAAAATAATGATCAAGATATTACTTTTATTTCTGATTGAAGAAAGTAACGACCAATAACTGTTATTTCTGACTGTAAAAAATAACGGCCAAAAAATAACTTTTATTTCTGATTGAAAAAAATTACCAAGAAATAACTTTTATTTCCGATTAAAAAAAACAACCACAGATAACTGTTATTTCTGATTGAAAAAATAACGGTAAAAAAATAACTGTTATTTCTGACTGAAAAAATAACGACCACAAAATAAGTTTTATTTCTGATTGAAAAATATTACCAAGAAATAACTTTTATTTCTGATTAAAAAAATAACGGTAAAAAAAATAACTTATATCTGATCTTAAAAATAATGACCTAGAGATAACTTTTATTTCTGATTGAAGAAAGTAACGACCAAGAAATAACTTTTATTTCTGATTGAAAAAACAACGTCCAAAAAATAACTTTTATTTCTGATTGAAAAAAATAATGGTCAAAAAAGAACGGTAAAAAATAACTGTTATTTTTGATCGAAAAAATAATAACCAAGAAATAACTTTTATTTCTGTTTGAAAAAATAACGACCACGAAATAACTTTTATTTCTGATTGAAAAAAATAACGACCATAAAATAACTTTTATTTCTGATCGAAAAATATGTATTTTATAAATAACTGTTATTAAATGATTGATTGATAGCGATAATTTTTATTGGCGGTCCCTGGCAAAAATCCCTAAGTTTAATCGCAACATCTATTTTTCAAGTTTTGGCTTCTTTTGTATCTTTTTTTAATTGTAGCTTGCGACTTTTTTGATTTAATATGAATATATAAAAAAATGTTCACAGCCTAGGGAGAGCCGCGGGGTGCACTCGCCACCTGTGGACGCCCATGCACACATTATACTATATATAACATATGGTACAAAAAACCCATCTATATAATATACACGGTCAATATATACCACTACGTGATGTTGTGTGTGTTTATGCGTTTTTGTGTTTGCTTGTTTTTTTTCTTTCTTTATTGTTTTTGCTTACTTTGCTCAGTTTTTAGTTTGATACTTTTTTTTCTTTTCATCATCCACCACTGATTGTGAATTGTGAGTTTGTTGTCTGGAAAGTCAGAGTATTTAGTTGTTTCTTGATTTTGTTATGATTTCTGTAGTTTTTGTTGTTATTGTTGCTATTAGCTGATTGTTGTTTTTAAGTATCTCTGTGTTAAAAGCGACAAATTAAGGCATTGAAATTCATATTTGTAGCATGCAAACAAGTGTGTGTATAATTTATGCAAAAAATACCGCTAAAAAGCGGTTAAGAGCTTATCACTTATCAATATATCGACTTTTGCCTCTGCATTATCGATGTGAAAAACTATTTCCGACATAATCAGGTAGTGCGGTGTAAAGAATTTCTCCCAGTTTTGTTGCAAACCACTTTTTTGTACTGCTGCTGCTGCTGTTAACTGGTTACTTTAACAACTGGTTGTAAAATGTTTGATGATATTATTTAATATTATTGATTTTTAAAAATGCAAATAAAATAACTTGTCAATTCTTGCTTGATTTCTTTATGTCATTGACTTGTTTCCTTAACTTAAAAACAAAACACTGTATGACGTCATCTACTTTGACATCACTTATTTCTCTTAAATTTTTTTTTTTTAATTTTAAAATTTCAATTTTGCTTTTGAAAACTTTGAAATTGCGCAAATGGAACATTATCTTTTCATTTTGTCATTCAAATCTTGCTCTTGCTGTCAATATTGATGGCTTTTTCTGTTTATCGTGAGATTTTATAAGTATATACCTAATTTTAATTCGTTTTTAAGAACTATATTAATTATCAACTTCACCCGACAATTCACCGTGTTGATAAACAAAACAGAAAATACAGCGGAACATTTAATTTTTCAAAAATCTAAAAACTGTAGTCTAAGATTGAAATGTATATATATTTTTTAATGTCGCATATTGTCTCGAATTCCTATTTTTGAGATATCATATGGGTGATTCCATGGTATCTCGCGTTACAAGCAGATATTTGATTGAGTTTAAATAAGCTTTTATTTTTAACTAGCTGATATACTCGGTGTTACCGAGAAGTTAAATATATAAATTTTAACATACACTTCTCGCTTTAATGTTTCTATAAAAAAGAAATTACTCTTAAGGGGGGCAAAGCATTTTTAAAAAACTATAAAAACAACATTTAAAAAAATTGAATTCGTCACAAAAATCAATCACGTACCTTTGCATTTTCCTTAAATTTTTTTTTGACAAAATTTTGTGTCAAATTGAAATAGTTTTGGCATAAAAGTGATACATCACATGAAAGAGTATAAAAATTGCAATTTTCGGCTACAACAAAAACAACTTTTGCATAATTTTTTGGAAGAAAAATAAATTTTTGTTACCTTTTTTTTTTAAAAAAAAGATAACAAATAAAAATCCTTACCTAACAGAACTGTTGCACAAATTTTGTGAAAGTAATTTAATAGAACTTTTAGACAAAAGAAAATTGAATGAAACATATTAAAACACAAAGAAGCTATTCGTTTCGAAAGTCAAAACTTTGAATTTGGAATAGTTTTTTATGCTTTAGGTAACGATGGGTTATATGGGCATTTCCACAGAAAAGTCTACCGTGACCAAAAAATTAAAACTTAATAAAAACTTTTTATTTTATGATATTATCTAAGAGAAACATTTCAATTTTATTAATTTAAGAAATTTCTATATAAATTCATTAACCATGATGATCAAATCGTCTGCAATGTTTCACAAATGTAGTTTCCTTTTTCGTAAATGTTTAGTAAATGTTTCGTAAGCTTTTTTGTTTTAGTACAAATGGAAGGCATTGGCTAAAGATAATAGAAAAATGGTTAAGGCAAGAACAGGACAATAAAATGAATTTGTTTGGGAATTAACAATTACGTAATTACTTTACTACCCAATACTTAATTATCCAATTAAAGGAAATTTTGTCGCGTGGCCTATGTCGAGTGAGTTACGGCAAATATTTTTTGGAAACTCAATATATTTTTAAATAATCAAAGTCAAGTGCGTGAAGATAAATTCGTCAATCCGACGCTAATTTAGCAAAGACTCAAACCAAAATTTTTGTTTCGCAAAAAGTTAAATTCGTACTTTTTGCTGGGTACGAATTTAATTTTGGGAGGAAATTAAATTCGTTCTTTTTGCAAAGTACGAGTTTTACTTTTGAATCGAAGTACTAATAATACTAATTTTCAAATCAAAAATTCTCAAAATCTGTGCGTTACGATTTTTTGTTAAGCATATCAAATAAAAGGTGATTAAACCACCTTTATATTGATATATAGCTTATAGGGCCAAGTATTAATTGTTTCCCTATAAGCTATAATTCGTTACAAAGGTGGTTTAATCACCTTTCATTTGATATGCTTAAGAAAAAATCGTAACGCACAGATTTTGAGAATTTTTGATTTAAAAATTAGTATTATTACTATCATGAGCACCAATTTCACTACTTTTAAAAAATGTTTATGGCAAAAGTCTTAATTGTGCCCCTATAAGCTATATATCGTTACAAAGGTGGTTTAATCACCTTTCATTTGATATGCTTAGCAAAAAATCGTAACGCACAGATTTTGAGAATTTTTGATTTGAAAATTAGTATTATTAGTACTTCGAGTCAAGAGTAAAGCTTGTACTTTGCAAAAAGAACGAATTTAATTTCCTCCCAAAAGTTAAATTCTTTTTTTGTAAAAAGAATGAATTGAATTTCCTCCCAAAAGTTAAATTCGTACTTTGCAAAAAGAACGATTTTAATTTTGGGAGGACATTTCCTCCCAAAATTAAATTCGTACTTAGCAAAAAGTACGAAATTAACTTTTTGCGGAACAAAAATTTTGGTTTGAGTCTTTGCCAAGTTAGCGTCGGATTGACGAATTTATCTTCACGCTCTTAGCAAAACCCCACAGGTGAAGTGGGTTATTATGAAACTTAACTATTTTCCCATTATTTAAAAATTAAAAACAAAAACAAATCATATGAGGAAATTCGCTGACAATCTTAACTTGCTTGTAAAATAGACTTCCTTTTTTTGTCGCGAGAGTTACGCCCATATTTACCACTGCCATTATTATTTAGTTACAGGAACGACAGTTTTGGTAGAACATACCATTACTATTTCTTGTAAGACATATGTACATAAGAATTTTTTTACATTAATAACATAAACTTCCGAGAAAACGAAGCTTTAAGTCGTACGCATGTCGCGTGGGTTACGATGGAAATGCCCGTATACAAAAATTCATTGTACTAAAATGTTCTATAGTTTTCAAGATATGAGAATGTTATTGGTGTCAAACAAACGGAAATTTTTTTAATTTATTATCCTTAAAAAAATTGAAAAAGTTAGTATACATTAACATATGTGACCTTCTCCGAGAAAAGGGACCTAGTGTGTCAAAAAACGGGTTTGGACTTCAGAGTGGATTCTGGTACCTAAAAGGGTGTGGAATAAGATGAAATGAGTTAGATTTCTGATAAAAATTTATTTACCCCATAAAAACTTACAAAACGAACTTGGGAAAATCGATAAACATGAGAAAAAAAAATGAGAAGCGTTTTTCTCAAAACTTAATTTTCACACACTAGGTCCCTTTTCTCGGAGAAGGTCACATATATTCGATAAAAAATGCATATTTTAGGGTTCTCATTAGAATTAAACGAAAACTGTCCAGGTGGTGTTTGTAGCCCTTTTAATAACCAAAAACTCCTTCATAGGCTTTCATAATTTATTCAAACGTAAATCTAATTTTTAACTAGCTTTTCAGTATTTTTAATTTCCATTATTTTACAAAAGAATCGTTATTTAGAACAGAGTCCTTTTTTGGTGAGTCCCCAACCTGGGACGTTAGGAACCTACATGTCAAGTTTGAAGAAAATCCATCCAGTAGTTTTCACGTGATGCGCGTTCGGACAGACAGACAACATTTTTTGAATCTATATCTTTCAAAATGTTCAGAGCAAAAAGAATTTTGAGAAAATATTTAATGCACAGATTTTTTTTTTACAGTCTTATGGCGTTTTCTTTTCTCGCGACAATGTTGCATTTATTCTGCCCTGCGCCGGGGCTGTCAAGTTTTCGTGTTCTTTTCTCAGCATATTCACAGGGTTGCGTGTTCTTTTCTCAAAATGTTGCACTCTGATCCGGCAAAAGTGCGACATTTTCTACCCTTGTGAAATCGTAAAGGCGGAATGCAACATTGTCACGAGAAAAGAAAACTCTATAACAGCGAGCGTTGCCCAGAGAATTTTTATGTATCGTTTGTAATTAATAAATAAAGATTTTGTTATAATGGATGTACATTGCATAATTTTATTATTTAGCTGATTTGTGACAGGGTTGCATTTTTCTTGTTCTGTTCTCATATGAAACATGCAACATTTTTGCAGGGAGCATGGCAATATTTTCGTAATGTTGCCATATAATGAGGTGTCATTTTGATCGAGAAAAGAAACCCCATTATTATATGTATAGTAGGGCGGGTCGATTTAAAAATCGCTCATTGCTCATTGAAAATCGTATTCTTGGGATCAAAATAAGAAACTTTGCCCGAGGAACTATACCTCTAAAACGAATTCTAATGCCCCAACTTTTGACTTTTGAAATTTTGAAAAATCCCTCTTTGACCCATTTAAAGTGCCCCAATCGAGTCCAAATGTATCACCGACACCCACTAACTTTGGGGGGCCGATCCACCCATGCCAGTGGCGACCCCATTTCGCTGATTTTTTCATGTAAAGTGCCAAATTTGGTGATTTTTTAAATGTTTGTATGGGGAACCCCCCAGGGGGTGTGCCACTGGCATGGGTGGATCGTTCTTCCAAAGTTAGTGGGGGTCGGTCATACATTTGGACTCAATTGGGGCACTCCAAATGGGTCAAAGACCCAACTTTTGACTTTTGTCCCATGCCAGTGGCACACCCCCTGGAACCCCCTGGGGGTTCCCCATAAAAGCATTTAAAAAATCACCATTTTTGGCGCTTTACATGAAAAAAATCAAAGAAAGGGGGTCGCCACTGGTATGGGTGGATCGGCCCTCCAAAGTTAGTAGGGGTCGGTCATACTTTTGGACTCGATTGGGGCACTCTAGATGGGTCAAAGAGGGATTTTGCAAAATTTGACCCTACGGGACAAAAGTCAAAAGTTGGGGCATTAGAATTCGTTTTAGAGGTATAGTTCCTCGGGCAAAGTTTCTTATTTTGATCCCTAGAATACGATTTTCACTGAGCAATGGGCGATTTTTTGCCTCCCCACAAATCGACCTAATGTTTAGATTACTTGGATATCATTGGAACTAATATCATTGGATTACTTATGAACAGGGCTAGGATTTCGATCACATGTCATCTTTTCTCTGCTGCTTCTAAGGCCGCGTTCATAGTGGACGCTTTGACTGAAGCTGATGCATAAAGCTGCTTTGTCAAGCTTTTTTTGATCATAGTGAACGCTTATTTACCGCTGCATAAAGTAGCTTATTGAGCTTATTGGTGTTCATAGTGCGCGCTTTATGCTTATGGCTGATATGCTTTGTTCTCACTTGTCTCTTTGGAAAATATTGCACTCAATTGCGTTTTGCAAAGTAAATTTTTTTGTTTAATGAGTATGTAGATTCGCGATGATCACCAATGAAAGATCAAACCAATAACAAACAAAAGTTCAAAGGAACTTGAAAACACAAAGCATAAAAACGGTGGAAAGTTCAGCATAAAAAGTACCCAAGAAGTAAGCAAGAACAACGAAAACTATGTAAACAAACGAGATAGAATACACAAGCGAATACAACTGAAAAGCACCACAAAAGGACCACAACGCAACAACAACACAACAACAACACAACAACAACACAACAACAACACAACAACAACACAACAACAACACAACAACAACACAACAACAACACAACAACAACACAACACAACACAACAACGGTTAAAACTTCAGCACAAAAAAAATCAACGAAAATATTGTTAACAGGCAAAATAGATAAACATGTGCCGAATAGCATTTTAAAAATGCTCTACAACAAAGCATAAAAAACAAAATTATTTTTCTGTGTGAGCAAGCGAGATGGAAATATAAGCGCTGAAAAGCATTTGAAATTAAGCTTTATGCTAGCTTTATGCTAGCACTATGAACGCTTTGAGCTTTTTCCATATGATTATACACAAAGCGTTTTTCAGCTAAACCTCTCGGCTAAGCTAAAAGCGTTTACTATGAACGCGGCCTAAGACATTTCCTGATTATTTAGAACGTCCATTTATGTTTCCTAAATTCCAAATATGAAAAGTTTTAAGGTAATTTTTTTTCGTAATTTTTTTATCGTTTTTTATCTGTTTTAGTTTTCAGGTCATTTTTACTAGATTAAGGGCATTTTTTGGTAATTTTTAGCGATTTTTAAGTTATTTTATTGTAATTTTTAGACATTTTTAATTTTTAGATAATTTTTCGGGTTTTTAGGTCATTTTTGTGTAATTAAAAAATAATTTCTTTTTTTTTTGTACTAAAAAATGTAAAAATGCAAGTTTTAAACATAATCCTTTAACAATAGAGTCCCTTCAATCAAAAACATTACCTCTCGAAAAGGAGTAGCTTTGTTTATAGACCTCGAAGAAAAAAAAGCTCTGCCCGTGGTGAAACTGACGAAAGGGCATGTAGAAATATGAAACAAGTGTTAAATAAAAGCTCAGGATATGCTTGTTTTTATTAACTCTATTGTTATGCTCTATCTCTGAAATATAAGGGGATATAAGACGATGACATATAGTATTTTAAATAAGTTCCTCTCGTCAGTGCAGAAGTAGAAAGAAGTTTTTCTATTTACAAAAACATTTTGCCACTATCTTAAAAAAGTATCTTGTAATATACTTCAACGCTCTGTTTAAAAATTATATAAAAAAATTTTAAGTTTAGTAATGTTTTGTTTTTAAAGCTTTATTTTTTGTTTATTTTTTATGTAATTGTGTGCATTTTTTAGATAATTTTTGTCAGTTTTTAGGTTATTTTCTGCAGTTTTTAGGTAGTTTTTGTTATATTTTTAGTGTAATTTTTTGCAGTTTTTTAGGCCACCAAAATCCGAGCCCTGCTTATGCACATAAAACTTTTTTATTTTTTAGATATCTATAAAAGTTCAGTGGTGACATAATATTTATCCCGTGAAATGATAAATTGTGTAAGTAACTCGTCTTACCATTTTTGGACAACAGGTTAGAAGAGTATATTTCTTTCAAAAAAATTCAGTGAAATTTGTGAGTAGATTGATTTGTATTAGACATAGATAAAAGCAGCAGGACTTAAATATTATTTTTTTTTATTAGAAATAGAAACAACAAAATAAAATTATATATTTTAAAATAATTCAAAAATTACGGTTTACTCGCGTTACAAAAGTGTTTTCCACTTTTTCCCAAACAAAAAAGTTAACATAATGTATGACTCATTTTAATATTTTCCCTTTTTTTGTATTTGTAGACAACACGTGCGGCCAGTGTAAGTCCCTTGCGACGTCTGCGACGTACACGCCGACTCTCGGAGAACGTGTCAGAAGCGTCTGCAAGTGAAACGGCAGAGCTAAGTAATTCCACAGAAGCAACAGCAGCAACAACGTCAGAAGCAACAGCAACTTCGAAAACAGAACCAGACACAGCTACGACAACTTCCACCACAACATCACCAGCTGATATGACCAACTCGAACAGCAGCAACAATACCAGCATCACAACAAATATTTTAAGTAACACATCTGTCGTTGGTGTAACAGCAGTAGCAGCAGCACCAAAACGTGGACGTGGACGCGCAAAAAAGATTGCCATCGAAGCTTTTCCCACAATTGACGCAAACAGCGAGCTCCTGCCACAAGCTGTAACCACAACAATCACTGTCACACAAACAACCACAACGACGACAGCACCTATTAACACAGCACTCAACAACGCAAGCAGCGAAAAAAGAGTTGGACGCAAGCGAAAACAGCTTGATGACAACAACCATCAGTTCAATAACAACAACAATGAACAGCAACAGCAACACATCAAAGTTGAAGATGATGCTCTGGAAGCATCGGATGCTGGCGCAGATGCTAAACGTACGCGGCGTAGCGTGCGTTTAGGCAATCGCATGGATGGTTTTAAGATCTTGGTAAGTACTAGCTGTCAATTGAGTATATATTCTATTTTATATAACAACAAAAGCTTACTAAGGAAGTGTCTACATTGAATACTGCTAATCTATGTGCTGATAACAATAGTTATGAGTTGTGATAAGCTTTGATATCTTTGCTGCTACCGCTTTCAAAATCATATGAGAAATTTGTTATAAAGAAATTGGGTTTTTATTTAATTAAAAATTTTTTAAAACTGCTTTTTAATAATTCACTTCACATACTTATGACGTTACAATTTAGAGTTTTACAAATTTAATGATTATTATCATTCTCTTTCATTTCTATACTGCATTGTTATGACAATATTTTGTTTTATCTCCCACCAGGATGGTCCACAACCCGAAGAAATAAAAACAGAGTCTGCCATCGCTGTCGATCCTCCAAATACAACTCCAGTTCAAAACAATCAAACGCCCACCTCACCGCTTGCAGCTGCTACGTTACAGTTTAGCAACGAAACTGAGAGAACTCCACCGCCAAAAAAACGTGGACGCAAAGCAAAAGTTCATCTTGTCGCTGCTGTACTCGCCGCTACCTCCAACGAAAGCAGCGATCACACACCCCCAGCGCAAAATTTCCCATCTGCTCTAGCCTATAATAATAAAAAAGAGCTCGTCATCCCAAAGCGCTCGCAGCGTCGCATCAAACCGACCACCAAGATACTCGAGAACGATGAGCTGCGCTACGAATTCGAAACAAAGAATATTGTGCGCATCACAGCGCAAAATTGGGAGTCGGCGGGTCAATCGGAGGCTACACACGAGACTCCCGTACATCAGGTGGTTGTGCTCAGTGGCGGGCACGACAAAACGCCACACAGTAGCACCGGTGGTTCAAAACCACGCGAAAGTCGCGGCAAGTCTGACTACAGCGTTGAATCTCATCCGAGTGGCTCAAGTGCGATCAAAAAGAAACTCTTTTCCAAATCGCAACGCGACTCGGAAGCTGCCCTCGAAGCTCAATCTTCGTCTCGAAAACCTTGTCCCGATCTCGAAACTTTTCTCAGCGAAGTTAAAGCCTCCAAGTGGCACCTTAGCAGATCGCCGGATGAGAAAAAGCTAAGTAGAAAGCAGCAGCGAAAGTTGGCCAAACAGAAGGAGAAACATTTGGAAAAGTTGGGACTTCGTCGTAATACAAGCGAGGAAGCCAGTGACTACAACTCGACTAGTGACAGCGAGGAATTCGTGCCTACAACGCGTGTGCAGGTGGGCAAACCGAGTGTTACGCTGCGATTGCGCACATCCAAGGAAACAACCCCACCCACCTCATCCACCAACACCACCATGCCAGTGAGCAAAGTGGCAGTCTCAACAGCCAGCAATAAGATGCCCCAGTTGACGCGCAAACCTCGTCCTAAAGTGCAAAAAGAACGCAGTAGCAGTAGCAGCAATCCACCGCCGCAGAATGCTATGGAAATTGAACCCTCGGCATTGCAGGCATTGAATGCTGCCGTTGTCAGTGCTGCAGCAAAGACACCGCCTAACACCACACCGCCGACGTTGACGCGTGACGTGCAAAAGCAGCTGATCTGCTTGTGCCACATGCCATCGCAGTACTACACTCGCAATACGCCGGAGACTTCGTTTTGCTGTGCCATTGACAATATTGAGGAGCAGAAGGTTGGCTGCTGCAATCAGCTGACAGGTGAGGTGCTCAATTTGCTGCGTCCCAGCCAGCGCGTAGGATACATGATACTCTGCGATGATCATAAAAAGCGGTTGCGTGCGCACAATTGCTGTGCTGGTTGCGGCATCTTTTGCACACAGGTTAGTTTTTGGGATTTGAAAACTTATTGAATATAGTTGTTTTTTTTTGTCATTTTTTTTTTGCATTTTATTTTAATTTTATTTTGGTTCTTTTGAGATTTAGAAATTTTGTCATTTCGCTAAGAGGTATTTATTTTAAAAGTTTTTTTTTTGCATAACCATGAACTCAAGTTTAATTTTGTGAGGAAACAAAATTCTTACAAAAAAACATCTCATTTCTAAAGAACTTGGCTTTTAAACATTATTTTAAAAATTTCCCTCTTGGGATATTTTTGGGAAATTTTTCGTTTTTTAATATTTAAACGTGCAAATATGCGCAAAAATTGTATGCAAGCAAATTAGATTAAATTTCATGCAAAAACATCTAATTTCTACAGAATTTCTTTTAAAATCATGCCTTAATTTATAAAGATTTGAACGCACTAATTTATATTAAGAATACATTTTAAGACATAGAACAACTCCAACGAATAGCGAAAAAATAAAAAGCAACTACAACAGACGGCAATCCTTGGTAAAGTTATAGGCTTAATCTAAAAATACTTACTGATTTAATGTCGTATGATAAAATGGGCGATGAGAAATTCTTGCGAATTTGTTCAAACAAGTGTAAAATCATAAAAGATTTAAACAATGGGTTGGTCACAGCTTAACCACTCAAGAATATTGAAGATGAGGGGGTAGCTCCCTTCGAAACATCACGAATAGATCACAATTAATTATCAAATTAACATTTTATTTAAATTTCCCTGCAAGAACAGAGCGGCCGTGTTTTTTTACAAGTTAAGGTCAGTGTACCATGTAAGGCCCGGTACCTTTTAAAGCCAATTTTTAATTAAACGATGTTCTATCAAATGTGCATGTACTCGCGCATGTTGAAACATGTTCTCAAGTTATTTCGTGAAAAACAAAATTGAGGACAATCGCGCAATATCGCGGCAGTCGATTGAAAATAGCAAAAGCGTACAGAAGTTTATTTTATAGTAAAAAACGTTTTTTTTACGGAACCTTTTTTGAAGATTGAAATTTTTAATTTTTTAATGTTATACTTTATGTATAACCCAAAAAAATTTTGAACAAAATAAGAATTTCCATAGAATTATTTTAAAAACATAATTTTAAAATTTCCCTATTGGGAAATTTTTATTTATTTAGATTTGTAAGATTTCAATGTATAAAATCGTGTAAAATGATACGTAAGCAAGATCCATCTTATTTGTAGGGATTTTAAACGTAATATTATATTGTATTATATTGTAATATTATATTGTATCAATTAATTTTTTTTATATGGAAATCTTTGCTATGTTTTCTCTGTCCGTGCCATATAGCCTCAAATTTACGAAAAATTGTGCTTACCCCTGGTACACAAAGGAGTTAAAGATTCTTCGCAACAGCAGGAATAGGGCATGGAAAAAATATGTCTGTAGCTTAGACTTGAATGACCTAGAAATCTACAAGCGTTTGTTTCTGGATTTTGAAAATTGCTCAGCTACCTTATATCAAAATTATTTAGACAGTACTAAGCTGAGAATATTGTCTGATCCGAAGAAATTCTGGGGTTTCATAAACACCAAAAAAAAATCTGATGGATTCCCTTCATCATTTAAGACCTCTGACGGATTTACTGACGATCCTGTCGTAATTTGTGGTCTATTTGCCAATCTCTTTAAAGAGTCATTTTGTTCAGACTCTTTTAATCCTGATGAAGAGTACTTTGAATATATGAACTCTACACCCAGGGTTTCGTTGGATTCTATATCCTTTACTTCAGAGGATATTTTAAAGTATATTGGGTTGATCGATGAGGATTTTAATGCTGGACCTGACGGAATTCCTGCCGCAGTGTTAACACGATGTGGTTCCGTTCTAAGTCAACCACTGTCCATGTTATTCAATAAATCAATTAGCGAAAGTATTTTTCCACTTTTTTGGAAAAAATCTTTTATAGGTCCTATCTATAAAAAAGGTTGTAAGAACGATATAAACAACTACAGGCCTATCGCGAAACTCTCGTCAATTCCAAAACTTTTTGAGCGTCTCGTGTATGATCGTGTGAAAATTCACTGTGGGAAGGTCATGACAACTCGTCAGCATGGATTTGTTACTGGCAGATCCACTGTGTCTAATCTCCTCGATTTTACAACGTTTTGCTTAAATTCATTTTATTCAGGTAACCAGGTCGACTGTATTTACACTGATTTTAGTAAAGCATTTGATAAACTGCCACATAACTTAATTCTATTTAAACTAAAGTTAATGGGTTTTCCACAATTTTTTGTAAGCTGGATTCAATCGTATCTGACGGAGCGATCTTATCAAATACGATTTCGAGGCGTATTGTCAGCTGAATTTATTGCTGAATCAGGTGTTCCTCAAGGTAGCCACCTTGGTCCACTTCTGTTTATTTTAGCCATTAATGATGTAACCCACATCATCAAACACTCTCATCTACTTATCTATGCAGATGACATGAAAATATACAGAACAATAGATGCTAAAGACAATTCAGATCTGCTCCAGTCTGATTTGAAATCCTTTGAAATTTGGTGTTCTAAAAACAATATGTTTCTAAATCCAGATAAATGCCAAACTATGACCTTTTCGCGAAAAAGGAATAATTTAATTTTTGATTATACGATAAAAGATACGGCTTTAAATCGTGTAGATTCTGTCAAAGATCTTGGTATATGCATGGATTCTAAGCTATCGTTTAACGTTCATATTGATTACATTTGTAAAAAAGCATCTTCTATGCTCGGGTTTATGAAACGCTGGGCCAAAGAATTTAATAGTATGATCACAACTACAACGCTGTATTATGCAATTGTGCGACCTCACTTAGAGTATGCAAGTCAAGTTTGGTCCCCAAGTTACAATGTACATGTTGAACGTATAGAGAGAATCCAAAAACGTTTTGTTCGGTTTGCTCTAAGGGGCTTAAGTGCAACTGATACTTTAAACCTTCCTCCTTATGAGGATCGTTTAAAACTTTTAAAAATGCAATCTTTGAATGAGAGAAGGAAGTCTGCAGATATCGTCTATTTACACCAACTCATAACTGGTGTATTCGATTCACCAGAACTTCTAACTCTTATAAATTTTAACACTAACCGTAGAAGCAGTAGAAATGCTAACAATTTAATTTACTTACCTTTTAGTAGAACAAATTATATGGCTACTGCTCCTTTACATCGCATGAGTACCTTTGTTAACAACTGTAGCTTTTTTGATGTTAACTTATCGAAAGGTCAACTCAAAAGTAGATTGAAAACTAATGTATGATTAGATCTATGTAAACGCATGGTTAGTTGTTATGTCTTGTGTTGTCCCTGAGCCCAACCCATATTATGGTGGGTAAATTTTTCTCACTTTGGATTGTTTTGGACCGCTCTTATCGATATCATTGGGGCTATTCACGGTTTGAGCGTACTTTTAACAAATCGTATTTATAGCATTTGTTATTGTTTGAATTGTGAGCACCTCGCCATGTGACTGTCGTATAAAAAGACTGTGCAACTCTATGATGTATGTGATTATGCGGCTGTAGACAGAGCATAAAAATACGAGGTACAAAAAACACCTCCAAGGGCTGCTTTTATTTACGAGTGCCTGCGTATTTGCATTTGTATGCAAAACAACAGCAAAGCAAAATGCGCTTTCGTAAATTGGCGTACAAATAGCGGATCGAACAAATGGCAGACCAGCGTATTCGAACTGTGAATGGCCTTATTGAGATGTTTTGATGTTATTTGGGCTGGTTCTCAAGATGATCCAATGCGGAGAAAGTGCGAAAAAGCTGTAGTAGCTGAACTCTATTGTTATTGCATGTATTGTAAAAGTTATGTATGGTGTTTTTTTATATATTTTTGTAATTTCTATTTTGACTTTTATGATGTGTAAGTTGTCATTATGTAAGTTGCGGGTATTCTATTTTGAAGATTTAATTTATTTTACTTTCACACCAAAATCTTTTTGAAAAATCTTGCAAACAGGTCAAAATTTAACTTGCGATATTTTTGAGAGTTTCTTTTTAGCGCCTTTAAATTTTCAACAATTTAAATTAAGTAAATTATAAAAGTGTATAACGCTGTCCAAATTAATTAAACATTTTTAACGCACTAATATATTGTAAAAGGACATTTTAACTAAAACTCCTTGCGGAAAGCGGTTTTTTAATTTACATTTTTGTAGCTTGTATTTTGACTCCTTTTGAGGTTTAATTTGTCATTTTGTGAGATACGGGAAATTTTGGGGAAATTTAAAATTTTATTTTTTGCATATTTTATGAAATCCAACAGAATTTTTCTAAAAAAAACGTATAATTTCTATAGAATTGCTTTTGAAAACATATTCTTAGAATTTCCCTTTTTGGGATATTTTTGGGAAATTTTTTATTTTTACGTTTGTAAGACTTCAGTGTGCAAATTTTTGCAAAATTATATCTAAGCAATATTAATCTTATTTATAGAGCTTTTGAACACATTAATATATAGTAAAATTTCATTTTATTTGAATTTCCCAAGTACAAAGTGTTCGTTGTTTTTTGTTTTTAAATATTTTTGTTATTTATGTTTTGACTCCTTTTAATTTGCCATTTTACGAGTAACGAAAAAAATCTTCCAAAATATTCTATCCAACAACTCTCATTTTCCCTAAAAAATCAAATTTTCCTCAAGAACATAATTTTAAATACATGTTTCTACATGCAAGGCAGTAAATATATCATAGAAGTGCATTTTGTTTGAATTTCCTTTTAAAAACATATAATTAGACTTTAGTTATATATTTTGGAATTTTAATTTCTTCGGAGATTTTAAAATGATGATATTATTAGACTTATAGACTCGAAAGAAACATAATTATGGGATATGTTCCTATATTCCATGAGTTTCAGTGTTGTTTTAAGACGAAGCATGTTTGTAATGAAAAATTCTTGCAAAAAACATTTCACTTGTGCAGAACATCTTTAGGAAATATTATGAATTGATTACACAGGGTGACAAAATAATTCTTTTTTCTGCGGCATAACTTTTTGGAGTCAATTTAGATACATTGAATATTGACGTTCTAATCCTATAATTAACATTGTTTGAATTTACTCTGATTCTTGCGATAAACCTCTATATCCAAAATGAAAAAGGTTTCACTACATATTTAAGCATAATTCTAGAACAATTTTGACGATTTTTTTTAAATAAAAAGTTCGAAATTCAGCAGCTAAACTACTTCCAGTTACGTCTACATTGTTTTTTTAATTAACTCAGTAGTTTCGGAAATATTCAGAAAGTTCTTTCTAAAAAACCTTTTAATTTTAAAAATGAAAATTTTTTCTTTATTTTTTAAATTCATAAAAAGTCCAAAACGTCAAAATTGAGCTTTTTGATGTTTAGCTATAAACATAGATACATATGTTGCAAATAAAACAAGTCATATTTCATTCAGCCAAACAGAGATATTTTTCATGCAAAATAATTTTTTTATAGTGGGATCGAATCCCTGCATAAAGAAAAACATAAGTTATTGGATTATTGGACCGAAGCTTTTTACGCCTAGTTTTGTTATTTGCTTGAGTGAAATCTGAAAAACGACACTTTATTTCCGAAACCCTTTTCTTAGAATTGATGTTTCTTTTTTGCTTGCCATCACGAATCAAACCAAAACTTGTCAATCAGCTTTCATAAAATATGACTTGTTTTATTTGAAACATATGTATGTTACTGCCTATAACTAAAGATAAAAAAGAATAAATTTTTACGTTTTTGAATTTTTTAAAACAAGAAATAAATTTAAATTATGCATAACAAAGTTTTTTCTGAAGAACTTTCTGAATATTTCTGAAACTATTGAGCTGATAAAAAAACAGTGTAGACGTAACTTGGAGGTAATTTAGCTTTAATTTCGGATTTTTTATTTAACAAAAGAGGACAAATTGTTCTTGAATTATGCTAACACATGTAGTGAAAACTCTTTCATTTTTAAAATAGCGGCTTATCTCGAGAACCAGAGTCAATTCAAAGTAATGTAAATTTTAGGCTTAGATCTTCATCAACATATGTACCAAAATTGACTAACAAACCCCATGCCGCAGAATCAGTGTTGCCCTGTGTTATAATCTTAAAAATATTCCTTTGTTAGAGCTTGAAACAATTATTGGTTTTTTTCCACGATTCCAACATAAAGAATAATAAATTATTGTACATGAATTTCTTAAATTTTTTAAATATCATTTGTATATTTTAAAATTTTTATTTTATTTTTATCCTTCAAACAGGGAAAATTTGTTTTGTGCAAGCAACAGCATTTCTTTCATCCAGATTGCGCACAAAAATTCATACTCAACAGTCCTTACGATCCGCTACAGCCAAGCTCGAACTATACAAGCCCCACCTTGGTACTCAAGTGTCCACACTGCGGCATTGATACACCGGAGCGCACCTCAACGGTAACCATGAAATGCCAATCCTTGCCAGTATTTCTGCCTAGTCAAAAATCCAAAATGTAAGTACATTTAAATTTAATTGCTCCCCTCACTCTAAAAACCATTTCTTTTCTAGTAAACCCGCTAAATTGGCGGCAATACCGCTGTTAGGTCAGCTGCCCGTTGCCACAACCGTTGGACAACGCAATGACAAACTTGCAGCAACTAGCTCAAGTAACAATCCAGGTTTGGGTGCAGAAAATCACAATAAATTGCTAGCCAGCGCACCAAACTGCATACAGCTGGAGCAACTTATACCCGAATCGGTGATGCATGTGGTGGTTGGCGCGCGTGGACGCTCACAAGTTGCTCGTGGCACCTCGGAATTCTCCAATCGCGACATGTACTATGCTGTCAAGAACGATGATCTCGAGCGGGTTGCCGAAATACTTGGTTTGCATTTAAACTGTTTTTTCTTTTTTTATTTTAGTTAATAAAATTGATTGATTTTCCCACAGCTTCAGGCTATGATGTGACGACGCGCATGCGTGAATTTCCTAATGGTACCTGTCTGCATTTGGTTGGCCATTCGGGCACGCTACAGATGGCTTATTTACTGCTCTGCAAGGCGGTGGTTACACACGAGTTTGTAAATATTATGGATCGCGAATTACGCACCGCCGCCATGTGTGCCGTTATGGATGACAAATGCGATGTTCTCAATCTCTTTATACAATGCGGTGCAGATTTGGCCATAAAGGTTGTATACTCAACTTAACTGCTATCAAAATGTCATTGCTAACATTTTGTATGCTCTCTCTTAGGGTCCTGATGGTAAAACCTGCTTGCATATTGCCGCCAAACTGGGGAATCTGGAAGCCACACAAATGATTGTGGATAGCTATAAGGCGTGCAAAAACGTATCAAGTTTTCTGAACTTCATTAATGCGCAGGACGATGGTGGGTGGACAGCCATGGTGTGGGCAGCAGAATTGGGACATACAGAAATCGTGAGGTAAAGATGAGCACACTCCAGAAGATTATTCAGAAAATACTTCATTGTTATTTTGCTTCATCAGCTTGCTGTTGAGTCATGGTGCTGATGCCAATATTTGCGACAATGACAACAACACCGTGCTACACTGGGCAACACTACACAACGATGGCTTGGAAACCATTACAGTGCTGCTGCAGTCCGGTACCGACTGTAATGTACAAAATGTAGAGGGCGACACGCCATTGTAAGCCTTTTTATTACACAAACTCAAACTAATTTGCATCTAATTTTATTTATGTACTAATTTGCTGCAGACACATTGCCTGCCGCCACTCTATAACGCGCCTCTGCCTTGCTCTCATTGCTAATGGCGCAGATTTGATGATCAAGAATAAAGCCGATGAATTGCCCTATGATTGCATACCCAATGAGGATTCCCAGTGTGCGCGCACTGTAGGATTTAATATGCAGATGCGTGCTTTTGGGCCGACAGGCTTACGGAATCGTATTGTTTCCAGTGATATATCGAATGGTCGCGAACAGCGCCCCATACAAGCCGTACGCAATGAGTCGATTATGGTGGCTGCTGCTACGCGTGCCGCAGCTGCTATTGCAGCTGGTTTTACAGATGCGGCTGCACAAAATGAGTGCGATGACATTATGTTGCCCGATTTTAAATACATCACCAAGGCGATAATTTTGCAAAATTCAGTGCAAATCGATTGTCGCGTTTCACAAATGCGCATCTGCTCCTGCTTGGATGGGTATTTAAAAACGACTTTATTGCTCTTATAACATTATTTTAATAAACAATTTTTATTGAACAAATAGCTGTAGCTCCGATGAGTGCCAGTGCACTGGAGCTTCTGTGCAAAATTGGTACACCGCAGAGGGTCGCTTAAATGGCGATTTTAATTATGAAGATCCTGCGGTGATTTTTGAATGCAACGATGTCTGCGGCTGCAACAAGGTGAGTTTTGTATTAAAAGTATTAAAAATAAGTCAATTCTCTCAATTTTTTTATTTATTTTATTTATTTATTTAGTTGTTTATTGTGAAATATTTTACAAATTAATTTTAAAAATATTTTATGGTGTAGGGCGACTAGGGCCATGTTGCACCGATTTAGATTAGACTTCGTGGAGCAGGTTTTGCTTATTTAGTGCACTTTTTATATTATCAAAGTAATTCTTAATATTCAATACAGTCCGTTTAGCTTTTAGTTTTAAAGTAGTCGTACAAGAAAGTCAGGCAAAAGTAGCGTTCTAGCAATAAACTGAAATATTTTATATATGCTTTGAATGGCGAAATAATTAATGTTTTTCTGCTCTCGAAAGTGTACAAAAACTTTTTGTTAAGTACTCGTAAAAAGTGCAAACAAAAAAATAAATAAAAAAATTATTATTGACTAAAGAGTAATAAAAAAAATCACAGATAGCGTGTATACAGAACAGATGTGAAACTTCTTCAAATTAAGAATAAGAGAGATTTTTGTGAAATAAATACAGTTCAAAATTTGCAGAACAAATTTTCTGTTTATTTAATACTAGCAAATACCCGCTGCTTCGCCTGCCGTAAAATTATTAAATACCATTTAGAATTTTAAATCCTAAAATTATTTTTTTTGTTTAGATTTATAATTAGTTGTTGACTGCGATTTAAATCAACAATTTATACAAAAAATTAACCCTTTCTTCAAAAAAGAAAGGGGTCATTTAATACAGTAATTTTTTTCCTATGCAAGTTATATGGAAAAGTTCAAATGATATTATAGAATGAGATGGTTAGGTAGTTGCAATACCTTTGAATCTAAAATTGAAACTGGATTGTGGTGTTTTTAAATGAAAAGTTGGCAACTCATAAAAAATTGTATGTGCATTGTACTGCAAAGTTTTGCGGTAAAATGAAGCGGTTCCTTAAAAGAAAGCTTAGCAGAATTGTATTCGCCAGTGCACTTCTTTTTTATTTTATGAATTGTAGAAACAAACCCTTATAAAAGCTTCAGTAATTTTCAACTATTTCCGCAATTTATTTACTTATTTAAGCCATTAATAAGTAAAATTACATTCTAAAATATTATGAACATAAAAACACAAAACAGAAAACTAAAGCTTCAAATGAATAATTCACAAAAACATTTAGTTTCAACAAGTTCAAAAAAGCGGCGAATGCGTTAGCCTCAATTTGTTTTAACGATTTGTCTCAGCTTACATTTGCCGACAATATAAAGTTATACTTCTACTTTTCTGTAAGGGTGCAGGATTTTCTAATTTAATGAAGGTTACTCACTTGTGCAACAGTTTAAAATTTTCACAATATTATTTTGAAATAATCACTAATGCAGATTAACTGTACAGCGAATAAATAAAAGTGCAGAGTTCTCTTTCTCAGCCAATTTAAAAAAATTACTGCCAGTGCTGATTCTTTCTATGTACAATTACCAAATCGGATTGATATATGACTTACGAAGTCAAACAATAAGCACTAAAAATATACAAAGTAGCTTATTTCCACATATTGTTTTTAAAACAACAAATTATAAAGAAACATTGCAAAATATAATTTAATAATTTGCAAGAGAACTTTGTGTAACAAAACTTTTAAAAGACGAAATCTATACAAGTAAAAGATACAATTTTACAAAAAGGTCAAATTTTTAAACCAAAGTAAAAAATTTTTGATTCCAAGTTTGTTAATATTATATACACATATGGTCATTAAAATAGGTACTTTATTCTTGATAATTCAGTTCGTTGTACCGCTCTGAAAAATTAAAGGGAATAATTGAAGGGTATTATTTTTTTAGAAGTGACAACACTCCTTCATTGTGAAATTACAAGAACCGTTATTCTAAGCTGCGTTGTTAGTTGCACAGATAACTTTTTTCGAAAAAGTAAATTTTGTTGGCCATTGAAATAGGTACTTTGAGGTTATATTTTGTGTTTTACTGAATCTGTTGAAAATGTTGGTCGTAAGGTAAGTTGTGAAGTTGAAGAACATTTAGTAAATAAAAATTAATACGACTATTACTAAAAGATGGGTCGCGCGCAACACTGCTCAGCTGAGGAACGCAGGATAGTTCTCAACCTTCAAAAGCAGAATAAACTGTACAAATTTATCGCGGAAAATTTTGTCGGGTCGGTCCAAAAACTTTGTTGTTAATGCCCTTAAGCCCAAAAAATCAACAAAACGACGTAGTGGCAAGAAAAACAAAATATACCTAAGATTTAATCGTAATACTTGCCAAGAGGGATCCTTTTATATCATCGAAAGCGATTGCAGCTAAAATTAATAACGTAGTTTCAGCGCGAACTGTACGGCGTCGATTGTGCACAAGAAACCTACCGGAAAGAATAGCTCGTAAAGTTCCTCTGCTTAGAAAGGCAAATTTACGAAAGAGGAAAGAGTTCGCCGAAGCCCACAAGTCTTGGTGTGGAACAGAGAACATCAAAAAGTGGTATAACATACTCTGGAGTGATGAGACAAAAATTAATTTATTTGGGAATGATGCCGGACGAAATGTCAGACGCCCTAAAGTACAAGAATTTGTACCCCAATACACAAAAAAAAAAAACAATGAAGCATGGTGGCGGTAATATAATGGTTTGGGGCTGCTTTTCCTGGTATGGAGTTGGGCCTATTTATCATATTACGGACAAAATGACCGTGATGTTGCCATTTACTGAAGAGAACATGCCGCTTGGTTGGGCCTTTATGCAAGATAATGACCCAAAACACTCTTCAAAGTTAGTGAGCACGTGGTTTCAACAAAACAATGTGAAAGTTTTAGATTGGCCAAGCCAGTCGCCCGACCTGAACCCAATAGAAAATTTTTGGGGAAATTTAAAGCAGAGAATTGGAAAACAAAATTTCAAAAATTAAAAGGATTTATGTCAAAAAATTGGCAAAAAATATGGTATGACACTCCTGCAAAATCCTGCCGCAAGCTTATTATTTCCAAATCGAATTCAAAAAGTTATTTATAATAACTGTGGTAGACACAGCGGTTTTTGATGGAGTCTTAAACATTTTGTCTATTTTTTGTCATAAAACCATATAATTTTATTATATTATAGCTTTTTCAACTTCGTAGCTATTTTAATGACCACATGAATTTTTCATTTTTGTTCGCATTATCACTAACCTTTGAACTATATGACCTTTGGAATATTATTTATGTTTACTTTACCTGCTTACCAAATAAAAATAGCATACAATTGAACACATGACAATATTTAAGACAAAAAACGTATTTTTTTTTGTACCGAAGTCGAAGTACCTATTTTCATGATCATATGTGTACCTGAAGAGGTCAGAGCATACTAACATTGTGAAAACGTTTGTAACGCACCAAAATAGGCGTGGCCGGTGTAAAAAACATTTATTTTCTTGATCAGCGTCAACCCTTGAGTGAAAAGATTTCGCGATGGCGCAGGTGAATGTTTTAAATCAAATCGACGAAAGTGGTTCCATATGTATTTTCGTGTGCTAAATTTAAATCCGTAATCCATGTTTTTCTATCAGGTCAAGTATTTGAGATATAGGCAAAAATATGCAAACCTGTTTTTTCTGTTAATTGGACCATATCTGAATAAGTGATATTAAATGTAGCCATTTATGTTTACTCAAGTTCATTATCTTTTGCAGTTTTGAAAATATTGGCCTTCACATTTTCACATTTTTCGCAGATTTTTACCCCTGTTACAGATAAGATACTGTTACAGATACCCCTGTTAGATAAAAAAATCTTTCCATACAATTCCAAAAACTTATTTTTTGTCGGATGGACAAACTTTGAGTTTTTTGTAAACACTTTAATTTTTCAAATCATCATTTCAAATGCGTTAAAAATATACCACCTTGTTCAAAAAGAAAGGTTCATTTATTGAAAATAATTAAAGTACAAGATTATACATCAATATTGTCGCCTTCAAAGTAATCCTCGTCGAATGCAACGCACTTATGCCAGCGCTTGATCCAGTCACGGAAACCTTTCTGGAACTCGGTTTTTGGTATGGCCTTCAAAGCGTTCACCGATTTTTCCATGACCTCTTTTTTGCTGGTGAAACGCGTTCCTCGAAGCGGTTTTTTGACTCGATCGAACAGGAAAAAATCACACGGAGCCAGGTCATTTGTCGGCTGCTGAATAATTATCGTGTTGTTTTTTGCCAAAAAGTCACGAATAAGATGAGCATTGTGCGATGGTGCGATAGTATAGTCCGACTAACAGAAAAATACCCGTTTTTCACATTTTTGCCTATATCTCCAAAACTTGACCTGAAACGGACTGCGGACATTCATCGTCTTCGTTCCAAAAGTTGTCACTTATTTGTAAACCTGTATTATTTTAAAATTTAATATGTGTTTCGTTTGAGAAACTTTAAACTGCAAAATTGCTCTAGCTAATTTTTGTCGGTGTTTTTATAAAAGTGGCGGTATTTTTACATTCAGAAAGGTGGCCGCATTAGTGCCGCACATAATACATTTTGCTGTATCTTTTTTGCGGACCTTGTTAACTTCTTTTTATCTTGCTCAAAAAGAGCTTAAAAAGAGAGAGCTTTTATCTCGCAGCGAAAAAGAAATAAAGTTTTCAACAAAACATATTTTTCTATCCTGTTAACTTTGCTTTGCATGTTGCTCAAATAGAGCTTAAAAAGAGAAAAAATTTTCTCGCTGAGAATAATAATAAATAAATTGTATGATTGTGCTCCTATGATTTTAATTAATAACAATAACAATTAGCATATTTATATAGCTTAACTTTCAAACGGGAACCATAGCTAGCTACCCAATAGAAAAAGAATTATTGAAATAGCGCCTGCCGTTCTCAAGCTCCGTGCAGACGAATATACGTGAGTCTACTTTTACATAATAGTATATACCAAAGTAACAATTTTAGCCATATATTAATTCTTGCAGAGCTTACAGTGAATCTTATACAGCAGCAAGCTTCAACTATAGCTTTAGTCGCGCTAATAAAGCTATTGCAGTGAATATATAAGCCTACTTTCTTGAGTTTAAAAGCACTATTTTTGCTTCATATGAAGAGTGGAAGTAGCTGTAAACTTTTAAAAGAGTCCCTGTCAAACCCAAATAAGAGCTCTTGCAAAGCTTTATTTTCTTATTCGTTGGTATGTGTTGAAAATATGTGTGTGTTAAAAATAAACTCCATAAATATATAAAATTTGACAAGTGTTTGTGATGATTAGAATGACAAATAAATTAAAGAAATAATGAACTGATTATTATATCAGACTAATGTTCGTGTATTCATTATATATGCTGCGAATTTTGGTGCACTTTTAAATTTATCGGAAACGTGAATGTAGTACTTCGAAAAACTACAACGTGCTTAAAAAATAATTAAAATTAGGAAGTGTGTATTATTTAAAAATAATTGGAAAATTTTTAACATTCTTTAAAATCAACTAAAAATTATTTAAATGCTTTATTCTTCATAAAAATTTATTGCATTCATTTACAGTATTTTACATCTACTAGCTTTAAAAATGCAATACAAAAATACATATTAAAGCAAACATTATACTGAATCTACGGAATTCAAAACAGCTCTATAGTTATGTTTATTACTTTAAAAGAGCCTTTACAGAGCAAGTACAGAATTTCCGAATTCTGGTCTTGTGCTGGTTTTATAAAATCCTATACAGAGCTGTATAAAGTATTAGAGCTCAAAATAGTAAACAAATCATATATCGAGCATTGTCTTTAAAATTAAATGCAACTAGCAGCAAACAAAGCTGCGGCAAAGCTTTAGCCACATATAATACACCTATAGAACACTTTTAGAGCTCACTCGCACCTACCCTTTAGGAAACAAAGCGCTTCAAAACCACTTGCAAAACACTTTACAAAACCACAATAGCGCTTTGTTCTCGCTTTAAATAGAGCTTTATTTAACATTGTCATGTCATTGGAAAGAAGACCTTTGTTCTCGCTATGAAAAGTGATTCAAAAAAGCGCTTTGCTCTCCCTTGGGAAAGAGCACCTGCATTCGCGACTTCATTGTCTATGGCGTATATTTTTGCTCGATGTAATATTTTACATTTACGTTTTGAATATCCAAACCACTTGCCACTAATTGTATTACCTTTTTTATGAAAACATTACAATTTAACACTTTATAAACGTTTTAACCTTGTTTTTTAATTTTTTACTGCAACACATTTTCACGAATTGAACTTTTTGTATAAACAAGTGATGAATAATGATGAGAAAACAACAAGCGATGTTAGTGATGAGAGCACGATTAGTCAGCAGAGTAGATAACGAAAAAGAACGAAGAATTTCGAAACCACACAGCTTTTTTTAAGCTCAATTTGTAGCGGGAGCAAAGCACTTTTCGAAAGCACTATTCATAGCCAGAGTGAAGACCTTTTTACTTGCTTTTTAATAAAGCACTTTAAAATTTCCGATAGGGTAGTTACTCCAACAATGTTACTTGGGTAGATTTACACTGTCATTGGTTGGTGCTTCAAATAGATTTGATATAATTGATTTGAATGGTTTTTGTGATAACTAAAATATGAGATATATGTCCGTGATTAAATATTTTCGAATGTGAGAAAATTGTATGGTTACTGTAGGGAATCTATATACTAAAAACACAATGATACAGACTTGATCACAGTAAGGTCAAAGCATTTGCTGAACACCTAAAAAATACTTTGCAATCATTTAACTTTAACCAACAATCAGACGTGGATGAGATCCAGAAATTTGTAGATATCCCTTATCAAAGGGACCTTCCAATAAAGCATATTACTCCCAAGGAAGTACAAAATTAAATAAAAATACTTCACAAAAAAAAATCCTCTAGATTTGACCACATTGATGCTTATTTGAGCAAACATCTAACCAAAAAAGCTATCTTGTTTTAATGTATATATTCAACGCCATCCTGAGATTGAGTCTTTTCCCATCGCAGTCGAAGTGCGCTGAAATTACTATGATACACAAACATAACAAACCTGAAAATGTTGTATCTTCTTACAGAACAATAAGTCTGCTGGTTCTAATCTCAAAGATATTTGAAAAAATATTCCTGCGACGATTAAATCCAGTTTGAGGAAGTAAAGCCATCATTCCTGAATATCAATTTGGATTTATGCACAAGCATGGCACTCCTGAGCAAATTCATCGCATTGTTAGCGTAATTCAAGATTCTTTTGAAAACAAAAAATATTGCACTGCTGTATTTTTAGAAGTTCAACAAGCATTTGACCAAGTCTGGCATCTGGGGCTGCTTTAGAAAATGAACAAACTTCTACCTGCGCTTTTTTACTTATTCCCGAAAAGCTTCATATCCAATAGATATTTCTACCTCAAAATTACAATGACAGTGCAAAATGAAGAAGAAAATGCATTGAAAAGCATAGCAATTGATTATGCATTATCGACGGAGGAAGAAATTGGACATATGACAAGTTATATAATCAAATGAAGTTCTCTTTAAATATTGAGACTTTTTACGCAGATTCTGACGATAACTTGCCAATTGGCCTTATTCGAAGAAAAAAGAGAAATCATGACTCTAAGTGTAATAAAAGGACAGAAAACGCAACGAAGCCCATGATAAGTAAGCAATACTTTGGATTTTCCACTGTTGGCAGCAAGTGCGAACAAAAAACCCAAAAACCAGTAAGAAAAATTGGTCCAAAGTGCTCGTCAGCTTTTTTTTGAAAAGCAAATTTGATGAAGAAACCAGGAACAATATTTTCTCGACGTTTTGGAAGCGTATCACAGTGGAAAATTCAAGAATGTCACAGAGCTGTGTATAAGCTACCTCATGGGTATGAAGAATTACAAGTATGTAAATTCATGTTCCTTTCAACTTTATCAATTTTGGGGGAAATATGCTAAAGTACTGGCTAAAAGGCAATTTTAAGAAAAATTCGACTGTAACAAAATCTAAAGAAACTGCTTCGAAAATTTATATAAATGAATATTTGGATAACTTGGACAAAATGGAAAGTCGTTATTGTTGGAAGGACACTAATAAGAAATACATTGTTGCAACGTTTAAAACAAAAATCGATATTTATAAGGACTATGTTGGCAAATGTTCAGAGTAACAAGTTCAACCAGTCTTAATTTTTACATTTTCGCAGATTTTTTCGAAAAAAATTGATCGCTCTTTATGCCACGAAAAGATCACTGTGATGTTTGTGTCAGCTTCAATTGGAGAATTAGCAGGATTCTGTTGCAGTTAAAGAGGGAAGATGTCACAATGGATGCACAAGCAGTTAAACTTTGCCTCGACATTAATGCTTCAGCTATTTATTACAAACAACGACTTCAAGTGCATAACTTCACTGCTTATAAAATGACCACACATCAATGTACAAATTTCTGGTGGAGCTATGCTAATGAAGATCTGTCCGATTCGACATTTATATCCTGTGTAAAACACTACTTAAAGACATTGCTTGCCAGATGCATTGCCTTTCGTAATTTTTTCCGAAGGGTGTGGCTATCAAAATCGTAACCATGTGTTATCAAATGCGCTGTCCATTTTTGCAATTGAAAATAATAAAATACTTGAGAATAAATTTCTGGAGAAAGGACACACACAAATGGAGTGTGAAAGTGCACATGCTTAAATCGAAATAAAATTAAAAAATCAGTTAATATATCTGTGGTCACAAGAAATAACGACTAAACTCAAAGTATCGTAAAAAATGATATTTTAATTGCACGAAATACAACCCATTTTTTTGAAATATATGAACCGTTACAAACAAAATATATGCAGACATACGTGATGATCAATTCTGAGCAAAATATGGATATCTGCATACTTCCAAAAATTGGCAATAAAGTATATTCTATGTCGCTTTTTTACGATATTTTGAGTTTAGTCATTATTCCTTGTGACCACAGATATATGCCTAGCGATTACATCAGGATAACTAAAGAAGCGCGGGCAACAGTGAAAATTGATAAAAAAGTAATAAAAAAGCCGTTTGAAGCTTTATATTTCAATTATGATTTCTTTCGAAACTTTATCAATGCTAAGCTTTTGCGCTTTTCAAGTATCAGACCTGGCCTAACCAAAAATGATCCAACAGTTTCCCAGCTTAGATCACTTGGATCAGTTGGATTTTGAAGAAGATTACGCGGACTTGCTAACTCGTATTAAAAGATATGCAGGATATACAGAGCCAAAATGTTTACATACTAGTCCTCTGCCAATCAAGCAAAATAAATGGAAAAAATTTGCAATATTTGAAGTCTGTCATTTCAACGGAATATCCTTTTCATTATGATAATATAAAAAAAATTTAATTAATTATATAAATAGGCCATTATTATTATTCTTTGCTGCTATATCGATATTTTTCTAGTTTTTTGATAGTAACAAACATCTGAATAAAAGCATCAAAGAATCAACGAAGAACTTACTTTTTCTATTGAAAAAAAGACTTATCTCCTGATTTACACAAAAAAATAAAAAATTTTGATATGCAAAATAACGCATCTACACCTAAAGGAAAAGTACAAGACTGAATAAAATTTTTTTAGAGCATGGAATCTTATTATCCAATTTGTACAATATTCTAGTACTTTGATTGCTAAATAATTGTATACTGAAAGATTTAAACTGTTTTTTTGCTCTCTTAAAAAATGTGTTTTTGTATATTGGTCGTATTGTATATAAGCTCTCGATAGTATATCATGGAATTCATGGAATTTGATAAAAATCAAGATGTAGTCTCACGGCTTACCTGAATCCGGGCGTTATCTTGTTGAAATGTCAGTTTTTTATGTTGATGTGGAATAAATGGAAGAAGACTCATTCGCAGTACATTGATGTAATTAATCTTTGCTTTTCGTTTTGGTTGATGTGAATTGTATTTCCAAGCATTCATTTCCTCAGAAAGCACCCCAAACCATTAAACTTCCGCCACAAAAATTGCGCTTAGAAAAGCATTACGGATCTTTTCTGAGATCATGCCAGTAGCCTCGATCCATCTGGCCCATTTAAATTAATTTTTTTTTCATCACAGAATATTACCTAAATATGATGGCATATCATTTTAAATAATGCAACTTAATAAAAGATTTTTAACTAACAGTATCCCAACGCATGCTCATATTGTCTTGCGCGAATTGTCTGCACTTCTTATGATGATAAAGTAATCGAGGTATTGACATAATTTTTTATATTTTATATTTTCGCTTCTCTGTAAGTATTCGGTATATTGTTGATTTATGAACAGGAAAACCTGCCAAGTCTTTCAACTCCTTTAAGCTCTTATGGGAATTGCTTGCTGCTCGAAGTATTCGAGAAACTTCATATATGTTGACCTTTTTTTTATTTCCCTACCATTCTTGGTTCCATAACTACAAGGATTTTTAAAGAAATTCATTACAACTTTTTGGCTTCTCGAAATTCTGCGCGCGATTTCTCGAAAGCTGAGATTTTGTTCGTAAAAGGCTAAAATTTTTTCTTTTTCCATTTCGATTGATTTTTTTCCACTCGGCATGTTGCCTCCTTACACAACATCCCAAGAAGAAATACGACATGGTACTAAGATCAAAATAAGGAACAAAAAGTTTGACTGGTGCCATTATTTTGCAACAAGAAAAAAACCTGTTTTTCGCCTTTATTAAAATTTTTACCCTAACAACTTTAAGTGTTAACCGTTATTTTTTCTCTAACCATGCAGACTTTTGTTTTTGTAGAATATTGTATGCGTTTTGTACCTCTCGTTTTCGCATGATCAAAAATTATTAAGTGGGGCCAAAATTTTGCAACAAAACTTAGTTTTGTCAAGTAACTCAAATTACACCTTGACAGAGTCTTACCTGGAAAATCATATCAAAGCTAAACGGCAGCACCTTGACCTGGTAAACAAAAAACTCTTTCGGCTAATTAATCCAAAATTAAATTTTAATCTACAAAACAAAATGACATTATATAACACAATACTAAAAACCATTTGGACATACGGATTTCAGCTTTAGTGAACTACTAGTAACTCTAACAACGAGATACTGGCACGCTACCAGACAAAAACGCTTCGTCTTATTACAAAAGCTCCTTGGATTGTTACTATAAATCCATACAAGGAGATCTTTTCATTCCAAAAGTAAAGGACGATATAAGAAAGTTCAGCGAATGATACCTGCAGAGGCTTAGTTATCATATTAATCCGTTGACTATTTCACTCCTCGACGAGACCACTGAAGTCAGACGATTGAAAAGATTCCATCCACTGGATCTTCCATTTAGAAAATAAACTTCCTACTTCTTGTATTGGCTACAATTAATATTTATTTTATTATTATTTATTAATTTCTAATTATAAAATTATTTTATTTTTTTTATTTTTTTTTATTTATTTATTTTATTTAATACAATGATGAGCCACTAGAATGGCCTAATTATTGTAAAGGGAAAATTCAAATGGCAAAAAAACAAAACTAATTTTAGTAAAATATACAACAAATCTAATATTCAATTCAATTATTCAATTAATAAACTTAAATTTAACTAAAAGATAAAAAGAGAAAAGAAAAAAAAAATCAAAGTAACAATGTTTAAACTAAACCCGCCCTGCACGAAAATATTATTTTTGAATTTATATATTTTTTGTAATGTTTAAATAAATTTTCTCTTACGGATACCCTACAATAAGCATTTTGTTAAGTAACATGTGCGATAATAAATTGGGATTGTGAAATTTCTTACAAACAGTAAATTTTGAAAAATTCCCGTTTTTTGACATCAAAAATATGGCAATATCTCGAAAACTGTAGCTTTTCGCAGTACAACGTATTTTTGTATAAAAAGTAATTGGTTAGCACTGAGCGGCATAGTGAAAATAGAAATAGATTCGTTTTTAACCCCTTTCTACGCTCATCTGAGAACGAAAGTGATTTTATATCACAGTGTTGGTCGTAGGTTACAGTGAAAAGGTCGAATTTCGACCACTGGCGAATTCTAGTATACAATAAAAACACATAAAAAAAAAAACTGGTTTCGTTGTGGTGCTATTATTTGGCCAGACAGCGACCGTGTCTGCTGCTGCTTGCTATGGTGGTTGATGCTAATGTTTGGGCAGACAGCGACTGTGCTTGCAGCTGGAGTACAGTGCTTTTTGCGTGGTCCAACGATGTGAAGGCGATGCTTGAGCGCTAGCTATATATGCGCTGGCATGGTGGTCACAGTTGTGCTGGTAGTGGTATTGTGGGTTGCACTGGCAGACATGCGGCCTGTTAGGTTGAGCGCTCGCTTTTATGGCGCTAGTTACGCTGCTGTCTGTGGGTACTACTGTTGGTGCAGGCAGCGACTGTGTCTGCTGCTGCTCTCTGTAGTTGTTGCTTCAGTTGTTAGCGTGCTGTTTGGTGTCGCTGCTGGTCGTGATTCGCGTGGTTGGCCGGCCGACAGTGACCGTGTCTACTGCTGGTGTTTGTGCTAGCTGCTGTGGTTGGGTAGCTTTTGTCGTAGCGCTGTTGTTGCTGTCGGTGTGTGGTTGTTGTAGTGGCTTGGATAGTCGTGGACAGTGGCTGACAGTCTGCTATGGCTATTTAGGGCCGCTGCTGCCTTTTTGGCACATCGATGCGCTGGTGATGTTGGGTTAGCGCTAATGATGATATCAGCGCTGCTCTAGCTGGTGGTGCATTTGATATTGGTCGATGGCCGGTGTTGGTGGCTATTGATATAGCGCTGTGGCCAGCACTGTGGGTGCTGGTGTCTCTGCTGACACAAACGGATTTGTCAGCTGTCAAATTTAAGAATGTCAACTTGAAAAATTGTCAGCTGTCAAATCTGAAAATGTTTCTGCTGTCAAATCTAAAAAGTGTCGGCTGTCAAATTAGAAAATTTGTCAGCTGTCAGATTTAACAATTGTCAGCTGTCAAATTAGTAAAAATTGACAAATTTGAACAATTGTCAAATTTTAAAAATTTTCATATTTGAAAAATTGACAAATTTGAAAAATTGTCAAATTTTAAAAATTGTCAAATTTGAAAAATTGTCAGCTGTCAAATTGGAAAACTTGTCAGACTTGAAAACCTGCCAGCTGTCAGATCTGAAATTGTTTCAGCTGTCAAATCTGAAAAGTGTCAGCTGTCCAATTAAAAAAAATGTTTCAGCTGTCAAATATGAAAAGTGTCAGTAGTCAAATTGGAAAATCTGTCAGCTGTCAGACTTAAAAATGCGTCAGCTGTCAGATTTACAAACGTGCCAGCTGTCAGATTACACAAGTGAAACGGTCTTGCGCATTTGACATTACCTTGTGTATTTTGAACCAAATACAAGATTTTATCGAGGTTTGTTCACGATAAGTGGTAAAGATTGCACAATAATTGTAGGACAAATACACTATATCGTGAACAACCCCAACATTAAAAGCAACCTGCCGCGGTGGAAAAATTGTTCCGTTACACATATGTTTTTGTATATTAAAATAATTTCACATTAATTTCTTCTCCTTACATTTTAGCTCTCTTGTAAGAATCGCATTGTGCAAAATGGTGTGCGAATTCCTTTGCAAATTGCCGAGTGCGATGATGCGCTCAAAGGCTGGGGTGTGCGACCGCTGGTGAATGTGCCCAAGGGTAGCTTTGTTGCCGAATACACCGGTGAAATACTGACCGACTTTGAAGCTGATCGTCGCACTGATGATAGCTACTTTTTTGATCTGGGACATGATCACTGCATTGATGCGAACTACTATGGCAATGTTAGTAGATTCTTTAATCATGCATGTGAACCGAATATAGTTCCGGTGCGTGTCTTTTTTGAACATCAAGATTATAGGTTTCCCAAAATATCTTTCTTCGCATGTCGTGACATAGCCGCCGGTGAGGAGATATGGTAAGTTTTGCGATACTAATAATTATTTAAAATAACATTAATTTATTTTGCTTTTTACCCTCTTGACAATAGCTTTGATTATGGCGATAAATTCTGGATGATTAAAAATCGTTATTTCAATTGCAAGTGTATGGCGACAACCTGTCGCTATGCGGATAAAAGTGCTACAGATGAGGATGATGACGTGTACATGGTGCAGCCAACGGCAACACAGCCTTCCGCAGATGCAGCAACAAAGAATGGCAGTGACCAAAGCAATGGCAATATTGTTTTAATTAATGGCAACTAGTTTAACAAACAATTTTATTTGAGATATGTGTATTTTGCGCTTAATAATTTAAAAACGCATATATAAATAGTGTAATTACCTACTATTTAGCTGGGAGGCAGGGCATTTTCGGAGCAGCTTGTTGTTATGACACTAGCACAAACTAAAGCAAGCTTGAAGTAATAGTTTGCTCGTTTGAGGCAAGCATAGCTTGATAATTTATTTCAAAGTACTATTTTGGAATACATAAATTTGATAGAATTTTTTAATATACGCTGAGAGAATTTCCTAGATGCATTTTTTGAAGCTGTTAAATTGCTAACGTTAGGCTCTACTTAACGTTCTAGCTAATATTCAGCTTCTAGTGTCTGTTTGCTGTATTGTCAAAACTATTGTATCCGATGATTATTTGCTATTTCTTAAAAAAAACTAAGTTTTGTCTTCGAAAATCTTAAATAATGTCGTAAAGTTCGATTTATGGTAATATTTAAATGTATAAAATTATGCTAAAACTTATATATGTTATAAACTATTCAATGGCACAAAATCGTACTAATTTTTAAAAGCTACTGCCATGTATTATTTTTTAAGTAAAGATGTTTTTGAATTTTAAAAAAAATTTGTTTAATGATTGACTTAAAAAATTTAAAGAAATTCCATTTTTTGTTTAAAATTTAGACAAATCTTAATAGCTACTACATAGAAATGGCAAGTTTTATATGTATTATTTACTAAAATACGTAATGTTAATTAAATTTATGCCGTAAGTGCCTACAAACAAAAAAGTGGATGTGTACTTGAAAAGTATAGCAAACGTAAATAAATTAAAGCAATTTGTAGAACTGCATTGAAATTTTTATGTCTGTGTGTGTATATGTGCTTAGAGCAAGAAACTAATAAATTTGATTAAATTTAAGATATTGAAGTTCATGTTCTTAGAAAGGCGGCACTTAAGGGTACGTTTTGCCAGGGTTCAAATAAAATGGTTTCTTTTTCAAAACAAAATCACAAAAATAAAATGTAGTAATCTAACAATACCAACTTTTTGTGTTACCAAATTTAAAAATCATGTCTTAAAGGTAAAACAAAGCAACACAAACATTTTATGTTATTTTTGCAAAACGTTGTCTACAAACATTTTAAAATATTCCAAAGATACTGTTTTTTTTTGTTATTAAATGTGATAGCCGATACACATTGACAGCGACGTGCGACGAACGGCAATTGTCAAAATATAGAACGCATGTTTTCTTAAGTATATGTATTTTTTGAAGACAACACGAAGACAATTGTTGCTGTCAGACTTCAATCGAATTCTAATTTGACAGACGACAAGAGCTCACATAGCAGAGCTTGTTTATGTTCTGTATGAAAAACAGATTGTCGCTGTTGCGTTCATTCTAATCAAGTCGTCGAGAATACTGCCACTGGCGACAAGTTTTCGTTTTATCGGTGGGTGCATGTTGCAGTCAATGTATATCGGTGATCACTTCAAAAATATTTGTTTTTTATATAGTTTTGTACAATCAAAAATTTGTTAAAATTTATTCAAACTCTTTTTAGTTAAAAATTGTTGTTATATAAGACATTTTATTTTTTCTTGTTAATTTCTTGTAAATGAACAGCTATTGTTAACACATACAAACGAAAACAAAAAACGGTTCTTGTCATTTACCAAGTTTAACTACTTTTTAGTAATTATATCACAATACATAAATTATATCTATTTGTAGAGCATTGCTTATAGTTAGTAGTAGTTTTGTAATTAGTTCTTTTAATTAAGCATTTTCAGATATGCTTTAAAAATATATCATCAAGTGTATTGTTAACTATAAAAAAATCTTATCATAGTCTATGTATGTATTTAAATATCAACCAACACTTGCAACATTTTTTGGCGCGATATTCAACTTAAAAAATATCAAACAATTATTCTATATAAATATTGTTCTCTTCAGAAGAAATATGTGCTTGCATTTAAGTTTGCAACATTAAAATTAATTTAGCAAAACTTGCAAAAAACAGAAGAAGAAAAAAGTCAAGTTTTATTTTCACATATTTTAGCAAATTATAAATTTATCTATGTTACGTTCTCTTATCTTCTAAGTATAATCATAATAATCATAAATATAAAAGAAAAAACAAAAATTTATATATAAAAATTATACGAGTATTTAAAATAAATAACTTCTCTTAATGCAGTGAGTTATATTTAGTGCGAGACGAATAACTTTTACAACTATAAGACACATTGAAAGGTATATATATCAGAGGTTAAGACCTTTATGACTTTTTCCAAAAAGTCTCTGAAATAAAAGTCTTAACAAATTTGTATTATATAAAAGTTATTAATGATAGTCGAAAGTAAGAGTTTTCAAATAAGAGTTATTTATAACTTTTATTTTTAACTCTCACTTAATAACTCTTAATTTTAACAGTTATTTTTAACTTTTATAAAATAAAATCAAACTTAAGAGTCTTTGAAAACTTTTAAATTATAAAAATAATTTTAAAAGTTTTTGAAGACTTTTATTTAAAAAAGTTAATTTTAAGAGGCTTTTGAGACTTTTATTTTGTAAAAGTCTTTTTAAAAGTCTTTTTAGAAGTCTTTTTAAAAAAGAGTATTGTATGTTACTTATTTGTTGAATATGAATCTTTCCAATAGTCGACAAGATTAACAAAATCAGTCGGTGGAATAAATTGGTTGCTGGTAATTGGTCATAAATAAACATGTTTTGATTTTTTTGCGTTCTTCTATTGCAAGACTTTTATAAACCCATTCGCTGCCGACAAAAAAAGGGCATTTTTTCTGATGGTTCCGTCATACAAACGTCTGACAAGAGTTTATATAACAATGGTCTTGTCAAGGATTTGTGTTTGCCACGATGATTTTAAAAAAGTGTGTGCCACATTCAAAAGCATTTAAGACGCTTTTCAATACGTTTTTTCAGGCAGAGGTATTTATACAACTGTTCTCTAAAAAAAGCGTGGCAGTCAGAGCCATTTCAACCATATTTTTGGTGTGGTAGCTTACGCCAATTGCTCGTTAGACGAATATGTATTTATAAAATAAAAGTCTCAAAAGACTCTTAAAAATAAATTTTTAACATAAAAGTCTTTAAAGACATAAAAAATTTTTGCAAAATAAAAGTCTTTGGAGAGACTCTTAAGTTTACTTTTAAGCTTAAAAGTGAGGAATAACTTTTATTTTTAAAAGTTAAAGTCAACTCAACTTATATTTTTATAAATAAAAGTTAAAAGAAATTTTTAACTTTGTTAATTAAGGGCCACTTTCTCAATGTCCGGTTAGTCTAGCTCTTAACCAGGACTTAGCTAACCATACGATAGCTAAAAAAATAATTTTGATTTCACCAGGTGCTGGTTAAGCAACTGTCGGTTAGATGACTAATTGTGATTTTTTGAATTGTGAATACGTAAAAACATCATATCAGCTGTCTCATGTTTACATATTTTTTGATTTTGTGCTGCAAATCAGAGAACTGCACAAGCCTACTTGAAGTCTATTTCAAGCGCTTGCTTAAAATACAAGTTCAATCTAGCTTGAGCTTGGTAATTTTGAATCAAGTATAGCTTGTAATTGAATATAAATAAGCCCACGCACAGCTTGCAAGTATTCTAGCTTACAAGCGAACGGCACGAAGTTTCAAGTAAAGGAAAGCTTGATGCCTTCGGCAAAAGCTTGTAAGCCTCGAATTAAAGCAAGTATCCAAAAAATTCAATGAGCTTCTTTAGAGAAAGCTTAAGCGTAATAGGACTTTTAAGGATTCTGTGGACTCCGTGGTGTGAAGTTTTAGGGCAAATGATTTCGAAGATGCTGTCAAACTTTAAAATTTAAGATGGATAGAGTTGCCACCTAGATTTTTTTATTTTTGCGAATTCTTGTAATTTTGTAATTCTGACAACGGATTTGATTTCGAATATAATGTCACAGTTTTAAAATTTAAGATGGAGGTTAGGGTTGCCACCTAAATTTTTACCACAGTATTGCCACCTAATAATATGTACTTTTAAGAGTTTTAAACATCATTTATCAGTGTTAAGGGGTCGCTGATTTTGAATCTAAAGTCCGAATTTTAAAATTCAAAATGGTGAATAGGGTTGCCACCTTAATTTTTTAGTTTTATAAATTCGGGGCTGGCAAAAAAAAGTACGTGCGTGCTCTCATAACTGGAGAACGGATCGTTAGATTTGCATGCTTTTGGGCTTGTTGGATTCGTATTAGCCCAAGGAAGGATGCTATGGAGGAAAAATTTGGCGTGACACCTCCCATACAATCAAAATTTGCGATATCGAATTGCTTTGAAGTTGTAAGTCGCACTGCCTCGAAATTTAGCATTCGACCACAATTTACACGTGCCGTTTCATTGATGACACATTATGGGAGTTCGACAAAAGGGCTTGAATCCAAATTTGCGATATCGAACGGCCGAACAGAAATATTTATTTAACTGAAAAACATTCTGTCCGAGTTGGGTATTGAATCCGGGATACCTTGGTTCCTTAGCTTACGGGCCACGCACTCTACTTAGTAAGCTTCGGCCGCCTCTAAAATGGGTGTTGGACAAGGGGGCGTGGCAGCAACGCGCCGGGTTTCAGATAGTTGCCTATAGAGAAAAATGCACACTTTACATTTTGACTTCGAAACACTAAATTCTATTACAACATAAGAACATTTTGTAACTTTCTTCTCTGTTTTACAATTAATACCTATTTAGACTATACCGACTTTTTTGGTTTTCAAAGAAAAAATATTTATTTTTTTATCAAAAAAGCTGTAAAAATACAAAAATTCTTGAGATTTAAGGCCTCTTCCAAAAATGCAAATCTTTTAGAAACTTGCAAAAACTGGCAGCTAAATTTTTGTATGAACTTACTATGAGATTGAAACTTAACAACTAATTCAATTTGTATGCAAACATATGCCAAGAAAATTTTTGGCAGTCCATCAAAGTGCTAACTCAATTTTTTTTTAATTTATACTATAATATCCATCGCTTTTTTATACAAAACGTCTCCAATCACAAGAAGCAACAAAATTTCGAACAAGATGAAGCCCTGACGGACACCACTGTGGAATTCAAGGGCTCCGGTATACCCCTCCGTCGAAGGGCAACCCATAAGCAGACCCTGTGAACGTTGTCGAACGCTTTCTCGAAGTCAAAATGTTAGCGGAAAACAAAAATCATTTGCCGTACCACTCTTGGTAAAACTATGCGCTTTTCTGCGTTTTTTTGTAGAAGGGGCTACCAAAATAAATTATATATTCAATAAAATTTGGATAGGCTATCTACTTCTTAATTTATTTTAACCAAAATATATATGCAACCGTTCGCCACCAAAAATTAAGCGAAAAATTACATGCGAAAAAAACATGTATTTTCTCGGAAAAAAAATGTTCGTGATAAGGGACATTTTTTACACTTGCTATTTATTTGTGGCGAGTACGGTTCATGATAGAGAAAACATAAACATGCGAAAAAACTACGAGTGAGTTTTTGTTTATGATAAGGCTATACATAAGATTTTGTTTACATTTTTTTAAGATTATTTGTAGCATCGAATACAGTAGTACTGTAAAATAAAACAAAATTCGAATGAATTTATTGATCCTACGATAAAAACACCTGTTTGTAGTAAATATTTCTAGCCATTTTACTACATAAATTTCAGGTTTAATGTTATTTAAGCTGCCTACACTGATGAGCCATATGTTTAGATCTCCAACTTATATGCTGTACAACGTCGTAGAGAAGATAAGACTTTCATGCATGTTTTCACATTGCAAGGACAAACATAATTTTGCTAAATTCATTGAATTAATAGGTATTGCGATGGCAATGCAATTCTCAATTCAAGTTTTGACTCTAAAATAAAGATAATGATAAAAGATTATATGAAAATTATACGTTACGGGTTAAGTAGTAGGTATGTTTTTTACGATGCACAAGATAAAAGAGAACACAAAAATAAAACGCAAAACAAAAATAATTCCTCTATGCAAAAAAAAAAACAGCAAACACAAAAACTGCCACTCATAAAGGAAACAAACAAAAGCAAATGAATCTACTAGATAGCACCAAAACACTCATCGCACATCAAAACCTCTTTGTACAAACTTTCAAGCTAATCATATGAGCGACCTAGTAATTTTTGGCGGTTTTATAAAAGATTTGTACTACAGTGCCCCCTGGTATTAAAGATAGATCAAACGAGATAGCGCCAAAACACGCTTCGTAGCTCAGAACCTCTTTATACAAACGTTCAAGCTAATCATATGAGCTTCTTAGGAATTTTTTGGCGGTTTTGTAAAAGATTAGCATTACAGCGCCCTCTGGTGTTAAAGATAGAACAAGCAAGATAGCGCCAAAACACTCATCGTACCTTAAAACCTCTTTATACAAACTTTCAAGCTAATCGGATGAGCGGCTTAGGAATTTTTGGCGGTTTTGTAAAAGATTTGTATTACAGCGCCCTCTGGTATTAAAGATAGATATACCAAACGAGATAGCGCCAAAACACTCATCGTATCTCAAGACCTCTTTATACAAACTTTCAAGCTAATCATATGAGCGGCTTAGGAATTTTTGGCGGTTTTGTGAAAGATTTGCACTACAGCGCCCCCTGGTATTAAAGATAGATCGAAGGAGATAGCGCCAAAACACTCATCGTACCTCAAAACTTCTTTTTACAAACTTTCAAGCTAATCATATGAGCCGCTTAGGAATTTTTGGCGGTTTTGTAAAAGATTTGTACTACAGCGCCCCCTGGTGTTAAAGATAGATCAAGCTAGACAGCGCCAAAACACTCATCGTACCTGAAAAGTTATTTTTTACAAAAAGCATGCTAATCGTATGAGTAGTTTTGGAGTTTGTTGGTTTACTCGATCGCAGCGCCATCTACTGGGTCTAATTGTTAATCTGAACCACCTAGGAACCCACTCAAACACACAAAAAATTACATAAAAACAGGTTGATCGGCTAAGGAGGAGTTCAATCACATACACACGTACAGAATAATTATATACCATACATAAAAAAGATAGGTTTAATTGTAAACAACAATAATAAGGGTATTCACGGGTTGATGCGAAATGCAGTTGCGACGCACTCAGAATGCAGATGCATTATCTCAGAAACTATAAAAGCGAGGGCCATGAAATTTTTACAAATGAGTTTTAGCCTAAATAAGGTAACAGTTCAAAAATTCTAGAATTCTACGTCGACGGCATCGCCTACCTCCCATATTTTTTTTTTAAAAAACCCGCATAAAAAATTGCTTATTTATGTTTTTAAAGAGTAAATTTAGTTTATTTAACTTCACTTAAACGTCATGCTAAAAATATTACAAATCGGATAACTTTTCGATATATCTCCTATAAAACAATATTACCAAATTACTTACTTGCTTACAAAATAAGGTCACGACTAAATTATGAATTCTATTTTATTTCTCTTTAAATTTAAGAGTACCTACAAATTGTCTTGGAAATCAGTGCATTTTAGCGCAAAATTTTATTTTTAATACTTCATAGCAGCTAGATGTAGCAGGTTTTTACAGAAACAGAAGGTAGAAGAAGTACGATATTTTATGATAATTAAAGCCTACGGCTTTAAAAGTGCTTAATTAGCTAGATATTTTCTACTAAATTTTACTTAAATTTTCATTCCTTGAAAAATTTACAGTCATATTTCAACGATTTTTCTATTTTTATTTACTAATATTTTTTATTGTATTTTATTTTAAATTCAATGGCGACTAAGACATAAAAAATTGCAAAAAACAAAACCTTCAAATATACTTTGTGCTCGAAGTTATTATTGTTTTAACTTGACTCTTTTTTTTGGGTTTTATTGAGCTTAGTTTTATTAAAAAGTTTCAACTTTGACGCATTTTATAAAAAAACCATACAACAATATATCAAGTTTTTAATACCACATTTATAATACACGTTTTATAATCTGACAAATAAAAATATTTTTTTAAAAAATTTACCAAAAAAAAAAAAACCCAAATGTCATCCTAAAATTAAAAAAGAGCACTGTGCGACGGTGCGAAATGGCAAGATAGCGAACTTACGCATCATTCCAACAACAAACACATTGGAAGCAATTTTGCAATTCTTCTTGAATTACGCACTGCTCAAACCTATTACGAGAACGCACTAGCAGTGATGCTAAACAACTGATTTATGTTTTGGTGGCGATATTGAATCGCGATAACAAATATTTTCAAAGGAACGGCAAGAAAAACGACTTGTAGAGGTCACTACCGTTGCAGTCAAAATTAAATTCAAACAAGCAATCATGATACAATAACTATTAGGTGTCATGATAACGTGTGTCGTTCAAAACTGTTGTGAACTGTTATGGTAGCGACACCTTACTGAACGATGTTTTTCTCTGAATATGTTTTACTCTAAACGTCAGAAAAATTGTAAATTATTTCATTTAATTATTAATACTATGCAATTATATAAATAGTTAAAGTGCAATTGTTGGCTCCGCTGAATACGTCCAATGTGTGTGACACACGCGGTTTATTTTGTTTTCTTTTGTGTAACATTCGATGGTCGCAGCTCATGAGAAAATAGGTAGCTGTCATGGCTACCTAATAGTCATTGTATCAAACAAACAAATAATTCAAGAATGAAATGACAGCTCATAGAAATTTACAGGTGCGGCACCTGTGTTTCAAATTTTTTAAAGGCTATATCACAATTTCATATGGATAGCAAAAATAATCCTATTTGTTATAGGATTATTATTTTTGTTTTTGCTTTGCATGTAAAAAAAATAATCTGGATTATTTCGAAGCGAATGGAACACAGCTATAGTTGCCTCCTGGGTAAAACTTGGGTAAAGGTAGAATATTCACGCGTTTGTGCGAAAAATATCTTGCATTTTCACATTCTTGCAATTCGCATCAACCCGTGAATACCCCTAATATTTTTCACAAATATATTCCACTGCGAAACTTGCTCTAAGAAAACACAATGTAGCTACACAGGCGAATTAAGCCAAACTGTTTTGTTAACAGCAAAAAGACGCTTTTGTTTCAATCTACTTACAGTTATGCATTACAATTTCATCACCGACAAATTTTTAGCAGCGAATAACTACTTGAAAAAAAAATAACTTTACTTTCTGCCTCTGCAGAAAATCCAAAGTTTTAGAGGAAATCTGAAATTCTGCCATTTCCTATAAAATTACATTAAAAATTTTGTCAAAGTTTATTATACACGCTTTTAGTTCCAAATATTTCTTTTCGAATGAAATCCGTCCGAAAAAATAGGTTGTAACATTTTTTTATTTCATTATTTCTTTATTCAATAAATTCAATTATTATTGTCTTTAAAATTTTTTAGAACTTAAGCTTTGCGAGCTTTCAATGAATACATTTTCTTGATATATAAGTTTTGCGTTTTATTATTATATACAAATTAAAATCAAATTTAATTTTAATATATAAACTTTTAAATTTAAATACAAACGTTTAACTGTTTTTGTTATTTAAATAGTTCTTGACATTTTTTTATAAATTCAAGCATTGAAAGTAAATTTGTTTTCATATATTATGTTTTTAAAAAAATAAATAAATATTTAATATATAGATAAGAGTTAAAAGTTTGACACAGTCTCTATATAAGTTCCGAAATGTTTTAAATTTTATATAGTAGCTTTTTCATACATTTTTAAATATTATTTTAGAAAATTTTTTGTATTTTATAGAATTTTAAAATATTTGGAACTTTATAGAAAGTGGCCGTTATATGTATTTTTTGTGTGAGTGTGTGTTTTCTTGTGTTAAAGCAAAATAAGTGAATAAATAGTTTTGTTGTGATTAAGCTTAAACTAACAGCTTTCCATCAGCTTAGGTTGACCCATATAAATATGTATGCATGCTTCAAGCGTAAAAAATATATTTTTTAAATCGTTTTTATAGCAAGTTTGTGCAGTAAGTTTTAATTTATTCTTAAATATATATTTATTTAGTATTTATGGTAATAATAATGATGTTTCTAAAAATGCTTAAATAAAATTAACTAAATTGCTAAATTATACCAATAAAAATGCAAAAGTACGTTTTTAAGCTGCTTCTGTGAACGTATGTTTTCAAAGCTTTGACAAATTTGGCATGAACTTGAATAAACTGCTTTGCTAGCTTTAAGCTAAAAAAAAATGTAAGCTTATTGCGGAACATTCAAAAGAAAACTTTTTCGAATAGTTCTAAAACTTTTATAAGCTCAAATTTAAAGTGTCGTATTTGCTTTTAAACAAGGCTCGACTTTTTTGAAAAGCTTTAAAATAATTTTTAACTCCAACTCTTTAAATGAAGCAGCCTAAAACTAGATACTAAATATTTGTTCCCTTTTTCAACTCTCACGTCTTCTTCTTAGTTGAACCTAGACTAATTTTAGCATTTATCTTAAAGCTAAACTTATTGCTTGGTTGCTCTTAAGTTTTTTGCGTTTAATAAAACGCCATTAAAACTAAGTAAAAGTGTGCATAAAAAGTTACTCGAAAATAGTTCAATAGTATTGCAAAATGAAGTAGTAAGAATAGTAGAGATACGTGTAGTAGTTGAAGTAGCAGTCGCAGTTTCATTTTGTTAGTAATGAAAATATAAATTAAATAGCTATGCAAAATAATATTAGCTCAATTTCATTTCGATGATATCGAAGTTCGTAATTAGTTTATGATGGGAAAGCTTATGCCACGATTTTATGTGGTTGCATCCATTTTTTCATATAGTAGCAGAAAAGCGTCGAAATGTACAGCAGAATCATGAGCGCACAAGTGACGGCCAGGGCCAAGACGGAAGTTTTTGTGGGGCATGGTTCGATGATGGTGACAGTCTTATCTGTGGAGTAGAGGAAAGAGAGCAAAGATAGTTGAATAATAAGAACAGTTTTGACTCATGCTAAAATTATTTTAAAAATTTTTGAAAATTCGATAATAGGAGCTTTTTTAAATTTTAAGTCATTTAAGATTTAGGGCCAATTTTTCAGGGCGAGCTTAAAAGTTACAATACAGCCTGTAACCCTACCCACACCTAATAAATTATACTCCGATAGAATGTACTTTTCATAATTCCAAGTACACTCTACCGTACAATTCTTTAAAACCCATGTTTGCATTTTTATGACCCACTTGTGGCGTCGCAAATACTTTAAAGCCACAACGTGTGTGGTAATATAATTTAAATTTAATTTCAATCTCTTCAATATAATTCTTCGAAAAACGCATGTTTGCATTTCCACTTGTTGTGTCGCAAACATGTCACATTATTTTAAAGTCACAACTTGTGTGGCAATAATAAATAATATTCTTTCGTGAATCCGATGCCCTATTAAAAAAACTAGTGCTTAAAAAATTCCTCAAGCGAATTCTTCCGAATTCACTTGAGTAATCTAAAAACTAAAAAGCATTCTACTGCCCTAGCAGAATTCTATAGAAAGAAAAGTAAGCGTACACATAATTGTGCAAACGAACCAACGATTGCACAACTATCCAATCGTTCACTACTGACCTAAAGAAAGAAGCGCAGGCAGAATTATGCAAGCAAAGCAGTTGCTTACTGACCTAATCCGCTAAGTTCAGGCAAGTTGTAAAAGTAAACATACGCTGACCAATCATCGATTCACAACGAAAGAAATAATTTAGAACCAATAATAAATGAAAGAAAGTGTTATACGAATTTTGCGTCACTTTCTTTCTCACCCAAAGAACTCAGCCAAAAGAGAGCACCAAATTATTCTGAGACATCGACGGCGTATAACAAATTATATTCTTTAAATACCAATGTAAAATTTTATATTAAGTCAGTCTTAAGATAGATTCAAAAAGAAAGTCAAAATAATAATAAACAATTTAAACTAATTTTTTTGTTTTATTTAAACTAAAACCAACTAAAACTAAGTTTTGTTTTATTGAGACTAAAACTCTTAAACTCTAGTCAAATTAAACTGACTTTATTTAACTCACCAAAATTGGACGTTTAAACTCGGCTTAGGCAAAAAAGAAACACATTATATGATAATTTAAGTCAACTTAATTTCAACGAATGCTAAAATATCTAGTTAAACCGAGTTTAAACGTCCAATTGTGGTGAGTAAAGCTAGGTTTTATTTGACTCAAGTTTAAACTCGTACTGAAAAACTGGCCCTTAGAAAGCTTTAATTTTTTACTTCGAATAACTCAAAAGTTTAAATATTTTAATGTAATAACTTTTACTTTTTGTTAACCATCAAAGGCTTTAGTTTTAAACTTTTATTTCTCTAGTAATACTTGGAGTTATGCACAAAAATGTTGGAAATCTAAGTAAAAGCTTTTTTTCATAAGAAATTAAGTTATTGCAAATATAAAAAAAAAATCGAGATATAAAATCGAGAATTATAAAATGTTAAGGAAATTCCAAAAATTAACGTGTAAGGCTTTTAGAGCTTTGATTTTGATATGAAAGCTTTTATTGTATTTGCATACCGTTTTTGTAACACCTTGGCAAATTAAAATAATCTTTTGCAAAATTCAAAGCTTTTAATTTAATTTTTTAGTTTCATTTTTGATACAATTCTATGTGTACGAATACTAATATTTATTTATTCTGTTCATACAAAAATTTTACTTTCATTGGGATATATCAAAGAAACTGTTTTTTTTTTTAAATATCAAGTGCAAAAGCTGCAAGCTGTCATCAGAAATGAAGATGTAAATTAAATTAAAATAAAAACTTGTAAATTTTTTATTACTTTTCCAAACTTTCTAAAAAAATACACTTTTTTCAACCCACCTGTTAACAAAGACATAACTCTTTTAAGTTTAACTCAGATTAAACTTATATTAAAAGCTTTACAAATTGTTGCTTAATATGTTTGCGCGATATAAAAAAGTTAACATAACTACACGTAAACCCTTTTTATGGTATTTTGGCTTTTTCTTAAGTTGAGCTTACCTTTGGCAAAATCTGTGCTTGGATCTGCCTTGAAGAACTCACGCTTCTCATCGCCAAAGTCCAACACTAGAATCTCTTGGGAGATATTCATATCATCATCAGCTTCCTTGGTTTCATTGCTAATTTTAAAGTAATGATAAATATAAAGCTTTCTTCGTTGTTTTTTTTCACAATTACCTGTCCAAGGAACGACGACGTCTTCTGCCTAGCGATTCGAACGATTCCATATTCCATTCGCATACTGCTGGTTCGCAGGGACCTAGGCAATATTTGACATTGCATTGGAAAATGACACCATAGCTTTCGGTGAAACGGAAAGCTTCATAGGTAGATTGCAGCGCATTGCCATCGGCGGTGAAGCCAGGAAAGATGGTTGGATCGGTGGGGCAGCCTTCGTCATCGATGATCTTGAAGCTGGTGCGAGCATCCTTGGCCATGGCAACGCAGGAACGTGCAAAGATGCCATAAGGAGCTGAAATGAATAAAAAGAAAAACGTGTTTACTAAAGCTGTACGCTACACAAAGCTCTTCTTAACTTACTGTCTTCGGGAATTTCAATGCGGAAGTTGAGGCGATCACCAATGCGCACAGTCTCGACCTCACGTTGACGTGTATCCAGAATGCGAATTCTTGGTGGTGGTGCCTCGGGTGAGGAGTTGATGTGAATCATTTCAGGATCGCGTATGGGCATCATGCCGAAGGTAATGTTCTTGGAGCTCATGTCATAGGTACACTTGACTTTGTATATCTTGTCGGCCTTGGTCATGACAACGCTGTGATGCTGCAGCACGACGGTGTTCGAGTAGACTCCAGTCTGTGGTAAATAAACCAATAAAAACAAAGTGAAATCACTTAGGAAATTTTCAAATTACTTAGCTGACAAAAATTTTCAGAAAAAAGTTCACTGAAAAAGTTAACGTCGAGCTTTTGTGAAAGCTTTTAAGTTTTAAAAGCTTTTCAATATAAAGTTGTATTGAAGTAAAAGTAAGAAATTTAAATTCCAAAAGCTCTTAAAGCTCTCATATTGTACGTTAAAGCTTTTGTTAAGCTCAAAAAATGCTTTGAAATGTCTCAATTTTAACATTTAACTGCATTCATTTTAAATTATGCATTGAAATTTTAAGCTGTTCCCTTATGTAAGTAATGTTCACTCAAGTTTAATGCGTCAAGTCAAGTTTAATGTGAAGTTTTATAGTAGTGAAAGTTATAAATTTGAAAAAGCTTTAAAGCTCTCAGATTAAATGCTTGAGTTTTGAAGTAAAATGTGAAAAATTTTAAATATTGAAGTTTAACTGCATGAAGAAATAAAGTGAAGCTTTTATGTCAGTGTTGAAAGTTTTTAATGTGAGGCTGTATAGTAGTAAAAGTTAAAGCTTTAAAGCTCTCAGATTGTATTTTAGAGCTTTTAATTAAGTTTAAATTTAAAATTTAACTACATTTAACTAAGTTTTTTAAATCTTAGCTGCATAGCAGTGAAAGTTATTAATTTGAAAAAGCTATCAAAGCTAAAAAGATAAAATAGTTGTGAAAAGTTTTGATTTGAAAATTTAACTACTTTAAAAAGCTAGTGCTTTTCTTTTGGGAAAGCTTTAAAAGTTTTTAAGCCTTAAAAGTTTTTTAATGCTTAGTTTTAAGGCAGCGAAAGTTATTGATTTTAAAAATTTTTTTCAAAGCTCTCTGATTATATGCTTATGTTTTGAAGAAAGCTGTAAAAATGTTTGATTTTTAAGTTTTACTGCATTAAAAAAAGTGAAGCTTTTATGTAAGTTTTTTAATTTGAGGCTGTATAGTAGTAAAAGTTAGAAACTCAAAAATAGTTGCAAAAACTTTTAAAGATCTCTGATTGTATATAAGAGCTTTTATAAAATTAAAAATGCTGTGAAAAGTTTTAACTAAACTTTAACTACATTGAGAAAGACTGATACTCAGCTTTTAAGGAAATTTTGAGAGTTTTAAAGACTTTTGTTTCTTAAAAGTTTTTTAAAAGTTTGATTTTTGAGTTTAACTGCATTAAAAAAATTAAGTTAAGCTTTTATGAAAATTTTGAAAGCCTTTCAATTGGAAGTTGTATAGTAGTAAAAGATAGAAATGAAAAATAGTTTAAAAAGCTTTTAAAGCTCTCAGATTGTATGTTGGAACTTTTAGAGAGTTAAAAAAAGCTGTGAAAAGTTTTAATTTTAAAATTGAACTGCATTGAAATAAATGAATTTTCAGCTTCTTTGCAAACTTTGAAAGCTTTTTATCTCATAAGTTTTTTAATGTGAATTTGTATAACAGAGAGAGTTATGAATTTGAAATAGCTTTTAAAGCTCTTAGGTAATATGCCTGAGTATGAATAAAGCTGTGAAAAGTTTAAATTTTGAAGTTTAACTGCATAATTAAAAATGTAGTTAAGCTTTTTTGTAACTTTTTAATGCTTTTAAGCTCTTAAAGCTCTCAGGTTATATGCCTGAGTTTTGAAGAAAGCTGTGAAAAGTTTGGATTTTGAAGTTTAACTGGCTAATTAAAATATAGTTAAGCTTTTTTGTAACTTTTTAATGCTTTTAAGCTCTTAAAGCTCTCAGGTAATACGCCTGAGTTTTGAAGAAAGCTGTGAAAGTTTAGATTTTGAAGTTTAACTGCATAATTAAAAATAAAGTTAAACTTTTTTGTAACTTTTTAATGTTTTTAAGTTCGGAAAGCTTATCAGATCTTAAAGTTGTTCAATGTGAAGTTGTACAATAGTACGAGTTTTGGTATGCACGATTTTTAAGATGCTTACAAAAGCTTCGAATGCTTTTATTTCTGAACTATTAGAAAAAAAGTAGAAAATAAAGTCTGAGCATTTGTGAACGCTTTTAAGCTATGTTAAGCGGTAAAACATTGTAGGGCATTCTGTCGCATGCCGACAAAGAGCTTTCTCTGCCATCATGCGTTGCTAATGAAAGCATAGAAAGCTTCCACGCATGTGCTTGTTTGATCTTAAACTGCTCTAAAAGCTTTAGCTTACGCAGTATCGTATTATTAGCACTCACCACACTCTGAGTATTACAATCCTGCCCAGCCATTGTGAGATCCAAGCGGAATGCATCCGAGTTGATAACATCGATGTTACACGTTTCCGAACGACCCAAAGCGTAGATACGGCCATTGAAGGGCTTGTTGGTGCGCACCTGAACAGCAATGCGAGTGTCCTTACAGTGAACGGATACTAAAATAACAAACGTTTAGCAATTTTGTTTCAATTTAAAAGCTTAAGCGTGCTAAGCTAAAAATATTGTGTAAAGAAATTAAACCTTGATTCAACACACATAAAAAATTTATATATATTAAATAAGTTATTGCAATAAAACCCAAGAGTGCCCATCAATACTAAAGAGTTCTTGAAGTTCTTTCGTAGCTTCTCAGCTTTAAAATTTTTTAAAACTTTTCTATTGTGTTTTTTTGCTTAAAATTATAAAACAATAAGAGTTACTCGCCCACCAAACTTACCATCATAGCAGGTGCCGGTTTTATCGCAGTTCACGTCTGTCCTGGTCATGTTGTTCAATGTAGGGTCCTCAGTTGTGTCCAAACTCAAGCTCACAGGCAGGATGTCGAGCTTGTCCAATGTTCCGGGTGGCGATGCTGAAGCCTTCTCACACTGATTCTCAAAGTATTGACCGATTGGCTCGCCATGATCGATGAGTGGGCGTTCATGATTCAAATAGGTTGATGGACCATCGGGCAGCGTCTTATGGTCCAAGTGGTACAGGCGGCAATTGTATTGAGCACCTTGTGGCTGACCCAGATACAAGAATGAACGGCAGAGAAATTCAGTTTCGATTTCACAGGCTAGACGGCAGGCTGACTCCGAGGTAACCTGCAGCTCCTTGTCCGTGTAGTAGTGAAGACCAACATATTGCGCAACCTTCTCGTCCGAGACACCCATGCGTGCATTAGCAAAGACACGTGCATTCTTGCAGGCCTGCGTCGGCTTGAGGCACAGATTTTCAAAGTAATCTGTACCCTGAGCATCGACCAGCTGCACAAATTGACCAGCGCTACGGCGATCTGAATCGCTGAGCACACACTTCATGTTGTTGTAATCATACTCAACCGAACGGCAAGCGAAGCGCTTCTCATTTAGACACGCCGACAAACAGGCCTCTTTGGTGCTGGTGTAGATCAAAGCATTGTCGAGTCCACGAATTACTTTGTTAGGCACGCGCTCAAACGACCATGGACGATGACAAACGTTTTCGCTCCGCAGCTGCAGCTTAACCATGTAATACATATTGGCCGAACGCTGTGGTGCTGCCGAAGGATTGTGTGCGGATGAGTCGTTTTGCAGCTGACAGTGGGTCTCTTGTGACGGTGACAGTGGATTAACTACAAAGCTGAAGGCGGCTGCCTGGCAGTCGGCTTCTTCACGACACCAACCCTGGCACTCGTATAGCGAGAGATTCTTGACGCTGTAGTATGTGGTGCCGGCGAAGTCGAAGTCTGTGAGCTTTTCGAAGGCCATGCGCGCTGAGGCGTAGCTGGGAAGCACGACGAGCAGGACAGCGCAGAGTATTAACGCAATGGAGGATTCAGCAGTTGAGCCACGATGGTTGCTGCGACCGGAACTAAAGCTGAACAGTCGCATCTGGAAGAGAGACAAAAAGAAAAGAAACGGAAGGTTATTGAGAGTGCAGAAAAAAATTTTTAGTTTTTTAGATTATTTTTGTAAATCAAGAAAATGCATTAACTAAAGAAAACATTTAAAAATCCATTTTATCTACAAAAATAAATAAATAATTTTCAATAATTTTAAAATAAATTAATATCTAATATCATGAAACAAAAATTTTTTTGTTAAAAATAGCTTTTTTTAAAGAAAACATTTAATAAAAAAGTTCGAAAACTCCTGCTTAAGCTTTTACCGCATTTATTTAAAAGCTTAAAGCTAAATATTTGGTGCTAATAAAAGCATTTAATTTGTCTTTGAAGTTGGCTGATTATGAGAGCAAAGAAATGAACTAATATGTTCAGGCGCGTACCCAGGAAAAAATTTCGGGGGGTTCTTAAATTTTCTTTGTTTAGACTTATTCCATTTTTTTTTTATACTATACTAGCAAATACCCGCTGCTTCGCCTGCGATAAAAATATCAAATACCATGTAAAAATTTGAAATCTTAAAATTAACGTACTTTTTTATCTTCAAATGCAAAATATAAAAATATTCGTGTTTGCTTAATAATTAAAAAATGGTACACATATTAAAAAATAAGATACTTTAATTAATTTTAATTACCATCTTGCAGTAATTGTTATGGTGACATAAAGTTGCTTGGCTTTTTCTGTATTTTGATTTTTTAATAAGTCCTGCATAACAGGATTATAAAATATATTGGTAAAACATTTTTTAAATTTGTAATTCAAAAATTTTCTTTTTCATTTCGCTGTTCTGTTCAATAACCTCTGAATTCAAGCAGTCAGAATAATAGAAGGCCCGGTACATTAAGGTCGAGTGTTCTTAAAAAAAGTTTTTCAAGAAACCCTTTTGTATTTTTTTATTGTCAAAAACATTTATTAAAATGACCATTTGTTATGACTGCTATTATTTTAACTGTCTTACTTTTGAGTAGTCTGTCTTCGTTTTGAATTATTAAATTTTTCAAATTATTTTGTTTCCTAAATTCTCGAATCTTCGAAAATTCGAAAATCTTCAGGAGAATTGTATATTTTACATAAATATTTGAGCAATTTTCGCATTGTTCACACTGTCGCCAACTTGGTGCATTTTCCACCAGATTTTGTGCATTTTGAAAATTTTGGCCAAGGAACATGAGGTTTGGTGCCTCTTGCATATTTTGTGTTTTTTTTTAGTTTCGGAGGGATCAAATCAAAAAATAAAACAATTGACAATTAATAATACGGTCAGGTTAAGATTTTAATTTAGTATTGAATAAATTTCAAAATCTAATAAATCTGGTGCACTTTTGAGGAAAAAGCGCTTTTTTCACCTTTTTGGTGAATTTTAGAATTAAAATTTGGCAACACTTATGAACTTCTCGGTTACTTAAAAAAGCTCAGCTATGTATTTTGTGAAGTGTAGACACAAACCCTTATTCGCAATTCAGCAGCGTTGTCAGCTCGTTGACAATTTTAAGTTTCTGTTCCTAGTCTCGCCACGCAGACGCCCATCATTAAACTTTTGAACAAACCCAGTAGTTCGCGGCATCATTGACGATTTTTTCGTGATGATTTCTTAAAGGAAGTTTCTGCATGAGCTGCTAGACTTAAAAAAATCATACAAAATATAATGAAAAGTAGCGGTTGTCAGCGCCTAACTTTTTCCACTCTATTACAACAACTTCAAGATATTCATGATTGTTGTAACTCGCCGAATCGTTCAGAGGCTAAACTGTAGATTTCGCAAACTATCGATGACACTATCGATACTATTTAGAATTTCACACTTTCGTGACTATCGATAGTTTTGGACTGACGATGGTTTTCGATAATATTTAAATAATCATTGAAACCACTGTTTAGGTGTCATTGCCATTGCCATTGCTGTCGAATTCGTTTGATTTTGACAATTTGGTATTATTTTTTTCGGTTTTGTAGAGTGAAAGCTCAGGTAATGTTTCTTATAAATATATGAGCATTATGTTGATTCGGAAGATGGGTGATAGTTAGTTAGAGGTTGAAAAGATGGACTAGTTTCGGTGCAGATTTGTTTTAAATTTGACGGGAAACACGCTCGCATGGAGACTATTCCACAACTATACCGTAAGACTAAAGAAAGAATTATCACTACAACGTGAGGTTCTGAGTGGAATCAAGGCAATGTTTAAGGAGTGGGCTTGGACAGCTGCCCGAGTGGACCTGTAAAACATACAGTGTGGTGGCGTCAGGCCATTACGAAACCAACATTACGTCGATTTCTAATAGAGTTGAGAGAGGGTGAAATATTTTTTATCCCCTATCAAATATATCGCACGACGTTGAATTCGGTCCAGAAGTACGTTTCGATTTTAATTCCTTGAAGAATTTTCTTTATATTTCTGTCTACTTTTCGTTAACGAAACTTCCTCAATATTTCGATATTGGGTTCGTGCATGATAAATCCCGACGTTTCTGCATTGCGTATAGCACGAATTTGGAACATTTATATGAAATTTTCGTCAATGAAATGTATGGCCAAATCAGCATGTTTCGTCAAGGACCAAGAAAAATCGTACATGATTCATTTGAGATTTCTTCAAGACTGGAACTACTGGGTTCAAACCCGTGGGCAGGGTTCTAATACTAGCAAGCAAATATATACGGAAAAGCTTTTTATGCTGCTTAAAATAACTCATAGTGGCAGAGAAAGCTCTTTGCTTGCGAGCTGCAAAATGTCATTAAGGTTTCTCATGTAAGCATGTAAACATGTATAGCATTTAAACTTTTGATGAGCGTTAAAGTGTAAATAGCGTAAATGTCGACAAAATGGCGGCTGCGGCTACGACAAAATTATGACTTTTTTAAATTTTAAACCTTTTAAAAACCTTCATTAACATAGAAAAATAAATAAAACGTGTTCATATTTACTCCAACTACTTTAAATATGTAATGATTAGCGCCAAAGGCAACCCTCATTCACACACGTATATTTACATGCTAGTTTACACTACTAAATAGGCTCGGAAATGATGTAAGCTCACGCCCATACAAATTTTGACAAATAGTTTACGCGCATGTAAGCTCACAAGGTTTACAATGTTTACGGGTCAGTTACATGCTTAGATGAGAACCCTTATTGACTGTTTTAATTGTAGTCTTTCAAAAATGCCTTTTTTTACTATGTTCATTATTCTTTAGCTCTTATTTAGGTTACTTTTATTGCTAACATCTGTCTAATAAATTTTTTTATACTTTTTTAATATCTTCTTTCTTTACATTTTAAAAAAAACCATTAAAGCTGAAAAACCAAAATCGATTAAATCTCTTTAGTATTGGAATCTCTATTGAGACAAGCCTTTTATACGAAATTGCTAAGCTCTCACTGTCATAAAAATTTGTTCTAACAACATAAATTTCTCATTTACACATTTATAATTTATGACAAACGCCCACAATTAAAAAACAAAAAAGCTTTAAAACCAAGTAGAAAAGAATTTGAATTATTAACAAAACGTTTAATGATTAGTTCTAAACCTGTAAAAGATTAGATAAAGAAATATTTTACGTGAACAATGTTTGAAAATGACAACAATGAGCGGCTTTGTTCAACGACACGCCCTTGAAAGCTTTTGTAAAGAGCCTTGCCAAACTCATAAATCACAAAAATAAGCAATTGTAGCTGTTGTTGTAGTTGTACAATAGCAAACAAGGCAGGTTTGTATAACTTCCTCAAATTATACACAAGAATGAGGCAAAAGCAATGCAAAAACAACAAAAACTCACATGAAGCACAACAATGCAAGTTTTGTGTTTTTGCAGTTTTATTGAATTGACAAACAATTAGTTGAAGAACAAATTATTTATTTGCAGAACATCTTAACAATTTTCATTTTAACATCCATATTTTTTTGCTCTTTTTGCTCTTTTTGTTTGCTGTGATTGATATTTATTTGAGCTTATTCACTAGTTATTGTTATTGTTTTTTGTTGTTTTTTTTGCAAAACTTTTGCATTTGAACTTTTGTGAACTTTGTCTTTGTTACACTTTTTAAGGTCTTCAATCAAAGAAATGTATAAGATTTGCCAACAAAGTTAATTGCAGCATTCAATGTTGTTGTTGGTGTTGCAGTTAAAGCTGTTTTCTTGTTATTCTTATTATTGTTATTCTTTGCGGTTTCAGTCGTTTATCTAACGGTCTCAGTTGAATAGTTGAATGGTTCCGCTGAATGGACAGTTGCTTGACGTCGGACTGGTTGGAGCTGAAGCTAAAAACTCTGCTTTATAATGGCTCTAGATGCTACATAACGTCTTGATTTATATACTACATACTGTTTATATATTTTCTATACACGGAGGGAAATAATATTCTTATTCTATTAATCAAATATTTTGCTTGACATAAGAAAATTTAAAATTAAGTCTCATTTGCTCAAATTAAGCACTAAAAACGACAATTATAAAAAAAAACAATTATAATGAGCATTTATTGCCAAAATTAAGCAAAATAAACAACAGCTTGAAACAAGCATAAAATACTTGATTCTAGAACCTGAAACAAGACTTGAGTCAAGAAAATATGTTCTTAATTTAACACTAGGATGTGCGACTGGGCTTTTCGGGGCCCATTTTAACTTTGAGAAGTCGCAATTTTTTTGAAGCCGAAATATTTTATGCCAACTACCGCTAATGTTTTCTAGACGTAACAAAACAAATTAAAAAGAATTTGCATTACTTTCGTAGAACAAACTGATCTGTTTTTATAATAAGGCCATAAGTGAACCTACTGGGCCTCACCAGGCCCGTCCGTTAAATGTATGGGAAATGTCTGTAGCTACTAAACAAAATATGTTCAAATACAATCGCTCACGTTCGACGACCTTATTACTTTATATGTGTAAAGCCAGGGCCGGATTAATCATGTCGGGGCCCTTTAGCAATGTAATTTTTTGAGCTCCTTACTATTTTTTAACGCCTTCAAATAAATTTTCCTACCACAATTGAATTATATTCATAATAACGCTATTAATACCCCTATGCGTACTGTATCAAGGGTATATTAACTTTGTCACTCTGTTTATAACGCTGATAAGGAGGCGTGACAGGTATAGAACAGTACATATATTCTTGATCATCATCACATCCTGAGTCGATTTCGTCATGTGCGTCTGTCTGTCGACAAAATTTAGTCGCAATTTTAAAGCTGTCGTATTGATATATGGTATATCTGCCTATATGCAAATAACAAAGATCAATTTCCAGAATCAGCAAATTCGGAGTAAAACCACACCTACCTCCTTTACAAAGTTACTTTATCAAAACAATAAAATCTCTAAAGATGCCACAAAAAATGATGTAGTGACTTGTAGTTTCGTAAAATAGCTTTGAAGTAAAACTTACACCATATATTTAAAATTTGTTAAAATTTGATGAAAACCACTCCTACCTCCCATACAAAGTGACTTTAACAAAATGCTATATATTTTTAAATGCCACAAAACTAATGCAATGACTTCAAATTTTGCACACATAAGCTTTGGTTGCAAAAGTTCACCATATATTTATTTAAATTTTTTTAAAGTAGGGTGAAAAATACTTCTACCTCCCATGCAAAGTAAATTAAACAAAATGGTAAAATCTCTTTAAATGCCACAAAAACTAATGTAATGTCTTGAAATTTTGCGCATAAAGTTTGGTCTCAAATATTAACCATATAATTCAAATATGTAAAAATAGGCTGAGTTCCTAAATGCATTAATACAATTTAGCGGCAATAGAAAATTTTAATGGTAATGAAAAAAAAAAAATTTGCATTATCACTAAATTTTTGATGGTAATGGAATAAATTTACATCACCAATAAAATTTCGATACTCTTGCACCGAATTTCAGTACCCTAATGTCATTATTAACTTAGATACAGTGTTTTTCTAATAGCGACACGCCCTTTTCCGAATTCCGCTCACTTTATTCATCTTGTTTTATAAAAATAATACCCATTTGTGTAACGAATTTTACTAACGTAGTGCCAATATTATTCGAGATACAATATTTTTTAAATATTGTGTTTTCTACGTCCCTTTCTCTAATAACGCCATAGAGGAACGACGATATTCGCGAATGACGGAGTTCGGTAAATTTTGAATCCGTATAAGTTCTAGCGCATACATGGTATCATAGGGAAATAATAACAAGTTGTTAATTATGACTTAGTTAAGAGGATTGCATCAAAAAATTGGAACGAAAATTTTTCAATTTCAGATTAAAAAAAATTTCAGTGTAAAAAATATGGCAATGAAAACAAAAACCCTCGTTCAAAGTCAAAAGTTATGTCGCAGAAAAAAACTAAAGATGCAGAAAAATATGTTTTGACGAGGAGTTTTTAAGAAAATATGAAGTTGGTGAAGATTTTTGCTTCCATACATTTCGTTCGACTCTAATGTATGTACATTAGGGCGGGTTGATTTGCATGGATGAAAAAAAAAATTGAAAAATCGTATAGCAAAAACGTTATCTACATAAAATTCTAAGTAAATTCTCCGAAGAAACCATAGGTCTTAAATCAAACCCTAATCCACGCCTCTCGACTTGAAATTTTTTTTCCTCTTCTTCCGCTAAAATTTTTTTTTTAAAAATATAGCTATTATGTTTTATTATATTATAGTTTATGCAATACAGGTTTTGTTTTGAGACTAATCAAAATATTCAATTATCAAAAAAGCAGTTGAACCCCAATTTGCATCTCCTCTCATTTGCGTTCTATATGAAAAATAGTTAGAACACGTTTTACCTAAACTGCGTTTTGCAAAAAACAAGGAATAATTAAAAAAAATTTTTTTTTGGAATAAAATATGCAAAACATACTTCTTAAACAGGAAAAAAACATGACCTCTGATCCAGTTTATTTGATCTATAGAAATATAGATCAAATAGTAGTAACTATAGAAAGTCGTGCCAAAGTACCTAGAATGGAGAGTAGAAAAGACTTAACAAAATTAACATATAACCAATAAGTAAAGTTTTCTTTGTATTCTATAATTGCTTCCTTGTATGTATTAAAGACCTTATTTCTTTTAATGACACAAAATTTTTTTATGGTAAAAAAATTACTGAAAAATTACTGAAATATTGTTTGAGTGAAAACACTTCTTTTGTTTGTTTTTATTTGCATTATAAAAAAAGACTTGTTTATCTATGTTCCTTATAAAAATATTAAATATAAAATTATATCCAAACTTATTACTTGGGTGAATATTTTTTTAATGTAAAAAAATTTTGAGTGTAGAAAAGGGGGCATATAAATTTTCAAGTCGAGAGGCGCGGATTATTATTTTATTTTAGATACATGGTTTCTTTGGAGAATTTTCTTAGAATTATATGTAGTTTATGTTTTTGCTATACGATTTACAAATAAAAAAAATCAACCCGATGAAACATTTTCAAATTTTTTTTTTTCGATGCTCGGGGCCCCAAGCCGAGGCGGGCCTACACTACCTTATTGATAATTCGGTCCTGTGTAAAGCTCTTGTGTGCATATGGTCATATTACATATTTAATTTTTTATTGTAAGTAGTATTTGAAATGTCGGGAACAGGTGACGAAGTATAGGAAAATCTTGAGATTGTTTTTATTTTTTTAAGGATGCGGACAGAATGGCAGTGGTTCACTGAGGACAGGTTTTTCTATTAAAAAACTAGAGAATGAAGGAGACTATTCTTTTCGAAAAACAAGCCTTATAAATATCTGAATTACAACGAATATAAAGCAGGTGTCAGCGCTATGGACCAGATGCTCAGTGGCTACTCTTTCAAGAGTGGTAAAAACCTATAAACGGATAAACATCGTAAATTTCTGGAGGTTTTCACATCCCAATTTTTTACTTCTCACATGAAAAATAGGACAATGAATAGCAACGTTAAAATTTCAATGCAATGTTTTTGTCAATAATTTTGCCAAAAATATTTTATAAATTCTTAATTCTACCTTTATTAAAACATACATAATTGCATTACTCCTAATTATGTGAGTCGTGCAATGCTTATAGCGGAAAAAAGAGGCGCAAAACATTCTTGTCGTGTAAAAAAAAAAAAATGTAAAAAAGCATATACCTTGAACACGACACCACGCAGAAAATTTGTCAGTGCCATGGTTAAGCTCCTTAATAGTTATAAATCCAGCACAACAGTTTAACGATCGTTAACTCATTTTTAGTTTTTGTAAATTTGTGTTTAAAAAAATTATAAATCAGTCAAAAGTTGACTTGTGCAATAAAAAAAAGTAATGTTACTTTTTAAGGCATTCTAACCCCCTTCCTCCCTTAATAAACACCCTAAAAATTACACCCACACACAGATGTGGTGTCTAACAATACTTATACATAATAGCAGCTTGTGATAGGACATTTAGATGGACGAAAATCGTAAGGACAAATGGCTATGATTTATGGGCCTCGCGAGGCCCAGTAGGGTCACCTAATGCCTCCTAAGCAGTCGCACATTCTAAGCTTAAGCAAACGCAGAGTTGTCAGCTTTGAAAAATTCAGCGAATTACAATAATCATGAAAATCTTGAAGTTGCTGAAAAAGAGTCGCTAGACAACAAAATCAACGTTCAAGATCACTGTCGCCAATGTGTGCCAACAAAGCATGCGAAAGTGTTGTTGCTTTGTGCAAATCAAGTAAATTATTCTAGTTTTCAGTAAATTATTTACTTGAATCGAGCAAAATGTTCTCAATTGAAAGAAAATAAATTTCTCAAATCAAGTAAATTATTTTAGTTTTCAGTAAATTTTTTACTTGAATCAAGCAAATTGTTCTAAATTCAAGGAAAATAAATTTCTCAAATCAAGCAAATTATTCTAGTTTTCAGCAAATTGCTTACTTAAATCAAGCAAATTGTTCTTAATTCAAGAAAAATAAATTTCTCAAATCTAGCAAATTATTTTAGTTTTCAGCCAATTGTTTACTTAAATCAAGCAAATTTTTATCATTTCAAGAAAAATAAATTTCACAAATCAAGCAAATTATTCTAGTTTTCAGCAAATTGTTCTCAATTCAAGAAAAATAAATTTCTCAAATCAAGCAAATTATTCTAGTTTTCAGCCAATTGTTTACTTGAATCAAGCAAATTTTTCTCATTTCAAGTAAATATTAGACTAGAAGTTAGAAAAAATATTCTTGAGTTTTTAGCAAATGTTACTTGAATTGAGTATTTTGTTTTTTAAATAATGTGTTTTAAATTAGCTCAATTCTAGCAAAATAATGCTTGAATTGAGAAATTTACGCTTGAGAGTAAACTGATAGCCTATTTGCTTGATGCCAGCGCAGAATGCTTGATTTTTTCTTTACGTGTAAGATGTTATGGCTGTTAAATTTGAGTTTAAGTTGCTTGAAACGTCATTTCCGTTGTGGTTGTTGCTGTTGTTTTTGTGCAACAAGTTGTCGTCAGGTGCGAGCTACCACAATATCCGTCATTGCAAGAATCAAAGCAATTTTAGAATTTTGCTACAAAAGCTCTTTTTGTTTTTGAAATTTAAACAAATTCAGTTGGGTATGTACTTTGTTTTTAAATGCTGTCAATGAATACTTTTTTATTCAAAAATTTTAAAAAGATAGCAAAGTTTGAAAAAGTAGTTAAAAATTATTTTCTAAAACAGCATTAATACGCCAACTTAGCTTAGTTAAGCTTTTTTGAGCTTTGTAAATTTTGTCAGGTTTTTGTCAAAAAAATGTAAATAAAATTTTTTACTAAAATAAATATCATTATTATAGGTCTGTTTTCGTACTATCTTCAAGTAAAGTTCGAGTAAAGTTCAAGCAATAGAGCAACTTGATTATCTGTCAAAATGAGAATATTTATCAAAAAGTACGGAAACGACTTCAAGTAAGTCTTAAGCTGTTCACGCCTTTTTGCAACAGAAAAAATTTATTGTTGCTTGAAATTATTAGTTTATTCGTATAAAAAACACTTTGTGCAAAATATATAAAAGAACAATATTTGCATTTAATGATAGGAATCATTTTTATTTCCAAAAACAATCAAAAATATTGATCTTACTATTTGACATTCAGTCGCTTGTAGCATGAAATTCGTGCTCGAAGAAATTTTTCAAGTAGAGTTCAAGTAATTGTAATAGAATAGAGAGTGACTAGTGTGGTTGTTTTTCCTCTCTCTCGAGCTTGAAAAATATGTAAAGAAACGCTTTCAAGTAACTTCAAGCTACTTGAAGCGAGGACGGAAACAGATCTTATATCGTTACTTTAATCTATTACATTACTATTTTATCTTAGAAACTCATTTAATATGAGCATATTTTAGCTTTAGATATTCATTAGTGAACGGCCTAGATTAGTGTAGCAAACTGAAAATCCGATAAAATTAATTAATAAGACATTTTCATTAAAATTCTTTTAGTAAAAAAAAATTAAGCTATACTAATGCATTTTCAAACCAAAAGTGTACATAAAAATTTAAGAACTGATTGATAAATTAAAGCTTGATTGATTGAAGCAGCTGTTCTTTTTAAGCTATTCTCTTCTTATAGCCGTTGGCTTGAGCTTTAAGTTTCTTCACAAGCCAATTAATTTATGCTAGCCAGCGGCTGTATTTAAATCAATTCAATTAACGTCAGGAAAGCGTTAAAAGCCAAGCTTCACATTGATTGACAGCCACGAAGAAATTGATTGGGGGACCCTGATGGCGGCTTGTAAGCTTTGTAAAAGTCAAACTAACTGTTAAACATCTAGTTAAAGCAATAAGCAAGGCAAAAACAACGTAAATATCATCAACAGTGGGCCAAAGAGAAATTCAACCGTTTTCTGTAAGGAAAAAAATTAACGGATTTGTAAAATTAAGAGGGGGAAAAAGAAGAGAAATGTTAATAATATACGACCTAAACAAGCAACACTATGATGTTATCTCAGTGAGAGAGAGAGAGAGAGAAAGAGATTTAAGGAAATTAATGATGCCTAAATAAATGCAGCTGAAAAGAGATCGTTAAAATGAAAGAAAATTTAATTAACAGAGAAATGATGGAAATAAAAATCCGCAGTAAAAGATGACAGTAAAACCCAGCCAAAGAAAGTTTTGAAAAAATATTTTATAGCTAATTACTTGCAGATCCTATTCAATGCAATTCGATATGCAAGTTATTCTTTTGTTTCCCAAAACTGAAATTTTAACTCAAATATAAGTGCTTAATTTAGTTAAGCAAATCAGAAAAATATTGCAGATCTATTTTAAGCTGTGCTCACTAAAACAGCTAAGTCATGGACAACGATTATAAAGCTTTTAAACCTAACATGTGTGCCAGATATCCAGCCATACAAACAAAAGACTTAAGAAACGAACGTCAATTACGTGAAATTTATTGAACGTTCATTTCAACCAAATCAGTTCAATTAAAAAGTACATTAGCACATACGTATAAATTGCACACACACACACATACACACACAAAAACTATGCAATTGTATTGTATAATAACCCACTAGGAAATGTGAGCATTCCCGGATGTTACCAGGATACATTCCATGGAATGTAGGAAGCATCCCCTTTTGTTGCATACTCCATTGCTTTTTTAACATAGCATGTCATTAGAGGGAAACATTCCTCCCCGCTGTGTTAAAAAGTCATGTGGAAACATTTCTCTCCCTTGTTATGAAAATGGATTCGGCCAGGATTCGGACCCGGGACCCCTGAGCGACAGTCGAGCGCGCTACCACTAGACTATCGAATTCTACAATAAGCGGCTAGAAAACAATGATATTAATATTTTCTATTGTCATTGCTTGACAATAAATAAATGTTTCCACATGCATTCTTAAAGAAGCGGTTTGGAAACAATATAAATACAAAACTACCCTTAAGCTTCCAAAAGATGCGGTGGGGAAACAATATAAATACAAAACTACCCTTAAGCTTTCAAAAGATACCGTGGGAATGTTTCTTTATCACTTTTAGATGAAAGCCTTCCGATTTTTCCTGGAGGGAAGAACAACATGGATGAGTTATATTTTTTTACAGAGCACGCTATAAATTGGTCAATAATACCAGACATATTTTTTCAGTCAGCAAGACTGCAGCAGAAGAAAAAGAAAACAATAACAACAAAGTAAGCAAAAAATATGTGATTGAACTAATTGAAATGCAAAAAGCTATTTCAGGCTTAAGAAGCTGTTGCTGTTACTGCTGCTGTGGCAGCATCTTGTGCCGCTTTCAAATAATTGCAGGTTCCACGTTAGCAGCAGCCATAAAATGGCAACAAGTACGGCAGAAGAAGCTTAACGTAAATTTAAACACAAACAAAAGCAATTGAATGAAAAAAAGACAACAAGAACAGTAAAATGCAGTCGCGCAACTCATAAAAAATAATAATGCTAATAAATAGTTTGCTACGAAAAAAAACTACGTCAAAAGCAACCAGCACAAAATAGAGCTGCTACAAAGTAGAAATCAAAAAGCTTTACCAGATTTTTCGCATTTTGCTTTGTGGCAAGACAGCAAAAGTTGCAGTGAGCGCTGCATTTACTAGCAGCAATTTTAATAAGAGCAGCAGAAATAAAAGCAATACAAGAGCTGACACAAATTCTACAAAAACAGCAATAACAAGTATGGGTGGTAGCAATAACTGTTGACCACTTCGGTTCACTGAACGTTCTTGAAGATATGGTTCTAAGCACAAAACTAGCGCAAAGTGCCAAGGACAATCTTATTGCATGCTATAGCATGCTTATAGCTGTATACAGCTTATAGCTGTAAAAGCTTTTGATAAAAAGGCATTATTATAATTTGATCTATTTAACTAAAAAGCCATTTTTATAGGTGTTGTCTATAAATTTATGTTACGATATAAAAAAAATTATCACAGCCTAGCTTGTGTGTATTTTCTAGAAATTCTTGTAAAATCTTTATAAAAAATGCGCTTCAAGACTGTTATTAAAAAGCTTTCGCTGTTGCATTAAAAGCGTCTTTCAATTAAACATTCTCATTATGTTTTGAAACTATTTTAATAAATCACAAAAAAAAAAATCTATTTTCAGCCGCTGGCTAGCAGCTCTCCACTCTTCTGCCCATAGTTTTGTTAAATCTCATTTCTGTATTAACTATGTTGCTGCTTAGCTTGTACGAAATGCAGGTTGTTTTTTTGTCTTCTTTTTTGGTAATATAATTTATGCCATTTACATGTCGTTTATTAACAGTCAGACACAATAACGACTACAACAGCAGCAGCAACAACAACAAAAACAACAACAACAACAACCACAACCACAACTTGATTTGCATTTTTGTGCCTGTTGGCAGGCAGGCATTTGTTATTGGTAAGAAAAACCCTTTAAGAAACCCTTAATTAGCCACTTTTAAACACTCTCTGCTACAACATGGAAACGCAAGAGGGAAGTAGCTACTGCTATGCGGATCGGTTTTTTAAGATTTTTTATAGTTTCTTTTTTTATTGATTGTTTGGTGATAACATGTAACAGCAAAACAGCCTTAGTTCTAGCATAGCTGCATCAAGTTCGTGGCTTAAGTCTTTCGATTATTTGTAAGAGATTAATAAGCAGTCTTATTTTTATTTAGTTTTTCCTTAATTTTTTCCTAATATTTCTTCTATGTTGAATATTATTGATGCCTTTCCTGATAAGCTTGAGTTTGTGAAGAGTTTTTAGAACAAACAACATACGAAATATGCTGTTGCTTTGGTACGCATTACATTTTGTTCAAGAATTTTCAATATAATTTGAATCGTTTATTCATAGCTAAATGATGGACAGTTATGGCTTAACATATCGTTGATACACGAAACTCATTTGAGTGCATTTCCAAGTTGAAATACCTATATTAGAAGATAATTTTTTCATCTATGGCTTTGCGTGTAAGATGCAAGCGGCTAAAGAGATTTTCTGGTAATAGATACACTAATTTCTTAATTTTTGAAAATCTCATATTAAAATGATAACAATTAAAATAAAGAAACAAGTTTGTTGCTTACAAGTTTTGATTAAAAATGAGTTTAAGTAAAATTTGCTGATTATTTCGTTGCATTGATATAGTTTTTCATATCGTGATCTTTGGTGTAGAGTAGAATAGAAACATGTTTGCTATTGAAGACCTTTTTAATACATAGAGATTGTAAAAATATAGACTTTTTTTATACTAACGAAGTTTTTAAGTGATTAGAGATCTCAAAATGAGGCTAAAGTTAAGACAATTTGCTAATATTATTTGTGTATTGATATCGCAAAAAAAGTTTCTGAATATTTATAATACAAAATTCGTTGTTTGACATAAAAGCACAGGATCGTGCACGAAATGGAACATTTTGGAAGCAAAAGCTTTTTTGAAATTTTTTGTCGTACGTTCATAAGAGATTTTGTAGCTTATGTCAATGCGTCCAACGTATACTTAAGTTATTTAGGATAACTTTTTTAATATTGCTTTTGTTATAAAAGTAAAAGTGGAAACCAAAATTGGGTATAGAATTTTGTACTTCTTTCTCTTATCGTGAAACCCCTTTACTCAGTTCTAATTTTTTGTGTCCTTTGCGAAACAAAATCTTCAAATAAAATTGTTAATAATATGTAAAAAAGTATATGTTTTCTACATAAAAGAACTTTAAGGTTTGAAAGCTTTTTATCGCACAAAATATATTAGATCATAAAAATTTTTAAGTGAAACTAGAGGTCTGTTTCCTTACTTTTGTAGCAGAAAATGCAAATTGCAAAAAAAAAATAAAAATAAATAAAACAGCTTTAATAAATGTGATCCAGAATAATTGCCATTAGTAGCTGTTTTTAAAAATGTAAACTTTTCTGCACTCAGTATATATGAAATACTACTGAAATCTGTTTTCATATAGTAATTAATTATTTAAAAAAAATAAATACGATTACTGTTATTGAGGTTAGTTAAATAAAAGTCGAAAATTCAGCTTAAAGTGGAAAACTAAAATTTCCCTGAAGCGAAATTTTTTGGGAAATTTGATATACCTTACATTCGATGACTTAAACACTATTTCTAGTATAATAAAAGTGGAAAATAAAAATTCCCCTCAAGAGAAATTTGCCTAAATCTGTATTTATATAGTAATTAATTGTTGTATAAATTCTTTAAATACGATTACAGTTATTGAGTTTAATTAAATAAAAGACGAAAATGCAGCTTAAAGTGGAAAATTAAAATTTCTCTGAAGCGATTTTTTTTGGGAAATTTTTTATTCCTTACATTCGATGACTTAAACACTATTTCTAGTATAATAAAAGTGGAAAATAAAAATTTCCCTCAAGAGAAATTTGCCTAAATCTGTATTTAATATATAGTAATTAATTGTTGTATAAATTCTTTAAAAAATAAATACGATTACAGTCATTGAGGTTAATTAAATAAAAGACGAAAATTCAGCTTAAAGTGGAAAATTAAAATTTCCCACAAGGGAAATTTTTTGGGAAATTTTTTATTTCTTACATTCGATGACTTAAACACTATTTCTAGTATAATATAAGTGGAAAATAAAAATTTACCTTAAGGAAAATTAGCTTAAACCTGTATTTATATAGTAATTAATTGTTGTATAAATCCTTTAAAAATAAATATGATTACAGTTATTGAGGTTAATTAAGTAAAAGACGAAAATTCAGCTTAATAAGGAAAATTAAAATTTAACTCAAGAGAAATTTTTTTGGGAAATTTTGTATTCCTTATATTCGATGACTTAAACACTATTTCTAGTATAATAAAAAGTAACTGTTGATAATATATCAACTTATAAGCTATTTTGGCCTAATCTTGAATTAAGGGCAGGTTCTCATCTTGAGGCCCAACAATACGGTGATGTTCTTAATATTTTTTTTATAGAAAAAAATAAATGAACGCCATGATTTTTTGGCAGTTATTTATTGATTCTTCAAGTGAAGGAAAATATTTTTTTGCTGCATAAAAGTGCAAAGTGAAGTGTCAGTACGCCGTCTAACGTCACTTTGAAAAAAAAGTACCCAAACAGCCTCTACTGCACAGCACGTTCATGTCATCTGATATAAAAAACCACAAAATTTTATAAATATCACTATACTTATTACAGCTTAAACCTATAATACCAAGAAATAGTTATAAATTACAAAAATGGTGGACATGTAAGTTTTTAGTAGCGTTGTTTCACATATTTTGCTTTTTAAAGTGTTCTAAAAAACAACCAGTTAATACTATCTGAATTTATGTTTAGGATCCAATAAATTTTATCTACTTTAAATAAAATAAAAATTCAAGTCTATTTATAGAGTAGTTCTTGAGATATCGTCGATACTAGTTTCAAAAACATGATTTTTCAGAAAAAGCGTTTTAAGATTTGGTTAACGAATTTTTCGTGTGCATTTATGAAAATACGGTATGCAATAACTTTATCATGCTATCGTTATCGGACAAACCGTTTTGAGAACATATTCTACACATCATAAACTTTCGAAATATTAAAAAAAAAACTGAGTTTTTAGGCCGAGTTTCATGAGAACCTGCCCTTAAAGATGATTATTGTTATTGAAAAAACCTAAAATTTAAAAAGTTGAATAAATTTTTGAAGCAAAAAAAAAAAGATTGCCTAAGGGATATATTTGAAAAATTTTTAAATTTCTAACGTTCGGTCGATTTGAATATTCTAAAAATAATTTTTTAACTTAATTTCATTATATTAAGCTTCTTTAAGACAAATCATAATACAATTTTTTTTAGTTTAAAGTTTTACAAATTAGGTTTTTTAATTTGACTATTCAGATTAATGAAAATATTAGAAATTTAAGTATAAACGTTAAAACTTAATACAATCTTGCATATTGCTGTCTCCATTGATTTCTGTTTGCTTGTAATTGTAAAACAAAAGTCCTTACTTCGATCAAAACAGTAGCTGATGCTGCTGCCTGTTGTTTTTTTAATTAATTTTTTATATGTTGTTGCAGCAGGCTAGCAACATTTGATGCCAACTCAAAGTGTTATCTTAGCAATGATATCTTTTAACTAGCAGTTGCAATCAACAACAGCAACAACTACAACCATGACCATGTAATCCCAAGCATATTACAAGCAACAGCAGCAGCTTCAAGTGCTTCATGCTGCCAAATCTGTGCATATAAGCTTGTCTTTAATTCTTGGCAACTAACGCCCTTGATATGTTGTGGCTACTGCTGCTTGTTGCTATAGCTTAGGCAACCAGCATGTTTCGATAGCAATCACAGTAATTTTTTGCATTTGCAAGTAATTCAAGAAAAACGTCATGTTTTGCGCTCGTTTGTTTGTGTTATTTTTCAAATTTAAGCGGTAGCAGCTTCACATTGAAATATATGTATAATTAATATAGAACAAGTGGCTATAAATCAATTATTGTGAAGCAAATAACATGTGGCAGCAACTATGTAGAGCCTTTGATTGTCAAAAAGATGTGACATAAATGGACAGTAATGAAAAATTGTGTTGGAAAATAAATAAATTAAGTTTAATAGACAGCTAGTCTGATGTTTGGAGTTAATATTTCTGTTATATGTTTGTTGAATTGAAGCAATGTTGGTTTTGTTAAAAGATTTTATTCAATCTCTTAAAATACCTTTTATTTTAGCCATAATTCCTAGAAACTACTTACAAAAGTATGGAAATATTTAACTTTTTGTTGTCATTTCCTGAAAAGAAAGCTTTTGGAAAAACCAGTATAGAAAATCGTTGCTTTATTTTTTAAGTGAAATAAGTAAAAGGAAATTATGAAAAAATAATTTCCCTCCAGGTTAATTTTTTTATCATAGAAATTTTCCCAAAAATTTAAAATATTTTTTATATTATAACTACTTCCCAAATTTCTAAAAATCGTTTAGATCACTTCATGAATATTATCAGAATTCCTAGAAACTACTGTCAAAAACTTGGCAAAACTTAAGCTTTTCTTGACTTTTGCTAGGATTTAAATTTAAAAAAAGTTATGTTAAAAATTGTCACTTTACTTTTTAAGTAAAAAAATAGACAAAAAATAGCAAAAAATCGGTTATTAATATTATTTAAAAATAATATATCAAATAATTAAAATAGTTTTATTTTTTTTAATATTTCGCTCAAGTTAAATTTTGTTGTCAGTTTTAAAATTCTTGAAATTAATAATTGTTTTTAAAAATTTTTTAGATAAATAAAGTTGCTGGGAAAATCAAGCTATAATTTTAGCTGTATGTAAAAAAATTTGTATTAAAAAATAGCAATATTGCTGGCAATGTCAAAAATTCATGAATTCAGTTATTTTATTTAAGTGGATACACAACTGTACATAAATTACTGTGGCAATTGTGTTGAAATAAAAGCTGTTTTTATAAAATTTGCATAAAAGATGAGTGAAAATTCGTCAAATTAGCCACCTAAAACAGGAAGTCGTAATTTTTATATTTATAATGGATATTTTTGAAGTGTAGATAAAAAATGTACTTTTTTAATTTTTTTTTATTTTTTTAAATTTTTTAAATTTAAAAAAATTTTTTTTAATTTTTTTTAAATTTTTTTTAATGAGTTATAGAGAATTTAATTTTAGGTCACTGTCAAATAAATTTTGCGAAGTAACAGCTTGTTAAAATTTCATGATTGTTGGGTCAAGTACTCTTTTAATACTACTTAAAATATAAAAATAATTTTTTTTTATTTTTTTTAAATTAATATATTTTTTATAAACATTTAAAAAAAAACGATCTGTATACAAATATTTTTAATACAATATAGAAATTTGGGTTAGTAAATTTTTTTGAAAATTTCCTATTATTTATACCAAAGCGGTTGTTAGCTAAGCAAAGTTTAAACTTTAATTTATTCTATTATAACCTTTCAATACCGTTTGTTCTTTTAACTCGATAACAATAGGTTCTTTATAAACTGTGCTTAAAAAAAATTGTCATAAAATTCCAGCTTGATTTGATAAAAAGCAGAGTCAGATTGCATTAATTTTTGAAAATTTTTTATTTTTTTTTTATATTTCGAAACGTTTTTGAAGAAGGTTTTTATTATGTCATCCATATATATGGCTTGCTTAAGACGAAATCTAAAAATAACAGATATTTTCAAGTATTAAAAATTCATTACTGCTGCCCTCGGATATTCGCTGTTCTACAAGCAGCGTAACTAATGAAATTTCATAATTACTATGTGATATAAACAAATACCAACACAGTGACTGCTACTTCACTCAGCTGCAGGGCGTAACGTTTGGCAAAAGATGCCGCTGCAGCAACAGGAGCAACAAGAGCCAAAACATTGCTGCGCGCTGCTTGATTAACGTGTGCAACATGCCGCAACGCGATGTATTGTAATTCCTGGCAACGCTTTAATAAATTAGTATTCCTTTGATGCTCATCAACTAGCTAGCAACAACCAACATCGAACCACCGATGCTATAAACATCTAGCTATGCTGTGCTAAGCTAGATGCTGATAGAAGCACAGGTAAAACGCTATGGAATTTTTGAAAAATTCTCGCGGAGTGTGTGTGTGTGTTGCAGAATGGCAATGCGTGTGCTTGTTGCTGCGCGTCAGTGTGGTATGGCAATATGTGGCAACGCTCTTTTATGCTTGTTGTTGTTGTGTCTTTGACTTGGCAGAGACATTTGTAAAACAGGTGTAGAAAATAATAGTAATAATAATAATAGCTTTTAATGCGTACATCAAGCAGACACACTCGATCAATGTTATTTTTGTTGCACTCATTGTTGTTGTTGTTGTTCACGATGATATGATTAATTTCTGCGCTAGCTGCTTTTTTTTTGATTTCATGCTTTCGCCATATAAATATAATGCTGTAGAAAAGCAATTTTATAGCGTAGCAAAAGGTAAACGCAACAAGTTCGTTGCTTAAGTCTTTTGTTTCGTATATTAAATAAATTCTAAGAAATCTATACTATGATAGAGTTGTAAGTTCTTGTCATTTTTTACAGCAATTTTTCACTACTCAAGCCATATTTTAATGCTTTGCTTTGAGCTGCAATAGTTGGATCAAGTTTTTAATTGTTGCAAATAATTAAATTCCATTTAGAGAAACTGTTATGATTTAGAAAGAAATTTAGTTAAAAGGTATTTAAAAACATAAATTTTTTGCATCTAAAGCAAGTTTGTTGCTTAAGTCTTTCGTTTTGTTTGAGCACTAATGCAACTAAGCAACATATGTCAGAGAAATTTTGAATCATTTACCGAATTTATGCCTTTATTGATACAACACTGGCTGCAATAAAGAGTCATAATCGTTACTATTCAATTCACACATTTTCAGTGCATTAAGTTTTGCTTAAAGCCGCTGTAAATCAGCTTGTGCGTGACTGTAGCTGCGTGTTATTTAAGAATTTGCACGCATACCAAAGCAAGCATTTCCTGTCATATTTGTAGCGCTTCTAATGCATCAAACAAAATGTTGCATAATAATTGTTGAATTGCCATACAGCTGGCCACACAGCGCAGAGTTTGAAGATTGATGGGAACAAGTTATAGAATTCAATTTGAATCACAGGCGTTATCTGTAAGCACAAGCTTGCTTTCGAAAAAAAAAAAACATGTTAAGGAATTATTTCCTTATCTATTTTTATCTTTTTCCCCATCAACTCTGCAATAATTATTATAATTAATTTTTTTCAATTCTTCTAAGCTGTTTTTCTTAATGCACAGCACAACAAACAAATTAACAATTATTTTAAATCTTTGTATAGTATAAAATAACAAAAGAGAGCAACTATTAAGCTATCTATATATGTTATGTATAATAATCATAAAAAATAAATTGCATTCAATAACCTGCCAATGCTTCGTAGGACGTTGTTGTTAGTTGGCTGTAAGACTAACTGCGGGAATCTGCAATTGAAAGTTAGATAATTGTAGCGCTGAGGAGAAAACAGCAGGCTTAAAACAGCACGAAGCCAAATGCTTGAAAATATGGCTGCCACAAAGGATGCGGGTTTAATTAAAAGTGGTGAAAAAGATTACTTTTTATTTAAACACTAAACAAGATATACAGCGCAATTACAATTGTATCCCTGTGCTTTGTAGTACATGTATTTAACCCTCAGCGGTCACGCTATCGTGGTTTTCCATTAAAGGCAGGTTGGGTGTAGCGTACCCAAGAGTTTTAGATTGCTTATATCTTTGATTATAACTAACATATTGATTTGATTTTTTTCCATCAAACCGTCGAACGATGTAGAAAATAAATTAAAGAAAACACATTAAATATATACTTTTTATGTTATTAAATAAGCAATCGTTGAACTTGAAGAAACAATTTCTTTTTCTTCTATCGATAACATTTTATCTTAAAAATATAAGTATCTAGTTTTCCCAACCCTGATAACGAATCAAATTTTTCAGAAAAATATTCAGTATTATACGAGTATAATTGCTATAAAAGGATATTTATTTGGTGAAATGAAACTATGCCTATTTATGGAGTAAAAATAAAGTTTCTATATCACTCGTGCACAGAAGTAAATGCACCATATTCATGTATCTAGATACTTTAAGCATCCCATAAGACAAATGCAATGTCATTTAATGTCTTAAAGTAAACATTAAGCCACCGCACTGAGCCAAGAGATACAAATTAAAATTCAATTGTGAGCAAAAGAATTTCTGATGCACTTTTTTCATCACATCTTGCAACAGAGGCAGGCTGGGTGTAGCGTACCCAAGAGTTTTAGATTGCTTATATCTTTGATTATAACTAACATATTGATTTGATTTTTTTCCATCAAACCGTCGAACGATGTAGAAAATAAATTAAAGAAAACACATTAAATATATACTTTTTATGTTATTAAATAAGCAATCGTTGAACTTGAAGAAACAATTTCTTTTTCTTCTATCGATAACATTTTATCTTAAAAATATAAGTATCTAGTTTTCCCAACCCTGATAACGAATCAAATTTTTCAGAAAAATATTCAGTATTATACGAGTATAATTGCTATAAAAGGATATTTATTTGGTGAAATGAAACAATGCCTATTTATGGAGTAAAAATAAAGTTTCTATATCACTCGTGCACAGAAGTAAATGCACCATATTCATGTATCTAGATACTTTAAGCATCCCATAAGACAAATGCAATGTCATTTAATGTCTTAAAGTAAACATTAAGCCACCGCACTGAGCCAAGAGATACAAATTAAAATTCAATTGTGAGCAAAAGAATTTCTGATGCACTTTTTTCATCACATCATCATAAGACTTTTTTGCTTGATCACCAGTTAAATATTATTTACGCCCAAGATTTAAGCAGATTAAGTCAGATCAATAGATTCAGCAGATTGATAGTTTCAGATTATTGTATTCAGATGATAGAAAATAAAAAAAAATATCTTTGTAGTTTTCGTTTTTTAAAAAATACTTTTAAACTGTTTTATTTTGAAGATTATTTATTTTGTTTTTAATAAGTGGTTTTAAGAAAGAAAACTTGAATAATTAATAATAAAATGAAGATTATTGAGTCGACTTAAAAATTCACGTCTTCACGGTCATGCGTCTTTTTTCAACTGTCCTCCTTCTTTTGTTTCTTTTCGTTCGGTTAAGTTTTTAAAATTTGTTCTTGTCTCTGTCAGAGTTGCTTTTTTAAAACATTAGTGTTAACGTTAGGAATAGTACTAAAAAATTCCCACATATCGGCCATCCTGCTATGCGTTCGTCTCGAACAGCTCGCATTCTTCGTCGTCATCAACATTGGAAGTAGACCACGGCTTCATATACTCGGCGCATGTACTTGTCTGTTTGGGTCCTTCACTGCTGCCAATTTTAACAACGTCGTATGTGTCGTTCTGCTTTATGTTGGTCACTTGATAAGGACCAAGAAACTTTGCTTTTAGTTTCAGACCTCCTCCTAGCTGTGTCCGCTTTATGGCAACGGTGTCGCCCACTTGATATCGTCTAGCTGGTTTTCGTCGTAGATTATACGTTTTTCTGTTCTCGGCTTGAACTTTAAGGATTTGTTGCTTAGCTTCCTTTCGAATTTCATCTCTGGCTTTATCGAAGTTTTGAACCATTTCTAACTCTATGAGTTCTTTGATGTGTAGATCCTCTTTTATGCACATACGTGTTCCAATCAGCATCTCGAACGGTGTCATATTTGTACTACGATGAAAAGTAGAGTTGATGATTTGCTGTACTTTGTTTACATATTTATACCACTTCTTCGGATCTTCGATACTTAATTTTGATATAACAGAGATGATGGTGCTGTTTAACCTCTCAATCTGCCCGTTGGCACGTGGTAGTCCGGTCGTAATCTTGATATGTTTTATGTTTTCTGCTTCGCAATAGTTTCTGAAGTCGTCTGAAGTGAAAGCTGATCCACGATCTGAGATAATTTGCATCGGGTTTCCGAAAATCACACTTTGAAGTTCCAGTTTTGCTATAACTTCTTTAGCTGAAGTGGACTTCGTTGGATAAAGCCATGAAAATTTGGTGAAAGCGTCTATAACGGCAAAGATATGGTTATACATTTTGCTTGTCGATTCTAATGGTCCGAGATGATCTATGTGGTAGGTATGTAACGGCGTGTCTACTTTGTGAAGAGTGTGGAGTTCACCTTCCTGCTTACCTCGTTTCCGGTTAGTGACGATGCATGGAATACAGTTAGCTATATGTTTTTTTACCTTTTCTTCTAACTTTGGTATAAAATATTCTCTAGCTATTATTTGTTTGGTTTTATTTACAGCAAAATGTCCTTTTTCGTGGGTGTATCGGATAATTTCATACTGCATTCTTTTTGGTATAACTAGAAGTTCTCGGTCATTTGTTAATTTGTACAGCACGTCGCTCTTCAAAAAATAATTGTCGAATGTTTGTTTCGCTTGTAAAATCTTGAAAACGGCTTTGAGGTCCTCATCTTGCGATTGCGCCCGTTGAATTTTTGAAAGCATACTCTCTTCGTTAGCCATCATTATCGGATATCTGCTAAGAGCATCTACGTGTCTCATGCTTGAGCCAGTTCGATTTCTTCCATCTTTCAACAAGAAGGAGTTCTTTTGTTTCTTTTCGTTCGGTTAAGTTTTTAAAATTTGTTCTTGTCTCTGTCAGAGTTGCTTTTTTAAAACATTAGTGTTAACGTTAGGAATAGTACTAAAAAATTCCCACATCTTTTTTAAAAAAACAAAATCTATAAATGAAAATTCAATTTGCACTGTTTTCATCTTCTAGAAAATTAAAAAAAAATTATTTGAATAAAAGATATATAAAGTTTTTTCCTAAATGACCTCTATATTTATTATGTTGACTTTATATGATTTAAATACAAATTCTAAGTGTTTGATAGTTTAAATCATACTTGATTTTAAATACAAATTCTAGTTGTTTGATAGTTTAAACTCGTTTATTGAGCTTAAGGTCAAAGTTTAAGGTAAATTATATATATATTTATAATAACTGCAGTTACAGTGTTGGAAAAAAATTAAAATCTGCTTAATTTTTTTGATGTTTTTATTATCAACTTTTTCGAAATAAAAAACTTAGTACTTATAGCAGTAAACAGAGTACCGTTAGAATACACTGCTTCACAGTGGGATTGAATTCGAAAATATTGCGTTAAAAAATTTCCATTTCCCTTGTTCTTATTTTTGATTTCTCAAAACTGTGCATTAAATAATATAGAAGAGAGAAGCAACGATTATCCCAGATTGCTATTTTATTATTGAAAATAGAAATATTTATCTTAGTTGCAAAAATAATGAAAGAAAGGTATTGTTAGAAATGTAAATAGATGATTTATTTACTGCTTAGAAGACTTTACTTGAGAAAAACAATCCTGCTTCAGTCTTTATTGTATCAAATATAGCACGTGGCATGCTCCAATATGAACTGAAAATAAAAAAAAAAAATTGTTTCCTCAATAATCTCTTTTTCGCTCTGCACACTTGGTGTGTGATATACCCGACAAAAAAATTATACTGAGCGTAGTTTCTAGAGAATTAATTGAGTGGAGTCTCTAACCCAAGGCTCATTTATAAGGTTGTGGCACTTGAGAGCGAGATCGGTCGAACTGTCAGAATGGCTGAAAATAAATCAAGGAAATGAATGCATAGAACAAAGAAAAGCACAGTTGACAGTTCAAGCAAAGGCGCAAAAAAAAGAGAGCATTCCTTTCAAGTGCCACCTAATAAATTAACCTTGCTCTAACCTTACTTAAGAGAAAAATGGGGTCCCTATTTTTTCCCCAACCACTTTTAGATCCCTTACTCTATTTGGAAATACCAAGTGCAGTAATATTAGGCTAAGGTAACGCATACTCAGGGTGCACTTTGAGGGTTAAATTGACATCGAACAGAGCACAAATACCAAAAACTTCACAAATAAACGTCAAATAACCAAAAAATATGAGGATTTTTACAAAATATTTCACAAAAAAGCGAAAATATAAAAACTAGTATATGGCATATCGATAATTAGCGCACAAAAGTGATAAGGGAAAATTTTGAAATTTTCAGCAAAGCCTATTTTCAATACATTTCAGTTAAAAATATAAAAAAAGCGTTTCTCGAAATTTAAAAATTTTCACTTATCACTTTTTTGAGCTTACCATCGATATACAACAGGGGTGGGCACGAGTGGGGCCTTTAATAGCCTCATTAAGATTTCCAAAAATTCCAAAGTGCCACACCGTACTTCAAATAGAGACAAAAACCAAAAAGAAATTTTAAAATAAATTAAGGTATTGTTAAAAAAAAAATCAAAATTAATATTAATTATGTACATACTAGGGACGTGCCGAATTTCATGATCCCGGGATCTCGGATGATTTAAGCCCCTTAAAATCCCGGGATTTTCTTTCCAGGACCCCGGGATTTTTATAAAAAAATTTTATTACAAATATTCATGTAAATGCCATTTCAGTTTAAGTTGATATGAATATAGAAGTAGAAAAACCATTTATTTAGGCTGAAAAAGATTGTTAGGAATTGAATTACTTGAGCAAAGACTTTGGAAAGTTTTAGAAGATTTTGCAACATCGGGAAGTCAGCTATGTATTTCAAAATTGTCAGATATTCTGACTTAGGAAATCAGTTTTTTTGTGGTGAAGGTATTTGATGATTCCCAAAATACTTTGTCTGTTACGATAGCCGCCAGTGAGCTAAAAATTTTTTAAAAACCTCAAAAAAATATGTTTTTCGTAAAAAAAAAATTAAACTGTCAGATATTTAAAGTAGGAAAAGGCTCCTCTAATCTGCATCAAAAAATTTTAAAATTTTTCAATAGCATTCAAGATAATGCTGTATTTAGTGCCTTTCTTAAAATTTTTTGAATTTATTTTCACTTAAATTGAAATAACCTCATTATTTCTAATGGGATCCTCACTTTTCATATATCATTGGAAAGGCTTTGAGTGCTTGCATTCATTCCCAGAATAAATTAAAAAAAAACCTAAAATTTTTTTAAGATATTAAAAATAATAAAAATGAAGTTATTACTACCATCATCTACAATTGTCGATGTCAAGAGTAGTAAAAACAATAGTGATGATAGTTTTGAATGTATCACGTTTGATCCGATAAATCACGATACATTGGTTTTCACTATTGTTGTTTACTCGCTACAACTCCTAACAAAGACTTTGTGACACTTAAACGCAACTTCAGTATATGATTTGAGTTTTTTAAAACATATTAAGTGATTCAATGAAATAATTATTTAAATGCATTATTTTTTTTTAAATTTCGACCCTTTTCTACGGCCCTGACTTGTTGATTTATAAATACATTAATTTACATTTTTTAGTTTCAACTAATAAAAAATAAAAAATTGTATTAAAAACGTTTTGAATTATTTACTTCTTAAAGTTTTCAATTCCGAACTAATCCCGGGATCCCGGGGTTGAGATTTTCAATCCCGATAATCCCGGAATCGAGAAAAGCTTCCAAGATTGGACTCTCTAGTACATATATATAACATATGTATCTATACACTAATAAGAAAATAAAAATTAGTCATTTTAAGTTTTTCAACAAAACGAAAACGAGATTTAAAAGAAATCTTTGGCCAATATTTTAAAATGTTGTTCTTCGCAAGACTTCCCTTTAATCTGAGCTTACCTTGTAATTGCATCATGGATTCATATATGTATCTATACTAGGGCTTTCAATACCGGGATCCTGAACGAATTTAAAATCCCGAAATCCCTGGATTTTCCAAAACCCTTAGGGCTTGTAAGCCCTAGTCTGTACAATATAAGGAAAATAAAAATGAGTAATTTCAAGCTTTCAAACACAACGAAAACGAGATTTTAAAGAAATATTTGCCCAATATTTTGAAGTTTTGTTCTGTATTGGCTAAAGCCGTTCGCTTCAACAACAAGTAGGACACTACAATTCGAACAGCTTTGACATCTAGCTCAACTTTTGTCAGACTTCTCTCTTATCTGAGCTTACCTTGTAATTGTATCATGGAGAACAAAAAAAAAAATTAAAGAGAACGAGATTATCTCAGTGAACAACGAAAACTCACACAAAAATTCCCATAGTGATTTCTTTAAAAAAAAAATATACAAAAAACAAGAAAACACTAATTCAAAATGGTTTGGTTTTGTATAAATTCGCATTTGAGTTCAGTTTGATAAAAAAAATTTTTAAAAAATATAAATTAAATATTTTAATAAAAAAATAAACTGCCATTGCAGCCCTTGGAAGGACTTTGACCTTCTATTGATCAATTGTGCTGTGCGAGGTGACGACCGAACAGAAAAATTAATTCAATTGAAAAAACATTCTGTCTGAGCTGTAAACCCGGGCTACCGCGGTTCTTTAGCTTAGGGGCCACGCACTCTACCCACTAGGCTACTGCCGCCACAAAATGAATTATCTTAGTTACTTTAATAAATAAATTATAATATTTCGGCTTAAAAAATAAATGATGTTAACCAATGGCTAGCCTAAACTAAGAACTAAATAATTTTTTGAGGTAATATTCCTATAATTTAGGTTCTAAAAATATGAAAAAAACATACCTTTGATTTTTACCTCTGCTACTTACGTTTTGTAAGGTTGTACAAAGAAAAAATTGTTTTGCTCCTGTTTGGCACAAAACAATTTTTTTTAATCCTTAGAAAGTTTTTCGATCTTTGTTTTTTTAATTTCTCTTAATATAATTATCATAAACAAGATAAAAAAACAAAAATTTGATTTTGTCCGGTTGATTTTTTCTTTAAAATAGGCCAAAAACAAATTTTTTTGCTTTAATTCGGTACGAAATCGAAAATCCTACTGACTTGAATGCCAAATATCTAACTTAATTAATTTTTATCATGTTAGTTTATCTTTTTTTTTTATAGAAGCAAACGAATTGATTTAAAAAAAGTGTTGCAAAATAAAAATAAAAATAACTTTCTGTGTCCAAGTGTCCAATATATTGGGCAAATTCACAGAAAGGGCTAATGTTATTTGTTATTAAGTACATATAAAAGTTATTAATGGGGCAACCTGGTTCTTTTGGGCAAAGTTTTGAAATATTTTTCATTGTAAAATTTATTTTGACAACCTGCTAATTTTATATATTTTTGTGTACGTAAATTAAGATGCGAAAATATTTGTTTTTATTTTTTCGTAGATATGGGACACATATTAGGGTGTCCCAAAAAAATCGTGTTTGATGTCAGCGGCTTTTCCACTTCCATTTGACCTAATAATCACTCTCTGCGAAGCGCTTCTCAATTGGTAAAGGTTTAGAGGTCGCAAACTCATTTTCTAATTTTCCCCATACGATTTGTATAGGGAAAAATCAGTTTTGCTGACAAATTTTATTTAGAGCCATTATTTTTAAAGCAAAATCATTTTTAAAAACACGTTTTCCCTTAAATTTTGTCTTTTATGACATATCCAAATTTAATTTTCATCTGATTATTATTTGATAGTCTGTAGCTCACTTCTTAGGGCTACCTATATAAATGAATACTTTTACTTAAAATTATTTCATTAAAAATCAATATCTCTTAAAGTACTCCATTTTCCGTATTGTTATTAGTCTTAAATTTTAGATAATGATATTTGGAACGCACAGTGAGAAAAATTTCATAGGGTTGTGATATGTTTTTGGATTAAAAGTTACAACACGTTGTTTTTTTGTATTTATAGTTTTATTTTTTAATCGTTTTAGGCAAGCACCAAATAATAATCCGATGAAAATTAAATTTGGATATGTCATAACAGACAAAATTTGAGGGGAACACGTATTTTTTTTAAAACATTTTGCTTAAAAGATAATGGCTCTAAATTCAATTAACCAGCAAAACTGATTTTTCCCCATAAAAATCGTATGGGAAAATTAGAAAATGAATTTGCGACCTCTAAACCTTTGCCAATTGAGATGCGCTTCACAGAGGGTGTTTCTAAAGTCAAGTGAAAGTATTAAAGCCGCGGACATCTGTCAAAATAAAAAAAAAATATATTTTCGGGACACCCTAATACATATCTACAGTAAGATGTGAAAAATTTAGCCCGATCGGTTACATAGTTTTCTCAAGTTGCTGTCGTGTTCCGAATTGCCATCTGGACGCGCCTACTAAATAAGTATCTTATAAATGCTTCTCTATCTGGGAGACTTAAATACGATGTTGTATGCTATTTCTAATGGTATCAAATATATAAAACTGGGTTTATTAAAAATCAATTTTTTTTAAATAGAACCAGACGGCCCTTTTAAGATACCAAAATGCTCCGGTATCGCAATGAAATCAGTAAATGTTTTATTTTTAGTTTTGAAAGCAGATCTAATTCTACAGATGCTACTAAGCATAACGTTCCATTCGATTTCTCTTCTAATTTTTTCGTCAGTCTTTATCGCGAAATTCTTTCTGACTCAGAGTTTGAATGCGGCAAAGTTCCAACAAGTTTTTGTGATGGGCGATATATATTGATTGTGTTGAGAATTAGACGAATATCTGAAGAAATTGCCAGATGAAAAAAATTCCCATTTTTTCCTTCTGATGAGCAAAAAAGTTCCTTTTTCCCTTTTTGCCAAAAATGACGACAGAATTTCTTTCAACAAGTAAAATTTCCCTCAATTTGGCAACACTGGTTGCGCTGTGCTAGCTGAGCACGAAGAGAAAGAGAAGAATAGAAAGCAACATGGAGTTTATTGAAACTTGCGCAACATAAACGCGTCAAAAGAGAACGAATAAGCAATGCGTGGCAACTGAGATGATTTTAAAAAAGAACTTAACACTTTAATTACTTATACTTATTATTAAAATTTCGAAAGAAAAATATCCCTAAATGAAACTGTAGCACAAATACAATATTTTAAAACTGTTTTTATTAAAATCGGCCTAGTACTTTTAGAGTAGAGCGGTAACATTAAATTTGCACTTAAATTTTATATATTAATATAGATATAGATATAGATTAGCTTTTCATTTTACTATTGTTGCTGCCTTTTTATGCTGATTTTTCAAATAAAGTTTCATGGACTACCGCTGTTTTACTCGCTGTACGAGTGAAGCCCATAATTAGCAGCAGCAGAGAAAGTTACCGCAGCCCTTTGATTTTTCCTTCTTCTATTAGTATTAATGTTTGGTATAAGCTTGCCTTGCTTTAAGCCAGTTCATGAAGCTAATGATAACCCTTTTTTAAGCAAGTCAAAGGCACTCAACTGCATTATGAACAATATGATGAGGTACAGCGTGAACATGATGATGTTGCTCTAAATTATGTTTTAAGTAATGCTGATAATGAACAGAATGATGATGATGATGATAATGATGTTGAATTGTTGTGGCTCATGGTATTCTATATGTAGTTAATGTTAGGCATTAATCCTTGTTGCTTATCTTTCGGCGCTTATCTTCAAGTTTTAGCTAGTCTTACGAACAAACTTGTATACTCGTACATTGTATGCACGATCTACAAACCTAAAGAATAAAAGAACAAGAGGCAAATTATGGGCGTTTTTATTTGGTCATTGAATTCTTCCGGTCGTTTGTGTTCTATCCTGGGAATTTATTGCCTTTGACCTTTAGTGAGCTTATGATATAAATGTGTTCGCTTAGAGAAGGCGTGCTTCGGTAATAACTTCATTAAATAAATAAAGCCTAAGGCATGGAATCATTTATCAAGTTTGAGGGCAATACTTTAAGCGAGTGGTCAACAGCTTTTCGTGTAAAAGATGTGTGAAAGATATGTAGAATAAAAGCTGCTAATTAAATTTTTATCAGAAATTTTCTGATTTGATTTTTGTATAATTTTTGATCTTGTGCTTTGGTTTAATAATAGGTTCAATTTGAGAATTTTGATTCTTTTTAGTAAAAAAATTAACATTTACAAATATTTAAACTATATTTTATTGCAAATTGAAACTAGTTTTATGAATTAAATAAAAACTAATAAAAAATAAATTTCTCATAAGTCATTCAAGTTCGTTGCTTAAGTCTTTTGTTTTTGTTAGGCGAAACTAAACAACATCAGCTCTTAAAAAACTTTGCATGCTGCGAACTTTCAGCAAATTTCTCAGTGCTTCATAATTGACTACTGATAGTTTAAAACTTTCTGCTCACATCTAAACAATTCAATTTAAAATAACTAAAAAAAAATCTAAACAAATTTAAATGTTGCTTGAAAATTGCTCATTAAAGTGAGCCTTTAACATAAATTGGCAACAATAATTTTTGCAACTGCATCAACAAATATCTTCTAGCAAAAATCTAACGAGCTCTGCCAAGCAAAACAACAACAACAATATCAATAATAAGAGGCAGCCAACAAAAACAAAATCGATTATTGGCGATTTATGTGTAAACGTGCATGAAGCTCTTACAAAAACTATCGCACACATACAGACATACATACATGTACATATGCATGCATGCATGCACATTTAGACCAAACACAAGATATGCAAATGCTACATATAAGATTTATAGATATCAGTTATCTAATCTAACAACAACAGCAACAACAATAACAACAATAATAACAACTGCCAAAGCATAGAAAATGCATTTGTATGTGAGATAAATGTAAATTTCAGCGCTAAAGATTTAAATTTAAGATGCAGAAATTCCTTCAGCACGAAATAAAGTAAATGAAAAAAAAAATCATGTAGATATGATTGCAAAAAATTGCCTGTAGAGCCAAAGCAACACACAACCTTGAGGCATCCGTGCGGCTTGTTATGCAATCAATTTCCGGTTTGTGCTACACACGTCTCAAGCTATTTTTTTATTTCGCTTTGTTCGACTCACATTGAACTTCATGCCTTGCCTTGGCAATGCTGTGTTACTAGCACACAAGCTCTGGACGCCAAGATCAAGTTCAAGCTTGCAAGCTATCAAGTTCCTGCAGATATGCATTTTGTGTGCTTGCCATAAATGTCAAAAATAATTCGTTCAAGTTATCATGTTGTGCTTTTTTTTAAGTTTTTTGGTCATGTTAGTTAAATTTGTCTTACCCTTCGTGGGTGTTAAGATATGGCATGAGACATAAATGTGTTATTTAACGAACTCAAACAGCATTGATAGTTGTGCAGTTTTTCATAGTTAGTCTCTTTTGGTGCAGTAAACAAAAAGAAAATTTTGTTATCTGCAAAAACTGAAGTAAATTAGCACGATGTATATAGAAGCAATCAATATAAAAAGCTAGGCTTCAAATTTCCCCTTTGGGAAATTATAGAGATATTTAAAAAAAAAAACTTTTTACATCTATAACTTATCAAAATGCAGCTAATTTTTAAAATTTCCCTTTGGGAAATTTTTGGGAAATTTTTATACTTGTCTATTTTTATACTTAATTTATATAAAAATATATACTAAATTTTTATACTTAAAATTTAAAAAATTTTACTGCAAGTTTTATGCAACTTAAGTAAATTATTTAAAAAATACCCGCAGAGGAAATTTTGATTTCTGTAAGAACTGAAGCAAATTGGCATTATGTATCTGTTATGAAAATAAATTTTAAATTTCCCATTTGGGAAATTGTAATATACCTTTCATTTTTAAGTTTAACAAAAAGGGTATTCATAGAAATGGGCAATAGGGTGCACAGTGGTCAAAAAGGTATTTTTTTTGGAAAAAGTCTGCCACTTTTGACACAGTAGAGATATTGGAAACATTTTTTTTACCAGATTTTGGAAACAGCCAGATTATGTAAAAATTTTTAATTATCATACAGTTCTTTTTTTTAAATTGTGTAAATTACAATCTGTAGAAAACATCTGGTTTTTTCAACATAACTCCCAAACCATACATCCTACAAGGACGATTTATGCACCAAAATGTTAATAATTATTGTACCCACATTACTGCATTCTTAAAATTAAATTATTTTTAAATAATTTATGTTGATTTTCTATGATTTAAATACAAATTCTAAATGTTTGATAGTTTAAATCATTCTTGATTTTAAATACAAATTCTAGGTGTTTGATAGTTTAAAATCGTTTATTGAGCTTTTGGTCAGGTTAGAACAATTATTTGCTTTAACGAATTTTTCCCAAAGAAACAATAACAACAAAAACAACGTTTTTAAAGGAAAAAGTTCGTTAGAGAATTAAAACATACACAAATTAGGCATTAAATGAAAGGTAAGGAAATTTCACGTCATTTGGTGTATACTATAACAAAAGTTTTGTTGTTGTTGATTTAAACAAATTTTTACCCATATTGTATTGATAACGTAACCATTTCTTTACCATACTTGTGTGTGTGAATCCTTATATAATTTAGTTAGTTGCTTTTTTTTTTAATATAAAGTTTTTTAGTTAAAAATTAATTTTGAAAAAATGCACAATTGTATAAATATTGGTTATTAAAATGTTATAATCATTTTAAATAAAGTATACAATATAAATATACAAAATTTTGTTTATTTAGAATAAACTTTTTTATTAAAATTTAACGGTAAATTTTAATATTTTATGGGGCTACCATATAAAAGTGGTTTTATATGTGGTATGAAAAAAATACATTTTCAGTTATAACTTTTGATTGGTAAGAGATATTTGGATAATTTTTTTCTCTTAAATTATTTTGAAAGCATGTTTATATTCTTAAAAATATAAAAACTACATTCTTTAAAAACTTTATTTTGCCAAAATAATCTTGTTTTTTTGATGACAAAAACAGTTAATTATTTTTTATGTAAAAAATAGGAAATTTTTGGTAATGAATGAAGTGACAAAAGACAGGTGGCCTTAATTGCGATTTTGAATTTATATTATTTTTACAACAAAAAAATTTTTGGTCTATTTTTTAAGTAAAAACTGAATATTTTAGACTTTTAAAAAAAAAAAAAATTAAAAATTAATAAAAAAATAAAAATATATATGCTAAGCTAACAGTACTATTTAAAAGGTGCTTGTCAAGTAATTAATTTATTAAGCTTTTAGGGAAAAAAGAAATCAATGAAATATATTCAAAAATAACAGAGATACTTACATCAAAAGTCAAAGCTTTCAATTTCTGATTGTTTTTTTTTTCATTATAAGGCAATGCAATTATGTCAATACATACATTGTACTTATAATTTCCGTAGTTTTATGAATATGCGTATGTTTTTGGTGTCAAAAGAACAGAATTATTTTCATTATTTTTTCAAATTAAAAAATTATTTTGTTTTTATATGAAACGATTATGTATTAAATATTTGTTTTATGAAAAACTTCCATACTTTTTAAGATATGTGCAAAATTTTGATGTAAAAAAAGGAAATATTTTTTTTCATTACATGCTTACAAAAAAATCTTAAAAAGTTATTATAAATTTTAATTTTTTGCAAATTTTTGATCCCTGAAAATTTTTTCAGGGATTTGATGAAAATTTTCTTATTTTCAGAGAAAATGTTTCTCTTAGTTATAGCCGATGATAAATAAAAGGTAGAAAAACTTACTCAAATGTAATAAGATTTCAACACAATTGCGCTAAGTTTCTTCAATTTAGCGAAATAGTTCGTAAATGATGGATAATTATCCTAAACTATTTCACACTTCTGGTGTCAATTTAACGAAAAATATATACTTCATTTTGAGAAAATCGGCTGTGGCGTTAAATGAAGCCGGGTTTTCTAACGATTGGGTGCTATTTTTCTAGTTTATCTTGACATTTTTTTCTGAGTGTATTTTTATGCACAAAGTAAAGAAAAAATTAAGTTAAACTAAGTTTTTATCAGCCAAGTTGATAAATAATGGAGCGATGATTACACTGTGCATGTGCAAATATCAAACAAGCTGGAGGCATATCATTTCAGCATAGTTTGAGAACGCTGAATTTAATGGCGTTTACCGTTTTTTAATCCTTCGACCCGTGTTCGAGAAATTGAAGGTTCAAGCTCAAGTACATGTTGATGCAGTTTCTGTTAGAAAAACTTTTTTCTTATTAACTTAATCGAATTCGTGTCAATGAGTGAAACATTAAAAATTATTTGAAGAATAATTAGAATAAGAATAATTTGAAGAATAATTTGAAGAATAATATTTTAAAACAGTTTAACCCTCGAAACTCAACTCATATGGTCCAATTTGACCTCAGAACTCGAATAACCCTTTTTTCGTATAAAAGCTTTGTTCAAACAAAAACAAGTAAGCTTTTTGACGGACAAATATTCCCGTGATACAGCGGCGCTAAATGAAATCACAAATAAAACCAAATTCACCATTCTTCTGTGTCCCTAAAACGACCTGAAAGGTATTAAAACTAAGTTTTAATTTTCCTGATGAGCGTGGTGAACGTTTCCATCAGGTGACGGCGAGACCAAGCACTTGTACAGTGGTAAAAAAGTAGATGCTCTTTTGGAGACATTTGTTGGAATTAACATGAAGAAGCAGACGAAACAGATGAATCTATCTGAGAAAATAAAAAAAATATGTATTTAAAACTTAGTTTTAATACCTTTCAGGTCGTTTGAGGGACACAGAAGGTTAGCTAATTTGGTTTAATTTGTAATTTCATTTAGCGCCACTCTATCAGGTGAGTATTTTTCCATCAAAAAGCTTACTTGTTTTTGTTTGAACAAAGCTTTTATACGAAAAAATTTTTTTTATGAGGTAAATTTAGACCATAAGAGTTGAGTTTCGAGGGTTAAACTGTTTTAAGAAATTATTCTCCAGTTAATTCCTAATGTTTCATTCATTGACATGCAGTCGATAAAGTTAATGAGAAAAAAGTTTTTCTAACAAAAACTGCATCAACATGAACTTGACCTTGAACCTTCAATTTCTCGAAAACGGGCCGAAGGATGGTTGGTTAATTTGGTTTAATTTGTAATTTCATTTAGCGCCACTATATCAGGGAAATATTTTTCCATCAAAAAGCTTACTTGTTTTTGTTTGAACAAAGCTTTTATACGAAAAAAAGGGTTTTTTCGATTTCTGAGGTCAATTTGGACCATAGGAAGTGGGTTTCGAGGGTTAAACCGTTTCACAAAATTATTCTTCAGGTAATTCCTAATGTTTCACTCATTGACATGAAGTCGATTAAGTTAACGAGAAAAAGTTTTTCTAACAAAAACTGCATCAACATGTACTAGACCTTGAACCTTCAATTTCCTGAAAACTGACGGAAGAATTAAAAATTCATAAACGCCATTAAATTCAGCGTGCTCGAATTATGCTGAAATGATATGACTTTAGCTTGCTTGCAAAAAAAACGTGACCGATTCATACACAGTGTTATTAATATAAATTCTCATCACGATATGATCCCATTCTCTAGCTGCAGAAAGACCTTTAGAATAATAGAAACTTCGTATTCCAAAATGTCCTTGAATATCACGGTGTTAAAAAAATTTAGTTTTTTATCAATATTGTAGTCGATTTCGAAGAATGGATCATGGTAAAATTCTTTAATTAGTACAAATAAACTATTCTTTAATGAGCATTAGTACATTTAATACAACTTCACATTGTTAAAATATTATATTTGTATATAATTTTTAAAAATTTTGAAACAAATTTTGAGAGTCTAACTTTTATAACAAATGAAACAAAATGCTGAAAAACACACAAAAACTCAATTTAATTTTGGAGCCTATAAAAATGAAAGAACTTGTCAACTGACTCATTTAGAAAAATTTGCGTTACCTGTAGAAATTGCGTTACCTTTAAATTTCGTTACAATTGTAGTTGCATTTATTGCAATCATAAGATTTGAAGATTTTAAAATAGCCTACAACCTATTCAACCAATATTCCTAATTTCATCAAATTCTATTGAAACTTAAAAGACGGAAAAACAAACAAGCAGACAGACAACTTTTCATTTTTTTATATTAGCATTTTGTATGTTTTTTCACAAAAGCTAAACTTACACAATCTTAATGTTAAATTTTTTGAAATAACATACGATTAAACTATCAAACTTCAGCTTACAAGTCTGTTTTGAAGATTATACTACAATCCATTGATTTTTAATCATGATTTAAGTATGCCTTAAAAACTCGTATTTCATTCATTCAATAGTATAAATCCTAAGATCTAACAAAGATAGAATACATTTGCTGCCAGATTCGGAATCAGCGATCATAAATCTATTGAAATTAACTACAATATTGAAAAACAAAAATTTTCTTGGACACCATAATGCTTAAGGATCTTTTGGAAAAGGAAGATATTATTGTATCGAGATCAAATGTTGAATATGCACTTTTCTTTCTTATAATTATTGATTCTTATCCTATTTACTGTGATATAAATAATTTTTAGAAATATGTTATTTTCTGGGACACTCTGGAATAGGCATTTGTGGTCAGATCGTAATGAAAATTTGTATGTTTTTAGTTTATCCTAGCGGATTTGGTCCCAATTTCTAATAATTTTTATGATTTAAAAACATATGCCATTTTCAAGGACATTCTGGAGTAAGAATATGATGTCATATCGGAAAAAGATTCTTATAATTATTATTTAGGTTAGTACCTATAATTTTAAATAAAAATATTTGCAATATAATTTTTGTTTAATTTGCCATTTTTTAAGGTACTATTACAGTGTGTAGGAAATTAAATATAAATTTTTTTTCGTTAGAATATAGTTCTCTAAGGTCATAAAAATACGTATAAAAAATTTTAGAAAAAAATATCAAATAGAAAAAAGCTATAACATATATTATATTCGTATGTCGAGTGATATTCAAGAACATTTAAATCTTTATTCGCGTTTTTCTCGAAACAAGGTTTTTCGAAACGGCTTCTAAGATATCTGAAGTTCTACTTGATCGATTTATCTTGATTTATTGTGATCCTTATAGACTCTGTTAAGCACTAGACATATAAAAAGCCAAAAACTTTTATATTTTTTTTTTGTATGGCTGAAAGTTTCATCAAAAAAAGGGGTTTTTTGTACGTTTTTTTTTTTCAGCGCATGCCATTTTTTATTTTTTTTTGTTTGCGAGTACTCAACTACAATCCTTAACTTAAAAGCTGGAGACGAGAAGCCAATTTCAACAATTTTTTTAAGCACGCTAACTTCAACGCCCTGTAGAAAATTAACAACAACTATAAAGACAAAAAATTTTTTTATTTCCTCATGAATAGTTCTTTGTAAAAATTTTGAATCATTTAAATTAATAACACTAGGTAAAAAAACTTAATAAAAAAGGTGTTTTTTTGTAGCTACACACTGTAATAATACCTGAAAAGATCAAAGAACCAAGGCAAGAATCTTATACAAATAAGGTTTGGTCTGTGACCTGAAAGGAAAGTGATAGATTATTTAGAGGAATTGATTGGAACCATACGTGTATTATTGATTAGGTGAAACAAACGTGAAAGACAATTTGAATTGCTTTTAACCGAGGCTAGAGTTATGCCTTAACCTCGGCAAGTATTTCTAGCCCTTAGTTGTGTTCCTGTCCTTTAATTCCACATTTTCCACAATTTATTTGTGGATTTTAAGTTTTCCCTAATTCTTAAATGTAGGAAAGAACAAAGAAAGTGAAAAGAACCATGCCCGATCCCGGACTCGAACCAGGGACCTCTAGGTTTATAGTACAGCGCACTCTCCACTAGACTACAAAAGCCGAAAAATATTTTTGAGGATATACTAGAGCAGGAAGATGTAATCAGAACAGGACGAAATTTTGTGTAGTTCCATCTCATGTTTGTGCTAACCGAACAACCAAATCTTAAGATTTTTCATACAATTTGTTTTTAAAAAATATCCTTCTTTTATGGACAAGACGGAGCAGGAAGATGCTATGATATTGAAATTAAATTTTGTAGTTTACATGGCTGTTACAATACCTGTCGAATGTGCCCTAACCCAAATCGATGCTATGCACTTTTGAAATTCGCTCCGGCCTAATGTACAGTTGCGAACGAAATAATAGCAGTACTCTTATATTCAGAAACGTTTGGATACGTAATGCTAGTCTACAAATTTCGTATCCGGTAAACCCATTATCATTAAACCCAAATAAGTACTCAGTTTTCTCCTATATTGTAAAATTTTCCAGATACGGGGTGCTTTTTTCGTTTTTGACACGTGTTTAGTATTATTAGTCTAGAATCTGAACTACTCACCACAAATTAAAAAATTATATTTTGTACTTTAGAAAAAATACCAACCTTTCAATCAGTATATCAACCACTATCATGTCATGTGCGGTAGCGGAGCAAAAATTTTGAGATTATCCAACAAAATATCAACAAATTTTGTATCTTTTGTTTTAGCTGAGCAAAGTAGTCTGAATTTCAGTTTAGATTTTTTAACATTTCTCACGCGTTTTTCTGTCCTAAGTGACATTTTCTCTTTTTTCAGCTTAAAAATCAGACAGTAATAAAGTTTTTTGCATCTTTCTTCAATCAACTTTTGTACCTTTCACTGCTGGCAACATCAGTTTTTCCATTATGCCTAATCGCTTTAGAATTCTTAGACCACTCAGTTATTAGAAAAATAGAAAAAAAACACACAACAGCACCAATATTAAAGTAATAGACACGTTGGCCAGCACATCTTGATACTTGGTTTTGAATTAAAAGCAGCATCAACATCAACATCAACAGCAACATCAACTTCAACCACGGTTGCCACCTTTAGTAGAAAAATATCATATTTGGGAATTTTTAATTGCCGTGGGAATTAAAAATTCCCATGGTATTTTTTAATTCAGCATGGTATTTTTTAATTAACGTGGGATTTTTTTTGGGAATTTTTAATTGCCGTGGGAATTAAAATTTCTCATGGTATTTTTTTAATTCACGTGGAATTTTTTTGGGGAATTTTTAAGTTTTAAGCATTTTTAATCAATAATTGCGCAAAACTTTGTTTCCTTACAGTTTGAAAATGTTATTTTTGCACAAATATCTCCGCACGCTTTTTTACACCTGGTTATATAATGAATGTGTTATAAACGAATCCAAATTAAAAAAAGCGCACGCATCAACACATTAAACGTATTAAATTTAAATAAAACTACACTTAGAAACATAGCTTCGACGGATTTGGTCGCCGCTATTCTTCATGCAAAACTCTTATCACAATCAAAAAAAAATTAAAAGGTTGTATTTAACAAAAATCATTATAATTTGTTTAAAAATAATACGTACGACTTTAAACATAATGTACAAAGTTAAGAAATCGACAGCTAAATGTAAATACAACTGCTGTCAAAATAATAGCAGTGTGAAAAACTAATTCATAAAAATTAAAATCAGACACAAAAACAATTATCAGGCATGTTCTGCATTCCACTTCCGAGTGAAAGTGAAAATAAATCATAGTTGAATTTGATTTTTTGGTGTTCTACATATAATTTTTTCTTTTTGTATTTTATTTAATTAATTAATATAATCATTTGTATAACCAAAAAAGTTGTATATATGTTATGATACTGGACTTTATTTATGAACACCAAATATCGAATTCAATTATGATTTATTTTAACTTCCACTCGGAAGTGGAATGCAGAACATTTTTTCTTATGTATTCTTTTATTATTATTTATTTATATCTTTGCTGCTAAGCACGGTTAATTGAGAAATGCTACTTGAGTCGCACAATTTTGAATGAAATAACGGTTCTGTTCTGTTCAACCTTTGAATTCAATCAGTCAGTTTAATAGTTATGTTTTAAGAACTCTATTTTGAATTAAATTTGGCATATTTTGAAAATAAAAACATGTACGGACTTTCTAAAAACGCTTCAGTTTTATAAAAGATTTTTGTTTGTTTGTCTTACTGTTATTTTTGAGCACAATAGTACATGTTTTATTTATTTAACTTGTAATATTTGTTTGCGCTTCAATGTAACAAGAGTATGCAATATTTACATTTTTAATAAATTTTGTGGTATTTTTAATTCGTATGGTATTTTCTGTGGTATTTTTTAATGCGTGGTATTTTTGTGGTAATTTAAAATACTTGTGGTATTTTTTGTGGTATTTTTTAATCCGTATGGTATTTTCTGCGGTATTTTTTAATGCGTGGTATTTTTGTGGTAATTTTAAATACTTGTGGTATTTTTTGTTGTATTTTTTTAATAGCCGTGGGATTTTTTTTTAGTATTTTGGTATGGGAATTGTTGTGGTAATTTTTTTTTGTTCTCGTGGGAAAAAGGTATTTTTTATGGGAATTTGAGGTGGCAACCGTGACTTCAACATCAACATCAACTTCAACATCATTTGCTAGCACAGTTCAACTTACTTTGAGCAACTTCCACTTCCCGCATTCTTTTATGAATTCTTTCTTATAAATATGCCTTTTTTTCTTGCCAATAACTTCCACTTGGCTTGGCTTAATGTGCAATTTCATACTATGTTTTTTACTTCTCCTTTTTGCAGCAGTTCCATTGCTTGTCTTTCACTGCCTTTGCTCCCTTTTCCTAATGCCATGTCTTGATTTTGAGCTGTATGCAAGTAACCGTCACTTAAGTTTATGCTCAATAAACAGCTGAAGGACATACGTTCTACAACTATATTATTTCAAATGTTTTGTGTTTCTATTTGTGTGTTTCTTTCTTTTTTTTTTGTGATTTTGCATTTTCCTTAAGATGCTTTTCTGGAGTTATGGTTTTGCTTTGTATAGAATTTAACGCCTTGAGCTGAGTTCAAAATTTATGCATGCCAATTTTTTTCTTTAATATCATAGAATTATTCTTGTTCCTTTTGTTTTGTCTAATTGCAGTATTTCTGTGTTGGCTTCAAAACAAACTCTCACACACACACACACTCACCTAAAGCTATAAATATTGCTTTATTATGTGTGCAAGTTTGTTAGACTTGCACGTTCGTTGCTTAAGTCTTTCGTTTACTTCTGTCAGCTGGATAACTTGAACTTCATTCAGTGCTGTCTTGCATGAAAGTTGACAAAATTGAATTGCATGAAGTTTTTTCACACAAGCACAACAAAATTTTCACTTGAATTTTAACTTAACTTTTTTCTCAAATTAGCTTATCTGCTCTTCTCTGCCTAATTAGCACTACTTGCATTCTATACAGCAGCAATAAGCGGCAAATTCTCAAAATTTTTGCTATATAAAGAATGCCTAGAATTTTATAAGCCAATTAAAAGTGCATAAAAATGATCACAGCACAAAGTTTTCTTATCTTTGTCTGCTATAAAATAATCAAAAACTGCTCAGCAGTCTCCCGACCTCTCACCAGCTCAAACTACCACACCTACATTTACATGTATCTCTCTACATGTAGGAAAAATCTTGGCAATTTTCTCAATACAATTATTAATCTTAGCATATTTAAACAATGTTCTGCACAAACTATACACAAGCTATGCAAGCATGCCCACAGCGCAGTAGCTAAATTATTGCCATTTAATTGAGCTGGCGTTGCAACTGTGCGGCAACAACAAGCTGTATTTTTAAGCACGGCAACACTTTGCTTCAACCTAACATTAAAATTTTTTCTACACTTGTTGCATGATGCGTAATAATATAGCAAGCTATGCTCTTGAGCAAAAATATTTGCATTTGCTGCAAAAAGCTGACGTCGAGCAAATATAATTGCTTGACTTGCTTCTGCAGTTAAGCTAAGAATAAACGTCAGCTACGCTATAGTAGCGCAACTGTAAAGGGCGCCACGTTTTAATGTCGAGCATGTTTTGTAATTGCAAAATTTAATTTGTGTTTGTAATTTGAAAGTGCAGAGCAAAGTTTAGAGAAAAAGAAAGAAAACTAATAACAGCTTCGAGAAAGCAGCTCAAGAAAGGGTAGCTTATGAGTAGAATTAATTTTAATTAAAATGCTGTAGTTGAAGGCAGAACCAAGGTAGAAGTTATTGTTGTTGTTGTTTTTGGTGTTTGTATTTGCTATCCATTTTCATTATTCACACTGCAATTCAAGTATGTTCAGCTTACTTCATCAAGAATAGCATATAGCTAATAGATTCCGCCGTGCGCATGCCCGCCACTTTTGTGAGCACTTGAAGGTGACGTCAGTTGTCAAAATGACTGATGAAGGATGTAGTAAAAATTTGTTTATAGGTGTAAAGGAACAAATAGTCTCAGCGTCGTCTTGGAAGCAACGTTACGGTTGACAATGAATCTTTTGAGGTAGAGAAAGACTTCGTCTATCTGGAATCCAATATTACCTCAACCAATAATATCAGCATTGAATAATATCAGCATTGATATTATTATATTTATTATAATAAACGCCCTTTTTGCAACCAACCCATATGATATGGGCGTGTGATAAAACGTTGTTATTTAAGCAATTTTAGAAGCTATTTTATAGTGTTGGCTAATAATTAGTTGCTAGGAGTGCGGACTATATACACTAGGACGGGTAGATTTAAAAATCGCCCATTGCTCAGTGAAAATCGTATTCTAGGGATCAAAATAAGAAACCTTGTCCGAGAAACTATACCTCTAAAACGAATTCTAATGCCCGAACTTTTGACTTATGTCCCGTAGGGTCAAATTTTGAAAAATTCCTCTTTGACCCATTTAGAGTGCGTCAATCGAGTCCAAAAGTATGACCGACCCCCACTAACTTTGGAGGGCCCATCACCCATGCCAGTGGTGACCCCATTTCGCTGATTTTTTCATGTAAAGTGGCAAAAATTGTGATTTTTGAAATGTTTCTATGGGGAACTCCCAGGGGGGTTCCAGGGGGTGTGCCACTAGCATGGGTGATCAACCCTCCAAAGTTAGTGGGGGTCGGTCATACATTTGGACTCGATTGAGGCACTCTAAACGGGTCAAAGAGGGATTTTTCAAAATTTGACCCTACGGGACAAAAGTCAAAAGTTGGGGAATTAGAATTCGTTTTAGAGGTATAGTTCCTCGGGCAAAGTTTCTTATTTTGATCCCTAGATTACGATTTTCACTGAGCAATGGGCGATTTTTTTGCCTCCCCACAAATCGACCCGGCCTAATATACACGGAGGTAAATAATATTCTTATATTCAGCAAATATTTTGCTTGATATAAGAAAATTTAAAATTAGTTCTCATTTGCTCAAATTAAGCATTAAAAACTAAAATTAAGAAAAAAAACAATTACAATGAGCATTTATTGCCCAAAATTTAGCAAAATAAACAACAGCTTGAAACGAGCATAAAATAATTGATTCTAGAACCTGGAACAAGACTTGAATCGAGAAAATATTTTCTTAATTTAAGCAAACGCAGAGTTGTCGCCTTTCAACAATTCAGCAAATTACAACAATCATGAAAATCTTGAAGTTCTTGTAAAAGAGTCGCTAGACAACAAAATCTACGCTCAAGATCACTATCGCCAATGTGTGCCAAATCGAGAAAATTATTCTAGTTTTCAGTAAATTATTTACTTGAATCAATCAAAATATTCTCAATTGAAGGAAAATAAATTTCACAAATTAAGTAAATTATTTTAGTTTTCAGTAAATTGTTTACTTGAATAAAGCAAAATGTTGCTAATTGAAGGAAAATAAATTTCTCAAATTAAGTAAATTATTTTAGTTTTCAGTAAATTTTTTACTTGAATCAAGCAAATTGTTCTCAATTCAAGGAAAATAAATTTATCAAATCTAGCAAATTATTCTAGTTTTCAGCCAATTGTTTACTTAAATTAAGCAAATTGTTCTTAATTCAAGAAAAATAAATTTCTCAAATCTAGCAAATTATTCTAGTTTTCAGCCAATTGTTTACTTGAATCAAGCAAATTTTTCTCAATTCAAGAAAAATAAATTTCTCAAATCTGGCAAATTATTCTAGTTTTCAGCCAATTGTTTACTTGAATCAAGCAAATTTTTCTCAATTCAAGAAAAACTAATTTCTCAAATCTAGCAAAATATTCTAGTTTTCAGCCAATTGTGTACTTGAATCAAGCAAATTTTTCTCATTTCAAGTAAATATTAGATAAATTAGTTTTAAGCAAATTTTGCTTGAATTGAGTATTTTTTCTTAATATCATGTGTTCTAAATTGCTTGAATTGAGAAATTTACGCTTGAGTGTAAACTGATAGCCTATTTGCTTGATTCAAGCACAGAATGCTTGATTTTTTCTTTCCGTGTACGAATAAGACATGAATAAGACTAGTTCGATTTCTATCAGATCCAGCAATATATCAAATATGTCTATAATAACCTAAAAATTAAAAAAAATTTATTTAATAGGTAGGAAAATTGATTAAAGAAGGTAGTGGTGATGGACTTGTGGGGTTGTTGATATAAAATCAGAGCCAGAAAATACGGTCCCGGGTCAGAAACCTCTTACATTAGAAAGTCGACAGTATTTTTATGAAGACATCAGATAACTGAATCATGTAATGTTTGCATGACGAAGAAAACTGTTACATGAAAGTAGTACTTACAGGTACTTCAATGAAAGTATTAAAGATATAGACGGATATTTGACCAATATAATCTAAGAGAGACTCCCTATCTTAAAAAATTGTAGTTGTGTGGATCTTATTTTTAAAATAGTACGTTTTAGAGAATTTGGTTAGGCTGTCAAACTGAAAAATATTTTTTATTGTGAAATGTCGTGGGACAATACATCGGTTAGATCAGAAGATTTTGTTTGAGAAGTGGAAACGATATAGAAAAAAAAAAAAATAAAATAAAAAAATAAGGGATATTTTGTCCCTAACGCCTTTCATGCGACTGGAAAATGCAGATTGGCCAAAAAATATATTATCGCCTGAAAAAGAAACAAACAATGGAAGTGAATCAGCCGATTCATGTGACGAATAAGATTAAAAAAATCCGCGGTTTCGTAACGAATTTCTCAACCCAATCCGTATTTTCCTGTCACAAAAGATGTATTGGACAAAACAACATTTACTTTCTCTAATCTCAGATACTACATTTATTTATAACATTTTTGTCATTAAAAATGTGTATTAAATAAGAAATTTGTTCCACCAATAAAAAAATGCAAGTCAATGACTCAATAAAATTGACAATCGTATTAATTACATTAATAATAATTTGTTTGAACTCTTTTATATTACTTTATATCATTACTTATGACTCATAAAGGGCTCAAAGAGAGCTGCAGAATATTTTGCAATCAGCACCTCTATCGATAATAGCTCGAATATCACAATTGACTTGAACAAAACTGGTTGCTTTATTAAAGATCTGCATTCATATAAAATTTTATCAAAATCGGAGCGATAAAAGGTGTTTTATGCAAAAAAAGCGTCCTACATGACTTTTTAAAAAAACTAATTTTAATATATTTATATCTTTAAAAATCTATAGTAATAAAACTTATTTTTTGTGTGTTTGTTTGGCCATTATACAAATCTAAACGGCTCAACGGATTTCGCTCAAACTAAGTATACATATTAAGTGCATCCTAGATTAAAATGTTACATACTTAGTTTTTGCCACGCCCCCTCTGAACTTTTTCAACTAACGGTAATTTTGTTATTATAATTCTTTTTAGTATCGGAGTTTCTTGTGCATTTAATTTTAAACAATTTCTGTAATTTTGACATCAATAATACTCACATATATTCAAAATTGTAGGAATTTTCAGTACAACAACTTTTTGATAAAACATCGTTACCTAAGAATGAGAAAAAAACGATATGAAAATCAAAGTTTGTTCCTTCGATACAAATATCTCCGCTGTCCATTAATATATTTCATTCAAATTTGTTTTGTTGAAAAGTTCAAAAAAATCTCTTTACAAAAATAGGTTGAACTGTGTTTTTATATAATTTTGTATGGATCCGAGATCTCGTGTTCGTTTCGAGCTCGTTGACAGGTCCATGATCTTGTATTCGTTTTCTCATTTCCTTGCGAAACATTTTGCTGTTATTATTGCATGTTTTAAGAAAAAAATAATTTTTTAACTATTAAATAAAAAAAAATTTATAAAAAAATTTTAAAAAAATAAAAAAAAATTTATAAAAAAAAACATTTTGGACTTTCGTAAAAAAAATTTTGTATAAAAACCTATATGATAAAACAGCAAAACAAAACAAAATGTTTGTTTGTCCCGGTTGGGTTTTGAACCCACGACCATAAGCTAGCTCTTATTCTTAATAAAGCAAATTAAGCGACGACTGCTTAACAACAGCGATGGTCGAATGGATAATTTCATGGACTTGCAATCACGCGGCCGAGGTTCATATCTCCAGATGGTGGTAATTTTTCAATTTAATTTAATGTCGACAATAATAAAGCTCGCAGTTTTTTGCCAGTATAAAAATTATAATTCTCATAAGATGCTGCTTAAAATCTTAAAAATTTGGGTTTTTTTCTTGCAAAAAAGTTGTTTGCAATATCTTGTTTTAGACAGTTCGAGAAGGATTCGAACTTTTTAATTAACGAATCGTTCTCGAATCGTATTCGTACTCGAATCGGACTCGTTAACGAATCGTTTTCTCGGACTCGTTAATGAATCGTATTCTCGGACTCGTTAACGAGTGGTGATTTTCTCCCATTCACGTAGTCGAAAACTATTCGAAAACGATAATCGTTAACGATTAAAATGTCCGAGAATGCGGATTCGCTTCGAATTCGTTCCGGACTCGTTTGGCTTATTGGTTATTTTCATTTGCTCTGCATTTATGAGCACAAATGCTTTCTTTATAATCAGTTCTTTATAGTCGATAAATGTATAAGCACACAAGTTATGAGCATAGAGAGTAATATTTGAACCGAATTCTCTCCGTGTACCGAATACAGTGGAATGATAAACTGTACGAGCTGCACTCCGACATCGACATAGTCAAGTGCATTAAAATCGAGCGGCTTCGCTGGCAAGATCATGTTCAGCGCACGATCGAAAGATGCTCCAATGAAGAAAATATTCGATTCGATACCCAGCGGCGGTAAACGCAGAAGAGGACGACCGCATCTTCGTTAGAAAGACCAAGTAGAAGAGAACCTGAAGAAGCTTGGAATTTCCAAGTGGCACCAGCAAACGAGGGACAGAAATAGCTGGCGCACGTTCTTAGATGAGGCCAAGATCGATCTACGGTTGAAGCACGAACTAAGTACACGGAGAAAACTGTTTGCTAAATTTGTATTGTGGTTAAGCAAAACTTGCACTTGAATCTCAGCCACTTCAAAATTATGCTAGACTTCAACAAAAACTAATCAAAATTTGCTATTCCAGCTTATAATAATCAAGCAAATATTTGATTAAATTCAAGCAAAATTTTGCTAACTTATTATAAACTGCAAAAGCAAGTTTCTATTTAATACAAGCAAAGATTTGCTAAGTTGTTATAAATTAGAATAGCAAGTTTTGATTAAATTTTGCTAAAATCTATCATATTTTTGAAGTCAAATAATTATTAACACTAAACTAAATTGAAAAACTACCATTATCCGAAGACTTGAACCTCGGCCGCGTGAGTATAAGTGCATGGGCTTATCCATTCGACCCTCGCAGTTGTTAACCAATCGTCGCCTAATTTTCTTCATTAAAAACAAACGTGTGTTCGTGTGCTTAAAAGAAATTTGCCTGAATTTAGTAAAAATTTGCTTTTTGAGTTTATAATTACTTAGCAAATATTTGCTTGAGTTTAGTAAAAATTTGCTATTTGGTCTTATAATAACTTATTAGCAATTTGCTTGAGTTTAGTAAAAATTTGAAGTTTGAGCTTATAATAACTTAGCAAATATTTGCTTGAGTTTAGTATAAATTTGCTATTAGTTTGTTATAACTTAAGAAATATTTGCTTGAATTTAATATAATTTTGCTTTTTTCTAAATATATGAGGAGTGATTTAAATTTAGCAACCTTTTTCTTAAATCATACCGTGATTGAGGAAAGTTTTGCTGATTTGCTTTTAAGCAAAACATTTGCTTGATTCAAGCAAAAAATTTAAATCCGTGTTAGTAAGTATGTTGATTAAAAAAAATTATTTAAAATATAGCAAAATTTATGAGTTTTGAATATAATTAAACTTTTAATTCAAATGCTTAAAACCTGATGAAATTTTTTTTTCTATACACTTAAACGATGTCAATGTTTTTGCTTTTTTAAAGTAAATTTTTTTTCTACCATTATTATTTTGTCAAGTCCATCAGCTTGCTGAACATGGAAAGTCGCTTTTGTGTGAGGCTTATTTTGTTGTGCTGAAAATCTACTTTCATTCTATTAATTTCTTCCTTTTGTTCCTATTGCAGCTGTATTAAGTTTTTTTTATGCTAAACTTTATTAAAAGCTTGCGGAAAAATCGTGCTTTAAACTCTACCTGAACACGCGGCATGGCAACTTAACTCACTTTGCTGAACGCGTCCTTGTGCTTTGAGAAAGTTTGTGCTTGCGTGTGTGTGTGTGTGTATGTGCTTTTATGTGTGTTATGAGTTGTAGGTTGAGTTTTACAGTGTTGTGGTGTGCATTTCCTGATGTGCCTTGCTTATAATTGCCTGAAAACATGCAATCATTTTTTGTGCATCTTTTCTATTTAATGTTTTTGTTGTGTTTTTGTTCTTTTGAATTTTATGAGTATTAAGAAAAACTTTTACTGTATGCTTTGTGCAAGTGAGACTACGTTTGGACACCAACAGCACAGCACAGCACCAATATCATCATTATGCTCAACAACATTTAGACGAAGAGCAACACCATCATCATCAGTAGAAGCAACAAAACCTTCATCAGCAGACAACGCTGGACTTGTTTTTGCATTTTACTAAGCCGCGTGATTTCCGCGTCGCCAATTATATTGGGTAGCAAGGCGTTTCTGCTGAAATCTTAACTATTTATAGTGACTGGGAGTGGATTCGTAAAGTTCAAACGTTTTTAAATAACGTAATGAAAATAAGAGAAATAGATACAGTAAAAAAAATTTGTATCTAGATAGCTGTTATTACAAGTTAAGGGAAAAGTTATGTATTGGAATACATTAGTTTTTATGTCTAGATGTAAGGTATAAACTATAAAAAAATATACGCAGGAAAGAATAATTTGGAAAAATATCATACTACAACAATAATAAAAAAAAATATTACTATGTAGAATGTAATGCTAAATTCACACTGACAGCTAAGTCCGCGTTTAGAGCATGTACTCTATATATATGTACCTGTTACTCCTACAAAGGGTAAGGGACCGTACGTAAATGTGGATTTCGTAAACGTGCATTTAGCTCTCAGTGTGAATATAGCATAAAACTATAAAAAGCTATTAATATTTCATGCCATTATTTTTATAATGCTTTCAAAATAAATACCTACTAAAAATAAAAAGCAAACAGAATAAAAAATGGTTCAGTTTTTTTGATATAATACAAAAGAATAGTAAAAAAATAAAAATACGTACACTTTCATGTGAATTTGTTGTAGAATGTTGTAAAGCTTACCTGAAAAATAAAATAAAAAAGGTACTATTAACAGAGTATTTATATAAAAAATTAAGCTTAATTAATTATAGATATAAACTATAATCTTATAATATTATAAAAGTGCATAATTTTGAGTTGTAACAGAAATTTTTTAGTTTTTTATTAAATGTATGGAATATAAAAAAAATATGCAATGAAAAATGATATCGCATACGATAGTTACCAAACTATAAAAGAAGAAAAAATGTTCTGGTTTTTGGCTAACTTTTAAAAATAGTTTTCCAAACCAAAAACTAAGTTTAATGTAAGACTAAATATATTGAAACTGATTTCAAACATATATGAATATGATTACATCCTGATGATGAAAAACTTTTGTAAACTGATGCAAGGACTAAAAATATAGAAAAACTGTTTTAAAATGAAAGTAAAACTGTCAAATAGGTTAGGTTAAGGTGGCGGCAGGTCTTAAGACCAGCCCACTTAAACCATTATTGATCCGTTGTGACTGTCAAATAATAACTGATATGATTTAAGTCAGAGGCTTCTGACTCTCGTCGCTCTCCTTACAAAGTTTTTTCTGAAACGAAAAACAGCAACAACAAATTATCCTCAACGATTTTTGGCTGACGCTGAACTTGCTTAAACAACAAAAAATGTGTGCTAACGCAGCTTGTGTGTCCACATTCGACTTACAAAATTTTGCATGTGAAAATAGTGTACAAATTTTAATAAATAAAATAAGTTTTTTTTTTGTCCAACACCACGTTGAGTTATTGAGTTAAAGCGCTGATGAACTAAGTACCTTGCACTAAGGACTTAGTAAAAAAAATTTACAATAACGCAGTACATATCATTGCTTCTTATTAGGCGCTTTTTTTGTTTCGCTGAACGTGCTCGATTTCATCACTCCATAAGGTGAGGCTGAACTGCGCTAAGTATTTCACCAAATAACTCAGTGCACTCGACCGATCAGTATCACACTGATCTTAATATTTACAAAACTACACAACACGTTATCAAATACGATAATTAACTCAATAACTAACTCGATTACGGATCAACTTCTAGTTGATACAATAATAATAGCATTTTAAGCTGCGCCATGGCGCATTTGAACAAGCGCATTTCTATATTGAGTTTGAGTTGGTGTGTCTGTAAAAAAAAAAATAAACTGGCCATTGCAGCCCTTGAAAGGACTTTAACCTAGCTTCTATTGATCAATTGTGTTGTGCGTGTTATTATATGTTTGATCGCAAATGACCGAGAACTGGACCTCCGATTTTATGCCGACTCCGAGTGGCTTATGTTCTCAAGAAACTTTACATGGCAATTTTTACTCTCTGATGTTTGCCATTGTTTGCAGAGAGGTGACGACCTAAAAGAAAAATTTAATTCAATTGAAAAAACTTTCTGTCTGAGCTGAAATTGAACCCGAGCTACCGCTGTTCTTTAGCTGAGTGGCCACGCACTCTACCCACTAGGCTACGGCCGCCACATCTCTAATACATAGCTAGTCAAAAAGCTAATAGAAAAGTAGACAGAATTCAAAATTGATTTAAGTCTGATCTAAAGCTAATATAACTCGTCCTGAAACTATTTTAAAATGAATCCAAATTGGTTGGCAACTGTGCAAGTTGATTGAGCACTCATAGAAATTTTTTTCAATGGTTAGTTAAATCATATTAAAGTTTTTCAAAAATTTTTTAGAGCTGACGGAAAATGAAAACAACTGGTTAAAACTGAATGATTTCAAATAAATTTATAAAAAAAAACTAGGGCATCTAATCCCGGGATCCCGAGGTCCCGGGGTCCCGGACTTTTTTTAGTCCCGACAGTCCCGGGATTGCAAGGCCTAAATTCGCGGGATTTTCGAGATCCCGAGATTGCCTTCAATGCAAAAAAATCCCAAAAAATTCCACCAAAAAGTTCAATGATACTACCTAAGAAAAGCCTACTTGAATGTGATTTAAAAAATTTTTAAATAAAAACCTTTCTCAAAATATCTGTACAAAATAACACAATGTGAAAAACACATGATACTATCTTAGAAAAACTGAAATGTGATTTTAATAATAATAAAAAAAATAAAATATTTTGTAACTATCTGTACAATTTATGATGTGAAAAATATAAACCTTTCTTAAACTGAACTTACAAAATATTACAAAATACTAACATAACAAAACTTAAATGTGACCTTAAAAAATTAAAAAAAAAAATTCCTTAAACAAGCTGTAAAAAATATCACAAAATTCGTACCAAGAATTACTAAAATTATTTTACTATTTTATTGTTTTTTAAATAATTTTATGAGCCTTTCGAATGATCTCATTTAATTAATTTTTGGTTGAAGAATTCATCTTTGTTTTTTTAGAAATAAACAATAAATACTATCCAAACATTTAATCGAAACTGTGTTTTTTAGTTTTTTTAAAATCTTCTGCATTGTTTTGTGCTGTAAAACAAGGCATAACTACTTTGGAACTTCATATTACGTCTTCAAAAAAATTAAATTTCTAAGGTTTGTCAATCCCGGGTCTAGTCCCGGGATCCCGGGATTGTGTTTCTCCAAGCCCGAAAACCTAAGATTGTCGAAATGTCCCCAAATCGGATGCCCTAAAAAAATACTGCTACAAGAAAAACTAAAATTTATTATCTACAAAAAGTTCAAAATTGTTTTTTCGAATAATGAATAATGAAACTTTCGAATAATGAATAATGAAACTTTCGAATAATGAAACTTTTTTAAAACTTAACAAAAATTTATTTAAAACTGTTGCTGAATTGATTCGATGTTTTGAAAAAATCGATAAAAATTTGTCAAGATTTTATCTTTAGCTAATTTGATTTAACTTTTACAAAATAGTTTCAAATCGAAAAAACAGACAAAAAATGCAGATAAAATTAATGCAATAATGATCATTAATTTATTAACATTAACCCTTCAGTGGATATGTCCAATATATTGGACACGTTAGAAAGAAGTTTTTATTTTTATTTAGCAACGCTTTTTTTAAATCAAATCGTTTGTTTCTATGAAAAAAAGACACACCAACATGATTAAAATATATTTAGAGAGATATTGTACGTTAAAGTCAATTGGATTTTCGATTTTGTGCCGAAGAAAAGCAAAACAATTTTTTTGGCCTATTTCAAAAGAAAAAATCAACTGGACAAAAAGCAATTTTTTTTTACATTTTTATGGCTTTAATGATAAAATTATTAAAAGGATTTTAAATACAAGGTTTTAAAGGGTTGAAAAAGTTTCGGGAGTAAAACAAAAAATTTTGTGCCGAACAGGAGCAAAACAATTTTTTCTTTATGAAAGCTTGCAAAACGTTAGTGGGGCAGGTAAAAATCAAAGTTAGGTTTTTTAATCTTTTTAGGACCTATATGATAGGAGTATTACCTCAAAACAATTATTTTGCTCTTAGTTTAGCCTAGCCATTGAAAGGGTTAATGATAAATACTGATCACTTTCTGTCCAGAAACAAATCCAAAATTGATATAAAACCAATAATAGAAAAAAAGTTTAAAAAATTCTAACACAATATTGATAAAATTTTTTTCAAATCTCACATAATATATGTCTATAAGAAAAAACTTATCATAATTTTTAAATCTGATCAGCACCTAAAACAAATTTTTGACAAAATTGAGCCAAAAGTGCAAAACTATAACCAAACTCATATTAAACTGATGCATAATAGATCAATGTTCATTTACTGAAAACCCATTGATAATCTGAATCTGATTAAACAAGTACAAAATTGCTTAAATTTAAACTTTAGTCTGAGTAAAAACGGATTAAAAACTGATAGCAATTTCATTTTAACTGGCACAATACTGATCAAGACATTATCTAATCAGAAAAACAAATTTCACCTAAATTTTCTTCAAGATTGCAAACCAAAGCAAAACTTATATAAAACTGATCTACAAATGCTAAAAATGTACAAAAAACGAACCTTGCTATAAGGAAAACTATCAAACTCTTCTCGAAGCGAGAACTATCAAAACTGATACAAAACCGTTTTAAAAGAGACTCAATACTGAAAAAAATCTGATCAAAAATTGATGCAAACCTGGTGTAAAAATGATTAAATACTGATTCAAATCTGATTGAAAACTGATAAAAAATTGTTGTTAAACTAAAGAAATATATTTCCTAGGCTTAGTAAACAGCTCAAACTGGTTAAAATAGAGATAGGAAAAATTAACCCTTGGTATCACAATGGGCCTCATTGGCCTAAGTGTGTCTTGTTTGAGACAGTCACATTAACCTAGCCTAAAGAAATATAAATTAGAAACCGAGCAAATATTCAAAGAATTTTTCTGCAAATGAATAGCCTGCATTCTAGTAAAGTTCCTTTACTATTTGTGTTTAATAATTTTATTATTGTACAAATTTAAATACATAATTGAACGATTCAAAACGATGGCGAAAAAAACTATAGAAAAAATAACTTGAAAACTGTTTTGAAATTGTTTAAAAAATCGATTCGAAAATGTAGCGAAAAACTGCACCAGAAGAAAAGTTACTTGCAAAATTTTCAGATGAAATTAAATGCTGAAATGTTCAAAGTTAGTCAAAATAAAAAACAAACAAAAAAAAAAAGAATCGAAACGACGTGATTTATGCACATAACTACTTTAACAATGTTGAAACATGTCTACAGCTTCAAACACAAGCAAGTGTGTTAAATAAAATAGCGTGTTAGTTGCTCACAATTTGAGCTAAATATGTGTGAACATATTTAGACAACAACAACAAGAAACAAACTCAAGTTAACAAACAAGCAAACATTAATCAAACTTCAAGCAGGTTCTGGTCTTAAGTCTTTTGTATGGTGTGCTTTTAAATCATTTAAGGTGTGTAAAATTGTAGGTAGAAAAGGTAATATAATCATGTAGCTAAAGAATGACTCAACTGGGAATAAATTTAATTTAAACATTAATCAAACGAAAAACTGAAGTTTATCTAAAGTGTGAAATATGTTTAATACGTGTATTTCAACAAAAAAAAAATGCAAGAAATATTCTTTTTAACTTGAATTCATATAAGAGCAAAACGAAAGACTTAAGCAACAAACTTGACATTGGCTTCTAGGAGCCAAATGCATTTGAGTAAGATTTTTAAAACTTTCAAAAATCGTCCGTTATTTTTGCTTATTTAAATTGAAGAGCTCTTCATTCAAACTCAATGCTCAACAGGTGAAAATCTTAACCCAGTTAGTTTTGTAGCTGAGTGGAAAAATTTTGTTAAAAGCCAACCCATGCTTGAATTTCTATATGCAAAATTTTCCAAATCACAATCTCTCGTGTTTGTCTGAAACATTAAATGGCCAACAACAACAAGAATACCAACAACAAACAACAAGCAGGAATAACTAGAAACAAGCAGTCGTTAGGAAAAGCATTTTGTATTCATTCATACGTTATAAGCTTTTTAACGGTTTGATGCATTGCTGATTTTATGTGGCTAAATTATTTTTGCCGATGTTGTTGTTGCAGCTGTTACTGTTGTTGTAGCTGTTATTGTTTTTGATGTTGTCTTTCCGACTTTGCTATTAAATGTTTGTCTGCAGGGCAGAGCATAAACGAAAATATGTTTGTTTTGCCATTTTGATTGATGCCAAACAGTTGTAGAAATTGTTGCAGCATGTTTTCTTTTGATTATGGCTGCTGCCAGTGGGTGAGATATGAAATTGGATATGCTTGGTTTTGCATTTCTGGAAAAGTGGGTTGAGCATAACTACTGGAGGAAAAAATAGCATTTAATGCATTAAATTTTAGGTAAAACATTTTAGGCAAAATAATTAGTTATTTAGCCCTCTATAATACTTAGTTTTATATCATCAGACCTCTTGACTCTAGACATGGCTACATAAAGCAGCCCATGACTAAACACTGGCTCTTTTACAAAAACATTTTTGAGGATGTTGTATGTTTTAAAAGCACTGTAATAATGGCAATAAATAACTACAGTTTGAGTGATATTAGGTGCGGTGCAGCATGCTTATCTTTTATGTATGAAGGTGTGCATACTTTCAGGCTGAGCATTTTTGAGAACAGTATATGTTGTAAAAGCACTGTAATAATGGCAAAATATAATTACAGTCTAAGCGATATTGAGTGCGAGGCAGCATACTTGCCTTTTATGTATTTAGATTGTGATCTGGTGCAACATAGCATCAGTTAATTCTTAATATTGAATAAACAAACATACGCCACAAAGAGTTTTAGATCAGTGAGGCGCGTGTAGAGCTATCAGTCGAAAGGGTATGAGTTCAATTCTCGCAGCGTACAAAAAAGTAGTTTTAATATTGTATTTTGTTGTTGTAATAGAAGCAACAAAACGAAATTATTCTAAGACGAAAAATGCTCGAAATGAAAAATGCTCGAAAAACGACGGAAAACGGTTTTGGAGTAAGTTTTTGAGATTAAACTTAAGCAAATCAACAAAACGAGGTTTAAAAAAGTTTCACTTCAAAAATTATAAAGCTATAAAAATTATAAAACTATTAGCACTTACAATAAAATTCCACATACAAAAGAGTAACTTTAGAAGATACCTATGCAAAAAAAAAATATTGACAATTGAACAAAATTTTTTTAAGACTGATACAAAATTAACTTAAAACTGTTTTACAACATGTGTAAAGCTGATACGGATTGAAGAATAATCTTTTAGCTAGATTAGCTAATAAAAAAACATTCTACAAAATTATACAAAACTTAGGTGCAATTTTTATTGTAATTTTTTCTTTTTTAATTTAAGTTTTTTAATATTGTTATAATATGTTTATTGATGTACTATAAAAGACTAAGCCTTATTGTACTAAACTAATTAATAATAATAATAATTATAGAATCGAAGTTTTTCAAAGCAAGTCTTAAACCTGATCAAATACAGATGAGAACTTAAGAAAAAATTTCATTTAAAACTGATTCAAAAATAAATGTAACAAATGCTAACCGAATTCAAAATTTTTTTTCATAATAATACAAAGCTGATTTGAAGCTGACGCTAAGATGTGAAAACTAGTCTAAAACCTGACTAAATACGAATGAGTATATAAGCAGATATTTATGCAAAACTGACTCAAAAACAACCGAAACTAATTCTGACCAAATGCTTAATACTTTACGACACAACACAAAATGGATCTGAAACTTACTTGAAGTTTTTACACTGGTCCAAAATAGGGCAGCCAATTTCGGGACGCTTCGACAATCCCGGGATTTCGGGATTTGAAAAACACAAACCCGGGATCCAAGGACTAGTCCCGGACTTGACAAACCTTAGAAAACGAATTTTTTGGAAGATGTAATATAAAGTTTCAAAGTAGTTATGCCTTGTTTTACAACTCAAAACATTGCAGAAGATTAAAAAAAAAAAACTAAAAAACACAGTTTCGATTAAACGTTTGGATAGTGTATATTGTTTATTTTTGAACAAACAAAGATCAATTCTTTAAAAAAAAAAAGTAATAAAATTAGATCATTCAGAAGGTTCATAAAATAATTAAAAAAAAATTTAATAGTTTAATAGCACTGTAGGTAAATTTTCAACTTTTGAAAAAACACAGAAAAATGCCAAGACACGTTAACTTAATTTTCGGTCGTAGAATTTAGTGGCATTCTTAGTTTTTACAAATCAGATTAAAGTCTCGAGCTATTCAGATTTTAGATATTTGACCTTCATTTGACTTTCATTTAAAAAATTTGTATAGTTTTTTAACAATTAATTTTTATCGTCTTTTCAAAAATACCTTCAACGTGAAAATCAAATTAGCTTTGTTTAATCTATGACTTTTGAAAAGTTAAGCAATTTAGCTTTTTTTTCTATTTCAAATTTAAATGTTGAACGTAAAAACTTTAAAAAAAAAAAAATTTTTCTTTGCTCAAATTAGTGTTTTTATTTCATAAGTAGAAAAAATTCTGAAAGTGTAAGCAAAATCGTAGGTGGTCAAAATTTTTGGTCTCCAAAAATGAGAAAAATATAGCTAAAAATGGGTCTAAAAGTGACTAAGTTTCAATCGCAAATATCTCGAGATTTTGATCTGATTGGAAAAAATTGAGTTTGCATCTAAATTCTACGACCAAAAAATAAGTTTACGTGTCTCGGTATGTTTGTGTGTTTTTTGACATACCTACTGTGTAATTTTAGTATTTCTAAGTAGGAATTTTGTGATATTTTGTACAGCTTGTTTAAGGAAGTTTTTTTTTTAATTTTTTTTTAATTGCATAATTTTTTTCTTGGGTAGTAACATTGAATTTTTTATTGGAATATTTTAGAATTTTTTTGGATTCCGAAACCCTGGATCCCGGAACCCTGGGATTTCAGGCCTTGCAATCCCGGGACTGTCAGGAATAATAAAAGTCTGGGATCCCGGATTGCCGAGATTGAATCTGATAGGAAGCGGATAAAAACATAATACAAAACTAATTAGGAACTGATTAAAATATAACTGAAAGTAATATGTAACGACTGCAAAATCTTTACCATAGTAATACAAAAGTGACTTGACAGTGACTCAGTTTTAAAAAAATCTTAAAATCTTAATCTTAAAATCTTATCAATTGCGAATGAAAACATAAGAAAAAATTGATTCAAAACCGAAAATGATCCAAACTCTGATAAGAAATGGCTGAACTAAAATAACAAACAAAAATTGATTAATAAATAATCGAAATAAATGCGGACCGAATGCACAAGCTTTACATAATGATACAAAACTGATCTGAAACTGATGTGAAGCTTTTACAAAACTAGTTCAAAATCTGATCAAATACGGATATCAATATAAGCACAAATAGATTCAAAACTAATAGATAGTCAAAACTAATGATGAATAAATATCTATATCTATACTATTATATAAAATTGAAATGAACATTTTTTGTTACAGGTAAGCTCCTAAAGTACTGGGTCGATTTTTATGAAAAAGATTTTGTACTCAAGCATCTGTTAGGGGTATTTTCTTAGTATTTAGCAGGGTTCAAAACTACTTAAAAAAATGACAAAAATTACCTAAAAACTGCAGAAAATGACCTAGAAACACACAAAAACTACCTTAAAAACGCAAAAAATTGCATAAAAAATAAACAAAAAATGTAGACTTAAAAATAAAACATTACTAAATCAAAATTTATTTTATACTAGCATATCCTGAGTTTTTATCTAACACTCGTTTCATTTTTCTACATACCCTTTCGTCAGTTTCACGAAAAAAAATTATTTAAAAATTGCACTAAAATGACCTAAAAACCGAAAAATGCTTTAAAAATTAAAAACGTCCAAAAATGACAATAAAATAACTAACATCTCTAAAAATGAGCAAAAAAAAGCCCTAAATCTAGTTAAAATTACCTGAAAACTAAAAACGATGAAAAATGATGAAAAAATGTCCAAAAAACTTTTCATATTTGGAATTTAGGAAACATAAATGGACGTTTTAAATAAGTAGGAAATGTCTTAGTAGAAGCAGAAAAAAGATGACATGTCATCGAAATCCTAGTCCTGGTAATTAGTATATTTAATTAAAGCGTAAAGTTATTTAAGGTACCATCACAGCTGCCACGCATAGTTTATTCGTTTTCTTTATACGCGTTTGTTTTGCGGGAGTTTTGTTGTTGCTCTCCAAACTCCATGTTGCTCTCTATTTCTCTCATTTTTGCTCAGCTATCACAGCGCAACAAAAAAAAAAAAAAATCTGAAACTGCTTGAAAACTGGTTTCAGACTCAGCATAATCTGATTCAAAATTGTATCTGACTCTGTAAGAAATTTATCCAAAACTGATCTGTAGCTAATTCAAAACTGATACAATGCATATTTAGAAATGACACAAAACTGATCTTTAATTAATTAGAAATTTATTCGAAACTCAACATACACCAATCCAAATGACAAAGTGATTAAAATATTATTTGAAACTGGTGCAAAACTGATAAACAACTAATTCAAAATTTATCGACAAAAAGTGAAATAACCCCCAATGAAATAACACCCAATGAAATAATACCCAATGAAATAAGCCTCAACGAAAATGAAATAAACCCCAAATTGCTACAATAAAATAATGCTCAAATGCAATGAAATACACCAAAATGAAAAGTGAAATAAGCCCCAAAATTTGAAGTTTATTTATTGTAAAAACCAAAGAATGATAGACTACAAAGATTGCGCCGAAGACAAGAAAATGAGTACAACAAAATTGTCGTTCTGCGCATGTACGTCATAATACCAATGCTGTTTTGGAGAGCGTTCACTTTGCATACGATTTCTACACAGAAATGAAAATTGCATACATTTTAGTTTGTATAATTAAAATAAAAGAAGAAAGAAGCAATTTATTGGAATGAGAAGAAGGTAAATTTATTAAGTACTCCTTTGCAAACATTATTTTTACTTTTATTTTATTACAGCCAGTAAGCAGCTTAGTAAAAAAAAAATTTGTCTGAGAAACCAACTTCAGTGAGCATTATTTTTCGACTTGGATTTTATAAAAATGTTTTTTAAGAGTTTAATTGACGTAGTTTAAACATTCCCAGATATTTTATTTCCATTAATTAACCTGTGAATTGAAAGGAAAAATAAATGATAGTTCTAAGTTTTTAAATAATGAAACAAATTTTGTTAAGTTAATATATTTTTGTATTTTTGTTTTCGTTTGTGTGCGTTTTCTAAAATTTCTTGGTTTGATTTTTGTATTTATTGCAAACATCAGGTTTCTGAAAAATATTTGTTTGCTACTGTTACCACAATTAGCAGCTGTACACTTCATTTCTTAAATTTCAAGTTAAAAACTCGCAAATATACTTCGATATATACACAATTAAATAAAATACAACCGATCGCAGTACGTTTCTCAAAGAAATAAAATATTGTGACGTAGTCAACTGAACAGCTGGTTGTCAAACTCGATTAGCAGAAGTAACGAACCTGCGCAAAGCGTAATCTCTTATTCTATCATTCTTGGTAAAAACCCAATATTATCACTGATAAGTATCAAATATATTTCCTGTGCATACTTTCAAGCTGAACATTTTTGAGAACGTGTGTCTTGTAAAATTACTTTACTGTCAAAAAATAATTACAATTTCAGAAACACTGTGTGCGGAGCAGCATGCTTGCCTTTTATGTATTAAGATGTGCATACTTTCAGGCTGAACAGTTTGAGAGATATTGGACACGGAGCAGCGTTCTTGCCTTTTATAAAGGATTTTTCAATCAGAGGTGTTATTTTGATATTCAAAGAAAAATGGGATTTGTTGAGATAAATGATCGGATGTGTATTTCAATGTAAAGAAGAAAGTATCTAATTAATAATGGAAAACAATATCAGCCAAATGACCGCCACGGCTATGCTTACACAACAATATCCTTTTCATGAAATTTTCCATTACCAAATCGCAAAAAGGCTGCTGTATGCACTCAATAGCTTAACGAATTCAATCTTTGAGGTCTTGAATCGACGCTGGGCTGTTGGCGTAGACCTTAACTTTCACGTGGCCCCAAAGGAAGAATTCGCAAATTGTGACCACCTCTTCGAGAGATAACACGGTCCGGAAACTTTTCCCGTAAAAGATCGATGGTTTCGTTGCATGTGTGACATTAGCGCCATCTTATTGAAAGTAAACTTTGTCCAGATCAATACTATCCAATTTCGGCCACAAAAAATTATTAATCATCTCTCGATAGCGCAATCCATTCACCGTAGCTGTTGCTCCAGCCTCATTTTTGAAAAAGTAAGGTCCAATGACCCCGCCGGACCATAAACCGCACCAAACAGTTACTCGTTGAAAATGCAGAGGCTTTTCAACAATAAATCTTAGGTTTTCCGAGCCCCAGATGCGAAAATTTTGCTTGTTGACGTAGCCACCGAGGTGGAAATGGGCCTCATCAGTCAAGATGATTTCAAGGACCCAATCAGCAAAGACACGACGTTGTTGATGATCGGCCAGCTTGAGTTCTTGTGTTAACTGAACTTTATAAGCCTTAAGACCCAAATCCTTATGCAAAATACGGTGTAATGAAGTTTTTGGAATGCCCAATTCCAAAGAACGACGAGGAATGGACAAACCTGGGTTTTCCTCAACACTTTAGGCTACAGCACCAATATTCTCAGTTGTTCTGCACGGGAGCGACGTGCACGGTTTTATTCTTCACATCCATTGGCGTCGAAAGCGGGGGGAAAGGGGGGCAGTTGCCCCCGCACTTTTTTAGCTAGATAAACAATTTAAAAGGAAAAGTTATTCAAAATATCAGTTTTTTTTGCAACGATAATATTTTTGTATTATATATTTTCCTCTTCTTTCTCTCTTCTTCATGTTTCATGTGAAGAAATTTTGGTGAACTTTTTTTGCACCACCATTTGTACTGCCCCCCAGATGAAATTCGCTTCCGACGCGCTTGTTCATATCGTAACTTGTCCCAACAGCTTAAATTTGTCCACCAATTTCTGAATTATGGTCCGAAAAGGTGGTTCACGACGATCAAAAAATGTTTAGTTTTACGAACCGTTTCTGCCAAATTTTCACCATTTTTATAGTAAATTTTAATAACTTCAATGCGTTGCTGAAGCGTGTATAGTTCCATTTTTATTAATCAAATGTCGAAAAATTACAGCTTCAAAAGTGACAACTACCGAAATAGCGGGCTATTCACAATAACACCTCTCATTGGAAAACCCAAAGTAAATATGCCTGAAATAACAACTACCGTGGAAGGGCAAATAATTTTATCGTAAAAACACCTTAAAAAAATTGTTTTGTAAATCATTTTTTGATATGAGCTTTTTACAGAAAAAAAGAATGCAAAAAATGATCAAATTTACAAAATGCAAAATAAGCTTTTTCTAATGGCGTTTTCGTTGCTCGAAAAAAAGTTGCATTTTTTCTGGCATCTTTGAGAAATCTGAAATTTTTCTTCCTTTGGAACCACATTTTCGCGAAAAGAACACGATTCAATTGTAGTGGGCACTATTTTTATTCTAAAGGGGGCAGAATTTCCAAAAAGGGCAGAAAAATGTTGCATTTTTTCGAGAAACGAAAACGCCATTAAGTTTTTTAAACAAAACAAATACAAATAAAATCAATATTGGTAGGTAAGCTAAACAACAAACCCAAGTTATTCAACTCTACCGTATACTTGGTTTCATTCACAAATTATTCCTTCAGTAAAAGGCGCAGCTACACAAAAAAAATTGTACCAAAAATGATCAAAAATTACCAAATTTTAAAAAAGTTTTAATAAATTTTACTGTAAACAACTCTTCGATAACCTAAACTAAACAAAATGAAATAACCCCCAAATTAGAGAAATGAAATAACCCCAAGAAATGAAAAAAAAGTCAAAATGACATAAGCCCAAATTTTATTTGGGGCTTAAATAAATTCTGCGTGATATTTAATTTTTTTGTGTTTGGGTCTTATTTCGTTATGATATTAAAATTTGGGCTTATTTTATTTTTTTTTTCATTTCTTGGGGTTATTTGAATTCAAATGAAAAATAAAATATCACGCAAAATTTATGAAATGGTCCCTAAAAATTGGGAGTTATTTTGTATGAAAAAATAACACCCAAAAATGTATGGAAATTTTTTGGGGCTTATTTCAGCTGGGGTTTATTTCGTGGTGCCATTGAAATCACTTCATATTAAAAGAATTAACAAATAAAAAACAAAAGAAGAAACGCTGCTTTTACTTTGAATGCCGTTGCTTCTTAGAACTGATTCACGTATTTTGACAAATATTGAAAACGAAAAATCACAAAAAAAAAAAGAAAATTAAAAACATCACCTAACAAAAATGCAAAATCAAACAATTCTTTCAAAACCTTTATTTCTTGAAAAGAAAAATTACCCAAGTATAAATGGAAAACTATTGGGTAATTTTTAATTTCTTTTTAGGCGATTTTTCTTTAAGCAATATTTCATAGCGCCATTCAAATCTGATAGGATAGTTATTTAGAGTTGACATAAAATTGATCTGGAATTGCAAAAAAACTCAACTCAACAGCAACTGATTCAAATTTTATTCTAAACAAAGTCTAAAGTTGTGAAAAATTAATGATGGCATATTTTAATTACTATATTTATTTGTAATAATTGTAAAAAATACTATTTTTTTTAATTGAATTGAGCTTAGTGCCAAATAAGTTCATGAAGCAACAGCTTGCAACAACAACAAGTTCTTTGCAGAACAAACCACCAAGCAGAAAGTTATTAAAATCTATTCAAAAACAAATTTAAAATTCCTAGAAAGTGTATTTTTCTGCATATGACTTATATTTTAAGCAGTAAAGAATTTATTTTTTTTTCTCCTTAGAAGTACGCTGTAGACAAAAATCTTTTCCCGAGACTAATACTTAAACAGAATAGTGCAATATGTCTTGCAAAACTTTCAGAGTTAAATAATACCCATAAAAAAAGTGTGCTTAAGGTTTTAGTAGTTACTTTTTTTTATTGCAAAATTATCTAAGCGCTGACACATTTAAAACATTTTTCTGTTACTACAATTTAACTTAATATAGTTGTATTTGTTTTTGTTCTTTTTATTGCACTTTAAAGAAGGTCAGCACAACCGCTTACCGCTATATTTGGCATAGAAAACGCAGAGCACACGCTGTGCCTCACCTGATCTTTTAGTAGCAAAAAAACAGTTCGCAACAAATTGCTAAAATCGATACCTAATAAAATAGCTAATAAATGAAGAAAGAACAAGTAGCAGCAACATCAGCAGCAGCAAGACATATAATGTAGCTGTTACGGCACATATGCACACACACACACACACACACACAAATGCCTAGCGAATAGGAACTCACTCATACTCATTTGTAGCTATACTCTTTGTACATGACATCTTGAGCAGCTTGAAAGCATTAAAAGCTGTTGTTTTTTGTTATTATTATTATTTACTTAACCACATGAGTTGCACAGCATCTCTTCTTCAACTGGGTGCAAAAACAAGAAAATATATTAAATTTTTTATGAATCTTTTTTTACTTAATGCTTGCTTGATGCTGTTGTTGTTGCTGCTGCTGCTGATGTTCTGCTTGTTGCTGTAATGTTTTTGCAGTAGCAGCTGTATTTTCTAGGCCAAATAACGGGCAAAATAAAGCAACTATAGCTTATATGGTTTTGCTTAGTTGCTATGGCTTCAGTTATATATTGAAATTATTTGTTTTTTATCTTATCTCTTACAGAACAAAACGAAAATCTGTAAGTTTCATTAACATCCAAAAGCTAAGAAATGTAAGCTAGAAAGATGATTTAAATGAGTGAGAGATGTGTGCATGTTAATAATTTTAAACAGTGTTAAAAAATAAAACCGAAAACGCAATTTATGGAGCTTAAAACAAATAAATGCAAAAAAATATATTTTTTAACAAAAAAAATTGTTTTTGTTACAGCAAAACAATTATTAAACAAACAATAAATAATAATTAACAAACATAATTAAAAAACAACAAACAGACAAAATTTAATAAAGCAAAATACAAATGAAATAACAACAAAAATTGTTTGTTGTATGTTATGAAACTAAAGTAGTGTAATTTGAAAAATACTAACCAATTTATTCCTTTAAATCAACAAATCTGTTCAAATAATTTTTTCAAGCTGACAAAAGACTTAAGAAACGAACTTGTTTGAGTTCATTTAAAGGAAGGCAAAGTTGAATTTCTTTTAACACTAACTAAAAACAAAAAACTTAAACAACTAAATAAATTGTATTGTCTCATAAAAAAATTGCGCTTATAAAGCACTAAACTTGCAGCTTGAGCAAAAAACTGGTTCTCCAATAATTTCAATGGTAAAACTTGGTGCAAAGTTTGCAGTTTAAGTATTTTGTTTACTTTTAGAGAATGCAGAACTTTAATTCAGAATGCATACATTCCACTAAATATTTAATGAAGAGATTCATTAGAATCTCGATGAAGAGATCGAGTATTGACAAAAAACATAAACGCAAATTAAAGTACGTCTGCTTTGAACTGAAGCTGACGCATCACGCACTGGAACAGAGAAATTCAACAGAACTAAACAGAATAGATAATTTCAGGCGTAGAAATTGGTTCATTGCTCTTAAGTCTGTTTTACAGAAATTGACCAAATAGTTTTAATTTCAACTGAATTTATGAGAACTAATATAAAAAAACATGTAGTTTTTGATTTTGCTCTAATTCAACCATTAAAATTTTTGCCTTTCTATGGATTATTTTTGAAGATAAGTTCATTTATCATCAGTTTTTAGTCAGTTTTGTGTCAGTACGTGGTCATCGGACATATCATCAGCTTTTTTTAGTCAGTTTTGCATTAGAACGTCACTTCAATTAATCAAATTCTTATCAGTTTTTGGTCAAAATTGTATAGCATTAGTACCAAATCAGCTTTTTAAGTTTTTGTTTTTTGGTTTGTCAATTTGGCTACAGCTTTGAATCGATCTTCGGTCTTTATTGAGATGGTTGAGTTGAGTCAAGATAATTTTTATAGAAATTAATAAACTATGTTTTATTTTAAATTAAAATCTTTAATTATAAATAATAACATATCGTATATTTTAATAAGCAAACATCAAATGTCATACACTTTTTTATATTTACATTAGAAGAAGGGTAATAAAATATATATCATTCAAAAGGTACTGTACTTAGATGTGTCGTAGATGTGTCGAAATATGCTCAATATTAAACTGATCGTTGATTACGAGAAATAATGGCTTGCTGATTGCGATAATTTAAAAACTTGAGATTTTCTTAGTACACGCATTTTCTTAATGCAAGTACAACACCTCAGAATGAGAAAAAACTGTTGAAATTTCAAGTTTTAATTTTATTTATTTATTTATTTATTGGCCAGGCAAGGCAATTTACTTATTCTAACAGGTTTGTTTATTTTTTTTCTTTTTTTTTTCTTTCTCCCATTTCCTTGTTTTGGTGTTCGAAAATATGCAAATCAATGTGGGCGTATTCCGCCCACCTGATCGACATGAATTCAATAACACGTCAAAAAGAAAAGGAGAAAAGAAAAGAAAAAGAAAAGGAACTTACATGCTAACATATTTTATGCATAGTAATATAGCTAAGAATTTTATTTGATAAGATTAGGAGAGATCTGAGAAGGGAATAGGGAATTGGACTGGCTAGTTATTATCTTAGCATTTAATTCTTAATGTCTAAGGCGCCTGTTACACGTTCAATATATATTGATCAATATACATTATCGTGGTATTTATTGAGCGTGTAGCATGCAATATTGACGGATCGTGGTCCAGATCGCAAAATATTTAAATATTTTGAAATCTAGATCGCGGATCGCAAAACTGTCAATAAATATTGAACGTGTAGCATATTTTGTGTCATCAATACGTGATACGGCAGTAGGCGGTGAAATAAAAATTACCGGTATTCACGGTATTTATTTGCCTGTGCATTTAAGTACTTGTGCAGTTAGGTTTTCGTGAGCACACTTAGCAAAAATTGTATGAATACTGACGCGATAAATATTGAACGTGTAGCATTCAACCGCGATCCATCAATCCATAAATTTGGATCGCGATCCAAGTATCACAATAAATATTGAACGTGTAACAGGCGCCTAAAAGGACAATAAATGAAGAGCGCAGGATTATTGGGCTTTTAGTAGGGAAAAAAGATTTGGAGAGGGCATGCTTAATTATAGATTAAGATTTCAAACCTAGTTGCTTGAAGGAAGGTATTATGACGGAAATAGGGACTTGGAAAGATTTATCTTAAAAGTTAATTTAGACATAGGGGGAGCATAGTACTCGCTGATATTATTAAATTCTCTGCAGCACCTATTTATCGGCTCACTTCTTGCATAGACAGTGTGATGTTGATATTCATTTAATAGTCGTGTATGCCGTGTACGTTTGATCGGGTCATTAAATTGTATCTTGTTTGATATATACTCGCTATCAACAAAACCGTTAATGACATCGAAGGTAAAACATGAACTAAGTAAAGTTCTTCTTATTGAAAGGGGCATTAAATTCAGAAGGCTAAGCCTAAAATCATAAGGTGGCAATAAATTGTACTCACGGGGCTTATACGTGTCCCTAAGCGCAAAAAGCAGAAATTGCTTTTGAATAGATTCAAGTCTTTCACTGTGTGATTCGAAAGCAGGATTCCAAATAATGCATCCATATTCAAGAATAGGGCGCACTAACGTGCAGTATAAAGCTTTCGTGGCCCAAACATTTTTGAACTCTTTTGCACGCCGTTTTATAAAACCGAGTAGTTTGCTGGCCCTAGATACAATTTAATCATAATGTAAGTTGAAACGCAAATTGTTGTTCAAGTCTACACCAAGATCAACAATATGGTTGACTCTTTTAAGTTCAATGCTATTGAGGAAGTAACTGTTATTTGTTACCAAATTTTTACGGGAGAAGGTTATTAAGCAGCATTTCTTAACATTAAGATGAAGTTTATTTTGATTGCACCAGTGCTCAAGAGATGACAGTTTCGACTGTAAGTAAATTACATCTGTTTCCGATTTAATAACATGGTACATTTTTAGGTCGTCTGCATACATTAGATGTGGGATATCGCAAAGAATATCAGATAGGTCTGAGATAAAAATATTAAAGAGAAGTGGACCAAGGTGACTACCTTGTGGTACGCCGGATGTAACTAAAATCTGTTTGGATAAGGTACCTTGAAATTTTACGAACTGAGACCTGTCGTGGAGATAGGACTTCAGCCAACTAAGCAAAGATTCTGAGATACCAATCTTTTCCAATTTGGAAGCCAAGATATCATGATCGACTCGATCAAAAGCTTTGCTAAAGTCGGTGTACATTGCCTCCACTTGATGTCCTTTTTCCATTTTACTTAAAACATCAGAGATCATAGTCATTAGATTTGTTGTGGTTGATCTACCTTTACGGAAACCCTGTTGCTGTTCAATGAGTAAAGGATTTATAATAGATGTTAGTTTTGCGCATATAATTTTTTCGAACAATTTTGGAATAGCAGATAATATGGCGATTCCTCTATAGTTTTCAAAAGACCTTTTATCGCCATTTTTATATATTGGTGTTAGGTGAGATATCTTCCAATATGATGGAAAAGATCCTTGGAGTAGAGATTTGTTAAATATTATATATAAAGGCATGATAAGTGTGTCTAAACATCGGACTAGTAAGTGCGGGGGTAACAAGTCTGGGCCGGGTCCTTTATTTGTATCAATTTCTTTAATCGCATTAGATATCTCATCACACGTTAGTTGGATATGATTAATTATAGGGTTAATTCCTGAAAAGGGAGGGGAACTATAAGTATTACTTGTGAAAACACAGAAAACTTCTTTAAAATAGTCTGCATATAAGTTGCTGATTTCATGAGGGTTGGAGGAATTGACATCACCTTTAAACATAGAAGATGGATAGCCGCTAGATTTTCGCTTCATGTTAACGAAGTCAAAAAATTTTTGTGGCTCTTGGACAATTTTCTCGCCGATAAGGTTAGTGTACAACTTATACGTTTCTTCTGACTTGATAGAGAACTCTTTAGATAGCTCGTCATATCTTAGCTTCAGTTCATCGCTTACATTTTCGGTGGTTTTGAGAAGTTTGTAAATTTTGTTTCTTTGGTTTCTCAAAAATCTGAGATTTTTGTCTAGCCATGGCTCCGAAAGCTTATTCTTTTTCTTTATTTTTGGCACATAGTTTTCGATAGCAGTAAAAATGTGCTGATAAAATCTTGAGACAGCGCTGTCTAAATCTATGTTGGATAGAATATTATTCCAGTTTAGAGCATTTAGATAACATTTAATACTTTCGTAATCGGCGTTGAGGTAATCGTATGCAATAGAATTATTATAAGACTGGGTAAAAGTAATGTCGTTAGCAGAGAAAGCAACTGTTAAAGCTGTATGGTGAACAGTGTTAGTAAATAAATTTTCTGCTTCAGTGCATGGACTAACCTTCACTTCATCGTACGAGTTTGTAAAGATAAGGTCCAACCATCTGCCATTTTTATTTTGTTCAGAAGAAACTTGTTGCAGATCGTTGCCATAAAAGGTACTAAATAATGAGAAATCTATGGCATTAGAAAGGTTAACAGGAAGAAGATACTTGTCATTTTCATCAACAACAAAAGAGATATTTGGCCGGTTGAAGTCACCAAGAATAACAACCTTATCTTCCTCTTTAAGAGTGAATGTAAAGGAGGACAGTGTTTCACATAGCTCATTGTATGTTGTTTCACTTGAGCCAGGAGGAATGTAAACGACACCTATGTACATAAAAAGATTATTTCCTGAACAGACTTCAATTATCAGGTGATCAAAAAGTTTATGGGTATGCGTATCTATAAGCTCACTTGAAAGAGAATTGTGAGTTGCTATGAGAACGCCACCTCCTATAGAAAGACCAGTAGAGGAGTAATCCCGATCGTTTCTGAAGACAGTCCAATTACTGTCAAGAATTTCTTCATTATTGAAGGTATCATTTAACCATGTCTCAGTGAATACTAGAACATTGAAGTGACATGATTTGGCGTCAACATAAAGTTAATTTAATTTGCTTCTCACGCCGCCACAGTTATGGTAAAATATATTTAAGAAATGGGAGTTAGGGACGATAATATTGTTGTTGGTCTTTACGCGATTTTTGAAGAAGGGAAACATGTTTAGTCCTGACGTGAGCACCATAGGTATCAAGATCCACCTTGACTTGATCGATACTCACGCCGAGTTGGTCGTGAAAACGAGTAAATAAGTTAAGCAAGTCATCAACATTGGTGGGCAGACCTTCTTGCTGAATTAAAACTTTAAGATTAGTTTTAGTCTTGCCTTCAATGTATGTTGAATCAGGGGCTTTGTGCATGTAGGCGAGATACAGTCGAACGTTATTAAATACACTCTAAAGCGAGAAAGGGCATATCTACTCTCAGTGTCTGCGCAAGAATTTAATGTTAATTTGACTCTTGGTGGTAGTAGAGGGTCTAGGAATGACTTCGGACTGACAGGTTGGTTCGAGGGCTCAATTATAATTGGATCAGATGGAGATATAGCGTAGATATTTGCTTGCAATATCTTGAAATAGATATTTTGAAATAGATTTTTCTTAAATTTTAGAAAAAGTTTGCTTCAATTTTTATGCGATAATAGCAAGGGTTTTTCATTTGTGTCATCATCAAGTACACAAACTTCAATGCTAAAAAACTTCAAACGAGTGCTTTAATCTAGGCTAAGTATCTTTAATGTGCTGTTTTCTCAAAAATACGCTACAGTGCCTCAACATGCGCTACATAAGTGTCACTTTTTGTTCACTGCTTTAAAGGCAGTTGGACGAATTTTGACCGCAGGCGATACTAGTTTAATTAATATTAGCAAATATTAAAAACAAATTGTTTCTTAACACACTTAAAGCATATTTTATCAGTAAGTTTAAAATTTAATCAATTTAACACTTATTTTATTTATTTATTTTAAAGGATTTATACAATTATTAATTACTATACAAATGCAGATTTAAGCAGTACTAGCAGCTAAGGCTTCCGACTTATGTTTCTGTTTTATCGTTGCACTTTGTTGCAAGTGCTTATCTAGGTTATTTGTAAAAATGGTTGTTCTAATAAATAAAATGTGTCAGTGGCGCAATGTTTTTAAAGCACAAGACAATGCAGTCCAAGTGTCAAAACGTTTCATAAGCGAATCTATAGCGTTTAATATTTTAACCATGAAATTCAAAACCAACACAAGCAGTTTTTAAAATGTATGTCACGTGCCAGTGGTCTGCACAGGATGGCTTCTTCTTCTACTGCTTCTTCTTATTCTTGTAACTGCATATATAAGCGAGGCGTTAATGTAGAAAAATAGTGCAACACAAAGAGATAAAGAACAAAAACAATAACATAAAAGACAAAAAAAAAAAAACTCAAAAGAGAAATGCTTGCAACCATTGAAGAGGCATGCGTGCATTTTGTCTAGATTTTTGTGGTTGACATTTGAGCCAACAAAGTGCTAAATGTATTTAAATGCAAGGCAACAGTTGTTAATGCTGTTCTTATTAATGCTGTTGTTGTTCTTTAAAGCATTCTTGTGACTTGAATATAGGTCAGCAACAAGAACTGTGCTTATGTTGGTGAAAACTAGTTTGAATGCAGTAGCATTTGTTAATTTTAAGTGGGGAGGGTGGTAATAGAACCTTATGTGACAAGCCCATTAAAAGCTAGACCACTTTATGATGAAAAGCTTAAATGTAGGCAAAGCAATTATAATATTGATTTGGAGATAGTTCAAAGCATGCATTTAATTCAAGCAAAGCAGGCAAGTTCGTTTCTTAAGTCTTTCGTTTTCTTTGACTAAATGTTAAACAGTTATTATTATTTTTAACTTGACCTCGCACAACAAGTTTTTCAAAACAAATTGTGCATGTGTGTGTGTATGTGTGTATGTGTGTAAGCAAGGCTCAACAGTTTAAATATTTATGATGCAGCTACAAGAAAGACATTAACAGATATAAAGAAATAAACGTGAATAAAATAAGACAAACATAATTAAATTCGATACACACACACACACACACACACACAGCTATCGCTTAAATGCGCTGAAGAACTTGCTACATAAATTGTGTGACTAAAATAGTTAAATTGTATGACCAAAATAGTTGACTGAGCACATTTTAAATGTTTTGAAAAGATATTCTTAAAAATAGTACAGAAATTCTATAGACTTTATAGCTGAGCAAGCATTAGTTCATAAAAACTTTCGTTTTTTCTGAGTGCCCAAAAGCTTAACGAAGAAAGAAAGTTATTTTTAGTAAAAAATAAAGTTAAACCAACCTTGATATTTTTGTATTTTATTGTTTTCGCTGCTGTTAAATCACAATTATTTGCCGCTGTCTGAAAAAAAATGAAAGAAGAAAAAGTGTTTAAAATCAATTTGCTGCGCAAAAATTTTAGAAAACTTTATAGCTTAAATTGTTTATGGCTTATAAGTTAAATAAGCAATTCATAAGAGTTAAAAATTTTTAATATATTAATAACACTATGCGCCAAAATGGAAAAAAAAAAATTTATGTGATCGATATGCCAAACTAGAAGAATACCAATTTTTTGCAAAAATACTAAAGTGATAAGCAAAATGGGCACATTGAATTAAAAGTAAATGTATTTATCTTTAAATTTAAATTTTTTACCCAATCTATCAATAATATCTCGAGATACGCTAGAATATATGAAACTATATAAAAAAAAAACGCGACCGTAGCCTAGTGGGTAGAGTGCGTGGCCCCTAAGCTAAAGAACCGCGGTAGCCCGGGTTCAATTCCAGCTCAGACAGAAAGTTTTTTCAATTGAATTAATTTTTCTGTTCGATCGTCACCTCTCTGCAGACAATGGCAAACCTTAGAGAGTAAAAATTGCCATGTGAAGCTTCTTGAGAACATAAGCCGTTCGGAATCGGCATAAAACACGTAGGTCCAGTTCTCGGTCATTTGTGATCAAATATTTAAAAACACGCACAGCACAATTGATCAATAGAAGCTAGGTCGAAGTCCTTCCAAGGGCTGAAATGGCCAGTTTATTTATTATTTTTATATAAAAAAAAAAATTGGATCGCAATTTCAAAAATATATATCTCGAAATCCTATCCAGAAAAAGTTTTATTGTTGCGATTTTCGTGTTCATCTATAAGAAAAGTTTAGTGGAATATCGATCACGAAAATGGTGGCGCATAGTGTAATTATAAAAAATAGTTAATATTTTTTAATGCATGTTATGAAAAGTTATAAACTTTGAAGCATCGTTAAAATTTACTCAAATTAGTTGAGTTTATATGAAAAAAATTTCCCTTTAGCATTAATTGCCATACAATGCAAAATTTTTTGCTACTTAAAAATATAAAAAGTTTTAAATGTATCCTCACTTCAAGCTTATCAATTATTTAGCTTTACAGTTTCTCTGTAAAGTTAGCTGTGTTAAAAAAAAAACAAAAATCAACAAAATTTCTTTTAATAGCCATTATATGCTGTCAAGCAAAAAAATAAATAAATAAAAAAATACGAAGTCTTTGCTTCATTGAACTAGTTTTAGTCAATGTTGCTGCTGTTGTGATCGTTGTGCTATTATACAAAAAACTATAAATTATGCATCATTTGTTTGCCGTTCCTGTTGCTGTTAGCTGTTTCTGTTATGCTTTAAATAACGGAAATTGTAACAATTATGCCGGTTGTTGTTGCGGGTAAAAAACAAACACAAACACAAAAGTAGCGCGTGTGAGTGTTTATCTCATTTGAGCTCAACACCATTGAAAAAGCTTAAGTTTAAGCTGCGTGCCAGTTACTCACAGATGATGACTGTAACATTCAATGACTGAGTTGAATGTATAATGAAAAACTGATAGTTGTGCTGTCTGCACGTTAATCATAAAAAAAGCATTAAAAATTAATTTATGCATTCCAAAGCTGCGTAAAACGAGTTGAATTTTCCAAAATTTTTTCGCTTAATGAAGCATAAACTCTTTAGTGAAAGTTTTCTTTTTCAACTTAATATAGCACAGTAGCTACAAACGACTTGGCAACAAACCTGTTTGTTTTTGAAATCTTTTGTTTGCTTTCGATTTCACAAAAGCACACAAGAACTTAGCATAGGCTATATAATTGCTAAATACACAATGAGCATTCTTAACAATATAAATATATATTGATTTTAAATAAGGTAAGCTGGAAAAATTGTCGTAACTTATACGAAAAATATTCATGAGAGTAATTTTTGAGAAACCATTTTTTCTAAAATAAAAAAATTAACGTATAATAATAACATTAATAAGCTTTAAATTTTAAAAAAACCTTTTCCAACTGTGTTGAAGTATTTGCAAAAGCCTAGCTATAACAAAATCTGAAACACTTATTAGTTCAGTTTAACGTTTCACACAATTTCTTAAAAGCGCCAGACAAGAGAAAATAAGTAATGCCATTGAAAAGTCGTCTTCTAAAGCTAAAAAATATTTTGTAAACATAACGTGCATTACAGCTTTGAAAGTTTCTCGAAAGGTTTAAGGCTTTCAAAATATTTTTAGAAACTAGATGAAAATTTCGTATCATGTTTTATAAAATTATGAAGAAACAAAACTTAATACGCTTTACAAACACTCTTAAAAGCTCTTTTAAAAAGCTTTGAACAACTTTTTTAAATAGACTGAGCTCTTGAGAAAGTTTTATAAAGGCGAAAAGCTTTATAAAAGCACAAAGCGAAACAAAGCAAACCTGTCCAAAAGCTTTCAGCTCTTTAAAAATTTTTCTAGTATCAATCTTCTGAAGTATATTTATATTCTTTAATGTTTTGAATATTCTTTAATATTCATGAGATTAATTTTTGAGGAAACATTTTTTTTAAAATAAAACAAATATACGAATAATAAATAATGACATTAATAAGCTTTATATTTTAAAAAACTTTTTGCAACTGTGTTGAAGTATTTGCAAAAGCCTAGCTATAACAAAATCTGAAACACTTATAAGTTCAGTTTAACGTTTCACACAATTTCTTAAAAGCGCCAGACAAGAGAAAATAAGTAATGTCATTGAAAAGTCTTCTTCGAAGTAAAGTTAAAGCTAAAAAATATTTTGTAAACATAACATGCATTGCAGCTTTGAAAGTTTCTCGAAAGCTTTAAAGCTTTCAAAATAATTTTGGAAGCTAGATGAAAATTTCGTATCATGTTTTATAAAATTATGAAGAAACAAAACTTTATACGCTTTACAAACACTCTTAAAAGCTCTTTTAAAAAGCTTTGAACATTTTTTTTAAATTGACTGAGCTCTTGAGAAAGTTTTATAAAAGCGAAAAGTTTTATAAAAGCAGAAAACGAAACAAAGCCGTCCTGTGCAAAAGCTTTTAGCGTTTTACAAATTTTTTAAGTATCAATCTTCTGAAGTATATTTATATTCTGTAATGTTTTGAAGCTTTCTAAAGCTCTACGTTTTTTAAAGCTTTAAAGCTTTCAGCTTTTCACACATTTTTTAAGTATCAATCTTCCAAAAAAATATATTTATATTCTTTAATGTTTTGAAGCTTTCTAAAGCTATACTTTTTTGAAAGCTTTAAAGCTTTCAGCTTTTTACAGATTTTTTAAGTATCAATCTTTTAAAATATATTTATATTCTTTAATGTTTTGAAGCTTTCTGAAGCTCTACTTTTTTGAAAGCTTTAAAGCTTTCAGCGTTGTACACATTTTTTTCTAAAATATATCTTTACATAAAGAGTTTTAAAAAGTTTTGAAGAGTTTTGAAGCTTTCTTAAGCTATAATTTTTTGAAAGCTTCAAAGCTTTCGAGGCTTTTGAAAAGCGCAAAATTAATTAAAAGCTTTTGAAATTTACAAACAAACCACTTTTCAAAAGATTTTTAAGCTTTTAACAGCTTTTGTAAAAGCCTTAGAGCTTTTGTAAAGTGTTTGGCTTACTAGAAGCTGTTAAAATATATGAAATCCCATAGTGCATTTCGAGGGTGTGTAAAGGCACAGAGCTTTTGAAAAAATCTTGAACTTTTAAAAATACATTTTTTAATCTTAACCCATTAAACGCCAGCGTTGCTTTAAAGCAACGTTTATATTAAAAAAATCTCAAAAATCAACGCATTTGAGAGGGACAAAGTTTTATCTATTGACTCCTAAGGCAGCCTTTAAACTTTCGAATTTCTTAAGGGGGAAAGGTATCTTTGGAGTGCTGAAAAAAATCATCTTTTTAGACATTTTTTGAACAGTTTACTAAACTTAACCACAGCTGTTATTTATCAAATTATGACGGAAATGTAAAGCCAAAAGATCAAACTAAAGTTCAACAAATAAAAAAGCTCCACTTCAATTCATTTTTCAACATTTTAAATACTTAGATATTTTTTAAATGGTATTGCTTTAAAAACACCTGTTATGAAAACCGCTGCAATATATTTTGTTTAATCTTGGTGTGAGGTGTGAGCAAAAAATGGTGTTTCGAGAAAATCGAGTCTTAGTTTTTTGACAGCTGGCAGCTCGTAAACTAATGGTTCAATTTTGCTGATTTCTTTTTTAAAATTAATGCTGAAGTTTATTTTAGTGAACGATCAAATTTATTTATTACATTTTTAAAGATATATATTAAATTTAGTTATTTTAAAAAAGCATGTCGGACGTTTATTTTCTGGAATACCAGAATTTTGGCTTTTTTCTAACTCAAAATTTGTGATCTAGGGAGCAAAATAAGCAATTCCTGAAAAAATCATCAAAATCGGCCAACGAAATCACATATCGGCGGTTAATGGGTTAACAGCTTTTTAAGCATTTCAAAAGCCAAAGCTGCTTTTTGTTTTTTTACTTTATAAAAGCTTGTGAAAAGTTTCAAGTTCTATAGAAGCTTTCGAAGTGTTGTAGAAGCACAAAGATTCTCAAAAGATGTTGAACTAATAGATTGCTTTGCAAGCTTTTTCAATGCTGCAGAGTTTTTAAGCATTTGTTTTAAACATGATACATTTAGTAAAGGATTTGGCATAAGTATGAAATTTCATGAAAGCTTCAAAACAGATTGTAATTATTTTTAAAAGAACAATATTATTTACAGAATTGGAGATTTTAAAAGCTTAATCTGTATAAAAGCGTAAAATCTTTCCAAAAACATATGGATTAAAAAAAGTTAAACATTTTTAAAAAGCACCTAATTTTTTAAAGCTTTTAATTTCACTTCAGCACAAAACGTTGTGTAAGCTTGAGCGCTTTTTAAAAGCATAAAGTGTCAAGTTTTTTAAATTAAAAAAGTTCTTTAAAGCTTTATTGGTTATTATATCATCGTCCGGAGATTGAAGTGCTCAGACCATTTGAGTTAATGTACAAATTTGAGTACAATTTCGAGTGAATGGTACGGAAGATAGGGCAAGAGATCACCAAAAATTTCTGTTTAAAAGGATATAGAGTAAAATGGGCATCTTAGCTTCTGAAAAAAATAGCATTAACTGGATTGCAGATGTAAGAAATTTTGTATCAAAAACCACTAACTCAAAATTGTCAAAATGGCGTATAGAGCAAATGAATCCCCAGACGACGATATCATCCTTATTTTTGTTTTTAGTATTATAACTTAAAGCTCTTGATTCATTGCATTTATATTACTCAACTGCACTGTAACATATATAATAAACTTATTTATTTTTAGTTGAATTTTATTATTTTTATATACTTTTTTTGTTACAATTATTACAATTATTATAATTTATTATAGAATTATTTATTTTTTATTAATTTTATTGAAGAATTTTTTGTAACAAGATTTTATTTTTGCTTATTCAAACTTCAAGCATGATACGCATTCTTTTCTTGCTATCTATATTATGCACTCTGCTCTTATCTTTTAAGCTTGCAACAAAAATTTAATGCTTGTGATATTGCTTAGTTTCCTTTTTTCTCCAACCACCGACTTTTCGCACTGCCTAGAGCAGAGTTAATTGATCTTGTTTTTTTTTACTTTCCTATACTTTTCTATATGTTTTCAACATAAGCTTAGATCTTAACAGAAAATTAAAAAAAAAACAAAAACTAAAAGACTGCAAATATTTCGCCACCATCGTGGCTGTTTTAAATGGTGGTTAAAAGCTTTGCGAAGTGGTTGAACGGACGACAAGCTGCAGGTACCGTCAATTTCGTGCCTAGCGCTAGAATATAATAGTCAAGCACCTAGCTGTTGTAGCAAAAGTTCAATAACAGGCACAATGGCAATGCCAACCACAGCAGCAAAAACAACAAAAATAAAAATAGCAACAACTTTGCAACATCGGCAGCATAGTTTAGAAAATTGCAAGCGCAAAAGTAACCATTATTGTAGTTGTTGTTGTTGTTCTTGTGCTTTAGACAACATTACAAGAGCAATTATTTTTATAACAAAACCAAAAACAACAACAACACATATATAAATAAAACACTATTCTGGCGTTTGCTATTTCTAGTTAAAGGCAGTAGCAGCTAACTGCCATATTTCGTGCTTTTTTTGTGTGTTGCTTCTGTCGTTGTTGTAAACCTTTTGGCTGGCACTTAATATTTGCTGTGCCTTAAAGTGTTAAAAATTCCCTAATATATTTGCTGTTCATGCTGTCGTCGTTGTTGTCGTAGTTGTTGCTATGCTTGTTAGGTAAAAAAAAAAAAAAACTAAATAATGAATAGCTGCCGCCAATATAAATAATATGCTGCAGTTTTGCTATCGTTGTTGTTGGAAAGTTGTTGGCATGTTGCTATTGTATGTTCCCGTTGGCAGGCAACAAATGGGAAAGTTAAGGTCACCATTAAATTTATCGTTGTGCGAAGTTGTTTAAAATACTTGATGTGAAGTTCGCTGCTTAAGTCTTTTGTTTTGTAGCTGATAAACTGTGACTGTTGCTTGACGTTATTTACTCATAGAGAATAATTTTTTAATTAATTGGAGAATTTCTTCTATGTGTTTTTAAAATTTATTGTAATTGTTTTTCTTAATATTTATTTCAATAATTTTTTTCAACACATTTTCTTACACACAATTTTGCAGAATATTTAATTGATATTGTTGCTTAAATTCATATCTTTGATTGAGTTCATATATATTCATAGATATTCATATCTTTTATATTTTTTCCAGGTAGCTTTCTTCGCTGCTTTTTAGCATTAATGTGTACCAATATGTAATGTTGTTCATATTCTTCGCATAAAAAGTAGCTCATCAGCCCAAAACATTTAAGCCATGTTGCAAAAAAAAAAAACATCAGAAAAATAAGCAACAAGCTTAACAAGCCACAAAAGTCAATCCTTTGCTACACTGTACTTGCTTTTTGGTCGTGATATTGCTTTGTTTGTTGCAGCTTGTTGGCACAAAAATATGTTGTGCTCAAATTGAAATTTTATTTTATTTGTTTCGGACTATTTTTTATTCAAAGCTGCTGCAGTTGTGACTAAAGCTGCTGCAAACAATGCGAACTAGTCTTGGCTCGCCGTGACTTTCCTAACATCTCTTATTTAGAGTTATAAAGAAAGAAAAAAATGTATTCTTCTATTAACAGTGCTTGTTGCTGATGATATTGCTGTTGTATTTGTTGTTGCTGCATCGGTTGAAAATATTTCACTTTTGCTGTTGGGGTTCATAAAGGGCGGCCAGCCGCATGTTGTTGTTGTTGTTGTTGTTGATGTTGGCGTTCATATGGCGGCAATAAACAAAAATAATGTTGCACAGCTTCGCTTCAATACCTTTTGGCGGTTACATATTTTATTTGTTTGGACTCTACTTAGAAGCAGTAGTAGTTGTTATGGTCGTGGTCGCTGTTGTTGTTGTTTTTATTTTTGTCCTCTTCAAAATAGAAAATTGCTACAAATGCATAATATAAGCTACAGACAACCAAAGACAACCAGCCAGACAATCAAATGGCAAGCATTGAAATTGTAATAACATTGTTTCCACAGACTGTGTTTTGTTTGATTTTTTTTTCTTTTTTATTGTTGTATTGAACAAAGATAGCTATTTTTAAACTAGCTATTTAAAATGTAATTAAAATGTTTATTTATCAGTTTGGGGCAACTTTTAGCGTAGTTTACTTGGTTACACAGATATGAAAGCAAGTTCGTAGCTTAAGTCTTTTGTTTCTCACTGAAATAACTTGGAAGGGAAGACAAACGTTTTAGATTTTTTTCAATTTACTAAAAAATATTTTTGCAAGAATTTATTTAAAAACTAGTTTTTGCTTGCAAGTGCAAAAATGCTAGAGTTTTGTTTCTTAAGTCTTTTGTTTGTGCTGAAGCAAGGCGTTGAACAAGTTTTTTATTGTTACATTTTAAATACCTTTGAATACAAAATTGAATACAATTACTTTTAGACAATTTCCTTGTTATATCTTTCCAATTTCTTAAAGAAAATTCTGTTAATTATTCAACGTTTTACTCAGAATATTAAAAATAAGTCTGAGTCAGATTTTGTAAGCACAAGAATCAAGATTAACCTACACAAACTTTTTAAATTTAGAAACTAGTTAGCAAGTTTTAATTGTCTCTTAAAGAATACTGTCGGAAAAATACTTTATAGACATCAACAAATTTTTAAGCAAAAACTCTTATAGCTTCTTGCTCCTAAACAAACAGATATGATTGCTTAGAAAGAAATATACATACATATTTCCATAACTTCTAAATAAAAAAATCAATACAGTTTAAATAACGTTCAGCTCAAAAATCAAATGCTGCTTTTTATGTTAATCTCAAGGTATAATGTTTTTCTATTCCTGCCGAATAGTTAGAGTTAAGGCCTTTCGCAACGCATGCATAACTGGTGGGCAGCAAACCCATACTTGCAATGCCGTTGCAGCTGTAGAAGGTTAAACTGTTTTGAATTTCAAATTAAATGCAACAACAACAAAAAATGAAAGAAATGTCTTTTACCACTAACTATTCCTATGATGATGTCCTTTTATGATGGCAAAGGTATTTATTCCAAAAATTTTTCACTGTTGTGGTATGCAATAATTTTAAGATTGTTACCGGAATTTGTTGAATGTTTGCAATGTGAAACTATGATTGCAAATTTATAGAAGTTTAAAAAATTTATTTTACTGTAATTTTTTTCTTTTTTAAAACTAATAAAATAAACTTAAATAAAATGTATACTTAAAATTTATAAGGTTTTCTTTAAAAAATTATTTTATTGACTTTTTTGATTATTATTTTTATTATTTTTTGTTTTGCACTAAATTTTTACTGCGATTATTTATGTTTATTTTAATAATTGTTTGTTTTTGTTTGTAATTAATGTTTTTTATAACTTTTTTAAGTCTGTCTAATTTTAATTATTTTAATTGTTTTTTATATAAATAATGCAAATATTTTAACTTTTAATTTTTTATTTTTATATTTTTAAACTTTTGCTTATTTTATATTTGTTATATTAAATATTTAGATTATTATTTTTTTGTATGTATGTATATTTTTATTTTTTCATAAATAAATATTTTTACATTTGTAATGTTTTATAAGTTAATTTTTTTCTTATTTAAAATTTTTATATTCTTATATTGTTATATTTTTGTTTTTATATTTTTATGTATAAATATTAGGGTGTCCCAAAAAAAAAAATATATTTTTTTTTATTTTGACAGATGTCCGCGGCTTTAATATTTCCACTTGACCTTAGTAACACCCTCTTTGAAGAGCATCTCAATTGGTAAAGGCTTAGAGGTCGCGAATTCATTTTCTAATTTTCCCATACAATTTGTACGGGGAAAAATCAGTTTTGCTGGTAAATTGAATTTAGAGCAATTATCTTTTAAGCAACATGGTTAAAAAACGTGTTTCCTCAAATTTTGTCTGTTATGACATATCCAAATTTCATTTTCATAAGATTATTATTTGGTGGTTGCCAAAAACGATTAAAAAATAAAATATAAATACGAAAAAACTACTTGTTGTAACTTTTTATCCAAAAACATATAACAACCCTATGAATTTTTTCTTCATTATGCATTCCAACTATCAATATCCAAAATTTAAGACCAATAACAATACTGAAAGTGTAGTACTCTAAGAGATATTGATTTTTAATGAAATAATTCTAAGTATAAGTATTCATTTATATAGGTAGCTCTAAGAAGTGAGCCACAGACCACCAAATAATAATTAGATAAAAATGAAATTTGGATATGTCATAACAGACAAAATTTGAGGGAGCACGTTTTTTTTAACCATGTTGGTTAAAAGATAATGGCTCTAAATTCAATTTACCAGCAAAACTGATTTTTCCCATACAAATCGTATGGGAAAATAAGAAAATGAATTCGCGACCTCTAAACATTTACCAATTGAGATGCGCTTCACAGAGGGTATTTCTAAGGTCAAATGGATGTGGAAAAGTCGCGGACATCAAACACTATTTTTTTTTGGGACACCCTAATAAATATGTGTATATTTTTTCTAACATTTTTTGATTACATATTTTTATATTGTGATATTTTTATATTACTATTTTATTTCGAATTTTTATATTTTTATAGATTTATATTTTTATATTTTTATATTTTTATATTTTTATATTTTTATATTTTTATATTTTTATATTTTTATATTTTTATATTTTTATATTTTTATATTTTTATATTTTTATATTTTTATATTTTTATATTTTTATATTTTTATATTTTTATATTTTTATATTTTTATATTTTTATATTTTTATATTTTTATATTTTTATATTTTTATATTTTTATATTTTTATATTTTTATATTTTTATATTTTTATATTTTTATATTTTTATATTTTTATATTTTTATATTTTTATATTTTTATATTTTTATATTTTTATATTTTTATATTTTTATATTTTTATATTTTTATATTTTTATATTTTTATATTTTTATATTTTTATATTTTTATATTTTTATATTTTTATATTTTTATATTTTTATATTTTTATATTTTTATATTTTTATATTTTTATATTTTTATATTTTTATATTTTTATATTTTTATATTTTTATATTTTTATATTTTTATATTTTTATATTTTTATATTTTTATATTTTTATATTTTAATATTTTTAAAAATTTTATATTTTTTATTTTTATATTTTTATATTTTTATATTTTTATATTTTTATATTTTTATATTTTCATATTTTTATATTTTTATATTTTTATATTTTTATATTTTTATATTTTTATATTTTTATATTTTTATATTTTTATATTTTTATATTTTTATATTTTTATATTTTTATATTTTTATATTTTTATATTTTTATATTTTTATATTTTTATATTTTTATATTTTTATATTTTTATATTTTTATATTTTTATATTTTTATATTTTTATATTTTTATATTTTTATATTTTTATATTTTTATATTTTTATATTTTTATATTTTTATATTTTTATATTTTTATATTTTTATATTTTTATATTTTTATATTTTTATATTTTTATATTTTTATATTTTTATATTTTTATATTTTTATATTTTTATATTTTTATATTTTTATATTTTTATATTTTTATATTTTTATATTTTTATATTTTTATATTTTTATATTTTTATATTTTTATATTTTTATATTTTTATATTTTTATATTTTTATATTTTTATATTTTTATATTTTTATATTTTTATATTTTTATATTTTTATATTTTTATATTTTTATATTATTATATTTTTATATTTTTATATTTTTATATTTTTATATTTTTATATTTTTATATTTTTATGTTTTTATATTTTTATATTTTTATATTTTTATATTTTTATATTTTTATGTTTTTATATTTTTATATTTTTATATTTTTATATTTTTATATTTTTATATTTTTATATTTTTATATTTTTATATTTTTATATTTTTATATTTTTATATTTTTATATTTTTATATTTTTATATTTTTATATTTTTATATTTTTATATTTTTATATTTTTATATTTTTATATTTTTATATTTTTATATTTTTATATTTTTATATTTTTATATTTTTATATTTTTATATTTTTATATTTTTATATTTTTATATTTTTATATTTTTATATTTTTATATTTTTATATTTTTATATTTTTATATTTTTATATTTTTATATTTTTATATTTTTATATTTTTATATTTTTATATTTTTATATTTTTATATTTTTATATTTTTATATTTTTATATTTTTATATTTTTATATTTTTATATTTTTATATTTTTATATTTTTATATTTTTATATTTTTATATTTTTATATTTTTATATTTTTATATTTTTATATTTTTATATTTTTATATTTTTATATTTTTATATTTTTATATTAAAGTTTTTTCTAAATGACCTTCTTATTTATTATGTTGATTTTATATGATTAAATACAAATTCTAAATGTTTGATAGTTTAAATCATACTTGCTCTTAAATAAAAATTCTAGTTGTTTGATAGTTTAAAATCGTTTATTGAGCTTTAGGTCAAAGTTAGAACAATTAATTATTCTAACGAATTTTTCCAAAGAAACAACAACAACAACAACGTTTTTTCAATATGTAAAGGAAAATATCACTTGCTGATTTTATTGCATTTTCGGCCCTGCTAAAGGCTTCATCAAAAATCTTTGTGATACCCGTGATGCACTAGCGCACTGCACCACAGAGGCGATGAGATTTTAAGTGTCAATTTCTCAGTTTTTCTCCCATTTCATATTCTCATATTTCTTGTTGTATTTGAATACAATTTGTTGTATTTGTATATTGAAAGTGGGGCAAGTCCATTTTTTGTAATTGCGAGATATTTAAAGGTTTGCATTTTAATAAGTTTAAAAAAGCTGTTAAGCACTAGCACACATATTTTTCATTTTTTGTGGTGTTAGATAATGTAAGTTTATTACCCTATAGTGTTTTTAATGGAGGCTTTAAAAAAATTAAGATTTTTTATATCTAAATGGTATAATGGACTTGCCTCACTTTCAAAATTAATGAATTGTTATCGTTTATTAAAAGTATTATTTTGAAAATGCGGCGAGTCAATTTTTTGTTATTATTGCGAGATATTAAAAAGTTTGCGATTATGATAAACTTATTATTATTATGTTAAATTTTGCCATAATATATTCCGTTAAAAATAGTTTCAGCCGAGATAGACTTGCACCACTTTCAAAATAAACATATTTACTATACCACTAATACCTAAAACTTCCTTTCTCGAAATATTAGGCAATCTGGTTGTTTTTTACTGTAAATTTTTTGCTAATAAAAATATCGTATTAAGTTTAAAATATAACTATAATTTTTTAAATTTTTTTAAATAAACATATTATATTTTTACAATTTTATATTTTCAATTTTGTTTTTTATTTTTGTATAGTTTTATTTCATCGATATTTTTATATATTGATATTTTTGCATATATATTTTTATACTTTTTTATATTTTGACATATTGATATTTTTGTGTGTTTTATATTTTTATATTGTTTAATTTTTTAATTTTAGTGTTCTTATATTTTAATATGCTTAGATTTATAATTTTTTAGTATTTTTATATGATTATATTTTTTATTTTTGTAGTTTTAAATTTGTTTACTTTTTTAATATTATTTTATTGTCTTTTTTATATTTTTTTTTTAATTTCGGTATTTTAATATTTTTATATTTTTTTATATTTTTAATTTTTTTTTGTATTTTATATTTTTGTTTTTCTATTTTTATATTTGTGTATATTTGTATTTGTATGTTTTTAATTTATTTTGATATTTTATGTTATATCTATTGTTATTTTATAGTATATTTTATAATTTATGTGCACATTTTTTAATTTTTATATTTTTAGGGATTTATGTTTTATGTATTTTTAAAATTTTTATATATTTATATATTAATGCGATTATGATTTTTTTTTAAATTTTGGTATTTTGTTTTATTTAATTTTGTCTTGTATGTATTTAAACATATTTTGTTTTAATATGTTTTATATTGTTATATTGTGTTTTATTTTTACATAAAACTATTTTCTTTTTTTTTATTTAAACTTATGCATATTGTTTTTGTTTAATATTTTAATTTAATTTTATTTTTTCGCTTGATCGTATTTAGATTTATTAAGAGTGATTAAGGTTTATAATTCGAAGCAGATGTACAAATTTGATGGTTATAATTAACTGTTCTGTATTCAACAACGAGCCTCGACATCATTGAGCATGAGTCTTTTTTTTTGGTTCTGTTTTTATGCAACCAAATTAAATTTAATGCATAGTGATAGTTTTCTGTTTCGTTGTATTGTTTTGTTTTTTAACTTGAATTTGAATTTTTGTTTTGTTTTCTTCTCTCTTGGTGGCACCTTTCAACGTGGCGTCAGGCTTGTCCACCACAGAAACATCTGTGTTTGCTCATCGACGTGATGTTCTTCTTAACAGCAACAGCAGCAACAACAACAACAGCAACAATAACAACAACAACAATAATAACAACATTAACATAAGCTCAAAGTGATTATCGTTGTCTTACGTCACGAATAATGAAACGTGACTGAAATTGAAGTTAAATGTTAAGAACACAAAACAGAAAAGAGCCAAAGAATACCCTTAAAAAATATACCAAAAGAATACAGGCAGCATGCATGGTTTTTTGTGGTAACTGTGGTAATGTGCCTCTATAAAAGACACTATTTAATATTTACTTAATGTCCATAGCAGCGAAATTTTTTTAAACCACGGAAGTAAAACGAGTAGATAAATGAAATGTGAGCAAATCACACATAAAAACAAATAAAATTATAACATAGTATGAAAAAATAAAAAAGAAATCTAAAATTTGAGAAAATTAATTGCACTTTAGTCTTGGAGCATTCTTCTATAATGATTAAAAATTCTTGGTTTTTTGGGTTGAAAGTTTTAATAGTTTCATTTAAGTTTTAATTATTTAAAATTTAATTATTAGTAAGTAAATTAGTGAGTAAGAGTTGATTGAATTTTAGCACGAAGTGTGTACAGCAATGAGCTTTCAAGCATGATCTTATTATTGAAGTTGTATTTTAACTTTAAGATTTAAGTTGCTAAAACTCTCACATTTTCACTTAAAACAAAATATCGATCAAGTTGCCGACCAGAGCAAGAGCTTGTGGTTTAAGCTTTAATCTGATCTAAGTATTGCCAGGACAGCTTTTACTATTTAATATAAATTTTTAATGTTTTATGAACAAGTGGTTTAATAAGGACTATACGAAATATTAATAAAATAAGAGTAGCAAATTCTTGGGCTTTCTTAGCAGACGTGTCCCTCTCTTCTCCCTCCCTCTTCTTGTTCTTCACCATTTGACATTTCACTATGGTTAACAGTGTTGCCATCATCAAATTTATTTTAGCAAAGTTTATTCCGTGGCAGTATGCAGGAATAAAACTAATAATCAATTAAGTAATGAAATTAAGTAAAAACACAAAAACAAAAATATTCCTTTTTGCCATAGCTTCGGCTTGCAATTTTTTATATTCTATTCATGACTTGTATTTACTTTGTACATAATCATTTATAAGACTTTGTACTTGGTAGCAGATCATGTAACAAAAGCAAGAATTAGAATAGTATTAGCGATTTCTCACACAGCTCATTCTACATGCTGACTCTCAAATGAAAGCCTCTAATACCACACACTAAAACATATAACATTCCCAACCACCGCCATATAATATGAGAAATCACTTTTAGAGATCAATGTCAGCGGTATATCATGTATCATTAATACAGATTGTTTTTTTTTTAACTTGGAGCTAGAATTTCTCATAATGATAGTAGCCGCAAAATACCGCAAAATGCATGAAAAAAAAAAAATATTTGCACAAGAAAGCAGTTTGTTCACAAGGAAGGAAAGTTGTTGGCTGTGACTTGTGCTAAAGTGAGTGTTTGTGTGTGTGTGCGTGAATTCTTGCATTTCTTTCAGTTGCCATCACAAATGATCTTTCAGCTTGCAACAACAGCTTAAGAAACAACTTTTTCCGTTCTTCACTAACTTGGCCACCACAAATCAAGTTTTAGCCACAAAGCTAAAGCACAGTTAAAGTGCTTTTGGGACTTAGTTAGTTGTGTTTCTTCTTTGGTTTGTTTTTTTTCTTTTTAGACAGTTTTAGTTCTTTGTGCCACACAACTTCAGTTAGCACCAGCAGAGTGTCGGCGTTATTTGCTGAGGAAAAGTCGCCACCGCGCTGCAATATTGCTAACAGGCAGCTAAGCAGAAAGCAAAAAGCAGCAAAATATAAAGCAACAAAACCACATTTCAGCTACAATTCCTTAATATGTAGGTTAATTTTTACCGGTTATTTTTTTTTGTATTTTGCCTTATTTGGTTTTACGCCACATGAACTTGTCTTAGCTCAACACGGCTCATGGCTTTACTTTGACCTTTGATCATTTTAGTGAAATAAAAGGTTTTGCTATTTTTCGCTGCAGCTACTGAGAGTTGGTGCAACATTCGGTTGAACTTCGCTAGAAAACACTTTGGTTCGGTTTTAAAGAGACAGCGAAACAACTAGTTTGTTTCAAAACTTTTGTGTTTTTTGTGTTGTGCGTTCAGGCAGCTAAACCAGAGTAGGCAAGGTTATTCATTTGCTCAACAAATGCACAAAAACATTTAATGTTAAAAAACAATCTAAATTTATAAAAGATAAAATATTTCATATGTTATTTCTTAACAGTGTTTCCAAGTTTTCTTTTAGAATCTTTTCTTTTTAGTATTTACATAGAAAAATTTACCAGATTTTTACAAGTAAATATTTTTGCTACAGCGCACAGTGTAACGAGTGCGGCCAAAAATAAATGAAGAAAAGAAAGTCATTAATTTGTAAATCTAAATATGCAGAGTCATAGTTTAGAGTACTAATAATTTGAGTGTAAAAGGACTTTGCGATATGTTTTCAGTTACGACCACTCTTCAGTTTTCAGTTACGGCCACTAAAGTTTAATTGAAAATATGATAATTTTTTTGTTTTTACATTTTGACACTGTATATTTTTTAATAAGACATAAATTTTAGTAATAAAAGTATGCAACAAAATAAGCTTATATTTATTTTATGTTTGTATGCAAACATTCAAAGAATTTTGTGCAACTAAATAAATATATAGAGGCCTTCTATATAGGCCTTAGAAATTTAAAAAAAGAAAACTTTGAGAAACAAGAAAAAGTAAACAGCATTTTTTTTTTTTAGTTTTAATATGTCTTATAACAACTCTTTCTCAACATTTTCGCGAAATTTGGTTTGCCGAATCTCAAAAATAACGACTTTACGCCTACTTTGCTGGAGCATGAGCAATTTTATATGAAAAAACAACAAATTTTTCACAAAGTTCACAAAACAAAATAAGAAAAACTGCATTTATTTTTATTTAATTTTTATATGTCTATTGCCAATATTTTTTCTACATGTTCCCAAAATTTGGTTTGCCGAAACTCAACTACAATGACTTTACGCCCACTTTTGTGGAACATGTTTTGGCTAAAATGAACAATTTTATAGGAGAAAATAACAAAATTTTCACAAAGTTCAAAACACAACATAAAAAAAAAAGAATTTTTATTTTGTTTTATATTTTAATATATCTATTATCAATATTTTCTTAACATGTTATAACTAGTATAACTCAATTATAACTAGTGTCCGACCGAAACCGGAATTTTGGCCGAAACCGAAACTGGTTATTAATATGAAAATTTCAGTTATTACAAATAATTTTTTTTATTAAAAGCAAACAAAAGTACTTTTATACACATAAGAAAAAATTTAATATAAAAAAAGTATTATTTCAATATTAAAGTTTATAAGAATTAATTGAAGTTTACAATAATAATAAATGAGATAATTTTTTTATTTTATTTTATATTACAAAAACATTTCAGTACACACTCAAAATAGTATGCACCTACAATGCACATTTTTATAGAACTACAAAACAAAGTATTTTTTTTAAGGGTTTAGTATTATAAAATTGGAAATATTTCGTTTTTTTTTTCCTTTATTCCTCTGACACAGAATATGTTCGGAAGTTTAATTATCATTTTTTGGTTTCAGTACCTATAAAACTTAAATATTAATTGCAACAGAGATGATAGAATTGAAAATGATAGTATCGAATGCATAAAATTAACCAAAATGCTTTTCGTTAACACGAGAAATCAAATTATAGACGAATTAATAATTTTCGTTTTGTACAATGCGTTGTAAATATTTTTATATTTGAATTAAATGACTGATGCAAGAAGTTTTTACCAAAAGTTTCGGTTATTCAGCCATATTGAGGCCGAATAGCCGAAACTGGCCGAAACTGACAAAAAGGGCCGAAACCGGCCGTAATCGAAACCGAATATTCGGTCGGACACTAATTATAACGACTTTACGCCCACTTTGTGGAGCATGCTTTGGCTAAAATGAGCAATTTTATATGGAAAAATAACAAAATTTTCACAAAGTTCAAAATACAAAATAAGAAAAACAGCATTTTTTTTTTATATTTTAATATGTCTATTATCAATATGATAATATGTTCCCAAAATTTACTTTGCCGAAACTCAATTATAACGATTTTATGCCCACTTTTGTGAAGCATGTTTTGGCTGAAATAAGTAATTTTATTTAAAAAAATAATTTGTTTTTAATAAAACTTTCAAATAAAACACTTCCTTAACATAGCCCTAATATTTTACAGATTTTACAGACGTAAAATTTTTCAGATGTAGGGTAATTTTTTGGGGTCCCTTACCAAATTACTGATTTCAGTTATATGGGAGTTGGGCGTCCTAGTCGGCCGATTTGATTCATTTTCACCTAGCTATTTATAATTACAAAAGAACAATGTGTATCAAATTTAAATGATCTGGGATAATTTTTTGAGTATTTATACCAGATTACTGATATTTCGGTTATATGGGGGGTGGGCGTGTTAGTCAGCCGATTAGGTTCATTTTAAAATAACATTTTACAGCTGCAAAAGAACTATGTGCACCAAATTTCACTGATCTAGGATAATTTTTTAGGGAGCTATTTCAGATTACCGATTTCGGTTATATGGGAGGTGGGCGCGGCATTCATTCAATTCGAACGAAATTTTGTGTGCATAATTTCTCTACCATAAAACTCATTTTCACAAAATTTCATGATTCTTGGGCAACTCCTTCAATTTTTGGCCACACGCTATATGGGCTCATTACACTGTGCAGCGCTCTCTGATGTTAAAAATGGATCAAAAGAGATAGCGCCAAAACATTCATCGTGTTTGAAAACATCTTTGTGCAGATTTTCATGCTAGTCATATGTGCGGCTTAGGAGTTTTTTGCGGTTTTGTGAAAGATTTGCACCGCAATGCCCTCTGGTGTTAAAGATAGATCAAAAAAGATAGAATCAAAATACTTATCGTACCCGAAAACGTCTTTATATGAATGTCATGCGAATTATATGAGTGGTTTTGGGGTTTTTGGCGGTTTTGTAAAAGAATTTCAATCCCATTGAGTTTAAAATTGTTGTGGTGGCTTTAAAATGTCTGGAAACGCAACATTGAATAGTAGTTTTTGTCGCGGAATCCGTGTGCAAATTATTACAGTGTTGTATCCCTTCAAACAACCACAGTTTTCGTATACAAAATCATTGTTTAAATACTGACTATTAATGAATTGATTAACCTTAAAAATAATGAATTTTATAGATGAAAAGAGCTTTTCATCTCCATACATTTTTTTATAAATTTAGACTAGTTTGAGAAATTTAAATGAAGCAACAATAAAAATTTGTTCCTTTATTTAAACGACGATTTGCTATGACTAAACCTCAAAAGTATGAATTTAGACAAACTAGCGTGTCACCTCCAATATATATTTTGTGAAAAAATTTGATCAGCCCGAGAAATTGAGATAGTAGAACAATAAAACCAAAGTCGTTTGTTTAAATTACAGTTTTTAATGACTCACTATAAAAATAATGAATTAAGACATGCTGGTGTGATTAAGCTACCTCAAGGAATTTAGACGATAGAACCAACGCCATAGATATGGTGGGAGTTAAGGGGTTCAAACCCCCCACTTTAGCAATTAAACATTTTTTATATATTAAATAAAAGCACAGATATTCCAAATTATTTAATTACCATAACATGAAGATATATTGAAAATTGTACAATGTACATTAGGGTGTTCTCTATTTGTATGGGATTTTTAGTATATTCGAAAAAGGTAGGTCTAACCCCCCAAAAAGTTGTCAAATGATCTCAGAAGTAAGCTGGAAAAATTTAACGCCTCTACGACCCCGCCTTCCCATGCCGCCGTTCGATTGAAAAAAAAAATGTTTATCACTCATACGCCTTGCTTTCTCATTTTGAAAATTATTTTGTTTTATAGTGCATAAACTGTGAAAATCAGTTCAAAGTTATTATACAATATGGAAAATGTGTTATTTTTATCATTTATCATATTGTCATACGCAATATTATATAAGTTTCATTTATACTATTCATATGCGAACATCACAATAACATTTTATAAAACAATGTATAGCCATACAATTGGCGACGGCACGCCGCTTGATTTTCATCGGACGGCTTGGGGCTCTGACACTTTTGACAATTACTGGGTGCTTGACAACTACTAAAAACAACGTTTTACAAATGGCCGCCTTGCAGCCACTTTTATACTTACACTATGATAGTTGCATTAAAGTTTATTTTACCGGTCATAGTGGCAATCAAGTGTGTAAAAATGTCGTTGCGAAATGAAAATATTATTTATTTAGTTGGTCCAATTAATTTTTGTATTACTGGTTCAAAATTGCCATCCAATTAACAAGTGTTACAGGTATTATTTTACAATACTAGAAACGTTAAATTAAACCTTAAAGAAAGTGCAAGTTTGGGAAAAGGCGCGCAATTACAGCATTGTGTTACAAAACTTGCATTATTGTTCCTTAAAGCAGAAAACGAAAGCGATTTCAAAATACGGCCACCAGGAGCAATGCACCATGCGAGCTGGATGTCGAAAGCAATTTACTTTCGAGAATAAAGAAGAATTGAATGCTTTAGGAGATATCTGCTGCTTCATGGTCCGTTTTTATATTAAGGCATGGTACAAATGCTCAAACGCAGCAACAGCATGCCAAACAGATATCGACCTCATTTGCCAAATGGTGAAATATCAAGATATTGACGAAATGACAGCAAGACCTGCATTGAAGAAACTTATGAGTCATTCTTGGTATTTATACCCCGAAATATTTGCTCTCGCGTTTTTTGACGGAACTCGGCACTAAAAGGAAAATGGTACAAGCTTTGACAAGGGTTAGTGTAGAACAAGTGGACAAAAGGCTTCCTTTACATATTGAGGATATCAGGAACTGGGAAGGTAATAATGCGATTAAATAACTTTTAAATTTTAAACTAATAATTAAAAACGTGCTAACAGATAAGACGGTTGACGAATTTATAAATGAGAAAAGTGCGGAAATGATTCGTCGATTTAAAATCGATGACAGTTTTCTCAGTTGTGACCCGGAAAATTGGAGTAGCCATGAAGCTTATATTGATGGGGAAAAAATTGTAAAGTCGTTGCGTGTTGTCAATGATACTGCTGAGAGAGCAGTTAAGCTGATGGAAGACTATCATGGCCTTCTCACCGAAGACGAGAATAAAAAAAAATACATTCTGCAAAGCGTTTACACAAATTATTCGAAAACTGTTTTGAGTAAAAATTATTAATAAATACATATTGTATAATAACTTTGAACTGATTTTCACAGTTTATGCACTATAAAACAAAATAATTTTCAAAATGAGAAAGCAAGGCGTATGAGTGATAAAATTTTTTTTTCAATCGAACGGCGGCATGGGAAGGCGGGGTCGTAGGGGCGTTAAATTTTTCCTGCTTACTTTTGAGATCATTTGACAACTTTTTGGAGGATTATACCTACCTTTTTCAAAAAAATTAAAATAGAGAACACCCTAATGTACATGCTTAGTTTGTTTAGCAGACATTAAGTTAAATATAATAAAATATAAATGGTTTTCTTAATTGTTTTCCTATGTATTGTTGCTTACGTACTAGCGTTTGCAGAACGTATACATATCAATTGAACAAAAGTATTCTAAGCCAGTCTGTGAAATTCAAATGACGATAAGCAATGCTTCATTGTTCGTTTAATTACACTGGTAGGTTCTGACCAGTAAGGATATCATTAGAAATAATTAAGTTTTTTGAACTTTAGTGAAAATAACTTTAAAAAAAAAAAATCATAAAAGTGCACTAAAACCATCATTATTCTTAATTCGAATGCAAAAATTAAAAATTTTTTGATGCAGTTTGGGAGAACTTTTTCAAAAATATTATTTCAGATCATTTCACTTTTTCTAACTAACACACCAGCCAATATTTTTACAAAAAACTAGATTTTTAAAGGTTATTTCAAACCATTGCAGCTCAAGGATGGCTATCGCTGGAGTCGAAATATTTGGGGAAATCATCATAACATAAGCCAAGGATTATTTTGAGGAACTACCACAAACAACTTTTTTTGTGAGGCGCCTTAATGTTTATATATGTTTTTCTTTTTAAAATGTCTGTTTTCGTTATATAACTCAAATTAATACTTGTCGTCCTGCTCCAAAGGAAGCGATTGCATCGATTTTTTATATTTTTTGCTTCAGCAAACCCCCACCCCCGTCACCCCATCATCCATCACCTATCACAATCTACAGCTTTGTAAACAGCTCACATTAGTTCAAATAGAAATTGAGTAGGAAAATTAACCCCATGGTATCACAATATGCCTCATTGGCTTAAGTGTATCTCTGAAAAGTGACAGCCACTTTAACCTTACCTACCCCCCCCCCCCCTATGCAACACCTATCTACGGCGTTGTATAGAACAATAAAATTGTTTTTGTTTATTTAAATTAAGATAACAAATTTTGATATGTAGGCTTGCCACCTCCAATGCATTCTTTTTGGTAAAATTGAATTACCTTGAGAAAATAATATGATAAAACAATAAAATGTTGCTTATATATTTTTATTAAAATAAGAAATTTAAAAAAAAAAAACATTTAAAAAGAATGGATTTGGACAAGAGGCTGTCATCTCCCATATATTCTTTATGAAAAAAATTTAATTGAGAAATTTAGAGGACAGTACAATACAAGTTGCTCGTTTACTTAAATTCAGATTAAAAATGACTCATCTCAAAAAATTCAAAATTTGCACAAAGTGGCCTGGCATCTCCCATACATTTTATATAAAATGGGTTTACCTTGAGTAATTCAGAAGATAGAACGATAAAAGTATGCACGATTACTTAAATGTATATAACAATTGACTCAGAAATTTATTAAAAAAAAAAAAATAATATGTGGAAAATCTCTGATGGTCTTTTTATTAAAATATAAAAAAAAAATTGTATTGAATGTTGTGCGAGACAGTTTCTAGGCATAAGCAAAAACAGTAATATTGAAAATTTAAAGTGCATTACTTCATGTTTGTCACTTTTACTGGGATTTTTGTGGGGCGAGCTCATACCAAGGGTTGAACCTTGCATATTATTTTGACCAAATTTTAAACATGTCTTCCTAAAAGAATTTCTCATGAAATAATTTAATCATTATGAACGTAACAGGTCTAAAAGAAATGCTATAAAAAAACCGAGGAATACAATTTAGTGGGGGATAGTGAAATTCTCAGCGAAATTTTGTATTTTGATAGTAAAATTTTGATAGTGAAAGCGCGGGATGGCGCGCGCTAATTTTTTTTTTTAAACATTTCTTACTATCATTATTTGTAATCTAAGGTACTTTGATCATGGCCAACCCTGGCCTTTTTTTTATTTTCCAAATTTAATATTTTTTTTTTAATTTTTAATTTTTATCCCTTATCGCAATAACGGGATAGCAAAAAAACTTAAAAACAAAATATCTGGTTTTAAAGCTTAGAGTATGCCCTTTTACAAAATATAAATATCTGTTCAATCAAGCAGTTTAACAAAATGTTATAGGACTTTAAGAAAAAGACTTTATTTTTTTTTATTAAAAAATATCAATTTTGAGGCCTCACAAAAACAAAAGTACGCACTTAAAAATAAAAAACTGCCGAATTCAAATAGCCCAAATATATTTTTAGCGAAATGTATCAAAATATTATAATAATTTGCAAGTTGCACTTTTTTCTGGATGTCCAACCCTTTGTACGGGATTGCCCACCGTGGATCGTATTTTACCAATCAAAAGTTTGTTATAGCTTTACAAAAAAAAAAAAATTTTGTGAAATCAGTCAAGGTTTTCTCGTTAAGAAAAGTCTTCTTACGTTAGAAAGTTTTCTTACTCGTATTTAAGAAAAGTATCAAAGCTGAATAGTTTATTTATGCAGAGAATTAAAAAAATATTTAAATAAATTTTCTATATTATAATTCGCCATGGTAATCATGTGCTTTATGAGTACAAAGTTTATCAATTTGAAACCCGCTTGAAACACACAATATTTCCACAGTAAATCCTCAAGGTATTTGCAATAATATTGTAGTTTTGAATCGACTTTTTTATTTAAGCTTTTATGACAATTGCTGCTGTAACTTAAGATGCAAAAGACAACTGTTTTAAAGATTTTCTGCTTTAAAAAATATCAGTTTTATTTCTATTTTCTGCTTTTTTCTTAACAGGCAAGCAAACAAACCAAGTTCGTGTCTTAAGTCTTTCGTTTCTATGTTAACTCAGCTGCGAGGTTGCGCTCAAATGTTTTATTGTTTCTGCTGTTAATTGTTTTCGCAAGCAAAATTGAAAGGTAAACCCGTTAAAAACAACAACAACAACAACTACAACAACAACAACAACAACAATAAGATATATATTGTAAAAATTCATTCAAAGGATTTTTTTAATATTTATTTACATACATGCATACTTCTTTCAAGCACAGCGAGTTGAATTTCCAAAAAAAAAAAATAGATAACGCTTGGCCTTAGATTTTCCTAAATAGTTTTTGTTGTTTTACTCTAGTCTCAGCAGCATTATTTAGGCAATGTTAGAGGTCAGCTGCATGATGTTTGTGTCAAGCTTTTAGATAAGCAACAACTGAAGCAGTGTAGTTGCACAAAAATAGTACTGTAGGATATTTAGGCGAGCATTTAAATAGTTTTACAACATTTTACGTGGTACAAAAAATTTTCAATTTCTTGTGTCTCAAGCTGGTTCATACAAAAGACATTTTTGCATATGCTACAAAAAGCTTGAGTTTTAAAATATATTTGGCATTAAATTGGGTTGAACAGCGTTTCTATCATTTAATTTTTCTCTACTCTTATTTTGTATTCTTAATACGTTATTGTTCATCAAAATCAGCTGCTGAATAAACTTACTTTAACGTTTTTTCCTAAAAACTATTGGCAGAGCTCTTTTTTGCTTTTTTTTTCTTAAAACGCAAAGGTTTCAATTTGTCATCCCTCATTTGCTGCATCGCTGACTAACGTAGCAGCAAGTGCTTCGACTATCTTTACAAGGATTGCTACAGCTGCCAGTGCTGCTGCCTTAACTAATCCCTACAATTAAATTTAATTCTACTTTTGCTTTAATCGGTTTTTGCTATTTTTAAACTAGCTACCTTAGCTTAAGTTTATCCACTGGCTAATCTTGTCTATGGTTGTAGTTGCTGTAACTCTTGTTGTTGCTGGTCTTATTTTATTTGTGCTGCTTTTTGTTTCGTAGCTCAAGTCTTAAGATTTGCTTTTTTTAAAGTCCTCAGATGGCGCTTTATGATGCACTTTTATGTGACGTTGGTGAGTAGCTTTGATGGTAATTACCACGACATTGAGCGATTAGCGAGTTGTTTCTCTTGTTGTAGTTGCGATTGTTATTGTTGTTGTTACTGTAGCTACATTTGTTTTTATAGTTGTTGTTGCTTTTGCTTTTGTAGTGCTTGCTTAATTAAACAGCAATCTTCAAGAAGTTGCTTTTAAATAGAAACAGCACGTTTTATAGCCCGCTTATCCTATGGCTGTAGGTTGCACTATGGTTCAAGATTCCATATCAGTGGCAGAAGATATCAAACATATTTTGACAAAAACAATTAAGATCGATCTAAGAAAAATTTGTAGTGATCAGCTTTTTTTTTAAATTAAACTCATGCTAAGTAAAAAGCTTAAAACCAAAGTATAGAAAAGTATTTAAATACACAAAACGAAAGATTTAAAACAAATGGAGAACTAACAAGCAAGGCATGTTAATTACTGTGTCAGATGTCAGATATAAAATGTAGTTGTGTAGTCCAAATGTTAGTTTTTTGCAGAGTATTGAAAATTTCTTGCTTTTTGGGGTAAAAAATTTGTTTAGTTTTGATTTAGAAAATACTTCTAATACTTAGTGATAGTAAGTGGGCCATAGAGAAATATATCGCCACCTTAATATAGAAAATCGCTAACTCATTTTTTTCCAAAATAAATTTTTTTACAGATTTTTGCAAAAAAAATTGCTATAGAAAAAAAATTGCTGCAAAAATATTGCTACAGCATTGAATTGGTTAGTGTCTTAAATAAAAAATTCATTCCAAGAAAATTCGGAGCCGCAAAATTATAATTTTTATTAAGTTTTTTCCATCTCCTGTAAAGAAACAAAAAATGAGTTAGGGCCTTTCTATATTAAGGTAGCGATATATTACTTTTTCTGTCAAAATTTTGAGTGGCTGATGCGGAATTCGATAGTTCGATACAAAATAGAATTTTGAGAATTTTTTCAGATTTTTTGAAAATGGTTTAGACGTTTCTCAATGTAGTTTTTTCCAAAAAAGTAGTTTTTCAAATTAATACTTGTGCTTTCTAACCAGAATGGGTGCCTAACTGAATAAAATAATGTTCCATCGATCTTATTTAGAAAGACCAATGTGCAAATTTTATTTTCGTGACCTTGAAAAGAGGGTTCCCACTTTTTTTATATATATACAAGAGGGTCAAAAAAGGTAGTTTTTTTAAAATGTTGCTGTTTTTTGTTTTAAATTGAAATTTCTCCCAATTTTCGACCTTGATATAAAATCTTAGTATGCAGTTTTAAGCTACTTTTTGAGATTAAATGTTGCAAGTAAAAGAAAATAACGTCAATTTATCTCTTTTTTATCGAATTTATACGCATTTAAAGTTTTGAAGACATGTCTTTTTTCGGTAGATTTTTTAGCGTGAGCAACGATTTTATAAATAAAAGTTATAAAGTCTTTGGTAGAGAGTAGCCACGTAGTAGGAGTAGAAAAAGGTTACATTTTAATTAAAAACAATTAGAAAATGTTAAAATTTTTATAAATTTTTATACTTTTCTTAACTCTTTTTTTTTGCAGCCGTACTCAACCACCTGTGTATAAATGATTTAACCTTAAACTAAAGTAGTCGATTAGTTTTTCATCATTTAAAATTTTGATAAATTTAAATAAGCATTTTGTGACTAAATAAGCTTGCTTCTTTCAGTTAATTGTTAGTAAGTTTATGCAAAAAAAAACAAAAAATACTCATCAAGATTTTTTAAAGCAGGAATATGGCTTCAGTCAAAAAAAAAAATATGTGGCATGTTAGAGAAACCATTCCTGCTTTAAAGTCGTTCGAGCTCCCAGCAAAATAAGAGACAATTAAACTACTTTATTTAAAGGTAAAATAAAATAGGTACAGGTGGTTGAAAACAAAAAAAGAGTTGAAAAGAATAAAAACTAATAAAAATAATAACATTTTGCAATTGTTTTTGGCTTAAATTAGCTACACTCAGAGAAAAAACAGAGAGATTAACAGTGAAAACTGTTAAATCCCACCCAACGGATGAGTTTTTTTTAAATTAACAGTATAGACTGTCAATAAAATAACTATTATACTCAATTCCTAAGTGAATTTTCTTTTCTTTTATGTGAATATGTATTGATATCAGCCATCATAGTGCAGGACAATTAAAAATTCAAATGAGAATTGAATAAAACAGTTATTTTATCAACAGTCCAGACTGTTCATATCAAAAACTCATCTGTTGAATGGTATTTAACAGTTTCACTGTTGGTTTTTTTTCTGAGTGTACACTCATACCGAAGACTTTAGAAATGTTATGTATAAATCGTTGCTCACACTAATCAATCGAAGGAAAAAAAGACATGTTATCAAAACTTTGGCAAAAAATAAAGATAAACTAAGGTTTTTTTCTTTAATTACTTAAGATTGAATGCTGTTTGAAACTGCATACTAGGATTTTATATTAAGATCGAAAATTTGGAGAAGTTTAAGGTGAGAACAAAAAAAAAAAAAAAACAGTAAAATTAAAAAAAATTTCCTTTCGAAAATAGGTCAAATCCTCTTTCAAGCCCACAAAAATATAATTTGAACATTTTTCTTTCCAAATAAGATCGTTGGAACTTTATATTTTCCAGTAAGGCACTCATTCGGGGTAGAAAGCGCAAATATTATTTTGAAGAACTACTTTTTGGAAAAAAGGACCTTGAGCGACCTCTACACCTTTTTCAAAATAATCTGAAAAAATTGTCAAAATTCTATTTTGTGTCGAACTTTCAAATCCGCTTCAGCCCCCCGAAATTTTGACAAAAAAACTTTTACGCCCTAATATATATGTCAAAATTAATTTGTAAGTGTGCATTTTAAGGTAGTGTGCGCATATTCACCGCCATACCACCGGGTTTTAAAGTAAGTATTCACATTTTTTTTTTAAAAGAGTAATAATTTTCAAAATTTATATGAGCGAGAAATATCATATTGTTTATAATCTGAATTGCTTGACGTTAACCAATTAAAAATAAAAAAATGTATGGGAGGTGACACGCCCGCTTGAACAAATTTATTATTTTTAAGTCAGGCATTTTTAATCGTAATTTTAATAAACGAACAGGTGTTTTTTTTCTTTCATATGAATTTCAGTAATCCAATTTTATTACAAAATATCTATCGGAGGTGCTACCTCCCCTTTGTTCATTTTTTTAGTGAGTCATTTGTAATCATCATGCAATTAAATGAGCAAAATATAAATAATTTAAATTTTTCGAAGTAAACCAATTGTACAAAATAATGAATAGGATGTGTCACGTCACCATTAATATAGCCATTCTATTTTTAGGAGAGCAATTTGTAAGCCTTATTAAAATTTACAAGCAAAAGCTTATTGTTCTATCATCTGAAATTTTTGAGGCAATTTAAATTATCACAAAAAATGTATGGGAGGTATCACGTCTTCCTGTCCAAATTCATTTGTTTTTGACTTCAGTCATTTATCTTAATGTTAAGAAACGAGCAAAATTTTATAGTTATACCATTTTAATTTTTCAAGGTAATCTAATTTACAAAAAGTATGGATTATGCCACGCCTCCATGTTCTAATTAAGTTTTTTAGCTAAGTCATTAGTAGCCTTAATGTAAGTAATTGAGCAAAATATTTTTGTCACATCACCTGAGACTGTCGAGGTAATCTAATTATATCAAAAAAATTGTATGGGAGATGTATGCCTTCTTGTCCAAACTTATTCTTCTTTGAGTTTAGTTATTTGTAGCCACATTCGTTCGTTCTTTTATTTTAACTGCACAAGGAAATTAAATTTTTTTAAAAAAATGTATGGGAGGTGACACGACCGTTTGTCCATTTTTGGGAGGTCAGTCATTTATAATGTCCATTTTAACTAATGAGCTAAATTAAATGGTTATAGTATCCTATTTTCTCGAGGAAATCCATTCTATAAAAAAAATAATGTATAGGAGATGTGACACCTCCGTGTAGCGGATTTTTTTTTTTTTTTTTTGGGTAAGTCATTTGAAATTCGAGGTATTCAAATGACTGATATTCGAGGTATCGAGGTAACTAAATTTTATCACAAAATGTGTATGGGAGATGTACGCCTTCTGGTCCAAAATAATTCTTCTTTGAGTTGAGTTATGTGTAGCCAAATTCATTTGTCCTTTTATTTGAACTTCACAAGGAAATTAAATTTTATTAAAAAAATGTATAGGAGGTGACAAACCCACTTGCCCAAATTCATTATTTTTAAGATCAGGCATTTTTAATCGTAATTTGAATAAGCGAACAAGTGTTATTTACTTTGGTATGAATTAAAGTAATCCAATTTTATTACAAAATATCTTACGGAGGTCTTACCTGACCTTTTTAAATTTTTTGTTTTAGTAAGTAATTTGTAATATGCATGATAAACGAGCAAAATATAAATAGTTTAAATTTTTCGAAGTAAACCAATTGTATAAAAAAAATGTATAGGATGTGTCACGCCACCTTTACCATACTCATTCCATTTTTAGGAGTGAAATTTGTAAGCCTTATTAAAATAAACAAGGAAAAGTTTATTGTTCTATCATCTGAAATTTTTGAAGTAATCCAATTTATCACAAAAAAATGTATTGGAGGTATCACGCCTTCTTGTCCAAATTAATTTGTTTTTGACTTGCGTCATTTGTTAACTTAATTTAAGAAACGAGCAAAATTTTATAGTTATACCATTTTAATTTTTCAAGGTAATCGAATTTACAAAAAGTATAGGATATGCCACGCCTCCATGTTATAATTCAGTTTTTTAGCTAAAACATTAGTAGTTTTAATGTAAGTAATTGAGCACAATATTTTTGTTCCATCACCTGAGATTGTCGAGGTTATATCACATTTCTCGCACAATTATATCAAAAAATCTGTATAGGAGATGTACGCCTTCTTGTCCAAATAAATTCTTCTTTGAGTTGAGTTATTTTTAGCCAAATTAGTTTGTTCTTTTATTTTAACTTTACAAGGAAATTAAATTTTTTTTAAAAAAATGTATGGGAGGTTACACGACTGTTTGTCCATTTATGGGAGGTCAGTCATTTATAATGTCCATTTTAATTAATGAGCTAAATTAAATGGTTATCATAACCTGTTTTCTCGAGGAAATCCATTCTATAAAAAAATGTATGGGAGATGTCACACCTCATTTGAAATATTTATTTAAATAAATAAGCAAAATTTTTGAGGTAACTAAATTTTATCACAAAATTTGTATGGGAGATGTACGCCTTCTTGTCCAAATTAATTCTGCTTTGAGTTATGTTTCTTTTAGCCAAATTAATTTGTTCTTTTATTTGAACAAGAAAATGAAATATTATTAAAAAAATTATGGGAGGTGAAACGACCATTTGTCCATTTATGGGAAGTCAGTCATTTATATTCATTCCATTTTAATTAATGAGCTAAATTAAATGGATATAACCATTTCTATATTATTTTCTCGAGGCAATCCAATTTTATAAAAAAAATTTATAGGATATGTCACACCTCCGTGTAGCTTTTTATTTTTTTGTGGGTAACTCATTTGAAATATTTAATTGTATTTGTATTTGTATTTATTAGATCAATTATGCTGACATTCAAGAATAATCTTTTACATGCCCCATGAATGGGAGATAACTGCTAAACATTGTTTTTAAATTTAACATTAAATAAATAAAAAGAAAAACATTATATAAATTAAAATAAAAATAATTAAGAACTACATTGAAAATTGAAAGAAAATTATGAGGATATGACAAGAGTAAACTTAAACACTATATTAATATAAAATAAAAAGAAAAAGAGATTATATATAAAAATTATCTAAGTAAGCGAGCAAAATTTTCGAGGTAGTTATATTTTATCACAAAACTTGTATGGGAGATGTACGCCTTCTGGTCCAAAATAATTCTTCTTTGAGTTGAGTTATTTGTAGCCAAATTCGTTTGTTATTTTATTTGAACTTCACAAGGAAATTAAATTTTATTAAAAAAATATATGGGAGTTGACACGTCCGTTTGTCCAAATTAATTATTTTTAAAGTAAGTCATTTGTAATCTTAATTAAAATAACCAAGCAGCTCTTAAACTCAAGGTAATTCATTAATCTATTATAAATTATGTATTGGGTTGGGGAAAAAGTATTCGGCGTTTTCGAGTTAGCTTGATTTCAAAGTGTCATAACATTGAAACGGTACGCTGCATCTGGCAACTCTTTTTTTCTCTTAACATAAAACAAATCAGCTGATTATTTGTAATCATTTTGCTGCTACTGGTGCATCTTGTTAAAAATTATTGCAAAGCAAAGATGAGTGAAATTTCAGAAAAAATACGTCATATTTTACAATTTTAGTACGATAAAGGGAAAAATGCGTCACAGGCATGTGAAAAGATTTGTGAGGTTTATGATGAAGGTTCTCTATCTCAATCAACTGCCAGGAAATGGTTCGCTCGATTTCGTTCTGGAAATTTTGAAGTCAAAGATGCTCCTCGCTCTGGTCAGCCCATTGCCGAAAAAGTCGATGAAATAATGGACGAGGTTCAAGAAAACCGTCATGTAAGCAACCACGACATCGCTAAGGAACTGAAGATCGACCACAAAACAGTTTTAAGCCATTTGAAGAAAGTTGGTTAAAAAAAAGCTTGATGTTTGGGTGCCGCATGAACTTAATGCAAAAAATGTAATGTACCGAATTTCTATCTGCGATTCGCTACTAAAACGAAACGAAATAGAGCCATTTTTTAAACGTATGGTAATAGGTGTGGAAAAGTGGATCACGTACGATAATATTGTTCGAAAATGGTCTTGGTCGAAAAAAGGTGAAGCTCCAAGAACGGTGTCAAAGCCGGGATTGACGACAAGGATGCTGTGCCACACACATCTTTATTAACCCGACAAAAACTTAAAGAATTTAACTGGGAAGTTTTGATGCATCCACCGTACAGTCCTGACAATGCACCGTCAGATTATCATTTGTTCCGATCTCGTCAACACTCTCTAGCTGGGAAGAAATTAACCTTAAAAGATGACTGCGAGAACCACCTACGTCAGTTTTTCAACGGTAAAGGCCCGGAATTTTGTAATAAAGGAATCATGGTCTTAACCCAAAAATGGCAGAAGGTAGTTGAAAAGCATGGACAATATTTGGATTAATAAAATAATTTTTTTTTAAATAAAATGTTGCTTATTTTTACTAAAAAAACGCCGAATACTTTTTCCCCCACCCAATATGTGAGATGGCACCTCCTCTTGTCCAAATCTATTTATTTCAAGATCTGATAACCCATCTGATAGCCCATTTTTCTATGCACCACTTGCACATTCAGAGAAAGGTTTTTTTTAATTTTCTAAAGTTTTATAGGCGGTGGCGAGCTCGATTTTGATGGTATTCATATGCAATTATTATATTACCATTGGAAATAAGTGCAGGAAATTTCAAGCTCACTCCTACGAATTGTTGCCGCTAATTTGTGCTCTTGAACCATAGTGGGTTGGATCCTGCTCTTGGCCAAGCCTGCCAAAGAACATTTCAGCCTAAGCCTTAAGCATCTTTATTATAACCTTAATTAATGCTTGCTATCTTTCATAGGATATATTTGGAAAGTTAATTGAAAATAAACTTCTTTAAAAGTAAGAAATAAATTCTAATTGGATAGTAAAGACTTTTATATTGAAATAATGACTGTTTTGCTTTAAACATAAAAGAGCTGGTGCAGCGAGTAGTAAACTTTTAATGCTTCCTGTGTTCAGAGCTAAGCGCGGATGATTGTAAATTTTTGTATATGGAAAAATTGATATTTATTTTAAGACTCAATAAGAGCCATAACAAGACTTAAGTAATCTTAAAACTATTGTAATGCTCTGTTTTTAATTTAAGAAATTTTGTGTTTTTTAAAATAGAAGAGGAAAGCAAAAATGTTTGTGAAGACAGCAAATGTCTGTTCAAAAGCTTTGCCAGACATTCACCGCTTTAAAGCTTATTGCTCAATAGTTTTTTAGCTTATTACTCAATAGCTGGCGACATGGTGTTGACTAACTTTAATAGTTTTGAGCCGCTTTGACACTGCTCACGCATACTCATACATACCTATAGATGTTAGGCAGATAATGCTTAGTGTTGTGTTGGTGGGCAAAATTGTGTACCGTGCAGCATAACATGTTGAGAGAAAATTGTGCAGTAAGCTACCGCTGTGAACAGTTAAACGATTAAAAGGAAAACAAGTTCAAAAACTGGGTGCAACTGAGTGCCACTTTGTGTTGCATGTTCTTTTAAGCAGCCATACAAGCTGCGACTGTGACTGCTAACTACTATTTATGCGCTTCTCATATTGCACAAGTATACCTTTTTAATTCTTTTTTACACTTTTTCCCCAACTCGTTCTGCCAATGCATTTTCTAAGGCTTTTTCTGAGTTTTTTTTTTCACTATTTTCTAAGCAACTCTGCAACTACATACAGCTGCTGCTGCCAAGCAACTGTGATCACTTTGTTGCTCTGTTCCTGTCGCCATCATTCACAGTTGTGTCTTGGCAACTATTACCGCTTGAACTGGTATAACTTTGTTTTTTTTTCTTCTTTTTTTTGCGCAATTCTAATGATTCTTTTGCGATTTTATGGTTTCTTGCAATTACCAACACTAACATAAATTCGATATGCAATCATGGCGAATTGATTGGTCATTCATGATTGTACTGCTTCACATTGTGTGTGTGTGTGTGTGTATGTGTGTACGTAGTATTCGAGATGATCGTGAGTTTTAGCTGCGCTGTGCGTTTAAGTGCAGAGAAAATGTGCTACTTTTCTAGCATGTTGAGGACATTTATTTTTGTTTATTTTTTTCTGGAAAAAGTTAAAACTACTTAATTAAGTCTTGAAATTTTTTAATTTGCCATAATTGCCTGACAAAATAACAGCTGACGCAAAAACTGGCATGCTTCATTTGGCTTAACAAGCGGCTACTAGCTGTGACGACTCCTCAACACCTACACAACGCCACTTAAATCGTTGTTGTTGTTCTTTTATGATGTTTGTCTACGACATTTTTATTTTATTTTTTTTTATTCCTTCCAGACGCATGTAAAAAAGACATTAACAAATAATATATTAAAAAACGTTGTTTAAATTTGAACTCATGCATGAATGCACTTGTTGCTGTTCCGAACGTCTGCAGTTGTTGATGTTATTGTTTTTGTTTTTGACATGCTGACAATTCTCTGTTTGTTTGTGCGTTCTCTGTTCGTACAACTTATTTAAGAGCAGACGTGATTTCTTTGTGTCGTCTATTTAAATTATTAAAAAAACATGCTACCTACGTGCTTGCAAGGAAGTTGCTGGAAGAGAAGAGCAGTGGTGAGGGGGAAAGGGGGTTTACTTCTCTGTTGGCTTCATAAAATCGGCCTTAATCGTTTTTATTATTGCAATAAAAATGAAAGTTATGAATGTAAGAAACAAAAGACTTAAGCAGCGAACCTGATAAAAATATAGCTTTAGAAATTGAAAAAAATTAAAAAAACGTATAAGTATTAAGGAAATCGTAAAATTTTTCTGTTTTCTAAATTCAAATTTATGTTGTCATCATGATATTTTTGTGTCATAATATTTTTGTGTGATGATATTTTCATGCCATCATATATTAATGTTATGCAATTTTTTATAATCATATTTTTGTAAATTGTAACAATGAACAGCGTACGTTAGGATACATTCATTGATTTCAATGAAAAAATCTTTGAATTGTTCATAGTTTTCAATTAAAATCAATGAAGTAATATTCATTAAAAATATCTGAGTTAATATCAATGATTTGTTTGCATTATTGTAATGAACACTTAATTTTAAATCAATTTATACTCATTGAATTCAATGTATAATTCATTAAATTCAATGAAAAGTTTATTTTATTCAATGTAAAGTTCATTGAATGCAATGTATACTTCATTGAAATAAATGTAATTTTCATTGAATTGAATGTATATGAATATATTCCCTCTTTATTCTCATTTGAAGTGAAACCTGCACTTGTGAAAACGTGTGGCAATTGTGTGTGCAAATTTAAGATAAAATTACACTGAATTTAATGAACTTTACATTGAATTGAATTAACTTTATATTAAATTCAGTGAACTATATATTACATTCAGTGAACTATACATTGAATTCAATAAACTTTACATTGAATTAAATGAAGTATAGATTCAATTCAATGAACTTTACACTAAATTCAGTGAACTATGCATGGAATTCAATGAAGTTTATTATTATTATTATTATTATTATTACCGAATATTAGTACAATAAGAACTGGATTCTTTTGAAGTACAACATAAATACATTTGATATATTTTTACATTGAATTCAATGAACATTTCTTAAATTTTGTCATTTTTTCAATGAACTTATTCATTGAATTTGATGAAGTGTACATTGAGATTCAAGGAACCATTCATTGAAAATCAGAAAATTCAATGAACTTTACATTAAAGTGTGAAGTAAATTCATTAAAATCAATGAACATAGTTCATTGGACCAATTTCAATTAATAATTCAATGAAATCAATGTAATTTTTCATTAATATAATGTACATTTTTGGTTCAATGTGGTGTCGGACATAACTAAAGCACATACCCATGTTGATAGCATTTATTTCAATATATGTTTAAAAAAGTTTTTACTTTTTTGTTTTTTATTTGAATTATTTATGTAAAAATATCCGATTATTTCAAAAACTAAGGAAATTATTTACTGCAAATATATTTTTTTTATAATAATGTTACAATATACGCAAATTTGTTGCGATAAAATTAAACCACATGATCTCATTCACTAGCTGTTTGAGTGCATTTCTAGCGCTCAACAGTCAAAGTACCGTTTTAATAAATAACAGTTTGTATTTGTGAAGCAAAACAAAATTACTTCCAAGAAACTTAGCACTTAAATCAGTAGTTGGTGATCATTAATCCGTGTTAGATAATTTTTAAAACAGAAAATTATTTAAATGGCGCGAACTAAGTATTCTGCTCTATTCAGAGAAAAAATTTTAAATTAATCTAAAAGAGGTGAACCAGTGACAAGTATTGGAAAAAAATTTTGTATTCACCTTAGTGTTATATTCCGAACTATAAGCCGTTTCTGTCCGACTGGCTCTTTAGTCACATCACATGGAGGTGGTAGACCACGAATAATAACAAAACGTGAGCATCAGTCCATCATTCGGACAATAAAAAAAGATCCATTTATCTAAGCAAGATCAATTCAAAGCGTATTGCATTTGAATATTTAACGTAGAGCAATCCAATGACGAGCTGTTGACGGCGGCTTGCCAACATACAGAAGCGTAAAAAAGCCATTTATACCCCAAAAAATTCGTCGAGCACAGACTGAATTTGGAAAAGCCCGTGTTAACTGAACTGTTGCAAAATGGCGAACCGTACTGTTTTCTGATGAATCAAAATTCAACATCAAAAGAGTCGGACAGATTTGGGCTAGTACGCAGGCCTAAATCCACGTTATTCAACGGGTTCTGTGAAACGTAGTGGAGGCAACGTCATGGTTTGGTCATGTTTTTCCGGTCATGGGATCGGCCCAATTCATAGAATTAACAGCATACTGGATCGTTTCATGAACAAAGACATCCTGCAAAATGTGATGTTACCTCATGCTGAAGAAGAAATGCCGTTGAAGTGGATCTGCCAGTATGATAACGATATTAAACATACTGCTAAATGTGTTAAGGATTGGTTTACTGCTAACAAAGCAGATGTTTAGCACCTCCACTCCACCAGCCAGAAATATTTTCAATTTTTAATTTTTTTTAATTGTTTTAATTTTTTTTTGTATTATTAAAATAATAAACATAATAAAAAAATGGATGATAAAAATATTAATTGTTTTTTTTTATTGAACATCAAAAAAAGCCACAAATTAAGACATCTACACTAGAATACTGCCTTAAATGCACACAAAAAAGTATGCAGGAACTATAAAATATGTTCTTAATTAGGACAATAAATATATTTTTTATGAAGGTAATTTTATTCAAAATGATTTGTGCTAATGATCAAATAAAAGTTTGCTTTGCTTCATATTATAAGTTAAAACAAGAAATTTTTTCTACAAAGGCATTATAGAAAATCACATGAAGTTTATGATTCCTATTTCGGGGAAGAGAGATTAAAAATTGACTTATTTGAAAAAATTAGACAGTGGTGAAAACATAACATAACATCAGAAATAACCAGCAAATAACAGATCATAAAAATAAGAGCCAATTAACAGTAAGCGTGAATACCCCAAATAGTTCAAGGCCAAACCATTTAAAAGTTTGACTAGAATTTAATAAGAAATTTAAACATCGAAAAACTCCGCAACACAACTGACTTCTTTCAGTGAAGAAGCTTAAATTTAAACATCGAAAAACTGCGCAACACAACTGATTTCTTTCAGTGAAGAAGCTTAAAGCTCTCCAACACAGACGCAAAAATGTCAATGTTGTAGAATGAGCACCACTGGTATAATCCAGTGCTGCAAAAGCAGTGCTTTGAAGCGCTTCTAGCAAGCCATCATAGCCATCTGCACTCATATCCAGGCCCATAAACTTTTTATATGAAACGAGAAAAATTTCTAGGCCTTCCTCTCTCGCGACACTAAAGAGGTCTGCTAGAAGGAAGCCCTTTTTGAGAATGCGCGTTATAAAGAAAAGCAATATAAATATCAGCTTGAAATAAAAAATGACTGAAAATTTCAGGATTTGAACCAACGTCCTCTAAGGTGGCTGTCCGACACCTTATCTACTTGTCTACCGCTGATATTAACAAACTTTAGTTTATTTTGTTTCATTATAAATGAAAGCAGGGACCGTACCGGTTATGGTTTTTATCAAAAAAGTCGGATATTAACAGTTATCACTTAACTTTTATTTTTTCCGACAAAAATACTACTTATTTAATGCCTTTTATTTATTCGAGCAAAAATAACTGTTACTTTTGACTTTTATTTTTTAGGTCAAAAATAGCAGTTATTTTGTGCCTTTTATTTTTTCGGTCAAAAATATCAGGCAATTTGAATTTTTTTTAAGGCCACTTGAACGGCAAAAAAGTTTTATGCAATTTTTATCGTCTCATCAGCGCACGCATTTTGAGCTATAAAACTTTTTAGTTTTTAAAGTTTTTTATTCGGCCTTTGAAAAAATACAAATTGCCTGATATTTTTGACCGAAAAAATAAAAGTCAAAAGTAACAGTTATTTTTGCCAAAAAATATAAAAGGCAAAAAATAACAGTTAATATTAATTTTTATAGTAACAGCCAAAAATTTAAAGGCATTTCATATTCGCGAAGCTGCTGCCATTAAGATAATAATGGTATATTTAAAAAAGTGCTCCGGCCACTTTTTCGTTATGCCTTTTTCATCTTTAGATTGTAAAATAACAGTTATTTTCGGTCCCTAAATGAAAGTAAGCTTTCGGCAGCGAGGTTCAAGACCTATCTCCAACAAAAATAATTTTTTTATTTATTTTTAATTTTTTAAAATTTTTTTTTATTTTTTTATTTTGTTTTAATTTTTTTTACAAATTTTTTTAACATCTAAATTTTTTTAAAAGTTTTTCTGTTTATTTAAAAAAATTTTTTTAAATTGTTTTGTAAATTTCTTCATACAAAAATATAAGAAAATACTTGGATTTTTTCCATATAAAAGTTTTCAAATAACATGATATGTAATCTTTTTTTAAATTTTTTTACATCTAAATTTTTTAAAAGTTTTTTGTTTATTTAAAAAAAATTTTTGAAATTTTTTGTAAAATTTCTTCATACAAAAATATAAGAAAATACTTGGATTTTTTCCATATAAAAGTTTTCAAATAACATGATATGTAATCTTTTTTTAAATTTTTTTACATCTAAATTTTTTAAAAGTTTTTTGTTTATTTAAAAAAAATTTTTGAAATTTTTTGTAAAATTTCTTCATACAAAAATATAAGAAAATACTTGGATTTTTTCCATATAAAAGTTTTCAAATTACATGGTATGTAATGTGTTAAAATTTGGAGACCTGGGTTCGCGACCCAACTCGGAGAAAAAATTTTGTTTTTTTTAAATTTTGTTTTTTATTTTTTTAAAATTTTGTTTTTTAAATTGTTCTGATCATGAAAAACTCTTTCCAAATTTTTTAAAAATTTTTTCATGGAAAATAATTTGCAAAGGCCCATGACTAGGGCTAGAAATCTCATGCACTAAAAAATCGAAAATATGCACATATAACATGCACTTATAACTCTAAAATATAAGCAGGTAAAATATGCAATTAAAAATATTTTTCTAATATTTTATTGTAAGTTCAAAAATAAATATTACACGTAATTAATTTAACAAAAAAAAAAAAAAAAAAAAAAAAAAAAAATTAAAACAACTAACGTTAAAATACATATTTAATTAATTTATCAAGGCAAACAAAAATATGAAGCGAATATAAACGTAATAACTCTAAGTTATCCTTTCCCAAAATAAGTCGCACTAAATTTAAATGGGCGACCGTAGCCTAGTGGGTAGAGTGCGTGGCCCCTAAGCTAAAGAACCGCGGTAGCCCGGGTTCAATTCCAGCTCAGACAGAAAGTTTTTTCAGTTGAATTAATTTTTCTGTTCGGTCGCCACCTCTCTGCAGACAATGGCAAACCTCTGAGAGTAAAAATTGCCATGTAAAGCTTCTTGAGAACATAAGCCGTTCGAAGTCGACATAAAACACGCACAACACGGTTCTCGGTCACGGAAGGAAATTTAATGATTCGTAAAGAGAACCAAGCTAATCGCAATGAGGAATATGCTAACAAAGGTGCAGAGACTGTACTGCGTATGCATCACAGGGGCCATGAAGACCTGCCCTACAGCAGTACTAGAAGTAATTCTGGACCTAACACCCTTATACCTTGTCATAGAGGGAGTAGCCAAGCGAACTCTGTTATGCATTGCAAAAGAGGGGACAGGCTTAGGCAAAACTATCAACAGTAGAGAGAAGGAGGATATTGCAAAGCACACTCCCTACATCGATCTACCAGGAGACGATACAGTAAAAAGGTACAACTTCGAAAAACACTTCGAAATTAAGATTAGTACCAAGAAAGAGTAGAACAACGAGATAATTTCGCAAATCAAGAAACCACACAGTATATCATGGTATACGAATGGGTCCAAAACATTGGAAGCTATAGGCGCAAGGGTGTACGGGCCAAGAACCAAGCTCTTTGAACCTATGGGGACAACACCCAGTATCTTCCAAGCAGAAATCCTAGCAATACAGCTGTATGCACAATTCAATCTGGACCGGAAATACAAAGGTCAGGATATACAATAGTTGTGATGTCAGACAGCCAAGCAGCAAACAAAGCATTAGTTTCCTGTGAGATATCATCGAGAATAACATGGGAATGCCTAACAAAACTCAACGAACTAGGCAAGAATAACACTGTTACTATACTTTGGGTCCCAGGACACAAAGGAATACAGGGTAACGAAGAAGCCGATGGGTGCAGCTACAAAATAAAGAATACTCTCAAATTCATAAGAGAAATAGGGCTGGATGAAATTCTGTAATCCGCAAACCCAGCGGAGCTTTGAGAAGGAGATACAATAGATCTCATTTCGGTCGCAGTACGCATCTCCACCATACAAAATTACCATTAACATTAACAAAGATAACTTAATAATTTCCATTTTAAGATGCTTTGTAAAAACATGCATTTGCTCGAGATTCCTAGCCCTACTCATAACCTTCAAGAGGTAGGCCTTACAGAAGCACTCATTAATACAGCTATCATGGATGCCAATAAAAGCACTACTAGTTTTGTGTTGTGACATTTTTAAAATTGTATGTCATTATATTTTTGAATCATCATATTTTTTTTATTTGTAAGCAATTTGTGTCAAGTTATTGGTAATTATTGGTATTTTTTGTCATAATCAGTTTTATCTAACCTCAGTGTAATTTTGGTATTGTTATAACATGATATTTTTGTGTAGTACTATTTTTGAATTTTTATGTCATAATATTTTTGTTAACTTTAACCAATTTGTACGAAGTACATGATTATTTGTAATATGATATTTTTCTAAATTGTTTGTTTATCTTGAAAAGATAGTTTTTCAAAATTAAAATTTGTGTTGCAATTTTTTTATATCATGATATTTTTGTGAAGTGATATATTTGTATTTTTATGTCATGATTTTTTTGTATCACGTTATTTTTTGATCAGCACATTTTTGCCAACAATTAGGAATGCTTATGAAGTTCATGATTGTTTTTATATAATGACATTTTTGTAAATTGTCATTTTTTTGTGTCAAAGTTAGATTTTTAAAATGATTTTCTTTTCATTTTTTTTAATATGCTATTTTTGTATAGTTAATTTTTTATATCAAAATATTTTTTTTAATAATTGCTATATTTGTTGCTAAAGCTATTTGCATTAAATACATACATGCCATTTTAAATCATGATATTTTAAGTGAGTGTGCGATTTTAAGACATGCTAGACTATCAAAGCTTTTATAGCAAGACATTATAATTTTGATAATCAAGGCTCGGATTTTGATGACCTTAAAAACTGCAGAAAATAATCTAAAAAAATGACAAAAATGACATAAAAACTGCAAAAAATCACCTTAAAACGGACAAAAATGACCTAAAAAATGCAAAAAATTACACAAAAAAAATAAAGCTTTAAAAATAAAACATTACTAAATTTAACATTTATTGTATAACATTTTTATACATAGCGTTACAGTATATTACAAAGTACATTTTTAAGTTATTAAAATTGAAGGAACGTCGATTGTCTGGCAAAATGTTTTTGTCAACAGAAAAACTTCTTTCTACTTCTGCACTAACGATATGAAAATATTTAAAAGACGATATGTCATCGGATGTAAGTTCCTCTTTTAATTTCATAGAATTAAAATTTTTACCCCCTAATATTTCAGCAATAGAGCATAAAAATAAAGTTAATTAAAACTAGCATATCCTGAGCTTTTATCTAACACTTGTTTCATCTTTCTACATACCCTTTCGTCAGTTTCACCACGCGCAGAATCTTTTTCATCGAGGTCTATAACAAAGCTACTCCTTTTTCGATAGGTAAAGCTTTTGATTGAAAAGACTCTATTGTTAAAGGAGTATGTTTAAAAATTTACATTTTTTAATAAAAAAAAAAAAAAAAACGAAAACAAAATCTATTACAATTTTGCTAAAATGACCTAAAAACAAAAAAAAAATGCTATAAAAATTAAAAATGTCAAAAAATGACAATAAAATAACTCAAAAATAGCTAAAAATTACCAAAAAATGCCCTGAACCTAGATAAAATAACCTAAAAACTAAAACCGTTAAAAAATGACGATAAAATGACCTAAAAACTTTTCATATTTGGAATTTAGGAAAGATAAATGGACGTTCTAGATAACCAGGAATTGTCTTAGAAGTAGCAGAAATAGATGACATGTCATCAAAATCCTAGCCCTGTTGATAATTTTTTTAAGACGCGCTAGATTAACGAAGTCTGTATATAGTGTCATTCTCAAACGATATGATTTTTTATTGCATGTAATCTTTGAGATTTAAATTTTAAAATAGTTCTTCAGCACAAATCGAATATCATGAAATTTTAGTAAGAAATATATTTAAAATTTTATTTTATGCAAGAAATATAACTATTTTGAAAGATATATCGTAATATTTTTAGCTTTGTCATTTTTTTATCATTATATTTATATATCATTGCATTTTTATTTCATGATATTAATATATTATATAACAACATGTTTGTGTTGCTACATTTTTATATCATGACATTTAAGTTTATATCACATTTAAGTTAAAATCATTAATTTCATAAGATATTTTGCATATAAAAGCGTGTATTTATTATTTAATATTATGAAATCTCAACTTATATCTTATTATAGTCTTAATAGATATAAGTCTTAATAGATATAATAGCTTTATGGCCGAAAAAGTCTTCAAAAATTCCGTTATTCTGAGGTCTTAAAGTTTTGATATTTTTGCAAAGACCAAAATACCTGAAAAATAACCCAACTACTTCTATAATTACATTTAATACAAGAATAAAAACATAGTTTATACCTTTAATAAAAATCATAATGTTTTGATAACATGTTATTTTGGATGAAGACCAAGGTGCACTACTTTTAAATTACGACAAAACTATAGGCGAACATTAATTTTATATGCCATGATATTTTTAACCCATTTTCTACCGGGCTCCTTATTTTTTGAAAAAAGTGTCAAACTTCTAAATATCATCAATCTAGGCCTAGCTATAAGTTACAAATGCTCAGATTGCTTATTGAGTTAAAATTTTTTCCGTTACGAAAAAAAATGTGGTCGTTTTTTCGACCAGCAGCGTAAAAGGTAATCAAATATGGCAAAAAAATTCCTCCAATTACCTTTAATTATTGTGTAGAAAAATGTTGAGTTTTTTTGGTATTTTGTCATCACTATATTTGCATTATATGTTTTCTTACAAATTTTCTCATACAGCCAATAAATGTCCAAAAATCATGAGTTTTCTTTCCAGCCCCGAACGACTTAGTTTAAAAATCTTGAACAATTTTTCAATAGACCCTTAAAAAAGTACAACATTCAGACTTTATTTAAAAAAAGTGATGAGTCCTTTCACTGGTCGGGTAAACGAACAGCGGTAGAAAATGCCATTTCGCCATTTAGAGCTACAATATGTTTCAGATATTTCAGACTATCAAATTTTATTTCTTGATATTTTTCGTAACAAACAAAAAACTCAAGCAAGTAACTTGATTGCTTTTTCTGTTCAATTGCTAATTAAGAATATACAAACATATTAACATAAAATATATATTTAAATTCTTAAATATTTCTCCCACACAAATCTAATATCATGAAATTTTTAGCTATAAATATATTTATAGCTTTGTCATATTTATATATTTTTAGCTTTGTCATTTCTTTTATCATTATATTTATATACCACGACTCTCTTATGTCATTGCATTTTTATATCATGTCATTAATATATTATATCACAACATGTTTGTATTGCAGCATTTTTATATCATGACATTTAAGCTTATATCACAACATGTTTATATGTTGATTTGTGAATATCATGAAATTTTTTGTTTGTATTTCATTACAATACTTTCAAATCTTTTCTTTCTATAACTTTTTTCTTTAAATTTTGCTTTACGCAACTTCTTCATGTCATGACATTTTAATATCACAACACTTTAAAGTCATTGAAATTGTTTTGTTAGATTTTTATTATAACTACACTTTCTTTAAAAAACTTATAAATATTACATACATTTTTTTTTATTAGCAAAGCTGTCTTCTTGCCACACCTGCTTTAACTTCTCAGCAAATCTTGTTCTTCGAACACTATAGCTATAGAATAAAAAACTCTTCAATTGCACCTTCCGTGACCAAGCCTCTTTTCCAACGATCGACGTTTACTTCCAATTCTGTTTATCTAACGCTTTGTTTTTTCTTTCAACACTTTTGAAGCATCTTCAAAGCGCTAGCACAAAAGTACTAACATTTATTTCCTCATTCCTCAAGCTAGCCATTCATTGTTATTGGAAAAAAATGCATATTCAAATGCTGCACATAAATTCTTAAGACAGCATTTTTTTTTGCGTTGCATTTGCATTGCATGCACAGCCGAGAACCTTTAGTGTTGCCTTTTTCTTTTTTTAGAAAAGAACCCTGCAAACAAACTAGCAAGTTTTGCATCGGCTTTAAAGATACTCAGCAACATGTTTTTATTTTTAAAATTTTTTGTGAGAGTAACTCGCTGTGTTAGAAATGCAAAGTTGTGACAGTGGCTACTGTATTTTCCAACAGAGTATCATGCTGAATAACAAAAAAAAAATATATATGTATATCCTTCAACATATGACGTACGCAATAAATTTTTGATAGCAGCTAGAAAAATATGCTGATTGAATGCTTTTAGTAAGCAATGCAGCAGATGATGATGATGATAATGATGATGATGATGATGAGACGCCCAGTAAGGAAGTCAGATAGTTAGTAGAAACAGTCGTTTTGCAAGAGTTCAGCTACAGCAAGTTTTACTTTATGTAAAGCTTTTTGTCAGCAACATGAATTTATGTATTGCTGCGTTGCCACCACCCAAAAAGTTGCAATAACTTTTGCCTGCTTGCTCGAAAAAGCATCTATCTGGCAAGTTCTTGGCTTACAACCACTTTCAGTGCAGCGCACATGTCTTGACATTTATTAATTTATGCATGCTTGTCGTCATTTATTTATGTATGTTTGTTACTTTGAACTTGACATTGACAGACATTGAATTATATGAATGTTTACAAGCATGGATGGCATGGATGGCCAAGGAAGCGAAAGCATGATGTTAAGCAATGGCTCAGAAGGTTTGCATTTTTAAAATTTTCATAATATGTATGTATATATCGATGGATAAGGTAGCAACAGTTATAATGAATAAATTTTTAAATATTTTATAAATATCGATTTTGCATATTCAATAATTACAGTTTTAAGCCTAGTACTCTGTTCGTTTGCGTGAAATTTCGCTGGCAACATCTATTATTTGTTGCGTAAAATTTCTGACTTAAAGTTTGTTGCGAGGAATTTCTATGGCAACGTTTCTCAGAGAGACTCAGAGAATAAGATAGGAGATTTCATAAGATATCTCTCTTTTCACTGCAAAATAAATAGGCACTACAATTAAATTGTCGTGAAAAAATGTTGCTCAGAAACATGTTGCGATAATTTCACGCAGCGGAACAGAGTACTGATGTGACGAACATGTGAAAATTTCCACGCTTGTTTCGCAGCTGTCACTTTTTGTATGGAGATTTGAGTAGATTTTCACATGAAACAGAACAGAGTACTATGCTTAAGGGGTAAGAATTGCAGGTTGCCACCTAGGGCGAATTTAGGGAGGGGCTAGGATGGGCTGCAGCCCCCGGCCCTGAGCAGGAAGGGGCCCCGCAGACACTTTTGTCAAAATGTCTAATTTCAATTTTTGAATGCATTTATCGATCCAGAAACAAAATTTGCATTTTCTTTAAATTTTCTTCGTTATTATTTATGTTCCTTTTTGCTTGCGTCTATTATAGCAAAAAGAGTCAATATTAAAAAATTTGTTTGCCCTCATGGGTAGGAAAATCATACTCCATCGTGTGACAGTTTAGTGATAAAAATCAAAAATCCAAAACACGGCATGAAACAAACAGCTCTATTAAACAAATTAATAAAACTTTAAAACGCTTTCATGATAGCTTTCTGGAACCGAACTTTGAATCGCTTCAATGCAACCAGCCAATATTTGCAAAAAGTAGATATTGATGTATAGCTATTAACGATATGTTAGCTTCTTTTATCGAATTCGTAACAGATTTGCGAAGTCAATTTTCAAGGTTTGAGAATAGTGTTAAGAACCTGAATCGATTTTTTTGCCAAGACTATGAGAGAAAAATAACTAGAAAAAACAGAAACAAAGAACACGAAACAATCAATTTGACTGGTTGTGATAGATTCAAAATCGAAACTTTCTTTGTTTTAGTTGATAAGTTAGCAATGAAATTGACAAAAAGAAGTGAAGCACGTGGACACAAAAAAACTATTTAGATTCTTATGCAAATTAAGAAGTATTGAAAATGAAGAATTAGAAGTGAGACTAAAATCCCTTGTTGAAGTATATCCAAATGATATTCAACTGGAATTACTTTGTAAATTACATCAATTCATTCCGCTAACGAAACTTTAACGTGAAGGATTTTTTCGATCTCTTGTGAGAGATATCAATCTATTAATACAGAAATAAACCATTAAAAATACTTAATTGGATTGTGCTCTCAGACATGATCGACAGTTTTCCAAATGTTTTGCTTGCAACAATTCCGATAGCAAATTGCGAAGCTAAAAGGTCATTTTAAGTATTAAAAAGTATAAAAAATGAACACCAGTCTTCTATGTTAGATGAACGTTCATTGTCAATGAATTGAAAATAATTTGTTGCAAACGACTCATTTTGACGAGTTGATAGAAAGTTTTGCCACGGTTAAATCGAGAAAAAATATTTTTAAATAAACATTTAAAAGTTAATGAAACCAAATTTTGTTTAACTTTTAGACATAAATGCGTAAAAATAAATATTTTTATAATTAAAAATCCCAGCTAAATGCTCTGTCCTCAAGTAGGCCCCGTGTTGATTTTAGCCCCAGGCCCGCTATGTGTTAATCCGGCCCTGGTTGCCATCACTGCTGTATTTCGATATTCTAGCAGTGCCATATTTTAAACTCCGACTGACATTGTCATCAACCAAAACTACTTTCTTTGAACTCAATAATGAATCCTTTTAAATAATTCGTCAAACTAAAATACTCTGAAAAACGTACCTTCTCCGTTCGCAAATGAGTTGGAAAAAGAACAATAGATACGCACGTTTTCGGCACTCAGAAATTTAAGATAAGGAGCTTCTTACAAGCTTGTAAATATTTTTGTACATCATCTAAAAGTTACTTGTACGAACATACTTTTAAAATAAATAAGATTCTTCTTTACTGAATTCGTTATTCTTCTTAACTTTGTTCCCTCAAAAGAGTTGTTAAAATAATTGTTATTGGGAGTGTGCATTCAAAACCAAGCATTCGTTACCTACACAGTAAAAAATTTGAGGGTAAATTTTATCTTTTTTATAACATTTAAGTGGTATAAACTCTTTTTATTCCAAGTAATTTATAAATTTTATATCACTCAATGTTATAAAAATAATAAAACAAATATAATTTAAAAATTTCACACATGTTAACACATGATTGCTAATCAAAATATATTCTGGTTTGAAAGAAAAAATTCACCGAAATCGGGATATTTAAAAATATAGTGGTTTCGATTGGTCTGACGATAAAAATGGTATGGAAAAATTTATAAGATGGTATAACTTTTAAAACATTTTTGGTTTGGATTTATATGTATACAAAATAGTATAAAATTTATGCTCATATTTTTTACTGTGTACTTCATATCTGTCATAGCCGTAATCTGTTTGACAGTGACAGTTATTACATCTTAAAGAGCGCCTAAAAATACATTAAATTCTATCTGTCAAACTTAAAATTTGCTCATAAACACAACTTTATTATCTCGAATTACGTGCCAATAAAATAGCATTTGCGGGAAGTTTTACTCTATTAGTTTAATTTAAAGAAAAATGCATCTGAAGCTCATCGTTTGCTCCTCGAAGCATACCTTGAATATTTTCTATTTTTCGTCGATTAGAACGTCACAGAAGTGGTTCGCGAGTTTCAAAAGTGCTGATTTTGACATTCATCATGACAAAAAACGTCCAGGCCAGCCGAAAAGTTCGAAGATGAGGAATTGGAGGCATTACTTGATGAACAACCGTATCAAAGATGAGGAATTGGAGGCATTACTTGATGAAAAAGAACTTGAAAATTCGTTGGGACTTGATCATGCAACCATTCATACAGCCATCTGAAAGCATTGGGAATGGTCCAAAAGCAAGGAAATTAGGTGCCGTACGATTTAAAGCCGAGAGACGTCGAAAGATGATTTTCCACATGAGAACAGCTGCTCCAAAGGAAAAATTAGAAAGGTTTCGATCGTAAAAATAATATAGTTACCCCGGCCATGCCCCAACAGAGGCGGTAAAGTCGAATATACATGGTTCTAAGCTCATGCTATGTATTTAGTGGGGTCAGCTAGGTGTTATTTATTATGAGCTGCTCCAACCTAACGAAAAAATCATAGGAGATCGCTACCGACTACAATTGATGCGTTTGAGCCAAGCATTAAAAAAAAAACGGCTACAGCTACAACAAAGACATGACAAAGTGTTTTTTCAGAATGACAATGTTCGACCTCATGTTGCAAGGCCAGTCAAAACATACTTAAAAACGCTGAATTGGGATGTCTTACCCCACCCACCGTATTTATCAGACATTGCCACTTCCGATTACTACTTGTATCGATCGATGACCCGTGATGGTCTGGCTGAGCAGAACTTCCGTTCTTATAAAGTTGTCAAACAATGGTTAGATTCATGGAAAGCCTCAAAATACATGCCCTTTTTCGAGATGGATCCCGTAAATAAGCAGAGAGCTGAGGAAAAGTAGTGGCTAGCGCTGGAAAATACTTTGAATAAAATGCGTTGTACCAAATGTTTATAATAAAGCCCCCATTTTAGCAAAAAATTAGCGGTTTTTAATGCATACTCCTAATACAATTTTTAAATAATGTCTGGTTTTCTTATTATACTGTTTATTATTTTTTTTTTTGTCAAATGAAGGTTCCAAATTTGCACTTTATCTCAAGTAAAATCAATTTTAATTTTGAAAAAGTTGAATTTGAACCGCTTTTATTTCTGAATCTTTATATTGAATTTTGAAAGTCTAGATAAAAATGCACTTCCTATTTGTATAATTCAAGTAATACATAAAAATTTAATTTAGATTTGCAATTTAAAAAAAAAAATTATTTCATAAAATAATTCCTTAAAATTTTTAATCGTAAATAGAGATATTTTGTTGCTTTTTTTGTTTTGTAAAAAAATTGTTTATAAATAATAGAAAGATTTTATTAAAAATATTTTAGTAATAATCTGGATATGTTTTTTAAACATCTAATTTTTTTCGCTATTATTAGAGTAATTTTTTCGCCATTATTGGAGTAATTTTTTTTGCCCTCGGACCTTAAGGTTAGGAAGTTGAACCCCAAAATCCCCTAGCGCACAGGCTTGACTGGATTATATTTTTGTTCTTTCCATATAATTTTTTAAAATTTGTATTTACTTTGGTCGATTTTAACTAAAACTAAACTTAAAAAACCGTATTTAGATAGTTTTTTTTTCAATATAAATGTAAAGAGCAGAGCCTATAGTTCTAACTGCATGATTAAATATTGGCAATTGTAACAAGTTATAGCCTTAAATTGTCTTAGCTTGTGCAATTTATGCTTGTTAAGCATACATGAATTGTTTAAGAAATGTTTTAAATCGAGTTGGGAAGCTAACAGGTTCGTTACTTAAGTCTTTTGTTTTCAGCACTGCGTGCTTTAATAACCTGAGTTTTGAGAAATTTTAAAAACTTTTAAGCCTTAATTGGTTCGATAAAGTTTTTGATTATTATTATTAAAAGCTTAAACCTTAAAAAAAAGCTCTAAAAAATAACCGCAAAATACTATTTAATGACCATTGTCCAGCTCCTTTGCTAAAATATAGTTAAGTGCTTTTTTAGCTGCTCATAATTAATTGTCTACTAAGGAATTTTTGCAAACAAAGCTACATACATATAGCTCAACTCTAAATCTAAATGACATTGAATAATGTGCAACATTGTTAATGGCTGCCTCATGGCTTACTCAGGTTACAACCGACAAACACACATTTTGTGCTTGATGCACTGTCTTGCACAAAGGATGAGTTTGCGTGCATTTTAATCCTTTTTATTTGTGCTGCACGCTGTTGTTGTAAGGCAATAAAACGTGGCTTTTCATCAATTTGATTTAGTAACGCTTAAGCGTGGTAACGTGTGTGCGTGTGTGTGTTTGTGTTTTAGGCTGTCTCGGCTTAGCTAATTGCAATTGAGTTTAACAAAGTGTCGGCTTAAACGTGGCTTAATTTCAGAGCACGATGCTGTTTCAAGAGCTAAGGTGTTATTAAGAAGTAAAACTAAAAAGAAAGGATAAGAAAAATGTCAATATTTTTTCCCAATGAATAGCTTTGTTTCAAGCTTATAATTAATGTTGACTTAAATGTTTGAGTGCATGGATTGAAGCAGAATTTTCACAACTTTTTACCTGTTCAAATTTTTTTCCTAATGATGCATAAGAAATTTTATTGAAAATTTAAAGTTTGTATGTCACGCATTTCTTTCAGTTCAATCGAAAAGGAAAAGAAAATAAAGTAAGCACTAACAAAAGACTTAAGCAATATACATGACTGCATTAAAATCACAAATTTAAAGAAAAGAAAAAAAAAACTAAAAAGAACAAACAGTTTAAAGTAAAAATTTCAACTTGAAAGAATATGAAGAGAACTTAAAGGTTTTTTTCAATGCAACAAAAGACTTGATGCACTGTCAAATGATGTTTCTTTTTACTCTAAAAACAAAATCCAAGACAAAAAAGTATTAAACAAAAAATTATTGCGAAATTTCTATAAAAACTTTTATATAAAAATTAAACTAATAAATAAACTAATAAATTTAAAAATTAACTGCATTATTCTGTATCACGAAGCAGCACACCAACGATGGGAAGGACACGAGAAGCTATACTTTCTACCATACAAAATTGTATAGCTTCTCGTGTCTTTCCCATCAAAATCAAGAACCACTGAACGTACTTATCTGAAATTTTCACTATTCGAATCACAATTATTGCTAATAAGGCAAATGGCTGTACAACATCAATAAATGTTGGCGCAACAAAAAATTCCAAGACAAAATTTTTAAATATCAATTAAAAAAAATTGTGACGACATTGAGAGCTTAGACCAAATGCGATGGACTCTCAAAATGTCCCTCTTTGAGAATTTATGCAAATGGTTTTTGTTATTTAAACTTTTCCTTTTTTTGTCACACTGTGCAATTGATTAAAGATGGTTCACTTATACTCAAAATATTGATATATTTGATAGTGAATAAGTTGTTGACTAAGAAAGTGGCTTTAATCTCAATTTTTGCTAAAATTCGGATCGTTTTTTTAATATCTGCTTAAACAGTAAAATATATCTGAAAATAATTTTTAAATATATGAAAGATCGTCCCAAATCCAATAAAAAAGTCAGCGATGACATGCATCTACGATCAATGGTTCGTCGTAAAATTGACACTTTAATTAAAACTTAAATCATTTTCTTGCAAGCAGTTCATTTATTGATTGATTTTGATGCTATAACTGCTTGTAGCGATAAAAATGTGCGTGCTTCTTTGCAGCTTTACAACTGTGAGTTGGGATAAAAGAAACTAACTTAGTTTTTATAAAATGCATTTAATAAACCATGGAATAAAGCAGATTTCCATTGCAGTATTTATTGGCATTACTACGATCACTACGACAAGACTTTTTAAAAATTGAAAAATTAAAAAAAAAATTAACGCAATTCATGTAGTGTGGTTTTATGATTGCTTATTGTTTGAATGGAATTATTAACTCGCTTAGCTTCACTTCATGTCTGTCCCATAAAAATCTTGGAATGCCTTTTTAACCAACTTCCCGATGAGTTAGAGTTTTGAAATTTAAAATGTAGCTCAGAACTGAATGACAATACAATAATCATTTATTTTCTTGTCTGTATGCTTATTTGTTTAATATATATAACATATATATCAAAAATCAAACAAAAATACTGAAAAGCTCATTGACATTTTTAACTTTCAAAAATTCACAACTGAAATGAATTTATTACCTCATTTAGAAAACGTTTTGATGTTAGCTCATAGCGTAAAGCGATTGATTTATAACCACAAGTTAGTGAGTTCGAGCTTCAACGTTTTTAACAAATTTTTTTTTTAAAACAAATTCAGTTTTGAAAAATTTACCAGTGGGGTGAAAAAAATTGTAAAAAAGTAGTTTAAATAAAATTTTTTATTTATGTTGATTTTATATGATTTTTAAATAGAAATTCTAAATGTTTGATAGTTTAAATCATACTTGATTTAAAATACAAATTCTAGTTGTTTGATAGTTTAAAATCATTTATTGAGCTTAAGGTCAAAGTTAGAACAATTAATTGTTTTAACAAATCTTCCAAAGAGACAACAACAACAAATTTTTTTCAATATGAAAAGGAAAAAATCACTAGCTGATTTTATTGCAATTTCGTATTGTATTTAAAAATCATATAAAATCAACATTTTTTATTTATTTAATAAGAAAGGAGTTTGATTTATTACTATTTAGAACATATTCCTTTGTGAGTTCTGTAGCTCAGAGCATAGGGCTCTTGCTTTAAAATCGTAAGGTTGTGAGTTCGAGCCTCAACAATGTCAATGGATTTTTTTCCGGTTTTTTTGTTTAATTTTCAATATTTATAGAACTATTTCGGTTTCTTAAGCAAATTCTTTTGTCACCTTTAGTGGTGAATTTTTGAAAATTCTAATATTAAAAGCTTTTTACAAAAACTAAAAAACAGAAAATAACTATTTAAAAAAATAAATAATTTCTCCTAGAGTGGGTCTTTTAGTGGGGCGCATGCTTTAGAGAATAGTAACACGGAGAAAACAGTTTGCTAAATTTGTATTGTGGTCAAGTAAAACTTGCCCTTGATTTTCAGCCACCTCAAAATTGTGCTAGATTTCAACAAAAACTAGTCAAAAATTGCTTTTCCAGTTTATAATAACTTAGCAAATTTTTGATTAAATTTGAGCAAAATTTTGTTAAGTTATTATAAACAGCAAAAGCAAATTTCTACTTAATTCAAGCAACTATTTGCTAAGTTATTATAAATTGGAATAGCAAATTTTGATTAGTTTTTTTGCTGAAGTCTAATAAATTTAAGTTTATTAAAAACTTCGCAAACTCCCGCAATACAACTATTTTCATATTATTTATAGGTTATGTTAATTTCTTTTTATTAGTTAATAAAAAATTTAATCCTAGGACCAAGACTGATACAGAATAGGCATCCTCTGTAGAACGTTTGTCAGATAAAGTTTTAAGTTAATGGTCCAAAAATTATTTCAATGTATATTATCAGTCGTATCGCGAGCAATGCTGCGTAGGTTTGCTAGTGCTATATAAAATCTAAAAAAAAATCTTTAAACAGCTTTTATAAATTTACAAAAAATGTTTTTTATTGCCTTTTAATTAAACGAAGATATAGCTATAGATAATTATAATCTAAAAATTGCTTTGCTTCAATGTTTGCTGTGCAGGAAAAATGTGCAACTTCCGCAGCAGCTGTTAGGCATAATCAAAGGCCTGACTCTGCTGCTTACCACGGCTAACTTAAATGCCATAATGACCATTCTCATTATGCTAAATGCGTTTAGTCCGAACGTAAGTTGTTGTAAATGATAATATATTTTTATCATTAAAATGCTGATTTTAAGCACCTGCTGCGACTATTTAAAGGCAATTACCAACAATTTTCTAAGGAAATACAAGAAGCCACAACAAAACGAGCACTTATTACAATAAAAGTAAAATTAGAATAAAAATGGAAAAATGGAAAAACAAATTAGCATAAGCTTACCTTTAAATCAAACACAAAGGCACGTGTATGTTTTCAAGATAACGCACAAATGGTTATTTGGTAGTCTGTAAAAAAAAGAATAATAAAATTAGAAATTTCAATAAAATTTAAAAAATGAGCTTTTATATTTAAACTTATTATGAGACCAAGAGCAACAAACAAAAAATTCATAAAATTCAAACAATATGATCACTCGAAAAATTTCCAAATTATTAACATTGAAGCGTTTTCATGCACAAGCTGGCAGCAGTTAAGCGCATAAATGATGTTTAAAAAGCAGCGCTCGTTTAAAAGAGTACAATCATCAACAACAACAACAACAACAGCTGTAAGCAAGCTGCAAAAAACCACGCTTATTTTGAGGTAAGCAACAAGTTTTCCACGAATTAAGCTCAAGCCTTATTTTGTTGACTACATTCTTTGCGGTTTTCTCTGCAAATTGCAGCAAAAGCAACAAATTATTATTTATATCTTAGAAGCAGGCTTGATTGTTGTTGTTGCTGTCAGATTTTCCTTTTCTTGTTGTATCAACACTTAAGCTAGCACTTAGACAGCATGTTTTTAAATAATAATTCACCTAAAATATAATAAGAATACTAGGCATAAAATTCTGAAATCGAAAGACTTAAGAAACAAACACGAATAAAAAATAACTTTATTTTATGCAAATGATTTTAAGCAAATTATCGTATAAGTAACCTAAATAAATTTTTCAAGTGTAGTTTTTTGCAGTTTTTATTAAAAGTACAATAACTTTTCAGTGTTGGAATAAGGAAAAAAATGTATATGCTTCTTCGATCTCTTCTTGCATGTGCGGTTGTGAAAGTGCGATGAGCTGCAAGCGAAAATTTATGAGCGGCTGCAGATTAAACAGAAAGATAAGTTCACAAAGCTAGAGTGACCAAAGAAGATTTTTATTCAAAGGGTATAAACTAAGGAATGCGTGATCAGGATAATTATTTTTACTAAGAAGGAAAGGTTTTCACGTGTCACTCTACGATTTTAATGAGCTCTGGATATGTGATAGAAGTCAAAATTCTAAGGTTGACGTATTTTTTTATATCCTCTAATTTTAAGGTACGGGCTTTCAAAAGCAGTGTTGCCAGGTGACTTTCACCATTCACCACTAGATTGGATTTGAAATCCCCCTAAAATTCACCTAAAATTTTTTTCGAAAAAAATACAAAAATTTTATACGGTGCAACTGAAAAGTAGTGCAACTGCAATGCAATCCTATGTATTTAAAGAGTTGAGCTGTTGAACGTCTTTTACAAGGGCAGAAAGTTGCTTCATAGTTATCAATTGTCCAATGTGAAATTGACGTTAAAATTAAGTCTTACTTTTGAAAGGAGCCTCCGTTTCCTACTTTTTTATATATTTTTGGCCATATCTTTTTTCCCAAAATTTTTTTTTTGTATTCTGAAAGATCAAAGAACCAAGGGATACGCCTTATATAAACAACGTTTAGTTACGTTAAGGTCAATTTTCAAATACCCCTAAAAAAACCCATAAAAAATTTTAAATCTCCCTAAAAAAACCACTAAAGATTATTGCCCTATATAAACTGGAATTGCCCTAAAATAAATTGCCCCTCAACACAGCTTAAAAACCACTAAATCTAGGGGAAAATCCCCTAACTTGGCAACACTGTTCAAAAATGCCTTCTAAGATTTGCAAAAATTACGTTTTTTCGCAATAACTTTAATTTTACATATTATAACAAACACAAATAAGGCATCAAATGAAAAGTACTGAAATTCAACGTTGTTTAGTGTATACTATAAAACATTTTTGTTGGCGTTTTTGTTGTTGTTGTGGATTTAAACAAATTTTTACTCATATTGTATTGATTACGTTACCGTTTCTTTAGTATACTTATCTATGTAAATCCTTATATAATTTAGTTAGTTACCTTTTTTTAATTTAAAGTTTTTTAATTAAAAATTAATTTATTAAAATGTAATTATTATTTTAAATAAAGTAAACGATGTAAGCATCAAAACTTTTGTTGTTTTAAAAATAAAATTTTTGTATTAAAATTTAACGGTTACTGTAGATGTTTTATAGGGCTTCCATATAAAGTGGTTTTATATTTTCATTTTATTCCCACAAAACATCTTAAATTTTTTAAAATCTTCATATTAACTATTGTAAATATATTTTATGATAAACAATAAAATATACATTAAAATTTAAATACATTTTCTGAACTTTTTTTCCAAATTTATAAATTTAATTTTGACAGAAAAAAGATAAGCAAATGTATGAAAAAATGCTTATAATCTAAAAAATTAAAAAAATTTTTTTTTAAAAACTTAATCTTGCCGAAATAATCAAAGGGGCAAATTTTTTAAGGTAAAGAAGAGGAAATTTTTGTTAATGAATGAAGTGACAAAAGATAGGTGGCCAAAAATGCGATTTTTTGTTTATATTATTTTTACAACATAAACAACATTGGGTCTATTTTTAAAGTAAAAACTGAATATTTTGGATTTTAAAAAAAATATTAAAAATATAAACGCTAAGCTAACAGTACTATTTAAATAGTTTTTGTCAAGTCATTTTATTAAGCTTGTAGGGAATAAAGAAAGCAATGAAATATATTTAAAAAACAATGGAGATATTTGCATCAAAAGTTGAAACTTTCAATTTCGGATTGTTTTTTTTTCATTCCAAGGCAATGAAATTATGTCAAAAAATGCACTGTTCTAAGAATTTCCATAGTTTTATGAATATGCGAATGTTTTTGATATTGAAAGAACAGAATTTTTTTCCTTATTTGCACAAAAAAAAAAAAAAAAAATTTAAATTACCATAAAAGGTCATTTTGTTTTCATAAGAAAAGGGTTTGTGTTAAACATTTGTTGTATGAAGAACTTCCATACTTTTCAAGATGTGTGCATAATTTTGATGTCAAAAAAAGGAAATATTTTTTTTTTATTAAATGCTCACAAAAAATATTAAATTTGCTTGAAATGTTGTATTTTTTTTTAAGAAAAGCCCTTCTTTGAAATGAATATTGTGGCATTTTTAATTGTTTGTGCAAAATTTATGTACTTTGGCATAGTATTTCTAATGACATATTTAAGAACACTATAATGGAAAGTTTTGTATTAACAAAAAAAAAAAATGAAAAACAATTAGATATAGTACTGGTTTTTGGGAAAATTTTATAATTAATAAGCTTATTTAAGCAAGAAAAAATATATACGCACAGTTCGTGAAAAACAAATTAGAAGACATATTCTCAATCTTAATGAAATAAAGTTTTATTTAAAATCTAAACGGAGCAAATTTATTAGATATTATAAAGACTTATAATTTTTTTAGGGTAGATTTTTAGCAAAAAAAAAAAAAAATTTTAGAAGTTAAAAAAAAAATTCAGAAAATGTATTTAAATGAAATTGTTTATCATAAAATATATTTACAATAGTTAATATGAAGATTTTAAAATAATTTAAGGTGTTTTGAACCGACTTAAAAAAGGAGGAGGTTCTCAAGTTGGTTGGTTTCTTTTATTCTTTTTTTTTTTTAAATGTATGTACATCGATAACTCCTAAAGTACTAGCCCGATTGCCACAATTTTTAGTCAACGATATAAACGATATCAACGATTTTTTGATAACGATATTAGACGTGGATGTGCACGTAGGCGGTATTCGACACAGGGGCGTGGCAATATAAGAACAACTTTGTATATCGAATAATATTAACACTAGAGTACTGAAATTTAGTACAGGGGTAGGCACAATTATAAAAAGTTATGTTCGAAAAAGTTTGCGTTATTATATTAAGGGCGTGGCAATATTAGAAAAACGCTGTAACTCGAATAATATTGACATTAGGGTACTGAACCTTGTATTGACTTAGGTAGAGGGGTAGGCATACTTATGAAAATTTACTGTGAATAAAGTGGGGGTTGTTTGACAAAAGGGCGTGGCAATATTAAAAAATATTGTATCTCAGTTAGTATTGACACTAGGGTACTGGAAATTGGTACAGGGGTTGGAGCAATTATTACAAATTACGGTAAAAAAAGTAGGCGTTGTTCGACAAAGGCGTGGTAGTGTTAGTAAACTGCTGTAACTCGAATAATATTGACACTAGGATATTGAAATTAGGTACAGGGATAGGCATACTTATGAAATTTACGGTCTAGAAAGTGGACGTTATAGGACAAAATGGCGTGGAAATATAAGAAAAATACTGTTTCTCAGTTAATGTTGAAACTAGAATACAAAAATTCGTTACAAGAATGGCAAAAATTGTTATCATAATCTCTAAAAAGGAAGAAATAAAAACTTTTTAACAAAAAAAAAAACCAACTTCAAAACCACTACAAATTAAAAAATAATTTTATATTAGTTTTCACATTAATTCTTGGTCAAATTTGATAATTTATTTATATATAGTGTTAAATTGGAAATCTTATTATTATATTTTTTCTATTTTGTATTATTATAATAAATATAATAATTTCTCCATGAATATAAAACATTTAAAGTCGGTGCTTATATAATCAGACTATTATAAAATAAACGCTTCGGCTTTAAATGTTTTATATTCATGGAGAAATAAATATATGTATGATAATAATACAAAATAGAAAAAAAATTAGAATAATACGATTTCCAATTTTATTATGTTTATAAATAAATTATCAAATTTGACCAAGATATAATGTGAAAAGTAATTTAAAATTATTTTTTACTTTGTAGTGGTTCTGAAGTTGGTTTTTTTTTGTTAAAAAGTTTTTGTGGGAATAAAATGTACATACAAAACTACTTTTATATGGCAGCCCTATAAAATATTAACATTTACCCTTAAATTTGAATACAAAAAGTTTATCCATCTTATCACTTGTTTGGCTGATGCCAGGTGGGGTGACAACGTTTATTTACGCTTTGCTTGAAACTTAGATTATATTAATTATGTCTGTGCATATGCACACAATATTAATTAATGCTAATTATACTTTGTTGAGCTCGACCAGAAAATTGTTAGATGTATAATTAAATTTTTACCATTTCATGATTTAATAAGGTTATAATTTAGAGATTTAGGTGAAGTAATTTATGAAAGAAAACAACTTGACCTACCAATAGAGTTGGTGGATATTTCGCATCTTGTATGAGCATATGACCTAAAGATGTACTATATTGTTAAGTCGAAAAAAGATAAAATTTTTTTGTAGTTAAAATTGCTCTCCCTTGCGCAAGGGTACAGTCACAATAAACTCAATCTTAACACTAAAAAATTCTTCATTATTAGCTTTTCATGTAAGAACTTAACACTACTTCCTTAATAGCGTTGAACTAAACAGAGCCACTCACATTGCAGATCGTGGTGTTAGATACCAAGTCAAGATTCAACATGCACTCTGGTGAAGTGTTATCTAGAGCTTGTAAGCAGCTCGGATTCAATGAAAGGCGTGCAAAGAAATTCAAGAATGTATGGTTTACTTAAGCCCCATATTGTGCATTGGTGCGTCCGCTACTTGAACATGCTTGTATAATCTGGAATCCAGCTTTTCAGACACTCAGTGAAAGCTTTGAATCAATATCGATGCAATTCTTTTGACCCCCGAGATTTTATTCATAACCAGCGTATGAACAAAGACTTGGGTTTATTAATCTGATGCCTCTTTCGTCAAAAAGTAATTTACTGAGTTCAACTACTTGTATAATCGACATCGAATATATTCCCAATAAGTAAACATTTAATGACCCAGTAAGACAAATCAGGCATGCACGTCTCTTAAATGAATACCAACACCACACCGTTTATGGACACAACGAGCATATAAGCATATGCTGCAGAGAATTGAACAAAATTAGCGACTGTTATTCATCTTCTTTGTCAAAGCACATCTTTAAGTGCATTATTTCCAATTCCATATTCCCTTCTTAGATCTCTCTCCCATTTTTATCAGGTGTAGTTCTTATATATACCTATTATGTATCGTATCATAGCTATAAATATAAGTTCTTGTTTTTGTTTTACTTTTCTTCTTTTCTTTTTGACATGGTTTTTGAATTTATGTCAATTCTGTGAGCGAAATATGCCACCTCGAGAAATTAGTAAATAAATAGAAATAAATAAATACATTTAATTAATACATTTAAAATATAATTAATAAATAAATATGTAAATAGTGTAAGAGAAACTTTGCAAAATATATTTTGCTATAATATGTATTTCCATGAAGTAGTACCATCTGACTATCAAAAAACTTCTTCAATAACGAGCTACTACCCTTTTATGCATTATTTGACACAAATAAATATTTATGTATTATTGTACTTATGTACTCATGTCAAATAATGCATAAAAGGGTGTAGTAGCTTTGTTATTGAATAAGTTTTTTTAAAGGTAGTCAGCTGGTACTACTTCATGGAAATACATATTATAGCAAAATATACTTATTTATGTACTTATGTACAAGAATTAATTTTAGTTAATTATTTGTGATCTATTATTTAAATTATTATATGCAATTAATTGCGAACTTCAGATTTTATTTTTTTTTTTTCTTAATTTTACAATTTTTCATCATTATTTCTTATTTTTTTTATGAATGTTGAAAGTTCCATTTTTGTTTTAAATCTACACCACTTTTTTCTTGTTTCTTGAACAGCTCAGCCTGCGTAAAATCTGTTAAAACATAAAAGTAGCTCAAGTCGCACGATATTTGCGCGCATTCTACACGGTTGCTGTTTTTGCTGCAAACACAAATAATCATTAAAGAATTTCTCTGCTTTTGCTTTCCCTGGCATAAACTGACCCCCCCTATGCTCTTAACCAAGCCATGCATTTCACTACTCAGCCGTACACAATGAATGCATAAATTTTCACTGTGTTTTGTTTTTATCCCTTTGTTCAAACTACCTTCCCGGCGGCGGCGGTTGCGGCCAAGTGTTGCCAAGTAGTGACGATGATGGTGAGGCTGCAGTCTTTCTGAGTCAAGATCATTGCGCTTAATTTGGGGCCTTAAAGCGGACACATGCTGCCATATTAATAAAGGTAGATAGATAGCAGAAGCAGTATCAAAAAACTACAGTGAAGAAAACTGAAACTAAGCTTAAAGCACGCAACTGAGTGCAAGATATTAATTTAAAAAAAAAAAAAAAATATAAGCAAGACAGAGGAACAAGATGAGCCTGCGTAATGAAACCTGGTATTACGCTGAAGCTGTAGCACTCAACATAACGGTAAATAATCTAATGCAGCCGCTGAAACTAATGTTGCAGCAGCGATTGATGCTGCGATGCAGATAGTGATACTGACATAGATAATGATGATGATGCTATGATTAAGTTAATGATCACTGAGATAATGATGGTGATGTTGATGATTGTGATGATGATGTTGTTGTTGTTGTTGTTTATCATGCTGATATTTGATATTAAAGTCGACGACTTGCACTAATTGTATAGTCATGAAAAAGGCTTCCTTGTGTCTTGTACTGTTTACTTTGCGGCAAGAGCGTATGTGTGTTTGTATATATTTATATATAAGTAATTATCTATGTGTATGCTACTTTTTGTAATAGCGATTTGTTGCAAGTTTGCTATATCTGCAGAAAGCATTTTAAGCTTTGCTTTTAAAATTCTTGCTTAAACATTATTTCAACTTCGCAGCAAGTTCGTTGCTTAAGTCTTTCGTTTTAATGCATGTAATCAAGGCAGGGAAACTTCTATTTTAGTTATTTTGCTGCAGCATTTTAATTTATCAGCATTAAGAAGATGAAATATAGATTAAAGGCTGTTCTAACAATATATATATATATATATTTTAACAAATTTTTGGTTTTTAAATTTCCAATTGGTTTTGATTAAAGATATCCAAATAAAATTGACTTTAAACTGCACCGCTAAGTTCTAGCATTTTGATTGAAGTTTTAGAGTTGTTGTTGTTGTAGTTGCTTTAGTTATTGTTCTGCTTCGCTGTTGTTGTAGGCATATTTTCACCTTGCTTTTTGCAACAGCAGCAACATTTTTTGCAGCCTAGGGCCACATTTTAATTGGATTTATTTAGTTCTTGCTTTTTTGTTGTAATTGCTGTTGTTGTTTTGTTATTGTTGCTGCTGCTGCTAAAAAAAAACTAACAAGAATTTCAATAAAAAAACCAACACAAAAACCCAAGATTTTGTCCAACAAGTTTGCTGTTATTGGTCAAACATAAATTGCACTTGAGTGCTCAAAGGTTAACAAGCCAATGAATGTTGTTGGTAATGGCGTTGTTGTTGCTGTCGCTGCCTTAACACTGGCTGTGTTTTTAATGTCATCATAGCAATGGCAAATAAATTTTAGTTGCATCTTGTTGGCATACAATTTTCAGCAGGTTCACTTGAAGAGCTGCACACGGTCAAAAGGCCATAAACAGCAAGAATTGTTTGAGATTTTTTCTCAATAATTTTAGCAATAGCTTATAGGATGGCTAAGCAAAAGCTTTTTTTCTTCCTAAGCATAGAAAAAGTGGGCATTTTTTGTCGACTGCAATTACAAAAAGTTGAAAAAACTACAAAAGGTTGATTGAACTCAGCTGAGAGTCAGCGCACAAGATTTTGCTTTTTGTTTTGATTTTTGAGCTTAAAATAACTTTTTTTTTCAACTCTTTTTTTGCTTTATCTAGATACTGTTGTTGTTCTGGACCTTGTTGTTGTTGCTGTTATCAACGCCAGTTCGTCTCACTGCACGTTCTATGGTTTTATTAACGCGTCTGCCACACCGAAAGCAGCAGCAACAACAATGCACTCAAACACATTGGAGAGACTTGTATAAAATACAACAATTTAGCCACAAAAATGTTGCAGTGAAGAAGTACAAAAAGAATACTAACAACAACAACAACAAAATAATTGCAACAATTTTATATAACAAAGCGTTGAGCTCGTTGTGCGCAAAAATGTAGCAGCCAACAGCAAAAGCAGTATTAAGCAAAGCAGCAGCGATGAACGCAAAAAGTGCCAACATAAACATCGACAACGCATAAATAGTCATAAATGTTGGCAAAATTGTTGTTGTTGCTTTTGCTTTTTTCGCTACTTAAGTGCTATGGAAGTTTGCAGTATAGAGCAAATGAGTATAACTTATTGTTTTTGTTGTTGTTGATATGGTTAAAAGCATCATAAATATGCGGGATTTATTAAAACTGCTATGAAATTTTAATTGCTTTTAAACATTTGAGACCTTAGGAAAAGTTTGTGAGCTGTCTAAAGAGATGTTTATTAAATGAAAAATAATTGAATCTATACAGAGTTTGTTTTTGTTGTTATTGTTGTGTATTCTTCAAAAACTTAATTGTAATTTAATAGCTCATAATTAAAATTATGTAAAAATTCAAAGAAAGGATCAAAATTAATTATCAAAAATTAATAAAAAAAAAAGTTAAAATTACTTATTAATTTTTCTTAAAACATTATTTTTCTCTTAATAAATTTAAAGAAAATAATGCATTGAATATACGTGAACTTTTGTAAAATAAATAGTTTTAAGCCTAAAATTGAATACAGTTGTAATAATTTAATTAATTACCAGCTTAAATACCCTTGTCGCTCAGGTATGTATTTCAATATATTTTGTTGTGAGTATTTAGTTTAAATTTACTTAAAAAATACGGGAAATTTACATGCATGTGTAAAAAAATGAAAAAAAAGAGATACGTTATCAAATTTTTTTTTTTATTTCAGTTGCTTAAATTTTTTAACAGCTTTAATTTATTCCCTTAAAATTGGCAATTCGCATATGAAAACATTCATTGGTTTTTGTCTGACAAAAAAGTTAAAAAAAATTCGCTAAGAATACATATTCTTAATACGAAAAAATTAGTTTTATTAACATAGTAGCTGATATCCTCAGTGTTACTTTCTACATTATTTTGTGAAAATTTTTTTTGAGTATTGTATTTTTATGGTTACTTTTAAAAATTTTAGAGATTTGCAGGAATGTGGAATTAAAGATGTAAAAAAAATAGAAAAGTGGATTTTTGGTTTCTTTTCTGAAGACGATTTGATTTTATAATTTTTTTAAAATATTCGTTTCAATTCAATGGTGCACTTCGGCAGACTCGGCAGACTCGAACTCCTATGAATATTGAAAAAACAAGAAGCAACTAGAAAAGACGGCAACCCTGCTAGAGTTAAAGGCTTGATCTAAAAATAGCTACTGCTTTTATGTCATATGATTAAGAGGCCTTAAGAACGTTTAAATTCTTATGAATTTGTTCGAACAGGTGTCAAATCATACACTCAGAAAAAGCACCTCTCTTTGTGTGATTAAAAATTTCTCAATTTTCGATAAAAGCAATTTTCTCTACTTCAAATACAATTTTCTTCAATTATTGTAGAATAAATTTTCATACATTCGAAACAAATAGAAAACGTGAGAGATTGAACGTGATGTTGTGAAAAGCACGTGTTGCATATTCTTTCCTTTGTTTCTTCAAAAGGATTTTTTTATTTAACATAGCTACACAAAGCCATGTAGTTTTTTACCACTGGTTCCTTGAATGCGTTTATAAAATCGTTTTAAAGAAAAAAGTTCTGGAATATTTATAAGGGGTCGCGAAAAACTATGTGCCACAGCAATAATTCTAGAGGTTGAATATTTTCTATCCTAGAAACTTCTCTTACATATTTTTAATTAATATTCTTACAACCGAATCACAATACCATAATAATACTCTTACTTTGCGAGACCTGAGTTAAAACAAATGTTTCACAAAAAGAAATATTTAATTGTAATATCAGATATATTTCTCTGTTGTAAGCTTAGTATGCTGTAGGAACGAAAATTTTTGGCCATATAACTCTACACGCGAAATTTTGGTGTAGAGTCAAAATTTTTGTGTGGAGAAAAAGCACTTGCTGTTCTGGTTGACAGATTCATATTTTTATTGCTGCAATTTTATGTCCTATAAAAGGCAAGACTACACATTAATAGCTATATAAATGCAACAATAAATTTGTTAAATACCAAATTCAACACTTAAACATAAGTACTGCTTATTTTTTATTGTTGAACGGCAAATTTCCGCGCCAATTAAATGTACGGGCATATAATTGACAGCGAAATTTTGATATTTCAACTTTCCACTCACGAATGAAAATTTGGCAACATAGCAATAATTTTCGCTTCTACAGCGTACTAGCTGGCGAAAAAAAATTTCGCTGCCTGTTCGTTGTCAAAAATCTCAATGTATTTCTTATGGAAATTTTTTTTTCGTTCCTACAGCATACTAAGCTTTAGAGAAAAATGTGCGCATTAAGGTAACATGTTGTACCAATATTAAGAAAATATATCTCCCTAGTGAGAAACTATAAACGCAATTAAAATAAAGGATTTATTAAAATTAAATAAGTATTACTCTGTTTTCGGGAAAAATTTACACAATAAAAGCAACGGTTGAACCTGTTATAAAGAAATATTTTTCTAATAAAGAGAAGGTGTCTTTATTGATGAGAAAATATTTCTCTTTTTCATGGAAGCTTTTTACCATTTTTAGGCAATTTTTGAGATCACATTTAGAGAAAAGCATTCTCTGGAGCAAAGTCAATAAATACCATTTTTCTCTAAATATGATGCCTTTTTTTTCATATTCTGAGAAATTTTTTTCTGAGTGTATAAGACTTTAACAGTGAGTTGGTCACAGCCAAATCACTCAAGACTACTAAAGAAGAAATGTAGCTATTTACGAAACAGGTTGTCTAGTCTGCTATGGGATTGGCTCTATACAGAGTAGGGATGGTCGTCCCGGGATCCCGATCTTTTTAAGACCCGAATATCCCGGAATTATTCGATTCGAATCCCGGGATTGTTGAAAACAATTTTTGTAATATCTAATTTTTCTAAAATCTAATTAAATCTAAAATTTTTCAAACTACCATCACACATATCCCTCTTTCAACGATCGAAGTAACAAGCGTTGAGGCGGAGCGGTGCTTCTTCTCTGCAGATCTAATATGCAATAAATTAACGTCTAAGTTAGGGGATAAAACCATTAATGCTTTAATTTCATAAAGATCGTATTTTATTCAAAAGAAGGAATATTTTTACTAAGCTCTAAATAGAAAGAGTATTGTATTTATTTTTTACTTTAATGTATTGACTTTTTTATTTTAATTTGAATGTGCTATAGCATATAATTAAAGGGAGGTTTTTAAATTTACTCTGGCGCACCAGGTTTTAAGCGCTGTAGAATCTGTATTTTAAGCGGAATTGATTTATTGAAGCATAATTGAACAATAATCAATTAAAAAAAAATTTAATTTTAAAACAATTGTTGTTTAAATACTGATATAAAATAATTTTATGTAAACAGTTACTGCTAAAGCTTAGTATGCTATAGAAAAAAAAATTTTAGGCATTTAATTCTACACGTAAATTTTGGTGTAGAATTAGCACTAACACATACTTACCATAAAGTGCTTGTTGAATGTGTTATGTCAATTCAATGTACGGTTATATAAAAGGCAGCGAAATTTTGACATTTTAACTCTCCAATCATGGTTGTGAACTTGGCTGCATTGAACAATTTTTTCGGTTCAACAGCGTACTAACCAACAAAAAAATTTCTCTACCTTTTCGCTGTCAAAAACGCGATGCATTTCTTACGGAAGATTTTTTTCGCTTCTACAGCATACTAAGCTTAAACCGAAAAAATGTATTTGTGCATATATTACAAAAACTATGTTATAAATTACTGCAGATATATAATTGGTCAAATTTTAAGTTTGGTTTTTTTTTTGTTGAATTGGTACAAATTGTGCTTCTTTGTTATATCAATTTAATACAAAGTATGTACTAGAAGTGAATAGAAGTGAATGTGTTGCACTTTTTTGGCAAAAAAAAAATAACGAAATAAAAACTTCTTGAATTTCGGGACGATCCCGGGATCCGAATATCCCGGGATCAAAAAAACTCAAAAAGTTGCCATCCCTAATACAGAGTTATTGTCGTTGTTGTTGTTGTCTTCTTTAAACTTACTTGATCTAAAAAGCTCACAATCAAATTCATGTAAAAATTAAAGAATAGATCACAATTAATTATCAAATTTAGCTTTTTTTAAATTAAGATAAAATGATGGTCATATATTAAAAATCTGAATATCTTAAGATTTTTATCTGATTTGGAAAAACTGAGTATGCTACTAAATTCTACGACCGAAAATTAAGTTTACGTGTCTCGGTGTTTTTTTGGTTCTTTTCAAAAGTTGAAAATGTACCTACAGAGTAATGATTATGTTTATGGGTGTGATTATGTTTATCTTTGTGGTTATGTTTATCATTTTGGTTACGAATATTACGAGTGCTTAAAAATTTATTGTTGATTAAGTTTCTAATAAATCTATAGTAATAAAACTAATTTTCTGTTTGTTTGTTTGGCCTTTATACAAATCTAAACGGCTCAACAGATTTCGCTTAAACTAAATATACGTATTAAGTGCATTCCAAATTAAAATGTTACAAACTTAGTTTTTGCCACGCCCCCTCAGAAATTTTTCATCTAACGGTAATTTTGTTATTATAATACTTTTCATCATCGGAGTTTTTTTGTGTATTTAATTTTAAAAAATTTCTGTTATTTTGACAACAAAAACACTCACATATATTCAAAATTGTAGAAATTTTCAGTACAACGACTTTTTCATAAAACATCGTTACCTAAGAATGAGAAAAAAACGACATGAAAATCCAAGTTTGGTCTTTCGATGCAAAAATCTCCGCGTCCATTAATATATTTCATTAAAATTTTTTTTGTTCAAAAGTTCAATAAAATCACTTCACAAAAATAGGTTGAACTGTACCGTTAAGTCAGTGTATATATGTTTTATGATTATGTCAAAAAAGGTCCAAAATATTGACTTTTTACTCAAAAAATTACTCAAAAATTGTTGTTGTAGTAAAAATGAAATCAATTGAAAATTGCACATCTGGTTACCTTTAATATGACATAGCATTTATTTGCAAAAATTCTTCCAGCTAAGCGCAAAAATTATTTTACTGTTTTTGTCATCAAAACAACACCCTTTGATTTTTTCGGGAAATTTATTTTTTCCAAAATGTTGTTTTTATATTTTTTACGAAAAATTAAGTCTCAAAAATAATTTATGTGAAAAAATTACCTCAATATCTCATTCCAATCAAATGTTATGGCTAAAAATCTATTTTTTCATACTAGCCATAAATTCAATTTCTATGTCCTAAATATCTTCCTTATATTTTTGCCGCCCCACCCCTTCCCTCCCTTCCCTCCCTTCCCTCCCTTCCCTCCCTTCCCCCTTTACTCCCTTTACTCCCTTTCCCCATCCTGCTAAATGTGTTTTGTGGTGATGGCATCAGTTCTTCTCACTACATTTTCAGCGTTGTCACTCTGTTCTTTGTCAATGTTATTTTAGTTTTTGTATATATATCACCATTTCATCGAAAAGATGACTGTGAATAGAATGCAGTAAAAGATAATATTTCCATGTTTAATGTGCTATTTGAACAATATTGTTGAAAGTCAAATTTCTACGCCAACTCAATGTACCGACCAAGGTTGCCAGTGTTGTGAGAAAAATCCCATTCGTGGTAATTTTTAATTGGTCTTGAGAATTTTTTTTTTGGAAATTCTCATGGCATTTTTTAATCCAGCGTGGTATTTTTCAGTTGGCGTGGGAATTCAGCGTGATATTTTTATTTGCATGGTAGTTCGGGAATCTTCTTCTTAAAAATTCTTTTTCACTTTTGTTAAAATTTAAAAATCGTATTCGATGAACGACGTAAGCGTAACGCTATAAGTTTACGCTATACATTTCCTCGAACTTACCTTTACTAAAAACGATTAAATAACTTATTTGTTTTAATAACAAGTTTCCATCATAAAATTGCATAAAAACTTAATAGACATTTTTTGACATATAGCAATACTATCCTGAATTTTTTATTTTTATGCAAGCGTAAAGTATACAAAAATTATTTTTAAATATATTAAAAAATATAAAAAGTGAAAAATAAAATTTCTAAAAAAACAATAATAAAAAATATTTGAAAGTTTGCTTATCAAATCCATTGGTTTTCAATTGTCTTTTAAAATGAAAATAAAATCACAGTTGCTATTATACGCATTATACGCTCTGTTTACACCGTATTGTCGTAAGCTGCGTATGTAAAATCGCTTACATTTTTGTTGGTGCAAAATACGCGTCAGTTAATAAATCGCTCTAACGCTATTCACATCATAAGTAAGCCGTTCATTGAATTCCACTATTATTTCTTTGTGGTATTTCTATTTTTTTTTTAATTTTTTACTTATATGGGATTTATTGAGGTATATTTTAATTCGTATGTGATTTTTTGTGGGATTTTTGGTAGTATTTTTAGAAAGACTGGTATTTTAATGGTAATTTTTAATGGTCATGGTATTTTTTTTTGGTGTTTTTAATTTGCGGTGGGAATTTTTTTGTTAAACTTTACCATGAGAATTTTGGTGGTATTTAATTTATGTTACTGTGGCAAAAAGGTAGTTTTCGTGGGAATTGTTGCTAATTTTGACTGGCAACTTTGGTACCGACATATAAAAGACAACCAAATTTAAACATTTTAACTCTCCAATTATGGTTGTAAGCTTGGCTGAATTTTTCGATTCAACAGCGTACTAACCAACGAAAAAAAAAATGTTCAACTACATTGTTTGTAATTGCTTGTAATAAGCTTTAGTCGTGGAAAGTATGCTCGAAAATGTTCTAAACTAGAAGTCATCACTGCATTACCAACACTGTTAAAATAATTTAGAAAAGTCGGTAACTGTAGGTCAATTTAGTTCTTTTCGCACTCACTTGCAGCAAAAAACATAATGGCACTTGTTGCACTGTTCTTGCAGTTTTTTTCAGCTGGATTTATGTCGATCAACTGTTTACGTCTATAATATTGTAACAGGTTGCTGTATATACTATAATTGGATATTAAAAAGCGACTGCTTTCTTAACTTACACCTTTTTGCTAATTTACATTAAGAAATGACTGTACAATTTTTTGCATAAAAAATTAATTCTGAAGATTTAAGAAATTGCATCAATTATTTATCAGACTCAGTTTATTTAATTTTTTATTTTAGACACAAACCAGTTGTTATTTTTCAACTGAAAAAACTACTAGAAAATTTAGGAAGTTTGGTGTCCATTTTCTTTTTTTTTACAAATTTGATTTCCATATGCGAAGTGCAAGTAAAATTTTTACCAGTAACCAGTATATTCAGTTTAAAACTAAAAAACAATTTTTAATTGTGAAAAACAGTGTTAATATTTTTCCTTCGTTAAAAAAGCTTGGTACATTTTTTAATATTTTTAAAGTTGTCTCAAACTTGAAATTCAACATGTTTTTAAAAATTCTAAAATACAAAAAAATGTAATCGAGAAGTGTATATTAAAATGTTTTTATAAATGACTCTCGAGTAACACCGGGTATAGCAGCTAGTATTTAATAAAAACGAATAAATATGCAATTAATATAATAATTTTAATAATAAGTGAATTTATTTGAATAATTTAAAAATTTTTTATTACATATAATTAGTCATAATGTAATATTTTTCAATTACATGCAAAATCAGGTGCTGCTATCATATATTTAACACATATTATAATATATTTAAAACAAATCTGCAATTATGTATAACGCAATGAGGTTAAGTCAATGCAACAAAAATAATACATTAGAATTTTAGTACATATGAAGGGCTTATTGCAAAAACATGATAAGCCACAAAAAAAAAACAAAATACAAAATACAATTAATAAGAAATAGCTAAAATCTTTTCAGGGGTTGCTGGTAATGCATTAAGTAATGTATTTAGTCCAAATAATTGATTTCTTAGATCATGTGGCGTATCACGTTAATATAATAAGCCCCTCATATATAATATTATGTAACTAAATTTTTTTTTTAAATTTAATTAGAAATGCAATCAGATTCTATTAGATTTGAGGAATGCTTTTCTATGCTTGTAAAGATAAGTGATTTTGTCATATGTTCACAGATTTTCATTTAATATGATATATATTTAAGAAAGCATTCAAAGAGAGAAAAAATGTGCTTGTTAAAAAACTTATCTAGCTTGGTGGTTTGTTCTACAAAGAACATATTGTTTTGGCAATCTGTAGCTTTATGAACTTATTTGGTGTTACACAGAAAATAAAAAAATTGATTTATTACCTAAACTTAATTAGGTAATCTGAAATTGTCTACTTTACCTAATCTTTTCGGCAACTTTTCCAGTTGCACAGTTAATAAAACAATCATGCATTAGGTTTTTTACATAATTAAAAACTGTAAATTCGACTGAAATTTTGTTTAGAAAATAACCAAATTTCTTATATATTTTACCTAATGCAAGTTGTTGAATTCGTACTTCACTTGTTATAAAAAATAAAATTATTTTGAAATTTTCTTAAATCATTTTTCAATCATTTGTCAACAATCATTTTTTTTCAAATAATATCGGACGTTTCATTGAAAAACAAACATACTTAAAAAACATTCTAAACTTAACATCTATCGGATAAATAAATTTTATTCCCTTATACTACTGGCAGTGGAGGGGGACCAAATAATTGTTCTGCCAACAATCAACGTTTGCTCCCAGATGATAAAGCTCCTTTGGGATTGGGGGCTGGAGGAGCATATTCCTGACTTCACAGGTATTTATACTAGAATAATTTCAGCGAAATATCGCTAACAATCCCTTTTTTATATGGGGACTTTATTTAGCTATGTCCGTCTGTTCGTCTGTCTGTCTGTGATCACGAAAACAGCCGTAATGTTACAGCTATCTTAACGAAATTCAAAATACGTATGTATAAGTTTTTCATTCAATAATAAAGATCAAGTTCGAAAATGCGCCAAATCGTATGAAAACCACGCCTTCATTTCTAACAAAGTGACTTTACCAAATCGGTAAAATTTCTTTAAATGTCACTTGAATTAATACAATGGCTTAAGTTTTTTGAAATAAGTTTAAATCTTTACTATCCACTTAATGTTTGGATTTTAAAAAAAGACCGAAAATTTCGCCCTGATTTTGATAAGTGCTGTCCTATCACAAGAAAGAATTTTATCCACCACTTCTACCAATTTGAATATATCTTGCGTGGCAAGAATATTTTCTCCGCCTCCAAAATTATTAAAAAGTTTATCGTGTACACTCTTTAATCTTACATTTTCAAAAACAAAATAATATTATTTTAATTCAAACTATAGTATGTATACACTGGTTTTAAGGGGACAAGTGGAAAGTTAGCGGAGAGGTATTACGCCCTCTCCAAAAAATATAGGAACCAGGGTTTTTTAAAAGTAGGTATTATTTAAAAAGAGCAGCAGCCCCCGAAGAAATAACTCAAGAATCAAATGTACAAGGTTGGTAAGAGATATAAGAATAATTTATTTTAAAAGATTATTTCTATTTATTTTACCCTCTACTAACAATTTTCAATTCAGTATCTATAGAACAATCATATGGAGAAATTGCTGGCCATTAGATGTGGTTGAAAAACAATGTATCTCCTGAGTCACTTAATAGTACGAAATAAAACCCTATTTTTAATCAAACTTTTTATTGTTGTTATCATGTGCTAAATATTATTAACTATTTTAATCACTTTGTTTTATATAAACTTAGAAAGACTCTTTTTTCTTGTGAACAGTTATTTGCACCTGATTTTGCAATGTTCTTGTTATTAAAAATGTTATGTTTAAATAATTATTATTGTAATTAGTCATGTAAGTCATATAAGTGATTTAAAAAATAATAGGTAATAAAATCACATTTTAAATTTCAAAACTTATTCATCTTTATTTTATTTATTTCGATTGATTTATGCATTTAGTTGGTTATTTACTCCAAAAATTAAGTTTCCTTAATTACATTAAAGTGGAAAAATTATCTAAGGAATTGGATGAATTTTCTAAAATAACTAGTTGTTTTCCAACTCTAACGTTTATTTATTTATAAAATATTTAGGTGCCGTTCCTACTCTTAAGTAAGAAAGCCATATAAATAATAAAACGAATTTTTTAAAATAAGTGGTTGATTTTCCAATTTTAGAGTAGATATGCTATCAAAATAAAGAGTTGATTTTGTGAAAATATGTAGTTGCCGTTTCTACTCTTAAGTAGGCACTGCCATCTAAATATATAGACAATTTTTCTACACGTAGTAGGTGGCTTACCTACTCTGAAGTGGACATTGCTTCAAAAATAAATTGTCAATTCTTCTAATTATTTATGTGTCTTATCTATTTTATGGTTGAAAATACACCTAAAGACTTAGGTGCTTTATTTATTCTCGCAGTTAGAGTACCTAATTCAATTCCAATATTTTAGCATTTTGAAATTTATAGAGCACCTAAACAAATTCGTTGACTGAAAATCACCGGATTAATTTAGTTGAGTTTTCTACATTTTCAGGTAAAATTTCTACTCCTTTTTTTCATTGTGTAGTGTTAGGCTCAAATTCTATTCTTTAGAATTTTAAAATTTAATAGTAAATAAAAGATGTCATCATTAATTTTTCATAAAAAACTTCCTCTGAAAAATCCTTCCAGAAAAATCTAAAATCTTTCTCATTCTATTGGGGGCAATAAAATCGTACAATAAGTGCGAAATCTCACCCAATCGCAGCATTGGTTTTAATGCAATTGATCGAGAATACATAAAAACGGATCAAGTTCTCAGAAGCTTAACATGGCAGTTTTAAATCTCTGAGTTTTGTCATTGTCTGTAGAGCGTTAATGGCCGAACAGAAGCATTACTTCAATCGAAAATATCTCAGATGGGATTTGAGCCCGGGCTACCGTGGTTCTTTAGCTTACGGGCCACTCACACTAACCTCTGCGCCACGGTTTTTGCACAGATTTTAAAAAAGGCAATAAAAAGAAAATTTTTTTAAGACTTCAACTAAACTAGACAGCATGAAATCGAGCGTAATCTTTTTGTTTAAATTGCAAGCTTTTCTCATTGCTAATGAGTTTTTCTACTTCATCTCAAAAAAAGTGCAAAAAATCTTTTCTAATATATAGGCCAATTAAACATTAGCAACAACAATAGATATGACTAAAAAAGCCAGAAAAATTCACAAGTCTTGCAAAATGTTCTCTAAATAAAGCTTTTTCACGCTTTTCGAAGCGCAACAAATAAAATAAACAGACAACATAAACAAGAGCTGAAGTAACCAAAGTACTTAAAAACAAAGTTAACAACACGAAGAGCAATGGCTAGTTTTTTATTGCCGAAGAGCCAAAGCAGCTAAAATTTCTACTGCGTTAGTTTTGCAAGTCTCGTTGTTACCATTTAAAGACAAAAATTTTGTTAGAGTTGCATTTGGCGAATGTGTTTTAACCCTACAATAAAATAGCAACAATGCAAATAATTGTAAATTCTTGAGTGGCATTGAGCGAAATGTACAAAAATGTGGGTCAACAACTTTAGTAAATAACGCATACATAAAACACTGCAAATTAATCACATTTTGCAATGCTTTTTGCCCAATTTTTTTGATGCCAACATGTTGTAGGAGACAATGTTAAAGCTACGACATAGAGAAAGAATGACAAAGACAATACAATAAAAGAAGGTGTTTATAAATTAAGAGCCATAAAAAAAGTCCCACACGACGCCGACACTTTGATTAATGATGTTGTAGCTAATGTTAAAGCTATTTTCTATATTTATTGCAGCGTTTCAATGAAAGTTTTCGTAGCTTTTTTATGACCTAAAAGCTGTGAAAGTGTTTTTGTTTTTTTTTTTAACTAATTTCTGCAATTAAATATGTTGTACTTTCCTTTGATGTTTTGGTATTCCAGAAAAACAAGAAACGTACACTTTTTTAGAGTATGTAAAGCAGAGTCATTTCATTAGCTTAAATAACATGCTTGAATTATAGACAGACGCATGCTAAAAAGTGTGTTACTAGAGTGTGCGAACTTTTTTGCTATAGGTATTGCATCTTCTCATAGCTGTTTATGTTATTTCAAGAAAATAAGAGCGACATTTCGTCTGCTTAAATAGCACAATAAGCAAAAAACAAGACAAAATGAGCCCTAAAGAATTCATTAGCAATAAGTTTGGCGCTTCAATCTTTTGTTTAGAATGCTAAGCGTACTTGTCTGTCACTTTTTTTAACTAGTATAAAGCTAATTAAGTTACAATTAAAAAAAGCTCAAACATATAAAAAAAAGTTTTTGTAAATCATTTTAAAAGTTTATTATACAAAAATTGTAGTTTTTTTACAAAAATAAGGCAAAGTTTCTTTTTGCACACAAAAAGCCAGTTAAAAAATTTGACTAAAAAACGAAGCTCTTATACAACAAAAGCTTTTAAAAATTGTTTATTATTTTCAAAAAAATTGGTTTAAAATTTTGTTAAATTTAAAAAAAAAAAATTGAAACTGTTTAAAAACTGAAAATTAAATTTCATAACTTTTTTAATGTTATAAGATAAACAAAGCTTTAACGTTTATTATAATTAAGAATTTAAATTCGAATTGTTACAAATTGCGAACTTGTTTTTTTTTTGGTATTCAGATTTTTTAGTTCTTTATTTACATATGCATAAATAAATATGCACTAAAAAATTCCTGTAAAGGATTTTAATTAATACAGTTTAGTTTTACAATATTACTTCTTACTTTTTTGGACAAGTCAATAAATTTATTACATTTCAATTAAGAAGGTTAGCGAGTAGATTAGTTACGTAATCAAAGTACAAAATTAATAAAGAAAACTTGTTATTGGCGCCTCGTGTTTTTTCTACTTTTGCCGCTGTCAATTTGTCTTGATGTTCTCCTCGACGACACTTGCGACATCTGTTGTACCAGTTTTGTTAACACTCCCTCTGCGTATGGTCGACTGATTGGCGGGCTAGCTTGACGGCTGGCCTTACGTAGATTCCCTTCGAAGTCTGTACTGTTGCAGTCCGTACCTGGCCATCTTTTCCTGGTGTTACTTCCAAGACTTTGCCTAAAGGCCATGAGTTTCTAGGCTCTGCTTCGCTAACAATGATCACCATGTCTCCCTTTTCAATCGGCTTGACCGGTTGGAACCATTTGGTGCGCCTAGTCAGAGTCGGGAGGTACTCACGTACCCACCGTTTCCAAAAGGCATTAGAAAATTGCTGAGCCAATTCTTATGCTAAATAACACTTTCGTCTATGCAGACACCATCTGCTTTCTCACCATTAGAAGAACCCAGTAGGAAATGGTTTGGAGTTAGTGCCGCCTCCTCGCTGTCTTCTTGCACCGGGACATACGTCAATGGTCGACTGTTGATGACCTTTTCGATTTCCAGTAGCATGCTATACAGTAGCTCGTCTGTAGGATTTCTCGTTGGAAAAATCTGGTAGAGTATCTTTTTTACAGATCGAACTAATCTCTCTCAACTTCCACCCATGTGCGGCGCCGATGTAGAGTTGTAGGTCCATTTAATCATTGAACTTGAAAATTCTTCTGCTACACGCTCGTGCTCTTGTTTACTCATCTCAGCTAGCTCCTTCTCCGCTCCATGAAAATTAGTGCCTTTGTCGCATCTTATTTCTAAAGGTGTTCCTCGCCTGGCAATAAAGCTCTTTATAGCAAGAATGCATGAATCCGACGTTAAACTACATGCCACCTCGAGATGTATGGCTCTGATTGTTAGGCAGGTTATTAAGATACCCCACCTTTTCTCCCTTCTTCGCCCTACGGCAACATACATCGGGCCGAAATAGTCAAGGCCTATAAATGAAAACGGGCGAGTGAAACTTGCGAGTCTAGCTGGAGGCAGCTCTGCCATTTGTGGGGCATGAGGTATTGCATATTTATTTATGCATATGTAAATAAAGAACTAAAAAATCTGAATACCAAAAAAAAAAAAACAAGTTTACAATTTGTAACACGAATAAAGTTATTCAGTTTTTATAATTCAATAAAAAAAACAATAACAGTTCAAGTTTTCCTTTTAGGTTTAACCTTCATCACTCGCTTATTTCTAGAAACGAATAGGTGCCTTGTGTATAAATTTTACCCACTTTTTTCAGTAGCCATATTTTTATCGATGAATGAAATGCATGCGATTTTATAGATTAAAGTAATAAATTATTTATTATTTTATTCAATTTAAAAAAGGACATTTTCAAATCCGTTAATAGAGTAAAAAATCTATACATGAGCCATTTATTTTGAAAGTGGGTGGAACAAATCCCTTCTTTTTCTACTACAAGATATTTAAAGGCTTGAGTATCGATAAATTTAAATATACTGCTAAACAGCAGTACACATATTTTTTTTTTTGTGTTTTGTGGTGTTATACAATGTAAGTTTATTATCAAATAGTGTTTATAGTACTGGCTTAAAAAAATCAAGGTTTTATAATAATGGGCTTGACTTATTTTTAAAATTAATCAATTAATGAAATCGTTTGTTAATAGTCTAATACTTCAGTTGTATTAGAGTTTTTTGATAACAAACTTAAAATTGTAAAGTTAAATAAAAATAATAAAACAGGTTTTAAATATTACAATGGAAAATAGAACCTAAAAAATGACTTTTTATTAAGAATTTATATTCCTCTGGTGAGAAAAAGACAGTCGCTGCAAAAATTAAAAAATTTTTTAATAAAGAAATAAATAATAAATAATAAAAAATAAAAAATTTTTAATAAAAAATAATTTTTAAATAACACTGTGACACAAAATGAGGGTGAACCAAACCAATCTCAAACGATAGTATTTTACATCAGCAACAAAAGCCAAAGTCCCTTTTTGCTCCACTACGTCACAAATATCTTTTACAGTAGTTTTAAATTTGACTTTTTTGGTCAAAAATGGAATTAAACAATATGAAAACTTATATGTTAAACTTAATTCAGTGTGGTTCTTGTCTTTGGAAGCCTTAATTAAAATTTTCCGGGGAATACTTTAACCCCTTAGCTCTTTTCAGTATGGGTCAATTTGACCCTTCTTTTGGAAAAGACCCTGTAAGTCAACTTTGGAGGGAAGTCAAAGGTTAAAATCTTCCAAAAAAATATTCTTCAGAAAATTCACTAGGGGTCACCCAAGACAAGTAACCTCTACGAGTTACTGAATTGGTCTTATTGTTTAATTCCATTTTCGACCAAAAAAGTCAAATTTAAATCCATTGTTAAAAATATTTGTGACGTAGTAGAGCAAAAAGCGACTTGGGCTTTTGTTATTGATGTCAAATACTATAGTTTAAGATTGGTTTGGTTCACCCCCGAAAATATGTGTTGCACTGTGTAAGATAACAGGCTTATAACATTGAAAATAGTGGGCTTAGGAGAAAATTGACTCATGAATTTTAATGTAAAATTCATAGATAAACAGTCTTGGGTACTTACATTCACTGTAATTGCACTCATTCATGTCAAAGTCAAAGTCACATTTTTGATAATTTTTGAGTCAATTTCTTATTCAAACTGCTGCATTTTCAAAGTTATGCCTTTTCTAAACGCCTATTGAATTGATTATCTGGTACAATACTTAACATTTTCTCTTTTGCTTTCTAGGGAGAAGAGAATGTTTTAAAGTTAAAAAAACTGCCATAGCAAATATTATTTTTTTTTTCAACAAATATTTTCTTTCAATAAGACAAAACCGAACTAAAGTATAAAGTAATCGAAATTGCAAACATATTTTTAATTAAAATTGTATTATTATTTTAAATGCTGTCGGAAATGTGTTGGGAAAAAATTGTTTCAACCAAAAATGGCCTTGCACCACTTTCAAAATAAGCATATTTACAATACTGTTATTACGTAAAACTTCTTTCCCCAAATATTTGGCAATCTGATATTTAGAACCCCACGTTTAAAAAAGTAATAGGGTGATTACATTGCTTTTCAACAACACTCTCAACCTGACCCTCTCCGATTTGGTTTAAACTTTGTATACACGTAGTGTTGGCTACAATTTAGAAAATAAATTTGTAATTTTTATTTTTTTCGAGTAGTTACTGAGCTACGGGTACTCAAAAATTGAAAAAATTCGGTTTTTTTTCTTGAGGACTGATTTTCATTTGATCATAACTTCGGTGAAGTTTGAGATAGAGCAACGATTTTAGATTCATATAAAAGATATTTTCTAAAGGCTTACTTTGTATAATAAAACTTTAAAATTTCTCAAATATTTACATTATTTTTTTTTGCATAAAATATAAAAAAAAAATATTTTTGTGAAAGTCATTTTTCTGAATACACTAAAGAATACCATATGTGTGTATGTGCACAGTGCAACATCGGTGCTTCGGTGTAAGCTAAGCAAAGTTGATAAAATTCTTTAAAAAAAACTCATCTAATAACAATTAAAATTGAAAAGGCTCAATTTTTGAAATTTTTATCTACATTTGTCACATATCTTATGTTCAAGTGTTATGAAGGGAACTTTTTCTACCATCCATTGAGAAACCGATCGTAAATTGCGCCTTTGAAATTTGTGATCTTTCTCATTAAAAGGATTGCAACACAAAACTTTGAAATTAGACATTTAATGTAAACAAAAATTGAAGAAAACACTGACAACAAAGTTTAATATTGAAGCACTTCACTTGCACTCACAGAGCTGGCGATTATTGGGATTTAAGGGCGTTTGGTAATTTTTGTTAGGGCTTTTATTTGTGTAGGTTTTTTCCTAAATGTGCTGCATGAATGTGTTGTGTGAAATTTAATTTTAATTGTTATTGGAAGAGTTTATTTCGAAGAAGGTTATCAACTCTGCTTAATAGACCGAAGCACCGATGACGCACTGTGCACATACACACACATATGGTATACTTTAGTGTGTTCAGTTCTTGCTTCTTTCTCGCAAGCTGCTGTGTTGAGCATAAATTTTAAAGTAAGTTTACTTCGAAAATTATTTTAATAGTGTTCCCATTATCGTCCCAGGCTGAAATTTTGAGAGAACTTAGATAAATTATCATTGCGAAAATATCCTCAAGAAAAAAAAAACCGAATTGTTTCAATTTTTGTGTACCCGTAACTCAGTAACCATTCGAATAAAATAAAAATTACAAATTAACTTTCTAAATTGTAGCCAACACTACGTGTATACAAAGTTTAAACCAAATCGGAGAGGGTCAGGTTGAGAATTTGATTTTTTTGTCGAAAAGCAATGGAATCACTCAATAGGGGTATATTAACTTTGTCACTCCGTTTGTAACGCCGATAAGGAGGCTTTGCCGATATAGAAAAGTATGTATGTTTTTTTTTTATTAGAATCATGTTCTGAGTAGATAAAGCCATGTCCGTCTGTCCGTCTGTCTGTCTGTGATCACGATAACAGTCGTAATTTGCTATCATAACGAAATTCAATATATTAGCTTTTTATTCAAAAATGGAGGTAATGTTTGAAAATTAACCCAATCGGATGAAAATCACGCCTACCTCCCATACAAAGTGACTTAAAAAAACGGTAAAATCTCTATAAATTTCACAAAACTTAATCTTATAACGTCAAGTTTTGCATATTAGCTTTAACCATTAATATAAACTTCGAGAATGAAATTTCAAAAGTTCGAAAACGAGCCAAATCGGATGAAAACCACGTCTACCTCCCATACAAAGTGATTTAATCAAAACCTCTTTAAATTCCACAAGATTTAATCAAAACGGTAAAATCTCTTTAAATTCTACAAAATTAATCTAATGAATTCAAATTTCGCACAAAAGCTTTAACCTTTAAGATGTCATTTAAATATAAAATTTGTAAAAGGCGAATAAAACTCACGTCTACCTCCCATACAAAGTGAGCTTACCAAAACTGTAAAAGGTCTTTCAATTCCGCAAAAATTTATTTAATGACTTCAAATTTTGCACATAAGCTTAAACAACTAATATGTACTTTACGAAAACCTCCAATACAAAACTAAACAGTTTTAGTGACTTTGAATTTCGCACATATTACATTTGTAAAAATCGAATAAAAATCACGTCTACCTCCCATACAAAAGGAGGTTACCAGACCGGTAAATCTCTTCAAATCTCACAAAAATTAATTTAGTGGCTTCAAATTTTGCACGCATGAAATTTGTAAAAGTCGAATAAAAATCACGTCCACCTCCCATACTAATTCCGCAAAAATTAATCTAATGACTTCAAATTTTGCACATAAGCATTAACAATTAATATGTACTTTAAGCATGAAATTTTTAAAAATCAAATGAAAACCACAGCTACCTGTCATAAAAATGGCTTAATGAAATCAGTAAAATCCCCTGAATTTCCACAAAAATAACTACAATAGATTAAAAATTTTCATATTAGCTTAAATCTTTACTATCCACCCGATGTTGGAAATTTTTAAAAGAAACTGAAAATACAAAATGACGTTATCATAATAGTAAAACCTCTATAAATTCCAAAAAATTTATGATTGAAATTGATGTTGTAACTGTGAGTTGCAAATGTGAAATATTTGGATAAAAACCTCTTCCAATACAAGTGACGTCATCAAAATAATACAACATTCAAGACTTGTAACCCAACAATTCTCCGCTGGATGTATACCATGATGGTGAGACCCATCCTTACCTATGGTGCAATAGCATGGGCTGAGAGAACCAAGCTAACCACAATGAGGAATATGCTAACAAGGGTGCAGAGACTGGCCTGTGTATGCATCACAGGGGCCATGAGAACATGCCCTACAGCAGCACTAGAAGTAATTCTGGACCTAACACCCTTACACCTTGTCATAGAGGGAGTAGCCAAGCGAACTCTGTTGTGCATTGCAAAAGAGGGGACAGGTTCAGGTAAAACTATCAGCAGTAGAGAGAAGGAGGATATTGCAAAGCACACTCCCTACATCGATCTACCAAGAGACGATATAGTAAAAAGGTATAACTTCGAAAAACACTTCGGAATTAAGCTTAGTACCAAGAAAGAGTGGGACAGCGAGATGATATCGCAGGTCAAGAAACCACACAGTATAGCATGGTATACAGATGGGTCCAAGACATTGGAAGGTATAGGCGCAGGGGTGTACGGGCCAAGAACCAAGCACTTTGAACCTATGGGGACAACACCCAGTATCTTCCAAGCGGAGATCCTAGCAATACAGCTGTGTGCACAATTCAATCTGGACCGTAAATACAAAGGTCAGGATATAGTTGTGATGTCAGACAGCCAAGCAGCAATCAAAGCATTAGTTTCCTGTGAGATATCATCGAGAATAACATGGGAATGCCTAACAAAACTCAACGAACTAGGCAAGAATAACACTGTTACTATACTTTGGGTCCCAGGACACAAAGGAATACAGGGTAACGAAGAAGCCGATGGACTAGCACGACAGGGTGCAGCCACAAAATTTATAGGGCCAGAACCATTCTGCGGATTAGGCACACACTCTATAAAAGAAGAACTAAGAAGGGAGGAGAGGCATAAACGATCAAACCTTTGGAAAAGCCTCCCAAAGCTAAGACAATCCAAATTGCTCCTCAGAGATTTTAACACTCGGAGAGCAAAATTGTGCATAAGCTTAGGCAAACCGAATCTTAGGATTCTAACGGGGTTCCTTACAGGACACTGTAAACTCAAATACCACCTGATGAAATTGGGCATAGAGACCGATAGTAACTGCCGTTTCTGTGAAGAAGCAGAGGAGACTCCAATACACCTACTTACAAACTGCGACGCCGTGGCTCGCAGACGTAAACTAGCACTGGGGAATTATGAGCTGAGTCTAGAGCAGGTTTCATCCCTTGAACCTAAGAACATTCTCAAATTCATTAGAGAAATAGGGCTGGATGAAATTCTGTAATCCGCAAACCCAGCGGAGCTTTGAGAAGGAGGTACAATAGATCTCATTTAGGTCGCAGTACGCATCTCCACCACACAACATTAACATTAACATTCAAGACTTCAACTAATTTAAAATACGGCAGTGGGGGTATTTTAACTTTGATTCAGTCCAAGATAATTTCTTACTAGTTTTTACTATAAATTGTTTTCAGATGAAAAGATCCTATTAAGTTTTATATATTGATATCATTATCTTAATTTTTTTTAAAAAGGGGCTTACCCCACTTTCACAATAAACGGCTCATATAGAAAAATGGATGCAGGTATGTGGGTATGTGTTAGGCTGGGTCGATTTGCAAACCTATGTTGCTTGGGCAATTTTCGAAACGGGCATGAAAAGTTATTAAAAAAAACAGAAAGGGACGGTAGGAGTGCATTTTACCCTTAAAATATTAATGACTGACACGAATTCTAAAAAATTTTATACCTTCAATTTTGTGAATTGTTTATTTTAAGAATTTTGTTTTTAAAAATTTTTTGTCAATCTACGTGCACAGCTAGAGAAAAACTGATACCAGAAATGAAATCCTCCTACCCGATTCAACTTAAAACCAGTCTCACATTTAAACGTTTTTATAGAAAAAATTATAGTAAAAAATTCACAAAATTCAAGGTATAAAATTTTTTAGAATTCGTCTCATTCATTAATATTTGTGATATTGATAATACGAATTTAATTGAAATTTGTTTGCAGTTTCATTACGGATTTACAACAGAAATTAAAAAGCCGTGACGGTCAAAAATGTACGTCAAGATTATAACTTGAATTTTGTGAACTTTTTTCTTTAAGAATTTTTTACGATAAATTTTTGTATAAAAACGTTTATATGTGAAACAGGTTTTAGGTTGAATCGGGTACGAGGATTTCATTTCTGGTAGCAGTTTTTTATAGCTGTGCACGTTTATCGTCTTCAAATCCCGCACCACGAAATACAATGAAAAAATATTTTTTAAGGTATTATTCTTACTAAATAGGGTCTAGTTAAGGACATTTCTGCAAAAGAAAATTTAAAATTTTTTTTGGAAGTAATAGTTTTAAAATGTGCTTATATATGAACATATTGTACATTTTTACAAGAAATTCTTTATTTATTGACACTTTTTTACTTTCCAGTCATATTTGCAATTTGCATTAAAAAATGTGCAGATATGTGGATAATTGCACTTTTTTACAATAAATTCACTATTTATCAACACTTTTTTAATTACCATACAACTTCTTACGCGACATATTTGAAAAATTAAAAGAAAGCTTACGAGGGAGAGTATTTTCTATATCCATTGCGCCAAGATTTGAAAGAAATAACGACAAATCAGAAAATATTTCAATACAAAAACTTTTGTCCACATATGTGACCATTTTACGAAGACGTTATATACAAAAATTTTTTGAAAAAATTTACAAAATTGAAGACGTGATAGGGTAAAGTGCACCCCTATCTCCCGCTTTTTTTAATAACTTTTCATGCCAGATCCGAAAATCGCCTAGGCAACATCAATTTTTTACTTCCATACAAATCGACCCATCCTAATGAATGCATGTATATCACGTACAGACACAAAAACCGCTGAAGCGATCTTTATGAAATTCAGAAATTTCCATACAACCTAAATTTGCGCTATCGACCATAAACCACAAAAAATGCTATATATCAGACGGTTTTGATCGTAAAAAACATAAATTATGTAGGATTTGGTCGCACTTTATCTACGCCCACTTTTTCGAAATAATGCGAAAAATTCCTGATATGTTCACGTTTTGATAGTGAAACTTGATATGTAGGTTAAATTGGTTAAAGTTTCGGTCACTATATATATAAATAATGTCATGTCTACTTTTTCCGCCCATCTAGCTATTTATTAAAAATAAATGTGTGTTTATCACGTAAAGACTCTGAAATCACTCAACCAATTTTTATGAAATTTTTCAGGAAAACGGTAGCAAAGTCTTGAAAATGTTCCTGTGAAGTCTAGTGCCGATTGGAGGCGATGCACCTCAAATATATCCCAAAGTTTTCGATATCGAATAGCTTTGGAATTCGGTTTCGTGAAACTTTAGGAAGTTATGAAACACATACCAGGGATGGTTTTTGCATTGTAAAATGGAACGCAGCAGCTTCCATACATCCCAAATTTGCTATGTATAAAAAGCTTTATAAAAGAAATTTCAAAGCTTCTGTAATGAAATAGCTTTTAGAGCCTTTTTTAAGTTTATGCCAAGACAAGTTTCTTAAATGTAGGATTGTAAAAATCTTACTTTTTTAAAAGCTTTAAGAAAGAACCCATATAGTCAGATTTCAATTTATCCTATATCGAGCAATAACGTCAATTTCAATTTTTTACCTAAAAATCTCTCAAACTGTCTTAAAAATAAAGAAAAATAACTTTTGTTTTAAAATTAATACTTTAATTATACAAATACTTGCAAAAAAAAAATTTTTTGCAATTTAAAAAATTAACATATTTCAGGGAATAAAACATTGCTTTTAAAATAGCAATTCATGATGAGAGTAGTTTAATAACTCACCAAAAAGCTCTTAAACTTTTATTTTAAATATTAACACTTTTTATAACAGTCTTAGTCATATACAAATATATTAAAAATATTGCAAAACACAAACTGCTGCCAAATTCAAAATCACGCTGTTGCAACTAAAAATAAAAAATAACTGTTGATTGATTTATGAAGCTCTTATTGTGAAAAGCTAGAGTTGTTTAGAATGTTTATGAGTCATTTATAAGAATTCTTACTTAATTTGATTTCTTTGAGTTATTTTTCTATAGCAATTCCAAAATGTTGCAGATCTGCAACACGGCGCGATATAGGGGTAAAATATTTAAAGTATAGACGCTACCAAAAAAGTTTTCACAAAAAGCATCATTTAATGTTTGTTTAATAGCCTTAATATTACAATAGCTTAACGAAAAGATGAAAGCTTTTAAACTAACGTTAGTAAAATCTATTTTTTAATTAGTTTATGAGCACCAAGCTGGTTTAATTTTAATTTAAAATATAAAAAATATTTAAGTTATAATGAAAGCTGCTTTAACCCTTTCAATGGCTAGGCTTAACTAAGCACAACATAATTCTTTTAGGTAATATTCATTTAGGTCCTAAAAAGATGAAAAAACATACCTTTGATTTTGCAAACTTGTACCAAGAAAAATTGTTTGCTGCTGTTCGGCACAAAATCTCTTTTTCAAGGTTTTTAAACCCTTTAGATCTTTGTTTTTTAAACCCTTTCAATATTCTTATCATTAAAGCGGTGATCGACAGCTTTGCCCCGAAAGCTTTTTCCACCAATGCTCTTTTTGCTTTTACATGGAATATGGACGATTTTTGCATGGAAAGCAAAAAGATCTTTGGTGGAAAAATCTTTAGGGGCAAAGATCTAAAGGGTTTAAAAACCTTCAAAAGATTTCATTCAAGCCATAAAAATATAAAAACATTAACTCGATTTTTGTCTGATTATTTTTTCTTATAAAATAGGCAAAAAAACATTTTGATTTGTTTTTTTTCGGCACAAAACCGAAAATCCAACTTACTTTAATGTCAAATATCGCTCTGAATTAATTTTTATCATATTATTTATCTTTTTTTAATAGAACCAAACGATTGGTTTTAAAAAAAGCTTTGCAAAATAAATATAAAAATTACTTTCTGGCGTGTACAATACATTGAGCAAATCCACTGGAAAGGGTTAAAACGCTTTATAAAACCTTTGATTAATACGTATAGTGCCAGGTCGCACGATTTCGTACTACATTTTATACAAATTTGAGCGACGTTTATGTTAATGACCTTAATTTCAAAAAAGCTTTATGAAGTGATAAAAGCTTTTAACGGATTGCTATAACTGAAACTACAAAATTAACATAACTGAATTCAATAAAGGGCTTGCTAAAGAAAAATGTAGGAAATACAGAAGCTCTTCTAACTTCAGACAAAATAAATTAAAGCTTTTTAAGTTGCTTATCACTAAAGCAGTTAGATTTATATTAAAAAAATAAAAAAAATATCAAAGCTTTTAAGAAAGCTTTTTGAAATTTTGCTTCATAGTATAAGCTGTAAGATAATAAATATGTGCTTATTTAATTATATTTTGAAAAGCTTTATGAAGTCATAAAAACTTCAATACGCTTTTTAAGAAACTCAAGCCAAGAAATAAAAGAATTTAAGTTTGCAAAAAAGTTTGTAAAACAGATTGCTATAGCTGAAACTAATAAATTAACATAACTGAATTCAATAAAGGGCTTGCTAAGAAAACTGTATGAAATACAAAAGCTCTTCTAACTTCAGACAAAATAAATGAAAGCTTTTTAAGTTGCTTAGCACTAAAGCAGTTAGATTTATATTAAAAAAATAAAAAAAATATCAAAGCTTTTACGAAAGAAAGCTTTAAGAAACTCAAGCCAAGAAATAAAAAATGTAAATTTGTAAAAAGTTGCTTACAAAAAGTTTTATAATATAAAAATGATTCTTAATTTAAGCCAGAACAACTAAAGTTTATAATAACTATATGTTTAATTTTTTTATCTCTAATAAAAAAAGTCTGAGCTAAGAATTTAAGAGGCTTTTAAGCTGCTTTTTTAGAATATTGCATAAATACGTATGATTAAATTATATTTAGTTAAAAATTTTAAAAACAAACAAGCTTTTGGTAAAAAACACCTCGAAATTTTTCTTTCCCTAAGCCAAAAGAGTGCAAATACTACTAGTTTAAAGATATTTAAATTTTGCTTTTTATTTTCCTATACAAGCTTTTAATGTTAGAAAAAGTTTTGTATAAAAAAAATAAAATAAAATTTGCCCCTTTTAATTACAAATAAAAGTGTTTCTTTAGCATTTTTTGTTTTATTTTTTTTTTAACCTATTTTTCCGAACATGTTTTTTATGTATTACTTTTTTTTGGATCTAATAAAGCAACTGTCAGTCAGATCAAAAGATTATTTAAGCATTGTATTGAAAGTTATATTACATTAAATATAAATAAATTAAGATAATAAAAACACTTCAATAGCAAACTTTCTTTAAAGGTTGTAAGCTTGAAAGTCGTATATATATGTAATAAAAAACTTTCTTTGTGATTAACTTCAAAGCATAAAACATTATTTACAGCAATTAAAACTTCGACAGCCTGTAAAATAAGAGCTTGAATTCGTAAACAAATTGCCGCTTACTGAGGAAATTGAGCAACCAATCCAAAGAAATAAAAATTTATGTTTTATGTTTAAGTACATAAAATAAAGCTTTATGGCCAATTAAAGAATGGAAAAAAATTTGTTCATTTTTGATTGAAGTGAAAATAGCTAACGATTCTATAAAGAAAGTTTAAGTTGTAAAAAAACTCATTACTGGCAATAAAAAAACACTGTTCAATAAGATTTGCAAGAAATTAATACAAAATATATTTTGTAGGTTTTTTTATGAAAAAACATGTTGCATGCTTTTTTTAAAATTAAAATTTATGTGAAACGAAAGAACTAATATAATAATTATTTTTTTTGTACCAAAAGCAATATAAATTTTTTTTAAATTTAATAATAATATAGAGTTAATAAAAAATCATGCCACAATTACAGCCCAAAAACATAAAAACGAGCTTAAGCTCAACAATGATGAGCAAGTTCTTGTCTTATTAATTTTGCCTGAGAGCTAGAAAAAAGTTCAACATTCAAAAAATCAAAAAGAAAAGGAAATGTCATCGCTGTTGGAGTCGTTTCTAATGGCTAATAGCAAAAGCTCATAAATGATGCGGCAAAAATTATAGTTTCATTGAACATTTGGTCATGAAAGCGATATAAGCAGTAATCACAAAAGCACTTTCTTTTCGTCTTGCACTAAAGAAACATACAAATTAGGAAGTAGAAGCAAAACCAAAGATAATGACAAAAGTGTATTGTACAAAATTATAAAAAAAAACATAAAAGCTTTGATAGCAAAGAAAATTTAACTAGTACATTTCCACAGAGAAATAAGTTAAGATAAAATTATTTCAACTTCAAAAACACGACATGACTTCGCATCATTGTAACACCTTAATCATGTTTACTGTCTAAGGAATTAGAAGTTTCGTCTGGTTTTTCTTCGAATTCTAAAAACAACCACTTGCGATCAATATCATGCGCTGTTCTAGTTCCAAAACAAAAATGATCAAATACCAATTTAAAAATGATGCTTACGAGCACACAAAAAATTTTTTTTAAGAAAAACAAACAACAAGCTGTGAGAAACATGGTAAGAGAAACGGCTAAACCGATTGAGCCGTTAGTTAAAAAAAGTCATAAGCACAATACCTAAAGCAAGAAAGAAGAAAGAAAAAAGTACCGTTCAATAGCATAAATTAAGAAAGAAAAAAAAATCCTAAATGATGATAACAACGGCAACAACAATAAAAAACACAAGACAAACAAAAACTGAGTAATGTGTATCACTTTCAAAATTCTTGAAAGCTTAAAAGCTTAGCAAAAACATAGCTGGAATTTTTTTTTGATATTAAATAAAAACAGCAGCGTCATCTTAGAAAAAAAAAAAATACAACAAAATAGTGAAATAAAAATTTGAATAAATAAAACTTTAATGATTGAGAAATAAATGTAAGCGATTGTGGTAGCAAAGTTTTGTGTGAAAAACTTTCCTTTTTATAGCAAATTAGGTGGATTATATTAGCTTTATCATTTTATATATCAGAATTAAAAAATACAAAAATTTGAATTTTCATAAATTATTTTCAAATGTATGTTAGACTAATTAGGTTTCTAAACTATAGCTATTGCGTGCGCTGTGAAAAAGAACGAGTTTTGTTTTTGAGTCTTTGGTTTTTAGCTATCTAATAATCACGTTTTTGACACTAATTATGTTTTTGATATTTTTAAGTTTTTGAAAAACGAAAGTTTAAAAAAGCAATACTCTGCCAAATGATCTTCAGGCGCCTTGCCTTTTTAATACAGGATTTTCTTAAAAGTGATTTTTGACTGTTGACTAAGTTTAAATATTCTAACATTTTTATTGAAATATGGCCTTCTCTCATTGACAAATTCTACATCAAAAAGAAGAGATTTATTTGTTCTATATTCATAAATACGTGGCTTGAAGTGTTTGGTTTTAGAAAATTAAAAAATAAACAGAAAAACTGCAAAGAATAGATGGATTTATAAATAAATATTGTTATCTAATTAAATAGTAATTAAATAATAGCTACATTATACATAATTTTTACACACTTCATAATTTATATTATACTTTAATACAGAGAACAACGGTATGAGGCGAGAATATGAGGTGTACTTTGCAACTGGCGCGCCGACGCTAGGTACCGCGCGAGTTTATTTCATTTTTTTGCAATAGTAAAAATCAATTCTCCATCGATGAAAAAAGCATTTTCGATGTAAAATTTGACGTAGAATACGATGGTTATACTTAAAACACGCTAAGTGATCGGTAAGATTGTTAAAAATTTTTTCTTAAAACTCACTCTTTAATCTTAAAAATGGAAAAAAAGTTTTTTCTAGCTTAAAAAACTGGAGTTGTGAATTTTTAAAAATGAGTCTGCAAGACAAAAATCACGAAAATCTCAAACTTTTAACTACATGTTTTCAAAAAAAAAAAAAAAAAAAAATCCTCGAACTCGTGTCTCTTTTTTTTCGATATAGAACAATTAAAAAAATTTAATAATTTTGTGTTCAAATCTGTACGGTCTTTTAAAGAATGACCCATATATGGAAATATTTTTTTTATATGGAAAATAGTTTAAATTTTATTGTGTTATTGTTCATAAAGGTTATTAGAAGACTTATACCCCTTTTCCACACGGAAAGTTTTATTGCCGGCAATTCTGCGGTACAGGCAAGTCTGTACTGGCAAGTTTTTCTTCTGTGCTGTTCTTTCTTTGATGCTGTGCTCTTCTTTCCTTTGTATTTTCGACTTGCTGGCAAGAAAAATTGCCGTGTGGAAAAGGGGTATATTCTATTTTGTAAAATATTATCGGAAGATTTCTTTTGGCTACAGGTCTGCGTTATAAAATAATTTAAAAAACCTCATTGATTTTGGGCAACTATTGTATTTATTTATTTTTAAACTCGGTATTTCGAACCGTCACCGACAGTTCATCATCAGGAGAATTTATAATTTGCACTAAGAAGACACCGGCAGCTCAGGCATTTTCTAGTTGGCGTTTATCAATTTGTAACCAATCAAAAATTCTTGCCTACTCCAGTGGAGTAACTCCACCAGCACATTTTCCGATCGTAAAAGTTAGCACTTTATCGTTATATCACGACTTATAACTTAACTTAAACTAATAAATACTTGACTTCTACACTTCTTTACTACAAAAAACCAGTGCTTTCTACATTTCAGTATATCAATATAATTTTGATATACTTCTGTGAAGATAGCCCAAAATCTTCAGCCGATCATCTGTTGCCGAATCCGCCGCAAATCATATCTAAATATTGAATTCACCGCATTTACAAAATTGAGTTAAACATACATTTTTTAGGAAAAGTGTACATTTATTTGATAAATTTGTCACCTCTTCTCCAAATTGCTATTAACCGTTTGCAGCTTCAAACTAAAAAACTTAGTTAAGGTAAATATTTTCTTTTTTTAAAAACGAAAAAGTTATGGAAAATTAAAAGGTTCCATCCTAAATTTTTAAGCAGAAATGTATTTTGACGTGCCAAATCGAGAGGCACTATGCTTAAGTCCCGCTCTATCGTCTTTGGTACCTAAATTTGAGCTTAAGTGCAAAAAAATCGTGATTTTTGTATGAAATGAGAATTGCACACCCCAAAACTTGCCCCAAAACAAAAAGTTTCATCCTTAATTTGAGATATATGATAGCTGATGACAAATTGATGATTTTAGTCCCTAATCCCGAAATTGCTATCTATTGACCTTCATACCGTAAAATGGTCTTGAAGTAAAATACTCAGTTCAGAAAAAAAAGTTTTTAAAATAAAAAACAACTATAGATGGTGAAAAGGTTGCACTCTACATTTTTGTTCAGAAATTTATTTTAATGTGTTTAATCGAACGGCAGGCACTATGCTCAAGTCCTACTCTATCGTCTTTGGTACCAAAATTGAGGCTGAAGTGCAAAAAATCATGATTTTTTTATGAAAGTAAGAATTCCACACCCCAAAACTTGCCCCAAAACAAGAAGTTCCAACCTGGAGTTGAAATATATGATAGCTGAAAGCAAACTGAATATATTAGTCCTTAATCTCAAAATTGATACCTATCGTACCTTCATACCGTAAAATGGTATTGAAATAAAATAATCAGTTTAGAAAAGAAAAAATATTTTTAAAACGAAAAAAAAAAGATATAAAAGGTGAAAAGGTTCCACTCTACATTTTTGTTCAAAAATGTATTTTTATGTGTTTAATCGAACTGTACTATGCTCAAGTCCCGCTCTATCGTCCTTGGTACCTAAATATGGGCTGAAATGCAAATAATTTTGATTTTTTTATAAAAGTAAGAACTTCACAACCCAAAACTTGCCCCAAACAAAAAGGCTCCATCCGATAGATAGCAATTTTGGGATTAAGGCCTAATATAATCAGTTTGCTATCTGCTATCACATATCAAAAATTTAGGATGGAACCTTTTGTGTGGAACTCTTACTTTTATAAAAAAATCACGATTTTTTGCACTTCAGCCCAAATTTAGGTACCAAGGATGATAGAGCGAGACTTGAGCATAGTGCCGTTGGATTAAACATATAAAAATATATTTTTAAACAAAAATGTAGAGTGGAACCTTTTTGGCTTCTATAGTTTTATTCGTTTTAAAAAAAAACTTTTTTTCTGAACTTATAATTTTACTTCAAGACCATTTTGCGGAACCAAGGACGATAGAGCGGGACTTGAAAATACATTTTCGAACAAAAATGTAGAATGGAACCTCTTCTACTCCCTTTTACTTTCTTTGTTGAAAAAATTTTAAATTCCGACTTTTACACAAAAATATTTATTTTTTGCACTTCAGCCCAAATTTTACTATATAGGTTGTATTTTTGCATTATTATACGTATTTTCTTAATTTTTTTTCTTTTAAGAGGAATTTTCTATTTTTTGGCACTTTAAATAAGCTGCGGCGAATTAAACTGTTTGGGTCCAGTTTTACGGCGAATTCAAAAATTGGGCTGAGTTAAAAAATTTGGGATGAAGATTTTGGGCTAACTTCACTCCGGTTTTTGATATACATTTGCTTAAATTTACTTAACCCATTTTCTACCAAGCTGCAAAAATTGTTGAACTTTTTGATATAAAGTATATTTCTAGAGTATTTAGGGAGGTCTTGATTTTTTATTGCAAAAGATAGCTTTGTCTTTTGGCTAGAAGACCTCATCATTACTTTCTTTTTTTTTAACTATACATATATATTAAATATTATTTGCAAGAAAGGTTTATTGGATAGGTATTTTTCAACCATACTCCCACCCCCTTGAAATTACGGGAGGTAATGTTGAATACAATTTTCAAATAACCAATGATACAAAGTAATATATGATATCAACGATTTTCCTGATTAAATTTACTTTCATAGTTAAAAAAATTATTGAAAATGGACAAATTATACGCTCGATTAATCGAACACTGGTAGAAAATGGGTTAACTGAGTGTACAGATTGCATTGAAAATTCTCTAACTCTTGCAATTTCTCGCAAATAAAATTGGTCTCATTTTTAAAGTGAAAATTTCAAGCTATCAGATCCGAAGTATTTCGAGGAATTAGGAGGGTTAATTGTCCCTTTTTCTTATTGACTTATCCCCTCTCGATATTATATTTTAATTAGTTCAGTTTTAATAACTCTTCATTTTGAGTTTAAAACTCTTATTGGAAAGTCAGAAAATGGGAGAACCTTTATATTTATTTCCCTTTTTCTATTTATTGTAATAAATAATTTTTTAGGTTTATTTCCATATATTTTTATGGAAGTTATAGTTATAGTTATAGCTCAATAAAAAAATTTAAAAAATTGAAAAGGGCGAAACTTAAGGAACCCGTATATTATCAAAAAAATGCAATTGGGAAACATTTTGTACTTGAAAAGCACGTCTAAAGTGCCTTTATTTTAAAAAAATCAAGTTTGAGTTACAGCCACCTCAGTATCAATTGATAAAGAAATCACAATTGATACAAATTCGTATTCTGAGCACTTTGAAAAAGCTCTTTTTGTATCAACAGTGATCAAAATAGTGACGAGCAGCGTAACGTAACGCAACGCAAAGAGCCAAAATAAGGATACGTTCTAAAACTTATATCAATTTTAAGGACTCTGGAGTCAAGAATTGATTTATTTAATGTGTTAAAAAGTTATCTTGCTACAATTTATCGCTAAACAAATCTAATTGTAGCAACTTTATTAAACCTATTAACGTTAACAAAACCAGTGCTTCATAACATAGTTTTAACATTTGGGCACAAACATAGCTCTTTTAAGCACCCAACTGAACATTTGACTATCAGCATGCATTTATGTATATAAATAATCTAAGCTTATTGCACAGAACAGCTTTTCACCTTGCTATGGAGAGTTATAAAAGCTTTTCGGTTGAGACAGCTTAGACAGAATACGGATCAATATGGCAGTAGGTAAACAATATTGTAAAAAAAAACAACAAACAGATTTAGAAGCTCTACTTTGAATGACCATAGAAACCAATCCTTCGGACCGTTTTACTTGCAAAATGTGTTTTTCATATGCGGGACATATTTATATTACAAAAAGTAGAAAAAAACTAAGCCCAGATAAAAACTTCAGAATAACCCTGAATACGAGGGTTTTGCCTATATTTCTCCCAACGTGCGACGGTGGCAAGACCGATGTAACACTGACACCAAAAGCAGGTGGACAGCTCAATTAATCCCCCATCGCGACAGATGGTATGATCGAGAATACGGTGAGGTAAATTTTTATGTCACGCAGTTCCTGTCAGGCCACAGGTACGTTCAAAAGTACCTTCACAAAATGGGAAAAATAGAAAGTCCCGATTGTATCTATGGCGACGGACAGCTAGATGACGCAAGAACACATTTTCTTTCAATGTGCTTTTTAGAAAGCGAAGCGTAACACCCTTATATTAATGGTAGGCGCCTTCAACGTAGATTGCGTGCTTGATACTGTAGACAGCAGCGAAGAAAACTTGGAAAGCGTAGCACGAGGCGTTGAAAATATTCTACGCAAAGGGGAAAGGCGGTCTGGAAGCTGTAGAGCTACTAATATAAAATAGACAGTGGCAACTTGGCTAGCGGTAGCGAAATATAGCGCTACAAACTTTTGAACTTGGATATCCAGTTGACATGATTTATACTGATTTCTCAAGCATTTGACAGAGTTTCTCATAAATTGTTACTTTGGAAGCTATCAAGAATGGGATTTCATTCAAATTTCTTAAATTTGATTGAATCTTATTTATCGGACAGGACCTGTTTTGTTCGTATAAATAATATCAAGTCTTTTGAATTTGTAGCTGACTCAGTTGTTCCTCAGGGTAGCATCCAAGGTCCTTTGTTTTTTATCTTGTTTATAAATGATATTTCTAAGTGCATTTTGAACTCTCGTTGTATGCGGATGATCAAAAATTATTTAAAAAAAATATCATGCTCTGCAGATGTTGCCGATTTGCAAGCCGACATTTCTAGAGTTTTAAATTGGAGTAACTTAAATGGTCTTACTTTAAACTATTCAAAACTGTTTTCATATCACCTTCTCTAAACTCTCTTTAAATACGTTATGGAACACTTATGTTCATCCTGTTAGACTCTAAAACTCAAACCGTTTTTACACTTCGCGATCTTGGGGTTATCTTCGACTCAAAATTTACATTTATACATCACGTCAACGCTCTTATTCCCAAGGCCTATTCTTTACTTGCCTTTATACAAAGAAACAGCACTGGGTTTTCTGACCCATTTATTCCTAAAATGTTATATAATTCCTTTGTGAGGTGGAGATTGGAATATGCTTACATTATTTGGAGTCTATTTTATATCTTAACATCTCTAAGATTGAAAGGAATTCAAAAAAATTTTCCAGGTATGCCTTGCGGTCATTTAACTTTCATGATCCATTACCATCTTATGATTCGTGGTTTATGAATTTGGGACTTAAATTTCTTGATTCAAGACGCAAGATTTAATTATTAATTTTTGTATTTGATATTATTTCTGGAAATATAGGCTGTCCATCTCTATAAGAGCTTCTTAGTTTCAATATTCCATTACGACAACTAAGAAATTCAAAATTGTTCTATGTAAAATATTGTTAAACTAATTACGCCTTAAATGAGCCAATAACTAGGGCTTTGACTCTATTTAATAAGCTGTTTATATCTCATGAATTTGATCTCTTTGTTCCTAAACAAATTTTCCAAAATTTTGTTAATTGTATTTTCTTATCATAATATTTATTAAGATCATTTAATTAATTACAATTTATAAACTTTCCTATTTAATTTGTAATTTATTTTAATGTAGTCTGTAAGGATATTTGTATCCAATGACTTTTAATAAAACTAAATTGAACAAACAGCCGATATTGGCCTTAAAGGGGGGAATATAAACTTTACAGGCAATAGCGTTCCCGGGGTTGGGAAAACTCCTGTTAGAGAAGGAGGTGGTTTAGTCGGTATGAGCTATTGGCAGGCGGTAGCAGAGCCCGACAGACCGGTCGGGCGGTGACTGGCGGTGCTTAACATGCATTCTCCTGACCTTTTCCGGGAGAATATATTTTTATTATTATTATCATTAATACTATTATTATTTTTGTAAGGGACTTATTCCTTCCTTTATTTTTTATATTATTTTTTTATATTATTAGTGTATATTATAAGTATAGAATACATATGTTTATACTAGTATAGTATTTCACTTACTATACTAAGTTTGAGCACATTTTTTACATGGGGCAAGAATATGAATTGGACAAACTGAAGATGACCAGTAACAACGAAAGATAACACAGAGGAACAAAAAAAGACATTTTTTCTGTGGCATAAGTTTTTGGAGTCAATTAAGATACATGGAATAATGAAGTTTTAATCCTATAACTCACATTGTTTTAATTGACTCTGGTTCTCGCGATAAACCACTATTTTAAAAATTAAGGATGTTTCATCACAGATCTTAACATAACTCTAGAACAGTTAGTCTGATTTGGTAAAATAAAAAATCCAAAAATCCGCAGCTAAATTACCTCCAAGTTACAACTACATTATTTTTTAATTGGCTGAACAGTTTCGGAAGTATTCAGAAAGATCTTCTGAAAAAAAAATTTTTTATGCAAAATTTAATTTTTTTGTTATTTCATAATTCATAAAAAACCAAAAACGTCAAAATAGCTCTTTTTTGATATTTAGTTATAAACACACATATGCTTCGAAGAAAATAAGCCATATTTCATTAAAATCTATTGCTTCTTGTGGGATTTTCTTTGATATATTATGCTCATTAATTTCAAATCATCAACGTACGAATTATATGGATAAGAAGTTAGTTCGTCAAGTTACTGAGCTTCAAGTGCTTAAATTTCTAATAAAATAAATCAAGACAAAATAACTGTTAAATGTTTTATACATTGAATAAATTTTATGTTATAAGCGAAAAATGCAATTAATAACTCATAACAATATCAATTAGAATTATCAGAAATATTTCAAAATTAGTTAGGAAAAACGTTTTGTAAGTGATTGTCTGTTGTATTTTTGTTCAGAACAGTCCCTTTGTAAGGCCCAGCAGTAGTCTGCCATCATATGGCATTCCTATCGGCCTTGATATATATTCTTCATTGTCTTGATATCCTGATGAAAAAGCTCTCTTTGTTCTATGTTCTATGAACTCAAGGGTCCTACTCTGTATTGCGATGCGAAAAAATATCGAAAATAGTAAAATAAAAATAAATAAATAAATAAAATTTATTATATTAAATTAATTATTACAATAAATAAAAAGTAAAAAAAATTTTTAAAAAATAAGCTTTTATTTAAAAATACGTGAACTAAAAAGGAAAAAAATAAATTTAAGTGACATTTGTCATATATGTATACAGTAGGCATATTCTAGGTGTAGAAGAACCCCTCTCTTGGTAACTCATCATCATAGTATAAACGTACGTAAATTGGTAAGTTCTAAGGACTTATATAAATTTAGAATTTTTCAAATACATTTATATTTAAAAAGTAATTTACTGCCAAAATTGCAGCTGAATCGACCCAGTAGTTTAAGAGATATGGCATTTTTATGGATTTGTGGGCGGTAAAAGGGGGTGTGGCATAATTTTGTATCATAATATTGCATTGTCACCAGACTTACATATGTATGCTAAATTTTAGCTTAATCGGATACCAACAACTTTTGTGGAATAAAGTTAAAAAAAAAACAGAACACTATTAAATACAGAATATTTATATAATAATTTAAAAATAATTTAATAAATAAATAAATTTATAAAATAAATGAAACAGGGCACTGCCTTAAAAAAAGAGTACTGTACTGTTTTAATAAGTACGGATGAACACCGTAAGTACAGTACGTATAGTAAATAACGGTACAATATTTTGGAATTTTGTAAACTTTATAATTTTAAGAATTTTTTAATTCAATTAAAATTTTTATATTAATTTGTAGCTTTTATAATGCATTTATTTATTTAACATTGTTCACTCTTGTAATACTAGCAGGCCAAAGTTGTCCTTATTATTTAAGTAACAAGAACTTAATAAGTAATTTTTTAAGCAATAAAAATTTCATAAGTCATTGTTTAAGTAATAAGAATTTGAAAGGCATTAGTTAAAGTAAAAAAAATTTGATTAGTAATTGTATCTACTCTAAGAATTTTATAAGGAATTATCATTTGGGGAAATAAGCATTCTGTACACTGTATTATCGCTTATGAGTATTAAATTGCAATTTTATATGGGATTTTAAGCAATATTTCTTTTTTGGTATTGTATGCAATGATTAATTTTATTTTTTTATTATTTATTGTTTATTTATATTATTTTTTGTTGTGATTTTATTTATGTTATTGCTTAAAGTTATTTTTTAAATATATATATATGCCCAGCAAAAAATTTCAATGCGCATTACTTGTATGCACGTAAAGAGTGCTTTATTCTCCTTACAAATAGTGCTGTTTGTATAGCGCTATATTTGCAGCATTTTCGGTAACGATAACGTCGCACTTGCAAAAACAGTATTGCATTTTAATGTAAAAAAAATTAGTCTCAAAAACTGTAAAAATTCATCAAATCGTTATAAAACTATTGTTTTTGTATTTCCCTCATCAAATGAAAAATCAAATAAAATGCATAAAAATCCATACCTTTTTATATTGTCGTCGTAATTCTATTAGGATGTATGCCAAAATTGGGCATAGTAACGTTTATGAGCGGTTTAGGTAGATTGGTCAAAACTATGTCCTTTTTTAGTTTTTTAAGTTTGTATAAAAAAAGAGAAATAAAACGTTTGAAACAATACGTTATCGTATGAACTTCGTACAAATAATAAACAGTTTTCTTTACCTCATGAACAATAGCCAATTTTGACTTACGTCGTATAAGAATTAGGTCGACGATATGAACTGTAAAGGAAACAAAGCCCTAGGTTCTCGCTACATTTTTCTTCCAACTACATGGAGAACAAAGCGCTCGGTTGTTGCTACGTTTTTATATCAAATACAAGCAAAACAAAGCGCTCGGCTCTCGCTACGATTTTATATTTTCTACAGCGGGAGCGGAGTGCATACATCTGATGACATGACTATGTTAAAAAATGCGCTGTACACAAGAAAAATGAAGCGCTCTGCTGTTTTTTTGGAGCGCTTCAGATGCGCTAATGGAGCGCTCGCCTACCTGCTGGGTATTTTTGATGTATGTAAAATTTCTTATGTAAGTTATAATTTTTTTTAACTTATAACTTTTTTACTATATATAAATAATTTTAAAAGTGTTTTTGTTACTTTTTATCTTTGTCCATGTATTGGAACTATAATAAATATTCTCAGTTTGTTCTATGATTTTGGCAGAGAAAGCCTACTGAGCACTCTGCATGGCCAGTATGCCAAAGAATCGTGTCAGCCCGGGTTCAGCACTCAGCTCAGACAGCATATTTTTTAATTAAATTAATACGAGCCGACAGCTCCCTGCAAGCAATGGCAAAGCTTAGAGAGTAGAAACTGCCATTTAAAGCTTCTTGATTAATTGTGTTTAATCATTTAATAACACGCACAACACCATTGTTCAATAGATTCTAGAAAAATTCACGCTGAAAACCCAAAATTAGCATAAAAAAGCATTTTTAAATAAGTGCATAATACTACATATCTCGTATTTTAATGATTATGCTTGCAAAACCCGTGTTTTGTTAATTTATATATCGTTTATATGTATATTTTTTCAGACTAATACAAAATGTAACAAGTAAATTTTATAAAATTTATTTTAAAAATCATCAAGCAAATACAGTATATCATAATTAAAATTGAGCTAATTAATAATGTCGCCCGTTACTTTTAACCTTATAATGACGTTATAAACAAAAACATTTTTCTGAAAGAAGCTCTTACAATAGCTATCTCTTTTGCCCATTAATTAGTTCAAGAAATTGCTATGCCATATTTTAAATAATTAAAATAAGCTTTCTATAGAACATTAACCTATTAAGAAAAGGAATGGCTTCAGAATCGACTTTAATTAAAAGACTGCTTCGAGCAATCTAAAGTATAATTACAAATAGCACATAGAACAGGAAATACTATTAAATTGCTTTATGTCAATCTAAGAAAATAAAAACATTAAAACTGTTCATAGCAGTTAAGAGAGAAAGGTGTAACAAACATGCCATTTAAGTCGTGTATCGATGAGAAAAATGAGCTGCACTCAATAAAACTGCATGTAATTAAAGATGCTGGTATGCTTTGATAGAACTTTCCAAAAATTCTATTTCTCAACATTCTTTCGATATTATTAGCATAATGAATTTTAATGCTTTGAAAAATCGAATTTGCTTCTTTGTGATTCAAATTTTGAGCTGATTAAAAATATTTTATTGGCAATAAATTTATGACTTTCAAAGGAAGCAGACAACTTTGCATAATGCTCTAAATATTTTGTGTATACATAATAAATACTCAAACTAAAACTGGAACATGAGCATATATTGCTTGTAACTGTAAAAGCTGTTCTAAATATTTTTTGTTTTTGTTTATCACAAATTGCTAATAACAATGATAGTTATAAAAGGTTCAAACACATGGCTCAAGCTATGAGTTGTTAAGAGCAGCAATAATGTATGTTAGTTTGAATAAAGGTTCTCTTTGTTCTGTTGTTAATTTAACAAAGGTATGAAGTTGAACAACGGCAAAATCAAAATCAGCTGTTGTCAGTCAAAAATTTCAAAAACAAATTCTGCTATACAATTACATAAGGCTATGTGTAAATCTATGACCCTCAAAACTGACCGAGAAGAGATTCAGTTAATGAACTTATATTACAAATGCTTCGTTTTAATTACCAGCATATAGCTCTTATAGAAAATCTTCAAGTCTTTTCTATTGTCTTTTCTGGGACGCTTTAATGTTATGAAGTTGACTTTAAGCGCTAACTAACGGTTGAGTTTTTTAATGACTTTCGAAGCATTTTATACAATGCAAAAGAAAATACAACAAAAACAGCTATGAACTAAAAAAAAAAATAAGACACCAACATGCATGTGTTGCAAGTAAGAATGAGCTGAATAGAGACAGAACAAAAACAAAAAAAAAAAAACAAAAAAAAAAAAGAAGAAGAAGAAGAAAACAGCCTAAACAACAGAAATAATGAGAGAAATGAAGAAAGAAGTGTATGAATAAAAAATAAAAGCAAGAAAGAAAGGCACAAAAGCAGCTATTCAATGCACCTAAACGAAAGACTTAAGCAACGAACTTGATGAACTGACACTCAGCACAATGTTGAGAATTTAAGTCAACATCGATGCTTAAACATATACAAACACTGTGACAAGCAGAGGGAAGAAATCTGAAACCTGATGGCATTTTTTCGAGGCACTGCTGTTAGCCATAAGAAAATTGTTGCTTAGGTATTTCGTTAGTTTAAATTGGAAAAATTATTCATAATAAAAAAAACTACTAAAAAATGTTAAGTAAATAGTTCATTGCAAAAATATTTTGGAAAACATAACTGAAAAATGTATTTTAACAAGTCAAAATTGAAACAGAGCTTATCGCAAGAAATTATTTCGTTTTGGAAACTAAACAAATTTTTTAAAATTAATGTTCTGTCAAAGGATATAGAAAAAAGATCTAAATAAATTATGTATGTTGCTGAAAATATAATGCTCACATGAATTTTTAACACACAAAAATTCAAACAAAACTTATTTCGTTAATAAAATATATATCATTCTATATATCATTCAGGGCAAGAAATTTTTAATCCTAAGTACATGTTTTGTTCAAAGTCAGAACAGTTTTTTTTTAAAGTTTATTTAGATTTTTTTTAAAAAATTTTTTAAACAAAAAATAAAACAGTTTGAATTCAAATAATTGATGTGTTAGTTTAAAATTTGTGCTTGTATAATACTTTTTATTATATTAATTTTAAGATAATATAATTAATATAATAGAATTAATTAATTCTAAGACATTTTTTGTAACTTTTTTAATTGAACGTCTTCAAATGGTTTTTAGTTTGAAAAGATTTTTAAAGTTTTTTTTTTGCAAATTCATAATTGAAATATAATTTCGTGAAAACAACTTTTTTTCTGAACAATTTATCGATTAAAAAATATTTTCCAAGAGCTCTTTTAAGCTTTTCATATGAACAGCTCTTTGAAATTTTTAGCTGTGACAACTTTTAAGTCAATTATTTGGTAGAATTTTAAAGTACCTTTTTATATACTCTCTAGAGCTTTTAACATAAGAACTTTAAACATAAGTAATTACAGTTTTTACTACATCTTTTGAAATTTTTTCAAGAGCTCTTGATATAAGTAAAAATTGTGAAAAATTTATTCAAGAAAAAGCGTAGTTAAAGTATTTGCAAATTGTTTTAAAATGCTTATAAGGGCCAAGTTTTTAAAGCGAGCTTACACTCTAGTCAAATTAAACTGAGGTTAACTCACCGAAATCGGACGTTGCAACTCGGTTTAGGCAAAAAAGAGACACATTATATGATATAATTTAAGTCAATTTAACTTCAACTAATGCTAAAATATCTAGTTAAACCGCGTTTAAACGCCAAATTTTGGTAAGTTAAGCTAGATTTAATTTGACTAAAGTTTAAACTCGTACTGAAAAATTGGCCTAAATAGTTAAACCGAGCTTAAACGTCAAATTTTGGTAAGTTAAGCTAGGTTTGATTTGACTAAAGTTTAAACTCGCACTGAAAAATTGGCCCTAATAGCTCAAAGCACAAGATATTACTATTAAATTTTATAATTCTAAAAAAATAGAATACTCTGTTATATTTGAGTTTAATGCCAAAAAAGTTAATGAACAGCAGAACAAACCACCAAGCAGACTAGACATAAGTTATTTAAATAAAACGTAGTTTACTACTTTTTGCAAATTGCTCCCAAAAGCTCTTTACTCAAGAATTGTGAAGAATATATTTAAAAAGAAACGAAGTTAAAGCTTCGTCAACTACTTTTGAAATGCTCTTAAAAGCTTTTAACATAAGATATTTAAAAATAGGTTCTTAAAGTTTCTACTACTTCTTATAAAGTGCTTTGAACAGCTTCTGACATAGAACATAGAAGTAGTTAAAGCTTCAATTACTATTTTTAAAATACTCTCAAAAGTTTTTAGCATAAAAAGTTTTTTTATTTGTAAAAAAACATTGTTAAAATTTCTACTACCAAATTGCTATAAAATGCTCTCAAACCCTCTTAACATAACAATTATAAAAAACTGCATTTAAAATTGGCTAATTTATACAATACTAAGGGCTTGAAATGCTTCCCGAGGTTAAGGCATAACACTAGCCTCGGTTAAAAACAATTAAAATTGCCTTTCACGTTTGAGTCGCCTTATCAATAATTCACGATGGTTCTAATCAATTCCTCCAAATAATCGATCACTTTCCTTTCAGGTCAAAGACCAAACCTTGTTTGTGTAAGGCGCATGCTTTGGTTATTTGATCTTTTGTTTTTTTTAAAAAAAAAAAGTTAAAAGCTTTTAACATAAGAAATTACGTTGGTAAAGTTGGTAAAAACGTTGGTAAAAATGCTCTCAAAAGCTCTTAACATAAGAAGTTAGAAAAGTAGGTAAAGTTTCTACTACTTCTTTCAAAATGCTCTCAAAAGCTCTTAAAATAAGAAATTAATAAAAATGTAGGTAAATTTTTACTACTTCATTCAAAATGCTCTCAAATGCTCTTGCCACAAGAATTGTGAAAGAATATATTTAAGAAAGTAGTTAAGGTGTCAATGAATAGACAAAAATATATTAAAAATCAATTTAAAACAAACAAATAATTAAAATGTATTTCTTAAGCTTTGAATATCCTGAAAAAAAGGTGCGAAAAGTTTGTATCGCAACATAAAGCTATTTCAGTTTTTATGGACATAATAACTTTTTGGAATAATATCAAATTTCAGTTGAGTAGTGAAAGAATTTAGTAGTAGTTTTTTGTTAAACAAAATGAAATATGCTATTAAAAGCTTATGAAGACGTTTTATATTTGTAGAAATAACTAAATAAAACTTTAAAAAGTTATTATTGCGGACCAAGAAATTTATAATTTTTCTTGAATATCATAAATGCAATGTTAAGAAATAAAAATGACTAAACTTTTTGATACATATATATTTTTTTAGTATATATCTATAATAATTCCAAAAAACAAAATTTTTATCATAATATTTTTTTTCTTTATGTCAAATATATTTTTTTAGAATTGAAAATATAATATTTTAAAATTGTATATATAATACAGTAAAAAAATAAACCATTAAAATATTTGTTATATGTTTTTTATCGGAAAATGCAAACAAAAGCTCGAGAAGAGACAGAAGTATTTCAAATAGAAGTAGAAACAAAGTAGAAACAAATATTTTTTAAATTATAAAAAAATATTTTGCCAAAAAAAAAAGAATTCTGAACAGGTTTTTTTAACATGCCAAATAAGTATTTTAAGAGGAGTTCTGATGGTATATTCATTCTTGCAACCAAACGAGCATTCTTTTAGACAGTAAAATGTGTCATACAGCTTAAAATTCATTAAATCTTAAAAACCATGAATAAATGTCTTTAAATAAGGTAAACATTTTCAGTTTTGAAGAAAACGCTTAAACATTTTTCAGCAATAAAATAAAAAGAAAGAGTTCAATAACCTCAAAAAGAATAACAATTATGAAGGCAAGAACCAGCAGCTTAAAAAACTGAAACATGCATTTAAGTATTTAAAAGAAAACAACAACATAAAAAATGCTTGGTAGAACTTTTATATCGCTATGCTAGCTTTGCATACCTTTGCAAATACTCAAATAATAAATGTCATAAGATTGCACTGACATGCAAAAAGAATGACCAATTTTAAAATCAGTCATAAGCAATAAATTATTGTAAATATTGAGTACTTTTAATATTATTACTTTTCATACTAATATTATGAATATTGGCACTAGTGTCATTTAATAAACTATGAATTGAGAAATATTTGCAGCAAGCAATTTTTCTTGTGCACCATCGTTCAGATGTTATTTTAATATTTGCAGAATTTTTTTCATGTTCTTTTTTTATCAGAAGTTTTTTTTTTTTTGAATAGACTTTGTGTCCTAGACAACATACCTTGAAAATGGTAAAAAATCTTTTCACTTCAGCTGTGTGATCCTTCGTGTATCCACTGTGAAGGCTGCCTGAGTTTTTTGGGGTCAAGAGTTTTTTCTTTTTTTCTCAAGCACAATCTAAACACTTTGCACTTTATTTGATGGAGCACTGCCTGCAGTTTGAGAAATTTTCAAAATTTCTCTTAAAGCTTTTAACACTGAATCCTTCGAGATGTTGTTTGGCTTTTTGTTTGAATTAATTTGTTTATTTTTTTCGTATTTTTTTTACACGTTCACTCTTTCGGGCAAGTTTTGGGCGTTTGCAGCAATACACTTTGCAAGCTTAGCAAGATTTATAATAATTTTTTTTTAATTATTTTAAATTCTTAATAATCACAGGAGTTCGCCAACAAACAACAACAAAAAAAGCTTCGCTTCAAAAAATAAAGTGAAAAAATCCACACCACAAAATTTCGGTCAGCAAAATATTCACAAAATGAAAATATTAAAAGAATATATGTTGTGAATTCCAAGAAGAGCAGATGTTGTTGTTGCTACCACATCAATTGCATCATGGGCAATGACTTTGAACCTGTAAACGCGGCTCTTTTATGCCTTCGCCCAGGTCTCCAAGTAGCTGGGAAACGAAGAAAATTTCTTTTGACGCTTGCTAACACACACACACACACGTACAACACACACACACACGCGCTTAAACAACAAGATGTCTAAGAAAGCCATGGCCATGGAGAAAGCCACAAAATTACATCGACAACAAGTAGAGAAAAGCTGCGGTTAAAGAGATCTCAAGCTAGAGATCGAGAGAGCATATCGAAGAGAGTGAAAATGCAGACACTCTGTCACAAAAACACGGAACACAATGAGAGCACAAAACGTAAACATAGTAGTTTAAGTAGTTTAAGGCCAACTTTATGGCTCGAAAGCAGTCATCAAGCTAGCCAATGTTTCAGATCCCCAAGAACGCGGCTTATAACACCCAATTAGCTCTTTTAAAGAAATGCAGGCAACTTAAGAGCACAGAAGAGCGCGCTCCTTATTCGATCCAGTCAGAGCCAATGCGAAGAAGCAGAAGAAAAGCAGTTGTTATTTGAAGAATTTGTAGCAAGAAGAATTAAGGAAATTCTGTGAATAGCAGTTGTTTGGCTTTAAGTCAAGACTAAGCGTGATCAAGTGCTGTAAGCTGAAGAGCGCGCTAAACCAATGCTCCAAAATCTAAATAATGTGCTGTGAAGCTCTCTACACGCCCGCCAGAGCAACTCTACACAAATTGTGCTCAATGTTAAGATGCTAACATGTAGCATTGAACTTGACTTTGCTGTCTTTGCGTCGTTGTCTTAACCTGGTTTTAAGGCTGGCCGAAGACTTTGAGTGAAACAAACCGTAAGTGTTAGCGGTACCATTATCAAGGTTGCTGTAATGCTTCAGCTGATTTATGTTGTGTTCTTTGTTTTTTTTTGTTAGACTGAGTCAAGGCTCAGGGGATGCCCCCTTTAAGTGCGTAAGCATTGCGTTGATTCGAAAGATGAGTGATAGTTAGTTGGAGGGTGGATTGTGTATTTGTAGTAGTGTCGCTGAAAATTGGTGTTAAGTTTGTACAGCTTAAAACGAAAACATGCTCGCAGGGAGACTATTCCACAACTTTACCTTGCGACTACAAAATGAATTATCGTGGTAATGCGAGGTTCTGTTGGGCATCAAGGCAATGGTAAAGGAGTGGTCTTGGACAGCTGCCCAAGTGGACCTGGGAAACACACGAGCTGGTGACGTCAGGCCATGTATCTCCCTCGAACACTTCCCATGGTAATACCTAAACAGAAGGCTAGGTATTATGCTATGTTCACACTGAGAGCTAAATGCGCATTTAAAGCATTTAATATATATATTTGTCTCTGTTACTCCTACAACGAGTAAAGGTCCGTTCGTAAATGTGGATTTCGTAAATGCGCATTTAGCTCTCAGTGTGAACAATCACCTGGATTGGTGTGCCAGAGTATATCTCTTTTCCACACAAGTTTATGCCTGCGTTGGCCCAAATGCATATCCAACTAATTGGGATTTTGATTTGGCGGATATGAGATTTATCTCATTTCCACGTAGGTCCTTGGGTTGGACAATGGCCGCAAACCAGTTAAAAAGAATTTAGTGTTTTGGATTGTTTTTGAAATCAGGATTGTTTTTTGGGTACCTTAAATTGATAATCACTATAATTTATTTCGATGTTGCTTATTTATATGGAATTAAATATACTTAAATACGCGTTTTTCATATATTAAATTTTCAATTCCGCTGAAAAGCCAATTAATGTGCTTAGTGGAAAATCCTAATTGACAATAGGGGGTATGTTTAGTACGTAGGTACATTCTGTCTGTCCCGGCTGATCAGGGCAGGATCTAGAATGTAAATCGTGCATGCGTATAGGTCGGGTATACGTATCTTTGGAAGATTCATACCTCCGGGCGAATCAAAAAAAAAAACAAGCATTAGACAACCAGCATTACGTAGATGCCCAAGAGAGTTGAGACAGTATGAAATACCTTCATCTCCTATCAAATATATCGCATGACGTAGAATTCGATCCAGAAGCTCCAAATAAGATCTTGAAGCCCATGCTCAAATGTGCGAATTGTACTCCATTTTTGGCCTGATAAATGAGGTGTAGATATTGCGAAGATCAGCAGAAGTGAAATATTTTCTACACCGTTTAGAAAAACCTACGCAATTGCCCGTTTCTTTTGACACATCGAAAATATGATCATTCCAACGAAGATCAGATTGGATCAATATGCCCACAATTTCAAGAGCAGCTGATTCCACAAGATCCACACCATTCATAATGAGGGGAGTTAAGAGGTATTCCATCTTGTAGGTTAACAGACAGCTCTGGGTTTTGCTTGCATTGAACTCTACTTTATTCGCAATACCCCACTCGGAGATTTTTTGTAGATCATTAAGGAGTGTGCCATTCATATTTAACCCATGTCTCTAAATCACCATAGAGCTTGGGGGTTTTTTGAATTAATATAGCTATGAGGGCCGTTTGGTAATTCCGTGAAATGAAACAAGTAATGATTTTTACGGCAAAAAATAATTTTATTTCTCAATATAGTCTCCCTTTTAGCTCGATACACTTCGTCCAACGTTTCTCCAATTTTTTGGTCCCATCCTAAAAATACGTTTTCGAAAGGTCCTCAAAATAGGTCTCTGTTTCGGTGATGAGCTCCTCTTTGGTGGTCAATCTCTTCCCGCCGAGCCATTTCTACAGGTTTGGAAACAGAAAATAGTCGGAGGGGGCTTAATCTGAATAATATGCTGGATAAGGAAGCAATTCGTACATGAATTCATGGAATTTCGCCATGGGAGCTGGGCATGTGTGAACGCGCGCATTTTTTCCTCGCCAAATAGGGACGCTTCTCTTTCAAAGAGTCGTTGAATCGGTCCAATTTCGGCTGCATAGTATTCGCCATTGATCGTTATTTTTGGTGAAAGGTAATCGATATCATACCGCGTTTATCCCAAAATACTGTCGCCATTACCTTTCCGGCCAATAGCACCGTCTTCGCCTTCATTGGAGCACGTTCGGTCGGTGAAGTCCACTGTTTCGACTGTTCCTTTGTCTCTGGTGTGTAGTGATTGATCCATATTTCGTCCACGGTTACTAATCGACGGAAAAAATCCTTCTTATCTTTGTTCAACATCGCCAAACACGCCTTTGAATCAGTCACACGATCGCGTTTATGGTCAAGAGTGAGCCATATGATCATCACCAAATGATTTCGTAAAATGTTCCACACACGTTCGATTGAGATGCCTACGGCCTCAACAATCTAGCGCACTTTAACTCTGCGATCGCCCAACACGATATCGTGAATTTTAGTGATCATTTCTGATGTGGTGACCTCATTTGGGCATCCAGAACGTTCCGCGTCACTTGTGCTTGTACGACCGAATCGGAATTCAGTAAACCACTTGTGAATCATTTCAATCGATGATGTAGAGTCCCTATAGTATTTATCAAGCCTTTCCTTAATTTGGCAGATGGTTTTTTTTAGCGCAAAAAATAATGCTTGATGAGCACACGAAATTCACTTTTCTTCATTTTCGCCAAAATTCACATGATTGTCTGCTGTCAATAACTGCCAAACACAAAATAAGCGTTGCAGCGAGCTGACAGTAGTCTATTAACAGCTGGTAGTTTACAGGATCAGCGTTGCATTTAAAGTTACAAGCGGGAAATTAAAAAATTCTCAAATTGCCCATACGCTCTTAAAAGTCTTTGATAATTTAAAGAAGGTGTTTTTTTATTCCTTTGAAAAAATTTTTTTTTAAAAAAGCATCCATATTAGCCTACATCTACCATTTGCATTACTTCTGGCACTTTTTTATGTGGACGTAGTTTTTTTATTTCTTTAGAAATATCGCCGAAACAAATGAAAACTTTACAGGTTTTTTTGTGCAGACGCCTTTAAAACCGATTAAAAAAAAATAAACTGGCCATTTCAGCCCTTGGAAGGACTTTGACCTAGCTTCTATTGATCAATTGTGTTGTGCGTGTTATTAAATGTTTTATCACAAATCACCGAGAACTGGACCTACGAGTTTAATGCCGACTCCGAACGGCCTATGTTCCTCAAGAAGCTTTACATGGTAATTTTTACTCTCTGAGGTTTGCCATTGTCTGCAGGGAGGTGACAATTGAAAAAACTTTCTGTCTTAGTTGAAATTGAACCTGGGCTACCGCGGTTCTTTAGCTTAAGGGCCACGCACTCTACCCACTAGGCTACGGCCGCCATCAATTAATGTACATATAAACGCTTGAATAATGTCTTAACTATCTACGACAAGTCAAAAATTGGTAATTTTCAAGAATCATTACAGACAAACGAGGAAAAGCTTGCACTCTGGTTGTTTTTTACTACAAAGAGCATTATTGGAAAACATATCTGCATACTCGAAAAATAGTTTTAGTTCTAATTTTTATAATAAATTCCTTATGCAAGTTAAAATAAAGAAGAAATATAAATGTTTAGCAGAAAATAACTATATCAGCACATCGCAGCACTTCTATTAAATATATGGAATATTTTTTATTGTTCCTTAAATTTAATTTTTCAAATATGAAAAGTGAACACATTTGAGATCTTTTCACATGATATGACAAAAACTTAAAAAGCGTTGCGATTTTTTTTCAGTCGTACGACTAAGTATATTAACCATTTCTCTTAGTATATTTTTAGGCATTGCTTTACAATATAGAAGCCCATGTATGAAACTCGACTTGGGCACATTTTATCACACTGCCAAAACGTATGCTCTAAGATTTGTAAGATTCTGCTAGTATCACTTTTACGCTTAGAAATAATTTAATTAGAAATAATTTTTTTTATAAAAACCAAACAAATAATATATTTTAATAAAGTAAGCCGTTTGAATGCTATTGAAATATTACATGCGCTGAAACATTTCTAATGGAAGGTGGGCGTGGCATAAAATATATATTTTTTATCCTACACATATATTTAAGAGTTTTGAGCAAATGGTTTTTATATAGGATCAATAACAAAAGATAAAGCGTTTTATATTTTTGTCTTATATAGGAGGTTGGTGTGGCTGTGGGCGGATTAAAAAATATTTGCATATTTGATCTCATATAGTTGTTTTGCATAGATAAATATTATAAATATTTGCATAGATAAACCTCAATAAAAAAATGTGTTCCATTTTTTTGGTCTACGACGAGTCTTTATATTTATTGATACTTTTTGTATAGAGCTCAGAGGAATTAACCCTCAAAATGTGTATCAATTCACCTAGAAGCCGGAGGGATTTTTAACTTCTTTTCCAGTTGAAATGGGTCCAAATTAGAAAAAAAAATGTCTAATCGTAACGATAACAGCCGCAAATTTGAAACTATCCTAACAAAATTTTGAATTTAAGCTTGTATATAAAAAAAAGGTTCAAGTTCAAAAATGAACGAAATCGGATGAAAACTATGCCTACCTGAAATACAAAGTAAGTTATCGAAACGGTAAAATCTCCTCAAAACTTAATGTATGTACTTGAAATTTTGTATAGGAGCTTTGATATTTACTCTTATAATGAAATTTAACCAAATCGAGTGAAAAACACGCTTACCTCCAATAAAAATTTTTTGTATCGAAACTGTAATTTGCATTTATTTTATACTTTTTATTAGTTTTTATTTTTATGAAGAAAATCATAGATTTGTGACATGTAAGTTATAGTAAAAAATTTAAATACAGCGAACTGCTCAGCATTGATGAAACTTTTTTTTACAGAATGTAACAAAAATGGTTACAGCTTATGATAATCGAAACAGTTTTCCTCAACTCTACTCAACTCACAACTATATCTCTAGTTATTGACATAGAAAAAATGTACATTTTTTTTAAGGTAATTCAAAATTAAAAAAAAAATTGAAAATTAAATTAAAAAATTAACCCTATCCACCATTTTGATTTTTAAAGTTCTGATTTCAGATTCGAAATCAGCGACCCCCTAAAACTGATAAATCATGTTTAAAACTTTTAAAAATACATATTAGGTGGCAACCCTATTATAAAAAATTACATAATTTTTTATTCTGACAACGGATTCAACGACAACGGCTAGTCAATCTTACCTAGAATTTATTGAAGTTGGTGTAAAAAAATGTCTAGTTAGGCGCTGACGACCGCTGATTAAAATTATCAAAATGATCCAAATGATCTATTGCCATATATTGCTTTTTATTCTCATCCTACCCTTAATGATTATATTTCATAGCTTATGGTGTTGCCGAACAAAAATACGTCGTGCATGGATTGCCGAGAGAGAAAGTGCTTGTCGTTGTAGGCTTTCGTTTGGTGTTGAGCAAATCAAACTCTCAAGTGTTATTAGAAAACAGTCAACTGTGAGCTATGCAATAAATCACAGTGTGTGTACGTTGAAATACAAGAAAAATATATAAAAGATCCCGCCATAAGTGCGCAGAAAAGAAAATCTACTGCGCAGCCTACGTCATAAGTGAAAATACATCAACACAAAAAAAAAAACACGTACACAACGAACGAAACTAAGCAAATGAATCTGATTAGCTGATTGGGAAACAAACGAAATACAAACAAAGAAACAGTCAAACTGCTCTCAAAATAAATCGAGCAACATAGCTATTTTTTTATGAAGTGCTCAACACGGAAGTTAACACCCCAATAAGATATAACATTTTTATCAATTCTTTCATTTAAAATATTATTTCATTTAAAAAACCAAAATTTTATAAGAAAATGAGAAGATTTTTTAATCGAGTACCCTTATTAAAAATTTTTTAATACATTTTTTTTTAGTCAGTTTGACACTCTTCTCTTTCACTTTTGACGTCACATGCACGTGCTCACAAAGAGAGCGGACATGCGCGTGGCGAAATTTTGAATATATAATTCTTGGTTGAAATAGATGCACCGACGCAGAGCTTTAATTTGTACTAAGGCAAACCCATGGTGTAAGAAAACCAGGTGTTAGTGAGTTTTTGACAACAACATGAATTTCTTTGCTTCTGTCAAAAAATTGTGAGCGAAAGAGCGGAACTGTTGATAGTTGTCAAATTGTGTTATTTGTTTGAGTTGCTAGAAGATGTGCTATAGTTCTTATTGTGCGAATTTAGTATAAATAAATATTAAATGCAATTAATTGTGCCGTGTTTTGTTGACAAAAAGTTATTGCTGTTGTCTTCACCGATTTGCCAAGTTTGCTATTGAATGTTTTGGCCATTTTATCAGAAACGTGCGCTGGAAGGTGCCGCCGACATGAAGGCCAACATGCAAATTGTCTTGCATTCACATCGTTGTTTTTTTTTTTGCATAACGCACAGCGTCTCATATATTTTCTAATTGTTTTCCATATCACTTTATTCTCACTTTAATCTCAGTAGAAATCTTATAAACTTGCAGAAAGACACGAGTTTAACAAAATTTGTTTTCATTGCAATTTACCATCAGCTGTTTTTGACAAGAGCGGGGAAACATAATTTTATCATTTTGAGAGAGAAGTGTCAAACTCACTAACACCTCTATTTCTTACACCATGGGCAAAACAAACAAACAAACAAAAGGAAAAAAAGTTTTATTAAAATAGATAATTTTGAGCGGAGAATTTGCTATGTCAAATAAGAGAGAAAAAAAAACATTAAGAAGCTAAAATGGAGCAATAAAATTTATATAAAATTGTTTCAAAAGCTCTGTTAAATTTTGGGAAGAAATATACACTTCTTCAAGCTTTAATTACACTGTACCACAATTGAGTACTATATTTAGTGCTTTGGGGGTCGCTTAGCCTGAATAAGAAGTCAGTTTTTTCGGGTCACCTAAGGTTTTCGTACATATTATAATCCATATTTTTCGTACGACAAGACAAAACAAACAATTTTAAAAGGTCAAGTTTTAAAGGTCAATTAACTGAAAAATAACTACTTTTGCATTAATTTTTTTAAGTTTGTTGTTCACCCAAAAATATTTAGGATAAAATTACGAATAAAATCTTTGTAGAAATACAAACAGAGGCTATTCGTAGAATGTACAAATGTTTTGTACATAGTACAAACGTTTGTAGTGTTGGCCGCATAAAAAATTTTTTTGAATTCGTAGCTTTGTACATTCTACAAACGCTGGTTTGTAAAAATCTATAATGTATAAATTTGTGAACTGAACGAACATTGTTTGATAATATACAAAGCGGTGGCAGCAGCGTTCGTATATTTGTTCGTATCTTTGTAGATGAAACGAATGCGTTTGTAAAATATACAAATATTTCTTTGTACAATGTACAAACGGTTATTTGTATTATTCACAAAGTCGTTTGTAGGCTCAAAAGAACAAACAGCTTTGTAGAATATAATAATTGTTTTGTACATAAACGAAAATTTTTTTTGGGTATATACATTTTTTTAAATTAATGTTAAAGATAGCAATTAATTGATTTATTACATAATTATAAAAACTTATATAAATAAACTTAAAATATCGCTATTAAAGACCTGTCCATGCAAAATTTGCACACACTCAAGTGACTCCTACAGGGTCATTTTAAGGTTGTACTAAGAAAATTGAATACTCTTTCGTTGAAAATATCATTCCCGTTATATTAATCAGGTTTGCCATTATTTGCTTGCTAGTTATTAATTTTTTACACGATGGAGTTAGCCACTCGGAAATTGATTGTAAACAAACTCGTTGAAAATCCAACTTGGTCAGGGAATAAGATAGCAAAAGTACCAAAAATTTTCAGAACAACTGCTTGCGGTGTTTTATAACGTTACAAAGAATCTCTGAGCATCAAAAGAAAGAAAAAAACGAGTGGAAAAAAAAGAACACCTAACATTCAATTAAAGGTAAGCAGCCTAACCTCAATTAAAAATAACCCTGGCCTCTCCGACATTCATTGCGCGAAAAAATTCAAAACCAGCAGGAGCACAGCTCGGCGAATACGTGTGGATGCAAGCTATAAGTCGTACCGAGCTATTAACTATCCGAACCGGTGTGATAAACAACATTTGTTAGCCAAAAAGCGCACTCGATTACTATACGAGAAAGTGTTGACAAAATTCAATGGTTACTTTATTATGGGCGATGAAACATACGTGAAATTTGATATGCAACAGCTTCCAGGACAAAAGTTTTATGCTGCAAAAGGCGTTTTTGTGTCTCCTCCAAATTTAAATACAAAATGGTTGATAAATTCGCAACGAAGGTTATGATCTGGCACGTAATATGCAGTTGTGGCCTGAAAAGTCGGGCGTACGTAACATCCGCAACAATAAACCCTTAAATATACATGAAAGATTGTCTAGAGAAGCGTTTATTGCCGTTTACACGTCACCATCGATCTGCTGTTAAGTTTTGGCCAGATTTGGCGTCGATACATTATTCAAAGACAACGCTAAATTGAATCGAACTAATAATATAGATTTTGTGCCAAAGGACTTCAATCCTCCAAACTGTCCTCAGTTGCGCCCAATCGAAAAATATTGGGTAATTGTTAAATACAAACTGAGAAAGTATGGAGGAGTAGTGAAAAACCCGGAATCAATATTACTTAAATGGAACAAATTTGCTGCTCAGGTCACAGGAGCAGATGTTCAACGATTGATATTGCCGATTAAGAGACACGCTCGAAATTTTTATTTCATTAATTAAGTCCATGAACAATATTCTTACAGACTACGATAACTATTTATATGAAAAAATCTTAAAGAATTAAATTCTGTTTAGTAATGACTTTAGCAAATACTTAGAATTAGCAAAATCTACATCACAATATTCAGAAAACTTATTAAGTTCAAATAAAGCTCTATACATTGGAGAGTTAAGTGCATAATTTGTACGGCGTAAGCCTAAATAAAAAAAATTAGAATGCCTTTTTTCTCGTCGGAACATTAAAGTTAATTAAATCCAAAAGTTGAGGGCAATCGACTAAACCGACGGATATATCAAAAAGAAATAACATTGAAAGATTAATTCTTCTAATGTGTAGACTTTTTAAGTTAATGAGCTTGCATTTGGCATCATATGAAGGGCCAGGTTCTTCAAAGTTTATGTATCGAAAAGCAAACCTAACGAAAGACCTTTGAACCCGTTCTATGCGATTGGAATGTATAGTATAAAAAGGGTTCCATATACATAAAAGAGACAAATTCCAAGATTGACAGCACCATAGAAACATACAAAGATTTCAACGTGCCAAGGTCATTAAAGTTGGAAGAGTTTCGACGCAGGAACGCAAGCAGTGGCGTAAAACGCGGGCCCGCAGAGCCCGCATCGCGGGCGGGCGCAACTAAGCCAGGGGCGCCCCCAAGTTCCTTGATGAAAATGATAAATGAAGTGAAGAACGTCGCACAGTGTAAAATAAGCGGCCAAAAATATAGTATATCGGTGTTTGAATTTTTCCAAAATTTTAATAGCCTTCAATAGACAATATCTTGGGTGAAAAAATCAAAATTAATTTATTTAATAGTCACAGGAGCTATGACAAGCCATCGAAGTTGCATTTTTTAAAAGTTAGATTTTTCTTGTTATTCACATTTTATTTAATTAAAATTTTTTTTGTCTGGCAAATTACTGTTTTGCTTACATTTTTAACATAAAAGTAAACACTAAAAACGCGATACAAATTTTTAAATATTCAATTTTTAAAAGTGTTTAAAAAAATTTTGAGAAAGATTGACTATAAGTTTTTCACGAAAATATTATTAGAACTGCGTTACACCAAATCCAAAAAAATTTCTTTCTAATACTCACTAAAACGGAAGATACACATTTTTCTTATAGTAACCTGTTTAGTTAAGATGTGAGATATATTTGATGTATGGCATTTGATTACTTTTCAAAATTTCGCCTTATTTACAAACACAAAACAACTCAATTTTAAAAATTTCCTTGCTGTAATCAAAAAAGCTTACAAATTTTAACGAAAACGTAGTTGACTTGTGTTGGTAGCATTTTTCAAGGCTGAGTTACTAAATTATAATTAATGGTCGTTTTATTTGCTTATGAAATTTTTCAACTATCTATAACCACAAAAGAAATTGATGTAGTAAATTTCGCTGTTTTGAGACAAGACTTAATGAAGTTTCAGACAAAAATGGGTTTCGTTAATATGGGACGTGGGTGTGACAGAGGGCGGATTTGTATAACTTTTTCAACATTTCTTAATTTTGTGAAGAAAGATATTCGTGCCGATTCTCATAGCTCTACGATCACTCCTTCTCTTTTTGGCCAAGAATGGGATGTTACACTGTGCGGCATTTGTTTCCAAAAAAATTAAGATATTTCAAATATTTAAAAAAAATCTAAAATATGTATTTCCTTCGCAAATTATTATTGTTTAAAATGAACAACAATAAATGAAAAATAATTTTATAATATGTGCTTAAATAAAATGTGAGTCCCTTACAGACGATTTCTCAGGGTGCAATAATTGACAAAAATTGTCAAAGAGCCGATTTTTTGAGCAAAAGTCGCCATTGTTTGCCAAAACTTGATTATGGTCGAAGTCGATTAGCTTTCACATTTTCGGCAAGTCAGCTTCTGATGTTCTTTTAATCATTCAGTTGGTCATATTTTGTGACGTTAGTTAAATTCTTTAGTTAACAGGTAACGTCAAAAACAAAACATTTAAACTAAATATCTTAAACTTATCATTTCACCAATAAGAAAATTTTTGATCTCTTTTTTCAAACTTTAAGTTTGTTTAACTTTTTTAAATAATTAATATATTGCATATGCATTTGCATATTTTGATACTTTTTAGACGTTTTTGCATTTTTACAACGTTCGTGCTTATATAAGCATATTTGTCCCATAAAATATATAAAAAATAAAAAATTTTATAAGGCAACATTTTTCTAATTGGCCTTTATTAACTATTACTTTTTTGTAATTAACCGTGCCATTGTCGCATTAGATAAAAAAGGTTTATCGCTTCAGCCTTGCATAAAAGTGGTAAAAGATGTTCAAAAATCTTTGAAAAAGTAAAGTGAACAAAAGTTTTTAAATAAATTCGATTCAGGTTTCGCTCGTAATGTAGGATTTAAGGACACAAAGTCTTGTTTATTTAAATTTTGTTTAAAAACTAACAAGTTTTAAGTGAGTATGCGAGTAAACTCTCGCCCGAAGAATTATCAAATATAAGATATTGCCTGGCAACATCTTGCGATGTTGAACGTAGTTTCCCCTGCATATTCATAATTTTTAACTTAAAAACGTATACATTTTTCAATTGAGAATTTAACGCAATACTTGGTAGTTTATTGTCATTCTAAAATTTGAAAAACTGGATTTTAAATTGTTTATTTTTTTAAGTAAATTCAATAGTAACAAAAAGACTGAAAACGAAGTTCCTCAGTATAAATGAATATTATTTTTAAGTTGTTACGTTTATTTAAAAAACAGTTTTTGTTTACCTTATATAGGTATACGTAAGAGATTTAACATATTAAAACGCTTAAAGCAAATGTTATTCCAAAAATGTATAAGATTGGAAATATATATCCCGTTCCAAAATATTTCCAAAATAACAATTTTGTTTTATTTTTCTCTAAAAGTTTTTTTATCGATCATATTTTTAAATTTATCGAGCATATTTTCGATTTTTCGTGCTTTTAAATGCGCGTAAATCAAGTTTTATGGTGCATATTTTTATCCTCTCTAATGATGACTATTGAATTAAAAAAGTCTCTTCGTGTTCTCTTTATTTAATTTTGTCAAGAGTTCTCTTGTTTTCTCCTACGCTTCTAGTAACCTAACATAGTTTTACTAGTAACATAGTTTTACTCTAAAAGTAAATAGGAGGGCGCTTTTAGAAACCTGCGGGCGGGTGCACAAAATATAGTTACGCTACTGAACGCAAGCAATGAGTACGCTTTAGAGATAATGTAGTTGAGATGGAAAATAAAATTAAATTTTTTATCAAAAATGACCCCTAAATCTTTAATTTCAGTGACACAAATGATCGGAGTATTATCCAGAATGTAAGTACTTGAGTGAGAATGATCTAACTTTGAATAAATTTTACATAATAACAATAAATTTTATACATAATAAAGAAATATACAATTTTGTATAACTTTCTTTGAAACCTTAATAAATACTCCATTGTAAAAAATGTAAAACATTTTTGTGCCAATATTTGCTTTTAAGATTTAACACGATTTGTGTGTACAGATTTTGGGTGGACAGCTCTTTATTGTATATAAATTAATTTTACGCCTACACTTACGATACTACCGAAACTGTTTCCTTTTTTTATACCCTTCTAAAAGACTCTATATTAATTAAAATAATTTTCTGTGTATTAAAATTCTCTATACTTCTAGCCCCTCGCCTAACTCCTTCCATTGTTTATTTGTTTGTTTCCATTTATTTTTTCTACCTTTGCAAGTTTTAATGCATTCTTCAGAAATATTTGGAGAGTTTGTTTTTTGTTTTTCATTTACTTCTTTATTGAAAAAGTTTTTGTTAATTTTGTAACGAATGTCTAAACAAATTAAGCGTAAACATTTTTTGTTGTAAAGTTGTACACTAACTTATTTGGATTTGGATAACGATTTGACGTAGCGCTATCAAGCTGTAAAACTAAATTTTTTTAATTAATGTTACAATTTTTGTTACAATTACAACGTCTAGTTATCCTGAGATATGGAAAGTGGCAACTGTCATTCCCATAGCAAAAAAGTCAAATGCCTGTGAGCCATCTGATTTCCGGCCAATAAGCTTATTAGGATCGTTATCCAAAGTATGCGAGCACCTCATGGCTGAACAAATTTTCAACCACTTGAACACTTTTGGCCTTATGAATAATCTACAGTCAGGTTTCCGACCTGGACATAGCTGTTCCTCTGCTCTGGTAAAAATTTTAGATGACATTAGATTGCCATATGATATGGGCCATTTAAGCTTACTCTGCCTGTTAGACTTCTCTAAGGCGTTTGACACTGTGGATCACTCTCTGCTCTGTAAAAAGCTCATGTCTAACTTTGGTTTTTCCCATACATCCGTTCGTTTTATGTTCAACTACCTGAATGGCAGATCTCAAAGAGTAAGGATAAAAAACAACTTCTCATCTTATAAACGTACAACAAGTGGAGTTCCGCAAGGCTCTGTTTTAGGCCCGATTCTATTTACTATGTTTATAAATGACATATTTAGTAAATGTAATCATGTTACCATGCATGCTTATGCCGATGACTTGCAAATGTATATGTCCAGACCCATTGGTCTCTCTGAAGATTTATGCGCAAGAGTAAATGAAGACTTAAATATAGTAGCAAATTGGGCCAGAACTAATAAGCTTAAACTGAATCCTCTTAAATCTTATGTATTGCCGATCTCTAAAACCCCATATCAAAATCTTGATGTCCCCCCAATTTTCCTTAATGGCGTTGTGCTAAAATCTGTAAGTAAGGCCACTAATTTAGGCTTCAAAATAAACTCCTCTTTGTCCTGTGAAGATCACGTAAACTCTAGCGTGAGTAAAATATACTATGTTCTTAGAAATCTCCGAATGACTGCAGCGTTCGTACCTGTCGAAACTAGAAAAAAGCTTGTTCTACAAATGCTAATGCCAATATTTTCTTATTCAGAAGTCGTTTACAGCAAACTCGACTCGAGATCTACACATAAAATGCAAGTGGCTTTCAATAATTGTACTCGTTATGTCTACGGTCTTCGGAGATTTGATCACATTTCACCTTTTAGCAACCAGTTATTAGGTCGTAGCTTACTCAGATATCTTGAAGCAAGAAATTGCATTTTCTTACATAAGATTATCCACTCGCGCTGTCCGGGTTATCTTTTTGAAAAGTTAAAGTTTTGTAGGTCAAGCAGAAGCATGAATCTTGTTATCCCGAAGTACAACTTTCAAAACTCAAGCCGTTTGTTTTTCGTTAGCGCTATAAGACTTTATAACTCGCTTCCAAACTACATTAAAAGTATCTCCAACACTAAGTACTTTAAGCATTTAATTTTCGACTACTTCTCCTAACTCTTTTACTCCTTTTTTATTTTTTATTCTATCTTTAATTACTATATAAACTTCTCTTTTAAAATTTTTGATACGTATATTATATTTGAATTGTGTTCTTAATCATTATTGTTCATTTTAAAGTTGGATATTTTTTGTTATATTGCAATAGTCTTAGCTTTAAATATATATTTAGCGTTGTTATATATTTTAAATATGCGGCATGTAAAAGACTTAAGTCTTAAATGCCAACGTTATTTGCAAATAAATATAAATATAAAAAATATAAATAAATATAAATATAAATATAATAAATATAAAAATATAAATATATATTTTTATTAACCCAAATCAGTTTTGATTGCCAGAAAAAATGTGGCGGCATTTTTGTGGCAAATGGGGCAAAAAAGTGAAATTGCACAGATGTGTTCATGTCGTTTAATTATTAAAATCAAAAATACTGTTATAACGGTTGCTTTATAAATAAATTGACAGTTGTTTATGTATCGATTAAAGACTACTAAATTATTAACCTAAGCAAATGACTGCATTATCTTTTTCTAACAAACATTTATAACTTTGCAATGGCTGTTTTGACAAACAGTGAGTTTTTTTTTGATTCAACAGAACGTCAGTAAAAGTTTTTATTACCTTATCTTAGGCACAAACAGATGGCAATTAAAACTAGAAGAAACTCAAATCATAAAAATTTATTTTTCTCTAAAAACATATTTTTTTGTCTTATTACACATTCCAGCAAATCTACCCTATTTGTAAAAGAAAATTAATTAATCCTCAAAAAAAAAAAAAAAAAAAAATTGTATACAAAATACAGTCCAGAGTAACACCGAGTATATCAGCTTGTAAATGGACCTTATAAGCTGCATGTTATGTTACTGAAGTTAACAATGTGACTATTAAAGTGGACAGAATTGCTTTTAATTTACCGTAAATATAACATACATAAAGCAATCGCACACATACTATCTTTCCTTTAAACATGCCGATGATGCTCTTTAACCTTTTTACTAGTGAATGTGGAATTAGGTTCTAGCATATATTTAAGTATGTCATGAAGGTAACTACATAGTAAAAATTCAATATTATGCTATTTTTAAGCATGAAATATCACCCATTTTGTGACCGTAAATTCTGAGAAGACTCTTAGTTTTGTACATGACATCAATAAAGACAGCTAAAAAAGAAGAGCAAAGCAGCGACCAGAGTTTCTATTATAAGAATGCAGTTAAATGTAGAACAACTACAGGCTAGTGTATTGACAATGTCATAAATATGAGGTCATTCAGCTTTTACGAATACGATACTTCCGAAGAAAGTCTCAAAAAATTGTTAAGTGTTAAACATTATATATAATGTTTAATATGTAAGTTGTTCTAGTTTGTTTTTTCATAATGTTAAAAATTGTAATATGTGTATATTTTTTAACAGTGTCCCTGATGATGAACTCCGGCGGAGTTAGAAATATTGGACGCAATAAAACCAAGACTAATTGTTTCTTTATGTAAAACGAAAAGAAGGCTGAATGTGGTGCGAGACACGGTAAGCAATACAATTTTCCATACCAAAAAATATTGTCGCTCGTTTCTTTCACGACACTCGGAGTTCGTTTTGTTTTACATAAAGATACAGTAAAAAACAAATACAAAAATTATTGTTTTTTATTCTAAAAGTGACCTTGAGCCCGAATTAAACTCAAAATCATTCTTAAAAAACGTTCTAAATGTTCCAACTTCACTAATTTTCTTCTCAAGCTTTCAACACGTTCGTTTCTTGAGTCTTTTGTTTTGTACAAATTGCTTCGACTCCAACTCAAACCATTTGCCATTGCTGTTATTCTTTACGAGTAACATTGAGTATTTTGCTCAACTCAACATTTTGTAGACTCTCACGTTGCTGTGAGATATTTTTGAGAGCTTGTCGAATTGGAGAATTTCCGGCTTTTCCTTTTAAACATGCACAATTAAGATTTTATCGCTCATACTACTGCTACGTGGAGACTTTTGCTTTTCTCGTAAAGAGTAACTCATAAATCATGCTGTTGATGGAACATGGAACGACTTCTTGTCTTCAGACAAACACGGCTGTTAGTGATAGTGTAGCAGTTTTTGTTGTTGTAGCGATACACTGCTTTTGGCACACTGTTTTTTGGCACCACTCAAACTTTGTCTGTACATATGTGTTTTTGTAAGTGCGACAAAGTTGTACAGCTTTGTAATTCCAAAAGATGACAATAATTAAAAAAGACAACATCAAAAAATGTACAAACATTGAGCAAAATAAAAAACAGCAATAAATTGAAGAAATGCGTTCATAGAAGCAAAATCAAAGAGTTGAAAAATGCGCAAAGACTCTGCGAATAAGCAGCAGCACAGCACATCGAGCGTTAAATAGGTGCAGTCCATGTTCTTGCATGGTGTGGTTGTTGCTTTCATTTAGCTATGAGTGACAGTGACATTGGTCAGCAGTAGCAATGTTAGTGGCAGTGACAGCAACAACAACATCATCATCATCGTCGTCTTTATCATTAACACCGTTCAACCTCATCAACTACGGCTTAACATAACTATCATTGCTATGCAATATTTTCATATGTGCTAGAAAAATAATGTGTAAAATTACTTCTGCATTCCACATTTAAGCGATATCACTTTTGTCTGTCTTGGCATCTTTCTGCTAGCTACTTTGCCTATTTGTTCTGTCCTAATATTTGTCTGGCAATTAAGCATGAACTCTGTTTGTCATTTTTCCCAGTATGATATAGTATTTGCTTAAACTATACAATGTTCTATGCAAAAATGTTTACTATATTTCCTTATAATTCTTCAGCATATTTAAGTTTTTTATGTTAGCTGTTTTGCTTTTACTTTTGCAAATATCTTTGTGGCTTGGTTTAATTTTGTTTTTAAGCCACTTATGGTTAGTATTTTCTAGTAAAAGAAAATCTTTAAATTTCTTTGGTTATATAGTACCGTATGTCAATATGTATTTGCCATGTAACGTGTTTGCCATGAATGTCTTGTAGTTTATACGGTTTTGCTTTTTGACAAAGTCTTGCGAATTAGTCGTAACTCGGTTGAGGCGTGAGAAATGCATGCTCCGAATATATCATTTTAACCGAAGATGTACTCTGAAATTTTTGCGCTTTAAAGCACGCACCATGAGCAAATTGCGAAACTATTACGAACACTTTAACTCAGTTTTTTAAAAATAAAAAAAAACCTCCAACAGTCCGGTTGGTTTCTTAGTTAAAATATCTAAATTTATACCGACTGAATGATCAATGAGATTGTCTGAATGTAGCAATTAATTAAAAAAAGTAACGAAATTTTGATTTCCGATTACTCAAAAGTCGTACTAACTAATTAGTCGTTAGCTAATTGTGCCAATTAATTGTGAATAAACCATTAAGGTCACTTAAATTTAGGCCTGAGGAAAAGGAATCATAATTGGGTGCGATGTCAATGCTCTTCACGTGATCTGTACACGAAAAAAAAATAGTCTAGTACTATGCACAAAAAAATTATTATATTCTACAAAGCTGTTTGTTCTTCTCAGCCTACGAACGAACGACTTTGTAAATAAAACATGTGACCGTTTGTACATTGTACTAAGAAAAATTTGTATATTTTACAAACGCATTCGTATCATCAACCAAAGAAAACTATTGGATATTACGAATGCCTTTGTACAATATAAGAACGCATTCGTTTCAAATTTACGAATCCGTTTGCACATTGCACATTGCACGAACGTATTCGTAATATTATCCTTATCTTATTGGAACACAGCTACATTGTGTATTAGTACACATGTGTATTAGTACGAGTGTAAGAACACAATGTGAATTGGTACTAGGGATGGCAATTTTTGCTATTTTGTCGGGATATTCGGGAGCTGAAAATACAATCCCGGGATTCCGGGATCGTCCCGAAATTCAAGAAGTTTTTATTTCGTTATTTTTTTTTTGCCAAAAATTGCAACACATTCACTTCTATTCTTTTATAGTACATACTTTGTATTAAATTGATATAACAAAGAAGCACAATTTGTACCAATTCAACAAAAAAAAAACCAAACATAAAATTTGACCTTCAGTAATTTAAAACATAGTTTTTGTAATACATGCACAAATACATATTTTCGGTCTAAGCTTAGTATGCTGTAGAAGTGAAAAAAAATCTTCCGTAAGAAATGCATCGCGTTTTTGACAGCGAAAAGGTAGCGAATTTTTTTTTGTTGGTTAGTACGCTGTTGAACCGAAAAAATTGTTCAATGCAGCCAAGTTCACAACCATGATTGGAGAGTTAAAATGTAAAAATTTCTCTGCCTTTTATATGGCCGTACATTGAATTGAATGAAAATTTGAAATTCAGCAATAACGTTCAACTAACACATTCAACAAACACTTTATGGGTGTTGAGTCTACACCAAAATTTTGCGTGTAGAATTAAATGCCTAAAAATTTTTATTCCTACAGCATACTAAGCTTTAGCAGTAACTGCTTACATAAAATTATTTTAAATCAGTATTTAAACAGCAATTGTTTTAAAATTAAATTTTTTTTAGATTGATTATTGCTCAATTATCCTTCAATAAATCAATTCCGCTTATAATACAGATTCTACAGCGCTTAAAACCTGGTGCGCCAGAGTAAATTTAACTTAGAAAAGTAACTTTAAGCACGATTTTTCTTGAAAATTACTTTTTCAAAACTGGCTACACTACTGAAAACAAACTAATCGACCAATGAACATTTATTTGAATCTGTTCCTATTATAATTCTACACATCTTTTACCAAAATGAGTGTCTTTTGAGAATTTTTCTTGGTTTTACACGCAACAATATGGTAAAACATAATGTCAATTTTTTCCATTTTTTTCCACGCTTCGTAATTTTCTTAATTTTTCATTTTGGTAAAAGATGTGCATTCAAGAGTCTTTCTTCGAAAAACATTTAATTTTCAGGCGATCAGCGTGCTGATGTAAAACTGACATGCAAATTAAATTTTTTGTGTATGTAATAACATTTTTTAGAAAACATCTTCTAAAATAAGTCTTCATTTTAACCGCTTTGACCTAAAACCTCCCTTTAATTATATGCTATAGCACATTCAAATTAAAATAAAAAAGTCAATACATTAAAGTAAAAAAAAAAATACAATACTCTTTCTATTTAGAGCTTAGTAAAAATATTCCTTCTTTTGATCAATCCCCTAACTTAGACCTTAATTTATTGCATATAAGACTTGCAGAGAAGAAGCACCGCTCCGCCTCAACGCTTGTTAGTTCGATCGTTGATCGTTGAAAAGGGGATATATGTGATGGTAGTTTGAAAAATTTTAGATTTAATTAGATTTAAGAAAATAATATATTAAAAAAGTTCGATGCGAGTTAAAAGATTCAAATCGAATAATCCCGGGATATTCGGGTCTTAAAAAAGATCGGGATCCCGGGATTGCCATCCCTAATTGGTACACATGTCATCGACGGCGGAATTGCTCGTGATATAAAATTAAATACTTGAAATTAAAATATAAAGTCAAGGAAACGTCGCACAGTGTAACGAGGTGGAAAAAGTAGGTATGCAAAATAAAAGTCATAAATTTGTAAAAGTAAGTATGCAAATTTATAGTTAGGATTCCTAGTTATTTGAATCCTAATGGATTTTTTGATATCTTTCTGTTTGTGATAGTTATGGTCTTTACATTCTGCCTTGAACATTTTACGAAATTTCAGTTTTTATAGTTTTGTACTTAATATTTTTTCAAAATCCCAAAAATTTTCGTAAAATTCATATACGAAACTTTAGCAAAAATATATTTTACAAGTTCTTGCTTCAAAACACAATTTAAAAAATTTAAATAAAAAGTTTCATGTACCACGAAAAAGGTCTTAGAAATAAAAAAAATCTAAATTTCTATACACAATTAAAGAATAAAAACATTTTTTTTTTTAGCTTAAAGCATGTCTTAAAACATGCCTTTCGTAACACATTCCCAAAATTTTGTTTCAGACTACAATACAAGAAAGATTTTATGACCACTTTTCTAAAGCATGTTTTGATAAAAATGCCCAAATTTATATATATAAAAAATAACAAATTTTTCATAAAATTTCAAACGCAATCAAACAAAAAGGACATTTTTGCTTTTTTTAATTGTTAAGTATGTCTTGAAAAAACTCTTTCTCAACACATTTTAAAAATTTGGGAAGCCGATAATTTAAGCTAAGGATTTTATGACCTGTTTCCTGGAGCATTTTTTGACGAAAATGAGAAAATTTATATGAAGAAATAACAAATTTTTCATAAAGCTTCCAGCACAATTACAAAATAATAAGTTTTCATATTTTTTTTTTTTTTTTTTTGAAAAAAGATCAAAGAACCAAGGCATGCGCCTTATACAAACAGGGTTTGGTCTTTGACCTGAAAGGAAAAGGATAGATTTATTTAGAGGAATTGATTGGAACCACACGTGAATTATTGATTTGGCGAAACAACCGTGAAAGACAATTTGAATTGCTTTTAACCGAGGCTATAGTTATTCCTTAACCTCGGTAAGCATTTCCAGCCCTTAGTTGTTCCTGACCTTTAATTCCACTTTTTCCACAATTTAGTTGTGAATTTTTTTAGTTTTCCATAATTCTTAAATATAGAAAAGAACAAAAAAAGTGAAAAGAACGATGCTCGAACCCGGATTCGAACCAGGTACCTCTGGGTTGATAGGTTTACAGTATATGTAAATTGTGGTCGAATACTGAATTCCATGGCTGTGCAAACTGTAACTCAAGGGCTGTTGAATTTCTCAAATTTAGGTTGTATGGGAGGTGCCACGCCCCTTTGTCCAACTCCCATAAAATGTTATCAGTGAAACGCCACTTGTAAATTGTGGTCGAATACCGAATTCCGAGGCTGTGCGGCTTATAATTCAAAAGCTGTTCGGTATCGCAAATTTGGGTTGTATGGAAGGTGCCACGCCCTTTTATCCAACTCCCATAAAATGCTCTCAGTGAAACGCCAAGTGTAAATTGTGGTCGAATACTGAATTCCGATGCTGTGCGGCCTCTAACTCCAAAGCTATTCGATATCGTAAATTTTGGTTGTATGGGAGGTGCCACGTCCCCTTGTCCAACTCCCATAAAATGTTATCAGTGGAACAGAACGTGTAAATTGTGGTCGAATACCGAATTCCGAGGCTGTGCGGCCTATAACTACAAAGCTATTCGATATCGCAAATTTGGGTTGTATGGGAGGTGCCACGCCCCCTTGTCCAACTCCAAAAAAATGTTATCAGAGAAACGCCACGCGTAAATACATTTGGACTCGATTGGGGCACTCTAAATGGGTCAAAGAGGGATTTTTCAAAATTTGACCCTACGGGACAGAAGTCAAAAGTTGGGGCATTAGAATTCGTTTTAGAGGTATAGTTTCTCGGGCAAAGTTTCTTATTTTGATCTCTAGAAAACGATTTTCACTGAGCAATGGGCGATTTTTAAATCGACCCGCCCTAATGTAGATTTGATTCTGTTTTGCACAATGGTCAAGTGCAAGTTAATTGATCTGCAGTTTCCATACTATATAATTAAATTCATGCAAAGTTTTCCTTCAAACCGCTATTTTTGCGTTAATAAAGGCAACTCACATTCCAGTTTTCAAGAAATCCCAGCAGGGGTCTCTGTCTTAAGCCCACTTCTATACGTAATTTTTTGTAACACATATGACAGTAAAATTCAATATTGCAAAAAATATTCTCTATTAAATAGAAAATTCCATCTTTCCCATGATAATAAAATATTTTAAGTTAAAATTATTTTCCCGGGTATTTTACTGTATGCATGTCCCGTATGGAGAATTTGTGCAAAAATGCATCTAAAAAAAATGCAGATTTGCCAAAACAAACTTAAAAAAATTGCAGTCGATTTACTACTCGACTAAAGAGCTACACCACCAAAACAATGTAAGCTTAATACAGCACCAACTTGAACAAATTTCGGGTAGGTCCAGATGCTTTGCTCTATGTCTGCCATTTTTTTTAAGTATTTTCATTTTTATATAAATATAACTAGGGTATTGACAAGGTATCATGTCTTATTGTCCTAAAATTTTACAACTAAAATTTACAAGAAAAATAAATGCAAATAAAAACAGCTGTTTGATTACGACACTTCAATAAACATAGCTTTCCGAGTTGTAATATATTAGCAATTTTTTTATATGCAAGGTAACAATAAAATGTTAAAACTAGTGTAAAATCTTAAAACAATATGACATTATGCCATGCTAGCACACCTTTGAATACCCTAAACGTGTTCCATTCTTCAGGTGTCATTAAAATATTATTTAGTCCAACTAAGTTCAATTTTTGTATATTTTAGTTTCTTGAGTTTTTACAGAAAAAACCATGTTATGGTCACTAAAAACCATACCTTAAAATGCATATGTATAATTTAAGACCACCAAATAAGAACTAAACAATATATTAATTCAAAAATTTCATGTAGAATCTTAAATTCTTTTTAAAAATCTTAATGATGCTGGCTAAAGCTGTGATTAAGAAAAAGTTCTCAAGCTTACAAATAAATGTTGAGCAGATTGATAAATTATTTTTTTAATCAGAAATTTTTACATTACAGTAAATTCTAGATAAATCATTTTTGAATATGTTAATGTAAATGAACTGCTCAAATTAAGCTTCATTAAAATATTTTTATTAATTAGCAGATAATTAGTGCAGCCAAACTACTTTTCTATACCATGTACATTAACGCAGCTGCTTGGAAGAAAAAAAAAAACAAGAAAAACAATCGATTAACACATATTTCAGGCAAGTTTGTGTCTTAAGTCTTTTGTTTAAAATTAATGCGCTGCCTTTTAGAGCGCCTTTTGTGTATGGAGGAAAGCTTGATTTAATTAATAAAAATCAAAATTCAGAGTTTATTGTACTGTCGTTAAAATTGAGGCAATCATATTTGTAAAGAAGAAGAAAATTGAAAAAATATTATTAGGCATTTGGAATGGTTTTCTTTTAAAAGCCATATTTCCGCTTGACTTAAACTAGAAACAGCAGTTCAATCAGTCAAGCTTGGCAAAAATGTTTAATTTTGCTTTTTGTGTTTTTTTTTTGTTTTAACTAATGATTGACGCGATTTTTTTTTTCATGTTTTACTAAAAAATAGACTGTTTGTGTGTCATACTAACAACTAACGGCTTGGTACATTAATTGCTGGGAATTTAATTAAAATGGAAGTCACTAAAAACAAAAACAAAACAACAAAAAAATGGCCACTGTCGTTACGTTGATTATTTTGGATACTAGCTCAAATGTTGTTCAAGTGAAGTGCAGTGAGCATATTCAAGATTTAACAAGTTCGTTGCTTAAGTCTTTTGTTTTCCTACGAAAAACTGCAGTTTCATCAACAGCTTGAAATAAATTGTAATACTTAAATGAAGCAGAATGCTTTGTCTAAATGCTGATCCATTAGAACTCTGTAAGGATCCGTTAGCGGTTTATTAGCTTATCCAATAAAAGTTTATAAAAAGCTTTAACTGTTTTATTTGTAGCTCTAAAGTAACTGCATCAGTTCCAATGTTAAACGTAAATATTTTTTCAATACAAAGCTTTAAAGAAAAGGTAAAAAATGTTATGTTTAAAAACAAAAGAAATTATTTCACTAGCTAAAAGACAACACAAAGCTAATGATCGAACTTCAGCGGTATTAAATAAATGACAACAAATTCTTGATCCAGCTGCTTGTGTTGATTTTAAGAAGCTTTGTGTTTAAAATAAATTTTTTATTATTAGCTTTTATTCTTTTCACAGCAGCAGTCGCAGCATGCGTGCACGATACATCAACAGCATGTATGTTTTTCATCAAGTATTAATACTCTAGCTCTTCAGCATTCTTGGGTTCCTTCTAAAAATGTATACTTTTGACCTAAAATTGACTTTGATGCTTGCTTAGCTGGTGGCTTAAAGCACTTAGAACCGTTTGTTGCTGAGCGTTTTCCCATCTCTTCTACAAGAACCAACAATAGTTTTGATTTGATTTAGCATATTTTTTTTTTCCTTTCTGCTAAGATTAAAGTTTAAACAATAATTGTTTTGTTTTTTTCATAGCATAGCGTGGCTGCAACTACTGCTACTTCAAGCTGTTAGCTTTTTTTCTTCTGTTCTTAAGCTATTGTAAATTTTTTTCTATTTTACTTCTTATTCATATATGTATTATTCTATTTTTTTATCGTAATTTGTATGCTTAATTATGATATAATGATTTATTTACGGCTTTTAATTACAAATACTGAAACTGTGTCAAATATCTGTGTAGTATGTGTGTGTGTGTGTGTATGTCTTGCTTCTGTGCTGCGATTTTTTTAACGGTTGTGCTATTAAACCAGCATATCTGGCTTAAAAGCTGATTTTTTGACAGTAAATATTGAAATAGTTGAAATTTCTATTGGTCTAGAACAATATTTACAAAGCTAATGTTTGCATTTTTGGCAAAATATTTCTTAAGACAAAGCACAATTTAACAGAAATTCAATGGATTGTAGCTTTAAAGCGTATCGTAACTTTAAAACTCAAAAGAAAATATTTGGGGTATACATATTTGTATAAATATTTCAAGTGTTAATGACACCGGAATGTGGATATGACACCAGAAAATGGTTTCTAGAGCAAAATATTAAGAAATAAAAAAAAATGTATGTGTATGAGAGGCTCTTAAGCATGAGACTTTAAACTTACAATACCCAAAGAGCTAATTTTTTAAATAATTGCAATTGAAATTTCCTCATTAGAGTATTAGGTATTGGTATAGGAAATCGCACAAGAATAACATTTTTGTTAAAATCACAAAATAAAAATACAAATATTTAGTAAATAGGTTCAAAAGAACACTATCTTTACATATAATGAAACTGTAAAAAGGAATTGGTTCCACGAAAATTACCATTTCTATACATGTATAAATAAATTCCATGACATACGTAGCAGTAGTGAAAATAAGACTCAACAAAGTGCAAATCTGTGAATGTTTAAATGTTTTTAATATATTCTTTTAGCTGGTTAAATTTAAGCTATATTTCATTTTACAAGTTCAAATTCAATGATTAGATTATGTGGATTTTTCCATAGTGGCGCACGTAACGTTCGTTTGCCTGCCATGCTGCTAATAATTAAGAAAAGCAAAGAATTTTTGAATTTTTTTACCGTATGACTCTACTTTGTCACTGTACACTAGGGTACATCTTTTTATTTTAATTCATTCAAATAGCATTGTTCTGGTGCTTTAATTCATAAATAAAAAACCTGTGCAAAGAGAAGGTCCACAATTGATTTCTTCAGATGGCGCCATGCCTTAGAATGTCCGCATATCGTAAAAAATCGACTTTTTCGTAGTTGTTTGATAAATATTGATCTCTGAAGATCACTGAAGATCAGTGAAACAATTTTTTTATTACTGAAGTATATGTAGACTATGTGAAAAAAACCGAAATCATAAGTATAAATACAATTATATTTTTCAGGACGATATTTTGAACAGATTTCATCATATCCCTATAGGAACAAACTAACTTGTTTTTAAAAACAACTAATTAAAAACTATTTTAAAATAAACTAGTTTATGAACTGCTTTGAATTATATTAAGGCGGCATCCACTTCAATTTTGAATATTTTTTATTGCATTATGTATGATGTAATTGAAAAACTACTTCAAAACAAGGGGCTTAAAAACTACTTTGAATTATATTAAGGCGGCGACTACTTTGATTTTGACATGTTTTTATAGCAAATTTTTATTAAATTACAAGTTTATATCTATTTAACCATGCTATTTCATCAAATATGATTAACTTTAGGCTTTCACTAATATGAATTTATGTATTTCTTTTTCAAAACAATAAAATAAATGATCTCTTTGATGTATAGAAATTTAAAATTTTTGTGCTTTTAAATTCATTTTCAGTAAGTGGAATATTAACTAGTTTTCAATTGATTTATTTTAAAGTAGTTAAAAAAGTAATTTAAATTTAACAAGTAGTTGAAAATATATGCTGTTTTCAACTGATTTATTTTAAAGTAGTTAAAAAAAAAAATTTAAATTCAACTAATTTAACAAGTAGTTGAAAGCATATGCAGACGAAAGTCAATTGACTTATTTATTGGACATCAAAATACAAAATATGTTAGTTCGTTCTATGGAAAAAAGTCAGAATTTCAACTTGTTGTGGTTGACAAAAAACTACTTTTTCAACTACTTTTAAATTAGTTGACTTTCCTACAGGGTATCTTTCATCTTTCCAAAACCGTTTTTAAATCGAAAACCGGTTGAAAAATTGCTAAGTTGCTGATTTCGTAATGTGTCAATTACCAAAAAATCGGGTTTTTAATGGTTAAATTAAATTTTTGGGCTGTATTAACAATTTCAAATATGGCGTATTGTACTCGCCCAGATCTATAACCTAGACTATGTCATTAAAAAAAGGAGTAAAAGTACATTTCCACTGTAGCACCGTGTAAGCAATTATCAAAATAATCTAAATACTATAAGAGTAAAATGAAAAAGTATTAATTCAGAAATATTGCGTTTTAATCGCTTAAATATGTAAAATTGTACATTCTACGCACTTAACTCTGGATCTGAAATATCCAAAGAGGAAAAATGAGCGTTCGCAGATCTGAAAACTCTAGAATTACAAAATCTTAAAAATACTATAACTTTGATTCGAGAGTACTTAGAGACTTCTAAAAAACTCTTGAATTGAAGGTGTTGAATGCTATTACTAAAACTTATACTAAATACATAATTTTTTGGCTCACTCTTTCAGAAAGTGCGATATTCTTACGAATTTGAAAATTTTTTTCCTAAAATGTGTTAAAAATAGCGTCCTGAAAAAAAAATTATATATATTTTTATGATTTTGGTCTCTTTTGACTTAGTCTCCATATACTTCAGTAATAAAAAATTGTTCCACTGATCTTCAGAGATCAATATTTATCAAAGAACTACGAAAAAGTCGAATTTTTACGATATGCGGACATTCTAGGGCATGGTGTCACCTGAAGAAATTAATTGTGAACCTTCTCCTTGCACAGGTTTTTTATTTATGAATTAAAGTACCAGAAAAATGCTATTAGAAGTGAATTAAAAAAAAAAAACGATGCACCCTACTGTACAGCTTGTGACATTTATACCGTGTAACGTTTTGTACCTTGCGACTTTTTTATCTAGTGGCTCTTTGCAACTTGCGGTTATTGGTACTTTGCAAGTTTTGTGTACTCTGATTTTTTTTTTGTAACGAGTGTCTTTACCCTGCAAACTTTTGGTACCCTGCGACTTTTTATACCCTGCAACTTTTTACACCTTGCAACTTTTTATACCATGCGAATTTTTGTGCTTTGTGCCTTTTTTTAATTGCAAATTGTTTACATTGTGACTTTTTGTACCATGTCAGTTATTGTAACTGGTGACTTTGTACCTTGCGGCTTTTTGTACCCTGCCTATTTTTTGTAAAAAATATGCGACTTTTTAAGATTTGTGATTTTGTACACAGCGAGTTTTGGCATACACTTTTATACTTTGCGACCTTTTATGTCCTGTTACCGTTTTTGTGACTATTTTTATCTTGTAAAATTTTGTAATCTGAGATATTTGTAGCTTGCGACTTTATTTATACCATGAGGCTTAGAGATATCTTTCATGATACGACGTTTGGCAGGATTTTTTACCTCGTGACTTTTGTACCCTGTGAATATGCAACTTTTATTCCTTGCGACCTTTTGTGCCTTGTCAAATTTTGTAGCTTGTTATGTCGGTATCTTTCGACTTATTGTATCTTCTTGTGAATTTTTCATTGCGTCTCTTTGTACCAGGATTTTTTTGTGCTTAGATCATGTGTGATCTTTTGATCTTTTGACGGACTTTTGGTACCATCCATTTTGTAAGTCTATTAAGCTATTTTTCATTGCAACATTTCTATCATGTGAATTTTTGTGCCTTACGACTTTTATATTATGCGAACTTTATACTTATGCGAACTTTTTAAACATGAACTCCCAAGCACAAAAGCCCCACACTAAAAGTTATCCTGCATCAACAAGAGCCTCTCACATAAGAAGTAATCACCTGTAAGAACACAAAATTTTATCCTAAACCCGCTTCATTTGTGTCCCTCTGTTTGTATGTACGTTACCCTGAAAAAATGGTTTTCAGTCAAGTTTCTTAATGTTTAATATTTTTTTGCTTCAAAAAGTAGGCGTTGCATTTAACATAAATTATTGCTTAAGCTGCTGCAAACAAAGTCAAACCCAACTATTTGTTGCATATTTTGAGTCAACCGTATTTGTTGGGTTATAATTCAAAAATAAGAAAACAGTTAAATATTCTCAACTAGCTACTTTCACAATATTGTTCAAATCAACACCAACGCTTATAAAAGCTGTTTAGCTCTTATTGCCGCTCTACAATCTATCTTAAAAACTTCATCTTCAAATCTTCTTTTCTAACGTTACTAACCGCAAAGAACATCAAAAGATAATAACAAAAAAACATGTTCCACAACTTTTCACTTTTGCCTCATTTCATCAATATCAATGATAGACTAAACAAATTGTATAAAAATGCATTGATTAATGTCTGATTTGCATGCAGTTGTAAGACATGAATAATTTGCATAAATTTATAACTCTGTATTTGGGTTGAAAATCTTTCTATCTTTCACAAAATTAAGCACTAAAATGGGAAGTGGCAGAATAAAATCTTTTAACGTATTATAAAATTTAATTTACTGGTTTGTTGAACCGTCAGCTGGCTACGTCTAGGCACGAATCGATGGGGGGAAAAAGGGTTTTGTTACCCCCAAGAACCATTTATAATAATTAATCAGAATACAATTATTCTAATATTTATTATATATTATAAATCAACCTTAATTCCAAATAAAAAATTATTTTTATAGTTTTCATTTACTTTTCACTATGTATTTATTTCAATGATAGGGGGAAATAAATATATATGTAAATGTGTGTCTGCGAAAAATTGTCTAAAACAATTTGTCTAATTACAATTTGTTTAAGTAATAATTTATCTATATACAATTTGTCTTTTTAGAGTGAGTTCTAAAAGAATTCTTTGAGAAAAATTGTTTTAAACAAATTTTAATAAGACGATTTGTAAAAAGACTAAATTTCAAAACATCCTGAAATGTTGGACCCCCCCAAGATTTTTTTCAAGATCCGCCGCTGGCTACGTCAGACTATTGTTTGCCTCTTCCAATAATTACTTTATTTTACTAAAGCTTTCTTTAAGCATTTTTGTAATGATTTCTAATTATTTCTAATTGCTAGCTTGAGAAATTTTTACCTTTTTAAAATAATTACCTAAAATACCAAGTCTAGTAAGACCGAGCATAATTATTTTTTTCTTATACATTCTTTCTGTGCAAGCATATTCTGTGAGCAGCTAAAATAAAGGTACTTAAATGCATGTATAGAAGTGACAATTCAGGTTAATCTTTTATTAGCGTGCTGAAATACTAGCAAACATAAGTTATACTTAGAGAATTTTATAAAACCCCAAAATCAATCAAATGTGTTTTTTGATGCAAAAATAAATCTCTCCCGCTTCAAAAGCTTTAAAACAAAAATGGTAAAAAAATTTCGCGAAACGTCGAATTATATCTCATTTATTATAATTTATGAAGCTATTAAGCTTACCACTATTTAACCTTTAAATTTTAGAGTGCCGCACAGTAGTTTCATCCGATACAATGTTTCTTATTAAATAGAAGGAGTCATCGTAGACTACTAAAACATGGAATATAAGTTGGAAGTAGCTCTATTAGAAGACATGGAAAAACATTCTGCACGCTTTAAATTATGTTTTGTAAAATACTGTTTGTTTACAAATCTGTATTTCAGTACCTGGTTTTTTCAAAATTTTGCTTTTCAAAATTCGGCTTTCCATTTCTATGAGTAAATAATTGAAGCTTGAAGATTTATATCTAATTTGGTGTTTTGGTATTTTTTTTAAGGTATTTTTTATGATAAATGTAGGTGAAGTGTGGTCAGGCGCACGCATAGAAACGGTCTCAAAAGAGGAAATTTCTAGCAGACCGAGGGAATGAGTCTAGCTACCTCTGGAACCCACAGAGCCAGAAAATTTTGAACTGGAGGGTAGCCAAAGATGAGGATCCCAGAGATGACGCAAGGCAGGAGGACCTAGCTCTGGAGGAGGCATCTCTCCAGGGTACTCGCGAAGATATGCAAAAAATATAAGCTAGCGGGTACACAAGCGTGGAGAAAAGCACTCCTTGAAGAGAGGGTATGGCAGAAAGGTCAGCTGTTAACGCGACTGTAGGTGCTGACCGACAAGAACTCCTCTGACGAAGGGTGCAAAAAAAGTACATCCTAAACGGTTGTCAAGTAGGATCGTATGATGGTGTTGCCGACATTTTCGATGAGAATTAGCCTCTTGGATCTGATTCGGATATTGGAGACAGAAATCTACTCCGTGTTTTACGTAGACCCAGTCGTGTAGGCTTAATTCTACGGTGATCCATTGCATGGCACCAATATTTCGAAATTCAAAGGATCCACCAGATAGGTTCCCCTAACTTCATAGCACAGACCTACATTAAAAGTTTCTTTCAACTA